>CM077647.1:122777609-124092609 GCA_039707465.1 Rhabdophis nuchalis | reverse complement strand
ATCCAATGAAATGAGTTGCAGCTCACCACCCAATGATTTTTGTAACTCCCAACCAAGATAGCAGGAATGCCACAATATTATAAAGTGCTCCGACAAAAAGACGAGTCAGAGTTATATGCAATTACAAGTCTATCCTGTCTACTGCCTTTTTTAAAGAGTTGGTAGAAAAAAGAGCATCCCTACATGGTTACTGATTCTGTGTGGCCCCTGGATAATCCTTTCCACTGGGAGGACTCAGGAAGGCAGTAAATTAAAGTGTGCCCCCCCAAAAAAAATAATGCACTTTTTTTGTAGTGGCTTCACTGATCTCTTCTGTTTTGCAAACTAATTTTCTATTGTCACCTGAGGATAGAAATTGGGGCAAGAAGAAAATAGGGATTCTGAACATTTGGAAAGAACTAATATACAAAACTGGCTACCACAAGATGGGATGAAGATGCCTATTTGAGATGGGTTAAAAAGAGCTAAACCTGAGGAAGAGACATTGATGAATGCTGTTGAATTCAGGGGAGAGAAAATGTCCTCATGACTTGCCACTAGTTTTCAAATTGTCATCAGATTGGGCAATACACAAAGCGATAATTGCTTTTCCACATCCCACTACGCTTTCAGCTGGGGTGGGTGGGTGTTGCCATTATTGTCTTGTTCAAACCAGCAAACTATGATTCATTAAATAAACTATATTTAAGCATACATGCAATACATACATCAATAATCCATAGATTAGTCAGGCTGAGGGTGGGACCAATGCCAAGCCGGCTGGCGGAATTAATAAGGTAGCGGGTGGGTCCGTCAAGGGGAGGGGGACAAGGGATGTTCCGAAAGAGGGTCTTTCCATCCAAACGGTCGTGGGGAGGGGTAGGTGCGATGGTAGACATAGATCTCATCACCGGTTGGGAGAACGTGGCCGATGGGTACGAGCGGTCACATGCCCCAACCCCCGCAATCTAGGTGGTCAGGGATCACAGAGCCAGAGCCCTAGACTGATGCTATGCAACGCCAGGTCCGTTGTCAACAAAGCCCCCCTCATTAACGACCTTGTGTCGGAGGGGGAGCCGGACCTGGTGGGAATTACGGAGACCTGGCTGGGCCACGAGGGAGGACTTTCTCTCATGGAAATGTGCCCGCCAGGTTACCGTGCGTTCCATCAGTCACGGGCCCTAGGCAGGGGTGGGTGGGTGGCGGTCATCATCAGGGAAGGTCTTGAGCCGAGAGAGACCACTGTGCCACAGATAACCGATTGTTAGTCCCTCTGCGTGAAGTGGGGCCCAGGGAGGCAGCTGGGCTTGCTGATTGTGTACCTGGCTCCCCGCTACGTATCAGCAGTCCTGCCCGAGCTCCTCGAGGTGATTGCCGAGATGGCGGTTGGGACCCCCAGACTGTTAGTCATGGGGGATTTTAACCTGCCACCGGTAGGCGAGACATCCAAGGCAGCTCGGGAGTTCATGGCCTCCATGACGGCCATGGACCTGACCCAAGTAATTCAGAGCCCCATGCACGAGGGAGGACACACACTGGATCTCATTTTTATCTCTGGCCAGTGGATGAGTGATCTTGGAGTAGGGGATTTAGCCATCGTACCCCTGTCGTGGTCAGATCACTCACTTCTCCGGCTCGACTTTCCTACCGCTACACCCCACTGCGGGGAGGCGGAACCGGAATTTCCAAGATGGTTCCACCCCAGGCACCTGATGGAACCTGAAAGGTTCCAGACGGAGCTTGGGCCATTACCTGTGGCCCCGACCCGCGCCCCGACGGAGGACCTAGTGGCTGCATGGAATATTGTGGCCACTGGGGCCTTGGACCGGGTCGCGCCTTTGCGGCCTCTCTTGCGGCAGCGAACCACCCAGGCTCCTTGGTTTTCCGAGGAGTTGAGGGTGATGAAGCGCCGCTAGAGAGGAGATGGAGATCCACACACTCTGAATCGGACCAAACACAGGTAAGATCCCATTTGAGGACCTACCTTGTGGCGATAAGAGTGGCCAAGCGTCAGCATTGTGCTACTCTTATCACGTCCGCAGATAACCGCCCTGCCGCCCTGTTTGGGATGACCCGCTTCCTCCTTCAACAGAGGCGCAGGAAACCCCTTTGCAGGGCAGAGCAGAGGAATTTGGGGAGTATCTGCAGGACAAATCGCTCAGATTCGGAGCGAGTTGGCCTCCACCGAAAGTAGTCTGGAGGGAATGTCGGAGGCTGGTCTTGAGACACCATCTTGGGAGGAGTTTGACTCTGTTACTTCTGAAGATGTGGACAGGTTACGTAGGCGACTGAGAGCCACCACATGTTTATTGGACCTGTGTCCCTCCTGGCTTGTACTGGCATCCTGGAAGGTTTCACGAGGCTGGCTCCAGGAAATAGTGAATGCTTCTTTGAGTGAGGGGTTCTTGCCTACCGTCTTGAAAGAGGCGGTGGTGAGGCCCCTCCTCAAGAAGCCTTCCCTAGACCCAGCATTGTTAGTAAATTATTGTCCGGTCTCCAACCTTCACTTTCTGGCGAAGGTTGTTGAGAGTGTGGTGGCACAACAGTTTCCCCATCACCTGGAGGAAATTGATTATCTCGACCCGCGCCAGTCCGGCTTCTGGCCCGGACACAGCACTGAGATGGCATTGGTCGCGTTGGTGGATGATCTCTGGAGGGCCAGAGATGGGGGTTGTTCCTCCATCCTGGTCCTATTAGACCTCTCGGCGGCTTTTGATACCATCGATCATGGTATCCTATTGCATCAACTGGAGGGGTTGGGGATGAGGGGCACCGTTTTACGGTGGTTCTCCTCCTACCTCTCCGGTCGATCGCAATTTGTATTCGCAGGAGTGCAGAGGTCGACCTCGAGGCCTCTCACTTGTGGGGTTCCTCAGGGGTCGGTCCTCTCGCCTCTCCTGTTCAATACATATATGAAGCCGCTGGGTGAGATCATCCATGGTTTTGGGGTAGATTACCATCTGTACGCTGATGATACTCAGCTGTACATCTCTACCCCAAACCACCCCAACGATGCCATCGAAGTGATGTCCTGGTGTCTGGAAGCTGTGCGGATCTGGATGGGAAGAAAGACTCAAGCTCAACTCGTCCAAGACTGAGCGACTGTGGTTACCGGCGCCCCGGTTCAACCAGTTGACTCCATCACTGGCCATAGCGGGCGAACATCTAACCCCCGTGGATCGGGCACGCAACTTAGGCGTCCTCCTGGATACTCGGCTGTCAATGGAGGACCATGTGACAGCCGTGGCCAGGGGGGCATTTTACCAGGTTTGCCTGGTGTGCCAGTTGCGTCCCCTATTGGACCAGGATGCCCTTCGCACAGTCACTCATGCGCTTGTGACGTCCCGTCTAGACTACTGTAATGCTCTCTACATGGGGCTCCCCTTGAGAAGCACCTGAAGACTACAGCTGGTCCAGAATGCGGCCGCGCAGGCAGTTTTGGGAGTTACTAGATACTCCCACGTAACACCGCTCCTGCACGAGCTGCACTGGCTGCCTGTGGTCTTTCGGGTGCGTTTCAAGGTGTTGGTCACCATCTTTAAAGCCCTCCATGGCACAGGACCTAATTATTTGCGGGATCGTATCCTGCCCCATACATCCCTTTGGCCGATTCGCTCCCACAGAGAGGGACTTCTCCAGGTGCAGTCCACTAGGCAATGCCAGCGGGCGACGCCCAGGGGAAGGGCCTTCTCTGCGATGAGCTACCCCCCGATATTAGAACTACTACGGACCTCCGCTCCTTCCGCCAAAAAGTTAAGACCTATCTGTTCCATCAGGCTGGCTTGGCCTAATTTATGCTCCTCGCCCCAGTCTGTAATTCAAATTGTTTTATTTGGTCTTATGGGATATAGTTTTTAATGTTTTATCAATTTTAATACAGGATTATTTAATTCGATCTTAATTATGTATGTATTGTTATGTTTTTAGATGTTTTTAATTTTTCTGTACACCGCCCCGAGTCCCCTCGGGGAGAGGGGGTGGTTTAGAAATTTGAATAATAATAATAATAATAATATAATTATAATAATAATAATAATAATTATTATTATTATTACTACTACTACTGCACATATTGCCTCAAAACAATAGGTATTGCTTCAGTGTAACAAACAGAATGCTGGATAGAAAAGCATTGATCTAACCCAGCAGGACTCTTATGTTCTTAAATCTATGTGATTTAAACTAAGTCTGTGAACCAGTGGTTAGGAATGTGTAATATCCCCCATCCCCCATCTGCTGACTTACAACTTTTGCCAAAAGGTTCGTTAGAAAGGCCAACAGAGAGGGAGACTGAAAAATGTAATTCCAGGCTGCTCTACAGCTGACGTAATTATGAGGTATCTATGACTTAGCCCATCTTGTTCTCAATGGTCTTCCATGTAACAATGCTTATCCGGATTCCCCTGTTTCAGGGCAAACTGGAGCACCCCCTGCATACTGAAATTGGAAAATAACAATAGAAGATTTCCAACTATGGTCTCTTTGGTACTCACAGTACAATTGGCGTGATAGTCAAGAACTTGCGGGAAGCTGTGAGCTGCACTCCATAATCCATCTGTTCCCAGTGAGTCAGCAGCCGGGCCTTCCCCTGATCAGGAGTCTCAAACGGCGTTCCTTTCACAGTGTGTAAGAAGATGTACATACTCTGTAAGAAAACGTAAAGGTTTGGCAGTTTAGCAAGACTTTTTATCTTGCTTGGCTGCATACTTTCTTTCGGATCGCAGTTTAAGGGACGAGAAATGTGAAAATGACCTACAGTAAAAAGAAGGACCAGGGGAGACATGATAACAGTGTTCCAATATCTCAGGGGTTGCCACAAAGAAGAGGGAGTCAAACAAGACTAAGAACAAGAAGCAATGGGTGGAAACTAATCAAGGAGAGAAGCAACTTAGAACTGAGGAGAAATTTCCTGACAGAACAATTAGTCAGTGGAACAGCTTGCCTCCAGAAGCTGTGAATGCCCCAACACTGCAAGTCTTTAAGATGTTGGCTAGCCATTTGTCTGAAACAGTATAGGGCTTCCTGCCTAGGCAGGGGTTGGACTAGATGACCTCCAAGGTCCCCTCCAACTCTGCTATTTTATTGTATTATATAGTACAGTACAATATTCTTGCAATGGAAGTGATATGATAAGGGAAAGTGCTGGGATAAAGTCCAAAATCACCATTTTAAGAAGAATTGGTGGCTGTTTCACTAAAAAAATGTGGCTATTTCTTAGAGTGAAATTATCAGTATGGGTGACCCTGGAGTCTATTCATTTAACAACCCTTTGAATGTACAACTGCACTTCAAAAGTAAGTAACTTCTTGCATTTATGACCGTGGCAACGGCTCCACTGTCATATGAACAAAATTTGGGCACTTGGTAACTGGCATATATTTACAAGAGTTGCAGCATCCTGGGGTCACGTGATTGCCATTTGTGACCTTCCCAGCTTTTGAACAGAAAAGTCAATTAGGCAAATTGGATTTACTTAATGACTGTTTGATTTACTTAACAACCATGGCAAAAAAAGCTTGTAAAATCAACTGCTTAACAACTGCCATGCTTCGCAATAGAAAATCTGTTTTAGTTGTAAGGCAGGGATGGCCAAACTTGGGAACTTTAAGACTTGTGGACTTCAACTCCCAGAATTCCCCAGCCAGCCATGCTGGCTGGGGAATTCTGGGAGTTGAAGTCCACAAGTCTTAAAATTCCCAAGTTTGGACACCCCTGTTGTAAGGCAAAGACTATCTGTACATGATGCAGCAAAGGCTTTCTGTCTACCAATACCTAATTAAAATAAGCTGATCAGAGTTGGCCAAAGTGTAAAGGAGAACTGAAACCAGATGTCTTTGTTCCTGTTCCATTACCTTAACCGCATGTTGACTCTCACCCTAAGGAGGGGCGTTCCCCCCAAAGAGCAAGAATGCTAGCTTTGAGCGGACATGTTGTCTTAAGAGAAGAGGGCATCAAGAGCAAACAAATAATCAAATATTCAGTGTGAAATTTTTTCGCATCCATGGAAATGATTACTGGCAAGTTTGATACTATAATACCACCCCCTCCCTGGTTCTTTTTGACTTATTTCACTGGGCTGCAGCCATAAGATAAGAGCTGTGCCAAAGAGTTCTTCAACCTCATCATATATCAGAGCCAGCTGGGGAGCTGAACTACAGAGGACAGAACTTAAATGGACAGCTAGAACTGGGGTATACAAATGGATGGACACAGATCAAGGAGAGAAGGAAGAATTAGTCTCCAAGAGGCTTGAGAGGATAAACTGACAGAGATACTTAGGCTAGAAAATGATACAGTGAATGCTGGCCACTGGAATGATTAATATCTCACATCCCCATGGCTAGTGTTGATGTGCGGAATATGGACACCAGGCAAAGATGGCGATGTGTTTTTCTCTCTATGCGAAGCAGTCATATATACTTGAGCAGGTGCAAATGTTCTGACAATACAGCTGCTGAGCAGGAGATTTTGGTATAATGTTTGGGTTGCAGGATAGTAGATGGCTCACCCCCCTCATTTCAAGAGTAAAAATACTGAATAAAACTACTGCAGATTATGTTAAATCTCAGTGGGGAAAAGAGAGCTTAAGTTAAATTTTCCACCTTTAACACCAAATTTTCCACCTTTAACATCAACCAACTGAAGTGCAAAGCCCCAATTGGCAAGTAGATTCTTACATGTGACATCTCGATTGGACTACTGCAATGCTCTCTACATGGGGCTTCCCTTGAGGTGCACTCGAAAGCTAGAGTTAGTGCAGAACGCAGCTGCGCGGGTGATTACGGGAGCCCCTAGATGCTCCCACATAACACCTATCCTGCGCGAGCTGCACTGGCTTCCTGTGGTCTTTCGGGTGCGCTTCAAGGTCTTGACGACCATCTTCAAAGCGCTCCATGGCTCGGGACCTAGTTATATGCGAGACCGTCTTCTGCACCATACATCCCTTAGACCGATACGCTCCCACAGAGAGGGCCTTCTCAGGGTGCCGTCGGCCAGACAATGCCGGCTGGCGACACCCAGGGGAAGGGCCTTCTCTGTGGCAGGCCCCACCCTGTGGAACGACCTACCCCCTGAACTCCGCACCATCACCGACCTCCGCCTCTTCTGCCAGTGTTTAAAAACACACTTATTTCACCAAGCCGGCCTAAGTTAGCCTCTACTGTGATTAATTTTAGATAGTTTTAATTGGGAGATTTTTAATTGGTTTTAGCGCAGGTTGCTATTTAATAGATTTTTAAATTCATTTGTTTTGTATTATCTTTGTATACTGTTTTTAAATTCCTGTGCGCCGCCCTGGGTCCTTTTGGAGAAGGGCGGGATATAAATTGAATAAAATAAAAATAAAATAAATAAAAATTACATGACAGCATGGGTTTTTACCAGGGTGGATAAAAATCAATGATTGTTTTAAAAAAAATAAAAAAAACTGGATTTTTTAAAATTTAAATCGGATTTTTTAATATAAAATGCTTTTTGAGGAAAATATATTACCATCCAAAGGTTATTCTATCATGAAATAAAGATTAGTTTTTTAATTATATAGAATAAGGCTGTATATGTTTAATTTTTTTGGTAAATAAATTCCATTAATCCATTCACAGTCATGCTCTTCCAGAGGTTTTTGTAAGATTATTGGGCAGTTTCTCTGCCTACAAGATATTATCACAGATGCTTGGTTTACTTTTGCAGTTCTCAAAACTGAATTTGACTCAGCAGAGATCACGTGCCTCTTCTTCACAGCAAAAATGTTATAACATGAACAGAGTTGAAAAAAAGACCTTAATCCTAACTTCCACAAACCTATGAATATAGAATCAACCCCTTCAGTGCTAAGTTTCAAGAAGTTCAGTGAATAGAATAGAAACAATATTTTTCTGATTGTTTGGAGTGGAATAGATCTGCACAAGAAGAAATTTATTTATTTATTTATTTATTTGGATTTATTGACCGCCCCCTCTCTCCGAAGAAACTAAGTGTGAGGAGGAAGGGGCATGCAGACAAGCAGTACTACAAAATGAAAGTCTATAAGTTTCTTAAAATATATATATTTTGTTTAGCCAAATTAGTTAAGAAACATGGATGTTTGTTTAAGCAAATAACATATGCTGCAATGTTATTGTTTCAGTTGAATACATCTATTTAAATTGTTATTATTAAGGTAATGATTATTTTTCTCCTTCCTAAGTACAACAGAAAAGTTGTCCAAATATGAATGATTAACCTATTAAACTGGGGATAAAAAAACTAATATGAAAAGTTGTTATTCTAAAAATCTTCATCTACTTGCATATTATACCAGCAAGAATTAGTCTTTATGTAGAAAACTATGATTTAAATCAAACTTTTTTACTAGTGATTTAAATCATGATTTAAATCAACTTGATTTAAATCATGATTTAAATTAAATCCACCCTGGTTTTTACGCCATCTTTCTGGCTCGCAATTGGGCTTCAGCTCTAAGTGTCCCACTCGAAGGCCACCACTTATACAGCTCTGAAAACCATTTCAGAAACTAATGATAGACTAGTAGGAATGGCCAGGTAGAACAACAAGTGACAGTCAATTCCGCAAAAGTGAAGTAATACAAACCACAACCAGAGACTCTTTCGATATTCCTGTCCCCAATACAGTGGGGTATGGAAGAATTTATATTCTAAAAGGATGCAAATTACCAGCTGTCTGCAAGGAATATAAATCCTTCTGCTCCCTCACTATCCAGTCAGAGCTGAAGAAGCTTCTTGGATGAGAAGTGAAACGTCTTCAAAGAAAAAACAAGAAAGTCCAGTTGCCTCTTGAAAAAGCACCTTTGAGACAACCATGATCCAGATGACTGAGAATCTCCATAGGGATGAGCCTATGTTATTAAAAATTAAGTTTTTGAATTGAGTGCCATACTGTGCAATTGAACATGAAATCTATTCAGAGAGAAGGAATCCTGTGGTCTTGTGGTCATTCTCAGTCATCATATTACTATAATGAAATAATAACTCTGGGCAAGTAGTTGAGGCCCCCAGCTGGAGAACTGATAGCTCTCCAAGGTCAGGCTCATAAAATGTATCTCATGGGCACTCAGTTTGCAACCGAAGGAGCTACTTGGCACTGCATGAAAGATGAACTGAGGGGACATTACCCTGAGATACAAATCAGCTTAAATGACTGGCTGATCGTATCATTGAAATGAGAAAAAAACACTTTCCTGAAACTGGTTACCATTGTTATAGCTTTTAAGGTATGACTTTCTATTACAGTTTGCCTCATGTTCTCCATGCAGTTCACTTTCATACCATTTATTTATTTATTTATGCAATTTTCCCTATTCTTATAACCGGGGTTTTGGGAGGAGGTTGATTCTCCCTCATATATACAGGTAATCCTTGCTTAATGATTGGCCCATTTAGAGACCATTCAAAGTTACAATACCACTGAAAAAACAATTCTACGACTGGTTCTCACACAACCATCGCAATGTCTCCATGGTCATGTGATCATTCTGGTCACTTCACAACTCATCGGGAGTTTACAACTCTCATAATGTCCTGTGATTTGCACACTTACCAGCTAGTTTCTGATAAGCAGAGTAAACAGAGAAAAGAGCAGTAAAATGACAAATTGTGGTCACATAATGTTTCTTTCAATGATCCTGACTGATTCACTTAACAACCTGGAATAGAAGTGAGGTCATAGGTCTGTCACAATAATGTATGTCTTGCTTAACAGTTGCATCACTTAGTGATGGAATTGCCAATCTCAACTGTAGTTGTTAAGCAAGGACAACCTATAACCTAAAATGTACGTAAATCCAGGAAGAGTAGTGTGAACATGTGTATATCAGTCAGATCTGGCACACACCCATGGCTTAATATTTCACTGTAGGACAAATTAGCATTGTACCAATCTAATTCTATTCATCCCTTGTACATTGGGCTTAGTGAATCTATCATTATGATTATTTTTCAAAACAGGGATAGGCAACTATTAATTAATTCTTTTGAACCAACTCACCCAAAGGCAACTCTCAACTCTCCTTTCAATAATTGTTTCCTACTGTACTATAAATTAATCTTGATTATTCACCAACACATCAAACTTGATTTTGCAAACTAATAAAAACTAAGCCACGTTTTTTTCTTTGTAAAGGGAAATGATAGTTTAAGCTAAGCATGATAAGAAGCAGTGTGAATGCCACTTTGACACTTTTCCTGGGCTTTGACTTAATAAATAAGATCTTTATATGTGAATATTCTGCTTCAAATACCTTACTCTGCTTATCCACTGTTACCCTTGTCCCAGGTGATGTGAATGGACATTTTCACCAGATAATATTAATCCCTGTCATCACATTATCCTAAATTGCCATATAGAGAACACTGAAAGAAAATAGCTGATACATCAAATGGGGCCCCAAATCAACAATTGTTTAGCTGAGATGTATGGCTAGTTTCCAAGTTGAGCCAGGAATATGTAGGATGATGAGATCCTCAAGGAAGCAGATAGAAAAGATTACACCCACTGGCTGTAGGGCTGTGCAACTATTGCACCCAAATGTGCTACAGCGACCACTGATGTGACTGTTACCCTCCTCCCATTTGCTTAGAGAGCCCAGGGTGGGACCATCACTTTGGCTCCTTCCACTGCCTGTTGCAGAGGCACCTGTTTGTGAAGCCAAAGAACACCTTCATACCATGTTGTGAATGAGGTTGGTTAGAGTCCAAACAACAGGGACACTGAAGAAAGGAATGCTGAGCAAAATCACATGCAGGAGGCCAATTCCCAAGACGTAGGAGAGCCAGATGCCGCGGCTGTTCATAACTCGGGTATTTGGGTTCACTTCGCTGTGAGCTGTGCCCACATTCATCTTTCTGGCACAGCAGCCCTGGAATGGAGCAGAGAGCAACAAAGGTGCGTCAAAGACAATTTGCCATGCCAAAGAATATTATCCATTTGTTTTCTTCCATATCAGTTAAGCAATAGCTCCACCATCAGTTTCAAGATACAGACTCACAGGTATCATTGATGCCTGATATTTTTCAAGACAGACTTTGACAGCTGTGGTGAGCATGTGAGCATGTGCTCCATGCCTCTGCACACCGAAGAGGGGAGAAAGGAAACAGGCATCGAACTGAATACTTTCCCAGCCCTGTGTGGTTTAATTGCTCTGGGTCTATAACTCTAATTTATTTATTTATTTATTTTATTAAATTTATACCCCGCCCTTCTCCTACAAAAGGACCCAGGGCAGCGCACAGACAAATTAAAAGCACAACATACATAAATAAACCAATTATTAAAACCCAATTAAATTAAATTATCCCATGCTAAAACATTTTAAAATTCTCTAATTAAAATTTATAACTAAAAAGTCCAAATCGGGTGGTTATCCTAGGCTGGATAATCACTTTCTAATCATTTTCAGTTAGACTTACTCGTGTTTTAAATTGTTTGTGTAAGATTTTATTGGTGATATGTGTTTGAACCTTATGCTTTGATATTGCCTATAGCCGTGATGGCGAACCTAGGGCATGCATGTCACAGGTGGCACGCAGAGCCTTTTCTGGGTGCATGCAAGCCGTCACCCCAACTCAAGCTCCACTGCGCATGCATGCATGCAGACCTGCTGGTTTTTGGATCTCTGCCACACATGCGTGGGGGATGGGGCGCATGTGGGGGACACACATGTGCAGGGGCGGGATACACATGTGCAGCACACATTGGGTGGTGTATGCGCATGCGTGGCGTGGCTGGCAGATGCCTTGCGTTAAGGGTGCATATGGGTGCTTTCAGCACGCAACGACAAAAAGGTTAGCCATCATTGGCCTATAGGCTAATCAATAAAGATATCATATCAGTTAGACATGGAATTGTGGTTTCACACTGAGAGGATACCATGCTTAGAGACACCTATTGTTTTCATTAAAACAACGACAACAACCCTCAGGAACGTGACCCAAAGAAGAAGAAGTTTTAAAGGGATTTTAAAGCAATTTTAGCATGGGATTTTAAATATGTAGGCCAATTTATTTAATATTTTTTAATATATCATCATTGTGCCACTCTCATAGCATCCGCAGAAAACCGCCCTGCCGCCCTGTTTAGGGTGACCCGCTCCCTCCTCCAACAGAGGGAGCGGGAAGCCCCGCTACAGGGTAGAGCAGAGGAATTTGTGTCTTTTCTGCAGGAGAAAACCGCTCAGATACAGAGTGAGCTAGCCCCCATTCATGGCCCAGTGGGATGCCACGAGAGAGATCTTGTTTGGGAGGAGTTTGACTCCGTTACTTCCGAAGATATGGACAGGTTACGTGGGCGACTGCGAGCCACCACATGTTTATTGGACCCGTGCCCCTCCTGGCTTGTACTGGCATCCTGGGAGGTGACACGAGGCTGGCTCCAAGAGGTTGTCAACGCATCCTTGAGTGAGGGCTCCTTGCCTGCTTCCCTAAAAGAGGCCATGGTGAGGCCCCTCCTCAAGAAGCCCTCTTTGGACCCAGCTCTTTTAAACAACTATCGTCCAGTCTCCAACCTTCCCTTTTTGGCGAAGGTTGTTGAGAGTGTGGTGGCACAACAGTTTCCCCGTCACCTGGAGGAAATTGAGTATCTAGATCCGCGCCAGTCCGGCTTTCGGCCCGGGCATAGCACCGAGACGGCATTGGTCGCGTTGGTAGATGATCTCTGGAGGGCCAGAGATGGGGGATGTTCCTCCATCCTGGTCCTATTAGACCTCTCGGCGGCTTTCGATACCATCGACCATGGTATCCTATTGCATCGGCTGGGGGGGTTGGGGGTGGGAGGCACCGTTTTACGGTGGTTCTCCTCCTACCTCTCTGGCCGATCACAATTTGTGCGGGCAGGAGAGCAGAGGTCGACCCCGAGACCACTCACATGCGGGGTGCCTCAGGGGTCGGTCCTCTCGCCTCTCCTGTTTAACGCATATATGAAGCCGCTGGGTGAGATCATCCGTGGTTTTGGGGTAGATTACCACCTGTACGCTGATGACACCCAGCTGTACATATCTACCCCAAACCACCCCAACGATGCCGTAGCGGTGATGTGCCAGTGCCTGGAAGCCGTGCGGATCTGGATGGGAAGTAACGGACTCAGGCTCAACCCGACCAAGACCGAGTGGCTGTGGTTTCCGGCTGCCCGATTCAACCAGCTTTCTCCAACGCTGGCCATAGGGGGCGAACATCTTGCCCCTGTGGATGGGGCGCGCAATTTGGGTGTCCTCCTGGATACCCGGCTGTCTATGGAAGAGCAAGTGACAGCCGTGGCCAGGAGGGCGTTTTACCAGGTTCGCCTGGTTCGCCAATTGCGCCCCCTATTGGATCGGGACGCCCTTCGCACAGTCACTCATGCCCTCGTGACATCCCGACTGGACTATTGTAACTCTCTCTACATGGGGCTTCCCTTGAGGTGCACCCGGAGGCTTCAGTTAGTTCAGAATGCAGCCGCGCGGGCAATTATGGGGACCACCAGGTTCGCCCACGTTACACCACTCCTGCGCGAGCTGCACTGGCTGCCTGTCGTCTTCCGGGTGCGCTTCAAGGTGCTAACTATCATCTTTAAGGCGCTCCATGGCTCGGGACCTAGCTATCTGCGGGATCGGATCCTGCCCCATACATCCTCACGACCGATTCGCTCCCACAGAGAGGGACTTCTCCGGGTGCCGTCCACCAGACTTTGTCAGCGGGCGACGCCCAGGGGAAGGGCTCTCTCTGTGGCGGGCCCGGCCCTCTGGAACGACCTTCCCCCCGATATCAGAACGACCACGGACCTCCGCTCCTTCCGTATGAAACTAAAGACCCATTTCTTTCGACTGGCCGGCCTTGGATAGTCTCTCTGTCTATAGATTTTTAAATGTATTTTAATGGGTTTTAATTTTTTAGCACGGGATAACATAGTTTAATGGTGTTTTAAACTGTATATTTTGTATTGATTGTTTATATTGTTTTTAGTTTCTCCTGTGCACCGCCCCGGGTCCCTGTGGGGAGAGGGAGCGGTTAATAAATGCAAAGTTATTATTATTATTATTATTATTATATTCTTTTTAGTTTTTGTATCACCTATTTTACTGTGGCTGTACACCGCCCTGAGTCCCGAAAGGGAGAAGGGCGGCATACAAATCAAATAAAAGTCTAAACTCTAAAACATTTGAAATCTGTATGTACTTCTACTTTAGCTCTAGCATCAATTCTGGATCAGCTGTAAACATCAGCATTGCTTTCCTTCCCCCACTCCAATCAATGATCTATTTGAAACAGATGTTAAGCTGCTAGTTCTTTTTAAAAGATTTTGGGTAGTTAATTTCCTTGCCTCAGTCTGGCTCCAAGCTTCAGGATCCAGTTCCTGGTGCCTGTCTGGAAACATTAGTTACAATGCCTCTCCCTCTTCACCAACTGGACGGGCATCACCCAAAATTAGAGGTAAGGACCCCAATTGCAAATGCTAACATTACCATTTAATTATTGTAGCTTGCAGAGGTCTTTTAAATGTAGGAGGAAACATGGCAATGCAGTTGAAAAGCATTTTTATAGAGGTAAAACTCATTTTTTTCCCAAACAGCCAAACAAATGCATACAATGTGAACTAAGGAGGGGAATGAGGTAGCTAACAATTTATTTCCTTTTTTTGTATGTGGTGGGAGTGAGAGATTTTCATGGCTCTAGGATGTGTAATTGGTTTAGTCAGTGGATGAGAAAATGATGGAAAACATTTTTGTTCTCCTGTTATTCACCTTGAGGAGAGCACTGATTGCTTTATGGCCTTTTTTTTTTTTTTCAGAGGAAAAACTTATTTCCCCCCCCAATCAACCAAACAAATGCATACAAGGTGAACTAAAACCTCCATGGGGGAGATGAACATAGCTAACAATTTATTTCCAATTTTTTTTTGGTATGTGGTGGGAGTGAGATATTTTCATGGCTCCAGAATGTGTTTAGTGGATGAGAAAATGATGAAAAAAACATTTTTGCTCTCCTGTTACTCAGCTGGAGGAGAGCACTGATTGCTTTTATGGTATTCCTTGCAAGTTTACAGTGATTCATGGGGCATCGTGTGTGATGTTGTAGGGCTGCCTCCTCACTAAACAATTTTTGGGTTGCTTTATGAATATAGGATGGCTCTAAACTGCTTTGTTAGCATCTATGGAATGGAACCAGTGTGGCATGGAAGTACCCTGAGAAATCTGAGGGGATTCTATGTATGATTTCCAGTAATTAAAAAGTAAAGGAGTTGAATGATCCTGGGTGGCTTTGATGCACAGAAGAAGAAAACTGTAACATCATGAAGGCTGTTTTCTAGATGTGCAATGAGACCACTGCAAAAATTAAGATTAAGCAAAGCTAGATTTAATTCAACAAGAATAGAAGTAAAATGGTTTAAATATGTCTGTGGCAGGGAAGAAAGTCTTAATTAACCAGATGTGGTGCAATCACTATGTATTTGGAACTGCTGTGCTTCTACCAGTTAAAAAATATAGCTTTAACAAGTTCACATGTGCATTCCATGTTACTTCACCTGTTTCGCTGTATTAATTAGTTCAACACTAGCACACTATGCTTTGCATTGGCTTCTGAAGCAGGTTACTTGGAGGCTCAAGTAAATGCTGAATTATTAACATCTCACACTAGTCAGGACCAATAGAGACTCTGACATGAGATGGGAAGGGAAACTTTAACACTTTGCCCTAATGCTCTATTGCCTCTGTTGTGATCCAAACTACATCCCTTGGCATTGGAATTTGCCTCAACACTCTAATTGAATGAACATGAAGCAAGGACTTTCATGTCCCTTATTAGAGTTTTGCTTCAACTTGGGCCAGATAGTGCCAACTATTTATTTGGAGAAGACAAAGCAAATTCATAAGGACAAAAAAAAAAAAAAAGATAGTTGCAAACATATCAAGTTTGTCTTTCATTAAGCTGAGCACTGGCCCCTAAAGTATTTTACAAAGTATAATCTTACAGTGAGATTTGTATTTACCAGCAAATAGGTACAAAAGATTATAGAGAAAAATATGTATTTGCTAGGAATCAAAAATGATTTGATAGCACATAGTTGGTGTAAAAAAGCTATTTGGATAGATTGAAAGGAACAATTTTAGAATAAAAGCACATCTATCACCCCACTGAGATTTAACTTTTGAGAGGCAGAGATAGTGGCTGATGTGCTATGTGTCACATACTTAACAAATAAAATAGCCTGCAATCGTATCAGTCCATTACTAAAGTAAAATACAGATATTTAGGATACCAGGAATTTAACTAAATATCTTCTGCGTACAAAACACAGGCTATCCTAGTGGACCAGGGCTATTTTGTACTATTCAAATCTTTCTCCTTGAAATCTCTACAATAGCCCTATAAATAGAGATTATCACTTATCTCAATATACATTAAAGTTGCAGGTTACTTTTTTTTTCTTGGCATGTGCATTGCATGCATTCTTCTCCTGTTCTCCCTGGGAGATTCTCCTAGCTTTTTTTTTTTTTTTTTTCAAAAACAGTTTCTATTTGCTTCTGTGACTAATGGATTGCAATCAGAATTTATGCATCACATGGTCTATGGCTCTTAAATGCTTAGCTTTAAATATAGGCTTGGTCCTGGTGTGTTCCAGCTTTGCTTTCTCCTTTTTTTTCTAGCAGTTTACTAAAAGGGGAGAGGGGGGTATTATAAGTGAACATGCTTCCTTTTATGCTGGCTCTGAACCTTTTATGTTTGATTATTTAACAACAGTGAGATTTCAAATCTAGAGGTTCATCCAGATGGTAACTTCATTTTTCAACTTTTTAAAATCAAATCTAATTCTTCAGGTCTATTACTAATTCAGGCTGGCTTAGTGATTTTTCTCTCCATTTTTATATAACTGAAAAATTAGTAGTCGATAACAATATATATGGATTTTTGATCTTGAATAGAATTTTTGTTGATTTTTTTTAACTGTGAAAAGACAGGAATGGGATTTTAGGAGCATAGATTTTTCCAAAGAACAAAAGTTCCAGAAATATGCAGTGTCAATTCTCTCTTTCTCGAATTTGAATTATGACTAAATAAGCATATATTTATCAGCGGGTGAGGGGTGAGAGCCAGCAGGTGGGTGGGACTTCGGTTTATAAACATTCGCTTTATAAGATGCACAGACATTTCCACCCACTTATTTTTGGAGGGGGGAAATGCGTCTTATACACCAAAAAATTCAGTAAGTTTCTTTCTTTCTCTTAGCAGAGATTCTATTTGCCATAGGATGAAAAATCCAGTTTACTGATTTGTTAGTTAGGTAGTCCTTGACTTACCACCATAGTTGGAACAAGAATACTGTTGATAAGCAAGGTTAAGTTATAATTTTATGACATTTTTGTTATGACTGTTAAGCAAATTAGATAAAGGTTCCCCTCGCACATATGTGCTAGTCGTTCCTGACTCTAGGAGGCAGTCCTCATTTCCATTTTGAAGCCTAAGAGCCAATGCTGTCCGAAAATGTCTCTGTGGTCATGTGACTGGCATGACTAAACACCAAAGGCGCAAGGAACGCAGTTACTTTCCCATCAAAGATGGTTCCTATTTTTCTACTTGCATTTTTTATGCGCTTTTTAACTGCTAGGTTGGCAGAAGCTGGGACAAGTAACGAGATCCCACCCCGCTTTTGCGACATTAGGGATTCAAACTGTTGAACTGCCAACCTTTTGATTGACAAGCTCAGCATCTTAGCTACTGAGCCACCGTGTCCCTGTTAAGCAAATTATCAATTGTTAAATGAAACACGGTTTTAAGAAATCCTTCCCCCATTGATTTCGCTTGTTGGAAGTCAATAGGGAGGTCACAAATGGCGATCACATGACCCTGGGACACCGCAACTATCTTAAATAAATGCCAGTTGTCAAGTGCCCAAATTTTGATCATGTGACTATAAGGATCCTACTATGGTTGTAAGTTACAAGTTAATTTTTTCAGCGCCACTATAACTTTGAACAGTCATTAAATGAATGAGATTATAAATTAAGGCCTAGCTTTATAAAATGGGCATATTTGGATTGAATTCTTAGTTAAGATTTTATGACTTGGTTTCACAATCCCAATTCACCCAGGTTTTCTGCAAATTATTTAACTAATCCATAAATTCATGAACTTTCATTTCTGCTTACCTCTCTGGCAGGGCAGACTGATATATTTGGAAAGTACTAGATGTGACGGCAACAATTCTGTTTAAAAAGAAAAAGAGAGTAAGGGAGGGAGCAAAATTATTTCTCAGAGAAATGGAGAATGTACTGCGAAATTTTTTTAAAAATCTTCTCCCTGCATAATTTTTCTCCTCAGCTATGCTTCGATAACAAAAAATAACATCTGCTAAAGAAAATATGTCAAGTAGTAATATTCAGCCTTCCTTATCCACAGGTCTGTTTTGCTATTTAAATTGGCCTTCTCTCTGTCTTTATATTTAATGAGGTAATTATTTGAAATCCATTTCACCCAAGTGACACAACACTCCATCTGAAGTTTGTATAAACAACTCATTGGCTAACCCAAAAGGGTATTCATTTATTAGTTACATAATTCCTTATTGTAAAGAAAGCAGAAGAGGTGCTTGTGACATTGCTTTAGGTCAGTGTTTCTCAACCTTGGCTGGGGATTCTGGGAGTTAAGGTTCACAGGACTTAAAATCGTCAAGGTTTTATTTTTTATTTTATTTATTTTATTAAATTTATACCCCGCCCTTCTCCTTGTTAGGACCCAGGGCGGCGCACAGGCATTGTTAAAACCACAAAATACAATATCAATTAAAATATATTAAATTAATTAGACCCGTGCTAAAACCCATGTTAAAACCGTACCAAATTAATTTATTTTTAAAAAGTCAGAAGTGGGGGCTATCCTAGGCCGGCTTGTTGGAATAGATACGTCTTAAGACATTGGCGGAAGAGGCGGAGGTCCGAGATAGTGCGAAGGTCAGGGGGTAGGTCGTTCCAGAGGGCCGGGCCCGCCACAGAGAAGGCCCTTCCCCTGGGTGTCGCCAACCGGCATTGCCCCGCTGACGGCACCCGGAGAAGACCCTCACTGTGGGAGCGGATCGGACGAAGGGATGTATGGGGCAGGAGGCGGTCTCGTATATAGCTAGGCCCCGAGCCATGGAGCGATTTAAAGATGGTCGTCAACACCTTGAAGCGCACTCGAAAGGCCACAGGCAGCCAGTGCAGCTCGCGCAGGAGAGGTGTTACATGGGTTTGCCTTGAGGCACCCATAATCACCCGCGCGGCCGCATTCTGTACTAACTGTAGCTTTCGAGTGCACCTCAAGGGGAGCCCCATGTAGAGAGTGTTACAGTAATCCAGCCGGGATGTCACAAGCGCTTGAGTGACTGTGCGAAGGGCTCCCCGGTCCAGTAAGGGGCGCAACTGGCATATCAGGCGTACCTGATAGAACGCCCCCCTGGCCACGGCCGCCACATGGTCCTCCATGGACAGCCGGGAATCCAGGAGGACGCCCAAGTTGCACGCCCTCTCCACGGGGGCCAGTTGTTCGCCCCCAATGGCCAGTGTTGGACTTATCTGGCTGAACCGGGGTGCCAGAAACCACAGCCACTCGGTCTTGGACGGGTTGAGTCTGAGTTTGTTACTACCCATGCAGATCCGTACGGCCTCCAGACACCGGGACAGCACCTCGACGGCATCGTTGGGGTGGTTTGGGGTGGATATGTACAACTGAGTGTCATCAGCGTACAGATGGTATTCCACCCCAAAACCACGGATGATCTCGCCCAGCGGCTTCATGTAGGTGTTAAACAGGAGTGGTGAGAGGACCGACCCCTGAGGGACCCCACATGTGAGTGGCCTCGGGGACGACCTCTGCCCTCCTGCCAACACCCATTGCGACCGACCAGAGAGGTAGGACGAGAACCACCGTAGGACGGTGCCTCTCAGCCCCAACCCCCCCAATCGGTGCAATAAGATACCATGGTCGATGGTATCAAAATAATAATAATAATAATAAATAATAATAATAAATTGGAATTTATTAACCGCACCCTCTCCCCACAGGGACCCGGGGCGGTGCACAGGCATAATTAAAACAATATATAATAATACAGACATTACTAAAATAAAATTAAATAAATTACCCGTGCTAAAAATACAATTAAAAAACCCATTAAAATTTATCGTTAAAAGACAGAGAGAACTATTCAAGGCCGGCCAGTCGAAAGAGATGGGTCTTTAATTTTACACGGAAGGAGCGGAGGTCGGTGGTCGTTCTAATATCAGGGGGAAGGTCGTTCCAGAGGGCCGGGCCCGCCACAGAGAGCGCCCTTCCCCTGGGCGTCGCCCGCTGACAAAGTCTAGTGGACGGCACCCGGAGAAGCCCCTCTCTGTGGGAGCGAATCGGTCGTGAGGATGTGTGGGGCAGGATCCGATCTCGCAGATAGCTAGGTCCCGAGCCATGGAGCGCTTTGAAGATGATAACTAACACCTTGAAGCGCACCCGGAAGACGACAGGTAGCCAGTGCAGCTCGCGCAAGAGCGGTGTTACATGGGCAAACCTAGAGGTGCCCATAATTGCTCGCGCGGCTGCATTCTGAACTAACTGAAGCCTCCGGGTGCACCTCAAGGGGAGCCCCATGTAGAGAGAGTTACAATAGTCCAGTCGGGATGTCACGAGGGCATGAGTGACTGTGCGAAGGGCGTCCCGATCCAATAGGGGGCGCAATTGGCGGACCAGGCAAACCTGGTAAAACGCCCTCCTGGCCACGGCTGTCACTTGCTCTTCCATAGACAGCCGGGTATCCAGGAGGACACCCAAATTGCGCGCCCCATCCACAGGGGCAAGATGTTCGCCCCCTATGGCCAGCGTTGGAGAAAGCTGGTTGAATCGGGCAGCCGGAAACCACAGCCACTCGGTCTTGGTCGGGTTGAGCCTAAGTCCGTTACTTCCCATCCAGATCCGCACGGCTTCCAGGCACTGGCACATCACCGCTACGGCATCGTTGGGGTGGTTTGGGGTAGATATGTACAGCTGGGTGTCATCAGCGTACAGGTGGTACTCTACCCCAAAACCACGGATGATCTCACCCAGCGGCTTCATATATGCGTTAAACAGGAGAGGCGAGAGGACCGACCCCTGAGGCACTCCACATGTGAGTGGTCTCGGGGTCGACCTCTGCTCTCCTGCCCGCACAAATTGCGATCGGCCAGAGAGGTAGGAGGAGAACCACCGCAACACGGTGCCTCCCACCCCCAACCCCCCCAGCCGATGCAATAGGATACCATGGTCGATGGTATCGAAAGCCGCTGAGAGGTCTAATAGGACCAGGATGGAGGAACATCCCCCATCTCTGGCCCTCCAGAGATCATCTACCAACGCGACCAATGCCGTCTCGGTGCTATGCCCGGGCCAAAAGCCGGACTGGCGCGGATCTAGATAGTCAACTTCCTCCAGGTGACGGGGAAACTGTTGTGCCACCACACTCTCAACAACCTTCGCCAAGAAGGGAAGGTTGGAGACTGGACGGTAGTTGTTCAAAAGAGCTGGGTCCAAAGAGGGCTTCTTGAGGAGGGGCCTCACCATAGCCTCTTTTAGGGAGGCAGGCAAGGAACCCTCGCTCAAGGATGCGTTGATAACCTCTTGGAGCCAGCCTCGTGTCACCTCCCAGGATGCCAGTACAAGCCAGGAGGGGCACGGGTCCAATGAACATGTGGTGGCTCGCAGTCGCCCACGTAACCTGTCCATATCCTCGGAAGTAACGGGGTCAAACTCCTCCCAAACAAGATCTCCCTCGTGGCATCCCACTGGGCCATGAATGGTGGCTAGCTCACTCTGTATCTGGGCGGTTTTCTCCTGCAGAAAAATCACAAATTCCTCTGCCCTACCCTGTAACGGGGCTTCCCGCTCCCTCTGTTGAAGGAGGGAACGGGTCACCCTAAACAGGGCGGCAGGGCGGTTTTCTGCGGATGCTATGAGGGTGGCGCAATGATGACGTTTGGCCACCCTCAGCGCCACAATGTAAGTCCGTAAATGGGCTCTCACTTGTGTCCGGTCAGATTCAGAGCGGCTAGCCCTCCATCTTCTCTCTAGGCATCTCTTGCGGCGTTTCATCACCCGCAGCCCCTCAGTAAACCAAGGAGCCAGGGTGGTTCGCCGCCGCGAGAGAGGCCGCAAAAGCTGCTGAGAGGTCTAATAGGACAAGGATAGAGGAACAACCTCTATCCCGTGCCCTCCAGAGATCATCCACCAACGCGACCAATGCCGTTTCGGTGCTGTGACCGGGCCGGAAGCCGGACTGGCGCAGGTCTAGATAATCAACTTCCTCCAGATGTCGGGGAAACTGTTGAGCCACCACACTCTCAACAACCTTCACTAAAAAGTGAAGGTTGGAGACGGGATGATAGTTCTCTAATAAAGCTGGATCCAGGGATGGTTTCTTGAGGAGAGGCCTCACCACCACCTCTTTCAAAACGGTGGGCAAGTACCCCTCACTCAGAGATGAATTCACAATGCCCTGGAGCCAGCCTCGTGTCACCTCCCAGGATGCCAGTACAAGCCAGGAGGGGCACGGGTCCAATAAACATGTGGTGGCTCTAAGGTTCCTCCGCAACCTGTCCATATCCTCGGTAGTAACAAAGTCGAACTCCTCCCAAGGTGTAATCTCAAGACCAGCACTGGACACCTCGACTGGACCACTAGTGGAGGGCAACTCGTTCCGAATCTGAGTGATTTTGTCCTGCAGAAATACTCCAAATTCCTCTGCTCGACCCTGCAGAGGGGCTTCCCGCGGCCTCAGATGAAGGAGGGAGCAGGTCACCCCAAACAGGGCGGCAGGGCGATTTTCCGCGGACGCGATAAGAGTGGCGCAATACTCACGTTTGGCCACTCTTAGCGCCACTAAGTAAGTCCTAATATGGTCTCTCACTAGTGTTCGGTCAGCTTCGGATCGAGAAGATCTCCACCTACTCTCTAGGCGTCTCTTGCGGCGTTTCATCTCCCGAAGCTCCTCGGTAAACCAAGGAGCCTGGGTAACTCGGCGCCACATGAGAGGCCGCAAGGGCGCAACTCGGTCCAAGGCCCCCGTGGGCGCACTATACCATGCGGCCACTAGGTCCTCAGTCGAGCCGCGGGGCAGGGACACAGGTACTGGCCCAAGCTCCCTCTGGAACCTTTGCGGGTCCATCAGGCGCCTGGGGCAGAACCAACTCGGTGTCTCCGGTTCCGCCTCCCCGCGGTGGGGTGTGACGGTTGGAAAGTCCATCCGAAGGAGAGAGTGATCTGTCCATGACAAGGGTAAGATGACTAAATCCCCTGTTCCGAGATCACTTATCCATTGTCCAGAGACAAAAATCAGATCCAGCGTGTGTCCTCCCTCGTGAGTGGGGCCCTGAACCAATTGGGTCAGGTCCATGGCCGTCATGGAAGCCATGAACTCCCGAGCTGCCTCGGATGTTTCGCCCGCCGATGGCAGGTTAAAGTCCCCCATGACTATAAGTCTGGGGGTCTCCACCGCCATCGCGGCGATCACCTCGATTAGCTCGGGCAGGGCTGCTGTTACATAGCGGGGAGCCAGGTATACAACTAGCAAGCCCAGCTGCCTCCCTAGGCCCCATTTCACGAAGAGGGACTCACAGCCAGTCGTCTGAGGCACAGTGGTCTCCTTTGGCTCCAGACTTTCCTTAACAATAACCGCCACCCCCCCACCCCTGCCAAGGGCCCTGGGCTGATGAAATGCACGGTAGCCTGGTGGGCACATTTCCACGAGGGGTAAACCCCCCTCGGGGCCCAACCAGGTCTCCGTAATTCCCACCAGGTCCGGGTCCCCCTCTGACATAAGGTCATTTATGAGGGAGGCTTTATTCACCACGGACCTGGCGTTGCAGAACATCAGCCTGGGACCCTGGCTCTGTAGTCCCTGACCGCCTAGCCTACGAGCAGAGCACAGGGGGTTGGGGCAAGCGACCGCTCGTAACCAGCGACCACGAGCCTCCAACCCATGATGGACATCCTGTCTCCCACCGCCCCTGCCCCTCCCCAAGACCAATCGAATGGAGCGGCCCTCAACAGAGACGACCCCCGATCCCCCCTCCCTAGTGGACCCCTCCTTTATCCTACTTCTGCCGGCTGGCCCTATATCTTGACCCCCTCTGACTGAATGAACCCTCCCCCCACCCCAGAACCCCTTAAAAGCCGAATTAAAAATTTGTTTAAAAACCCCCTATGTCCGCGCTTCGCCCACCTCTCTGGATTAATCCATCCCTCATTGAGGTGAGCCCTTGATAAAACCAGGGGCCAGACCTGCGAGAGGGGAACCGTCCTTGAGTACAGCTGAGGTTGAGAAACACTGCTTTAGGTAGTCAAAATAAGGTATGTGCCATGCATTTAAAGTCAGACCTGGAAGCCATCTTTTACATTGGGCCTTCAGGCCTGCCATATTTCCTACTGTAGGAAAATGGGAGGGGGGGGGGGTTATATGGAGTATGGGTGAGATAGAGTCAAAATAAAATTCTTTTCTCAGAGTGTCAAGGACACCTTGCCCTGCAGCTGTGATGAAGTGACTGGAAGGCATCTCCAGTTTTTGATGGTGCCTGACTGGATCATGTGATGGACATGTGGGTACTGGGCAGGAACTTGAATTTTCATTTGGGTGGGGAAAACCTGGAAACTTCCAGATGTGCCAATATGACATCTCTAATAAAATGGAACTTTGAGGAGACTCAAGCCTCGGAATCTTCTTTCGTTGGGGCTGTTACTTGGAACCCTCGGATAAACCCAAATCTGAAAATTTCCAGGTTTTCCCCACCCAAGTGAAAGTTCAAGTCCCTGCCCAGCACCCACACGTCCATCATATGATCCAAACAAGCACTGTCCAAAAATGGGAGATACCTATCAGTCACCTCATTGCAGCTGCAGGGCAAGATGTCCTTGACTTTCTGAGAAAAGAATTTTATTTTGACTATACCTCACTCATACTCCATATAATCCCCCCTTCCATTTTCCCACAGTAGGAAATACGGCAGGCCTGAAGGCCCAAAGATGGCTTCCAGGTTTGACACTTAAACTTTTTTCTTTAAAGGGAAGAACATTTACTTCTTTATCTCACAGATGAAAACATCCTGGCTGTACACCGCCCTGAGTCCCGAAAGGGAGATAGGGTGGTATATAAATGCAATAAATCTTAAATCTTAAATCCTACCATTACCTTGATTCCAAGCATTCCCTTCCTCAACTAAGTGTCCTTGATAAATTCTGGATGTTGACTCCCAATTAACAATGCTGGCAAGGAATAATGGAATCTGACATCAATTACATATGGGATATCTAACTTAGCATGATCAGACAAGTGATAAACCTGGATTTGGACTCTTTCCTTCTTCCTCTTCTGGAATGTCTACATAAGGACAACTATGGATTCATGGATGAAATATGTGGTCTTTTAGCATTTGAGCTACAACTCCATGCTCTCACCATGAATCATAATAATCAGAACTGACAAGGAGTTGGAGTCCAACGACACCTAGTGCGCCACAAGTGTTCCCCATTGTAAGACTGCCGGTAATATGATGTTCATAAGTTATATGGTTCTACCTGATCTCACATTCTTTCTAGTTAAAATAAGCAACTGGAGAGAAAGTAAAACGATGTAAGACAAATATTTTTTTAAAATATGATATATATGGTTGCCCATGTCACATAGATGACTCTGAGTGGTGTGAAAGTATTAATAGTATGAAAGCCACAGTGTACAGCTCCCATTGTACAACCTCCCCACCCCCCAGTATAAAACTATGACTCCCCTCAAATGTATCAACAACAGCAGAGCTCACCTAACATCTTGGCCCAAATACCTGGGGAAACAGGCAGGTCTTCAGTGCCTCATGAAAAGCTAATAGGATTGGGGCCACCCAAATCTCCAGGAGGATGTCATTCCATAGGGCAGGTACTGCCATTGAGAAGACACAACTCTGAGTTCCAACAAAATTATATTATTTGGTAGAAGAGACCCAGAGCATGCTCTCTCTCTCCTGTTTCCGGAGGGCTGACTAGAAACAATGGGAGAAAGGCACTCCCACCATTACTTTGGTCCTATGCCACTGAGGGCTACAGAGAATAGCCAGCACCTTGAATTACATCTGGAAATCTATGGCAGCCAGTACAGTTTGCAGAGCAATGGGGTTACCTGGGCATAATGAGAAACATCAAAAATTATCTGACCTACTCATTCTTGGAAATTATCAGAAATTTCAGGCTACTCACTTTGACCTTCAGTGGATTGGGGAGGGGGGGCAAAGAGTCATTTAGAAGAACACAATTAGTTTTATATCAAAAAGGAGGTGCTATAAATATTCTAATATGAGATTGTGGAATATAAGTGCCAGTCAGGGAATGCTGAGTTTCCCAGTCTTTTTTGGGGGAGGACGGGGTGGCAAGTCAACCCATCTAGAATTTTGAAAGCATGCAATGGACGGTCATGGAGGATTTTGTCAATTGATCAGCTGCCCTGCACAGAAGGGATGTGGTGGTTCACTGGCTAAGACGCTGAGCTTGTTGATCAGAATGTCGGCAGTTCAGCGGTTTGAATCCCTAGTGTTGTGTAATGGAGTGAGCTCCCATTACTTGTCCCAGTTTCTGCCAACCTAGCAGTTCCAAAGCATGTAAAAATGCAAGGAGAAAAATAGTGACCACCTTTGGTAACAGTGTTCCGTGTGCCTTTGGTGTTTAGTCATGCCAGCCACATGACCACAGAGACGTCTTTGGACAGGGCTGGCTCTTTGGCTTTAAAACGGAGATAAGCACCACCTCCTACAGTGGGGAATGACTAGCACATGTATGAGAGGATCCTTTACCTTTACCTTACTCTGCACAGGACACACAACAATCAAACATGACATGACCCAAAAACATATTCACCTCTTGCAGCTTGTCCAGGTAGGTACTATGCTTAAACAAGGCTCAAAGAGTCCCCTTTATTATCCCTAAATTATAACAAACATATTTTAAAAGACACTTACTGATTCAATAGGCACACGTACACATAACTATTGATTCATGGGACCTTTTCCATCCGAAGCACCTTGAGGAAATATAAGACGTTTGAAAAGAAGAAGAGTTAATTGGGCAACATAATGTAAGTATATATCTACATTGATTCAGTTTACAGAATTGCAACAATGGAAAAGGCTGGGCCAAATAACTTAGACAGAAGGCATTAAAGCTAATTTCATTCAAATCTTTGCAAATGCCTTCCCCCTTAGGAGGCCTACTGATTAGCTAATGTAAAAGACTGGAGAGCATTTGGAGGTCCACTCGCGCCGAATCTGACCAGACACGGGCAAGGTCGCATTTGCGGACCTACCTTGTGGCGATAAGAGCGGCGAAGCAGGATCATCTCACCACTCTCATCGCATCCACAGATAACCACCCTGCCACCCTGTTCAGAGTGACCTGCTCCCTCCTTCACCAGAGGCCGCGGGAAGCTCCTTTGCAGGGCAGAGCAGAGGAATTTGGATCTTACCTGCAGGATAAAATCGTTCAGATACGGGGCGAGTTAGCCTCCAATTGGGTTAGTCCAGGCAAGATGACAGGGACAGGTCTTGAGACCGTTATTTGGGCTGAGTTTGATCCTGTGACCCCTGATGGCATGGAGAGGATACTGGGGCAGCTGAATGCCACCACATGTTTATTGGACCCGTGTCCCTCCTGGCTTGTACTGGCCTCCCGGGAGGTCACACGAGGCTGGCTCCAGGGGATTGTTAACGCTTCTTTGAGTGAGGGGTTCTTGTCAACCGTCTTGAAAGAGGCAGTGGTGAGGCCCCTCCTCAAGAAGCCCTCCCTGGACCCAGCTGTGTTATCCAACTACTGTCCGGTCTCCAACCTTCGCTTTTTGGCGAAGGTTGTAGAGAGTGTGGTGGCACGACAGTTCCCCCAGCACCTGGAGGAAACTGCCTATCTAGACTCGCGCCAGTCCGGCTTCCGACCTGGGTACTGCACGGAGACGGCATTGGTCGCGTTGGTAGATGATCTGTGGAGGGCTTGGGATAGAGGTTGTTCCTCTATCCTGGTCCTGTTAGATCTCTCAGCGGCTTGCGATACCATCGACCATGGTATCCCATTGCACTGGCTGGGGGGGTTGGGGTTGGGAGGCACTGTTCTACGGTGGTTCTCCTTCTACCTCTCCGACCGGTCACAATTTGTGTTGGCAGGAAGGCAGAGGTCGACATCGAGGCCCCTTATGTGCGGGGTGCCTCAGGGGTTGGTCCTCTCGCCCCTCCTGTTCAACATCTATATGAAGCCGCTGGGTGAGATCATCCCTGGTTTTGGGGTAGAGTTCCATCAGTACGCTGATGACACCCAGCTGTACATCTCTATCCCACACCACCCCAACGATGTCGTCAAAGTGATGTCTCAGTATTTGGAGGCCGTGCGAGTCTGGATGGGGAGGAACAGGCTCCGACTAAACCCGTCCCAGACCGAGTGGCTGTGGTTTCCGGCGCCATGACATAGCCAGTTGGTTTCATTTCTGGCTATCGGGGGCGAGTCATTAGCTCCCGCAGAAAGGGCCTGCAACTTGGGTGTCCTCCTGGACTCTTGGCTATCCTTGGATGACCACGTGACGGCCGTAGCCACGGGGGCCTTCTATCAGGTCTATCTGATATGTCAGTTGCGCCCCTTTCTGGATTGTGGCGCCTTACGCACAGGCTCTCGTCACCTCCTGCCTGGACTACTGTAACACTTTCTACATGGGGCTCCCCTTGAGGTGCACCCGGAAGCTCCAGTTAGTGCAGAATGCGGGGGATTTTGGGAGTTTCAAGATACTCCCATGTAACACCTCTCCTGCGCGAGCTGCACTGGCTGCCTGTGGCCTTCCGGGTGCGTTTCAAGGTTTTAGTGACTATCTTCAAAGCGCTCCATGGCATGGGACCTGGTTACTTGCAGGACCGCCTCCTACCACATACCTCCATTCAACCTGTCCGTTCCCACAGGCAGGTCCTCCTTAGGGTGCTCTGTGGCAGGCCCTGCCCTCTGGAACGACCTGCCCCCCCAACCTCCGTACAATCACAGACCTCCGCCTCTTTCATCAGGCACTAAAAACATACTTCTTTCATGTGGCCGGCCTGGCATAGCTGTTTTACTGTTGATTTTAGTTGGGTTTTAATTATGTTTTAGCACGGGTAAATTCTATTTAATTCAGTTTTAACTATTTTGACTGTTTGTCTATTTTATATTTTATTGTTTCCTGTGCACCGCCCTCAGTCCCATTTTGGGGGAGAGGGCGGTATAGAAATACAATAAATATTAAAGATTAAAGATCTAATGACAGAAAAAAACATTGGAGATTATTACTATCATTAGGATTTTGCTGTGGTAAAATATTCATTAACTGACTTCCTTTAATACAAATAATTGAAATTGAAAATTACTTTTCAAAACATATGGGGTAATAATGAGAAGATACTGTAACATCATTGTGAAAATATTTATTATTATCAACGTTTGCTGGAGAAAAGGAGTTTGAGATAGACTCCTAATGACTTCCTGTGCAGATGTTTATGCTAAGTTGTTTATCACTTCTTTCTTTTGGGATTTCAACTAACCTTTTAATCTAGCCCTCCAGCGGAGGTGTTCCTTCTATTAAGACTTTAGTGTAGCTAATTAGAAATGACAATGGAGAGTAAAGTGTTCAACAATATATCACACTATTGTCACTTTCTTTAAGGCAATTGCACCTTTAAACCACATTCTCCATGGCTTTGTTTTTTGGGGTGTTTTTTTTTTTTTGCTTCTGGTATGCTATGATCTGGCTTCTGTAGGCAGATTTAGGAAGGGGAAATTTGCTGAATTAATAGGTCTTCTGAGGTGTCCTTGGTACTGTCTTGCAGACATTTCATTACTCAAACTAGGTATCATCAGTGCTAGCAATTAATAGTTCTTTTAGAAGAATGACAGATTATTTGGCAATGTATGTGCAATATATATTCCCCAATAATGCAATGTATTGGAGAACTGACATGTTCTCTTTCCCCTCCCGTCCCTCCCATCACCACATTAATCTGGGGAAAGTCTGGCAATTTTTCAGAAATTAATCTTCTGGACTGGGAGCAAACTATCCCTGGAGTGGCCAAATCAATGTATTCCTTTTGCTCTTTCAATTCTGCATACATTATTAATGCACGGCTTACAAGGAGAATGTTACACAACACCTATAGACTTTAAGTACATTAATGATAGTTTATGATTCTTTATAAAAAAGCTTTGCCAGTTCTACATTATTTCAAAATCAGTTTTGTTAAAGAAATGCTGTATTTGCAGCTACATAAAAGGATTGGATGAGAACTACACCAATTATAGTATTTAACTTTAAGTTACTTTGTTTATTTTTAGTGAATAGCAGCCAGAGGAGGCTGGAAACAAACTAAATGGTGAAAAATAGTTCTTTCTGCTCTTAAGTACTACATTCATACACTCTTATTTTCCTCATGTAAGGGCAATGTTAGAGATCCAATAAAATACGCAAGACTGTGGAATCTGGTACATTCTGTGTCTGTTCATAGTTTTAAAAATGTTGGCCCAAGCTTTCACCAAGAATTTACCCCTTTTCAGCATTGCAAGAAAAGCTGGAGAAGTGAAGGAACATCTATTTCAGATTTCATGGTGCAGGGAGTTAGAAGCAGACTATTTTCCAAGGGAAGCAGATTGTACAGTATAATGCTGGATATGTTGATATTTAACTTGCAGACAAAAGTATAACTAATATCCCAGGACATTTTAATAGCTTATGCCAATTGTTAAAATCTAGCAAGGGAAAAATGAAGCATAGCATTAAAAAGTTGTAGAATCTTAAGGCATACTGTAAATCTGTATTGTGGAGTAGTTTTGCCCAAAAAAAGTCCTGATTCTATCTATTTAAATTTTGTTTGGAAATTTTCCACTAAGAGATTATTGAGAATGCAAAGCTTGTTTCATTGTGTCCACAAATAATAAAACTATGTATAACCATTGGGGAAAAAAAACATTTTAAAGGACCAAGAGGTAATCCTAAAAAAAATATTGTATTTCATCCTCTTATATAACTTTATTTTATTCTGATGGCAGCAAACAAACTACATTCCTTTTTTTCACTCCTGGTCTATCCTAAAAAGAGGGCCCCTCCCTCCATAAAATGATTGGAAAGTGGAGTTATATACAACGTGATCCCTATATCAGTTTGTTTCTGAAGTTATCAGGTCATCTTGCTAATAGAGCAAAGCAGGTGAGCTCTATACCATAAATGCAAATCACAGGTTAAAAGTGTTTTTAACATTCTGTTTACCCGGTCTCCTTGCATCAGTCTGAAATATTTTGGCCAAATATTTTGGGCCTGCATTTGTTAAGTTGCACAACTTGAGTTCCAACCAAGTGCCACAAAAGTCAAGAATATCCAGACTGAATATTCAAGAGCTTACTTTAGCCAGAAACTGAAACTTTTAATTCTTGACATTCTTCTTTATTTGTTGAGCAAATGCTTTTAAGAAAGGCCTCTCCTCTCTGCCTGCCCACCCCCTGCACACTTTGATTTTTGATTGTTTGAAGGACCAGTTCAACTGCCTTAGCTGGAGTGGAATATTTTGTCATGATTTAACACAGCTGTTTTAAGTACAATTTAAATTAGAAAGAGCGGCTTTCCTCAATAAAAGTCCAGCCAAAGCCAAAAGGTCATTCTTTAGTTGGCACCTCAAGCTAACAAAGCATGGCTTGGGACCTAGCTACTTGCGGGATCGGATCCTGCCTCATACATCCTCACGACCGATTCGCTCCCACAGAGAGGGACTTCTCCGGGTGCCGTCCACTAGACTTTGTCAGCGGGCGACACCCAGGGGAAGGGCTCTCTCTGTGGCGGGCCCAGCCCTCTGGAACGACCTCCCCCCCGATATTAGGACCACCACGGACCTCCGCTCCTTCCGTCTTAAATTGAAAACACACTTCTTCTGCCTTGCCGGCCTGGGATAGCTACTTCTCTGTTTTTAGGGTTTATCGGGGATTTTTAGTTAGATAGTTTTAATGGGTATTTTAGCACAGGTTACTTAATTTAATCTATTTTTAATGAAATATGTATATAGTTATTGTTCTTATTCCTCCTGTGCACCGCCCCGAGTCCCTGTGGGGAGAGGGTGCTGTTTATAAGCAATAAATTATTATTATTATTATTATTATTATTATTATTATTATTATTATTATTATTATTATTATTATTATTATTATTATTATTATTATAATGGCAAATTTTCAGAAAGGAAATCCCATAATTGAGCACCTGAACGGAGAATATCCTTTCCTTGGATTGCCATGGAGCAAATGTTTGGTAAATTAGCCTTCAGCAAGTTGAATTTTTGAATAGATATGTAAGAGATACATCCAATAGCCAGGACACATACTGGCAGGGCTGTCTATATCAGGGGTCTCCAACCTTTGCAACTTTAAGTCTGAAGGACTTCAACTCCCAGACTTCTCCAGCGAGCTTTGAGCTGAAGTCCTTCAGACTTAAAGTTGCAAAGGTTGGAGACCCCTGGTCTATATCACTTGTAAGGAGAGAATATTTGTTGCCAAACGCAGGGAATAAAACCAGGCTAAGTTTCTGGGAAGCTTAATTTATGCCCCAAAAGCAAAATGAATGTATTAATCACGAAGTGGAACTAGGTTAGTCAAAAGACAAGCATTTTAATAATCAACTAGCCTATTAACCAGTAACAATCATAATTAGGAAATGACAAAACCAAACCAACATGACCTGCAAAAATGGCTGATGGCCATTTTAGTCATTTCAGGGCTACCTGCCCAATTTACATATTCTGGCCAAACCACAAAAGGTACTTGTAGGGCACATTTCAGGCAATAAATAATCACTTTTGGTTGCACATAGGGATTTTGGAATGGTTTCCCACACTGAAAAACACCCCCTTTGCAAGGAAGTATCTAGCATAAGCACACTGGAAGGAAGGGTCTCACTGGTTAATCTCAAAGGCTTTCTTTTTTCTTTCTCAGCAGAGACCATTGTGCAGATTATCTCACACCTGCAAGGTGATGCAATAATCCTCTACCATTTCTAAACTCTTACCACTTTGTTCCTTTGGGATGAAATCCAATAGAGAATGAGTGAGGGTGTGTGTGTGTTAGTATCCATTCATCATCTCTACTTGCAGGATGTTTTGAAAACTCTCGGAGAGGTTCCCAATTAGGCATTCATTCTTATACCAGGGTGAGAACTATTGTGACCACTTTTTCTTTTTTTAAACTTCTGCATATAGTTCCCAAAATAATCTTTCTACCCTATTTAGCCCATTTTTATTCTGCTTGGCTTTGAATAAAAATCCAAATAAGCAAACATTAGTTTTCAATGAAGCTTCCTTGTAATTTCATTAATGTAGTTCTTCAGCTTTTATAAAAAATATTAACTCATCTGAATTAAAAACCAGGCATATAAATTGCTAGGCAAGCATTCATTTTTACCTCCCATATTATGTTGTAGATTGATACTATCTTGTTTTGGATACTGTTTTTACTCCTCCCAAACCTTATCTTGATTTCTTCAGTGTCAAATTCAAGATCAATAAAAGAAATACGTAGCTCAGAGTTGAACTGGGGAATCCTTAGTGTCACTGAGCCTGTTTGTTTGCTTGTAGATGTTTCATTACCCAACTAACTAACATCATCAGAGCACTATTGATGTTAGCTAGCCCGGTAATGAAATGGCTGCAAAAGGCTTAATGAGCATTTGAGGAGTCTACAGATTAAGATTCATTTATTTGAATCTTTCCCTTCATGGTTTACTGCCTTGTTGTGGCGCGAAGGGGCTTGGGTAGCTCAATGAAGCTATGAGCTATGCCATGTAGGGCATGGAGGATCATTGTCCAAGGAGTCTCAATGGGTCAGACATGATTTTGCAACTAACAACAGAAATTTGAATCTTAATCTATATTTATTTGAATCTTAATCTATTGCTCTATATCAGGGATCTCCAACCTTTGCAACTTTAAGTCTGAAGGACTTCAGCTCCCAGAATTCTCCAGCCAGCTTTGCTCCTCAATGCAGCTCAGCTTTGCTGGCTTGAGAATTCTGGGAGCTGAAGTCCTTCAGACTTAAAGTTGCAAAGGTTGGAGACCCCTGCTCTATATTACTGGAGACAGAAATATATTACCTGTTATGTGGGGAAGAAAGGAGGGAGAACACCAACTTTCTGCTTTGGAACATTTTATCTAATGGTCATGAGAAGGCACAACAAATCATGAATTAAGGGAGGTTAGTCTGGTTTCATTTTTTTCAGATCCTTTAGTTCAATAAATGTGCAGCCAAATGTTAAAAGCTGTCTCCTGTGAATCAAGATCAATTTCTGGTGACTTCATCCACATGTTTTCTCAGCAAATGTATGGTTGACTTTAGGTGGGAAGGTTTTTTTTTGCTGGGAAGTTTTCTGACTTTCCAGTGTAAACCACAAATGTGATATTTCTTGTTGGTCTCCCATCCAGGTCTAATCAAGTTTGCTGTTACCTAGTATTTTTGGGAACAACTGAAATTGACTAGATTCAAGGGCAAACTAGGTAAATATAATAGAATGGTGGTGTTGGAGCTAGAAACCTTAGCAAACTATTAGTATTAGGCAATCAAAGGGTATGAGCATTGCTAGCAGTACAAGAGGTAATGTTAAGGCTTTGGACTTTATGATGGTTGATGGGGGTGGGGGCTCAGAATACACTAAAGCTATTTTTTTCAAAATATTACGAGCCACTGTGCTGCATAGGGAAACACCTTGCTCATTCTTTTGAGATTTTCCTTGCTTGAAAATCTTACCCTGCTTATTCTGGTGCCAGAAATTTGGGATAGCAAAGAAGTGTGTATTATACTCAGTTTTATAATCCAGATGGATGCATTGATCAATTGATTGATCCTCTAATCATCTTTTAAGCCAAAGACCTCTCTAGAATACATTTGGTGTCTGTTAATAGCTGTAACTAAATGACAAAACTTTTAGTTCCATCACTTGAAGAAATTCTTTTTCTATCCCAACCTCCCACGTGTTTTAAACTACAATCTTCATCAGTCCATATTTGACCCTTCTCCAGGCACGCAGAGAGTAAAATTCAGAGCCAAAATGTAACACTGGAATTTTAAACAAAATGACCCATAATTCCCAGATCTAAATGTAGTTCTGTGGTCTAATACAGAAAAAGGTGTATGCATGTACCTCGTGTATTGTTTCACGTTGCCTTTATTGCAAACTTTACTCTCGTATTAAGCCTTTGAAAATCGGCAGGCACTTTTATTGCTAACCTCTCAAATTCTACTGTCCTCCTTCCTTATCCACCCACCAGTTTTCCTGAACAAGGTATTTTTCTGGCAATTGTAACATTATCCACACGTTACTTCGTCTTCCAAGCACGTTCACCCACGCCCCCCTCTCTAAAAACTCACATAGCTGTTCTTAATCTATGCACCTCTCTCCCAGTAGAAATAGGAAGGGTTTTTGTCCCTTTTGCCTTTGCACACTCTCTTCCACCCTTGTGTGTCTACCTCTCTACTCCCGGGACACAATTTTTAAATTTTGCTTTCTTGTCCGCCTCCCCGTTCTTAATTTTGTTTACTATCAAACACTCAACCCCTCCCCCCCGCGTTGTGCCTTTGCCTACTTTTCGCTGGAAGCAGGCTGGCAGGTCCAGTTCTCCGCTCCCTTCCCTTCCCTTCCCCTCCTTACTTTCCAATGCACTCAGTAGGCAGGCCTCCTCGCTTCTCTCTGATGTAGGTCGCCTGGAAGAGCTGGGGGGCGGGGGTTCCTTCCAAGACAGAGAGAGACCCCCGCACCTCAATCTCCGCTTTTTAAGAGCTGACAACAGAGCAGGAGCTTTCGCAGTGCCTCCTCTTCAGTGCATCATCACCAGTAGACGGCAAAGCATGTTGGGAAATGTAGTTTGCAAGCTAGCACGTGGAAGTCGCTCTCTTCGAGCGTGTTCAGCTTTGTCAACACCAATTGCAGAGAGCGAAATCGGATGGCTTCTGGCTAGGTATTTTCCCTTACAGCACCGTGGTAGTTCAGTGCTGCAGCTGAACTAATAACAAACTTTGTTCCTGATCTGCTAGCTTTTGTTGATGCAGAGGGATTTTGAAATCACAACTCAAATATTATTCCAATTTATCAAGCAAGTGAAACCACTGACTATATTGGGGAAGAGAGTCATCTCTGTTCTGTTAAGGCAGACAGAGTTGCTATCGGAAGAATGCAAGATTCCAGTGGCCAGCATATAAATTACATAAACAAAATAATACTAAAATTATAAGAGGGACATTCTGTATTAACAGGCAATGTGGCCGGGTAAAAAGCATCTCATCAATATTGTTCCAACTTCTTATAAAGGAGGTGACATTCCTCTAGAGAAAATAGATGACTACCAGTATATAAAAGAAATAAAATTACTGAGATTTACACAGAGAAACACAGGCAGATTATGAACAGACCTGTAACAATTCTGTACAATTTATTCATGAGGATCGGTGTGGGATTTTACTTAAAAGACAGTTAGAAATGTGTTGGCTATTTTGGAATATTTGGCGTAACACAATGACAAACAAACAAGCCATATTGATTTTCTCAAATATAAGGTCTTTGACGATTTGAACTGGACTTTGTTGTTCAAGATTTTGGAAAAAATGAACTATGGAAAGAATTTTATAAAGTGAGTAAGATCAATTTACACTTTGTAAAAAGCACTAAATAATTGTTAATGGAGATCTAAGAAGATATAAAAAGGAACAAGATGATACTTACCCAAGATGCTTCTCTTCTCTTATTGTTTATTTTGGATTTGAAATATTGAATAGAGATATGAAAACAATATGATTATGGGTGTAAAGATTTTTTTAAATTTAAAAATTAAGAGCTTTTGCAGGTGATTTAGAGTTGGTTCTGGAAGATCGTTAGAAATTGAAATATTAAGGGACAAATTAAAAGATTTTGTTGCATTAGTAGATTTACTTTTTAATTTATTTTTATTTTATTCAATTTATATAACCGCGCCTATCTCCCCGAAGGGACACAGGAAATTAAAACGGAAATACAAAACATAACAATAGACAAAACTATAATAAACAGGACTACAGATTAAATCATTAAATTTAGAGTACCCTGTGCTAAAAATTGCCTAAAACCTACTAACCCATTAAAACCAATTAAAACAATTTAAAACTCAGTCTACGAAAGCGGTTGCGGGGACTAGGCCATCCCGGCTAGATGGAAGAGATGTGTCTTCAAATATTGGCAGAAGGAGCGGAGGTCTGTGATGGTCCTAGGTTCGGGGGGTAGGTCGTTCCAGAGGGCTGGGCCTGCCACAGAGAAGGCCCTTCCCCTGGGAGTCACCAGCTGGCATTGCCCGGCAGACAGCACCCGGAGAAGTCCCTCTCTATGGGAGTGAATCGGACGAAGGGATGTGTGAGGCAGGATACGGTCCTGCAAATAACTAGGCCCCGTGCCATGGAGCGTTTTAAAGATGGTTATCAACACCTTAAAGCGCACCCGAAAGGCCACAGGCAGCCAGTGCAGCTCGCGCAGGAGAGGTGTCACATGGGAATGCCGTGAGGCTCCCAAAATCCCCCGTGCGGCCGCATTCTGCACTAGCTGTAGTCTTTGGGTGCACCTCAAGGGGAGCCCCATGTAGAGAGCATTACAGTAGTCTAGACGGGATGTCATGAGTGCTTGAGTGACTGTGCGAAGGGCATTCCGGTCCAGTAGGGGGCGCAACTGGCGTACCAGGTGAACCTGATAAAAAGCCCCCCATCACATGATCCTCCATGGACAGCCGGGAGTCCAGGAGGACGCCTAAGTTGCACGCCCTTTCCACGGGGGCTAATAGTTCGCCCCCAATGGCCAGCAATGGCATCAACTGGCTGTACCGGGACGTTGGAAACCACAGCCACGCAGTCTTGGACGGGTTGAGTCGGAGTTTGTTACTCCCCATCCAGGCCCGTACGGCCTCCAGACACCGGGACATCACTTCAACGGCATCGCTGGGGTGGTTTGGGGTAGATATGTACAGCGTATCATCAGCGTACTGATGATATTCTACCCCAAAACCACGGATGATCTCGCCCAGCGGCTTCATGTAGGTGTTGAACAGGAGTGGCGAGAGGACCGACCCCTGAGGTACCCCATACATGAGGGGCCTCGAGGTCGACCTCCGCCCCCCTGCCAACACTAATTGCGACCGACCGGAGAGGTAGGAGGAGAACCACCGTAGAATGGTGCCTCTCACCCCCAACCCCTCCAGTCGGCCCAATAGGATACCATGGTCGATGGTATTGAAAGCCGCTGAGAGGTCTAATAGGACCAGAATAAAGGAACAACGTCTATCCCGGGCCTGCCAGAGATCATCCACCAACGCAACCAATGCTGTCTCGGTGCTGTGCCCAGGTCGGAAGCTGGACTGGCGCGGGTCCAGATAATCAATTTCCTCCAGGTGACGGGGGAATTGCTGTGCCACCACACTCTCTACAACCTTTGCTAGAAAGTGAAGGTTGGAGACCGGACGGTAATTTACTAACAATGCTGGGTCCAGGGAAGGCTTCTTGAGGAGGGGTCTCACCACCGCCTCTTTCAAGGCGGCCGTCAAGAACCCCTCACTCAAAGAAGCATTCACTATTTCCTGGAGCCAGCCTCGTGTAACCTCCCAGGATGCCAGTACAAGCTAGGAGGGACACGGGTTCAATAAACATGTGGTGGCTCTCAGTCGCCCCGGCAACCTGTCCATTTCGTCGGAAGTAACAAAGTCATACTCATCCCATAAAACTGTCTCAAGACCTGCCTCGGATGGTCCCTCCAGACTACTCTCCATGGAGGTCAGCTCGCTCCGGATCTGAGCGATTTTATCCTGCAGATACTCTCCAAATTCCTCTGCCCTGCAGAGGGGCTTCCCGCGGCCTCTGTTGAAGGAGGCCGTGGAAAGATTTTAAGGAGATTTTAAGATTAATAAACAAGATATTAACAAAAATCATAATAAAAATATTTAAAAAATAAAGGAAGTTTGTAATTTATATAAATTTTAGTTTGTTATATTGTGTATGCAGCCCAAGACAATTCTTCATTCAATATGGCACAGGTAAGTCAAAAAATCAGACACGTCTGATTTAAAACATTGCCAGAAAGAGAAAGCTAAATTTGTCTGCTGGGGGAAGGGGGGAGGTATGATTTAGATCAGGGGTGTCGAGCTCGATTTCATTGAGGGCTGCATCAGGGTTGTGTTTTACCTCAGGGGGCCAGGGTGGGTGTGGCCAACTCAATGTCACTCATGTTGGGGTGTCTTGGGTGGCCCTTTGACTGCTCTGCCAGTGAAAACTGGCTCTTGAGCTCTGTTTTAGGCTGCGACAGCCTCCTACAACACTCTTCCAGCGACAAAAGAACCTTGGGAGGGCTGCATGCGACCCTCCCGGGCTTCATTTTTGCTGACAGAGACACTGCAGACCAGTCCTTTGCTGTCTCCAGGGCTGGATCTGAGCCCTTAGATCTAAGCACCCTGCAGGCTGAATTTGGCTCCTGGGCCTTGAGTTTAACACCCCTGATTTAGAAGTATTATAAGATGCAAAGGAAAGGAAAAAGGAGACATGAGTCTTCCTGATTAGAAATTGTATTTTGCAGCATGCTGTTTAATAATAATAATAATAATAATCTTTATTGTCATTGTAAAAATTACAATGAAATTGGTTTTAACTTCACTGGTGCAAAATTATAACAGAAACAAAAAAGAGAGAAAAGAAAAAAGAAAAAACTAGCATGTGCATGGAGTGATTGCGGTTGAATTTAAAAGTCTCACAGCCCATGGATAGAAGCTACCTTTAAACCTGTTCGTTCAGCTGGCTATACTTTTATATCTTCTGCCTGTTTGGTTTGGATGAAAGAATGGGTGTTGCTGAAAAATAGAAGGCCTTTTAAGATTGGGTGGCATGGATAGTTGTAATACAGGTAATCCTCAACTTATGACCACAATTGAGCACAACATTTCGGTTGTGAGACATTTGTTAGTGAGTTTTGCCCAATTTTATGACCTTTCTTGTTATAGTAGATAAGTGAACCACTGCAGTTGTTAAGTAAGTGACAGTGTTGTTAAGTGAACCTGGCTTCCCTACTGATTTTGCTTGTCAGAAGCCGATCACAAGAACCCGGGGTACTGCAACTGCCTTAAATTTGAATCAGTTGCCAAGAGTCTGAATTTTGTCCCCATGCACAGACCCCTGCATTTTGAAAAATGGTTGCGTCACTTTTTTCAGTGCTATTGTAACTTTGAATAGTCACTAAATGAACTGTCGGGGATGACAATGTCAGAGTTAATGTGGATTTCAAAAAATATGTTAGACATGCCACATTAAGAATAGGGAATAGATTACATGTGGTGCCTGAAAACCTTTGAGGCTATTAGCATAGGAAGCCCACCTGGCATAGCCAAGTCTTTAGACCAAGGGTGGGCAAACTTTGCAACTTTAAGTAGAACTGCGCATGCGTGAAGATGGCGGTCTGCCGCTGAGCTCCGTGTGGGTCGCGGGGCTCGTAGGCTACAGGGACATGTTGCCTGGCCCGTTGAGCACCTGTAAGGGGTGGGCCCAGTGAGTTGCCCGCCCTGGTAGTCTTTTGAGGCCCGGATGGTCTCCCAGGGTGGACTGGCGGCTCAGGACGGGTGAGAGGGCTCCAGACGGGTGAGACGGCTGGAGGGCTCCGGACGCCGGGCCGGATGTTGGGCGGCACGGAGGGCCGGAGCCGGGGTGGCCGTGCGTGGAGGCATCGGAGGCCGAGAGGTCAGGCCGGGAGGCCGAAGAACAACTGGGCCGGGGCCGAGCCGGGAGCCGGGCCAAGGCTGAGTTGAGAGGCCGGCTGGGAGGCCGAGGAACAGCCATGCCGAGGCCTCGGGAGGCCGAAGAACGGCCGAGCCGAGGCCGAGAGACGCCGCCGGGGTCGCCGGGGTCCGGAGCCGGGAAAAGCCGGCAGCTGGAGCCTGGATGCTGGAGGCCGGGGAGGCCGGAGCCGGAGGTTTCGAGGGCTAGAACCGGAGCTGGGAAGAGACGGCAGCTGGATCCTGGATGCTGGAGGCCGGGGAGGCCGGAGCCAGAGGTTTCGAGGGCTGGAGGTCGGTACGGGAGGCCCTGGGGCCGGAGGAGAGCTGGGCCTCGGCCGGAAAACACCTGGGGCTGAGGCCTGAGAGATGCCTGGTGTTGGGGGCTGGAGGAAGCCAATTAGAAGCTGGGCCGAAGCCATAGAGGATCATAGGCCGGGGACTTGAATGGAGTTTGAAGGCCAGGCCTGACCTCCAGATTATACCCTACACGGGCGGACTATCTTTACCACCCATGATTGTACTTAGAGCCGGACTATATTTTACTGGTGTCATGTGAATTTTAATATATTTTAACATCTATTTTATAACATCTTATGTAGCTAACGGTGCCCTTATAAGTAACTGTTGTGATCCATTTTATATCTATCTATTATGTACTCAAGGGCAGACTTTATTTTACTACGGGAGCCCCCCTACTCGCCGGTTTGGCCCTCTGCTGTAACGAGGGCCCACCTTGATGAGGGATTAAGCAATCAAGAGAGGTGGGCGAAGCGCAGATTCGGTTTTTTTTTTGCCAAATTTGTTATTCGGATTTTAGGAGATCCCAGGGAGGAGGGAGGGATTAGTCAGTCTGGGGGTGGGAATATCACCAAGCCAGCCAGTGGAGCTAAGAAGGAAGCAGGTGGGCCCGATAAGGGGGGGGAAACACGAGTCGTTCCCATAGAGGGTTTTTCCATTAAAACGGTTGTGGGGAGGGGTAGGTGTGATGGGAGGCAGGGTTTTCATCACCGGTTGGGAGAATGTGGCCGCTGGCTACAAGCGGTCACACGCCCCAACCCCTGAAGTCTAGGTGTTCAGGGATCACAGAGCCAGGGCCCTAGGCTGATGTCTTGCAACGCCATGTCCATGGCCAACAAAGCCCCCCTCATTAACGATCTTGTGTCGGAGGGGGAGCCGGACCTGATGGGAATTGCGGAGACCTGGCTGGGCCATGAGGGAGGACTTCCTCTCGTGGAAATATGGCCGCCAGGTTACCACGTTTCATCAGCCGCGGGCCCTAGGCAGGGGTGGGGGGGTAGCGGTTATTGTTAGGGAAGGTCTTGAGCCGAGAGAGACCACTGTACCACAGACCACCGGCTGTGAGTCCCTCTGCGTGAAGTGGGGCCCAGGGAGGCAGTTGGGCTTGCTGATTGTGTACCTGGCTCCCCGCTACGTGTCAGCAGCCCTGTCTGAGCTCCTTGAGTGATCGCTGAGGTGGCGGTTGAGACCCCCAGACTAGTAGTCATGGGGGATTTCAACCTACCATCGGTAGGCGAATCATCCGAGGCAGCTCGGGAGTTCATGGCCTCCATCATGGCCATGGACCTGACCCAGGTAATTCAGGGCCCCACACACGAGGGAGGACACATGCTGGATTTAATTTTTGTCTCTGGTCAGTGGATGAGTGATCTGGGTGTAGGGGATTTAGCCATCACACCCCTGTCATGGTCGGATCACTCACTTCTCTGGCTCGACTTTCCAACCACTACACCTCACCGCGGGGAGGCGGAACCAGAGATTCCTAGGTGGTTCCGCCCCATGCGCCTGATGGACCCTGAAAGGTTCCAGATGGAGCTTGTGCCATTACCTGTGACCCTGACCCGCGCCCCGACGGAGGACCTAGTGGCTGCATGGAGTACCGTGCCTGCTGGGGACTTGGATCGGGTCGCGCCCTTGCGGCCTCTCGCGGCGGTGAACCACCCAGGCTCCTTGGTTTACCGAGGAGCTGAGGGTGATGAAACGCTGCAAGAGATGCCTAGAGAGGAGATGGAGATCCACACGGTCTGAATCTGACCGAACACAGGTGAGAGCCCATTTGAGGACTTACCTTGTGACGATAAGAGTGGCCAAATGTCATTATTGTGCCACTCTTATCGCATCTGCAGATAACCGCCCTGCCGCCCTGTTTGGGGTGACCTGCTCCCTCCTTCAGCAGAGGTCGCGGGAAGCCCCTCTGCAGGGCAGAGCAGAGGAATTTGGAGAATATCTGCAGGATAAAATTGCTCAGATTCGGAGCGAGTTGGCTCTCCACCGAAAGTGGTCTGGAGGGATTGTCAGAGGCAGGTCTTGAGACAGCTTTGTGGGAGGATTTTGACTCTGTTACTTCCGAAGATATGGACAGGTTACGTGGGCGACTGAGAGCCACTACATGTTTATTGGACCCGTGTCCCTCCTGGCTTGTACTGGCATCCTGGGAGGTTACACGAGGCTGGCTCCAGGAAGTAGTGAATGCTTCCTTGAGTGAGGGGTTCTTGCCTACCATCTTGAAAGAGGCGGTGGTGAGACCTCTCCTCAAGAAGCCTTCCCTGGACCCAGCATTGTTAGTAAATTATCGTCCGGTCTCCAACCTTCACTTTTTGGCGAAGGTTGTAGAGAGTGTGGTGGCACAACAGTTTCCCCGTCACCTGGAGGAGATTGATTATCTGGACCCGTGCCAGTCCGGCTTCCGGCCCGGACACAGCACTGAGACAGCATTGGTCGCGTTGGTAGATGATCTCTGGAGAGCCAGAGATGGGGGTTGTTCCTCCATCCTTGTCCTATTAGACCTCTCGGCGGCTTTTGATACCATCGACCATGGTATCCTATTGCATCGACTGGAGGGGTTGGGGGTGTGGGGCACCGTTTTGCAGTTGTTCTCCTCCTACCTCTCCGGTCGATCACAATTTGTGTTGGCAGGGGGGCAGAGGTCGGCCTCGAGACCCCTCACATGTGGGGTGCCTCAGGGGTCGGTCCTCTCGCCGCTCCTATTCAACACATACATGAAGCCGCTGGGCGAGATCATCCGTGGTTTTGAGGTAGAGTACCATTTCTACGCTGACGATACGCAGCTGTACATATCTACCCCGAACCACTCCAACGATGCCGTCGAAATGATGTCCCGGTGCCTGGAAGCCATGTGGGTCTGGATGGGAAGGAACAGACTCAGACTCAACCCCTCCAAGACCAAGTGGCTGTGGTTTCCGGCGTCCTGGTACAACCAGTTTACTCCATCACTGGCCATAGGGGGTGAACATCTAGCCCCCGTAGATGGGGCACGCAACTTGGGCGCCCTCCTGGATACCCAGCTGTCTATGGAAGATCACATGACGGCCGTGGCCAGGGTGGCGTTCTACCAGGTTCGCCTGGTACACCAGTTGCGTCCCCTATTGGAAAGGGGCGCCCTTCGCACAGTCACTCATGCGCTAGTGACATCCCGTCTAGACTATTGTAATGCTCTCTACATGGGGCTTCCCTTGAGGTGCACCCGAAGTCCAGAATGCGGCCCTGCGGGCAATTTTGGGAGCGTCTAGGTATTCCCACGTGACACCGCTCCTGCGCGAGCTGCACTTGCTGCCTGTGGCCTTTCGGGTGAGCTTCAAGGTGCTGATTACCATCTTTAAAGCACTCCATGGCACGGGACCTAGTTATCTGCGGGATCGTATCCTGCCCCATACATCCCTTCGACCGATTCGCTCCCACAGAGAGGGACTTCTCTGGGTGCCGTCCACTAGGCAATGCCAGCGGGCGACGCCCAGGGGAAGGGCCTTCTCAGTGGCGGGCCCAACCCTCTGGAACGACCTACCCCCCGAACTCAGAACAACTACGGACCTCCGCTCCTTCCGCCAAAAGTTAAAGACCTATTTCTTCCATCAGGCCGGCTTGGCCTAATCTACCTCGCCAGCCTTCAGTCTGAATGTTTAAATTGTTTTAATCGGGATTTTAAGGGGAAATAGTTTTAAGGATTTGAAGATTTTAGCGCAGGGGATAGTTTATTTAATTGGGTTTTAAATATTTATATTGTTTATGTTTATATGTTTTTTAATTTCCTGCGCACTGCCCCGAGTCCCTTCGGGGAGAGGGTGCGGTTTACAAATAATAATAATAATAATAATAATAATAATAATAATAATAATAATAATAATAATAATAATAAGTCTGAAGGACTTCAGCTCCCAGAATTCTGGGAGCTGAAGTCCTTCAGACTTAAAGTTGCAAAGTTTGCCCACCCCCGCTTTAGACTGTCTGGAAGGCTAAAAAGGAGGCGTGATATTCCAAAGGTAGGAAAAAAACAATATTTTAATTGTGATAGTTACAAAAAGTTATTTCTTCTAGGTATAGTATCTTATGCCATTTTGGTGGCAATTGCATTATTTTGTTTCGTTGTGAAGTTTCAGGGGCGAAAAGGATGGCCTGTGTGACTGGTTTCATTCTTCCTGAGAATTATCTGATGGAGTTACCCACCTTGGACAATTTCCAATAAAGATGAATCATGTGGTGTTTCCTGTATAAAAATAGAGATTTGGGGGATGAGGTAGGACAGTGAGGGCGAACCTTTTGTGCACCAAGTGCCCAACCCGGAATGTGCGTGCATGCATGCATGTTCATGTGCTCATGCTGGAGTACCGGAAACCCAGCTGGCCATCATGCGCATGCCTGTTTTTTGGCTGGTTTTTTTGGCCATTTTCCGGCACCTGCAAAGACCAGCTGGCCGGTGCGCATGTGTATGCTGGAAACCAGAATAGCAGCTGGCAATGGTGTGCATACCGACAGAGAGGGCTCTGTGTGCCACCTCTCTGGAATGCATGCCATAGGTTCGCCATCATGGAGGTAGGGTAATGGTCATGTAAAACACTATATGTAGGAGCATAGTTTTGACAACTATCTTTAAAGCGCTCCATGGCTCGGGGCCTAGTTATATGCGAGACTGCCTCCTGCCCCATACATCCCTTAGACCGATACGCTCCCACAGAGAGGGCCTCCTCAGGGTGCCGTCGGCCGGACAATGCCGACTGGCGACACCCAGGGGGAGAGCCTTCTCTGTGGCGGGGCCAGCCCTCTGGAATGACCTGCCCCCTGAATTACGTACCATCACCGACCTCCGCCTCTTCCGCCAATGTCTTAAGACATATTTGTTTCAACAAGCCAGCCTAGCCTAACCTCCCATGGGGACTTTTAGATTTGGGTTTTTAAAATTTGGTTTTAGTGCAGGATAGGTTTATTTAATAGTTTTTAAATTATATTTATTGTATTTTGTATGTTTTTTAAATTTCCTGTGCGCCGCCCTGGGTCCTCTGTGGAGAAGGGCGGGATATAAATTTAAATAAATAAAATAATAAATAAATAAAATAATACACAATAGCAAAATAGCAGAGTTGGAAGGGACCTTGGAGGTCTTCTAGTCCAATCCCCTGCTCAGGCAGGAAGCCTTATACCATTTCAGATAAATGGTTATCCAACATCTTAAAAACTTTCCATGTCAGACCATTCACAACTTCTGGAGGCAAGTTGTTCCACTGATTAATTGTTCTAACTGTCAGGAAATTTCTCTTTAGTTCTAGGTCAGTGATGGCTAACCTTTTTCTAAAGTTGTGCGAAAAATGTGTGTGCGCATGCAATTGCATGCACATGTGCCCCCTGAGCATGTGGGCCCCTGCATGGGGGGGGGTGCCCTCTGCAGGCTCCAAAGATTTTCCAGAAACCCCGGGAGGGCAAAAACAGCCTCCCCCGGCTCTCCAGAAAGGCGAAAATCAGCTAGATGCACGCCAGAGCTGAGGGCTGCAGTGCCAACAAATATGGTTCCCCATGCCACCTGTGGCACGTGTGCCATAGGTTCACCATCATGGTTCTAGGTTACTATAGATAACATGCTGGTTGGGGAATTTTGGGAGTTGAAATCCTGAGAAACACCGATCTATGCTTTTCTGATAATTTCGTTGTGTCTCTGCTTTGTTTGCCAGGCCCATCCACTGAGACAGCCCAAAGTGAAAGTAATCTTAGGATCTTTATGATGTTTCTCCCAGGCAGCTCCTCCCTAAAACCTTTAAAAGACCTTTAAAATAGAGAGGAAATTCTTAATAATAGCCCTGTAGCACCAGATTGTAGTTTGGGACAATTACTGCTCCTCACTGCAGCTTTTGAACTGCAGAGTCCTGCAAGCTCTACTTATTTATTTATTTATTGAATTTATACCCCGCCCTTCTCCAAACGGACCCAGGGCGGCGCACAGGAACATTAAAAAACATACAAAACATATAAAACTTTTTTTTAAAAACTTATTCAACTAAGGGCCTGTGTTAAAACCGAATTAAAATCCCATTTTAAAACTATCTACGAGTCAGTATTGGAGGCTACGCAAGGCAGGCTAGTTGGAATAGGTGTGTCTTCAGACACTTGCGGAAGAGGCGGAGGTCAGAAATGGTACGGAGTTCAGGGGGCAAGTCGTTCCAAAGGGCTGGTCCTGTCACAGAGAAGGCTCTCCCCCTGGGTGTCGCCAGTCGGCATTGTCCGGCCGACGGCACCCTGAGGAGGCCCTCTCTGTGGGAGCGTATCGGTCTAAGGGATGTATGGGGCAGGTGGCGGTCTCGCATATAACTAGGCCCCGAGCCATGGAGCGCTTTAAAGATGGTCGTTAAAACCTTGAAGCGCACCCGAAAGACCACAGGAAGCCAGTGCAGTTCGCGCAGGATTGGTGTTATGTGGGAGTGTCTAGGCGCTCCCGTAATCACCCGCGCGGCTGCGTTCTGGACTAACTGTAGCTTTCGGGTGCACCTCAAGGGAAGCCCCATGTAGAGAGCATTACAGTAGTCGAGTCGAGACGTGACGAGTGCTTGAGTGACTGTGCGTAAGGCACCCCGGTCCAGTAAGGGGCGCAATTGGCACATCAGGCGTACCTGATGGAACGCCCCCCTGGCCACGCCGGGAGTCCAGGAGAACACCCAAATTGCGCGCCCTCTCCACGGGGGCCGGTGTTTCGCCCCCAATGGCCAGAGTTGGAATAATCTGGCTGAAACGGGGTGCCGGAAGCCACAGCCACTCCGTTTTGGACGGGTTGAGCTTGAGTTTGTTACCACCCATCCAGATCCGTACGGCCTCCAAACACCGGGACATAACCTCGACGGCATCGTTGGGGTGGTCTGGGGTGGATATGTACAACTGAGTATCCTCAGCTTACAGATGATATCCCACCCCAAAACCACGGATGATCTCACCCAGCGGCTTCATATATGTGTTGAACAGTAGGGGCGAGAGGACCGACCCCTGAGGTACCCCACATATGAGGGGCCTCAAAGTCGACCTCTGCCCCCCTGTCAACGCACATTGCGACCGACCAGAGAGGTAGGATGAGAACCACCGCAAAACGGTGCCTCCCAGCCCCAACCCCCCCAGTCGGCGCAATAGGATACCATGGTCGATGGTATCAAAAGCCGCTGAGAGGTCTAATAGGACTAGGATAGAGGAATATCCTCTATCCCGCGCCCTCCAGAGATCATCAACCAACGCGACCAATGCCATCTCGGTGCTGTGCCCGGGTCGGAAGCTGGACTGGCGCGGGTCTAGATAATCAACTTCCTCCAAGTGTCGCGGAAACTGTTGAGCCACCACACTCTCAACAACCTTCACTAAACCGTGAAGGTTGGAGACGGGACGATAGTTCTCTAATAATGCTGGATCCAGGGACAGCTTCTTGAGGAGGGGCCTTACTACCGCCTCTTTCAAGACGGCAGGCAAGGACCCCTCACTCAAAGATGCGTTGACAATGCCCTGGAGCCAGCCTCGTGTCGTCTCCCAGGATGCCAGTACAAGCCAGGAGGGACACGGGCCCAATAAACATGTGGTGGCCCTAAGTCTCTTTGACAACTTGTCCATATCCTCGGTGGTAACAAAATCAAACTCCTCCCATGATGGTGTCACAAGAACAGCCTCGGCACGCTCTACTGGGCCACTGTCGATGGAGGGTAGCTCGCTCCGAATCCGAGTGATTTTCTCCTGCAGATAAATCCCAAATTCCTCTGCTCGACCCTGTAAAGGGGCTTCCCGCGGCCTCTGTTGAAGGAGGGAGCGGGTCACCCCAAACAGGGCAGAAGGGCGGTTATCTGCGGATGCAAAAAGGGTGGCACAATACTCGCGTTTGGCCACTCTTATCGCCACTAAGTAAGTCCTAATATGGTCTTTCACTAGTGTTCGGTTGGCTTCGGAGTGAGATGATCTCCATCTGCTCTCTAGGCGTCTCTTGTGGCGCTTCATCTCCCTGAGCCCCTCAGTAAACCAAGGAGCCCAGGTGGTTCGTCGCCGCGAGAGGCCACAAGGGCGCGACTCGGTCCAAGGCCCCCGTGGCCGCACTTAGCCATGCGGCCACTAGGTCCTCAGTCGAGTCGTGGGGCAAGTCCACAGGAATTGGCCCAAGCTCCCTTTGGAACCTTATCGGGTCCATCAGGAGCCTGGGGCGGAACCATATAGGAATGTCCGGTTCTGCCTCCCCGCAGTGAGGTGCAGCGATCGGAAAGTCTTCTACCCTCCAGGCTATTTAAAATCTCTGTGAAGCTATTAGGAACCATTGTTGGTGGGTGTGGAGCTGGAGACTAGGTACATGTGGATGGCACTGAGCTTTATTTTTTATCCTATCATTAGGCTTGTTAGGCTCATACAATGTTCCTGGCTCAGTTGTGGAGCTGTAACAATTTATCATGACTTGAGATTCGACAGAAGTGAGGGAGATCTTCATGGAAGGACGGGATTTACCTTCTTTTAAAAAGGTGCTGATTTTTTTCCTTTGAAAGAGTAGGTCTACAATTTGTGATCTAAGACTGTCTTTGCATGCTCAGTAATTTGGTAAGAAGGATTTCTTAACAACTGCGACTGATTTTTGCTTTTCCCTGGTCACAATTATCTATGCAATCTAAACCAGATTAGATTACTGTAATACGTTCTACGAGGGGGGTGTCTTTTCAAGAAATTTAGAAATTACACTGAATTTGCTGTTTGATGGCCAGATTTCTGCTGGGCGTTTTCCTATAAAAACATATGATGCCTATTGTGGTCAACTTGCACAGATTACCAACAGATTTCCCAATTAAATTCACTATGCTAATATTTTTATTTTATTATTTATAACATGTACCTACATGTCGTCTCAATCACTGCAACTGGGTTGCTTTCACCTTGTGCTGTTTGTATTTGAACCAACATGTTCTGCATAGATTGGGTACTCAGATCATCTTCAAGGGGTTTATTATTAGTGTCTTCCAGGATCTTCTCACCAGTGCTTCCGTAAGAGACCAACGTGATAAGCTTTCTCATCTCCCCAATAGAAAAAAAACACCCCTTTCTTAGCACAGGGTTCACTACTTCATGTATGGGTTTGCTTCATTGACTAAAGTTACATGTCATTGGCTCATTTGTGGTTCAGGGTGTGCCAAGCAAGCACATTTAAAGCCTTTTATAAGTGGTGCATAGGCAAATAATTGAGGAGCATTTTCAGGGGTTATTAGTTAAGACCCTTTCCTTTCTGAAGCTTTTGCCTATTTAATGAACCTCCTTCAAAACTGTCTACTCCGCCAATCCTGAATGCAATACAGTCGTAGCTGCTTGCAACTTTCCCCCACTGGTCAGCTTTCAAGAACTCTGGCTTTCATTTCTTGGTATTAATGCCAAGTGAGAGGAACACCTCCCCACACACTGAGTTTCTGAAAGGAGCAGCCAGAACTCCCTGGGAGGTCTCAGGAAGAAGAAGAGCCTCCTTTCCCTGCTCTCATTCCAGCTGCTTTCTGACATTTCATTTCTCTTTCCATACTAATCAATGTTGTTGGTATACCCTGCATCCTTCAATATGATTCCTGGGCCACTGAATGCAGGAGGGGTGGGGGTGGTATTGGAAATGGTTCCACTGACAACTTGCAAAAGCTGTGGCAGCCCTTCTTTAAGGGACCCTCTGTGCTTTATGGCTGAGAAGATGTGAAGATGGCATATATCAGGATTGTCAAACTCCTAGTTGGATGTGTCATGTGCTGGCCACACCCATGCCTGGTTTAGCAAAGGGGGAAAAAAGTCCTGCTACGTCATGTGACGTCACCATGGTAACTGTTGTGGCCGCCAGTAGCCAGCAGAGCTGGCAGCAGATTCGGACAGTGAGGAGGTTGGGGAGGAAGATGGGCCAGTCCTGGAGTCTGGGGAAGGCTCTGATGAGGGCTGTGTGTTGGAGGCAGAGAGGGGGCCAGAGCCATATGCCAGTTATCAGTTGCCTTCAGAGTCAGACATCAGTGAGGCAGACGAACAGCTGAGCCTGTTCCCAGTGTGCGCATGCGGAGAGTGCCAGATGAAGGGAACAGCTAAAGAACAGGGGTTGACTTGGGAGTAAGGCCACAGGTGGATGATGAATGGCACCTCCCAGAGGAAATAAAAGAGGAGCGAAAGGGGAGTGGAGTTTGCAGGAGACAATCGCTTAATTTCGGAATGAGCTACCCTCCATCGACAGTGGTCCTGTGGGACTGTCCGAGACTAGTCTTGAGGTTCCTTCTTGGGAGGAGTTTGACTTTGTTACCACCGAGGATATGGACAGGCTGTCAAGGAAGCTTAGGGCGACCACATGTTTATTGGATCCGTGTCCCTCCTGGCTTGTACTGGCATCCTGGGAGACGACACGAGGCTGGCTCCAGGGCATTGTCAACGCATCTTTGAGTGAGGGGTCCTTACCTGCTGTCTTGAAAGAGGCGGTAGTGAGGCCCCTCCTCAAGAAGCCGTCCCTGGACCCAGCTTTACTAGAGAACTATCGTCCGGTCTCCAACCTTCACTTTTTAGTGAAGGTTGTTGAGAGTGTGATAGCCCAACAGTTTCCGCGACACCTGGAGGAAGTTGATTATCTAGACCCGCGCCAGTCCGGCTTCCGACCCGGTCACAGCACCGAGACGGCATTGGTCGCGTTGGTTGATGATCTCTGGAGGGTGCGGGATAGAGGTTATTCCTCTATCCTAGTCCTATTAGACCTCTTGGCGGCTTTTGATACCATCGACCATGGTATCCTATTGCACCGACTGGGGGGGTTGGGGCTGGGAGGCACCGTTCTGCGGTGGTTCTCATCCTACCTCTCTGGTCGGTCGCAATATGTGTTGACAGGGCAGAGGTCGACCTCGAGGCCTCTCCTATGTGGGGTCCCTCAGGGGTCAGTCCTCTCGCCCCTCCTTTTCAACACATATATGAAGCCGCTGGGTGAGATCATCCGTGGTTTTGGGGTGGAGTACCATCTGTACGCTGATGACACCCAGCTGTACATATCCACCCCAAACCACCCCAATGATGCCGCCGAAGTGCTGTCCCGGTGTCTGGAAGCCGTACGGATCTGGATGGGTGGTAACAAACTCAAGCTCAACCCTGCCAAGACTGAGTGGCTGTGGTTTCCGGCACCCCGGTTCAGGCAGATTATTCCAACTCTGGCCATTGGGGGCGAAACACTGGCCCCTGTAGAGAGGGCGCGCAATTTGGGTGTCCTCCTGGATTCCCGGCTGTCCATGGAGGACCATGTGGCAGCCGTGGCCAGGGGGGCGTTTCATCAGGTACGCCTGATGCGCCAATTGCGCTCCTTACTGGACCGGGCTGCCCTTCGCACAGTCACTCAAGCTCTCGTGACGTCCCGACTCGACTATTGTAATGCTCTCTACATGGGGCTTCCCTTGAGGTGCACTCGAAAGCTACAGCTAGTCCAAAACGCAGCCGCGCGGGTGATTATGGGAGCCACTAGGTGCTCCCACATAACACCGATCCTGCGCGAGCTGCATTGGCTTCCTGTGGCCTTTCGAGTGCGCTTCAAGGTTTTGACAACTATCTTTAAAGCGCTCCATGGCTCGGGGCCTAGTTATATGCGAGACCGCCTCCTGCCCCATACATCCCTTAGACCGATATGCTCCCACAGAGAGGGCCTCCTCAGGGTGCCGTCGGCCGGACAATGCCGACTGGCGACACCCAGGGGGAGAGCCTTCTCTGTGGCGGGGCCAGCCCTCTGGAATGACCTGCCCCCTGAATTACGAACCATCACCGACCTCCGCCTCTTTCGCCAATGTCTTAAGACATATTTGTTTACCAAGCCAGCCTAGCCTAACCTCCCATGGGGACTTTTAGATAGTTTTAAATTGGGTTTTTAAATTTTGGTTTTAGCGCAGGATAGGTTTATTTAATAGTTTTTAAATTATATTTATTGTATTTTGTATGTTTTTAAATTTCCTGTGCGCCGCCCTGGGTCCTCTGTGGAGAAGGGCGGGATATAAATTTAAATAAATAAATAAATAAATAAATAAATAAATTGGTTTGTGACTCTGCGAGACTACTTCCCAAGTTTTGCAGATATTGGCTTGTCAGCTTTCCAAGCCAGATAAGGTCTGTGACTGTAAATCCCCTCTTGAAAGTCGTTGCTGGATGTGAATGAGCAGAATTCACAGTAAATTAATAAAAGGGTTTTTAGTCAGGACAAGGAGTTTGCTTTATGCTCTTGGGAAGCCTTGCTGTCAATTTGACACCCTAGCATATATCATGCTCCAAAGGCCAAGCGATACTGTTTTTTAAAAAGCCAATATAGTATATATAGACTAGTGGTTAAGGTACCTGTCTAGAAAGCAGGAGATGGTGAGTTTTAGTTCTACTTTAGCCATGAAATCTGGTTGGATGAATTGGGGCCAGTCACTCTCTTTCAGCCTACAATGACATCAGGCTCAGGTTAGTCAATTCCAGTTGCAACCAATGGATCAACACTCAGTTAAATTAAAAATAAAATAAAAGCAGGCCTGTGTTTGCAGGAAAACACTAGGGAGAAAAAAAATGGTATAATGGCTAAGGGATTGGATCCTGACCAGGAAGATTCAATGCAGTGGTGGGTTTCTGCAGGCTCGCACCTACTCGTGAGAGCCGGTTGGTGAAATTTAGAGAACCGGTGAGAGGGGGTTCCACCGGCGTACCTGGAAGTAAATCTGGCCCGCCGCTGCCAGTGACCCAACGGGAAGGAAAGGAAGGAAGGAAGGAAGGAAGGAAGGAAGGAAGGAAGGAAGGAAGGAAGGAAAGAAAGAAAGAAAGAAAGAAAGAAAGAAAGAAAGAAAGAATTAATTTATCATCACAATTGAGTCCAAAATTTTGGTTGCTAAGCAAGAGCGTTATTAAATGAGTTTCACCACATTTTAAAAGGTGGCCACTCCCACCCTGTCACATGACTGCCAAGCCACACCTACAAAATAGGCCACACCTACAGAGTAGGTTCTAAAAAATTTGAAACCCACCCCTGATTCAATGTTAAGTCTTTACCCAACTGAGTGACTTTGGTTCAGCCTTTATCAACAGGTTATAGCGATGATAATCCTCACTCACCACCCCAACCCTTGTACTACTTTGAGCTTTAAAAAAAGGGGTATAAATTGCAATACATAAATAATAAATGGGTTAATAACTCAATAAATAAATGAAGCTCCAGGGGAAGCTTAAAGGGAACACTTCCTGTTTCTTGATCCCACTTTGCTCCAGTTATTTCTTTCCAGTCTCTAAATTTCTAGAGTTGCAGGCAAGGGAAGATTCCTGGATTTTTCCCAGGGGCTTGTCCTGCTCACCTGGGAATTTGTCTTGCGTAAATCAAAGCACTCCAAGTAATTGTACGCAAGGCGGGGTCCTCTCTGATTCCAGTTCCAACAGAAAGCACAGAGGCATCTCATTGCATGCGGTTTTTGATCCTCCTCTGTATTTATTTATTATATTTATATGCCATCTACCTTGCTATCAAGTGATTCTGCCTCTGTTTTCTCGTTGATTTTGACCTCTTACCCTGGTTTCTCTTACGATTCACAAACTGGCTGGGTCAGCTTTTGGAAAGACAAAAACTGGTGGCAGTTTTCTATAACAAGGAACTAGGTCAAAGTAATATTTAATCCTCCCTGATAATCCTTTCTCACAGGCGTGTTTCCTTTGAATCAGAAAGAAATAGATCCGAGGGAGGAGGGATACTCCAAAGGCTCAATAGACTAAATCCTTCCTGCATTAATTCTTTGGTGTCAGGTCTTTTGATCTTAGATGTCATGTCAGGATTATCCTCAATATGAATAGCAATATCACTTAGATTTATATACTGCCCTATAGCACTTTACAGCAGTGGTGGGTTTCCAATTTTTTTTACTACTGGTTTGTTCGGGCATGCGCTCACTCTCACGTGCGTCTGGGTGCGTGGGCAGAGCCTCCCACTGCTGCTACTATTGGTTTGCCTGATCCAGACCGAGGGAGCAACCCACCTCTGATTTACAGCCCTCTCTAAATGGTTTACAGAGTCAGGATATTGCCCCCCAAAATCTGGGTCCTCATTTTACCAAACTCAGAAGGATGGAAGGTTGAGTCAACCTTGAGCCAATCAGGATCGAAATCTTGGCAGTGGGCATAGTTATCAGCAATGTTGCATTCTAACTACTATGCCACCATGGTCAAGAGACAAGGCTAATGTTTTTCAAGAAAGAAGAAACATTTTCTTTTGCTCTGTTAATTTAGGATGCATATTTCTGGAATGCTTCTGAAGCAGTGATTCTCATCTTTAGCTATTTTAAGATGTGTGGACTTCAACTCCCAGAATTCCCCAGCCAGCACGGATCCTCCTGGGAGTTGACATCCACAATAGTTGCTAAGGTTGAGAAACCCTGCTATGAAGTTTTGTTCTGCTGAAAGACTTGGGGGAAAAAATTGATGTATCAATGATAGTGCATGGCTAGGTTTTTGTTATATTTTATTATTTTGATGTTATAGTGGATTGGATTGTGGAAGCTACACAGAGTCCTAGAAGCAATAAATATTCAAACAAATGTATTTGTATTTATTTGTTCGTATTTTATTTTGTTTGCTTGCATTTTATTTTTATTTACTATTATTTATTAGTGTGGTTGCCTTTCATGGCCATAGTTTGGTTCTCAGGTCTTTGCATATGTCACTTGTTTGAAGCTAGGCATAGTAATTTTCTCCTTTTTAATTTGTGGTGAATGGATTGTTTCAATTATCCACTACAGTTATTGGTTTCTATTTGAGCCATCATTTGAAATGGAAGTTATAGTCTTATAGAAATTATTTCTATGAATAGGAGAGTGGGAGAGAGAATTAAATTGTTTTTCCTCATCCCTTTGATATGTTGGCCCTTAAGAATGATAACATTCTCCCCCCTTCTCCACTCTCTCTGTCCCAGATGCCATGCTTCAATTTTTATTTTGGAGGTTTGTTGCGATTATCATTCCAGGTTTTGGCAGTTCAGTAGGTTTTAATTAAGTAGATTTTAGCTCAATAGGCTTTAAACCATTGTTAGGCCACTGAATGAACCCTGAACCTAGGAAGCACACGTCATCTCGCCTGACAAAGGCTAACAAAGGCTAGAGTGTACCATCACCCAATTCTTGGACAAAGCAATACACAAAATGTAACCAAATGTATTTTGCCTGCATTTTACAAATTTCTCACATACCTAATGGGAGTTACCTAGCTTCCATAACAATGAAGCTGATTTTTCTCACATCTTTTTTAAGTCAGATTTAAAGTACCCCATTCTATGTCATTTGTTTCTTTGTTTTTGATATCTGCCTTTGAAAAGTTCCTTCTATTTGAATTGTTTTTAAATTTTTTGACTGTTGATTCCAAGTTTTTTGATATTTTGCTTTAACCGTTACCTCATGCCTTGCCTGTAATAATTTTTTCACATTTAACTTTTACTTCTAGAGGAATCTTGGCTTCACTTTTCATGCGAAGTTCAGAATCTTTTTCAGACCTCGCTTTTGCCATGACGATCAAATCTCCCATTACAAAAAAAAGGGGGAAATTGGCTGCCATTATGATTTCGCTCCCTGAAGCCTCTTCACCTCACGCCCCACGGCAGATTTTTACAACTAAACCAAAATTGATTTCTCAAAATTATGACATGATGATTATTGATTTAAAATATTGTTTTTCTCCATTCCTTTGCATCCAAAGGATTTTTACATAGCTTCTGACTAAGTTTAAACTTTTCCTCCTTTTCAATATTTAGGTCATAATACTGCTTTTTTCTCATGCTGCTCCTGCATCTCCACAGGTACAGCTACCTTCAAAACTAACTTTGTTTCAATTGCAGAAATATTTAGGTTCCATTAATTGGATACGTCCTTATTTAGGTTTTACTATTGTTTAACTTTCACCTTTTATCAACGCCTTAACTAAAGGTAAGCAACCAGCAGACAAAATCCCATTGCAGTAAGAACACTTTGACACTATGCATTTAGTAAACAAAGCCTTGAAAACTAAATGGGTTGACAGATCGCTGGATGGTTTTCCTCTTGCACTTTTGATAATTAACACATTACAATTACCTACAGCTGCAATTGTACAAGTTACACCTTCACTCTTAATTCTTGAATGGATACATCTTTCACACTTTGGCCTCCACCGAAGCATTACAGTATGCTCTTGCTGACTGGCCTGGTTCTGTTTCTTGTCATCATCCACCTGATCCAAGATTACAACTTCTGAAAACCATACCTTTCGTGTGGGAAACTCCTTTTTCTTCATTTCCAATTCCAGATGCTGCTACAGTTTTTGCACAAAAAATTACTCCACCACAGACTTCTGCCCAACGCGCAGAACTCTACGCTTCAATTTTGGCTTTTCAACAATTTTCTGATCAACCTTTTAACCTTATCTTGGACAGTCTCTATGTTTCACAAATTATTTCCTCTATTTACAACGGCTCTCATTAAACAATTTGGTACTACTCCAGGTGAAGCCACTGCTATTATTCAGCAGTGCCCCACCTGCAGTGAACAAGCCCATGCTGTTCCCATGGATGTAAACCCCAGGGGAACTGATTGTTGTCAAATTTGGCATATGGATGTTACCCAATATGCTTCCTTCTCCCCATGGAAGTATTTACATGTATCTATTGATACATACTCAGGGTTCATCATGGCCTCCCCCCAAAGGGGTGAGACCACCAAGCATGTCATAAATCATTGTATTCGGATTTTTGCATCGCTGGAACGCCCAAAATATCTTACCTTTGCCACATTTTGTTGAAAATGGGGAATTATACACAGATTTGGTATACCTTACAATAGTCAGGGCCAAGCAATGGTTGAGAGAGCAAACCAAACTTTAAAACATGTCCTGGATAGGTACAATGATGGAAAGGGAAAAGGACCCCCTAGCCTCCCAGCTTTGCAACACATTCTTAATTTGTGTTTGTACGTACTAAACTTTCTCACTTTTACCGGCAAACCTCCATCGTCTGCTGCTTGCCGTCATTTCGCCTCCGCATCATCACTGCCGGACCATCAACGACCTCTTGTCTACTACCGCCAGCTGCCTGATCCTACCTGGAGAGGTCCCGCACATCCCATCACCTGATCTGCGGACAACACCACTGTCTGGGTTCCTGGTCGTCACATGCGCTCCTGTCACCTGAAACCATCCCAAGATGCATCTGCTCCTGCTCCTGTTCCTGTTCCTGTTCCAACCCACACATCAACTCCTTGAATACAGAACCTTGTTCCAGTTTCTCCAGAGAGGAACCATAGCTGTCATCAGATGCAAGGATCCGGAACAGATTTATTGCCCTTTTGCCTTTCTACACAGAGGTAAACATGTCAGCCCACACACAGGACATCACATGATATACTCACATCACCCCTGAACAATGACATTGACATTTACAGCCTCTGAAGCCACCATCGGACTGTACACCTGCCAAAGCTTTGATGGAAAACACCTTGTGACCAAAGCAATAGAGGTGGTCTTGCTGAACTTGGCTGCACGTCCACCTGACCATCCTGCATGCCACATGACACAGGGAAAAAAGGACACCTTTCCCAACAGCCACCGATCCCGAAACCGCTGTTCGGTGCTTAACCAGGTCCAGCTCAAACAAAGATGGACACACCAACCCTTTCTTCAGACTTGGCAGATAAAGGATGCATATAGAACTATACTAAATTTAGCATTTAACACGACACAATTATATACACGGCTCTCTAATATAACATGGTTAGAGATCTTTGTAATTACAATAATTGGTATTGTTGCTATGCTTGTTATGTTATGTTACTGTATTTAATGTTTGCTTTCATTAATAATGATGTTTAAAGGTTTTATTCCAAAGGTGTAATCAACAACAGATAAATGTCATGTATTCTGTAGATACCATCATGGAAAAGACATCTCTTCTTTTATTAGATTTTGAAGGTAAAGACCACTGCTTTCCGTGTCAACCTTGGATGAGGTGGAGTCGGATGACCCAACCCAGAAGGAGAGCTTTATTTCTCACCTACAAAAATCTCTGACATCCCTATGTTTGATTTTTCCCCATGGCTTACAACCCTTGTTAGTGCCCTTGCTGGACCTTTGATTATATTGCTGCTTATATGTATTGTAGGACCTTTTGTATTTAATCATGTAATGAATTTTTTGAAAAATCGTTTGTCTATCATGGAAGCAATGCTCCTTGCTCACTCGCCTGAAAAAGAACCTTTTCTGCCAACAGAGGACGAAAAAGATATCATTGCAGAGGACTTAAAACGCCCGTATGCAATAGGTAGTGATGAGGAGCCAGATTGGTAGAGGGCACCTCCTTAAAAAACAAAAAACAGAGGAGATGTTGCGATTATCATTCCAGGTTTTGGCAGTTCAGTAGGTTTTAATTAAGTAGATTTTAGCTCAATAGGCTTTAAACCATTGTTAGGCCACTGAATGAACCCTGAACCTAGGAAGCACACGTCATCTCGCCTGACAAAGGCTAACAAAGGCTAGAGTGTACCATCACCCAATTCTTGGACAAAGCAATACACAAAATGTAACCAAATGTATTTTGCTAGATAGCTGAATGTATTTTCCCAGGCCACTGGATAGCTGAATGTATTTTCCCAGGCTATTGTATGTGTTTCACCAAGCAACTGTATGAACCAATCAAACTATACTAGAATGTAAGTTTCACTTCTGTATCTAATAAAAAGACCCGCACTGAGCTAGTCAGCGCGCTCATCCTGAGAAAACCCCTCCACGTTTTGGTATTCATTTTCTCTTTCACCGGAGTCGAGCTGCCCGCCTTCTGTAGTACCGCGTTCCCTCAATAGGGGGCGCAACACAACAGAGGTTTTGTGTATTTACAATTTTTGAAAAAAGCAAATGTGGTTTTAAAGGTAATATTTGAATCCTACATACTTTCTAGTCATGTTTTTGGTGGAATTTTCTTGGCTATGGATAATCTATAGTTTCAAAGAATGGAAAAAAGTATGATGCTTTGAATATCTACATTTTAGGGTGATGTAATTCAGATACTTGGAAAATACCGTATTTTGGGGAGTATAAGACGCACCTTTTTTCTTCTAAAAAGAGGGTGGAAATCTGGGTGCATCTTATACATCGAATACAGCATTTTTGCCTCCCGAAACCCCACCCCCTTCACCAAAATGGCTGCGCATAGCCTTATAGAGGCTTCCAGAGAGCTCCTGGGGGCTGGGGAGAGCAGAAATGAGCCTAAAATGGCCGTTTTTTGCCCCCCAGTCCCAGCAGCACTCTATAAGCTCTATAAGGCTATGCATGAAAATTTTTTGACATAAAAATGGCCAATTTTTGCGAAAAACTGACCTTTTTTTGCTCATTTTTGCCCTCACCCCACCCCCCTCTGCAAGGCCCCCCGCCAGGCTATTCATGTTTTTTATTTGGGAAAAAAAACGGGTCCATTTTTGTGAAAAACGGCCGTTTTGGGGAAGTTTGCAGAGTGCAAAAAGGGTTGTTGTTTTTTCCTTTCGGAAGGCTGTTTAGTTAATTGGCAACTTTAAGACTTGTGGACTTCAACTCTCAGAATTCTCCAGCCAGCATAGCTTGTGGACATAGCTGGCTGCAGAATTCTGGGAATTGAAGTCCACAAGTCTTAAAGTTGCCACGTTTGGGAACCCCTGAGTTATAGGGATTGATGAGAATTAGATTGGTCAAGTGCTGTGCCATCAGAAACAAAGTTTTAGGCGTTACAGCGATTTCCTTCTCCAGCACATGGGTAAATACACCTGGAAACATCTGCCTTACCTACCTACTGTATTTCTCTCTCTCTCTCCCCTTCTATCTACCTATCTACCTACCTACTTTCTCTCTCCTACCTATCTACTATATTTCTCTCTATATATATTTCTCTCTATCCTTCTACCTACCTACCTATCTATACTCTCTCTCCCTCCCTACTCTATCTCTCTCTCTCCCTCTCTCCCTACCTATCTACTGTATTTCTCTCTATTTTTCTCTCTATCCCTCTACCTACCTATCTATCAACACACACTCTCTCCCTACCTACCTACTGTATTTCTCTCTCTCTCTCCCTTTATCTACCTACCTAACTACTCTCTCTCCCTACCTACTACTTACTGTATTTCTCTCCCCCCCTATCTACCTATATACCTACCTACCTACATACTCTCTCCCACTCTACCTATTGTATTTCTCTTTTTCTCCCTACCTACTGTATTTCTCTCCCTCTATTCCTTTACCTACCTACCTACACTCTTCCTCCCTCCCCCCTACTGTATTTCTCGCTCTCCCCCTACCTATCTACTGTATTTTTCTCTTATTTTTCTCTCTCTATCCCTCTACCTACCTATCTCCATACTCTCTCCCTACCTACCTACTGTATTTCTCTATCTCCCCCCTCTACCTACCTACCTACCTACACTCTCTCTCTCCCTACCTACCTAACTACCTACTGTATTTCTCTCTCTCTCTCTCTCTCTCTACCCCTTTATCTACCTACCTACCTAACTACACTCTCTCTCCCTCCCTCCCTACTGTATTTCTCTCTCTCTCTCTCCCTCTCCCTATCTACCTACCTACTTTTTTTTTTTTAATTGCCTCTTCAAAACCTGAGTCACCGTCATACTCCGGTGTGTGTTATACTTCAAAAAATACGGTATGTTTTAGAATATTTTTTGGCTTCTTGGCTAGGCTTAGAGTTCCCAATAATTTGCAAGACACATTGCTTTGTGTGCTAAAGTCTGAGTGGAAAGGGAACAGAAAAAAATTAAATAAAGAATATTTCAATGAAGGTTTGATTCACATCGAAAACCGGCAGTCACATTTGCTTGCATTTTCCCATCAGTGGTTATGAAACTGTGAAAAGATACAATAATACAATAATACAATAGCAGAGTTGAAAGGGACCTTGTAGGTCTTCTAGTCCAACCCCCTGCGTGGGCAGGAACCTTATACCATTTCAAACAAATGGCTATCTAACATCTTCTTCTGATGATGTAGATCTCTTGTTGCATATCCAATGCAATTCTCCTTTTCAGATTTGGCAATGCATGCCCGATGCTAACAGGATTGGTATAAATTTGCAGCTCATTCTGATGCAGTTGTAAATGTAGTTAATTTTTCCTCTAGAAGTCCACAAAATAATCCATCAGATCATTCCTGCTCTTAGTCAATAGGTGGCACTGCATCCTACATTTTTGTTTTGCAGGGAGTTGTGAACTTGCTATGAAATATTGCTTGGTTCACAGTCTAGGTTTACGTCATTTTGTTCCAGTGCAGAGAAAGAGGGTCCCTCTTGGAGAGATTTCCTCACAGCTACAGTTGGCAACATCAGAACCAGGGAACTGCCAGGTTGTGCAATTTCTATTTCAAGATCCTGTAACGTTCCAACTGGGAATCGTCTATCATAACACCCAACGTTCTTTGAATGTGGTTTTTGTCTACTCGCAGAAGGCTTAGGGAAACAACTGTAATCTCCCTAGCTTTCTACATTTGACCCTGCCTGGGGACTAGGGAGGAGTAGAGGATTTCAAACCCAATTATTGAGTTCCTAGCAGAGATCCTTCCTGGCAATGTTCTGCTAAGGAGGGTGGAAACAAAACTAGAGAGCATTTCAAGCGAATCTGAGGAGATGCCTCTATTGCCTAACTCTGGAAAGACCCTAGCCTGGGTACAGATGGGGGTGATAACCAAAACAGGAATGCAATGCAGCAATCAAGAGTAAGAAAACAAGCAATTGCATTCCGTTGCCAGTGACTTTGTGGAAGAGCTCGGTTTTTAGAAGTCTCCAGAACGCCAGGACAGTGGAACCCCCTCCTCGCTGGGGGAGGGAGGGAGGGAGGTTGTTTCAGGAGAGACGGCCTTTGTATGCATACGAAGGTCCTTTGCAGAATCATTTGTCACTTCATTCTCCCCAACCTTTAAACATAGCAATGGCGGAAGATCACACCAGAGGTAAGGAGCAGGCTGTCCGCTGGCGTCCCCCAGGCTGTCCCTACCATCAGACGGGAGTGAGAGGGGAGACGGCCACATGAAAGACCAGACTGAAAAAGCAAGTCCCCCCCCCCCGCCCTTTCCCCTCTCCCCAGGAGAATTGATGCTGCTTCTGCACTGCAGAAATTCTTCCTTTTTTTTTTTTTAAAGGACGACAGAACCAGAGCGGAGGAACTCCAGCAGCTACTAGAGAAGAGGGCAGAAAAAGGATTAGGAGGACACCCCATCTCTCATCTCTGGCCGCAGATCTTGCCCTCCCGAATGCTGCAGGGCTTCTCAAGGAATCCCCCCACCCCCGCTCAGGAGACAGACCCACAACCCTCACAGACCGTCTATTTTTATCCGCTCTCCTGCCCGAACGAGCAGAATCCCTTAGCTGTGCTGACATCCAATTTAGTAAGGATCCCTGCTGGCTCAGCACGTGAGGGGGAAGCCGAAAGCCGGAGCTCTTTCCAGTCGCCATAAATATTCATCTCCTTCAGGCAGCCAACAGGGTTGCTCTTTTTGTTGTTGTTGCTTTATTGAGAAACAAGCGGCGTGCCAGGGAGCAGGCAAGGCTGGGGGAACCGCAAGGCTTCTGCGAGCGTTTTCCGTAGGGAGAGTAGGACTGCACATTCTCCTTGTTCTGATAGTTCCCCAGTTCTTTCGAGGAAGGCGAAGGTTTTAAAAACCCGGGGTTCAGTTCCCCCATTCGTCCATAACCTGACAGTTATTTGCCTACACCGAGGAGTTGATGTCTATTAGACAGAGGCTGTGGTTGGTGGGGGGGGGTTTGGCGGGGGGGCAACCCTCCACAGTGCTGTGGAGGACACTTGTACAATGTAAATATTTTAACTGAATTCTTTTATTCTGAGAAGTACATTGCTGAGCTGAATGAGCGTTCTCCCTAGTAAGCACGCAAAATGTTTCAGCCCTAACTGACACTATTCATATTTTAATTCAAAGCAAGCTCCGTAGTGAAACTTAACACTTGCATTAAAATGCAAATAACCTTGCAAAGGGGTGAGTGTGTCACAAAACCTTAATTGCAATCTCTGAATCCTTTTGAAAATGGCCAGTGAATTCCTAAATTTTAAGGTGGCAAACAGGCTTGTGATATATAATCCCCTTAGTTTTATTCCACTGGATATGAATTAAGGTAGTCAGAAGGTCTCCCCTTCTGTTTATTTTCGTTCTGGTTCTGCCCATCCACTTGATAAATTTGAAAGAAATGCTCAGAATCTGCCAACATTTTAATAAAAGCATCCGTAGAAATTGAATAAATGCAATATATTCCAAATCCTCTTAGAAGAATACTGGATTTCTTGTGATAGATAGAGATACTGCCTAAGATGATGTGTGATATGTCTCATGTATAGAAAAAAGCTTAAAAAAGAAAAGCAGGGTTCTTATTTTCTTCAGATTTTTAAAAAATAATAAATGGACCCAGACATGCTCACCACACAATTCAACCAGGAAAATACTTTAGTTTACATGTAGAAGCATTTTAGGACATGCACTGTATGATGAACCTGTGAGTTGTTCAGTTATCACTGAACATGTAACTGATGTTCACATTAACATCAGTTACATGGGCCATATATTCGTTGCTGAGAATAGGATACATAATCCCAATATCTGGCAGCCTTGGTCTTCCCAATAAACCACCTTAAACCAAAGAATGTTGACATAGTTCTAACAAATTGTATTGAATTGAATCAATATGCACAACTAAAGCAGCCTTGCTGTACATGAAATCAAAATGCAGTAAATGCAGAGCAATTTCCAGGTGACTCTGCCCATGTTTATTTTGTAGAAAACACCAGGACGGACAAGGGGGAAGGATAAACAGACTTGCCCTCCTGGGGCTATGTCAAAATGACTGGCAAACTTTGCAATGAAAAGGAACTCCTTGGAATTGCCTTGCCCGCCTTATCCCATTCCTTGCTGTGACACTGCAATTTCTTCCCACTTTGGGCCATTTCTCCGCTATTCTTCACCTTCCCAAGGCCTAAAGGGCTTTCTCTCAGTATAAGCTATGCAACCCACCCCAGCCCTCGCACCCTGTAGGTCAGTGCTGTCTCAGCTTCTGCCATTTCATAGTCTGGGTCAATCGCTGTTTCTATATTTAGCAGGAGCTGCTTCAGCAACATTGGCTATTTATAAACCTCTCTGCCAACCTCCTCTGAGCTCCCACCCTGTCTGAATGCAAAATGAGGGGGCTCCTGACTGCCGAGGAAGGAGGTGTGCGGCACAGCTGTACTGCACTGCAGCCTTGGTTGGTGGAGTTTGGAGGGGGAGTGAGAGAGACTAGATTTATCTGCAGGCAACAGCTAACAGGCTTTCTAGATGCAGTAATGAAGGTGTTGAGGAAAATGGACCGTGTGGAATGAACTAATTAATGGAGAGCTGAAAGGCGACTCAACATAAAGCTGTGTGGTATGAAAAGGCAGTCAGGGAGAGAGGCAGATGATGTTGGCAGGAGAATCTAGGGTTGTCGGAAGAAAGAGTGAGCAAGAAATGGAAGCTATTGCTGGGTGCATGCAAACACAAAATGGACAATTGCCTGAATAACTTTCTGGCTGGGTTGCATGATGCACTAAATCTAGATGGATACCAGATATGAGCAAGTAGAAAATAATAGCACAATTTTTCTCGCTCTAGTGTCTACCACTCTTATTGACCTTGCTGGCTAAAGATTCCTTAGGACTGTGGTTCCAATCTATTTCCATGGTGGCGAAGCTGTGATGAAAAAAGATAGCACTAGGGAACATGGTTAACTGCTTAGTCTAACCTCATCTGGAACTGTACTTTTAGCCTGCAGTCACACTTAAAAAAATTGCTCCTATCAAGGTAAAGCCAAAAAGTAGTCATGGGAAGACTAGCTTTGCAATGGCAAGTTCTAAGAAATTCAAGGCAGCCACAGTATTCTACAGCAGGGGTCTCCAACCTTTGCAACTTTAAGTCTGAAGGACTTCAGCTCCCAGAAGTCCTTCAGACTTAAAGTTGCAAAGGTTGGAGACCCCTGTTCTACAGTATGCTACAGCAATGACAGAAATGCAAAATGCTTTGGATACTCTCCACATAGCACTGTCCAAAGTCGGCGCTGGCTGGGAATTCTGGAAGCCAAAAATCAATACTACAGAGAATATCAGCTTAAAGGAAACTGCTTGGCCTTGGCTAAAACACAGGGGAAATGGAGGCATTTTCATCAAGAGCATGTTCTCCCTATGCCAAGCTGGAGAGTGTATTTAACACATACACAAAATGGGTGGAGGGAACAAAAGTTCAATTTCGATAATGCTCACAGTTATATATTTTGTAACTTTGTTATCACCTACTGGGATGTTTTACATAACTATTGTATGCCATCAATGTGACAACTACTTCCCTTTGGGAATACACAATATATGCTGATACCCATTTTCTTATTTCTATTTTTCTTTTAAAAAAAGTGATTCTTTCCCCGGTTATTTTTATGAAGGACCTTCAGGGCAACTTTGGTTTCCATGTGTTACTGGAAGAAAGAAAAAAACAAAGATGGAAGAATAAACCTAGGACTTTTCTGACGTGAAACTAAGGCATTATGAAATTGATTCTAGTGTGTTTCCAAATAAGATCCAGAGGTAATCACAGAAAGAGAATCTCCATCCGGAGAAATCAATGATCGTTTCCCTTTAAATTCTGCTTCAGGTACACAGCAAAAGAGGAATGGTTATTCAAACCTGCACATTTATAGGTAGAAAAATAGACTTAAAGGTCTGTAAAAATAATCATAACCAACACAAAACAGTTTTGCCACAGTTATTACTGTAATTTAAACACATCAACTATTGTATGCCATTGCAAGTCATCATCACTCAGTGATCCTAATTGGGACTGGCAACTCTGTCGATAATTGAATCAATCATCAAGTGAAAATCATGTGACTGCCTCACTTAGTGATAGCAGTTCCAGCAGTCCTGGTTGTGATTGTTCAGTGAACCACAGTCATTAAGTGAGGCATTAGGCAACTGGGACTTGCCACTTCCTGCTGTCTTCCTTATTGCCTTCCTTGTTAGAAGCCATCTGAGAAGACTACAAATGGCAATTATAAGACATGAGATGCTACAATTGTTTTACATTTGTGATAGTTGCCAAGTACCTAAATTGTAATCCTATGAATGTGGGGAGTCATAAGTGTGAAGACTGATCGCAAGTCATTTTTTTTAGTGTTATCATAATTTTCAACTGTTGTTAAACAAATCACCATTAAGTGAGAGGTACCTCTATTTATCACGTGTTTATGTTCAATTCCACTTGGAGAACATAGTGGTTTTGTAGGATCTCATACATTCGCAGGCTGCATCTGGCCCATGGGGTGCATAGATTTGGCCTGCAGGGGCACCCTGGAAACAGCAAAGGACCAGCCTGTGGTGCCTCTGCCAGCGAAAATGGACCAGGGGAGAGCTGTGTGTGGCCCTCCTGAGCTCTGTTTTCCCTGGCAGAGGTTGCAGCCAAAAACAGAGCCAAAAACAGAGCTCGGGAAGTTGCGTCACCACAGACACCCCTGACATGAGTGATGTCAAGGCAGCCACACACTCACCCTGGCCATGCTCATGTCAGCCCTCTGAGGTCAAACACAACCCTGATGCAGCCCTCAATGAAAGCGAGTTTGACACCCCTGGCATAGATCCTATTCTATAGTCATACTTTGATTGTAATATAGAAGTTTCTCTCTACCTTTTTGGACAATTTAGTACTAATAGAATATCAGAGTTGGAAAGGACCTTGTAGGTCTTCTAGTCCAAGCCCTACGCAGGCAGGAAACCCCATTATTACTGTTAACAACAGGATTTTGGGGATGAAAAAATCCAGTACACATTTTCTTGATGGAGACTGTCCATTACAAAGCAGAAAGATAAACTCGTTCCCCAAATTTATCAGTTTCAAAAGCCAGCTTTTATCAGATTTGTAAGTCAGCATTATTTATCAAATTTATCAGATGTACTTGTTTATAACAGTCTGTAACATTTTGCATTCTGGGTTGTATTAGCAGATGTAGCGGGAAATTAGGAGATGGATAGTACTGAGTCTTGGCCAAAGGACATACAAAATGTTATATTTATACCACAAATTTATACAAGTTTGATAACAACAGATTACCACCAATGCAGCACACAGAAGCCCGATTGTATCAAATGGAGAAGTTCCCAGACGAAAGCTGAGTAGCACTAGCACTTGGACTTAGATACCGCTTCACAGTGCTTTACAGCCCTCTCTAAGCAATTTACAGAGTCAGCATATTGACCCCAACAATCCTCATTTTACTGACCTTAAAAGGATGGAATGCTGAATCAACCTTGACCAGTGAGGATTGAACTCCTGGAATGATCAGTGAGTTATCCCGCAATATTGCATTCTAGCCACTGTGCCACTAATGACTCTTATAAAAGTAATTTGTATAGATCAGCGATAGCTAACCTTTTTGTTGCTGGGTGCCAAAAATGCAAGAGCGGTGTATAATGCAAAGCACGCCCCACATGTGCATGTGTGTACAACCCCCCTCCCCCACGCCTCCCCCCCATGTGCGCTGCACTGCTTGCCTCCAAACTGAGCTTGGTATTTCCTCCTGGAGGCCAGGGGAAGCCATTTTTCGCTACGGAGGCTTTCCTGAAGCCTGGGGAGGGTAAAAAAAGGCCTTCCTTGCTTCCCTGGAGGTCCTCCAGAATCCGGAAACAGATCGTTTCTGAATTTCTGTTTGGCCCATTGGGTATGTTTTTCACCCTCCCCAGGCTCTGGGGGCTTTCCTTAAACATGGGAAGGGCGAAAACAGCCTCTCTCAGCCCTCCAGAAGACTGAAAATCAGCTGGCCAGCACGCACATGCACACTAGAGCTGACAGCTCACATGCCAGCATATATGGCTCCATGTGCCACCTGTGGCACACATGCCTATACCCACCATCACGGGTATAGATTGTCAGGATCCATTATTCAGTTCATCAAACAATTCTTACTTGGAAACTTTCAAAATGTCAAGGGACTATAAGGCAGTGGTCCCCAACCATTTTGCTCCTGGGAACTGGTTTCATGGAAGACAATTTTTCCATGGATAGTCCCATGGACAAATCAGAATTGCTTTTGCTTTTGCTTGCTTGCTTGCTGCTTTCCTCCAGCTGTGTGGTCAGGTTCCTAACAGACCACGGATCAGTTCCTGAGAGTTGGGGAACCCCTGCTCTAAGGTATTGTGTTTGATACCCCCCATTTCCCTGAAAATACGACCTATCAAAAAATAAGCCCTAGCATGTTTTCAAGTGTGAGCCTAATATAAGCCCTACCTCCAAAACAAACCCTACTTAAGAGCCTGTGCAGCCTGCCGGCTGCCCATTCCATCTGGTTGGTCACAGTGCTGCGGCCACGTGGCAATGTGGAATAATGGGGGAGCTGCCCAACACACCCTGTGCAGCCTCCTGCCTTGCCACAAGCAAACAGAAGATGTAGGCCTCCCATACATGGAAAAAAATAAGACACCCCCCACCCCAATTAAGTCCTAGGACTTATTTTGGGGCTCAAAAGAAAATAAGGCCCAGTCTTATTTTTGGTGAAACATGGATAAAACAAATACAGGTAGTCCTTAACTTACAGCCACAATTAAGCCCAACAATTCTTGTTGCTAAGTGAAACATTTATTAGAGGAATTTTGCCCCATTTAATGACATTTCTTGCCATGGCAGTTAAGTGACTCACTGTAGTTGTTAAGTTAATATCATGGTTGTCAAGTGAATCTGGCTTTCCCATTGACTTTGCTTGTCAGGTGATCACATGACCCCAGTGCTGTGTTGCCATGGCCACGGCCAGGAAGTCAATCAAACAATAAACGAGCGTGGATTGGTTGCTGCGCAACCGCAGTCTGGTGGGAAGTTTCGGGGCTTGCCATTGGTTAAATGTTTTGACAGCTGAGTATAAAATGACTGTCAGTTCTTTGGTTCGTCCGTTCGCTTAGTCTTAAATAAACAGTTGTTCCAGCAACATTGTCTCCGCGTTTACCTCAGGGCTCAGGTTTTAATACCCAGGACACTGCAACTGAGTCAGTTGCCAAGCATCCGAATTTTGATCACATGACTATGAGGATGCTGCAATGTGTGCAAAATGGTCAAAAGACCCATTTTTTAATGCCATTGTGATTTTGACCAGTCACTAAATAAACTGTCATGACCTGAATTAGGAAATGTCTTCTCATAAGCATGATACTGTACCTCCTTTCTTTGAAAAGTTTTTAAATATCTGTTACCATTAAGTTCTCCAATATAAAACCAATTATAGAAGCTTGATAAACTGTCAATATTTTTAAATAGAGAATCATGGGAATTGTAATTTGTAAGTGTATGAATGGCTTCTCAGTCTGGACAGTCATTCATGGGATTGTTAAACAAACATTCAGCTACAGACCTTCTCATTATTAGTAGAAGCTGGTAAGAGTGGCGTCCTTCAGAAAGCTGCTGGAAACAGAAAGCCACTGTTATAATGGACATATTTTATTGCTAAAATAAAAATAGTTCAGCTGCTAGACTTAGAACAGGTCTTTTTGGACTTGTTTGGAAAATAACTTTTGATCAGGGCCAGATAACCTAGGCCAGGACCTAGGAGTATGAATCCTTGGAGTAGCCAGTTCCTAGGCATGGGTTAGTGAAAACATACAGTTCTCACCTATTGCACAAGGGCCAGGGAAGTCCTTCCTAAAACAAATTCATAGCAAAGAAGCAAGGCAGGGCTACCCAAACAGAGAAATGGACAGCTGAAGTGCAGCAAGCTCTGGCTTCATCCACTGGCTAGTCAACAAAATCCATCAATAATAATTCAGATAAAAGAGATTAACTAACATGTTTATCAATCCCCATTAGGACTGGATCTACCATTATGTAGCTTGATGGAATTGAATTAGATGGCAAATCCAATTCTTCCTAACCCCAGCATATTCTTCTCTGTTGGAAGACCCCTAAATATATGATCAGTATATAGTCTGATCAGTACTACCCAAAGCAGTATATTGTTCTGGGTTATACAATAATACAATACAATACAATAGCAGAGTTGGAAGGGACCTTGTAGGTCTTCTAGTCCAACCCCCTGCGTGGGCAGGAACCTTATACCATTTCAAACAAATCTTTTTAAAGTCTTCCAGGGTTGGGGCATTCACAACTGCTGGAGGCAAGCTGTTCCAGAGGTTAATTGTTCTTACTGTTAGGAAATTTCTCCTTAGTTCTAAGTTGCTTCTCTCCTTCTTGGGTTCTCTTTGTCCCCAAGATTTAAAGAAATTTGGCTTCTTGGGTTCTCTTTGTCCCCAAGATTTAAAGAAATTTGCTTGCGAAGTTGAACTGGAGAATTCCATCTTCTGTTGACTTCTCAGCCTGTTGACTGAGGCAGACCACCATAATAGTTCTGCCTGTGCATGGTTATTTTGCTTATCACTTTTCTAATTCAATGAGGCAACAAAAATGGTGAAAAAAGAGTTTTGAACTCTCTCTGCATGATGACTTCTTAAAAGCTCCTTAAGACCTGGGTATAATGTTGCTATGCACTTTTGTTTTTGTGGCCCCCATTAATCTTTTTGCACTCCAGGAGTTACTTAAAGGAATTTTTAAAATATTTGGATAAGTTATCGAGGAAATATCAAGAGGAAATGTAAATTTGTATCAGTTAGAAGAATAATGAGATTTTCTCCTTCTCTTTCCTGGCACTCTACTTTTGGATCAAAAGTATTTACAAGAGACCTTTTCTTGTGATTTCCGGATCCAGCATGCCCTTTTCATAACTATACCCTGCATGGAAAAATCATTGTATTTTCATGAGAGGAACAGACATATTCATAATACTCTTGGAGAAGTATTTCATGAGAACAGGCTGATTCCCTATGAAAGGAAAACACCGTGGACATTCCAAGAAAGTGTCAAGGGAGAAGTTGCTTTTTCCTAACCTTCATGAGAAAAGTTTTCAGAGCTGACCTATGACTCACCAAGTTAAGTCCATTAGCCACATATAACCACAATGCCCACCAGAACTTGCCATTGGCCTTATTATCTAAGGTTGATTAGAGCTGAAGTCCAGACACCTGGACTTTACCTGGGATAGCAGAAACTATGGCTGTATTTCAATACCACACTTAGACATAATTGGATGAGGAGGCATAGAGCAGGGGTCCCCAACCCCTGGGCTGCGGACCGGTGCCGGTCCGTGGCTTAATAGTAACCGGGCCGGAGTGAGCGGCAGAGAGAGTAGCGCAACTCTTAGGAAAGTGTAGCAAACGCTCAGCTATCCTAGCGGCTGGCCGGGGCGCTTCCCGGGGGCAGGACGGGGGCAACAGCCTGCATTGGGGGGTTCAGGGCACCACCCGGCCCTGCGTGGGGGGAAGGGGCTGCTAGGCCCTCCTGCCTGGGACGCTGCCCGTCCTTCCCTGCCCTGGGCGAGGATCCATCGCCCGGGACCCCTGGCAGCTTTCCCGCCCGGTTGCACGTGACTGCCGAACGTGCGTGACTTGACTCACCCGCTGGAGGCTCCCACCGGTCCGCGGAATTTTTTTTACATGAAACCGGTCCCTGGTGCCAAAAAGGTTGGGGACCCCTGGCAAAGAGAACGTTTTCACAACAAACTAAATCTAGTTTAGTGTTAAATATCGGTAAGCTTCCTACCATTCTGTTGCATAGTAGATGAAATGTGGCCATTTTTAGGTTGGCTGCCATTCCATCATTCATTGTAATGGCTACCCATTAAAAAGGAATCCCTTAATAATTAAATACAAACAAACATGGCAGCCTCATCAGGAGTCGTGACTTGTTTTTAGACCTTTATACCACCTTTATTTTATACAGTTTGTGTTATCACCTATCTTTCCACAACTACTTCATGAGGTAGGTGGGAATTACTGGCCCAAAGTCACCCCAGCCAGTTTTCATGCCTAAGGGAAGATTAGAAACAATGGTCTCTTGATTACTAATCAAGCATCTGAATACCACACCAAATTGGTAGAAATGAAAGATCGCTGGTATGCTTGGCTACAAAGGAACTCAAAGAAGCGGATTTAACATTGTTGATTTAGAATCTCTATATGCTTTGATTACACTCCTTCACTTTGTCCTGGTTTCTTTCATATATATATTTTTCCGTCTTTTTTATTAGAGATATGCATTAAATTAATAAGTGGTAAATGTTAGTTATAGTGTTATAACTCTAGTTATATTGTAATACTCTCTGCAATCACTCTGTATCATTTAATGTCTTATTCTGTAAGCTTTTGCTTTTTAATGATTCAATTAAAAAAAGAAAAAAAAGAAAGATGCAACATGAAGCAATAACCCGAATAAATAACAATTGAACATATCATGTGGGCACATTGTATTGAAAGTTCTTTGCCTTGACCTCAGTATAAGCTAAACATGGCCTGCATAGGAATATTACATTAGACCTAACCACATTATGGAGTAATCAGATCACATCAGTTGAACACATCAGATCACAATGGGACAAAGACATAAGAAAAGTTCTACATTTCTACAATTCTCTGAATTCATGTAATACACTATGACAAAACCAAACACATCACATTATAGTTGGCTGGTGTGTAGTCAGGATCTGTGTGGGGTAACTTCAGCTTGCTTTTTTTTTCCCCCTAAGGGAGAGCTCCCACCTAGAAATGTACATTTTAAGTTAAAAATAAAACTGCTGAAAATCAGAACTTGGAGTATCTAGGGCAGTGATAGTGAACCTATGGCATGCATGCCACAGGTGGCACGTGGAGGCATTTGGCAGGGCATGTGAGGACTAAAAAAGGCCCTGCGAGCAAACCGGAAGTGACTTCTGGTTTGCTCGTGGGGCCTTTTTTAGTCCTCCGGAGCCTTCAGGGAAGCCTCCTGAAGGTCCCTGAAGCCTCCGGAGGATTAAAAAAGGCCCTACAAGCAAATGGGAAGTCACTTCCGGTTTGCTCGTAGCGTCGTGTTTAGTCCTCCAGAGGCTTAAGGGAAGCTCCTGAAGCCTCGGGAGGACCTCTGAGGGGGCGGGGTGGTGGTGCTGTTTTCTCCCTCCCCAGGCTGCTATAAAGTCTATGGACCCTGGGGAGGGTGAAAAAAGCATGGAAAAATGTGGAGGTGCCTGTCATGCATGCATATGCACTGGGGGGGGGGTGAGCATCGCATTATGGGTGTGGCACGCAGGTGCACGACCCCCCTGCGCTCCTCCCCTTATGGCACGTGAGCCTAAAAAGGTTTGCTATCGCTGACCTAGGAGGTCTTCATGGCATTATTATTAAATAAATAAATAAATAATTAGGGCCATGATGGCGAACCTATGGCATGTGTGCCGTAAGAGGCACGCAGAGCCATCTCTCTGGGCACACCAGTCATTGCCTGTTGCTCTTCTGGGTTCCAGTGTGCATGTGCACACTAGCCAGCTGGCTTTCGTGTGTACATGCATGCCAGAAACTGGAAGACCCGGTGACCGGTGCGCATGTACATGGCAGAAATCAGAAGCTCAGCTTTCCAACCTGAGTGTGAGTGCCAGGGAAATGCTCTTCCGGCTTCTGGCACTCCTTCGTGTGCATACTGGGGAGCTGCTCTTCTGGTTTTCGGTGCCTCCCCCCCAGTGCCAACAAAGTTCACCAACACTGCCTTAAGAGTTGATTCCAAACTTTGGTTCAATTATTGCTTGCCACTGGTGTAACACTTCAAAGGCCATGGAGCAAAAGAAGAATAAGTAAGCAGCAAACCACAAAACCAGTTGGATAACCTGCTGCAGAAGGAACTGTTCAGTCAATGTCACTGTAGGTTGTTCTAAACCTTTACTTTCATTGCTATCAGAAGTTACTTCAACAAATCCCTCTTAATTATAGCTTTTTCTTTAGAAAATAAAGGAAAAGCTATAGTTAGTGATGTCCTGGAGAATGGTGATGTCCAGATTTTCATTAATGTGGGTTGAACTTTACAACTAGCATTACAATGCAGATCCTGCCAACATGGCAAGTGCAATCATCAACTCAAATCAATATTATTCTGCTGGCTCCATCATTAGATGAGTTTGTTTAATTGGTGTTAACATGTTCAGATACAGAAATTTAGTAGCTGGAGCAGTGCGGTTGTGCAGTTAGCCAGAACACATAGTTGTGGTGGATTGGTTGTAGATTCTATTGGCCTGTAAAGACAGCATGATGCTATCAGTTACAGGAATGGAAGGAGGTCTTCCTGTCGCTCATCTTAATGAGACAAATTATCTTTCATGGAGCCTAAAGATGGATTTCTGCAGAGGGAGGATTTGGGGAAAGTTGTAAGCAATCTAGCAGATCTCAATAAGGGCAAAGGCAAAATAAAAAAGCACTAGCCAGCATAATTTTGTGCTTTGGAAGATAGTCAGGTAATGTATGTGCATTGACTTACATCTGCTAGAGAATGCTGTCTGGCCTTATGTAGAATTTATATAAGAGAGACTGCAAGCAGCAAAGTAACTCTCACCAGAAAACTTTATAGGGCAAGGCAACGGTCTGGAAAAAGAGTGTCAGATCACCTGCAGTTCACGAGGAAATCCTTTATTGAATTAAAAGAGCAAGATGTGATGTTTTCAGAAGCACACAAAGTGTGTTGTTCTTAGTTCCCTTGTTGATGTTGGGGACATGTTAGTAACAAGCCTTGAGTCCATGGATGACTGTGATTTAACTATGAGTTATATAACTGGGGGACTTTTAGAAGAAGAAGAAGAAGAAGAAGAAGAAGAAGAAGAAGAAGAAGAAGAAGAAGAAGAAGAAGAAGAAGAAGAAGAAGAAGAAGAAGAAGAAGAAGAAGAAGAAGAAAGACTAGAGAGAGGTGATAGTCATGTGCAATTCAGTCAGAAAGGAACTGCATTCCAGAAAGATAACAAGATGGAAGAGGAAGTCTACATAGTAAAACACTGCTTTGCACATGGATCTATATATATCATTAACAAAAACATAATCTTATTATAAGCATCTATTATTATTATTAACAATCAATTAGTTAATAATCCTTGATAGTAATTTAAACACAATCTAATTATTACTCATCAAGGGATAGAAATTCCTCTTTTCAGCCGTTATCTCTCCAAGGATGAATTAAATTTGCCTCTTTTATAGTTCGCATTCTCCATCTCTTTTTCCCCCTCTTTCCAAGTTCTTTATAAACTTCCATTGGCACATTGTGATCCAATATAGCTGTCCAATCATAACACTGACCAACTCCTTTTCTCATATTTTGTTTATTTTTAAATGTCAAGTTTATCCTGGTTGTGGTTTCTCCTTTCTTTCCTCCCCCCCCCCCTTCCTCTTGGCAGTCCGGTTGAAGTCCAAATTTCTGATAAGGTCTTGATGTTATCCCCTTTCCTGGACTTTCCCCTTCCTCCTCAGTTAAATCCAGTCCATTGTAACGATCGCTTTCCTTTTCTTCTTTAATTTCTTTAATTTCTTCACTTGGTATAGTAAATAACTTTCTATCGAATATTGTATGGCATTTTTTTAATTCTTTCAAGATTTCAGTCAGAAGCTCCTGATTTTCTGCAGTATATATATCTATGTGCGTAGACATTTTGGCGTATCCACAAAGTAGGAAAAAGTAACTCCAATTACCTTGTTAGCGGTTAGTTTGTCTCTGTTAATTTGTTTCTATTCAATGTTTCCAAAAATTCTGCTCATACATGTCCACCCACCGTTTTTCTGAGAGGGACACAATGTAACAAATAGTTTAAATAGCTTAGAAATGTTTCAATCTTTTTTGTTGGAAGGAAAACAGAAACAAAAAAAGATAAAAATATAGTCCTTATTTAAGTTTAAAAATGCGCAATAGAGTACCCAAATAATTGTAAGATTGTAAAGGTGCTCCAAGTTTCAAAGTTTTGAGTGAAATAAATTAAAAAGACAAAGAAATTAGAAAAATCAGACACAATCCGATCCCTTTCAGCGTGAACGGAAATGGCTATTTCTTTCATTATGGTTCAATCCGCCATTTCAAAGCATTCTGTAGACTGGAGAAATCTCACAATTCAGCTAAAATTCGCTGCTTATCTTTAGATTCAAAGTTTTAGTGAAAAAAAGGTTTCTTAGCAGAGTGTTTCAAATGTAGAACAAAATACCTTCCTGATGTTATCCTCTCTTCCAAACAATTCCTTTCATTTCTGGAGATTCTCCCTTTGCCTTGGTCCGCCCTCCAGAAAGGGGGAGGGGGATGCGATTCATCTCCCTTCAGAGATTTTGCTTCGTATCGGGCAGGGATCTTGTGGGATCCCTGCACCCAGCGAAGGCTTATCTCCTATTCACCGCCCCTCCAGGGCGGCTTAGATTCCTATGGAATCACGGGGGGACTAAACCCAGCCGAGTCCCTGCAGCTTAGGGAGCCCATTTGTGTCGGCGCAGGAGGCTCCGCCTTCTTCCGCGCTTTGATAATTTTTGATGATTTCTCAAGATATGGGTTTTGTTATTTACTAAAAAGCAAAACAGAAGTGTTTCAACAATTTAAGTATTGTTCGTAAAAAGAAGGCATAATCAATGTGTACGTCAGCCACAAATAGACAGAAGTACAGAGTCATATCATTTTTCAGCAGTGGCTGAGAAAGAAGGGCATAACACATAAAAAGATGAACCCCTACATTCCGGCAGAGAATGGAGTTGGTGTGTTACAAACTATGAAAGATGCATTACTAGCAGAAGCAGGAATGAGAAAGTTGTATTGCGATGAAGTAATTTTAACTGCCAATTATTTGGTCAATAGTCTATGGAGTTCAGCAATTAATCAAACTCCATATTACATGTTGTATAAAATACAACCATCTTTGGCACATTTAAGAATCTTTGGCAGCAGTGCATGGGTGCACATTCCCAAAACAATTAGGAGGAAAGGACAGCCAAAGGCAAGAAAATTGAAATTTATAGGTTATCAATCAGGCTCAAAGACATATAGATTTATAGATGGACACAAAAATGTTATTATCTCACGTTCTGCAAATTTTTCTGAACATCAGAATTGAGAAAAGGTACATTCCAATCAGGGGTGGGTTTCAAATTTTTTAGAACCTACTCTGTAGGTGTGGCCTATTTTGTGGGCGTGGCTTGGAAGTCATGTGACAGGTGGGTGTGGCCACCTTTTAAAATGTGGTGAAACTCATTTAACAACGCTCTTGCTTAGCAACCAAAATTTTGGACTCAATTGTGATGATAAATTCTTTCTTTCTTTCTTTCTTTTCCTTTCTTCCTTCCTTTTTTCCTTCCTTTCCTTTCCTTCCCGTTGGGTCACTGGCAGCGGTGGGCCAGATTTACTTCCAGGTACGCCGGTGGAACCCCCTCTCACCGGTTCTCTAAATTTCACCAACCGGTTCTCGCGAGTAGGTGCGAACCTGCAGAAACCCACCCCTGATTCCAATACTGAAATCTTAATGCCTGGTATAGTCAGAAGTCTCCAATGAATGAACATTCACATTGGCACTTTAAACTGGCATGTTAAATAGGAATCTGAGAGTAGCTGAGGATCTGTGTGTAGATCAGAGAAATGTTTACAAAGTGAAATTCCAGTGAAACAGGAACAGTTTATTCCAAGGAGGTCTGAGAGAGTAAACAAAGGTATTCCTATAGAAAGATTCTCAATTGATGTGGTAAAAGTATGTAACATTTAATGGGCCTCAAAATTACCAAGAGTATTGTGAAGAACCGGAAGTTTTTTGTGGTGAGACCGTTTGGAAATTATTGAGCTCCGAGGGGGCATCATGAAATCCAACCAGACAAACCACTGCCTAGCGGGTGGGGGATGTCTGCGGACCAGAACCATCTTGAAGAGATGGGGAAGAAGGAGAGATGCCTCGGTTTACCAAGAGGAACTGGCAAGTTCCTCAGTAGGTCAGAGGAAAACTCTTCAAATCGATAGGAGGTGTGGCAGCCGTATCCAAATGACCACTTTCAAGCTGGGGCAACCGAACTAAGTTTTTGAGCTGGAGCAGTGTTGGAACAAAGTGTTGAAACCAGTGAGTGATTGCCTAACTCACAGATAAAAAGAAAATTTAAATTTGGATTTAAAAAGGATTCTGGAGCAGAATTAGCAGCTATTTCACATTTGGGAAATTTCACAGAGGAAGAAAGTTGAAGCGGAGGATAAAGCACTTAAAGCCTCAGAAGATCTATGTTTTATCTGGATCAAAAAATACTAAAATTGACCCCAAAAAAAGAATCTGGGGATAAATTTCCTTTTTGGGGTTTTTTTTGGGAATAAAAGTTTTTGACAGTTATTGATAATTAACACATTGGAGTGTACAGTGGAGAGAGTCCACTTGCTGGTGAAAAGAGATCATTGCCATCGAGGAGCCTTAAGTCCACCACATGTTTATTGGACCCATGTCCCTCCTGGCTTGTACTGGCATCCTGGGAGGTTACATGAGGCTGGCTCCAGGATATTGTGAATGCTTCCTTGAGTGAGGGGTACTTACCTACCGCCCTGAAAGAGGCGGTGGTGAGACCTCTCCTCAAGAGGCCTTCTCTGGACCCAGCATTGTTGGAAAATTACCGTCCGGACTCCAACCTTCACTTTTTGGCGAAGGTTGGAGAGAGTGTGGTGGCCCAACAGTTTCCTTGGCACCTGGAGGAAATTGATTATCTAGACCCACGCCAGTCCGGCTTCCAGCCCGGTCACAGCACCGAGACGGCATTGGTCGCGTTGGTGGATGATCTCTGGAGGGCACGGGATAGAGGTTATTCCTCTATCCTACTATTAGACCTCTCAGCGGCTTTTGATACCATCGACCATGGTATCTTATTGCACCGGCTGGGGGGGGGGGGGTTGGGTGTGAGAGGCACCGTATTACGGTGGTTCTCGTCCTACCTCTCTGGTCGGTCACAATGGGTGTTGGCAGGAGGGCAGAGGTCGGCCCGAGGCCCCTTACGTGTGGGGTTCCTCAGGGGTCGGTCCTCTCGCCACTTCTGTTCAACACCTACATGAAGCTGCTGGGCGAGATCATGGTTTTGGGGTGGAATACCATCTGTATGCTGATGACACTCAGTTGTACATATCCACCCCAAACCACCCCAACGATGCCGTCGAGGTGCTGTCCCGGTGTCTGGAGGCCGTACGGGTTTGGATGGGTAGTAACAAACTCAGGCTCAACCCTGCCAAGACCGAGTGGCTGTGGTTTCTGGCACCCCGGTTCAGCCAGGTAATTCCAACACTGGCCATTGGGGGTGAACTATTGGCCCCCGTGGAGAGGGTGCGCAACTTGGGTGTCCTCCTGGATTCCCAGCTGTCCATGGAGGACCATGTGATAGCCGTGGCCAGGGGGGCGTTTTATCAGGTACGCTTGATATGCCAGTTGCGCCCCTTACTGGACCGGGCTGCCCTCCGCACAGTCACTCAAGCACTCGTGACATCCCGGCTGGACTACTGCAACGCTCTCTACATGGGGCTCCCCTTGAGGTGCACTCGAAGGTTGCAGTTAGTCCAGAATGCGGCCACACGGGTGATTATGGGAGCCTCAGGGCAATCCCACATAACACCTCTCCTGCGCGAGCTGCACTGGCTACCTGTGGCCTTTCGGGTGCGCTTAAAGGTGCTGACGACCATCTTCAAAGCGCTCCATGGCTCGGGGCCTAGCTATATACGAGACCGCCTCCTGCCCCATACATCCCTTCGACCGATCCGCTCCCATAGAGAGGGCCTTCTCCGGGTACCGTCGGCTGGGCAATGCCGCTTGGCGACACCCAGGGGAAGGGCCTTCTCTGTGGTGGGCCCCGCCCTCTGGAACAAACTGCCCCCCGAAATACGCACCACCTCGGATCTCCGCCTTTTCCGCCAGCGTCTCAAAACGCTCCTATTTCAACAAGCCGGCCTAGCATTACCTTCCGATTCTGACTTTTACTGCTATAAATTTTAATTAGAGGGTTTTATAATTGTTTTAGCACAGGGTCATAGTTTAATAGTTTTTAAAAAAAAATATTTTTGTATATCTGTATTGTTTTAATATTGCCTGTGCGCCGCCCTGGGTTCTTTTTTAGGAGAAGGTGCGGGGTATAAATTTGATATAAATATTAATATAAATATTACAATACTTAGAGACGGACGAAAGGGAAAGTACAGCTGGAACATTCAACCTTTGCTACAGGGAAAGGTACATTGAAGCTGTGATAACTTTTAAGGAATGTTTGTTTTCATAATAGTGTTTGGTTTTGACACTGTTTAGGGCTGTGGAAGAAAATAAATCCTCAATTCAGATTAGACTGGACTAACATTAAAATTGGATTCTAGAATTTGGAAATTAAAGGGGGGGAAGGACTGCATCAACTTTAAATTGTAATTAAATGTGATACCATTTTTAAAAATCTTTAAAAATGGTTAAATTAGTTAAACTGACATTATGGAACTCTGGATGTATGATGAACTATTTGAGATGTTAAAAAATGTGCGCGAAACTGTAGAAAGCTCAGTAATGCAGATGGAGTACTCAGACAAATACACAAGGCGGCAAACAGGAAAACAGGGGATAGAAGACGGCTTAAATGAAGAGCAAGAAGACAACATGGGAGAAGAGAGTTTAAATGAAAAGCAAGAAGATAATGTGGGAAGTGAAAATAAAAAACAGACGATTTTACTGGGATTTACAGTGATACACAAAAAACAAAGGGGAATGCCCCCTCAAAAAGAAACAATTGAATAGCAAAAAAAGGAAAAGTGGGAATAGACCAGTGGTGGGTTTCTGCAGGCTCGCGCTTACTTGCAAGAGCCGGATGGTGAAATTTAGAGAACCGTGAGAGGGGGTTCTACCGGCGGACCCAGAAGTCAGGCCTGCCGCTGCCAGTAACCCAATGGGAAGGAAAGGAAAGGAAGGCAGAAAGTAAGAAAGGAAAGGAAAGGAAAGGAAGGAAGGAAGAAAGAAAGAAAAAGAAAGAATTTATCATCACAATTGAGCCCAAAATTTTGGTTGCTAAGCAAGAGCGTTGTTAAATGAGTTTCACCATATTTTACAAATTGGCCACTCCCCCCTGTCACATGACTGCCAAGCCATGCCCACAAAATAGGCCACACCTAGATAGTAGGTTCTAAAAAAATGTGAAACCCACCACTGGAATAGACAGTGGAAAACCCTGGGGAAAAAGACAAGAACAATAAAAGCACAAAGGAGAGAAACGATTTGGAAGAAAAGAAATAAGAATTACAAAAAGAAGAAAAAGAAAAAGCTAGGGGAATGAGAGCAAAAAAGAAAATTAAAAAGAAATAGAATATGTGAGAGACCCAGAGAAAAGGATTAGAAGAGGAGGAAGGGCAAAAAGGGATATATATTAGTAGATTAAAGGGGATTGTATCAATACTGCTAATGACATGTAGGTAATCAAAATAGAAGGGAATTATTAGTAATTGTTAAGTTAAATGCTCTCTGTGTAAAAATTGAAATTGAGGATGTATATTGCTTATAGTAAACTAGACTAACAGATGAAAGAAGAAAGAATAATTTGGTTCAATTTTGAAAGGAAATTGGTGATATTGTTTACATATTAAGAAGAAACAGTTCAAGATGAAAAGATGAAAAAAGAATAATAGAATTGCTAAACTAAATATTTTCTATGTAAAAACTGAAATTGATTACTTGAACAATAAAAGCACAAGAGAGAGAAAGGATTGGGGACAAAAGAAATAAGAATTACAAAAATAAGAAAAAGAAGTGAGGAGAATGAGAACAAAGAAGAAAATTAAAAAGAAATACAATACAATACAATACAATACAATACAATAGCAGAGTTGGAAGGGACCTTGTAGGTCTTCTAGTCCAACCCCCTGCATGGGCAGGAACCTTATACCATTTCAGACAAATGGCTATCTAACATCTTTTTAAAGACTTCCAGGGTTGGGGCATTCACAACTTCTGGAGGCAAGCTGTTCCAAAGGTTAATTGTTCTAACTGTCAGGAAATTTCTCCTTAGTTCTAAGTTGCTTCTCTCCTTGATTAGTTTCCACCCATTGCTTCTTGTCCTGCCCCCCAGGTGCCTTGGAGAATAGTTTGGCTCCCTCTTCTTTGTGGCACCCTCTGAGATATCGGAACACTGCTATCATGTCTCCCCTGGTCCTTCTCTTCATCAAACTAGACATACCCAGCTCCTGCAACCGTTCTTCATATGTTTTAGTCTCCAGTTCCCTAATCATCTTGGTTGCTCTTCTCTGCACTCTTTCCAGAGTCTCCATGTCTTTTCTACATCGTGGCGACCAAAACTGTATGTAGTATTCCAAGTGTGAATTAGAATTTGTGAGAGAACCAGAGAAAACAGAAAAGGAGGAAGGGAAAAAGAGATATATTAGGAGATTAAAGGGAGTTGTATCAATACTCTTAATGATATGCAGGGAACTAAGATATAAGGGAATTATAATAATATTAGTAATTGTTAAGTTAAATGTCTTTGTGTAAAAACTGAAATTGATGAGATATATTGCTCATAGTAAAATAGAATAGTAGGTGAAAGAAGAAAGGATAATCTGGTTTAAGTTTGAATTGATGAGATTGTTTAGATATTAAGAAGAAAATAAGTTTAAGATGAAAAAATGGAAAGAGAATAAATTGGGCTGGAAGTGGAAACAGAACTATGATGAAAAAAACTCTTAATTTAGTTAAATTGGTATAATGGATGTATAATGAATTATCTGAGATGTTAAAAAATGTGTTTGAAACTTTAGATGGCAAGGATAAGATAGAAATTTAGATGGAGCACTCAGACCAGAAATAGAAGAGGGTAAAAGAGGACTCAACTGAAGAACAAGAACAAACAAAAAGGAACTGGAAAAAAAATAGCTAAATGATTTCACTAGGGTAATATAGATGAAAAGAGGAATCATGAAATGATAATTTGGTATAACTTTGGAGGGGCAATTAGTGATACTGTTTATGCAATAAGAAGAAAATAAGTAAGATGGAAAACATGGAAAGAGAATAATAGAGCTGAAATTGGAAATAGAATTATGATGTAAAATGGATTATGTACAAAAGAGGAGGTAAAGGGAAAGACCTGGACAACACTACAAATTTGTTATTTGTGTTAAAAAAATAAAAGCTTTATTTTAAAAATTATCAAGAAGTATTGAATTTCCCAAGGCAGAACAGAAAAAAATGTAAAGAATTTAGGAGGAATAAAGAACTATTTAGGAATAGAAATAAACAAACTACAAGAAGGAGAGTATGGTCTAAGTAAAAAGAAGAAAATATACAATTGTTAAAGGATTTAGATATTGAAGTGAATGGAGCTATACCAGTATTTGAAGATAGCACAATATGTATACAAATGGCAACAGATTGGAGGGTAAATAAACTAGAAGCAAAAATGTTCATTTAAATTTTTTTGTAATGTCAGAGAAGCAGTGAAAGAAAATGTAATAGACCTAATTTATCATCCATCAGAATGTAATTTGGCTGATCTCATGACAAAGCCATTGGGTATACAGAAATACAAGGATCTTGTAAAACAACTTGGTTTAAATGCTGTCCAGGTATACATTGGAGAGGTGTTAATAGAGGTGGGCACTGGTTCGCACCGGTTTGGATAAACCAGTAGTGGTAATTTGGCCTCGGTTGCAGAACTGGCAGTGACCCAGGCTGGCCACGCCCCTGAACTGGTTCCCCAGTCTATTGTGATGTTGCTGGCATGTTTCTGCGCATGCGCAGAACAATTTAAAACCAACTATTCATGTGTGAGCAATGCATGGCGCACATGCACATGAAGCGAACCAGTACCAACCTGGTACAGGAACCCACCCCTGGATGTTAAGACATTTAAATTTAATAGCTGGAGCAGTGGAGTTGTGCAGGAAGCCAGAAGACATAGTTATGGTTGATTGGTTGTAGACTGCTTGTTCCTGCGTGAGGCAATTTGTAGTGTGACTGGTTGCTGTAGGTGTGGAAGGGCTGTTTCCCTCCCCACAACACCTTTTTTTCCTCTCTGTGTGTGTGTGTGTGTGTGTGTGTGTGTGCTGTTTGCTCTTTAATTTACCTTATGATGCTCCTGCTGTGTTGATTTACCCGATGATGCTCCTGTTTGCCCGACTATCTTATTTGCTGCAAATATATTTATTTATATAAGAACTACAAGTTCGTGTCTAGAGTCTCTGACTTCGTTTGGACACCTGCTGCGCAATTCCCTGGCATAACACGTTGGAGGCTGTTCGCTCTATGGACCTGCTGAAAGTAAAGCTATCCATTAATGAGAGGGCAATGACTTTTCTTTTCAAAAGCTGAAGAACCAGAAGGCTCCATCTCAATATCATACAAACACAGGGAGAAGAGAGAAAGGATTTCACTCCGTTCCTTTGGGCTTCCCATTGCGTTACGTTCACATGAGGTTGCTGCAGAGTAGAAGTTGGGAGGGAATATTTATTTACTGAAAAGATTTGTATGGCCCGATGGGGATCACGATAACACGTTTGAACGTATGACCTTCAAGCAGGCAACTGTCAGAGACCGAACCAGACTGTGACAATGATTTGTTAGCCTCTCTTGTTTGAACTGAGCTGGCCCCCTTCCCTGCTTCATCCTCCCCCCCCCTCCTCCTCCTCTTCTTTGGAAAGCCAGCAACCTTTCTTTAATATTGTGCCTCTTTCATGCTGCACCAATTCTGTCCCCCCCAAGTCTCAGTTCTGTGCAGAAACATCTGAGCATCTCTGGAACCCCATGTGTTTCCCTGTTGCTTGGTAACCAGGGGTTTTTCAAAAGAGATGAATTAAGCTTTTCATCCTGCGCTCTCTCATCATTTTGCTCCTTGCACGAGCCCAAGCACTCCTCTCCCTGTGTATACTTGTACACATGCAGGCATGCGCGTGCGCACATACAGTATGCATATGTACACACACACACACACACACACACACACACACACACACACACACACCAGCAGCACCAGAAAGGGCAGCCCGTTCTAAAAATAGCTCCTGGTGGGAAAGTGCTGAGTGCCTGAATGGAGGGAAATCCTAATGAAGCTCCGGAAAGGAAACACCTGGGGCTGCCATAGCTTCAAATGTAGTAGAAGCTAAAAATACATTGGCAGTATATAATATGAAGCCTTTGAGGCAGAGACGGTGCTGTTGTTGGCAAAGAATAATGGGCCGTAATTCCACACAAGCCATTTTCATTACCTTTTCAAGGTTTAGAGCTATAAAATCCTGGGATTACTGATCTCTGAACAAGCCATCTGCTCGCATGTGAAATGGCTCACCTGGGATGCCCGTTCAAGTGTGCCCATCTTCAAAGATAAGGGCAAGGTGAGCAAGATCTACCTAGTGGGTTGCATAGAACCCTGAACCCCAGTTACAGGCACCATCATTTTTCATGTTTTTAAATCTGGAGGCACGGCATGCCTATTTTGCAACTTAGCATACTCTCAAAAACAAAACAAAAACCTCTCTGTTGCTTCAGCCTTATCTTTCCTGGTGCTATAAATCTGTTGCCTTTGGAGGCAGAAAGAGAGAGGGGGACAATGGGAGTGAAGAAAGTGTCACTCCTGGTCACAAAAAAAGCACTGGGCACACTTGTTCACAGGTGTCCTCGTACTGGTTACTAATAATCATGCTGCTATCTATTTATTTTTAGAGCACAAAAAAACTGTTGTATTCCTCTCATTCAATGACACCGTAATTCTGTTTTTAATCATGCCACTGCCAGTTTGTTTCCAGGTGTTTGTTTCCAGCCAGATTACCTTAAAAGCATTTCGGCTGCTTTTACCGCTGCCTTTGATTCAAAATTCTGTGCCAGAAAAACTCCTGACATTTTGGCATTTTTAAGCCACCCTCTCAGTTGAAATATAAACCCCCCAGTGGCTCTTTTCAACTGAAAGAGAATTCTGTAAGATGGTAACAAGAGGTTTTGGAAAAACAGGTGCTGACCATAGCCTTTCTGTAGAATTGACCTCCTCTCTTTTATTTCCCATTATTTATTTATTTAGGTGTCAAGTTCGGTTCTTCTTAATTGAGGCATGATCCCAGCCAGCTGCCCAGTAAATAGGTTATTGTCGCAATACAGCCAAAGGGCAGACAAATATGCCAGGCTTACATTGCAGTCTCAAAAACACAGAGAAGAAATTGAATTAATATGTTCCAGTGTGCTCTGGTTGTGTAGCATTAGTTCCCGGTGTGAAGTTCAGGGAAACCAAGACAGCTTATAATTGTGACGTTTACTTTTCTCTTAGAATTTGAAGATCAAGGCTGTCTTAATTAATCTAGAAAGAGTGGCATTTGCCACATGTAGACATTTCTGTTCTGACCTAGGCTTCCCCAAAAAGCATGAGGCAGAGTCCTGGTCCCAACGAAACCCCTTTTATTAAACAAATGTGAATTTTTCTCATTCACGTTCAGCAAGGCCTGGTAAACAGTCTTTCAAAGGAATAATTATGACTACAGATCTTATCTGTCTGGGAAAGCTGCCACGTATATATATTTTCCAAATGAGGTTCTGTGCAAGGAAAGACTGGGCACAGAGTCTCTGAGATTCACGGACAGATCTTCACACTCCTGAAATGAATCTAACGACCGGCCAAATTAATTGTTTCCTGCAAAAGCCCACCTCCCTTTTGTTCCTCTTTTATTTCCTATGGGAGTGGCCATAGTGTGACTTTACTCCCAAGTCTACCCTGATTTCTGAGTTGTTCTTGTCTTCTCGCATCTCTGCGCATGCACACACTGGGAACAGGCTCTAGCTGTTCCTCTGCCTCACTCCTGTCTAGCTCCCTAGGCACCTGATCACTGCCAGATGGCCTTGGCCCTGTCTCTGCCTCCAATGCAGAGACCACATTGGAGCCATTCCAGACTCCAGGACCGGCCCATGTTCCTCCCCAACCTCCTCACTGTCCGACTCTGCTGCCAGCTCCATTGGCCGCTGGCTAGCCACAACAATCTCTCATAAAATGTAGCAAGAGCCATTAAGTCAGATATCTTTAAAAGAGATTTAAAAATTTAGGGAAGATCAAATTTACCCATTGTAATCCCCCTCTCTACAAGGATTCCCTGTAAGCATCATTGGTTCAGGAATAAGAATCAACAAAACCTAGAATCTCCATGAATTGAATATGGATTCCCCAGTAGCATTTCCCCATAGATTCTTTGTTCTTTAGCCAATGTGGGATGGAAGATGCTGGATTTAGGACGTTTACATCTGGGCTGCAAAAAACTGGATAACCAGTTTGGTACTATCCCAATCCACAGCAACAATTATTTTGTGAGAATCTTTACTAGAATCCAAACATTTAGCAATGTTTAGCAATGAAGAACTAAGTGCGCAGAGGTAAATGTAAAACAAAAATAAATACTTCTACGCTGAAAAAATATGTTTGAAGCAAATAAATCTTCACAAAAATCTTTTCATTACTTCCAATCTTTTTATGTATTTTGCACTAGAATAATTTTAGTGGAAAGATTGAATCATTTTGTTTTGCAAAATTTCTAACAATTGGAGTCAAATATCTTTGCCCGTCTACTGCAAATCAGGTGGATCAGTCAGATAACAGATTAACAGAGTTGGAAGGTACCTTTGAGGTCATCTAGTCCAACCCCCTGCCCCCTTACATCTGCCTCCTGATTGGGAGGTGAGAGCTCTAGTTGATTCATATTTTCTTTAATTCTGCTCATTCCTATCAAGATAAAGTTGGAATTGCTTATCACTTTCTTATAAGTTTAAGAATTTCAGACATCCACCTTTCTTCTGGTCTGGAAGTCTTATTTCTATCCAATTCCTGTGAGGGCTATGTATAATTCCATGTAAGGAATAGGAAACTTTCTGCATGTGCTCATAGGTCATCTTTGAAGTGAATTTGTATTTTCTAGGATTGATTTCTTGGTTCCCAAAGGGTAAAGGGAAGGTCATTGTCAGTGTTTTCTATTCTAATTAGAATATTCCCATTCAGTTATCTTAGATTAGTTATTATTTGCTTTGTGAACCTCTGGTTGCCTTGATTCACCAATGGTTCAATAAGATGTCATTAAATAGGGAGAGGGATACACTCGGCTTTTCATGGCAGAATAATGGGAGGAAATAGTTTTTTGGGGTTAGCAAACAATTGCTGCTTGAATCTTGCTGACCCCTGGAGGTCTTTCACAGACCCTACACTTTCCCTTCCCGCTTTCTATTGCTCAGTAAGTGGACATTGAACGTGGGATGAAGGTTGGTTGCCTTCCTTCCTCACTTTAAAACATTACAATGGAAGGCTGTACCTTGAGCGCAATAGTGGTTAACTTTTACTTCAACTCTACAAAGAGTCTCTTTTCCTTACTCAGTGTTGGGACTGTTATATTGCATTGCTAGTCTGCTCTGGTTCTTTCATCCAAAGAATTCATGCTGAAATAAACAGCAGCCATTTTTCCTTGCTTGCCACCTGTCCTAGAAACCTTTCAGTTTCCTCTGATACTTGCCTATGTAAATGATTGTAACAATGCTTGCTTGATGGCACCTGGCACATTTCATTGTAGGACTTTGCTAAGCTTGCATTCAAGCTCTCAGGAATGCTTTCACAAACACTCTCACCCTCCAGAATCCCAACTGTGAGTTTAAGATGGAAGTAGACATACCTGGGTGCTATTTTAATTTCTTGAGTGCACTGGGCTACCTGACACAATGCATCATCCAGGTGCATTGCGGGCTCCTCTGGAAGGAAGGGCAACATAAAAGATCATGATCACTATGATAACCTTACCTGTCAGATAAGCCCAGGGTAAAATCTATATTGATGGGCTTATCTTGAGCCCAGGGAGCTACCCAGGTATGCCACTTTTTGATGTCGAGTCTGACTCGGTTCAGAAATAAATTAGACTTGACAGTAGGGTTGATGTTAGATAGGTCACTTCCTAAGATAGAACAGTAAAAAAAATCCATATCAAGATGCCTGCTGTAGTATACAAGGGTGATCAAGCTGTTTTGGCACCCAAGGAAGATAATATGTAAGCACTTCTTCCTTTTCCTGGCACTAAAAACACATAATAATTATAAATGGAACAGCTAACAATTTGCTACCCTTTCATGGTATCCAAACTAGCTGAGGTCTGAGAAGATCTTCCTTAACAAGCATTTCCAAATTATATGCTGACCTCTTCCAAAGTCATAGAGAGATGTTAATTCTGTCCCCTTCTCTGCCCTCTTGGCTTAGAGAGAAAAGGCTTTTTGTTTTGTTTTTACTGCATTCATGGATGTTTTTTTTCTAATGGGGAAAAAAGCCTCAGAGGGAGTAATTTCTATTTTTGAAATGACGGAGAGTGAGAAGATACAACTTAATTTGGATGGTCTCAGTTTCATGGCCTCTGCACCTTTGTTCATGTTTAAGATGACTACATTTAATTTCACATGTCCACATTTTAATCTTAATGTTTAAGTACCCCATTCTAAGATATTTTATTTTAATAAGCTTCTCTGGAATTGTATTGAAAGGCGAGGAAGAGATTAAACAAATAAACTTAATAAATAAAATCAGACTAAACCATGTAAGCCTAACTGATGACAGAAGGATAAAACCAGTTTGCCAACCAATGAAATGAAAAGCCACAGAAACATTCATTTATTGCTTGTGTGATAGCTAGGATTGCACAATGTTTTGAGCAAGTTCAAAATGGATGGCTAGTTGATGGGTAAACCCATCTGTTGTCTTTGTAAGTTGTGTCAACCATGCTATCATGTTAAGCTCTAAAGTAATTGATTTTTTTGAGCATAACCTGTTATGTGAATGCAGCATTTTTGTTTTGTCAATTTCATTTCAGAACTGTGGATGCCACACTAGTATTAATTAGTTCCAAAGAGGAATTATTGCATGTGTCATCTGCACCTCTATAACTGTCTGGCTTGGCTCTGCAACCAAACAAGGCAGACACAGACTTCAATGGATAATTAGAACCGCAGAAAAAACAATTGCTACCAACCTACTTTCCATTGAAAACCTGTATACTGCATGAGTCAAAAAGAGGGCTGTGAAAATAACAGACCCCTCACATCCTGGACATAAATTATTTCAACTTCTACCCTCAGAATGACACTCTAGGGCACTGCACACCAGAACAACCAGACACAAGGACAGTTTTTCCCTGTATGCCATCACTCTGCTAAACAACGAATTCCCACAACACTCAAATTATCTATTAAGACTGTATTACTATTATTCTTCTCTTCCTTTCTAGTACCTATCTCTTCCCACTTATGACTATAACCATATTGCTTGTATCTTTAACATTTATATTGTCTTATTTGTTTCCTAGTATTATTTGATTGCTTATTAGTAACATATGACTATCACTAAATGTTGTATCATGATTCTTGATGAATGTATTCTGTTTTATTTTTCTTCATGTACACTGAGAACTTATGCAGCAAAGACAAATTCCTTGAGAGTCCAATCACCCTTGGCCAATAAAGAATTCTATTCTATTCTAATTTACATGCTGTTGTATGCTATGAGCTGACATTATGCAATGGAAGATTGTAGGAATTGCTAAATGTGTGCCTTAGAGAGAGATGCACTTCATTATAAAGGAATAGGGAATATGGCTTCATCATATACAGTATATACTCTGTATGTATGTATGTATGTATGTATGTATGTATGTATGTATGTATGTATGTAAGTTTTATGAGCTGATCAATATATATATCAGTTAATGATAAAGCATTATTATATCCTGCTTTTCAGGCAACTTGGGAATTGTATCCAATAGTCCCTAATTCAGGTTTATTGTTAATGATGGTGAGCTTGCTGAAGAGAACTATTGGCCTACATCTCTACTCTGTATGCTAATAAGGCTAGTTCAGCAGAGAACTGTTGATCTTGTTGTCTATGCAAATATAGGAGTACAATTTATGAAGACATGCTTTGCATTATAATAGAAGCCACAGCTAGTAAGAGCCTCATCTATCTTTGCAATATATTCACAGGAGCATTAATCAAAAAATCATGTCCCCTTAGCAGATGAATGCAAGTGAGTAACTCATTTCATCTCTTAGGACCAGATTATCAATGGTCCTAGAAATTGTTCCCAGGCAGAATAAGCCTGATGCTAAAGGTAAATGTGGGATACAGTTTGGTATCCTGGTTAAGCTACCAGGCCTTAGGCACAAAGCCAGCAGGGTGATCTTGAGTTAGTCACTTTCTCTCAACCCGAGGAAGGGGATGATGGCAAACCACTTTTAAAAAACCTTGTCAAGGAAATGAGATGTCCAGGCAGCCTCTGAGAACTGGACACAACTGAATGGAAGCAGGAGGGAAAAAAGGTAATTCTTGATTTTAAGTCATTTCTCTGATCTCATAAGATTAGTTTCCATTTTGCATTAAAATTGGTGGCACCCATAAAGATCAGCATTTCCCAGGTTTCCACCTTCGTTTCCCGACTTTTAAATAAGAAAGGCCTGAGAAAAAAGAAAATCCCAGGATAGCTTCCACTATCTTATTTATTCACAGGTTGCCAAACAAGCTTTGCCTGGAAGACATGTGATTGTAGCCTGCCTCCTGACATTTTACAATGCACCCATCACCTATTCCCAACATTCAAAATGACCCTGTCTGCTCCTGAGAGAAACCCTATTTTGCCTTGTACTCCATTCTTTGTGAATCTAGTCATTGCCAATCCCGAGCTATGATTTATTGCTTTGAGGACTGTGGCTGTACAAGATGCTTAATCAGTTGGTATCCTGTGTGGGCTCATTGCGGCCTATCTACTAAGGCAGAGGTCCCCAACCTTTGCAACTTTAAGTCTGAAGGACTTCAGCTCCCAGAATTCTCCAGCCAGCTTTGCTGGCTGGAGAAGTCTGGGAGCTGAAGTCCTTCAGACTTAAAGTTGCAAAGGTTGGGGACCTCTGTACTAAGGCGTTCCAAGTTCAGGTGGTGGGAGACAGGGAAAGGAAATTGATTACTGCCAAGAGAAAACAAGCCATTTGCACAATGCCATAATTTGCAGGCTGTGCTAAATCTTAGTGAATGCTACCATTTTACATTCCTCTGGATTTCACTGAAAAACCAAGCTTTTAATCTTATTGTATAATCTTCACTTGCAAAATAGTCACCATTTGGGATTTGCCATATACATCTCCAGTCTTAAATTCCACCATCTGCTCAGATGACATAGCAATCAACAACATCTAGTTACAATCAAATATATATGACAGGGTGAAGTGCCAATTTGCATGCACTAGTTAAATGAGATTTTTATTTGACTTACCTTGTGATGTTAACCATTAATTTTAGGTTGCTAGTCTTGAACTATGGCTGACGCTCTGAAATAAGTTACAACAGCTCTTTTTTTTAGAAGACCACATACCCCTCCAAACAATGCCTTATAGGATTAATATTGAGAGTTGACATTTTTGACATTACCATTAGCCAGATTTAACTGCTGGAACATTTGACGTCATTTTATCAAAACTCTGATTTTTAAAGACATCTTGGAATTTTGCAATATATACAGTCACCCAAAAGGCTGCAACATTTTTAGCCACTGATGGAAAAGAAATGTGTAACAACAAGGCAGCAAACTTTGTATAATCATTTTGGCAAAGAAACAACTGTTGTACACAAAACTGGTTTTGTGCAAAAGGCAACCGTTGTTCTTACACCTCCATTTATGGCTATTATTTGTGGTTCATAAAGAGCTACAATTTGTGCTACATTGATAAATAAGCAAATTGTGAAGTGATGGGATGAAATTAAAATAATAAATTAAAAACAACTATTACCTTCATCCTGAAAAATAATTTCATCCCACCACACTGAAATTAGACTTTAAAAAAATCCATGGTGGATAATGAAGTGAAATGAAGTATTTTACAAGAGGTTTTGTGTGTTTACAAAAAAAGAGATTAGCTATGATCAAATACCTCACATATGCCTTAGAGTTCATATATGATTCAAAGTCACAACAACTGAGTTCACCTGCGTAAAACTTGTTTACAAAACCACAGACGCAGTGTTCATACATTGCACTAGTCCACAATGAAACAAACTACATTACAGTTTAGTGTAAAGTGGAACCCAACCTGTAGTTTTGGATATTTTCACAGATACACTGGTTGAAATCTAGAGGATATTTTTTATTTTCTGCTTCTTAGGGTGGTTATAACTCCCACCTGACAACATTTTAAGGTGTCTTTAGAAGACCACCTGACGGCCGTGGCCAGGGGGGCTTTCTATCAGGTTCACCTGATACGCCAGTTGCGCCCCTTTCTGGATCGTGATGCCTTACGCATGGTCACTCAAGCCTTCGTCACTTCCCGCCTGGACTATTGTAACGCTCTCTACATAGGGCTTCCCTTGAGGTGCACCCGGAGGCTCCAGTTAGTTCAGAATGTGGCCGTGCGGGGGATTCTGGGAGCGTCTAGACGCTACCATGTGACACCTCTCCTGCGTGAGCTGCACTGGCTGCCTGTGGCTTTCCGGGTGTGCTTCAAGGTATTAGTGACCACCTTTAAAGCGCTCCATGGCAAGGGACCTGGTTACTTGCAAGACCGCCTCCTGCTGCCAAATACCTCCCACTGACCAGTTCGCTCCCACAGAGAGGGCCTCCTCAGGGTGCCGTCGGCCAGACAATGTTGGCTGGCGACCCCTATGGGGAGAGCCTTCTCTGTGGCAGCTCCTACCCTCTGGAATGACCTTCCCCCTGAACTACGGACGATCACGGACCTACATCTCTTCCGTTGGGCTGTGAAGACACACTTATTTTGTGCTGCCGGCCTGTCATAGTTTTAAAGGGATTTTAGTACGGGGTTTTTAAATGCAGGCCAATTACATTTAATTCATTTTAACATACTATTTTAGCTTTTGTATTACCCATTTTTATTATGGCTGTGCACTGCCCTGAGTCCCGAAAGGGAGAATGGCGGTATATAAATTGAATAAAACTGAAAACAGATGTTTCTCTATCAGCGCACAAAGAGGAAATATCTCCTGGGAACTCCGCATAGGTTTCAGGAAGGGAATCTGGCCAGTAAATGCTCATCTCCATTCAGTTGTCCCGATCCTCCTGATAAAAGGGATTACAGAATCATAAAAGGGAAAAAATATGCACGTGCATGCGTGCGTGCGAGCGCGCGCACACACACACACACATGCTAACTTTTGTATAGTTGTGCAATATATATCTTATCTATGATGCATTTTCTTTGGGGAAGTGATGTGATTAATATCCATTTTCTGCTTGTTCCTCAGTTGAGATCCATATTTATTTAACCTACTCATTTCCATGTCTCTCCCTTCCTTAGGAAATGTATCCTCATAAACTAAAAACAGATTGGAAATTCTTATTATTACAGAAGAAGGTTCAGATGGTATTGCATGTGTGCCGTCATGGCAAGAAAGTAAGTAGTTCTTATATGCCTATCCCAGCTGGACTGATGGGATCTAAAATTGGCCATATGTAAAAACATAAGTTTGAGGAAAGTTGATCTGAAATTACATTCAAGTTCTGAAAATGGAATTTGAGAATTTTGCTCTTGTGACTGATAGCTGCCAGTGAACATATCATCTCTCTATTCGTTTTTAAAATGATGAACTTCATAAATGGATTTGTTTTTCTTTGCATTCTTAAAACCATCTGTGAATTTCTACAAATTACACATTCTCTAAGATGAATGTAATTCTTGCTTTTAATTCTCTCCAATTCACTGAAGCGTCTGAGAGAAAAATATAATCAGGCCTAACCTGGTGCCCTCTAAAAGCACAGGGATTATAGTGCTTAAAATTGCCTGTTAATGCGTTTATTTTTCACTCACATTTTATTTTTCCTCTCCCTGTTGTAAACATCTACATGAATTAATAGTCAAATTGTAGTGAAGTGAAAGGTGAAAGAATTAGACCCTGTATCTCTTTTTCTTTTGTCTCTCCCTGTAATTGTAGGTATAATTTTTGTGAAGGTACTTAGTGCTCTGTTTTTACATATTCTTGTGCCATTTTGAATCAGAATCAGAATAGAGCTGGAAGGGACTTTGGAGGTCTTCTAGTCCAGCCCCGTGCTCAAGCAGGAGAAGCTATACTACCTGACAAGTGACTGTCCAGTCTCTTCTTTAGTGATGGAGTACCTATGACTTCTGGTGGCAAGCTGTTCCACTGGTCAATTGTCCTCACAGTCAGGAAGTTTCTCCTTAATTTCAGGTGGCTTCTCTCTTTGATTAGTTTCCATCCATTGTTTCTTGTCCTGCCCTCTGGTGCTTTGGAAAATAAATTGACTCCCCCTCCATCTTCTTTGAGGCAGCCCCTCAAATACTGAAATACTGGTATCATCTCACCCTTGATTCTTCTTTTCTTTAGACTACCCAGACCCAAATCCTGCAGCCGTTCTTCATACGTTCTAGTCTCCATTATTTTTTCTTTTATAACGTAAGCTGTATACTAAATAGTTCACATAGCTTTATGTCTCTCCACTGTATTAAAGTAATGGTCACCAGCCAGACTATTTTATTGGTTAGATTTATATCCTGTCTTCTTTGAGGACTCAAGATGATATAAGTAGCACTCCCTCCTTCCTACAATAACAACAATCTTGTGACATAAGTGGACTAAGAGAGAATGATTGACTCAAAGCCATCCAGGGAGCATCCGCCTCTGAGAGAAGATTTGAATCATGGTCTTCTAGTGCCATTCCAACACTTTGATCACGACATCGTACTGAGTAGTTGCTAGTGGTTGCTAGCATGCACGCATTTCTTCCCAAGAGATTCAACCTCGGTGTAAGAGTAAGGTATCATATATAAGCAAACCCTGCCTTTCATAGGTAATGCATTGATATGACATTTTTGAGCCATGCAATGCAATCAAAAACATATTACCAGATCATTATGGGAGTCAGGATGATGCAGGTTGGCCAGCAGGCAAGTCTTTTTTGATTTACTGGTGGGCCACATCTGCAGCTGAAGGATTGAAATAAGATGTTATGAGAAAGAAACTTGTTCCCTAGATAGAAAAATTCTCCATGGATGCATTCATGAATTTAATTTAATGGACAGATGCAGAAAATAGAGTTCAATTAAACAGAAGTATACCTTTTAATCAACTCCACATAGCCACATGTTTTGTTTTACTATTTTTTGGATAAATGGTTCAGTTAGTTGAGAAATGATATTGTCAACCGTTGAGCACCTTGGCCTTGGAATTTGGATTGCTTTGGGTCTGTTACTTGGAACCTTGACAGATATATCAGATCAATAATAGTTTCTGATCGTGTATCTGTTTGTAATATTAGTTGTGTTAGGGAAAATTGATAGTTCAAGGAAGGGGATCTTGGGGGCCTCTAGCCGCTCCCATGTAACACCTCTCCTGCGCGAGCTGCACTGGCTGCCTGTGGTTTTCCGGGTGCGCTTCAAGGTCTTAGTAACAACCTTCAAAGTGCTCCATGACAATGGACCTGAATATTTGCAAGACTGTCTCCTGCCGCATACCTCCCACCGACCAGTCCGCTCCCACAGAGAGGGTCTCCTCAGGGTCTCGTCGACTAGCCAATATCGGCTGGTGACCCCCAGGGGGAGAGCCTTCTCTGTGGCACCTCCAGCCCTCTGGAATGACCTTCCCCCCGACCTGCGCACAACCACGGACCTGCTCCTCTTCCGCCGGGCCCTGAAAACTCATCTATTTCGTGCGGCCGGCCTGGTGTAGCTTTTAAATCTATTTTATCTATTGGGTTTTTATTCGGTTTTTTAGAACAGGTTTCTAGTTTAATTTGTTTTTAGTATATTTATTGTACTTGATGTTTTTATGTTTTTATGATTGCCTGTTCACCGCCCATAACAGAGATAGGGCGGTATATAAATTTAAATAAAGTTAAAGTTAAAGTTAAAGGTGACATTTGAATTTGTGATTGTTAGGTGATCTTTATTTTGTTGATGAACACAAAGCAGATACATTTTTTTGAAGAAATAAGCTATTGATTTATGTGAAAGTAGTTTGAGGTACATTTAGGCATGTATATATGTACTGTATGGCTTTAGATCATCAAATTGTTAGCCAATTATATGCTTTGAAAACAAGAGTGTTTTGTGAAAAGGGAGAAATAACTGGTAAATTATTGGCTTCTTACTTGAAATGATTACAACAAATTAATACAATAACTACACTAAAGGACAATTGAAGACAATTCATACTTCCATAATTAAAATGAAATTAATTTCAACTAAATGGCATTTTATATATAGGTCAAAATTTTGAAATTGTTGGGCTACACATTGAACGTATGAAATATTTTAAATATTAAAAATATTTTTTTGAAAATTTAGATGCCTATTTAAGAGAGTTAGTCAAGAGTTTAATACTGCAAGAAGAATTTGATGCTATTATCACAAAGAAATCAGGAAAGGCCCATGGGCTTTTATATAATCCACAAGGTGATATCAAAAATTTAAGCAAAACTTGTTTTGTTTTGTTATATGAGTAATCTTTTAAAAAATGGATCGTACCAAAATCATGCTATAACGATTACATCATGGTTATTTTGAAACTAGAAAACGATCCTATTAATTCTGTGAGCACTTGCCCAATATTTTTGTTAAAGATTGATGCCAAGTTTTTAACAAGCACTTTGGCATGATGATTATGCTGATAAAAAAGGAGCAATTGTTTTAGTTTCTTTAAAAAAAATGCTTTGCTATTCTGTAAATTAAACTTTTGAAGCAAAATGGATTTCCAGTGACATACTTAGTGTCAGTATTTGTTTATTTATTAAACAAATTTACATAGCTGCCCACGTAGGTGACCTCTAGTAGGAATGCCATCATTTCCCATCATTAAAATTGATTACACATAATCACATATTTAGGTGTTATTGGGGCAAGAAATTAAAAAGCTTAAAGAATGTTAAGTCAGTCCTGCATGGTTTCAAAATGAAATTAATTCAAAGATAATCTTTGATTTCCCAGAAAATGTTTTAAAGATGTTGGGTGTCAACTTCAGTTTGCTGAAATGTAAAATAATTACTTTCTCATGATTTTTCTAATGTCTGTAAGTTGTTAGAACAGACTGGGGAATAGTTCAAAATGTGAATGCAATTTTGAATTAAAGTTGGAATGTATAATTATATGAAGAATTATGTACATATCAAGCATGGGTTCTATCCAGTGTGGATCATATATGGAAAGATAATGCTATCCCACATTTATGGCCATAGATTATTGATATGTGTTACGGTAATTCTCTTGCTTATCAACTGGCATTTTATGAATGCAATGGAAAAATTAGCCAATGTGCTCAAACTTTAATATATCTTTTCTTTCTTTTTTCAGTATGATAAAGCAGCAGAACTAAAATGGTAAAAGATACAAATTAATTTAAAAAAATATCTTTTCAGATCTATCTTGTATTTTTCCATCAAGTAAACCTTTGCAGCTACTCAGAATCTGACTTTTCTTTGTCTCATTCAGCCTCCATTGGGGACAGTTAAAGATAAAAAAGTGTCTGAAAACTCATTTGTGCCTAAAGCAAAGGACAAGATGTGCCATTTTTCTACTCCATTCACAGAGGCTAACCAGACAGGAACCTGAATCTTCCTTCAGAACTGATCAGGTGGGACAGCTCCTTGGTCACACTTGAAAGAAATAAGCAGGCCATAAGGAATACACCTAATTCAATTTTTTTCAAGCTTCATTGCCACTCTCTAGTCTTCTGTAGGAGGCAGCTGCCTGGCTCAGCTAATGATACAGCCAAAGCCAAGAAATGCCATAGCTGTCTTGGCTTTTTTCTTTTTCGCTCTTGGGTGCCTTGTTATGACATCATTCGCTTGGGACAATGGCCTCTTTTTCCCAAATAGCTTGCCCTATAGTCCTGCCTTTTTCGTCGTTCACTGAAAACACACTTCTTTCACCTAGCTGGCCTAGCTTAGAGCTTAGATTTTAGATTTTAGCTTAGACTTTAGCCTAGATTTTAGACTAGAAATAATTTAACTGTATTTGGTAGGGGATTTTAAACGTTTTTAGTTATATTTTAGCACAGGCTAGTTAATTTAATTTCATTTTAACACTGTATTGTATTTATTGTATTGTTTTATATTTGCCTGTGAGCCGCCCTGAGTCCCTTCGGGGAGATAGGGCGGGATATAAATCCAAATAAACGGAAACTGATTGACATTGGAACATTATATAACAATGCTGAACCTCAGTTGCGTTTACGGACATTTCATATGAAAGTGTCTTGCTTTTTAAAACTCTAGCATAACCCTAAGACACAGGACAAAAACTGGAACAGCAAATAATAGCTGGAAAATGACTTTTCCAGCCTATAAACCTATTTCCCATGATCAATATATTTCTGATTCTAAAGCTGCTAAGGCTGCTGTCAGGGCATAGTCCAAGATGTTATAAGTTTGTCAGAGGAGCCATATTTCAGTAACTGACTTCACAGTTCACATAGTTAACTTAAACATAGCTAATTAGGTAATTGAATAATCATAATGAGCTGCATTAATAAAAGTCATTGTTTGTAAATGACCATAGCTGGGTTTGAGCATGTTGCTCTGAGTTTGCTTGTTTTCTTGAAGCCGTTTCATTACCTCAAACTAAGTCACATCATCAGGGCTAGGGTTAGGGTTAGGGTAACACTAGCATGGATGGTGTTACCTAGTTTGGGGTAATGAAACGTCTTCAAGAAAACAAGCAAACTCAGAAACACTGAGGTGAAGTGCAGAGAAGAGCAACCAGGATGATTAGGGGACTGGAGACTAAAACATATGAAGAACGGTTACAGGAACTGGGCACGGCTAGTCTAGTGAAGAGAAGGACCAGGGGAGACATGATAGCAATGTCCCATTATCTGAAGGGCTGCCACAGAGAGTAGGGGGTCAAGCTATTTTCCAAAGCACCTGAAGGTCAGACAAGGAATAACGGATTGAAACTGAACAAGGAGAGATTCAGCCTAGAAACAAGGAGGAACTTTCTGACAGTGAATGCAATCAACCAATGGAATAGCTTGCCTTTGGAAGTTGTGGGAGCTTCATCACTTGAGACTTTCAAGAAGAGATTGGACTGCCATTTGTCAAAAATGGTGTAGGGTCTTCTGCTTGAGCAGAGGGTTGGACTAGTTGACCTACAAGGTACTTTCCAAGTCTGTTAATCTGTTAAGGACTCCTCATATCAACCCTGAGCTACAAATATTCTCCTTTAATAGCTGGGTTTATATATCATGCTAACTCAAAACTAAGCCAATCACCCTGTGGCTTTGCAGAATTTGAATCCAGAGTTTCTTGCCTTTTGCTTTCATGCCTAACCCTCAGAAAAGTAGATTGGACTTATGTGAAGCTTGCCAATTAAGGATACGTTTCTTATGGCAGGAGAACAAGGATAAAGAAGACAGTGCCTGGCCCCATTTCTTAATTCAGCCTTCCACCTCTGATCCTTTTGAACTTAGTGCAATTCATACTTATGTCTATTTGTCCACTGATTATCTATTGTGAAATTCAGTGCAACTATCAGGCAAGATGGCGACAACTATACAAATGTGATCATTCTTTACATTGTTTGCATGAGGAGTTGGCAGTTGCAGAGTTTTGTATTGAAATGGATTTTATCAGTTGCTATGAAGTCTCCATCCATCCCAGCAGGTATAACCATTTTAGGCTGAGAGAAGAGGGAGACAGCACAAAATCTATTTTTTGGTGATATCGAGGCAACTGCATTAAGTTCAGAACCACCCTTTTGAGACTGATTTATAGATGGCTCATAGGTAAGGCCTAGTGTCAGGCTTCCTGTTTCCTTCATATTCCCTAGGTTTCGTTTCATTTATTCATTGTGTCTGCTGATCATCTTTGAAGAACTGGAAAGCTGGGGTATTATTCTGTGTCCTTTTGGGTGGTCCTTTAAAAAAAAAGGTCTTGATTTTAATGCCATTTGCTGGGAAATAACCTCACTTCAGGGGGTGGGAGATAGAAATCCCCTGTAGGTGGTTGAGTGACAGGCTACAGCATACAAAAATTCTATTGGATTCTCTTGTTTCTTTGTATATATGTTTCTTGGTATATATGTAGTTATTTTTAAAAAGACCAAACATAGCTGGCCATCCATTTCAGCTTGCTTTTGTAACCGATACCAATTCCATATTTTCTCACTTTTTCAAATGTACCTTTGAGGACCAGAAACTTATAACCAGGAACACCAATACAGGAGGGTACTTAAGAAGCTGGGTTCTGCATGCCCTGCCATCTTTAATAACTGTCTGTTATATGTATCTACATTCTTCAACAGAAGGAGAGTCTATTTGGGCTCGAATTCTCCTCCTCTAGTCTATATAAATGTTGGACCAATTGCAAGCAGGGTTCAATTAGGCAAACAACAAAAATGGAAGCTCCTCCTTATACAACAGGGGCTGGTTTGGAATAACTTAGCTTTCTTTCTCTCTTAAGCCTCCGTCCTTGCCTCCCATCAATTGACCTCCACCCTCTCTTTTCAAGAAATAAAGTTTTCACAAAATCCCCTTTCTCCATTTCAGGTTCGTCGCTATGTATCTTACCACACGCTGACTTTATTTCATCTCTCTGTAGAATGCATGTCAGGGATACCGTCATCTTCTTCTCTCCAGCCTGGGATTTCCAGGTTTCCATTCAGCCTGGACCTTGAACAATAAGGTTCATAAGCTTTAAAGCTTGCTGACTTGATGCTTTTATTTGGGGGAGGACTGTGTGTCTGTGTGCGCGCGCGGGGAAGGGTGGTGGTGGTGGTGGCGGCGACATTCGTCCCAAGAGACCTAAGGTTCATTTGTCCCGCGGAATGTTAGCGCTTTACACATCCAAGGAAATTCTGGGTTCGGGTGCCCACACGCGCGCGCGGATTGAGAATTATGCCTTCCGGATGCCTTGGGTTGCCCTCTCTGTTCCTACCTACACCATCCCTCCCCACTTCAGCAGGCAAGCTCTCTCCCAACTAAGGGCGAAATTCTAGTTGCAGGCGGCGATGTGTGTGCGTGTGTTTCTGTGTGTGTAGGGGCGGGATCTCTCGCTCGCTCTGGTGCCAGGCGGGGTTTTCAATCCCCAGAGGAGAGCGGCCGTTCTCGGAGAAACGGGGAAACCCACCCTCGCTCAAACGCCCAGTGGCGGGAGGACGGGCGCGTGCGCGCACGCACATACGCACACATACACACACAAACGCTGGTTCTTCCACCGAGCAGCACACATCTACCTTCCACCCCTCGGGAACCGCGGCTTCCTCACTCCCTCCGCCGCGATTTCTCCTAAGCTGCCCAAATTCTGGCCGAGGGGACACCGGTAGTGTCCGCCTCCTACAGGCATTCGCACAACGAGTCCAACCTTGACACGCGTGGCGGTGATCACCTGGCAAATTTCCCGCGTCTTGCCCGGGCGTGATGGGGCTCCTTGCGGAGGGCTGGGGTCACCGATTCCGCGTTCCGGGAGGCTCCGAAGCCTGCGAATTCAAGGGATAACAAAAAGAGAGAGAGAGAGAGAGAGAGAGAAGGCGGGAGGGGGGGAGGAAAGGGGGGAAAGCCGCAATGCCTGTTGCTTGGACGGGGAGCGTGGCGGATTCTGAAGACGCCCCTTCCAGCCATTCGCCTTGTTTCTTCGCCCCTTGGGCTGCAGGTCTCCGGAGGACCGAGAAAACCGGTTGCTGGAGGCAGAAGGCGATAGCAGGTGAGTCCCATCTTCCCTCCGCCCCGCGCGTGTGGAACAGACGAATGAGGCGAGCAAACGAGGCTCTCCGAGGGCCAGCGCTTCCGAAAGCCCGAGGCAGTTTCAAGAAGGCGGCGGAGGCGCTAGGCTGCGGTATGAACGGGCTGGTGCAACTTTCCTGCATCGGTGAAAGTTGCATCTGAGGACAAACTCTTTCTCCCCCCCCCCCCCATTCCCCCCCACCTAGACAGACGTGCACCTGAACTGGTATTTACTCAGAAGCAAGCCAGCCCCTCGGACACTATTCCCTGGGAGCCGCTTACTTCTGAGGAAATGCGTGGAAAATCGCAATGACCGGGGCTGCACATCTCTGAACGCTGGGAATCCTGCAGAGGAGCCATCGCGGGGCAATGGAGTCACGCAGCAATCCGAGACAGCACTGGCTACTCAGACGGAACCTCCCCCGTGGGCCTTGTGGCTGGTGCAGCCAGCCCAGGATCGCAGCCTCGGCGATCTTTAGAAAGGAGTGGGAAGCTCCGAGGGGGAGGACTTTCCAAGGGCCACGGGGGCTGAATTTTCCGGAGGGGGGCGGGAAAGGGGTGTGTGATTTTTCGACCCTCCTTCAGGACTCAGGTAAGGCAACCAGCTGTGGGACGGAATCCTGAGCCCCATCCAAGCAGGCTTCATGTTTTCGCCTTTCGTTCTCCCGCTCCCTCTGCTTTCCTTATCTGAACTTCTAGGAACGACGTAGCGTATTGTGCTAATGTCAACTAAAGCTGGGGAATCTCCTACACTGAGCTAGCGGCGAGTGTGTGCATGTATGTCCCGCGCGGTCTCTTAGGGAGAGAAAGCTGCTCGGGTGCCCCCTTGTGGCTACCTTCCATATAAAATCTTTTATTTTATAAATAAAAGATTATGGTTTTTTAACCTTAATTTGAAGAGGAGGGGGAGGAAGTCAAGATTTTCACCTTCATTCGCACTTGGTCTGATGGAAATCATTGTCACAACATGATTTAAGTTAGTGATTTTTCACAGTGGGTTAAGAGTTTTCAACCACCCTCTGTTTTTTGTTTAACATAGCTTTTCCACATTCTGGCAAGTTTTGCTTATATTTAAAAAGAAGATAATGATGCTACTTTGTGAGCTATTTCATAGTAGCATGCCAGAGAGTGGCCAGTTGTAGCCATTTCTCCTAGCTCTTCATCTAAGTGTTAGGAGCATGTGCATGAACATATACACACAGAGACACACCAATCCTGTAAAATAAATAGACTAAATGGAATAGCAAAAAATAAAGTACTGAAATGCTACACCATTTTTTAAAAATGAAACGTAACATGCTTTTCTTTTCTTCAAATTTGATTCTCAGCATAGCCTTCTCTAATGACTCTTCCCTTTCCAGATGTGTGCAGCCACATCTCCCATCATCCATATTCTGAAAACCATAATGCTGGAGGTAGAGGTGATAGTCCCATGCGTGATGCAAGGTTGAAGAGAATTGATGCATTTGTAAATCACATGGCGCAAACCAGATTCAAATTTTCCCCCATGCATGTGTGCCAGACTTTTCCCCTACATATGCACATGCATTACAGCATTAGCTTGCTGTCCCAGAAGATGGGTCATTCTAATACTCGTACATCTATCCTGTTTAAGAGAAATATTATTCTTGATTTATTTCTTTTTGGAAAAAGACCTCCTTTTTTATTGCAGAGGGCTTCCTTTCTGCAGAATAGGTCCACCTAGAAAAATGACATCAGAACAGCAGCAGCATAAAAAAAAAAAGGAAAAGAAAAGAAAAGGGTGTGTGTAAGAGATGGTCTTGTTCTGATGTACCAAAATCTGCAATTCAATATCTTCTGAAGTTAGATTTAAAGGGGGGGGGGGGAAACAAGAAAAAGAAATTGGCAGAGGTTTGCATGCTGCAGTCTGGAAATGTCATAGGACAAACACTCCAGGAGATATGGATGCTTTCCAAATTGGCTCCTCTGGAGCTGTGAACAATGGCTACTTCATGTAAAAAGAGAGTCCTTGTACTGGGTCAGTTTCTTGACAACACTCATAGAAATAAGGTTTTGCATATTGTGTACATTAAGCAAAGCTCATGTTGCTGCTCAGGGGCTTATTAAACAGCCGGTTCAGACAGTAAGAATTTAGGGAAATTCTAAATGTTTAGTGCGGTCTATCTAAAACATTTTAATTGCCTCTCTTTAGTTCAAAAAGCTCCCAAGGCAATTTGCAACACTCATAAAGATACCAGGGCTGGCACCGGGTAGTACAAATGAAGTAATTAGGTTTCAATGCTTCGCATCAGCCTCCTCCTCCTTGGCATCCTTCAGATCTGTTGGGACTACAGCTCCCACAATCCCAACTAACACAGCCATGTTGGCTAGGGAATTCTAGGGTTGTAGCCATACAACATCTAGAAGGCGCTTGATTGGAAAACTGGGATTTATTTCTGAATGGAGTTGCTTTTGCTGTCACCACTTTGTTAAATCATCCATTCAGATGCATCTTAGATGGAATCCTAGGAAAGAGCTTGAAAGAGACAAGGTTTTTGTGAAAGGACATTAATGTTAGCAGACAAAGCTTTCTTGCGAAACAATTACACATAAATTCCAGCTTTAAAGGACCTTGCCTGTTAGACCTACTATACTTTTGGAAAAAGAATGGCCTCATATTATTTGAGCAAGTTCACATGTGATTTAGACTCATGAGAAGTTGAAGTTATTTGGCACTCCAATGATCACTCTACCTTGTGCCCATAATTTTCAGACTTCTGATTTGGTGTCTTCAAAATGTTATGGTGCACTCATCATTTCTAGAGGCCCAGACTGAGAGGGCCAATCTCTAAGTGTATAATGCAGAGGATACTCCAGAGGGGTAAGTCCTGATATGTCTCAGTACACAGACATTCATCTCCCTCATTCCTTCTCCCTATTCCTCTCAGTGGAAGAAAATTTAAGCAGAATTCTGAGAGGAAGGAATGAAGCAATAAAATGGCCCCTTCCCTAAACCTAGCTTGCACAGTGAGGATTTCCATGATGAAAAGTCAAGAACTACTGTATATCTATTACTAGGAAGTGCCTTTAGTAGGTGTATGGTACTAACCTCTTCCCCTATGTCCCCAAGAAGAGAGTGGAGTGAGACATGGTATCATTGACATTATCACCTACTGAGGACACTCCTCATGATGGGACATTGTAGCTATTAGGACATCTGTAGCTATTTGGACAGTCCTGCCCTTCTTTTTACCTACTGCTCTTCCATTTTCATACATAGTGCTCTGCCTTCATAGTTTTGTATTGCTCAAATAGGATGCTTGCTAGATTTGTATATGTTCTGACTCTACTGCTGCTATCTTCAGGCTCCCACCTTCTCAGTGATGACCTTCCTCCTTTGGGACAGCTTACCCCTGCATATCTGGACCACCCCCTCCTACCTGTAAAAACATGGCTCTTCAGGAAGGCATTTGGAGATGAGTAAGATCATGCTACCCCCAATATAAATGGCACATTGGATTATAATTGTACTAATTGCATTTTGCTCTTAATCTTATTCTTTTGATATGGAAAGCCACTCAGGAAATGCAGTAGCATACCATTTGTTACAACAGACATTATAAATAAATCTAGGTAAATGTTTAGAACTAAATTACTATAGAATGTATACATTTAATATTGGTTTCAAAGAGATAATATCAGCTGCTGAGAGACACAATATCAGAGTCACTTATGTTTGTCCTGAATCCCAGAAAAATAAATCTATTTTACTTGAATGTCTGTTCACCTGATTCTACAAAATGTAAATTAAAACCTACAATCTGGCAGCTACACTGTTACTTATTTGTTGCTCACCTTTGAATAAGTACATATAAGCAATTTGCTTATATTCTGCCTTTCCAAAGTTTGTGGCACACCAAGGCTCTGAAAAGGTTTAAAAAATGAGCCAAATTCAGATCTGGCCTGTCTCATTTAAGTAGTATTATCTGATCGCTTGGAAGACATTTTGACTCATCACTGCCGATCAGAAAAAGGGTACCAACACAAGCTGCAAAAATTCAGAATCAAAAGGGCAATCCTGGGGTTATGTGGTAACCCTTGAGTCATCAGGAGTTGAGTAGCTCAAATCTGTTAGTAGGCTTAGTTAATAGAAGTTTTTCTACTGTTCCTATTTATGCAAGCCAAAAGTAAAGGGCCAGGCTAACGCACTCTCTTTCTATTATAGATGACATGTTGCTTTCAAAAACTGAAGAAAAATTATTTTGATGAAGACTTTTCGTTTGGCTAATAGTCTTCCATCAAAATGAGCAGAATCCACAGAAGTATTTCTTAACCTGAGTAATTTTCAGATTTGTGGACTTCAACTCCCAGAATCCTCCAGGCAATGTGCTGACTTGGGAATTCTGGGAGATGAAATCCACACATGTGAAGATTGCTGAAGTTGAGAAACACGGATCCATAGAACACTCTCAGTTTCTCCTTTGACACTGGCAGCCACATTAGCTCCCATCTCAGGTCCAGCTCCTGTGCTCTTTTTTTTGATACATGGCTGTGCCTCAACTTACTTCCTTACTCTGTCAGTAGCTTTAGTTCCCTTAGTTCCTGAATTATAACAGAGCTCTGCTGCAAATGGTTGCCCTGACTGGCTAAGGTCTCTTTAGTTACTGTCTTGACAACAAGGAAGTACAATATAGTTTATGTATGAAAGCCGTAATTTCCTAGACCTAAAGCCCCCTTAATGTATATTAATTTCAAAGGGGCTTGCTCCAAGTCTCCTTGGTAATGGTTAATTGGCCAGTCTATCATAGGCAGGGATTTCCTCATCATTCTGGGTGCTTTTAAGCACAACAATCCATCATTTATAAGGACTAAATTTGAATCTCTTTCATCATTTAATGGGATTGCCTTTTTGGCAAAAATTCCATTTTCATGAAAGGGAGGAAAGACCCAAACAACTTTGCTTGGCTCCTTTGATTGAATTCTAGGCTCTTAACCTTTTATAGTTCTGCTGTAAGATACTTTTTTTGAAAGTCTACAGGACCTCCCTCCCTCTCTGGCTTTCTGGACTGGGCAAAGATCCATTGAGTACATCTGGGAAAGCCACTAGGCTGTCCCACTGATTGCATAGTATTCATTAAAAAAAGTACAGTATGTGTCGTAACGTTTTGCTTCCTGACTGTGTTGTACACACTTTCTTTCCTTCCTTTTTTAGAAGAAAAGTTACAAATATTCTCGGCATTCTTGGTGCTAAAAATATAAAAATATATAAACAGAAGCTCATATTCAATGAGGTGCATTGAGAGTGAGCTTTAGCCACTGATTCTTCATTACAAAGAAAATATGCAAACATTAACCCTTAAGTCTAATTTATTTGGTTTGGCTGTAATGTATTACCTGGAAACAAATACAGGTAGTCCTCAACTTATAATAGTTCATTTAATGACTGTTTGAATTTAATGTGATCAACATTCAGACACCTGGCAAGTGATCCATATTTATGACCGTTGCAGTGTCCCAGGGTCATGTGATCCCTTTTTGTGACATTTGGACAAGCAAAGTCAAAGGGGAAGCCAGACTCATTTAACAACTATGCTATTAATTTAACAAATATGGCAGAAAAGTAATATTGGGCAAAACTCACTTAATAAAACTTTGGGCTCAATTGTGGTCATAAATCAAGGACTGCCTGTATTGTAGCTGATAAATTATACTTTCATACTTCACATGATATAAAAATATAAACCAAAATATGTGGCATATTCAACTAATTATATAATAAAGCATGGCTTAGCATGGTATTTGCAACAAGTATAGTGGTACTTTGGTACTCAACTGCTTTGAAATCCATCAAATTTGGTTCTCAATGCATTTTGTTGCAAAATTTTTGTTCTGGAACTCATCATTTGGCACCCAATGCACGAACTAGAACGTGCCGATGTTGACTGCCTTGTGACTCACTACATTAATCCTTAAGGGAAAATTTTGTTTGGTACTCATTGTTTTTGGTATTCATTCTGCCTCCCAGAACCAATTAATGATTATCCTGGAGGTACCACTGTATTAGATAATTCAATCAGATATACAAGTTTCCCCCCTTTAAATGTTCTTTTTCCAAGGCTAAAACTTTTGGCAATTTGGGATGAAGTTAGATCAGTAGATATTACTTTCTACACTTTTTTTTAAAGTGTAGGAAAACAACTTCTGAGATGGATATGGTGATATTTCTGTTTATTACTATACTTATTATTTTATTTACTTGCTAATTGTAAAAAAAAATTCTGATGTGACAGATGTTTCAATCTGATTTACAGTTGTGTGTCAGAGATTGTTTTGGACATACTAGTGAATTATTCATATTCAGAACTGGAAGGCAAATGCATGTCTCTATTGGGCTCTACCTGTTCCATCTTATCTCAGGCCAATTTAACATATAGGTGAAATCACTTGGAGAGTTTGCAAGCCATTCAGATGGTAATGACATACCCAGCCATTTTTCCCTTTCCCACTGAAATCCAATAAAGTTGTTCCAATGTCTGAACTGATACCTGGTGTTTAAAAAAGCTCAAAAGAGAGTAAACACATTAAAGCTTAATCCAGACAAGAGAGATGCTCTTGGATACTTGATAGGCAATGACATTTCTGTGCAGGACAAAGGTTGAAACTGCTGCATGGGTATATTTCACAAACAGCTGATTTGATGCCAATGGAACTGGGTCTATCTTTTATATTTCTTTTTTCGGCTAATGGTTACCTTCCCAACCCCAACCTCATCTAATTGTTTTTTTTTTCCTTTTAGAATTTATTTTGGAATTTACAATATATAATATGGATCATCTAAACCAGTGTTTCTCAACCTTGGCAACCTGAAGATGTCTGGACTTCAATTCCCAGAATTCCCCAGCCAACATTCGCTGGCTGGGGAATTCTGGGAGTTGAAGTCCAGACATCTTCAAGTTGCCAAGGTTGAGAAACATTGGTCTAAACTTTTCAAGTCTATATGTGCCTCCCCCCTCCAAACTACAGTCTTTTTTGTTCATATATAGTTCTTATATAAAATATCACCTGTGAGCTCTCCAAATAAAGAACGTGTCTTTTCAGCAGATCTGTCAATTTTAAATACAAAGCCTACTCCAGAAATGTTGCTTATAGACATTTTCTTCACCAGGTACCCATGCAACTGATTTTTAAAAAAAATCATTTTACTTAAATAGAAGTTAAATGGGAATCTGACACATTGCAAAGCTAAGTGGCAGGTTCCGATCTCACTTTATTTCTAAGAGTGGGATTTTTTTAGAAAATAAAAGTGGTAAGTAAGTGCCACCTACTCAGAAAAAAAAAAGATGATGCTAAATTGTAGTGATAAATTGTAGGATCAGAGATGATGGTGAAAAATATAACCACCTGTTTCGTGACTGATGTGATCCATCATGGCAAACCAGTTTGTGAAGTGTATCCATGACAGACCTTTGGGAAAAAGAAAACTGCTCACAAAATGCTCTCACAAATTCCAAGTTAGTTTCTCTCCAGCCTGTTAAAAGCCTTCTGCTTCCTCTCAGAATGATACTTATGGGTATGCCCAGTGGGTTGCTGATAACAGTCCCTCGTACCCAGTTGGAGGGTAGAGTGGATAACTGAAGCTTCCCAACAAAATATGTTCTGGATATCATAGAGAAAATCTTCGTACTATAGTGAATGTGAAATGCTTTACATCCTGGTCATTACTGTAATGGATTTATGTTGCAGTTACATTGTGCTAATCTTCGGCTGTTCTAACAGGCTGCCTACACTATGCTTTCTTCAAACCAGCTAATTCTTCTGTCAAAGAAGAATTGAGATCTCTATAGCCTGAACAAAGAGTTGATGGCTGATTCACATCATGTTCTCAATTCCTGGTCAGGTCACCTGAGCTAATGTAGGTTTCATCTGTAACCAGGACAGGATTTATCATCTGCTAGGTGGTGGTGGAATTCAATACTCTGGTGTGGAATTTAGTAGTCGGTGATCTTGCCAGAAGCTTGCTTTTTATAATATGGCATTGTTAATAGAATGATAGTTTCATCTCTATCTGTGTATCTATCACCTGCCTGCCTCCCTAACCTCCCTCCCTAACCTCCCTCCCTAACCTCCCTCCCTCATTTCCCAACTTTTGAACAGGAGTTGGCATGTATCATGTTCTTTCCCTTGTTATTCCCCACAGGAGCAACCCTGTGAGGTAGGTTGGGCTGGGAGAAAGTGATGGGCCCAAAGTCATCCAATGAACCTCCATGGGCTAAATATGGATTAGAACAAGGAAGCCCTCTTAATATGTATATGGGGTTCTCAAGCTAAGTTGGAAAATGTTCATTAGGTATATTTTAAAAAAGTAGCTAATATCTGCATCTATAGTCGCTTTGGGTGTGTTTTGCTGGAAAAGTGTAACAGACAGATAAATTGTCTGCAAATGGACATGAGTACATGGAGGTGCCTCCCATGTGCCTGCAGATATATTCTATTCATCTTACCTACTGAGTGCACATTACACTTAAATCATCCTATTCAATGAATGGGACAGTGCTCTTTACTATCTTAGTCCTGTCCCACAAGACCTTAGTCTGTCCCCATCAAGGTCCTAAGCTTGCCTATAACTTCATGTGTCTTTCAAACTCGGAACAGTCACTCTCCCTGGTTAGCAGGATTTAGAATGTGAACCCATATTTGAAATTATTGTTAAAACATCTGCTAATAGAAAATGGCAGTCTGAGTTCACATAACAAGTTCAATCTTGGGTAAACCTTGATTAAAGCACCATATTTAATCAAGGTGGAATGGGATGAGTATGCATGATCACAGCTCCAACTACCCAATTAATTATGGAAGGTGACTTAGCCTTTGTGTGAATGTAATGAGATACACTCCAGTTGATGAGATACACTCTCGCACTTCAGTTTTATCCAGTGAGAATCAATTCTGCGTTAATTTAGAAAATATACCCAGACCACGTACCTTTTGTTTGGATAGTGGAAATTCTAAAGTGTTGGTTCATACCTAGCTTTCCCCCGCCTGTTCTGTCTTCCACAGATAGCACTCCCTAAGTCATATTCTCCAAGACTTCCTAAGAAACAGAGAAAGTACTGGAAGGAACAGATGACAGAGTGGATACACAGTTACCTGGTGCCCCAATATGCCTTTTCTGGACTGGTTCCTCTACCACTCAGTTGCCATGTGGCTGCTCCTCCAGAGTTTTGTTCTGATGGCCTTTTGTTTCCACTCAGCCACCACTTTCCCCAAGGGGTGTTACCCCTCCACAGAAGATGGCTTCAAAACGTTCCGCTGCAGTAAAGCTCAACTTACAGTTATCCCAAAAGATATACCCAATGATACCAACAAGTTATACTTGGATTATAACCAGATTTCTTTCCTGCCCAATGACGCCTTCCAACATTTGCCACTTCTAGTAGAACTAGACTTGTCCCACAATGTCATAAGTCGCATGGAAGTTGGAGTCTTTAGGGGTTTGTCAGAGAACCTGCATTCACTGGATTTGTCTTCTAACAAGCTAGTGTCAATCAATAAAGATGTCTTCAGTGCACTGAAAGCCAAAGCCAACTTATCCAACAATCCTTGGCTCTGTGACTGCACACTCCAACAGCTCGTTGAGAGAGTAGAGCTGGTTGCTGATACCTCTGATGGGATTGTGTGTGATGCCTCTGCACGGAAAGAGCACATTGGCAAGCCTTTTCTGCAGTTGATTGGAGACATAGATTTCTGCAACATCTATAAAAAAACCACAGACATCGCCATGTTGGTCACCATGTTCGGCTGGTTCGCCATGGTGATCTCATATTTAATCTACTATGTCCGGCAGAATCAAGAGGATGCCCGACGACACTTAGAGTATCTCAAGTCCTTGCCCAGCAAGCAGAAGAAGTCAGAAGAGTCATCTACAATTAGCACTGTAGTGTGATCAAAATAAATCCTTTCACCCACACATATCCCCAGGAAACTATTGTCCATTGGAGTAGATAGGTTTTACATCTACTTCAGGTGGATCATGTCTGCTAGATGCTTGAATGCACAATGGCTGAAGAGACTGTTATTAAACAAAGAATGAAATTTTTAAGAGACTTAAGGAGGTAAGGCCTTGCTTATATAAAAGGCCTCTCTTACTTTCATTCCTGAGCAATGAAAAAACACAAGTAATCATAAATCATAGCCATGGTTGAATTCACTGGCACAATTCAATGTATGGAATAGTGCCATGTTATGTATCAGTTATTTCTCAGTCCTGCAATGGAGGCACCATTGCACCCAGACTTTGCAAAACCTCCCAGCTCTCAACTTGTACTATTCCATGCAGGAAGTTCCCATCCTATAATGTTCTAGAGATGCCGAGAATTGGGAGTGAGATGATTCTGTTGTTTTCTCTTGTGGTCACAAGGATTTTGCTGCAGCCCTAACTTACTGGAGTCAAGAGCAAACTTCCCCACCCTGGTTCCCACTAATTGTGTTGGGCTTTTAGGAGTTGCCCTACACAGTGGTAGCATTCTAGGTTTTGGGAAGGCAGAATAATAACAATAATAATAGTAATAATTAAGTACTAGAAGACATGCCAGCCTGTTATTCATGTGCAAATAATCCCAAATTCAAATACAGATCCTTTTCTTTGAACACACACATTGATAACCCCTGTTGAGTTTCCTCTCCAATGCTTCATATCAAGATGTTTTTTAAAAGAAAATAAATATTTTTCTTATTTGCAGGAATCTATTAGTATGTTAAATATAGAGGGAGGGTCAAAGAATATTTTAAGCCATTCTTGCCATTTTTACTGCTCTTGCAAGATTCTTTATGGGGCCTATTTAAAAATGGAAAATCTCAATTGAAATGATGCAGCAAAAATTCAAAAAATGGCACAAAGAAAACATTCATAATCACCTTGGTTCAGAGAACAAGAGCAACAGCAGAAGCTGCACACAGAAGCTTCTGCAACAAGGTCAGCTAGCTTTGAAGTGATGTACACAGCTACTTTGTGTGTAGGGGAAGAGGCAGCATGTGATTTCACTTTCTTCAAAACTTCTTTGCCCAGCACATGGCTTGGTGAAGTCTTGTCCTAGGTAAGCAGTCTTGTCTGCAGGTCTGTGTTCTAAGAAAATGGAATCCGCCATGCTGCGACTTCACTTGATCAAGGTGCGATTATGCTTTCCACTCATTTTCTTTCTCGTTACAAATGGTTGCATCATGACACTAGTGATAGAGGACTTCAAAAAGCCTAAAAGTTGAGAGCTTTGTTCATGCTGATGAAATAACTTAGAGAAATAATAATTGTTACACAGAAATCATCAACCAATAGCCAACATTATTTAGCTGGGCACCTATAAGCAACATATGTCACATGACCAAGAAATGTATAGCAGTTGTCTTTTTTTTTTTTTTTCTTCTCAAGGGGAACACTGCACATTTTCTTTGGCTAAATATTCTGGACTTTAAAAAGGTGGAAATTCAAACGTCAGTAGTTTTTAAAATGGGTAAATTTTTAAATATAATCTGTAGCAATAGCTGGACATCCATTTTGCTGGAATGCTTCACTTCTACTCATGAATATGGACTTATGGATCACTTATATACATATTTGGATAAGTAGTCAAACATGAACTGGAAGATACATCAACAATATATGTAAGGTATAGAATAGAATAATGAGGGTTATGTTCTTCAATACCTTAAAAAAAACAGTTCTTAAATCAAATATGAGAATAACTTAACTGGATTCCAAAATAGCATTGCTTTCTTTCCATTTGTCAGGACCAGAAATATGAACCTGTGAAACAGAGGAAAGGGGGGGGGGGAGCCATTCACATCTTGCATTTTGTTATTTCTTCCCTCCTAGAAATGGGTCTGCTTGTGTGAATAAGAATCCAACACTTGAGCAATGATTTAAAAAATGTTTTTATAACAGCTTTCCTCAAGCCAGCATTTTCCAGATGTGTCAGATACAAACCCTAGCAGTCTCAATATGTAGCAGGATTGGGGATATTAAGAAATGCAGTCTTACATACTTGGTGCCTGTCAGGACTGTGACTCATACTGGATCTCTAATACAATTCATCCTCTGTGGTCAGCATTGTTAAAATAGGGCCATAGCTGGTTGGGCCCTGATGCCTGTTTATTCTTCCTACCTATCTTCATGAATGTAAGCCAGATGTTCTCACATCTCAGCTGTGATAACCTCCATATCTCCAGTTACCTGAAATGTGACAGGAATTGACATGGCTGAGATCCCCACATTGTGCTACTCACATAAGTAGGTTCTTTTTAAGGGAAACAAAATTCTCCAGATGTAACATTTGCAATGGGCTCCAACTAAGGCATAATGTCAGTAGAAAATGTAAACAAACCTGATGTCTCCTGCTACCCAACTTTGCACCACCTTTATAGATACCAATGTGCCATTTTCAAGGGTTGTTTGTCAAGATTTCCCTAAATACTGGAAGAAGCAAATGTGGAGAACTTTAGGGAAGTGTGCTTGGAGACTGTTTTTACTTAATCTGGATATTGAGGTTGGAGATGGAGCTGTAGGCAATGAAACCATCTGTGTGGCATGTCATTCAAAACTGCCATTATGACCTGGAGGTCCACCTGTATTCCTCATGTGCCTACCTGGTTTGTACTTGAGGGAATTCTGCCCTGCCAGGTTACTAGACCATCTTACACTCTGCTCTGGCCCATGAGGGTAAGAGGTAGAGATTGCATCGGCCTGCCATACTCTCAAGTGCCCTTCATTGAGAGGCTGTCTCCTCAAGAGCTTTATGGTCTGGTTTTTTCAGGGCAGAGCTTTCTGTGGGTGGACAAGTTTTTTTTTTTTTGCAAGTCCTACCTACTTTGTAACAAAATTCTTCCCTTGATTTTCAAGAGGTTCCGTCTTCTGTTTCCTTACCAATAAAAGCCAAAACGCCTTCATTGGAAGAAAGAGATTGTGCTGCCGTTGTGTACCATCAAACAGAAGGGGCGCTGGTCACCAAACGTTTGTGTGAGGATCCAGATGAGAGCTGACCTGCTACTGTGACCAAGTATTGAGGAAACAGGATGAGAAGAATGTACACGCTCTCTTTCTCCGTGAATAAGCAGCCTTACGCCTTGAGCTTTTCAAACTTAGTACCTCTTCTCTACATTCCCAGTATGCAGTTGGACTCCTCTAATGGGATGCTGGTAGTTTACAAAGAGCTGCGCACAAAGAAAATCTTGAGAAATCAGAATGCTCACTGAAAAACCTTTACACATGCACAAAAGGGAGAAAACAAAGAAGTTATGTAATAATCAAAATATTTCCTGTTTTCCCTTCCCCAACAATGTTATTTATTTAATTTTCTTTTCCCATGAAAAAAAAGATAAATAAACAATAATTAAGCAGGATGTATTGGATGTTGCCATGATGTTCTTGTGTCTTTGGAAAATGGTCCTTGTTTTCACACAGCTGAATTGATGGGATGGACCAAGACATGTGGGTTCCTGCAGTGGGCAATATAGATCATTAGATGGTAGATGGATGGATGGATAGATATAGATTTTGTAGTGCACTTAGATATACCCACATACCAAATAAAAATACTGCTAAATATTAATATAAATGTCTCCTGTTTTTGCTACAAAATTAACTCAGTTTTGAATCAAAACCTAACATGCTGTTGGAAAGGTATGGATCTTCTGGTTGCTTCCAATTTATTTATTTTTTGCAAAGAAATGCATATTGATTTGATAAATAGGAAAATCAATTACTTTTGTGTTGGCATTAGGAAACTGGTTAAGTTAATGTGAATTGTTCAAATTAGTAGCCCCCCAAAAATCAGCTTAGAAAATTGCCTAAAGTACATGATGGATGAGGCAGGTAAGAGGAAAAAGATCTTGACCTTTGTTTCTAGTAAAGAATTGGTAGATAGGAAAAGATTCATTTTAAAAATATTGCTGAGCATTGAAAGAAAAATGGTGTAAAGTTGCACACTTTCCACAACAAAAATGAAAGAACACTATAACATAGATGACAGCAACACCTGAAACTTAAAATACTCGGCATTTCCTATTTCTCCTATGGTTACAAGTTATATGCCTTGTACTGTACTCCGTTACTACATATATCATCATCATATTTTCAGGTGTGTGCCAAATACCAGTTGCATTTTGGAAAACTACTGCCACTGCTAACATCCCACACATAATAGCCTACAGCTTGACAGAGGCTCAGATTCTACTTGATATTACCCTAATATCATTGGGCAAGAAAATTACTTTGCTACAAAAAACAAAGATCTCCAACAGCCTCTTTCTGAAGTTGCTGCCTTAGGATTGGGCTGCTAGTTCAGCTTCGTTCTGGAGATGTTCAGGACTCATTCATGGAGTTTGTTTCCTTGTTCTCCTGAGATGTGCAGGAGATGGATGGTTTCAGTTAACTAGTTGTCAATGAATGATTTTGGCCCTGACCCCTCATAATCCCAACTCCTGGGGCCTTATAATGGTCTTGTGCAGGAATGAGAATCAGGGTTAAAATAATCCCTAAAATATACCTTGTGTTTAGCTGGGCCTTAGCAAAAATGCACAACTGATTAGGTTCTCAATTTTAGAAGTAGTTGGGCAAGAATAACTACTGAGCATTTTTGGATTAAAATACACTATAGCCAAATTTCAACTCTTGGTGGGTGTGCAAAGACACTGTTATTCTTCTGAATTACTAAATGTCTCCCCAGCTTCCTTTTTGTAGTGTTCGAAGTTTAGAAACAAGATATTACTACCCTACTTTCAGACAAGAATGTGTAATACTATCTTATCCTTGAATGAATAAAAGAAGCCTTTGGGGATTTGTGAATCGGAGAACAAGGTCATGTCAGAGCCTTTGTGATAAGGTTACTATCTTCTTCCTCATTTCTTGGGCATGAGCCTGCAGAATTCCCAGTGAACACGGTGCAAGTCATGCTGGCTTGAAAATATGTAATTTCAACATATTTGGAGAGCAATAGGCCAAGGAAAGCAATATTATGTCTTGGCTATCAGATTAATTTATTGCCATCAATGCAATAAATGGGACTAATGTATAAGGATCTAGAAAAAAATATTTTAATTATTGCTTTGGCAGGAGCTGTTTATACAATCCAGCTTTGTTTCTTAAGGGTTTGAAAAATAATTATTTTCCAGAACAAACTGATGTGGAAACAATGGAATTTGTATTCTGTATTTTTGAGACAATGAAGGTGTGTCTTCCAGGATTAGTTGGTCTTTAAAAACCCCACTTTAGCTACAGCAGCGGGAAGTCTTTGCACTTTCTTTCTCTAAGTCTTCTTGGAGTATCTTCAAGTATCTTCTGGATCAGAGGTGGTATTCAACAGGTTCTGACCAGTTCTGAAGAACCGGTAGTGGAAATTTTGAGTAGTTCAGAGAACCGATAAATACCACCTCTGACTGGCCCTGCCCCCATCTATTCTCTGCCTTCCAAGCCCCAGCTGTTTGGGAGGAAATGGAAATGTTACAGTATCCTTCCCCTGCCAGCACAGCACGCCCACCAAGCTATGCTCCAGAACCGGTAGTAAAATTTTTTGAATCCCACCATTGTTCTGGATCATGTGAAGACAAGTATCCCCTGGACCAAGAGGCTGGAATCAAACTGATCTTTTGAAAATGGGAGGAGCCTGCCTGCCTGTTTTATTAATTGATTGTGTGCTTTGTTTTCTCCATGATGTCTCCAAGCTGTCACTAAGCTTCATGCCTTACAAGGGTGTATCCATCTGCCTTCTACCGGTCATCCTGTTCTCTTTCCCTCCATTTTTCCTAACCTAAAAGCCTTTTCCAGACAGCATATTGTGTCTGAAGTAGGATCATTTGATTATTTGTGTCAAGGGTTTATGAGTTGGCCCGATGGGCAACTCTGGGTTGATTTGTTTCATAATCTGTTTGCTTGTTTTCTTGGATCTCCATGGCATTCTCTTGAGTCATGTCCAACACCAAATTCAAAAACATCACTATTCTTTCTATCTGCTTATTATACTGTATTTTAAAACAAAAACAAAACCTCGGCTCTTTTTTGAAGAATGAGTAACTAATACAGGAGGAGAAACATCAGTTGGCACTATAAAAATTGGCCTATTGCAATAGGAGAAATCTGTGCATCAAATTGTTGCATAACAGTCTTTCATTTGAACCGTGCAGACTCATAGCAAGCTCAACTTTTAACCCACTGTTTTAAGGGTTATTTAAGGTCAACCGGAGCCACGGGTATCTATTAGTCTGCTTTGAAAAATATTAGGTTTAAATCCTTGGGCATTGAAATTTTGGGGAACACACTTATCATGGGAAATAGCTCTTACAATAATTTCCTCATAAGTGAAGGATAATTGGGTAACTGAACGGAAGTCAAGAAACAATTACTTCAGCTTTTTTTGTCAAGAATATAAATGTTTATTAGGAAAAATACAATTTCTGAATTGCCATGAATGTAAATGTATTTTACATACAGACACTTGATGAATTAATTGCCAATACTTAAGGCTACAATTCTTAAGATAGAAATTACGATCCCTGCTTCTATAAGGAGTAACTATACAAATAAAATTGGATTCTCTGTACATACATTCTAAGGAAAGAACAATGGTCCCCAAATTACAGTGCCTGGGATTCTCTTCTGTCAAGTAGGCTTATATTGAGTGTTTTGGCATTAAATAGCCCTCTCCAGCTTTTTCCCTTCAAGATATTGGCTGCAGGTAAAAGGATTTTACCCCAAATATTTGGAGGCAACTAGGATGGGTTGTCTCAAGCTAGATTCCTAGACAACTATTGATCTTGTAATTAATGTGTCTATACTGCTAAAGAATCCTAAAACAGTAAGTGTAAATTAATATAAAACCAAGAAAATAAGGGGGGGAAACAAAATAGCCCTTAAAAATACAGATATTAGGAAGAGCTTATAGCTGATGGAAGACCATCATAGGAGATTGAGTTGTACAGATACTGTACATAAAATGAATCAGCATTGGAATCTGCCTTATCACCAAGGATGATATGATGAACCAAATGTATAATGTACTACGTGGTTCTCACAATGCAAGAAACTAATAATTATGGTTTAGGTTTATATTTAAGCAGACCACTACAATGTTGTATAGATCTTGGTTTCAGTATATCTTTGCACTATAAGTGAATACTGGGATATATTTATATCTTACTAGCTCCTAATCCGGCATTATCTGGATATTTATTTATAGAGGGAAAATGTAATTTGTAATGTTAGATTTTTCCCCTTACCAGAGGGAACCCTCTTGTGGAATACTGTGAAGCCATTACCATGGCAACTCCACTGCACTATTCAGTAGAAGCCATTTTACATCAGTACAGTAGAAGCTATTTTAAGGCACAACAGGCTGTATTTTAACAGAACACCACCTCACACTGAGGTGTGTTAGGAGTGTCTTACCCCCACAATGTTTTTTTCCCCAGAGAGTAAGTCATCTCTGTACCAAGTCTGGTTGAAATTGCTTGAGGCGTTCCAGAGTTATGCTGGAACACCCACACACCCACAGAGTGCTATACACACACACAGTTACACACACACACACACACAATTCTATAATGACTGTTGTAGGATTTTTTAATACACTGATTGTAGTATATTCCAAATACTGGCTGCAATTGTGTCCAATTTAGAAGATCTATTTCACAATATGCTGACATCAGATATCTTCAGAAAAATGGTTCTTCCCCTCCCCCCCCCTCCCAAAAAAAACCAGGCAGCAATTCTCTGAAGAGAGGTTCTATTTAATACAATAAAAGTTTGATGAAGGGTGTTTTTTTTTAAATTAGAAAATCATAACAACACCGCTTTGACAAATGGCTGCCCAGTAGAGGACCAATCTTAACAAGTCTGCCTCGGATCATGTTGTATCTCAACATGATTTCAGATATTTGCACTTCAACTCCCAGAATCCTCCAATCATTATGGCCATTTCTGAGAATTCTGAATGAGCATTCAGACAGAAGAAGTCACCTCTTCATGACATTCTCTTGACAATATCAGCAATTTCATCAAGGTTGTCTGTTTCTCTAAGGATAGAGAACTGGCCTTGAAGGCTGTCACTGTAAAACAAGTATGCAACTTTTATTAATACACGAGTTTGCTGATTTTCTTCCTTCCATCTCTTTCCTGCTATCTTTTTGTGTCATTGTTTAGACTTCAAGCCTGGGGATAGGAACTGCCTTACTTTTCTTATCTATAGTTTAGCTGGTTATAGGAGCCTTTTTAGCTGAAGAATAAAGTGTCAACTTTATTATGATATAAAATATTTATAGCCCATCCACAACCCAGTGGATTTTGTAAGGGCTGGAAATGCCTAAAGAAATAAAACACATTAATCAATTATAAACATGCACTCCGCATTAATTAGATGCTCTAAGATTCTCAAAAATAATGAATCCTGGGGTTTGACAAGTGTGACTAGTAACCCAGGAAGCCAATTGTGAGAATTGCAAGTAACAGTGTTTCATCATGGAAAGGAAAACCCGCTTTTAATTACACGATTCCTTCCTGTAGGAGGGGTGACCCAGTCAAATCATCACTGCAGGCTTCAATCTTTGCACAATTTCTTTGACAATTTGGAAAAGCCTTTTGCAAAGTTGGCTGGGGTTATTGAGGGTACATGGAACAAACATAGAAAATAACCAAAGGGAAGAAAAACAGAGTATCCAAGGACTTATTTTCATACTGAGGCAGAGGGATTCCCCTCCTCCCTATTTTCAGGAGTTCATAAAGGAGAGATGGAAAAACTCTTGTCTGGGATTGGGCTCATTCATTTGTTTAGCTCTCTAGATAAATATAACAATAAAATATATTTATTTTATTTCATTTTTATTTACTTCATCATCATAGTTATATGGCTACCTTCCTCACAAAATGTGACTCTGGGTGATGTACAATAAAAAACTATAAAATGATAGTATGAAAAAGGACCACAATTAGATATATTAAGGCTATCCAGGAAAATGTACTGCATGACAGGGCTCTTAAATTACTGCACTAAAAAAAAAGCAGGGTATATTAGAAGATAATTCTTTCTCATTTCCACCTTGCAAATCTGAATAATTTAGATCAGGGGTAGTCAACCTTTTTATACCTACCACCCACTTTTGTATCTCTGTTAGTAGTAAAATTTTCTAACCGCCCAACAGTTCCACAGTAATGGTGATTTATAAAGTAGGGAAGTCAGTTAAATTAAAAAAAGGAAAGTGCTTCAGTATCGGACAAAACCCCTACCGCCCACCATGAAAGCTGGAACACCCACTAGTGGGCGGTAGGAACCAGATTGACTACCACTGATTTAGATAATCAACCCACAATTCATCATCATTTGGAACTTTGGGAGGAAGGACTAGAAAATCCAGAAACTGGGAATGGAATGGAATGGAATATCCTGGAGATGGGAATGCCCCTCCCTCTAATATGCCAGAATATGAAAGATGAGTAAATCTCTCTTTGTTTTAATATGAACACCCCCAACCGCCAACCCTGTCAATCCTCAGTTGCCTCAGGAGCCACATCCAATGAAGGACTAGATCAAGGAGGAACATCCCGGAAGCTTGCCTCTTCAAACCGCTTCCTCAGTACTTCCATGGTGTAGCTTCCAGGAGCTGTCGAATAATTCCACTCGCCCTCATCATCATCCGTCAGCTTTCTCTCTCACCATTCAGACCACTGAGCACCCTGCACCAAAATAAAATTCCCCAAACTGATATGTCCCTGAAGGGCCAAAAATACTGGGATTGCTCCTTCCACTCATTGATGTCACCACATCAATCATTTCTCAGGGAAAAGCTAAACAAATCAGTTTTTGATCATTTAAAGTTATGGGATGGAAACATGACAGGAATTTCAGTTCTTTGAGCCTGTGCAGTTTTTAATGTCACCACATCAGGGTTCATCCTCTGGTTGGCATGATTGTCAGGGAAAGCAGGTTTAGGTCAAAGAGAGTGATTTCGAGGTCAGCTTGGACCTTGGCACTTTTGAACTCCCTCACCCTAAGATAAACAAACCACATTCATCCCCTCTTGCACAGATGAATACTAGCCTTTTGTGTGAGTCAGAACGAAAGGGGAAGGAGCTGACTATGGGTGTCAGAAGCTCTAACTTCCTCCTCTTACTATAAAACAAGAGGTCAACATTTCATAATCCATTTCAATCTGTGGTTGCACTTGAAAGACTGACCCTGCAAAGATTCTGCTAAAATTCAACATCTAATTTATTCATGTTAAACAAAGAGCACTGGTAAATCTAAGAAGAAACTTAAAGGCATCAGAGTTTGGGTAAGTCAACAATTATTCTTTAAAGGACATCAAAAAGGCTGCTTCTCTGCTCTCTATGATCTAAGACTAAAACGAGCGACTGAGAATATACATTGCTCTAAGTGATGATTAGGTTAACCATGGCTTCTTCCATAAACTACAATTGGTTCAATTTGCACAAACTTCCAAAATAAACCTGGATGCCTCTGACATATTTCCAGAAAAAGCAGACCATAGAGCATCTGGGGGAACATGTTGGACAACAGTACAAACCTTGTCGGTGAAAATATTCAATAAGGAAAATGTTTGAATTTATTAATAAGAGGAAAGCTGCACAGGGCATGTTGCTTATTTCTGGAATTAGCTTCATTGTGTTTCTTAATTGCCTTTGGTGATCTTATAGCTCAGTGGTGTCAACTGGCAGCCCGTGGGCCAGATGCTTCATGCGCTGACCACACCCACCCCAGCCTTGCGAAGGGAAAAGTCACATGACAGCAATGTGATGCTGGGAGTTTGACGCTCATGTTGTTGTAGCTCAGGGGTAGTCAACCCTTTTATACCTACCACCCACTTTTGTATCTCTGTTAGTAGTAAAATTCCAGACTTAGTCATATTTAGATTCATCTGTTGATATCATGGCCACCTACAGCAGAACTAATTTCAAGGATCTCCTTCTCAATATGGTTAATTCCAGATCCAACCCATGTGAATCGTAATTATTGTTATAAACTGGAACAGATATTTGATTAATTACATTTGAATAATGATTAATGATGCTCCTTTGCTTTTCATCTTTCCTTTAAAACATTGATAAGAAATGCACTTGACTAATAAATATTTTTAAATCATTTCCTCAAATATCCTGCCTCTCTCTCAAAGATAGGGAATATAACCATTTTGAGAGAATTAATGGGATGAACTTAGCTTGGGGAAACTTTCAAAAGCCTAGAAACTCCTTTGCACAACACCAATCCAATAGCAACCAACATCAGATGATCAGAAAGCTAACAAGGAAACTGAACCAATCAATTTCATTTATGGCCCAAAGGCCCAAAGGCAAGTTATACATGTATTTGAACTTGGTGTTAGATAAAATAACCTGAATAAAATATTTAATAAATATTAAATACAAAATTGAATAGAAAGCTAAGGCATATTTATCTTTGGCAGATAGCCTTGCTGTTTCCCAGTCAATGGGAAAATATTTTTTTTCCTAAAGTCTAGAAAGGTTGAATGTGGGCCTATTACAGGAACAATCTCAAACAACAATCTAAGAGTAATATTGTGATTAATTATCTCCACATTTCAAAAGCTTGGCAAAATCACAGTAATGGTGGCATACAAATTTGATAGAAAGGTAGGTAGATAGCTAGACAGGCAGACAGAGAGACAGACAGACAGTAGATAGATAGATAGATAGATAGATAGATAGATAGATAGATAGATAGATAGATATGGAGATTTTATTTTATTATTTTTCTTTTTCAAATTTATACCCTGCCCTTCTCCTTGCAAGGACCCAGGGCGGCGCACAGGCAATATTAAAAAACCATACAAAATTACAAAAATACATTATTAAAAAAACTATTAAATTATATCCCGTGCTAAAACCCTTATAAAACCTGAAGAATTTAAAATTTATACAAATAAAAGTCAGAAATGGGGGGTTATACTAGGCCGACTTGTTGGAATAAATACATTTTAAGACGCTGGCAGAAGAGGCGGAGGTCCGAGGTGGTGCATAGATCGGGGGGTAAGTCGTTCCAGAGGGCTGGGCCCACCACAGAGAAGGCCCTTCCCCTGTGCGTCGCCAACGGGCATTGCCTGGCCGACGGTACCCAGAGAAGGCCCTCTCTGTGGGAGCGGATCGGTCGAAGGGATGTATGGGGCAGGAGGCGGTCTCGTATGTAGCTAGGCCCCGAGCCATGGAGCGATTTAAAGATGGTTGTCAGCACCTTGAAGCGCACCCGAAAGGCCACAGGTAGCCAGTGCAGCTCACGCAGGAGAGGTGTTATGTGGGATTGCCTTGAGGCACCCATAATCACCCGCGTGGCCGCATTCTGGACTAACTGTAACCTTCGAGTGGGAGCCCCATGTAGAGAGCGTTACAGTAGTCCAGCCGGGATGTCACGAGTGCTTGAGTGACTGTGCGAAGGTCCAGTAAGGGGCGCAACTGGGTATCAAGCGTACCTGATAGAACGCCCCCCTGGCTACGACCATCACATGGTCCTCCATGGACAGCTGGGAATCCAGGAGGACACCCAAGTTGCGTGCCCTCTCCACGGGGGCCAGTTGTTCGCCCCCAATGGCCAGTGTTGGACTTACCTGGCTGAACTGGGGTGCCGGAAACCACAGCCACTCGGTCTTGGCAGGATTGAGCCTGAGTTTGTTACTACCCATCCAAACCCGTATGGCCTCCAGACACCGGGACAGCACCTCGACGGCATCGTTGGGGTGGTTTGGGGTGGATATGTACAACTGAGTGTCATCAGCGTACAGATGGTATTCCACCCCAAAACCACGGATGATCTCGCCCAGCAGCTTCATGTAGGTGTTGAACAGAAGTGGCGAGAGGACCGACCCCTGAGGAACCCCACACGTAAGGGGCCTCGGGGCCGACCTCTGCCCTCCTGCCAACACCCATTGCGACCGACCAGAGAGGTAGGACGAGAACCACTATAACACGGTGTCTCTCACCCCCAACCCCCCCAGTCGGTGCAATAAGATATCATGGTCGATGGTATCGAAAGCCGCTGAGAGGTCTAATAGGACTAGGATAGAGGAGCAACCTCTATCCCGTGCCCTCCAGAGATCATCCACCAACACGACCAATGCTGTCTCGGTGCTGTGACCGGGCCGGAAGCCGGACTGGCGCAGGTCTAGATAATCAACTTCCTCCAGGTGCTGAGAAAACTGTTGAGCCACCACACTCTCTACGCAAGAAAGTGAAGGTTGGAGACCGGACGGTAATTTTCCAACAATGCTGGGTCCAGGGAAGGCTTTTTGTGGCGAGGTCTCACCATCGCCTCTTTCAAGGCGGTAGGTAAGAACCCCTCACTCAAAGACGCGTTCACAGTGTCCTGGAGCCAGCCTCGTGTAACCTCCCAGGATGCCAGTACAAGCCAGGAGGGACACGGGTCCAATAAATATGTGGTGGCCATAAGGCTTCTCAACAACCTGTCCATATCCTCGGTAGTAACAAAGTCAAACTCCTCCCAAGATGTTGTCTCAAGACCAGCATCGGATAAACCGACTGGACAACTTTCAGTGGAGGGCAACTCGTCCCAAATCTGAGTGATTTTATCCTGCAGATAGACTCCAAATTCCTCTGCTCGACCCTGCAGAGGGGCTTCCCGCGGTTTACATTTGAAACAAGGTCCTATCTGATGAGCCCCCAGATTAGTTAGGGCAGATCGGCAAATTTTATTGCTGGCTGTCAGCTTCTGGGAAGCAACACAAGAGCCATCTGCTATAAAATGCTTGTCATTTAAAATTTCCCATAATGCCCTGAAATCACTTCAGTCATATGTTTATGGAGATTTTCTAGCTCAAGGTGTGGAACTTGATTTCATGGAGGGCCGCATCAGGGTTGTGTTTGATGTCAAAGGTCTGGGGTTAGGGTTAGCCTTGAGTTTGATACCCCTGCTCTAGATTCTAGATTTTCTAGATCTAGCTTATAGTGATCTCAAAAGTAGTTTCCCCCACCAAAAAGTGGTTTGTTTTTTTCCTCCAGCTGAAAACGTTTCTTGGATGAGAAGCAAAACATCTTCAAGGAAAAATTGAAGTCTAGTTGCTTTTTTGGGGGGAAAAACCCTTTTGAGATAGTTTCAGTCAGGCATCACAGGAAAGGGAAATTTAAAAATGTTAAGTTCACTTAAGGATAAAAATCTGCAATTTTGTGATACCTTTAACCATGGATTGTATAACAATGCATAGGACATATTTGTTTATTTTTATTTTAATAAATGGAAGTTACAGATTGTGGGTGGTAGATTATGATCTACTCAATGAAGATGACTTCATCCTGCTATGGATTGATTCAGGATGATGATGATTTCTTTTGTCCCTTCTTTCAGGTTGTTTGAGATCTCCTTGCCAATACCATTTCTGTCCCAATTGTCCATTAGTGGGGAAAAAAATGTTTAAAAAATTGGCCAAGCAGCTTACCCAAGAACTGGATTCTGATGGGAAACTGATTCCTATGAGCAGCCTGGCACAAAATGATGGCTTTCAACTTCTCTCTTTGGTGACTAAAAAGCCATCTCGATGGCCTTGGAACAGTAGAAAATATTCCCCAATCTCTTTCAAACTGGCAGACGTACTCCAAGAAGAAGCAATAATGGAAATAGGTATTCTTCTTTTTCAAATTCTTGTTCAAATTAATTCATAGAGATCATTCTGGATAAACACTGCCCGGACAGTTTTCTGGGAGCCCTAGGGCCAAAGGAGAAGGTCCTTCAGAAACCACACCCAAATTGTGCATCAGGCTCACAGATTTAGTACAGTCTGTGTAGATTCCTCTTTTGATCTGAAGACCAATCCTTTGCAGTAATTTCCCTGATTCAGATGTAATCCTACATGCAAACATTGTGCTAAGACATAAACCTGGATTCACAAATCACAGTGGCAAGATTCATGCAACTTGCTAAACCAGAACCAGTGTTATATATGAATTCAGTGAATTGGGGTTATTTCTTATTTAAAAGGAATCTGAGCATACAAAAGAGAGGAAAAATGTATAAGGTTTGCTCCAGTGGGTTTGACCATGGTAAAACAATTAGACTTTATTTTGAGCATTGTCTTTTGCTTGCTTTCAATTTATTTTTAGAGCCGAAGCATTCTGAGCCACTTTTGTTTTCTGCTAACACATGTCACAAATCTGGAGGACGGCTGAACTTTAAGATACGGTCTACAGAAGTAGACATTGGTGGATTGGCCTTAGCTTGCTTGAATGCCTCTCCAGTACATCTCCAAAAAACCTATGTGGACCTAGGAGAGCTGTGGTGAATATGGCTTTGCTTATTATTACCCAAGGGTGTGACACGAATGGAAGAATAGGAGCTAATTAATAGCTAGGTAGCTTTCCTGAGAATTGTAAATGAAAAAAAATGTCTCAAAAACATTCATAATCCAACCATTAAGCACAAAGGGGAAAATTGAATTTTGGTATTATTAAAAGCTGAAGAAAGGGATAAATAAATGGCTTTGACCTATCTGCTGAAACGCTTTTGGAGACTTAATGGATCGCAATGAAATAAGGGGTAGTTGTGGTGCTCTGGAAGAACTCTTATAAATCTCTTGAGACTCATTCAGGCGAAAGTACTGGTGTAGAACATTCATGCTAACTTGTGAGAGGGCTTCATCATCTGGATTTTCATTTGAATAGCCTGTCTAAAAAAACACACACATCAACGTTCCCACTGTACAGAGGAAACTATTCAAGATCAGTCAAGGCAGTTTCCCACAGTATTTCTGTGGACTTAAGTGATGGGAAGATTCAGAAAAGAAAATGGGAAGTCTTGCCAGTTCTCTTATTTATTTATTTAATTTATTTAATTTAATTAATTAAATTTAATTAGATTTAAGATCCTATCTTCCAGGACTTAATAATGCAGCATGTTGAAAACGGGGCAGAGGGGGGCAAGGATTCTGCTATGTAGGGCAATAAGTCTTTATACTTAGGGTAGGGAATGGTAGAGAAATTGCTTTGATCCTAATTTAGGGTTCTGCTGAGTCCCTTTTTAATGTCCTGTGTAAGGCAGTGGGATCTCACCTCTCATCTTTCCCAGTCACCTTCTTTCTGGCCTTTCAAACACTTCTGTACTGATCTCAGTCTGCTGAAAACTGTTTCTGCTGACCCATAATGCCAATTCCTCTTAGGTAAAGGAATTGGGAAATGGAAGGAATTGAGGACAGGGTAGTTAAACACGGAGCTGAGCTTAAACTCCAGCAGTTTGTTTCTTTTAGGACATCATCTAAGATGCGATAATCTGTTGTGGAAAGGAGAACTTTCTTACCCACTATAGGCATTACTGCAGATAGTAAAATGCTTGGGGCCAGTTCCAGTCTAGGTGGAAGGATTTCATTCTGAAGCCTTGGATGGTTCCCCCAGGATAGAATAAAGTTTCCAGGAATTTTGTGAGAACCCCATTGTAAGAACTGCAGCTATGACCATCTTGCTTTTTGTTTGTAGGAAGAGAGATCTCTCTCTCAGCGTTGTCCAGCAAATCTACCCTAAACTCCATTTGTACATTGTGACAGAAGTTTTGGAGATAACCGAGCCCTTTCTCATTGAAGAGATTATCCAGGCAGGTGGGAAGGGGGAAGTTTCTGCAGTGAACATACTTAAAGTCCAGGTGTGGTTATCATTTTTGGCTTCATCTTTTTGCTGTTTCTTGCTTTTTAAACAAACAGGTTAATGACTGAAAGCACCACAATATCATTCCTTAAGGAGTTGATTGATCAAGTATTTTATCTTTTTCATAGGAATAAGCACAAACTTAATCTCTCTGACTAAAACATGAACTCAGCTCTATAACTGCTATCAAACTTAATTTTAAATATGAGATTAAGGGGGAAATCGTTTATTTAAGCCAGGGATGTCCAAACTTGGGAACTTTAAGACTTGTGGACTTCAGCTCCCAGAATTCCCCAGCCAGCTATGCTGGCTGGGGAATTCTGGGAGCTGAAGTCCACAAGTCTTAAAGTTCCCAAGTTTGGACACCCCTGATTTAAGCAGTAACAGTTTAAATGGGTTGACCTTGAAAAGCTTGAAAAGCTAAGGAAGATTAAGCCGTATGCCACCAGGCTTAAAACTTTAGGCTTGCGCAACCTTGAACTACACTGCCTACATTCTGACCTAAGCATAGTACACAAAATTACCTGCTATAACATCCCACCTATCAACGACTACTTCAACCACAATAAGACACAGGCAAACAATAGATACAAACTCAAAGTAAACCGCTCCAAACTCGATTGCAGAAAATATGACTTCAGAAATACAGTGGTCAATGCCTGGAACACTCTACCTGATTCTGTTGTTAGTTCCTCAAACCCCCATATCTTTAACCTTAAACTGTCCACCATGGACCTCATACATTTCCTAAGAGGTCCCTAAGGGGGCCTGCATAAGAGTACCAGTGTGCCTACCGTCCCTGTCCTACTGTCCCCATTGATATATACTCATTTTATGTGTTCATGGCCATGTTATACTTTAAATCCATTTATTTGTACCAACTTCATGCAATAATGTCCATGTCTATACTAATACCTGTTACCTTTTACATGTTGTTAAAATAAAATAAAATAAAATAAAATAAAATAAAATAAAATAGTATTTGGACAGGAGAGCAGCAGAAATTTCCAGGCCTCTAAAAAAAAAGTAATAAAATGAACTAAAATAAGTGAAAGGCTATAGCAAACCACTTCCACACAGTGGCCAAAGCAAAACAATATAAGACCTATTCCTATATAGATCAATATTAAACTTCACTTGAGTAAAACTTTTCTAAGAAAAATGTTTAATAGAATAGCATATGACTTGTTTCTTTTGATCTCGGTTCTTCTGCTTTTAGTAGCATGGTCTTGACATGCTGTTGAAAGACCAAAAATGGCTCCTGGTACTACATGTATGTGTGTGTTTGTTTGTGTGTGTGTTAGGTTTTTTGAGCTGATCAATAAATAAGTCAGGGAGACTAGGATAGAACTATTTCAAGCTATTTAGCTCTCATCAGCTAGCCATACCCTTACTGGGATTTGAACCAGGGAAATATTACATGTGAAGCAGCCGCAATTGCCTCTAAACTACTGGTTCTTATCCTGATCAGCTGAGACAGGAGGATAAGTATATGCTTGTGTTACAACACCCTGGTAAGCCCCAATTAAGGGAGGAAGCAAACTGCTTTCCTTTTCTGTCTTTCAGCTCATCATAAGATACCATGCAGACAGAAAGCTATTTTTTTTCGTTGCCTTTTGTTTACATGTGTGTTACGTTTGTGCTGATAAATAAATAAACAAGGGAGACTAGTATAGATCTCTTTCAAGCTATTTAGCTCTCATCAGCTAGCCATATCCTTACTGGGATTCGAACCAGGGAAGTATTACATGTGAGGCAGTTGTAATTTACTTACTTACAATAGCTTTCTGTCTGCATGGTCTCTTGTGATGAGCCGAAAGACAGAAAAGGAAAGCAGTTTGCTTCTTCCCTTAATTGGGGCTTATCAGGGTGTTGTGACACAAGTATATACTTATTCCCCTGGCTCAGCTAATTGGGAGTAGAACCAGTGGTCTAGTGGCAATTACAACTGCCTCACATGTAATACTTTCCTGGTTCGAATCCCAGTAAGGGTATGGCTAGCTGATGAGAGCTAAATAACTTGAAATAGATCTATACTAGTCTCCCTTGTTTATTTATTTATCAGAACAAACGTCACACACACACACACACACGTGTGTGTGTGTCCTCCCCTATAACACAGAGGGAAGCCCTTGATTGACAGATTTTTGGAGTGTGTAATGGCATTGTGCCACTAAAGCACAAGCAATAATGTGGCACACTGAATTGTAAGGAATAGGCAAAGGGAAAGCATAAAAATTCACTGCAGAAAGAGTACTATGCTTGTGTAACAGTATATTGTTAGCTTTATTTTTCATGTGTGTGCACAGAGTGGACTTGCAGGAAAGATAGATTTTGGGAAAGTGCATGTCATCATAACCAGGTGCACTGAATAAAGAAAATGGAATGAAGATTTATTTCTTTTAATGTATTCCAAAGGGAATATAATGAGGTCTGCTGTTAGAAGAGTAGTGCTCACTACTTACATTCATGTGAAAGGTTCCCTGACTGCCCATAGCTGTATATAAGATGGGTGGGATGCATTTTCATGGTCTTTGGCAGAACCCTTTTGTCTCCATTTGGTAACCTTAGGGCTACAAGTTTCCAGTTAGACAACGTATCACTGATCACTAGAGGGTGGAATCATCCCTGCCTGTTTTCTGTGAGATGATGAGAATGCCTATGGATTGCTAGCTTGCTTTCTTCACAGTTTGTGACTTGGTCTAGGGTGAGACATTCTTAACATCCTGTGCTCAAATCTCCAGGCCCAGCACAAGACAATGAAAAATAAGTCCATGCTAATTCCTTTGGGTACAGTGATGGCATATGGAGTTGAAAAACTCCAAATCTGTGAAGAAGACCCCGGTGAGTGAAAAATTTGTTTCACTGATTTGTTTGCCATAGTCAGGGTGAGACATCTTTCTTTTCTTTCTAATTTCTTTGCATTTTTGTTTTTCTATAGTTTATCTCAACCAGGGATTTCAAACAATGTTGGGTCACTCACTCACTTATGATGGTATGTTTAATATCTATGCTTTCAAAAAATGTGTGTATGAAAATTAGAAAAAGCATGACTGTTTGTGGAGCAATCTAAGCAAGCAAACAAACAAATAAGATAGAGCTGTCAACCAAAGATCACACAAGATGACTTTTAACTGTGAGTAAAAGGTTAAGTTTGCAAAAAATCCTAGCCTACAATGTAGTTGATTAGTTTGCAGCTCAATATATGATGTGAAGCCCTCCAACACCATTGGCTTATAATTCAGTGACCTATGTGAACCTAGAAAACTGGGTTAATTCTATCAACCATAACTAAATTAAGTGGATTGACATGTATATGAGGTCTGACTATGGAGGAAAGAGACAGAAAGATGTCTGGGTTTCCATGTCATCAAAATGCCCTATTTAGTCACCCAAAGGCAGTGTGGCACCACAGTTTCAGTTGTAGGAGTTGTAGTTTATCAGCATTTGGTAAATCAATCTCCAACTAATTTGTGTCTTTTTGTCAGAATAACTACTAGTATTTTATATGTCTATGTTGAACTTCCAAATGTTGTGCAATTGTGAACCTTCACCATACATGGGTTGAAGCTTGGAGATTTTTAATCATTTAGTTCTGGGTCAATAAAAAAAATGACATTGAGTAAACAACGTGTCCTATTGTTCCTCTCCCTTCGCCTCTTTCAAAGAAGGAATACTTCAGCTTCTTCATTTCAATCTAATATTTATTTTCCTGTTTTCATTTTAGCATTCCAGAGCGAACTGGGATCTTCACTCACAGGTAAGTTATGACTGAATTTTGATTCACTCTTAGGGTTGGTCTCCACAATAGTGCAGATCTCTTTGATAAGATCAGTAATGTCTCTCCACCAGACCTGCCAATTAGGTAGTACACAGAGACCCAACAATATGGGTCACAGCAGGTGTTCAAAGTGTTCTGGTTTTTTAAACTAAAAACTCAATTGAAATGATACTGCTCATAACCTTAACTAAGCCAATGATCTTTAGCTGTCCAGCACGTGCAAGATGCGGTTAAGGAAGCGTATGAGCCACTGTTGCGCCAGACCCAGCCTTTGAAGAAGAATCTTTTGGAATCCTTTGAGATTTTCTTGAAGAACAAAAATGTTTCCACTGTACGGTCCATGGTAAGTTCCTTTTTTTTTTTTGGCCGTTTGATGGCTTTCAGCTATTCATTTGTACTATATCATCCTGTGCAAATATGGATTTATTTATTAGACTTGTGCCTTGTCTTTATCATTATTATAAATAACTCAACCAGGTAAATATTTGCAATAATCCTTCCTACTCCTATTTTTCCTACAACAATCACCCTTATCCCTTTGGTTCCTCATCTCTTTGCTTTATGTAAGTAATCCCTCCCACTTGGAAGCAGATTGCTCCAAATCACATCTCTTCCAAATGTGTTGGGAGAAGAGGTGCCACAATTCTTAGATAGTCAGTGAAATATAGTTCCAGCATATTTGGAAGACTGTTTAAGTCATTCCTCCATGAGCATCTTCCATTCATCCAGCCATTGGGTTACAATAATAAAGTGAGAAGGAGCTTTACATCAATTAAGGATGGCTGGATGATGCTCTGAAAATACTTAACATATTTTGAGATGTTGCCCAAGGAGAAGCAATATCCCAAGATCTGCACATACAGCAGAATGAGGTGGTCATATTTGAAGCAAGTATGTGGTCTGTACTGTTTTTGGGCATGAGTAGGAGACACGATTTTTGAAAATACATCTTTCTGTAGATACGAATCAGCCTCTCTCTAAGTTCGGAAAGAGTTCTCCACAAATATAATATTTTCATGAATTTCTAGACCCTTTGAAAGCTGTATGCAACAAAAATTCATTGTAATGTATGCCAGTTAGTGTACATTCAGAGTGACAATAAAGTTATTCTAAGTCTAAATCTATTGCTAGTTGCAAATGTCAAGTAAGCTAAACACAAACCAGAAAGTACATTTTTCCCCAGATTGTGGATCATAATGTCCCATAGCCCTTTGTTTTTGGCCTTCCAGAATACCCTAAAAACTCCTTTTTAAGTGAATTGATTAGGGAGGAGAGCTTGTGGCTTAGTGGCTAATACAACTGCCTAACATGCAAAACAGCCCAGGTTCAAATCCCAGTAAGGGTATGGCTAGCTGATGAGAGCTAAATAGCTTGAAATAGATCTATACTAGTCTCCCTGTATTTATTTATCAGCACCACAAAAATGGTTTTCTGTCTGGAAGGCTCCTAGGGTGGAGCTGAAAGGCAAAAGGGAAGCAGTATGCTCCCTCCCATATTTGGGCATACCAGTTGCTTTGACATAAATATAATCGATCAATATAATTATGAATTGGAAAACTGGCTACATAAATAAATCCTGCATATCAATACTAGTTGTGAAGCAGGGAGAAAGGATGTAGATAAAAACTCTCCCTGATAAGTTTACTCTTTTTTTTTTAATTTGCAGGACCATTTTTACACAGGGAAGGACAGGACCCCTCCTCGTGCTGTTTGAAGTGGCACAGCCCACAGACCATTATCTCAGGTCTTCTCATGTTCTTTTGCTGCTTCTGTAGATTATTATGTGTGGAATCCTATTCAGATTAATTTCTGCTTGAATGGTTAGTGTAAAATTCTATCACCACTACTACCCTTTTGCTCCAACTTCCTGTTTAGCTGCATTTCCCCCCCTGTTTACTCCAAGCCTACTTCTACCCAGAATGTATTTTCTCAGCTCCTGAGTAAATATGTTCCAAGAACCCTTGAGTGCTACAGTACATAGCAGGAAATAATTATTTTCAAATTTGTGAATTCACTCATTTCTTTATTAGATTTATATCCTTTTTGTCTCTTGGAGCTGAAGGTGATATACATTGTATACTTCCCTTCCTCTAATTCTTTTCCTACAACATCCCCATGAGCAGGACTACATTAAGACGTAGTAACTGGCCCAAAATCAACTATCAAAAATTCATGGCTGAGGTCAGGTCTGAATCACTACATCACTTGGGCGCAACCATACTGAGTTTATTATGTAGCAACTCTCTATTTCAATACAATACAATAGCGGAGTTGGAAGGGACCTTGGAGGTCATCTAGTCCAACTCCCTGCCTAAGCAGGAAGCCCTATACCATTTCAGACAAATGGCTATCCAACATCTTCTTGAAGACTTGCAGTGTTGGGGCATTCACAACGTCTGGAGGCAAGCTGTTCCACTGATTGTTCTAACTCTACCTGACTGGCTGCTATACATTTCCCCCACCAGCTGGAGCTTTCCGTGGCAGGTGACAATGCTGATCGCTCCATGTTGGAGTCGTTGAATGAGGAATTCCGAGTTCCCGTAGAAATGCTGCTATCCTACTTAGGGATTTTCCAGGACACTAAAAGAGGAGAAAACCAAGACCTCTGGGGACCAATGTACTTCTTTTGTTCTTCTATAGATGGTACAAGAAACTATTGTTTGGATGTTGTTGTACTTATATAGTACTCTTTGCTTTCTTAAGCTTGGAAGGTACCTCTTCCAAGGTATTCCTTCCTGGGTCAGAACTTACAAGATCATTCCCAACCTTCCACAATGAGCAGAATTTATTGTAGAAAGAGATTGTTACTGAAGTTGGGGAAAAAGTTGAGAACCCTTGGGAAAGTGGTAGGAGTCAGGCCAAAAAAGAAGTATGGGTACAGCAGCCACAGGCAAACCATCTAGTTGCCAAAATTCTAAAACAATGGTTTCTATAAAGAAAGAAATCATGGTTTGAGGCAACATGTGAATGTTGCTGCTGTATTACTTCTGTAGCACTTCAGGCACAATTTATAGTAATTTGTTTTAATGTAATATATATATAAGAACTTGAATCTATAAATTGTAATTATAGATATGTAATTGGTGTTTTTCAAATAAGAAGTCTGAAACTGGAAGAAAGGGATTTTTAACACATAAATTAAATATGAAAGAAACACAATTAGCCATACTTTCTTCTCCCCGCCCCCCCAAATTGCCATTCCTAGCCTGAATTTCAACAAAATCTTTTCAGCCTGTTCAAAGAGTTCTGTTGTTTCTTTGCCGCATTTTAACCACTGCCATTAGCTAAATTAGCCTATACTCTGTACCTTAAATTGTTTTAATTGGGTTTTAAATGGGGTTGAGTTTTAATGATTTTAATGATTTTAACTTTTTAGCGTAGGGATAATTTATTTAATTCGGTTTTAATTATTTATAATTGTAATATTCATATGTTTTAATATCCTGTGCACCGCCCCGAGTCCCTTTGGGGAGAGGGAGCGGTTATACAAGTCTAAATAATAAAAAATAATAAATAAATAAAATAAATATATTTATAAAATGAGTGACAATTTTTAACATGATCTGGGCACTTATTATACAGATAGACACTGTTCTATTTGCATTGGCTTTCAAGACAATGTGATGGATGGATGGATAGAGGCAGGCAGGCAGGCAGGCGAAACTGCCAGCTACTTCAGAATCCCTCTAGAGTTGATTTCCCATTGAAGCCTCCTATTTTTGTTATTCACAGCACATACTGCTCTATGATTGTTTTAATAAACACCAAGTGTTCAAACTGTGCACTTTTGTGGATGCCCACTGAAAAATAGGACTTTCCACTCATTCGAAAGTCTGACTTACTATTTTTGTTATCAAAGAAGAGGAATGGAGCACATTCATAAACTCCTTGCCCACAAATGCTTTTCCTCATCCCAAGTCTCCAGTGGGGAAAGAGGATTGCTGCAATATTCTATAACAGAAACTCCAATCAGCAGCACAAAAGTAATAAAAGAAGCCTTGAGAAAAAATTTATATTCTGGAGGCAGCAAAAAACTGTGAGGGGAGGGGAGAAAATATATCAGGAAGAAGAAAAATGAGTGTAGGTAAGTTTCACATGTGACAACATCATGGTATGAAATATACCTGTCTCTTGTTTTTTCATTAATAGAATTAGACTATGAGATGATGCCCCTCTTACAGAAAATGTTGGAAAAGAAACAACTGGCCAAACCAATGGAGATGGTGAGCTCTTACTGTCTTAAATTGTCTGCTGTAATCTTTTTCTAACCTTCTATAATATACAATGCTTTTTCAAACTCATACCAAACATGCATGCCTAAAAAGCAGCAGGTAACTAAAACTGATGTTCCTCAGAATTCCATTGAGGTTTCATAAAAGGGTGCATTTAGGCAGAGATGAGCCAATTTCTTGGAAGATATATTGATTCTCAGTGAAAAGAGAAATGCTCTATTTGTGAACTAGTCATCCTAGTGGCCTTGTGGTTACCTGCCCTTCTGCCGTATGCCGGAACCCCTTTTCAGAAGATTGTTTTCATTTATTATGCTTCTAAGGACCACGGCTCCTACTGGCAGAGCAATGAATCAAAGGTGTGACTGGAAATTGTCAGTTGTGGTGAAGAAGCAAAAACTGGCAGTTTCCCCAGGCTCCAATTTGTTGCATGGGATTCCAAACAGCAGGTCCCTGTCCAGTTATAAGTTATTCTCCATGTCCGGAATGACTTTGAATACTATATTAGGATTGATTTGATGGTGAAAGTTGGAAGACTTGAAGTTTCTGTGAAGTGGCTTCTGCTGTTAGCTGGGAGACTGTTTTGAAGGCCAGGAGAAGAAGGAAGCCTCTCTCTTTGGCTAGCCAGTTACTTGCATTTGTAAATTGTTTTTTTCCCCCCATTATCTCTGTCTCCCACCCTCTTTTTGTTTTCTCTCTCATTTGTTCTCCTGCTTCATTTCAAAAGGTGGAATTCACTTTGGAAAGGATTCTTTCTGATGAAGAAGGTGGCACTTTTACTCTTCCTTCCCATTCCCTGATGGAGGAGGAAGTTGATCTCAACCTGGATATGCTGCAAATCTGCGGACTGGATTTAGAAGTTGGGGAAGATTCCATCACTTGCCAGTGCAATAATGATGCCTGCTCAGAACTGGCTGCTCTATACTCCAGCTTGTATGCCCTGCAGATCCTAAGTGGATGAAGGAAGAATTAAAACATTATAAAAAGACAATTTTTACCTTGCGACTGGAAAAGGTCATCCAGGCTGTGAACTAAAACTAATATTTCAAAAAAGTTCTTAGCGGTTCAGAACTTCTCTTTGGTTTCAGATAGGCTGATGTTTCCCATTTCCTTATGAGAAAATAACGAGGAGTAAGAAATTGTGGATATTAGCTGCTGAGGAGTTTCCCACTTGATTGCCTACAATTCTCAGTAATTTTCCTATATTATGTTGAATCTATATGAGTTGACCAAGGGGCTTGAGGAGGTTCGAAGTTAGATTTTAAATTAATTATATTTTGGTTATTGCAAGAGTCTTGAAAAAAACTGAGGAACAATTCTCTGTGTATTTCTATATTTCTTTTTTGTAACTGCATAGAAACATTTATATTTATTCATGTGTTGATTGAACTATAACTGATACTTGAAAATTGTGTTTTTTACTTTAACAAGGAATTCTGTTTTTCCTTTAAACCATGAGATCTACAAATAATTGTTATGTCTCAGTCATTCTGAGTCATCTAGATCATGGTTGTCGCAAAGGTGCTTTTTGAAGAGGCAATTGGACTTTCTGTTTTTTTTCTTTTTTTGGAAGATGTTTTGTTGAGACGAGAATCCAAGAATCTTCTTCAGCTCTGAAGCTCAAAAAAACACCCTTGAGACATGATTGTTAAGGCATCTCATTCCCTACCTCAATGTGACAGTGAAGCGAGGAGGGCCTTTGCACAACTTCATAACTATGGAGTACTTGTGCCAGTTCCTAGATCGAGGAGACCTACTCATGGCCGCGCATGGTCTAGTCATTTCCCAGTTACACTAATGCAAAGCACTGTACACAGCGCTACCATTGAAAAGTATCTGCAAACTTCAGGCTGGTGTAAAATACACAGTGTGAGCACTTATGTGTGTTTCTGGTGGTACATATGTTATACTTCTGCTTTGCAAGCTGCACTGCTTACCAGTTTGTTTTCAGGTCCCATTCAAGGTGCTGGAATTGACCTTTAAAGCCCTTCGTGATATGGGACAGGGTTATTTAAGGGACTGCCCCTTCCTGATTTTATCTGTCCATGTTAACAAGATCCAAGGGTATATTGTAGGCAAATACTTCTTTCTACTGTGGAGCCTTCTCCTCACTGAAGTAAGGTTTGCCTTCTCTATATGGAGTGGTAGGTGGAGCAGTGAGATAGCTCCATTATTTTTAACATCCCTTCATCTATTATTATTTGATTAGTTTGGTTTTTATATTTTAAAATACATTTTAATGTATTTATTAACTGTTTTTAGGAATGTTGTATGCTGCCCAGAGCTGCTATCTTGTGAGGTGGTTAGCTATTTAAATTGATTAAACAAACAAACAAACAAACAAACAGACAAATAAACAAATCCTTTAAACTATTGTATTTGGTTGGTTATTTCACTAATGTTCACTTATGCATTTCATTCATTTTATATGATAGAAGCTTGTGACATTTACTGAGTAGATTCTCATATGACATAGGAGGTGGTGATTGTGAGGAAAAGAGTAAATAAAATTATTTTACTTCTCAGATGGTATTGATATCCAAAATCTTAAAACTGGGAGTTGCTATTGCCCAGCAAAGCAGATGTGTTTGGTGTACAAACTAGCCAGATTTATTTGACTTCATCTAATATATTAATGAGTCCCAGATAAAAGAATAGAGAAATATCTTTCCTAATTAACACACTGTTAAAAATTTAAAAATCCAATAAAAGCTCAGTTTCAAAGGGTGCCAGACCATAGTCAGAGATTAGGTTCATTGATCATCTTCTATTATACATCATGGTTTATTGTAAGCCATAGCTTTTGAAGAGCCATAATGACTACAGCACAAAGCACTAAGCCAGGGGTCTGCAAAATTGGCTCTTTTAAGACTGGCGGACTTCAACTCCCAGAATTCCCCAGCCAGCTGAGGCTGGCTGGGGAATTCTGGGAGTTGAAGTCCAGCAGTCTTAAAAGAGCCAACTTTGCAGACCCCTGCACTAAGCTATCAACTAGAATTCTTAAATCACAATGGGTTAGTCAGAATATCAAAAGATTTGAATGTGTTATTCAAACTCTGTTTCCTGGAACCCAAGGGTTCTGTAAGAATCAGCCAGTAGTTCAATATGAAGTTGCCATTTGCATTGTATGAAATGTATTATTACAACATTAATTAAAAATTCTGTTCAAATAAAATGTATTGCTGTAAATGTATTAATAGGTTCCAAGATGATTTTTTTTTATATTGAGAAGAGTTCTTCTGGTATCTCACCACTATCTTAGAATTATTTGTGAAGTGAGGGAATTCCTAAATCTTACAATTCCAAGACACAGATTCTACAGCCTTCCCTTGATGCATCACCAAGGTATTCATTTGATTTCAGAAATGTCTGAATATCTGAAAGTAGTGATGAAACTATCAATGATCCTTCTTTTTTGGATGATAATGATCAGCAGCTGCATTACAAGTGACCTATGTAATGTGTACAGGTTCAATTGAGAGTAAAATGCTATAATCTGTTTGACTTCCAGACTCAGCATGAAACTTGAAAACAAAAAATAGTACATTGCAGATTGAGAAGATGCTTCAGCAGCATTACCACTATTTTTTATACTTGTTTGGATAGTCCTGTCCCTACTTGCAGTTTACTATAAACACTTCATGCCCTGGCAAGCCCTATGATCTCTCATGATTGTGAGATAAATAACTGTTCATATACTGTTATGAAGTATTTCTCCTCCTTAAGCAGGTCTAGTCTCTTCATTGATTCAGGATTATATTCTGTGACATTTTGTCAGCCATTACTTGGAAATGAGGTTAGTTCTTGTAGACACAATCAGTGGAGTGGCTTTGCAGTGGTGAAGGCATGTCCTATCCCTCCAATCACTAGCAGTATCTGTCACAAATTTTTCTCTCCCTCCTTTCCATTTTTATTTTGATCCTGGTTCTTTTTTTTTTATATTGAAAAAGTTTTATTGGTTTTACAGTTTTTCAATAGGATAGGGTAAGGGATACAAAGAAATTTTGAGAGCATTCACGTCAAAGTCGTCGGCCCTACCGGGACATCAAAATAGATCATTAATAAAAAACATTTTCCATACACTACAAAGTAAAAGCAAGTACATATTTCTAAGTTCTCAGTTCTATGCTGTCAGTCATTTACAAAAATCCAGATGCACATGTTATATTATACAATATTATTCAAAAAATCAAGGCAAAGTTATTTTTTAGATCTAAGTCTCTTGGCAATTGTATCTTCTATCTCTCCTTCCAGGCCCCCAGTGGGCGGGGCCGTGGCCCCCCTGCCCCCCCTGGATCTTCCCCCAGGACAGAGGAATGTTTTTTAAAAAAGGCTTCCGCCTCAGCAACTGTTTTAATCCTCACTCTTCCTCCTTCCCAGAACACCAGCATCCCTTCGGGCATCACCCACCTAAACCAGATCCCGTGGTCAAACAATTTTTTGGACAAGAAGGAAAATTTCCTTCTTGCTTCTCTAATCTTTCTTGGGATCTGCTTTAGGATAGCAACCTCCTTTTGTTGGTAAATTAACGGACCTCCTCTTTGCACTTTCAAGATTTCCTCTCTGGTTGACCTTTTAACAAATTTAACATGTATCTCTCTGGGTACTTCATTTATCCTGGCATATGCAGAGTTAATTCTGTAGGCTAGGTCAATGTCCCCCCTGATCTCATCCTTAGGTTTATGTAAATAGTCTGCTATAATTGTGCTCATGAGTTCAGGGAGACATTCAACAGTTTCCTCAGAAACATTCTGAAATCTCAAAAAGTATGTCATCCTTTCCATATCAATCCTAGACACATGCCCATTTATTTCCACAACCTCATTAGTAACATTTTTAATCTCTCCCTTAGCCCCCGCCAGCCCCCCTTCCAGTTCTTCAGTCTTCTGTGTGTTCTCCAGCACCTGTTTCCGTGTGTCCAATAATTCCTTTTTAAAGTTGATATTTTCTGCCCTCTGGGCCTGGATTTCTTGTACCAAAGTTTGTATAACAGATTCAAGAGAGGCCATCCTTAGTTCTAAACTTGCCAGTGCTGATTCTTGTGCCATGGTTAGCTGTTAAAGTCAGTGCCACTAAAATGGCGTTTTTTGGGTGGGGCTGTTGAGGCAAGTCAGGAGCCAAAAGTTCAGTTCAGAGTTGTAAAGTTCAGGAACCAAGAGAGAAACAATTTTCCAAGTCAATAAGTATAATAACGAAGGCACTCCAGAGAAGAGATCACAAATCCAAAAAAAATTTCTTCTTTAGTAACCAGAGGGAGTCCAAATCACAAAGAGACGCTGGAAATTTTCCATAAGTGAAATAGTCATTCAGGGACAAAGAGAAGCCATTTCCACCGCCCAGACTCAGAGCCAGAAGGAGAGTGGTAAAAAAAAATGTTTAAAATCAGCCAGACCTAGATACATTGTTTCAAAGACAAACCGCAGACCACTTTCCCTTGTTTCAAACAGTCCAGATTAAAGATATCCGCTTCCTCGCAGCGAGGAGCCATTCTTAAGTGCTGCTTTAGTCCGAGGGGGGGTTTAACAAGCAGACCCCCCCTACAAGTTCTTTCAGCCCAGGCTGACAGCAGGAAAAAAAATGTTTAAAACCACTCACTTTCACCCTCGCAGCCGAAGCCCCGGGAAGCCTTCCGACTCAGACGGCCAGCTCTCTTCTTATTTTCAAAGCGATGCCGCCCGCCATTGGCGAAGGAAAAAACCCCCGCAGCATGTCCTCCTCCACCTAAGCCGAAGACAAGGGTCGCTTCCCAGCTGCCGCTGGGGGAGGACGACCCAGGCAAGCCGGCTTTACGGGAGACCCCCAAAAACGGGGCGTCTCGCCCCCGTGGGGGGGGCAGGAAAAGAAACAAAGCGGCGAGCGAGCCCTAGGCTCGCCCGTCGCCGCTGGAGCCGGAACCGGAAGTCTTGATCCTGGTTCTTGAGTTGCTTTAGTACTTGTAATTCTATTTCATCTTCTTTCCAGATTTCCAATGAAGAAGAGAACAAATAATCTTTTCTGTTATTAGAGCGGAAAAAGGAGGCATATTTGCCCAATTTGATACTAAGACAATGAAATGAGCAGATATTCATTATTTTATGTATTAAGAAAAGGAGACATATTTTCACAGTTCTGTGTTGATGGTATTCTGAAATGGAGATCTGTACATTTAAAATCCCATTTCAAATGGGATTTTTATCTATTACTGCATTATTTTATGTATTAAGAAAAGGAGACATATTTTCACAGTTCTGTGTTGATGGTATTCTGAAATGGAGATCTGTACATTTAAAATCCCATTTCAAATGGGATTTTTATCTATTACTGCATTGTCCAGGCAATAATAAGAAATGTTAACCTGAGTTTTTGTAGCTGTTTGCCATTTTGCTGTATTTGTCAGTTTTAGTCACTTCCCCTCCCTCTCCTTGAAGTAAGATGTTCAACAGTGGTCACGTTCAGTTTTCAGTTCTCTAGAATTTATGAGCTGCCCAATTTATTTTCATTGTGGTGTGATAATAAAAATGCCTTTAAATTTTAAATCCTTCCACTCTTTGACAAATTTTCCAAATAAAGAGTTTTTAAAATTTAAATTACCCAAATGAGTGTTCTTAGTTAATACTTTTGCACATAAAATTCAATACCGTTCCTTCTTTTTTCAAAGATGGGAACAAGACTAATGCTACTGTTTCTTGATTATTAGAACCCTGATTGCAAAGTTTGATAGGTTGGAAAACTCACAATCTTTTTCAGTACATTTTGGAGGAGGATTCAGGTGTACTTCCTCCTCTCTATTTATGGACTTCCATGGGCAATGAACAGATGAGGAAAAATTCTCTGTTTCCTCCTTATTTCTTACTCTACCTGTTCTTTGTTTACAAGACTTCTAATCTTAGCATCTTCCATGTTGCCTTTGCTCTCTCCAACACAGAGTTCCTCTTTATAGTCTTTTCTACCTATCTTCTGAATTCCTGCTAAATAAACCTTTCTCTTATATTACTAAACCATAACCTTGATTTGCTTTTCACTTTCTAGGAACGTGCATTCAAACTGTTTCTTCCAATATTTGCTTTCTTAGGATTACTTTGCAGATCTTTCAAAAATTATGCCAGTGCAAATGTGATAATATTCAGAGACTTGCTTATGACAATGGAATCTGAATAGTGCATAGAGAACTAGATCACAGAGTTCAATTACATACCGCATGAATTGCATGGCTAATTAGCTGTTAGCTATGAAAGACAACTATTTCACTTCTTGTTCAGTGATCATAGCAACTGATATAATTTATATTGTTTAGATATTATGCAGTTCGGCGTTTTTCATACTGTGTTATCAGTTGCCAATAATGTGGGATGTAAAGTCTACTACATAATTCTACTGCTAAATGCATAACTACTGTTTTTCAATTGGAATCTTGAATTCAACATAACATCTAAACATGACATAAATGTAAATGATGAGAGAACAAGATGCTTTGCAGCAATTCTTCTTTTCTTATTTTGATTTTATTTAGCAGGATTTTGCTCCATAGTGTTTAATCCGGATGCTTGTACAAGGCTGGCAGGTTATGTCATTGTTTGGGCTGTAACTCCCAGGGTCACAGGCAACTGAAAACAAAATAAATAAACAGTATGTCAGTTAGAGAAAGGAAGACATCCGCCCATTGTTGACATTTTTGAAATACTTGAGTCTTATGGGCTATATGAGATGAAATATGCATGGGTTTGAATTATATAAAATGAATTAATAATATGAATATAAATAAATAACACAAGAAAGATAATATTGTGTCTCAGTGAAACTTGAAGAGATGGGAAAGATGCAATAGATATGAATGAAGGTGATGTGATCTTGTGGAGTAGAGTTATCAATACATGCAGGGAAGTAAAGGTAAAGATTTAATTTCGAATGGAAGGGATGAAAAGTATAACAGAAGGTGTGAACTGGTACAGAGGTGGGTTGCTAATTTCTTCACTACCGGTTCAGGTGTGCTCCCATGCTTGTGTTTGCACTTGTGCCACTTCTGCACATGCACCGATCCCTGCCGGACCAGCACCAACCCACCTCTGAACTGGTGTGATCTAGGTCATTGTGAAAGTAGAAAGCTGTAAAACAGGATGATAACTGAACAAAACAGGGATGATCTGGAAAGAAAATTATGCAACATTCTGAATCTGATCTTTAGGGGAAAATTTTATGCTGGGTGACAGGACTGAATAGTAAAGATAAGACAAGAAGTTCAGAATAAGTGATTGGGTTTTGGGGGGGGGTGTCTTTTTTTTTTTTTAGCCTTTATTTCATTGTTGACACTTGATAACTGCTTGGACAAATCTTTATGGTTTTCTTGGTAAAGTTTTTAGAATTTGTTTACCATTGCTTTTTTCCTCCTAGGGCTGAGAGGAAGGGATTGTCCCAGAGTCACCTAGAGGGATTTTTGCCTATAGTGAGACTAGAATTCAGTCTCCTAGTTTCTAGCCTGATGCCTGAAACCCTACACCAAAAGAGCTTTCCTACCTTCTTAGTTACACTATAATTTGATTTACAGAATTTAAAACGAAGATTTTTTATGTTAGTTGCATAATAATGTAAAGCCACAGTTTCTGTGACTATCTGTCGTTTTATGTCCTATTTGATTAAAATAATTTGATGACTGCCACCCATCTTCACAATGGCCATCTCAGACACATCAACATCAGCCAAGCCTCCTACTACCTATCCTATCCCATTGGGCACACCACCTCTGATGATTACAGAGAATGAAGTGCAAGGTCTGTTTCATAGACAAAAGCCAGGAAAAGCACCAGGCCCAGACAAGATGACTCCTTCGTGCTTAAAAGCTTGTGCTGACCAACTGGCCCCCACCTTCACTGTTAATATGACTCTGCACTACATTCTACAACACCTTGAATCTCCAAAGACCTATGCATGGGTCCTCTTTGTAGACTCCAGGAAAGCATTCAATACCATTATTCCAGATATTCTTCTAACTAAACTAAATCAGCTAGCTTTACCTGATCACACTTGTAAATGGATCATAAGCTTCCTTACAGACAGGAAGCAGCAGGTGAAGCTAGGCAAAATCACATATGATATCTGTACAATTAGCACAGGAATCCTCAAGGCTGTGTGTTCTCTCCACTTCTCTCTATATACCAGTGCTTCTCAATTATTTTCTGTCATGCCCCCCCCTAGGAAGAAGAAAACATTTCGCGCCCTCCCCGCGCGACTGTAAATAGTATCATTTGCCTATAAAATTGTTATAAGTACACCTCTGCATAACACTATCCTTATTAACGTATAAGAGAATAAAAAAAGAAAGAAATGTGGATCAATTTACAACAAAGAATGGCTTTATTAACTAGCAGAAAAGATTTAAAGTGCATTAGAAATTTTTAAAAAATTAAATCCTTTGCCGAGGTCAAACGCGCCCCCCTTTACGGAGCCTCGCGCCCCCCCTGGGGGGCCCGCCCCACTATTTGAGAAGCACTGCTATATACCAATGACTGCATCTCAAAAGATCCCTCTGTTAAAGTTCTGAGGTGTGCAGATGATACAACAGTGATTGGTCTCATTCGAGACAATGACGAATCTGCATACAGATGGGAGGTTGAACAACCAGCCTTGAAGTGCAACCAGCACAATCTTGAACTAAATACACTCAAAACTGTAGAAATGGTGGTAGATTTTAGGAGAAACCCTCCTATACTACCATCTCTTACAATATTAGACAACATAGTATCAACTTGACAATCTTCAAGTTTCTAGGTTCTATCATATCTCAAGACTTAAAATGGACACCTAACATCAAAAACATCATCAAAAAAGCACAACAAAGAAGGTTCTTTCTGTGCCAACTCAGAAAGCTCAAACTGCCCAAAGAGCTGCTGATTCAATTCTACAGAGGAAATATTGAGTCTGTCATCTGCACCTCTGTAACTGTCTGGTTTGGCTCTGCAACCAAGCAAGACAGACAAGACTTCAATGGATAGTTAGAATTGTAGGGGGGGGGGGGAATTCTACCAACCTGCCTTCCATTAAGGACCTGTATACTGCATGAGACAAAAGTAGGGCTGTGAAAATAACTGCAGAACCTTCACATCCTGGACAAAAAATGTTTCAACTTCTACCCTCAAAATGACACTATAGGGCTCTGCACACCAGAACAAGAAGATACAATAACAGTTTCCCCCCAAATGCTATCACTCTGTTAATTCCCATAACACTGTCAATTATCTACTAAGACTGTATTACTATTATTATTTTCTTCCTTTCTAGTACCTATCTCTTCCCACTTATGGTTATATCCATGTTCCTTGTATCTTTACAAGTTATATTGTTTTTATTGTTTCCTAGTATGATTTGATTGCTTATTAGTATCCTATGACTATTACTAAGTGTTGTATCTTATGATTCTTGATGACTGTATTTTATTTTTTCTTTATGTACACTGAGAACATATACACCAAAGACAAATTCCTTGTGTGTCCAATCACACTTGGTCAATAAAGAATTCTATTCTATAAAGGCTGCACATAAGGAAAAATGCACATGTGAAAATGATGGCTACTAAAGTGAAGATGAGAGAATATGTGTATACACAGAATAGGTAGGTGCAATTAATGCAATAGAAGAGATGAGGAACAAGTAAGATTAAAAGAGAGCATGCAAAGTGATTTGATAAAAATAAGGAATTCTTCTGAAATTGAATAGAGATTGCTGAACAAAGAGAATCTCTCAATCAAGAGGAACACCAGAGGTTGGAAGTTGACAAAACAATGATACTCAAAGTGTCTGATGTTATAATTGAGCTCCTCCTCCTCCTCCTCCTCCTCCTCCTCCTCCTCCTCCTCCTCCTCCTCCTCCTCCTCCTCCTCCTCCTCCTCCTCCTCCTCCTCTTAGCAATACTGGAAGTTCAATTACATACAATTCCAATAAGAAAAATAATAAAGATGGTGTTGGGAGGAGAGCCCAGTAAGCCATCTGGGATATATGGAGAGCTTTCAAAGGGCATGCACAAAACACGGAACTGGGTATAATCACAAAGGAAAACTACTAGGAGGTAGCTGATATTGGCCGGAAAATAGAAAGGATAAAACACACAATGAACTGAGCTCAGAAAGGAAGATAAAGGTAACAAAAGGAAGAAAAAGTGACAATTGGGGTAGATAGTAAGATCTTGATAGGAGATCAGGAGGCCAGAACGTCTCAAGTCATACTTAGCTGTCTCCACAAAGAGGAGCTGTATTCAAATGGAAATAAGTAGATTGATTGACACAATGGAGGGGAGCAGAGAAAATATATAGCCTAAAGCCAATAATAAGATTTAAAAAGATCTTGGTACAGTGGAATAATCTTCTTAGTGCAAAACTGAGTAAAATTGCAGAGAACCTTTGATAACCCAAAACAGTATTTGAAAACTACCTGTAGCAATTTAATATAATTCCTTTTGGTACATTACATAGTGCAGCTATAGACCTTTTTAGCAGATGGCAGTAAACTTAAAAGAAAACCTGAACCCTAAATCAAATTCAGTTAAAAAAAATTCTTTTCCTAAAATGGTTCTTGTCAAAATAAATGAATGTCCTTGCTTGATTTAACCACAAGCTAAGAGGATTTAACCACTGCCATGCAAACTATGACCAATCACAAATGGTAAGTTGGTTGTGAGGATAAATCAAAAGCAGAGTCCTTGAGTAAATAAGCACATGGATAAAATAAATACCACAGCAATTTGCACAGTCATTGTGGATGAAGTCATTTTTCCCAAATCCTGGACGACAGCTGTCTAGCCGAGTGACTTGGAAACTGTGATCTATATAATGGATTGCAGGGATGTTCACAAACTCATGTTTCAAGATGTACCATTGTTCATGGAAAAACTTTTCAATGACCCCTCGAGCCTAAAACATCAAAACAAGAACATTAATAAATGAAATCATAGGAATAAACCTTGATGCCCAGCGTCCTGAAATCTCGATCATGCAATGTAAGGCCAATTGAAGGGTAAACTGCCTGGGGATCTTCTGGGCCTCATAGTAAAATTAAACTGAAGAGTTCATGTGGCCAATCCCACCCTTTCCAGATTTCCAGGAGGAAAGGCTGTTTCTTATCCAGTCCACTTTACAACCTTTATTTATTTAAATTTATCAGGCACCCAACTCCAATGGACTTTAGTTGTAAGGATACATCAGAAGCACACTTCCAAGAAAATAACCAGGTGGATAAAATAAATGCCATAACAATTTATATTGATGTTTCTATAAGCCTTTGGGTCAATCCTGTTGTGTATTTGTTCTCTCTGTTTATGGGGGAATGCTGCCAGGTCACATAAAGCTTGTGTTGCAGTTTTGTGTTTTGATAAAATCCCTGCATTGATTTAAGATAGATTTTGAGGTATTTTTGTGATTCAAAGTGCTGATTTTAACCTCAAGGGGCCTAGATGTCTTGGCTCCCAGCTACTCTCAGGTATCTCTTCTAAATGGAATTGAATAATTTGGTAAGCTTTTTTATGTGAGAAATTATGAGAGCAATCTAAATTGCTCTCAATTTAGAAGGTGGGGACCCAGAAGCATTGTTGCTGGATGATGGCATTTCTTCTATGTCAAGGTGGTATTAAATCAGGGGTCCCCAAACTTGGCAACTTTAAGACTTGTGGACTTCAACTCCAAGAATTCTTCAGCGAGGCTGAAGTTGCCAAGTTTGCGGATTCCTGCATTAAATCTTGATGGTATTCTAAAAGCTGATTAAAACAATCAATGAGAGAATGAACTTCTCTGATTTTGGGTTGGATTTTATTGTTATTTATAAATTCTTATAGAAAAATGACCTGCAATCTGATTCTCAATCTAATTTAGTAACACTGAAGAAAGTGACGATGACATTTCATTGTGTGTTGAAGTATATATTTTTTAATTATCTATCTATTTTGACAGGAACACAGCTTATCTGGTTCAGGATGACTTAATTTTATTTTAATTTTCAGACTCTAAGGGATGCAGGGCAATTGTGCTGATGCATCAGTGTCACTGAACAGGGTAGGCTTAAACTTTTTTCTCTTTTTAATTGGTGGGATAAAAATTGGTAAATAGGATATTTACTTATTTTTATTGTTGAGGTTTCAAAGGTCTCTATGCTTTGGTACCCTATTTCTCACCCCCCACCACTGAATTCTGCATTTTGCTGCTAAAGTTAAATAGTTAAATCTGCAGGGAGATTTCAGGGCCCTGCGATAGGTTCTTGCAACCACAACCTGCAGTTTGACACCTTTTAAACTATTTCATACTTTGAGTATCCAGAAACATGCCAGTTTCAAAAAGTCTGGGGAGAAAATCTCTAACCTTATGTACATGGTGGTTGGTAATTTCTTCACAGTCAGTGGTAATGTGACGGCAACTAACCTCCCAGCCAGGGGCAAATGGATTTACTAAGTGACAAAAAGTAATACACATTTGCAGATAAAAATATAGTCCTCTATGAATTGTGCCTAAATACAATAAAGAATTCAAACCTGGGCGTTGAAATGGGACTCACAATTGTATGGATTTATGATTTCAGCCAAAAAGGCTATTTCTCCTTGGGCCATAACAACTGTGCCTTATGTAGAGCTGTTCCCAGGAAGAACAATTAATTTAAAAGAGACATAACCTGTAATCCAGCTTCATCTTTGAGTTACCCAGGCCAAAACATGTAAAGCTAATTGTTACAGTGAAAGCAGGTGGAAGTAGGAAGAGGAAAGCTGTCAAGAGTCCCAATTTATCTGAGTAGGTACCATGGACAGCAGCTGAAAGAAGCATTTTCATACTGGCTGTCAGTTTCCTGAGGAAATATTTCCCAATTTTTCTATGGCCCCCAAATTGCAATGAATTTAAGCTATATACTCCATTCAGGGTGCAGATTAGTCATACCATCACTTCATCTCAGCAGTGCAACAGACTTTGTCTTTCAGCTGAATTTTTAATAGATGTATAGAATTTTTGCTGATGCTGAATTAAAAAGATTTAGCCTGTGACTTTAGCCCTCCCTCAAAACACAGTAGAAGCTTTGGTGATAATAATTAGCTTGCGATAATTTTCTGCTCAGAGTTTTCCATGGATTACCCATAGCAAACCTCTTGTGACACAATTCAAGAAAATATATTTTGGAATATCACAATCTTGGAATTTTCAAGGGGAAGAACTAATGCAGCTCACTTCAAAAACCTAAAGGAGATCAGCTATACCTGTATCAAATGGATAATATCAGGTTTTTGCAAGGACATGGGGCCAAATTAAAGGGATTATGACTTGATGAAATTATACCATCAATAAGAAAGGCACTGAAAACATAATTATATTGAACAGAGACTTTGCCCCCACAATCCAGCTCCACACAGGTTATCCAGATAAGAGAAAAACTATGCTGAAAAAGTAAGTATCATTTTTATATTACCTTGAAAAACAATGAATAGTTCATCTACTAATCCATGTTTGGGTCGCTTGACAGAAAAACATCTGTATGATGAATCAACGATGTGGCATTTCAGATAATCAATCAGATTATTTAAGATTTTCTGTAGTTCTTCAAAGAATTGTCTATTAGCTGTTAGTTTGCATTCTTTGGTTGTAAAGTGAACAGATATACGATAAGTATAGTCTGGTTCTCGATATGCTTCAAAAAATGGGACGAGGAAAGAAATAGAATGTAAGTGGCTGGAAAAGTAATATATTGTTGCTCTTCATAATTCTTATTTTATTATCTACCTGCATTAGAAATTCAATACAGAATAAAAATCTGGAGCACTCTCCTTGAGAAAGTGCCGTCTTGACAAACTGATGAGTTGAAGTACACATATATGCTACTTTGGGATAGCCATTTCAATAGCATGGTTCATTTTCTTTTTCTCATCATTTCTCAAGAAGGATGAAAAAAATTATATCTTCATAATGTATGTGTATATGTATATACTAGCTGAATATCCATGCACCACTACAAAACTATGTGATTAGGCTTGAAAATTAATAGTAGTTATGATCAGCCTCTCTCTCCCTTTCTCTCCTCAGGCTTACTCCACAGAAACCTCTCCTCTCCTAGCTCCCTCTCTCCCCAAGGCTGTCCCCATTGATCCTCTCCAAACTCCCAGTCCACAGGCTGGATGAGTCACGCACTGGCTAGGCCCAAGTGGCAGTTGGGGTTTTCAGGTGAGGAGGGGGGAGTAGAACATCTAACTCCTGAGCATCAGAGCATGTTAAAATAATATAAGAAATACTAATGATATGATGGTTGTTTTGAAAAATTATTTCTTAGTGAGCACCTTGAAGCCAAGCGGAATATATGTGCCAAATTTCAAGTTTATGGGCTTTACAGTTCTGAAAATTTTGTGATGCTGCGTGAGTGATATTTTGTGTGTGCGCGTGTGTGTGTGTGTATGCCTGCTACTTAAATATGAATACAATACAATACAATACAATACAATAGCAGAGTTGGAAGGGACCTTGTAGGTCTTCTAGTCCAACCCCCTGCATGGGCAGGAATCTTATACCATTTCAGACAAATGGCTGTCTAACATCTTTTTAAAGACTTCCAGGGTTGGGGCATTCACAACTGCTGGAGGCAAGCTGTTCCAGAGGTTAATTGTTCTTACTGTTAGGAAATTTCTCCTTAGTTCTAAGTTGCTTCTCTCCTTGGTTAGTTTCCACCCATTGCTCCTTGTCCTGCCCCCAGGTGTCTTGGAGAAAAGTTTGACTCCCTCTTCTTTGTGGCACCCTCTGAGATATCGGAACACTGCTATCATGTCTCCCCTGGTCCTTCTCTTCATCAAACTAGACATACCCAGTTCCTGCAGCCGTTCTTCATATGTCTTAGTCTCCAGTCCTCTAATCATCTTGGTTGCTCTTCTTTGCACTCTTTCCAGAGTCTCCACGTCTTTTCTACATCGTGGCGACCAAAACTGTATGCAGTATTCCAAGTGTGGCCTTACCAAGGCACTATACAGTGGCATTAACACTTCACGCGATCTAGATTCTATCCCTCTGTTGATGCAGCCTAGAACTGTGTTGGCTTTTTTGGCAGCTGCTGCACACTGCTGGCTCATATTTAAATGGTTGTCCACTAGGATTCCGAGATCCCTCTCACAGTTGCTACTATTGAGCAAGGTACCACCTATACTGTACTTGTGCATTTGGTTTTTCTTGCCTATATGTAGGACCTTACTTTTTTCACAATTGAATTTCATTTTATTAGACAGTGCCCAATGTTCAAGTTTGTCTAGATCCTTCTGTATCTTAAGCCTATCTTCTGGAGTGTTGGCTATTCCTGCCAGCTTGGTGTCGTCTGCGAGTTTGATGAGTTCCCCATTTATCCCCTCATCCAAATCGTTGATGAAGATGTTAAAGAGTACTGGGCCTAAAACAGAGCCTTGGGGGACTCCACTGCATACTTCCTTCCATGTAGATGCAGTTCCATTGAGGACTACACGTTGAGTGCGGTTGGTCAGCCAGCCATGAATGTTCCAGAGGATACTTGAACTAACATATAGATGTCACAATAAAGAAAATAAATCTAAAAACAGGCACTTCAGTGACGATGTAATTATGCGTGGAGAATTCTGAGAGTTGAAGTCCAATATCTTAAAACTGATGAGGTTGAGAAACACTGGTTTAGTGTTCTTGGCTTTTGATTGATTGATATATACACAATGTAACATAATGTAATAACAACATAACATAACATTATATTATATATATTTTCAAGTATGAACTACAAAAAAGGCCCAGTATGATCTACAGGTCAAGTTGCTATAAAAGACAGAGGTGCTGGATTAACTAAAAATCTGCTGAAGGTTTGAGTTAATAGAGGCATATTATTTTGGAACAACTAAAGAGATTAGTATGCCTTTAATATAATACATAATCGCTTATGTGTTTTTAGTGCCACATAAAATAGCATAGACTCCTTGGAATCAGACAAAATACTAGATGAAAATGGGATTGATATATTTTTTTGGTTCTATGCACTGTGGAAAACCAATTCATTTTCTTAGCGTTGTCAGTCTATCGCATTTAATGGGATCTTACATGCTATGGAAATGCAGGAACTGGATTCTGCTAACCAATTAAGAAATGTAGGATATCATGTAAATATAGGCATGAAATAGGATGGAATCATAATGTTTTATCAAAGACGTATCTCATGTTCATACACAATTTTTAAATTTAAAAATTAAGAAACCCAAAATAGTAATTTGACAGGGGGAAAATTGTAAGATTTGGCTGTTCAAATCTGGGGCATTTTTATTTTGAGGGTAGTGGGTGCCATCTAGTGGCATGATGGTTCTATGTTGCCCATCTCCCCTTCCACGCAGATTACCGTATGTATTTGAAGGGTGAACAAGATATCCTAAAATTGTTTTTGACCTTGAGAAAGAAACAAAAGAGGAAGTTTTCTTAATTAGATCAGAACAATAATGAGAAGGTTGAAATAGAGGAAAATAACTTTTCAATATTGTTCAAGTGGAACATTTGTTCTGTTAGAATCTCTTCAGCTGTTTACTCATTATAATGGAAAAAATGCATAAGCATTTGAAAACATATTTACAGGGAAGGGGTTCTTTTGATTAGAACAGTGGCCCACAGGGAAAAAATTAAGCACCCTCTTTCTCTGATAAAATTGTTCCAATCAAATTCAGACTCTTATATGCATAATATGGTACAAAAACAAGAATAAGAAAAACACTGGGAGATATTTCCATCATGTTGAATTGGCCCTGAAGCTTTGTGAGTGGGCTGGAGGAACTACTTCCTACTGAATTCTTTGCCTGAAGTCTATATTTTCATAGCAACCAACCTCTTAATTTGCCACCGAACTATTTTCCAACTCATCGCAGAAAAATATATATTGCCTGCACATCTTTTCCAGTGCAGAAAAAGAGATAGCATATGATAAAGTTTTTATTAGTGCATTTGTGCAATTCATTATATTTTCATGTGAATCTTATTTTCCAACAAAGTTTACTATTTTTCATACAATTAAAATCCTACAGTATGTCTAATGGGATATTTTGTTTTAAATTGTTTCTTTAGGAGACTAGGGGGGGGGAAAGCGGATTAGACCTTTTGAAAATCCAAACTTTTTAATTTGGCTCTAAAGTTTAGATTAGCCTAATGAGAAGCAACCTGGCACAGCCTAGAATAGGGCTTACCATAAACCATAAATTTATAGGTCTTGAATCTTTCTTCTTCTGCTTGCATGTCATTTCGAAAAACTCTGTAAGAAAGCGTGCACATATAAGATCCAGACATGTGCTCCTTAAAACCAACCAGCATCAGCTTTCCAGTTTCTGTGAGGTTCACATAGTGTTTTCCTGCAAGAAAAATGAGAAGCCAGGTCAATATAATTCAAGTTTGGGTCTGTCTACGCTTTTGGTTTGCCTGGGCTTCTCTGAGTGAAGAATTATCTTGAGCTATATATAAAATGTAGAATAGAGTAACTACTGCTAAAAATCATATGTTAAAAGTTTATAATCTTGTGGGGCTCATTACTGTGTGTCCAGCCTGCAGGCTACAGTTTAGATACACCTGATCTTAACTTTGGCTTTTAAAACAGCAGCCCTTGGAAAGTGAAGGTTGAATATCACATTTTTAGGAGGCACCTCAATTTTGTTTCCTGTTTAACAGTGGCATTCAAGGCTCTTAGTAGTTTTTCCTAATACTTGAAGGACTGTCTCCTTCAGTATATAACTGTTCAGATATTATGATTTGCAAGTGTGTGTGTGTGTGTGTGATTGAGCATGTAATTTCAATTGCTAAGTTATGTAGTTCTAAAGCATGATATCATGTGACTGTAAATGGAAATTCTGGCAGTTCTGGCTGCCATCATTAAATAAATCATTGTGGGTCTTTAAGTAAGAAAGGCTTGTAATTTGTGAACTCCTGCCAACTTCCCCATCGACTTTGATTGTAGGAAGCTGGGAAAGAAATCTCACAAATGATGATCACATGACTATGGGATGCTGCAACACTAATAAATTGTAAGTCAGGTGCCAAGTACCTGGATTGTGATTGATGACTTCAGGGACACTTCAACCAATTTAAGTTTGAGGACTAGTCATAAATACCACTGTTGTGAGTTACAGTAGCTTCTGAACAGGTTTTGTAAAGCAAGGATCATTCTAAACTATTTTTCTTTCTCCTAAGACTCTTCTCCTTGATTTTTATTTTCACAGGCACTTTGGAAACTGATGGGATTCACATTCCTGCAATTCCACCCTTTGCTTGTGGGGTTTTTTTCCCCCTGAATTGGCCAGACTGCTGGAGATTCTCCTACCTCCACTTCCTGATTCACACCTCTACCAGCTGAATTTGAGGAAAAAACATATTTTCCCAAGCACCATGTTTACAGCTTTTGTGCATTGTTGTTATTATTACTGATCAGGGGTGGGTTCCAGCTGCTGCTGCTGCCAGTTTGGTCAGGGACACACTTCATGCACACGCACACTAGATGTGTGCTACACACACATGCACAGTACTAAAAAAAAAGCTTCTGTGCATGCAGAGAAGCAAAAAACAAGATGGCAGCGCCTATGGTGCTGCTGAGAGAATCAATTTGGGAGCATGGCAGGCTGAGTTACTACCTACTTGGCTGAACCGGTCTGAACCAGTAGTGACCCACCTCTGTTACTGATATTGTTGATGTACCTTGTATGCCATACAGAGCTATAACATTTTCAAAACAAATGGAACTTGCAGGACCATTTTGAGAAAGGTTTCAAAACAAATGAATATTTTGATAAAAATATAACTTACTTTTTAGGTTCTGTCCATCTGGTCCAATCCAGAGATAGTTGGGGTCTATAACTTCACTTTGTGAAAGAGACAAATCCATGCACACAAGATAGGGGCTGTTTCTGTGCACTTTGACATAAACATTGACTGCAGAAGAAGATGAAACAGGCATCTTCCATAGCTATTGTGCAAAATGACAACACAGAGAAAATTAAAGCTTCCCTTAGCTTCCCCTTGAGCACACATCCAGTGAAGTAGAACTTACATCTCTCTGAATAAGAGCAATCCAACAATGTAATCAATTGCTCAGAGAAATGATGGCCCCTCACTTCACTGAAAATGTTTATGAGGACTAGTCAGCCATCTGTCAGGGATGCTTTAATTTGTATTTGTATTCTGAGCTGGTGGTAGGACTCGCTGGCCTAAATCAGTGTTTCTCAACCTCAGCAATTTTAAGATGACTGGTGGCGGGGGAATTTTAAGAATATATGCTGGCTGGGGAATTCTGAGAGTTGATGTCCACATATCTTCAAGATCCTGATGCCAAGAAACATTGGCCTTAATGTTTGCCATCATGAATAAATATTCTTAGCTTATTCACCCCCACTATTGTTTAAAACTATTTTTTTTACACAATCTCCTATTCTCAGTGTGAAACTGCTGATTTGATTGCGAAATAGATTGTTTTGGGCAAGTGTTTTGAACACAGGATTGCTTCACGTTCAGAACAATTGCTTTGAACACAAAATAATTCCACAATACTCGAAGCCCAGTGTCAGGAAATTTCTGCATGAAATAGTTGGAAAGGACTGATCCACATACCCACACTTATTTGCTTTATGGCAATAGATTTTTGTGTGGTGGAAAAGGCAAAATGTTTGGTTTTTCCTACATTCTGTAGTGATATATCTCACATACAGATTTACTATCTTAGGAAACAATGATCTAAGAGACTATAAGTTGATATTTTGTCAGGAGGGATTTGCCTATTTTTCTTAACTCTAATTTCTGTTGATTTTAGGATCCAAATTCTTGCTTTATACTATAAAGATTTTTTTTTTGGTCTGCTATAAAAACACACTATTTTATTTTTTCAGTAGTAGTTTCAATGTCCTGCAATTTAGGGATGATATGTGGAAGAGCTTTCTCTGCTATGGCATCCCAACTGTAGGTTGCCTTTTTTCTGGAGGTGAACCAACACCTTTGGTTCATTTCAATTGGTTTTTGTGAATTGTTACCAGCTAAGAGAACCTAGTGGTTGCACTAGAAATGTTTTCAACATAGAGGTAGTGTTCTGTTAACAATAAATAACTGAGACTGGAATATGAAGGATTTCAGATTTTTAAATAAGTAACCCTTAGGGCCATGATGGCGAACCTGTGGCACATGTGCCATAGGTTCGCCATCATGGCCCTAAGGGTTACTTATTTAAAAATCTGAAATCCTTCATATTCCAGTCTCAGTTGGAGCCATTTGTCAGTGCATGTAAGGCTTGCCCTGGCAGCTGGCCAGTGCGCCATTTTTTGCCCTCCGGAGGTTTTAGGAGCTTTCCTGAAGGCTCCGGAGCACAGAAAACCGGCCCTATGGGCAAATCAGAAGTTCAGGAACGGACTTCCAGTTTGCTCGTATGGCTGGTTTTAGTCCTCCGGAGCCTTCGGGAGGCTTCCCTCTCGAGGGAAGTGACTTCTGGGTTGCTCCTAGAGTTGTTTTTTGCCCTCCAGAGCCTTCAGGGAAACCTCCAGAAGGCCCCTGAGGGCTCTGGAGAGCTAAAACTGGCCCTATGAGCAAACTGGAAGTCCATTCCCGAACTTCCATTTTGCCTGTAGGGCTGGCTTTTCGTGCTCTGCAGACTTTAGGGAAGCTCCTGAAGCCTCCAGGGCGGGGACTCCAGGGGGGCAGGGGGGGCTGTTTTTGCCCTCCCCAGGCTCCTATAAAGCCTCTGGAGCCTGGGGAGGACAAAAAAAGCATGCCAAAAATGAGGGGGGGACCAAAGGTCATACGCACATGTGCGCTGTGGTCACGCATAGCTTTATGGGTGTGGCATGCCTGTGCATGACCTCCCTGTGCTCCCCCCACTTTTGCCATGCAAGCCAAAAAAGGTTCTCCATCACTGCCTTAGGGTCTGTCCCAGTTATAGAACATAAAATGTAATTCTTGGTTTTAGTTTCCCTAAAGAATTTTGCTTTTTATGTGTCAATGATTTGTTTGAGCTTATCTGTTTCCAGAATATATACATTCTTTGCATCATTTTAGTTTTTCATTAAAAACATGAAATGTTACCTTTATGATTAACGTTGCCATATATATAATTCTTTCTAATTAACTTAACAGAATACTGGGTTTCATCCACTCCATTTCCTATTGCAGGGAAAATAAAAGTATTAAAGTTTATCATTCAGATTAGACCGGGAATTAATGTGCAAATGCTTGCTTTCAAGAACTTTGCCACTTAAAATATATTTCTAGCTTGTTTTTAAACAATAAAAGTTTTAGTTACTACTTCCCCTAATGTGCATAGTTAAAAATACATCTCCCAAAGACTTCTCAATGCAAATTTTCTTGATATTGCTTTTTATTACATCAATTTCCCTGATGCAATTTTTTTCATTTCACCAAAAAGAGTTTTTTTGTAGATTTTTGAAAACTATATAATATTCAGAACATGTTTCACAAATGAATTATTTGTGTAATGACATTCAAGCCAAGAAAGAGGACACAATAAGACTCCAGGCATTTTAGCAGATTTCACCTAGTAACATCCACATAAATCCATTTATTTTATAATATATAACTCTTAAGATTACTAATCAAATAAAACTATTTTCTCTTTTTCCTTCCTTCCTTCCTTCCTTCCTTCCTTCCCTCCCTCCCTCCCTCCCTCCCTCCCTCCCTCCCTCTTACTAGGTAAGAAATAAGAAAAACACTAATGAATCCCACATGGGAAACAAAGGAAGTGACTCAGAATAAAACACTTCAGTGAAGGCCATTTCCTCCCTCATGATTTATAGTGTCATCTAGCATCATCCAACAATCATTGTGAAGGTAGATGTGTAATGATAAAAGATTTATATTGCCTCAGCAATAGAAGAGATTATTAGTGAGACACAAGCCAAGAGACCCAAGCCAAGCTATGAAGGACAAAAGGAACCAAATTGTTGTGTCAGTTCCATTATGGACAATGTTAAGGATTAAACCAGTGACCATGATGTTGTCATAGGGGTTCCATGAATGCTTGAAGAAATGTTATGATTTGAATCTTGAATTATATCTTGAGGTTCTGTGGTCATGGTCTGTGGCCACAAATAATATTTTCTTCTTGGTGAAGAAAAAGTTCGGAACTACTGAATTAAACAATTTCCATAAATATTTTCCAATTCATTATTGGGTAGTTACTTTAATCCTCCATTAGTTCAGGAGCCATAGACTTTGCCTTGTGAATCAAGCTATCACTCTACCATGGCTTTTGGGCAAACCTAGTTTAAGCAAATGATATGCTTCCGGACTTATCATATATTATCTGGCAGCCATTGCCCTGGAGTTACCAGGAAAGATTTTGCTCATTTCTAAAAAAATCAATAATTAAAGAACTTGTATTACTACTTGAAATCTTTTATTTCTCCATATTAATATTTTATAAACAAGGTTTTTGGATAATAAATAGCCTTTTCTTCAAAGGCAGCAGCTGAATGCATATGTAACCATATGGAGCAAAAAAAAATCCACCTGTGTGCACTTTTAATAGTTATTTCAGCTTCATCATATAGAATAGAATAGAGTAGAGTAGAGTAGAATAGAATAGAATAGAATAGAATTCTTTATTGGCCAAATGTGATTGGACACACAAGGAATTTGTCTTTTGTGCATATGCTCTCAGTGTACATAAAAAGACAAGATACATTCGTCAAGAATCATAAGCTACAACACTTACGATAATAATATAGGGTATAAACAAGCAATCAGGAAACAATCAATATCAATATAAATCATAAGAATATAAGCAGCAAAGTTACAGTCCAGCAGTCATAAGTGGGAGGAGATGATAGGAATGATGATACGATAATCATATACTTTTCCAAAGGTAGTATTTTTCATTTGTACTTGATTGCTGCTGCTTGATTACTAACCCATAGTCAGCATAGATAAATCTTTAGGGTCTGTCCCCCCTTAGTTAGAAAATTATTATTTCTAAAGTATTAAACTTTAAATCTAGCTCTTAGATTACCTAATTGTAAAAAGAAAGAAAGTCTCCTTTGATGCTTTTGGTTGTAGGTAGCTTATTTTGGGAATGAGGTCTGGTATTTATGGATCTGCTCTGGGGAGTTAATGTGCACATTAATGTGTTGAACTTTAGCATAGAAGTCTCAAAACCTTCCATTGTCAATAAATGCTTCAGCTAATTTGGTGTAGTGATTAAGGTGCTGACCTGGAAACCAGAAGGTTGTGAATTCTATTCCCACTTTACCCATGATAGCCTGCTGGATAACTTTGGTCCAATCACTGTCTCTCAGCCTAACCCAACCCAATGCAAAGGATTGTTGTTGTGGAGAAAACAGGAGCAATAATTACATATATTGGGCTGATTTGAGTTATAATATAATAAAGGTGAGATTTAAAAAAGTCTAAAAAATAAATAATAAATAAATACAAATAGTTGAACATTTGTATTAAGAATTTCTTTCCCACAAAATTCCTGGAAGTTTTAGGTAATTCTAGGATTCTAAAAAAACATGTATCAGGAGCATTGACAGGTCATCACAAGACTTCACACCGATGAGCAAACTCCACGGAAAAGAACTTCTTAGGAACCTTTTAACTCAGAAACTACTGATAAACCTCCAAGGAGAACCACGTTTCTTAAAGAAAATTTTTTTACCTACACCCCCAAAATTACTCCAAGGGTAAATAGAATTGAATGTAGTTCAGGGAAATAAAGATCTAGTCTTTAATCTTTTGCATTGCTTTCTCAGATTGCTCTTTTAATTCCATATATTGACTTTAAACAGAAAAACTTAATCAGGATAAATTATTAGGGAATAATTAAACAAACAGAGGCACCATAAAGAATTCCTGTCAAGTGTAATGTATCCTGGAAATTTCCAATAATAAACTATAAATCCAGAAGAAATTAAGATTAAAAAGAAATTATTTAAAAAATGGAATCCTAATCATGGGCTATACATTTATAAAAAAAACACACATTTGCAAATACAAAAATGTGATACAAATAAAACTGTAAAACAGATGGTGCATAATTTATTTCTGAAGCTAGGGATAGTCCAGAGAATTGGCAGAAAAATAAAACCAGTACATTGAAAAATCAAGGATTCTGCGCTAAGAAACTTTACACTTTATGCTTTCCGTTAACTTGAAATTGATGAGGTTGGGAACAAGTTGATTCAATCATAAGAATATTGAAAGGAATAATAAAAGATAGAGGAAAGAGGAAGGAAATGAGGGAGGGAGGCATGGAACAATAAACAAATAGTAAGTCTTCTGAGCAAAGATACGGGATAAATAACATAGTACATATGTTATATACAGAAATTCTCTCTCTCTCTTTCTCTCTCTCCCTCTTTCACTCCCTCCCTCCCTCCCTCTATCTATATTACAAAAATATGGGATAAATAACATAGTACATGGATATACGTTAAATACAGAAATTGTCTGTCTGTCTGTCTAGTGCTTAAAGAACATATCTTTTCCATTAAAGGCCTGCAGCTTTTAGATCGTTATAATTTAACAACTCTCATTTTCCAAATTAAATACAATCTCAGAATGTATACATATGCTACTAAATCCACAGCATTTTGCATTATTTTTTCATTGTGCAAATTATTCTGTTGCTTTTAGGAAGTGTTTAAAGTATAATGATTTGCCCTCTTCTGTTGGGGGAAAAATGGACCCTCACACCCACCACTCCCAAATGAGCCATGTTCCTTCTGGTGCTCTCAGCATTTTTAGAGGAATATGGAGGCCTTTTGCAGAGAATCAAGAAGTAGAGTGTTACTCAACTCCTTAGAAGTTCTCCACCTTTGCCTTATACACACAATTTATAAGATGCCATATACCTTGCTCTGGGGCCATGAAAGCATTCAGCACAAACCTTGCAGGGAAGAATAGGTGCAGGACAATGCAGAGGAAAAGAGTTAACCAAGTGTTGCCCCCTTGCATAGTGCAAGAGAGAGCCCATCCTTTCTCCTACCCGGGCCTAGACAGCCTTCTGTCCATACGGAAGAAAAAAGAGCAAGAAGTTCCCTTCCTCACACACATGACATTCCAACTGTCAACCAATTGTAACCATGACGACCTTTCTCCTTTACTGGTTTTCAGCTAGGTTCCAGAGAATGTTGGGATTCTTTGTGGGCATATTAACTTCAGCTCTGGTGGCCTGATACCGCGGTGGCTGTGTACTACCAAAGGTCCCATATAATGCTCAGTTTTCAGGAGAAGAACAGTTGACTGCTGGACTCAATAGGTTCAGCCAAGGTTTCATGGTAATGGTGTGTGCACCCTCTTAGGGCTGATTCTCTCCTTTTACAAAGTGAGGCTGTTGCCCCAACCAGAGGTTGTTGGGAACAGAGTGGTGATGAATATTGGATAGCAGAACTGTATGCAATGTAACTATAAATGAAATTTACTTCTGAGGCCAAGCTTTCCAATGTTTAGATTTAAAATAACAAAAACCTGTGGCAAATCTAAGATGAATAAAAATCTGAAGAACTTTGCTTTTTGGGTTTTTTTTAACCAAATCCCAAGACAGAGAAGAAAGAAAGAAAGAGAAAGGAAGGAAGGAAGGAAGGAAGGAAAGAAAGAAAGAAAGAAAGAAGGAAAGAAAGAAAGAAAGAAAGAAAGAAAGAAAGAAAGAAAGAAAGAAAGAAAGAAAAAAAATTTTTTTATTACTTCTGACAAACTCAAGGACTTTTTGATTAGAGGGGTAGTGTTTTCTGACTGAATTAAGCCTTATAATCAGATTCGATATTCTTTTTTTTTTTTAAGCATCATGAAAAAGTACTTTAGGGATAGAGGAATTACTTTTCTTTTAATAGTAGTTTGGAAAACAATTGTAGCCTGAAATGAATAATAATGACAACTGTACCATTATGATTTGGGAATATGATTTACATCCACTGGACCACCTTCCTCACAGCTTGAGGGCGCCCTGTTTCTACACAACTTCTAACCATTTCCTGTCCTTGTCATCTCATTATTGCAATGCAACCCAGCTCCTTTTTTTTGAATCTGAAACTTGCCTACTTGGGAATCTTCCTTCCTTTCTGAAGTTCAGTGGAATCCCTGAACCCTGGAGAGAAGCTTTCTGACTAGGTGCTGCTGTCAAACAAAATGGAAGGTGAGAGATTTACTGGAATTCTGCTGACTTTATTTTAGCAAAACTCAGGTTTCTTTTATTTTTCAGCAAACATAGTAATCTGAATTACCCACTCTTAAAAAGTATTTTTGCTTTAAAATGTATTTCCTTTTCACCGGCCACTTGAGTCCCCCCTAGATTTTAACTTTACCATTTCAGAGGAATAATAGTGCCAACATTCTGTAATACATTTCTTTTGCAATTTCTTATTTAGTTTCCTTAATTTACATAATTTTGCTTTCTCTTTGCTCTTATGCCTGTTATTAGGAGTTCTCAACAGTTTTAATTTTCTTAAATACTGTATTATTGAATCAGCCAATATAGTTCTAGAAGAATGGTAAGATTTACAAAGACATTAATTACCAAGAGACCCCCCCTCCCCACCCAAACGGCTGGATTTCTAAACCTGCAAAGAACATTCTAAAATGTCACTAAAAACTACAAGAAAAGGTTTAGCTTTGTTTTTTCTGGTTCTCATAGCTTCTCAAAACATGAATTATATATTTGCAGTACCTGCTTTTTGCTGACTAGTAAATTAGGAAATATTTTAACAGAAAATATTTGTCATAGGTTAGAACCTTTAGAAGGGATTTAGTTAAACTATTATCTCAATAATAGTTTATTAAATTAAATATCAAAATCCTTCCACAAGTAAGTATATATTGAATAGGATCCGGCTGCTCTCACAATTACTATACAATTCCAATTTTCCTTTTTATTTGATATATCAGGATATAATTTCAGATATAAAATTGTAAAAATATTGCATATTTCAAACATTTTAATCTGAAAGTTTAAAATGTCACTGCAATCAAGATAATCAGAATCAGTTACCTGTCATAAATGTTATCTGCCATTGTTAGGAGTTTGGGGTTCCAAGATTTAAAACAAAACAAAACAAGTAAATTGTGTATTTCTATATCCAGCACAGCAGGTTGAACTCTTCACTATAATTCCATAAGTGATATTAAGAGATTCCATCTGTCAAGTGAATTTGTGCTCTAAAAAATTTATGTGTCACAAAAGTGAAATTTCATGTGCTTATTTAAAAGAAAGCTTCTTTGAAATCAACGGGGAATTCCTCTCAGTCAACATGATTTGGTTCTAGCAACAATGTTTGCATGGTGCCAAAATAGTCTCTGCATCTAGTGAATTGGTACTAATACATCAAAACAAAAATACTTTTTATGTCTATGTGTTCCGTTTGAGAGAGGAAAATGTAAACCTCTGAACTGAACAGTAGGATTTAATACGTATGCTATTTATATGCCTGTGTATAAATATAAAACACCACTACACTTCTTTTTTCAGATTGCATTCAATTTAAAATATACTTTTCGGATCAACATAATAAAAACGAGGCAGGTGTCTTTGATTTTCTTCCTAATGTCAGAAGCAAAATTATTTCTTTTCCAGTTGCATTATTTCCATTTTATTTAGTCCCATGGATTATACTTTTTCTATGGTATTGAAGATTTAGATTTTCTACAAAATGTGGCCCACTATTTTTAACGTTGCTTCATGCCCTATCCCAAACCATGATATTTTAGACTAGCCAAAAATTCAGCTGATTATTGCAGAGCAAGAAAATAGGCAAATATAATGCAAAATATTAATGTAAAGTCTAAGTTTTCTTTGCTTCAAAAGAAGGAAGGGGGTGGGGGGAGTTTGAAAAAAAAATATTTCTGAGTACCTCCTGTAATCTTTTCACCTTGTTAGGTAGTGATTATATATATATATGTTCTAGGGAAAGGGACGGTATTCAAATTTTTAAAATAAGCTTTTAAGTCCTATCCTTATAATATATATAAGGATAATATATATTTGTATCCTTAGTGGAGGCTTTCCAGATTCTAGATCTCATTCCTTTTGGTTCTTCAAATCCAGTTGCTTTCTTAACCTATGAATGAGGAGTTAACATTCATAGGTCTGTTCTTGTCATAGAAGTTTTCTTGGCCTCTGCAGACTGGGGTAGGTTTAGGTGTATGATTTGCCCCTTCCTCATTTTAAATAAGGTCATTTTGGTCTTTCAGTTATTCTTCAGAGACTGCATTTCCTAAATCTTCAACGAAGATAAAATATTTCATCAGCCTTTTTCTGACTGGGTTCCTGTCATTAGCTGCCCAAGGATATCCAGATTATTATCATTGGAAGATTTGGCTATTTCATATGTAAAGCTAATTTATAGTTTTTGAAAGTCTGTCCCAGGTCTTAGAGGTGGAAACAAAGGATTTAGTTGACATTGGAAATGTGTTTGCAAAGGAAAGGTCCACGTTATTGGTGAATGTATGTCTTCCATGGACATCTAGACATGAACTATGGATCGTTAAAATGTTAACTTGGATAACCTACAAATGTGAGGCCTTAGAACTAAGTATTTTTTCTTCATATCAAATGAATTAACAGACATTAGTAAAAACCCTAAATGATGTCCTTTAGTTTGCTTATTTCTTGGACAGACCTCCAATTATTTTTTCTTATTGGGAATAAATCTTACTATGATCTCTCCCTGAAGATTATGTCTGTTTCTCCCCCCACCCCTTTTCTTTTTGTCCCAGAGAAAGTTTGAGGTCACCAGGCCCTATTTAAAAACTCTGTGAGTGAAAGTTGCTAACGCTGACAGTTTTCAGCCTTCATTTTAGTTCTCTCCCCAACTGTCTATAATTTAAACCTTCAGAAGTGAGTGGATGAAGCAGCTATGCATACTGATCATTGGGTACATACATCCAAAAACCATTGACCTAAAATTCAGGGCAGTTTTTCCTTTCCCTTCTATGTCCTCTCTCAATACAATCTCAATTATCAGATAACTGAGTTTGTTACACATGCTTAAGCTGCAGCTGTTCTATAACAAGTACAATCACTTTCATTTTTGATATCTAACATTATTAGTTTTTTTCCTCTTCACTTGCTAAAAAAAGGTGTTGTGGTCAATTTGCAAGCACTCCTTGTTTCAGAAGTCCCAGGGCAGATTGTTGAAATAGAATAGAATAGAATAGAATAGAATAGAATAGAATAGAATTCTTTATTGGCCAAGTGTGATTGGACACACAATGAATTTGTCCTTGGTGCGTATGCATCAAAGGGTCTGCACCTGCTGTTTATTCTGCAAGAATGTATAATTTAGGGAGGCAATCCTTTCAAACAACAACACAGTAGTAAAGTATATAAATATTTTTTTAGGCATTGTTTTGGTGGCAATGGATCACCACATTCTTGAATTTGATGATCATTAGCTAAATTCTGCAAGTATCAAAGAATAGGAGAAAAATAAATAAGAAGTGGTTTTGCTTAACTTCAAAAAAGATTCGGGCTCTCCTTGAAAGCGTTGTTTTGAAACTCCTTATTTTCAAACATGGGATGAGAGTGTCTCAATGCATAATAATTATGAGAGAAAAGAAACTACTACATGTTTAGAGATATTCCCCTTCTTTTTTGTTATGATGCATACTTTTTTCAATAGTGCTTCAGCAAATATGTTCTCTGTGTTTTTCACTCAAATGAAGCTGATGGCATCTATCCATAGTTTACATGTGAGAAACAACTGTTGAGGAAGATAGTGATGAGTAGCTATCAACATCTGACTTATAACTCAAGAACTAAGGCTTTACTTAACCTTCCAGTTTCAAACATTATGTAAAAATAATTTTTCCAATGCATTTCTGTGATTGTTATTTGGCAAATATTGTGTGTCCTGGTATACATAACCTATTTTAAATGATATGGAAAGGAACAAAAGTACTATCATAGTGATTTTGTTTCCTGAATTCCACAGAATTAGGTACCTATTTTTTAAAGTGATATCTGATTAATACAGGTTTTAAAAATAATCTTGAAACAGGAACAAATGTTGCAGTTTAAGCTATAGTCCATTTTTCTTGCAAGTGGTGAAGAAGCATGGGGCAAGAAATTGGGTTAAATTCCTTCACTCAACCAATTCCATGTTAATCATGTATTCCTAGTTCTGTAACTCCCCCAACCCCACCCAAAAGCACTTGGTTTTCTTAGGGAAATTATAGCAGTGTTTTGATAATAGTTTGGAAAGGTCTTCATTTATCAAAGTTTGTATACTCAGAGCTTGAGAGGCCCCGTATATGTTCCATAAACCTTGGTGGTAATGCAAGGGAAGCGGTTAACACTTTCCTGCTGCTTCAAATGAACTAAATTTCTCAGTTATGTAACAGCCGGGAGCAAGATTTTAAGATTTTTAAGATTCTTTGATAAGGTGATAAAAAGTGGAGTGAAAGGAAGAAATTAATTTAAAAAGGAGGACTGTAAAATTACCTTTAAAAGAAGAAAATTTGGTCAACCTTCATCAAAGGCAGTTCATCAGTTTTGCGATGAACAGACCAGTCATGCAAAGAAAAGAGCCTGTTAAAAACACCAGGCCATGTTATTGGCCTATGTCACTGATGGGAATTGGCTGAGCAGTTGAGGAACATTGAATGGAGTAAAAGCCTTCTCTTTCATGCCTGGTTGGATTCAGGGTTGGGATTGAAATGGTGCAACTTTAACAAATTAATAGAGTTGGAAGGGATCTTGTAGTTCTTCTAGTCCAAGGAGGGGACCCTACCCCATTTTTTACAGATGGCAGTCCAGTCCCTTTTAGAAAGCTTCCAGTGACAAAGCTCCCACAATTTCCGAAGGCAAGCTGTTCTATTGGTTGATTGGTCTCAGTCTCAGAAAAATTATCCTTATTTCTAGGTTGAATCTCTCCTTGATCAGTTGCTATCCATTATTTCTTGTTGGCCTTCAGGTGCTTTGGAAAATAGCTTGACCCCCTCCCCTCTGGCAGCCCCTCAAATATTGGAACATTGCTATCATGTCTCCCCTGGTCGTTCTCTTCACTAGACTAGCCATGCCCAGTTCCTGCAACTGTTCTTTATATGTTTTAGCCTCCAGTCCCCTAATCATCCTGGTTGCCCTTCTCTGCACTTTTTCTTGAATTTCGACATCTCTTTTATAGTATGGTGACCAAAACTGGACACACTTTTTAAATTGTAAATACCTGCTTGGTATTCTGCTCTATTTCTTTAGAACCTGACTGCACAGTTTTGTAATGCATTTATCTTCATATTAAATTGATATTCCATTATCAATGTCCTGTGCTTATTTTTAACAAGTGCAATGTCGGAGTGCAATATTGTTGTTTCAACATGTAGCAAACCAGTTCTAATATACATGAAAAACTTTCTCTTTCTAATGAGTCTGAACTTCTGCCTCAGGGTCCTGCCTTGAGGTACCACTGGATAAAAATTAGGGTGTTTGAACCTCTCAGAAGGCTTTCATTTCCATTCCTATCTTTATTTTCCCAAAAAAGAAAAAAGTGGCAATTGAGTAATTTGCCCCAAAACTTTAATATGATCTTGTACTGAGGTGCATACGTGGCATGGGGGTACAGATTGTCCAACCCTGTCCTAAGTAAAGTTTCAGAGATATCTACAGAAGAGGTCAAAGAAGTCACAATGTAGCCATGACCATGCAATAAAAATGCAAATGTGCGCTAAGCTCAGCTTGCAGAGACATTCATTAAATCTTGCATCAGAATCTACCCAGAAATTACATGCATTGCTTTAGGAGTGAATTTTCTGTGTTCTCTTCTGATAATGTATTTGCACTTGGAAGTCTGGGAATATATTTAGTTATTACATGAATTCCACTGTAGGTATTACAAGACTTGTTGTATAGATTTTTTTCAGAGCTGTCACTTTGGAAAAAGGCTCTAATGTGAAAGATCACTTTTCAAAATAAGAACACAGTTCTGAGCCCTTGTAATCAGTAGCCACTTGCATTACTGAAGTAATAATAATTTAATAATAATAATAATTTTAATTTATAACCCGCTCTCTCTCCCCAAAGGGACTCGAGGCGGGGAGTATACCGTACCAAGTTTACAAAGACTGAGTTCTTTCTTTGTGTTTGCCTGTTGTAGATTCACCAGCTGGCTTGGACCTCAGCCGTTATCCAGAACAGACAGAACATGCAGGTTTGGGCTATTAAACTCTCCTCATTTCCTTCCTTTAAAAAATCTTCTTACGTACTTGTGACAGGGCCCTTTTAGACAATGGTACAGACCGGCAACAACCTTCCCTGTGGGAAGCTTTTATTATATTATTATATATTACATTTTATTATATATAAAACTTAAAAAAATATTTATCTTCCTACCTTACTGCTAAGTCTATGCCATATTGTCCAATACTCAAAGCACGCTGTATCTAAAGAATAGCCTAAATGTCTCAAACCTCATTAAAATTCCTGCTATGGTGATTTGTCATCTTCCTCAACATTTGTCTTTGTCTTCTTTTCATTAAAACTATACCAGGTTTACAGGATATTTTGAATGATGGGGGTCCTAACCCATACCATGAAACAGAAAACATGCAGAACTGTGAATATGAGAAAGAATATAATTCGACTAATGGAAGAGAGCGAGAAGGTAAAGTAGAAGTTGTACAACTAAAATTCATAATTTGGTAAACAGATTATGACATACACAGACACAGACACACACAGACACACACAGACATACATACATACTTTAAATAAATAAATAAAGTACCAGAATTCTATTGTTTGTACAGATAGTCCTCAACTTATGATCACTATTGAGCCAACATTTCTGTTGTTAAGTGAGACATTTATTAAGTGACATTTGCCTCATTTTACAACCTTTCTTGCCACAGTTGATAAGTGAATCACCGCAACTGATAAGTTAGTAACATGGTTGTTAAGTGAATCTGGCGTCCCTATTGATTTTGCTTGTCAAAAGATTGTAAAAAGGGGATCACATGACTTTGGGACACAGCAACAGTCCTAAGTATGAGTCAGTTTGCCAAGCAAGTGAAGTTTGATCACATGATCAGGGGGATGCTACAAAGTTCATAAGTGTGAAAAATGGTCCGAAGTCACTTTTTCAGTGTCATTGTAACTTTGTGCAGTCAATAAATGAACTCTTGAAAGTTGAGGACTACCTGTAATAGCATCATCATGAAGACACCAATACAGCAATGTCTTCCATCGGAATGGGTCTGCTAGGATTTTAAGGCACATAGAACAACGTTTGTGGGGAATTGGGGATGGGAGTGAGGATTAAGAAGATCCTGTGGAGTAACAGAGACAGGACAAAGATTGGAGGCAGGAGCTACATGGGTGGCAAAAGCAGGAGATGGTCAAATCTTGACTCCTGGGTTGCTAACTTGTTCTTGCAAAATTGCCATTAACTGCAGCTTTAGATTGAAATGGGTAGTGATAGCCTGAATTCTAACAGAGAAAAAAGCCATCTCAAGGTAGAAAAGTTACAAGTTTGGAAGGATTCAGAGCAGAGGTATTCTGCCGGTTCACCCGGGTTCAGGCGAACTGGTAGTGGTGGTGGCAGGAGGCTCCGCCCACCTGCCCAGACGTCATCATGGACGCCCTGTGCATGTGCAGAAGATTCTGCGCATGCACAGAAGCACCGCACACACATTCTCAGTTCCAAACCGGTAGCAAAGGTAAGAGGATTTCATGCCTGATTCAGAGGGCAAATCGATTCAATTTTTTTCACCACAGAATTTAGCTCAGAAACGTTGCCTTTATCTCTTATAGAGTTAGCAGAACAGTAACTGTCTATGCATCAAAAAAAAAGTGATAAGCAATAAGGGAGATAAAAAGGAAAAGGTCACGAACTTCCTCTTTATTTCCCTGCACTGCAGAGACTTCAAAGTTTAAGTCAAAAAAAGGGGGGGGGGGAGGGAGGGAGAAGGACCAATGTTATGTGTTTAATATATTCTATTTTGCACACTTCACACTGAAGAGAAGTAGCCTATTCAAAAAAAAAAGAACAAGAAGAAGACAGCCAGGTTTGAACTTACCATGCTTCTGGCATTTTTCATGCTTCTTTTCCAGAAAAGACAAATTTCTATCTACTACTACTGGGAATTTCTCCCTACTGCATTATAACCACTTAAATACCACTAAAAATGTTCAAACGCCATTTAAAGGTGTCCAACATTTCTCTGTTCCACACTGCTGTTGCGTGTTTGTATAACATATGAAACATATCATGGCTTATAATGTGTCTTGGTAATATAACATTAAACAGGAATACGTGGCTTCTTATAATATGTCAAAGCACATACTACTAAAATTCATCTTTGTCTTGCTTAGCATATTGTGTGTACCAAGGGTGATCATTTTCAAATATGTATGTTTCCAATTACCACTAATGGCCTTTCTCCCATTACAACATATTTATTTTATTTACTTTTCAATACTTAATAGCCATTTAATCAAAACTTTGGAAGTCCTAAAGTTCAAATTCCCTTCCCCTCTAGCCCTTTGTTTCCTGGCCAACCAAACTTTAAGAATATAGGAAGGCTAGCAAAAATATGTCAACTTTGCAAAGATTATATGTTTTTGCTACTTTTCCTAGACTCTTGAAGTCTAGGTTTTACTTTACTTTATTGTCATTGTACATATATACTTTACACATACAATGAAATTCACGTAACACCCAGAGACCAGGCCCTACACACACAACAATCCCCAAACATACCCCCATGAGTTTTCATATGTCCTAAGTTTTCCATACTTCTATTGTTCAAAGATATTCCTGTAAGCCAGGGGTCTCCAACCTTTGCAACTTTAGGTCTGAAGGACTTCAGCTCCCAGAATTCTCCAGCCAGCAAAGTTGACTGGAGAAGTCTGGGAGCTGAAGTCCTTCAGACTTAAAGTTGCAAAGGTTGGAGACCCCTGCTGTAAGCAACCAGTAGGCTTAAGCTTAATTTTGTGTTTCTAATTAAAATTTTAAAAAAATTGGCCAGAGTCTTCTGAAACCCCTTTAGCAGTGCATATGGTGAGGAATGAAAAATAAAAACAGAAAAGGGATTGGTCATCACTATTGTTGGCACTGTTCAATATAGATTTTCAACAAGGCCATTTCTAGCCTGCTGCCCATTCAATGCGATACCTCCAATAAAATGCTGTCCTTAAAAAAGTGCTGTCCATCCATCATGAAGTAAGAGATTTTGTTTTGTCTTTCTCAAGCAAATAAACTTTCTACATGCACAATTCTCTTTCAGTTTTCAGCATGATTGTACAACATTCAAAATAACTGAATAACGAAGTTGAAGTTTTGATTGTCACTATTAAGTCTTGAAAAGTAAATAAAATAAATATGGTTGTAATTTATTTATTTGTTGGATTTATATAACCGCACCCTCTCCCCAAAGGGACCCGGCCAACCAAACTTGGGGAAGAGAGTCATAAGTGATAATTGGAATGGACCTTAGATATCTATTATTCCAAGCAGGAAACACTGTACCATTTCAGACAATTGTTGTCCAATCTCTTCTTTAAAAGTCCTAATCCTTTGCACAGAAGTTGCAACTGAGAATCATGTATGCAAATCCTCCTCATATTAACACCTGCTTGTATAAATAGACCACGTTTGTGCTCTGCTGACAGATAAGTAGCATCTTATGAGTCTGTAGAGATTCTCAGTCATCCAGGTCATGGTTGCCCCAAAGGTGCTTTTTTTCCAGGAGGCAACTGAACTTTTTTGTTTTTCCTTTTGAAGATGTATTGCTTCTCATCCAAGAAGCTTCTTCAGTTCTGACAGCCTTTTCCATTCCCCACTATCCTGTCAGAACTGAAGAAGCTTCTTGGATGAGAAGCAAAACATCTTCAAAAGGAAAAAGAAGAATGTCCAGTTGCTTCTTGAAACAAAAAAGCATCTTTGGGACTAGCATGTCATATCTTCTACTGACAGACAGAGAAATAAGGATGGCTCCCTATTTGTGTGAACTCCATGCCCAAAAGTAAGAGATTCACGGGGATATTTTGCCTGTGCATAGAAATACATTTCTTTCTCCAACATTACTACGCCAGTTGCTTCCCCCCCGCCCACCAGCAATGAGTGACATTGAAAGTTTTTGTCAAGGAGTATTGCAAGCATTATTTGATATTACATAGGGCTCCCACAGATCTTTGAAGGAAGTATGGTGATAAGATAAAGAAACTCTGGGCATCTGAAAAGGCTTTTTTTTTAAAAACAAAAACAAAAATAGAGAAAGCTATGTGGAAGAGATAAACAACAATGGGCACAGAAGTCACTTATTCTCATAAAGAAAAATGAAGACAATTTTTATGTCTTCATTTAAAAAGGTCAAAGTACCACTGTGGAAATTTCAAACAACTTCTTTAAAGACATGTCTTTTCTACGTGGGAATTTGAAATCATTGATTTGGTGCATGCAAAAAAGGAAAAATAACTGCAGCATAAATGTTCCTACTTCAGGCTTTTAAATTAACTGGTGTGGTAATGGTGGTGTTTTATGGGCAGGAAAGAGGAGCAAAGTAGGTGGGAAAATCAGTCGAAAGTACACTTAGGCTTGTAGCTGAGGTTCCAGCCACCCTTGCCTTAAAAGATGTGTGGTTGTGCTAGGAAAGGAAATGCCGTGTTTTTCTAGCCAGAAAATTAGATCTTGTGTACTGTCCTGCTGAGTTAGAAAGTAGGGTGCAACTGAAAAAAATTAACAAAATATATATATTTATTTAAATGAAAGTAGGATGCAGATGTTGGGTGATGTAGCAAACTCAGCTGATATTTTTCTGCAGAGGTTCAGTCAGCAAGCAATTGTAGAAATTATAGAAAGGATTAAAAACCTGAAAAAGTTGGTAGAACCTGACTCACTACAATGGCATGGCCTTCCTTTGATTGTGGCCATGATTTGAAACTCATAGTCAAATTTTATCATTTCTTTTTCCCTTATTTTAATAAAACATAATTCTATAGCTAAGAAATAAATGAAGTGCTTCTCTTTTCAGTATATAATAGCACAAGCTCAGTGCACCTTAAAGGCAAGTCTTTCTTTCTAAAGATATTTAATTGTTAAGCATATGTTTAGCCATAAGAGAGGGATAGATATATAGACACAGGGCCAGGGACAACATACAATGTTACATACAGAGAACAGCATACATAAATGAAGAAACATGATTCAAAAACCATATATATGAGCACCTAACTATTTGATTTAACACAACTTTCCTTGCATAAGTAAATTACAGGTAGTCTTCATTTAATGACCATAATTGAGTCTGGAATTTTGATTGGAAATCGTTGCATTTGTTAAACAAGTCTCTATATGACCTGATTTAATTTCATGATTGTTTTTACAAGGTGATCATTAAGGAAATCACATGGTCATTAAGTGAATCCATTCTCCTAAATTGAATTTTTAATTCTAATTTTTAATTTTGTAATTTTAAACCAGCAAAATGAGTTGTAAACCATGATCATGATTGGCAGGATTATGCCATCCCATAAAGATAAACAAAGCCATATGAAGATAAACTAAATGTCTGACCTGAAACTCTACAATCCCCAAATCCCGTTCAGTATTCAGGAATTGGTTATGAAACTAGTTTATCTAGAATGGGCTCTTTGAAATAGGAAAATAACATCAACCACCACCAATATAATACTTAGTTATGCTTTCTGAGGTAAAGTTGCTTCAAATACCTGGATGCCTTCTACACTGGAAGCACAAGTTCCAGTATTTAAAAATCTTAATAGTTTTCCATGTCTTTGTTTCAGAAGAATGCCCCTCCCCTCCCCTCCTGTCTTCTCCCCTCCCCTCCCCTTCTTAGAGGTGAACCAATTTGCACTCTGCATTCATGCTTGGTAGGGAATTCAGAAAGTTTTGTTACTATTTTTAGCTTGTGAAATTTCCACCAGGTGTTTACTGTCTGTTTGAGTTCATTGAGGCATCACCCCAAAACTGAATTATTTAAATGAAAAAAACAAGACAAATTCAAAACTAATCCCTTCTTATCCTAGCATTTCAGTGACCTGAAAAGAAGAACCCCTCCAAAAAAAAAACGAAATCCAAACTCAGATCCACAAGGCCTATATCACTCCCTTTCATGAAATTAAAAATGATATTTCTGCAATTTCTTCCCACTTTACCAAAACCATAGTGTAAATGAGTCCAGAATGACAGATATTAAGAGTGAAATGGTATAAAAGAAATCATGGATAAATTTCTCCTTCCTCTGATCTATCCCCAGAAGCCAAACTGCATGTTACTCTTCTAAGCTAACAACTTTCTAACTTAGCTTTTATGTCTATAAATTCTTTAGACAAACAAGACATTGAGATCAACATATACTTTTTTTTTTTTGAGACCAGTTTTTCTCAATGATAAATGCTAAAAGGAACACATGTCTCTCTGATGTTGATAGGCATTTTCCATCAGGACCATTCATCTTTTTAAATAGATTTTGTGATAAGAGATGGATTTTTCTAATTTTGGGTTTTTTCCCCCCAACTTGTTTTGAAGGATCAGGGATAGTGCCTAATTTTAGGTCACAGTCCAATCACTTAGACATTTGCCCCTGTGACTGCATGTGGCTTCATTTCTTCCTCTTCATGTCTTCCTTTGTTTATACTTAGAACGATTTAGCCATTTTTTGTGTAATTGTACAATTTAAGATCATTTTTGTCTCTATAAAGTAGGGTGGGAAAGCTTTCTAGTAACAATTTAGTGAAATATTTTACATCTGCAAAAAATTTTGAGGAATGAAGAATGCATAGAAATTTTTCATCACAGAACGTAAAAGTGGAAATTACTTCAGTTATCCAGTCCATCCCTCAGTAAATACAGGATTCACTAGATCATCTCTTTGTAGACCTCCAGAGAAAGAGAATCAGCATTATCCACCAGCTGATAATTCATTTAGTCCTGTATGTGAGTCTTGTATGTGACTTAAGGGTTTTGTTTTGTTTTGTTGTTGTTAGATGGGTAGGTAGGAAACTGATACTGTTTCAGCTGTCACATTAGCTATTCTGACAGTTAGTGAAAAACCAATGGGCCAGGAAAATTAACCAGTTAAAAACCCTAATGTTGAAGAAATAGTAATAATTATTTTGCTTACTTTGTAATATGAATCATCCTGATTCGTACTTAAAACAGCACAAAGTAGGTATCTTTTCATTTTTGCACTTCTCTGTATTTTATGATAGTTTGATGCAACATAAAAATGAGTACAAAAGTATATTAATTAGGAGGAAAAACAAAGAAAAAAATTAGATCACTTAACTAAATTAAAACCTCTCTTTTTCTTTCATCTATCTATCTATCTGACTGTCTGTCTGTTGTCCATCCATCCATCCAACCATCCATCCAAATTTGTGATAAAACAAGAAAAAAAGGGTGGGGATATATTTTCATGCCTCCTTTAAAAAAAAAACTAAAATTATAAATTGGTACAGAAATCAAATGGATTGAAGTTGTGAGTGAAAAGCTGTAGAAAGTGGCAGACAGATTTGTCTTTCCACACAAATATATTGCAACCCTTGGCTGCTTCCTAATGAAGCTCTATTTGATGCTGCATTTGTGAGTTATGTAAATAAAAAAAATGTTTCTGACATTAATCCTGAGTTCTGAAAGAGTAAGGAATTGAATCAGGCAGGAACAACTGTATAACTGGGTGAAGAACTGCTTTTTTATGATACTTTGAAAATCCTTCTCTAGTTTCAAAAGACTTAAAACTCTGTGGTTAAGAGGACCTATCTACTTGCAATACTCAAAAGAATTTAAATAATTTCTGTGCTGTTCAATGGAAATGTCAGGTTAGGTAAAAAGTGTGATAATTTTAGGACTACCTCCAGATGCATGTATTGAGATAATCCTTGTGTTAGCCTTCCCAATAGATTCTCAATAAGCACTCCAAACATCCTTCACATAGATTGTTAGAGGGCCACCTCAAGCATCTCTGTCATGGATTTCTGAAAATGGCCCCAAAGAATCTCAGTGTGCTTATATTGTAATGTGGATCCATCCTAAATGTTAAATAATTATCACTTTTGCCTAGAGGCAATGTCATTTAATTTGTTACAGTTACGTCAGAGGTTTGATGGGTGTTTGTTGTAATGGACTGCAATGATGTTTTGCTGCATGAAACTCTTAAAGCTAATTGACTGCTGTCGACATATTTCTAGGACATTTTAAATAGGATATTTAGGAAAGGATAGCCCTCACATTACTATTATATACCTCATATATTGATGGAGGTGGGCCGTATGACAAGCAAAACATCTACAAGCATGAGGTGTCTTTATCTTGGAATTGTTATAACAAATCAGGTGTGACATTAATTTGTCCCATTATGATGACTGAATTCCTGGTATCTGGGTGCATCCTTAAGCATAAAAAAGAAAATTATAAGTGTTTACAACTTGTAAGTTGTTTCATTTGTAATCTTTGAACCCTGCTTACTAGTTTGGGTAAAGTAAGGCTTCTATAGACATGAAAACAAGCTTTCCTTTTCAAATGAACAAAAGAAAATATTACTAGGTATGAACAAAATGGTTGAATTTATTGTGATTTCACACTCTCAGAAATATTACTTCAGTAAATAAACAATGTCTATCTGACATATCTTCAGAAACCAACTTCTTTTTTTTAATCTACAATGTACTGATTTTCACTGCCTTACAATATTGTGATGATTGCTGGGATAGATAGGGAAAATAAATTTGAGTTTTCAAAGTAAGATTTAATTTTTGCAGAAGTTGAATTTAGCTTCTAGAATGTTTCTTTTCTTTCATATTATATTGGCTGTCCTGTGAAGCCCATTTTACAATATGGATAATGATTCTAGCTCAGGAAACTCATCTAGTTTTATCCCAATTGTATTTTATTTTAAAGTTTCAAAAAGGTTCTGAAAAGAAGTTTTAGTTAGATATATGAGGTGAAGTGATAGAGAAAGCTATTTTTTTTCTCAGAGAGTAATTTTGTATGGAAGGGAAGAAATAATAGAATAAGAATATAAGTAAGAATTGATAGGGTTTTTAAAAGGGCAGCCAATAAGCTCCTTCTTCCATATAAATATGATAATTACAGAGTAGCATCCTGAAATGTCAGTAGTAGTTATTGTCAGCTAAATACAGTATATATATAGTGGCAAACTAAACTACAACATCCTCTATAGCAGAGGTTCCCAAACTTGGCAACTTTAAGACTTGTGGACTTCAACTCCCAGAATTCTCCAGCCAACATAGCTGGCTGTAGAATTCTGGGAGTTGAAGTCCACAAGTCTTAAAGTTGCCAAGTTTGGGAACCTCTGCCCTATAGGTTTGGTCAGATGTTTTACTGAATTCAGTGAGATGTTTTGAGACTTATTAGGAGACCATACAATACATTTTCAGCTCAACTATATAAATTCTGACCTTTCCAGTGTTCATCAATGGGAACAACACTGTAATTTTTAAGAAGAGATTGGACAACAACTTGTTTGAATTGGTATAGTTAAAGTAAAGGGTTTCCTACCTGAGCAGGGGCTTGGACTAGAAGAACTCCCAGGTCCCATCCGCCTCTGTTATTCTGTTATTCATCTATTGATGAATGTTTACAGTTATCAATAGGCTGTAAAAAAAAACCACTATAGTGGCATAGCTATTAGTTAAGGCGTTGGACAGTATTGGGAGGATTCTGGTTTCAGTCCACCCTCAGCCCTGGAAATTCCAGGGTGATTTTGTTTCCCTCTCCTCTCTTTCAGGTAAATCAATTACAGGAGTGTTGGGATGAGGAGAAAAAAGAAGGCATAGCATTAATTGTCATGATAGCAAAGTAAAGTAAAAGCAAAGTAAAAAAAATGTAATAAACTGTAATGTGTTGAATATGGTGGGATTTAAGAAAAGCTTCCGGATCAGACTTAAAAAAAGAAAATCAAGCATACTGCCATGAGTATGTTTTTTATCCTCTACACAGGGGTTCCCAAACTTGGCAACTTTAAGACTTGTGGACTTCAACTCCCAGAATTCTCCAGTCAGCATAGCTGGCTGGAGAATTCTGGGAGTCGAAGTCCACAAGTCTTAAAGTTGCCAAGTTTGGGAACCCCTGCAAGTAAACTATTAGTCAAGGCAAGATTATTCTCATTGCTGCCCATCTTTTGCTGATCAGACTATTTGTTTATTTATTTATCCAATTTATTCGCTATCCATCCTAGCACAAGGTAACTCTTACAATATTATTTGAATTGGGTTGCTTGTGATTATACAGTTATCTTCTCAGTTTTGGTTTTCTGTCAGCCAGCATATGTTTTCCATTGACTTTTTAAACAAAGTGCATTGAAAGGTTCAAGGTTTTCTTTGTGGGGAGCTTTCCACAGCTGGAGCATCGTAAAAAAAAAATCAGGAGGAAGATTCAGGTGCATCCTTTCAGTTTCCTACCAGAAGTTATCAAAGGCTGAGCTACTTATCAAAGGCTGAGCTACTTATACAAAAAGCAGGTGGTTTAGAAGAAGGCAAACAGCAGATATTTTTACCATGGAGGAACCTCAAAAAAGAAAAATACCAGAATGAGTTACTGTATATATACCCAGTGGAGTTCCCAGAAAAAAAAATTAAGAAATTCCCCAAATAGAGGACTGGTTTTCTTTTGTGCAACAACAACCAAAAAGTCCTGACTTTGGGGAAAAGTGGTATTTTTTATGTGAAAAGAATTGACATGATTTTTAGAATCTGATTGTTTCCAAAATTCAGCACTGAGAAGTATGTAAACACCTTTGCAGGCAAGGTTAATAAATAAAGCAACATGAGTTCTCTAAAACAGGGGTCTCCAATCTTTGCAACTTTAAGTCTGAAGGACTTCAGCTCCCAGAATTCTGGAGAAATCTGGGAGCTGAAGTCCTTCAGACTTAAAGTTGCAAAGGTTGGAGACCCTGCTCTAAAAGACATTCCCCTTTTCTGAGTCCCTCTTTCTAAGTCAACAACTGCAGTTGTACTGTTTATCCCTCCCATCCTTCAATCTCCTATTATCTAATCCAGGGATCTCCAACTTGATAATTTTAAGACTTGTGGACTTCAACTCCCAGAATTCCTCAGCCAGCCATATCTTAAACTTGTCAAGTTTGAGACCCTTAATACCTGGATTTTCCAATGTCTAGGCATAGTACATAACTTCTATCCTCTCACTCCACACCATCCAATTCACCAGATACATGTTGGCATGCTTGATTGATTGATTTCTTGGCTTATGGTCCCAGACCAGTAAATAATGGTATATTCAAAGGAAAAGGACATAATATCATCATTACAATTTAGATTGCAACTTAAGTCCTGGTGACTGGAAACATTTTCTATACATACAGTATATTTATAATTAACCCTCCCTCATATCACTTCTCTTCAAACTGTATATAATTTACTGATGTGTATATATCCATAAACAGATGAAGCATGTTGGTGAAGACTATGAACAATACATTTTTTCTGAGACACTGTTATTCATGAGTTGATTGGCACACTTCTCTTCAAATACAAACCTTGCAAACCTAAACTGAAAATATAATCATTTCCAAACTGTTTTAGTGACTTGCCACAAATGCATCCAAAGTAATGGCCACCATGTTTTTAAAGGGCAGACCTAATCCTACTGCGGGAGTCCCCCCTCTCGCAGATTTGGCCCTCCGCTCTTACGAGCAGAGAGCCAAACCTTGATGAGGGATATATTAATCCAGAGAGGTGGGCGAGGCACAGTCTTAGGGGGTTTTTATTTAAATTTTTGATTCGTATTTTAGGGGATTCTAGGGTGGAGGGAGGGGTTAGTCAGGCTGAGGGAGGGACCAGCGCCAAGCCGGCGGGCGAAGTTAACAAGGAAGTGAGCAGGGCCGTTAAGGGGAGGGGGAGTAGGGATGTTCCAGAAGAGGGTCTTTCCATTCAAACAGCCGTGGGGAGGGATAGGTGCGAGGGTAGACAGAGATCTCATCACCGGTTGGGAGACCATGGCCGTTGGGTTCGGTCGGTCATATGTCCCAACCCCCGCAATCTAGGTGGTCAGGGCTTACAGAGCCAGGGCCTGAGACTGATGTTATGCAATGCCAGGTCCGTTGTCAACAAAGCCCCCTTCATTAACGACCTGGCCGGAATTACGGAGACCTGGTTGGGCCACGAGGGAGGACTTCCTCTCGTGGAAATGTGCCCGTCAGGTTACCGTGCATTTCATCAGTCACGGGCCCTAGGCAGGGGTGGAGGGGTAGCGGTCATTGTGATGGAAGGTCTTGAGCCAAGAGAGACCACTGTGCCTCAGATAACTGGTTGTGAGTCCCTGTGCATGAAGTGGGGCCTAGGGAGGCAGTTGGGCATGCTGATTGTATACCTGGCTCCTCGCTATGCATCAGCAGCCCTGCCCGAGCTCCTCGAGGTGATCGCCGAGATGACGGTTGAGACCCCCAGACTGTTGGTCATGGGGGACTTTAACTTGCCATCGGTAGGTGAGACATCCGAGGTAGCTCGGGAGTTCATGGCCTCCATGACAGCCATGGACCTGACCCAAGTAATTCAGGGCCCCACACACGAGGGAGGACACACACTGGATCTCATTTTTGTCTCTGGCCAGTGGAGGAGTCTTCTGGGAGTAGGGGATTTAGTCATCACACCCCTGTCATGGTCAGATCACTCACTTCTCCTGCTCGACTTTCCAGCCGCTACCCCCCCACCGCAGGGAGGCGGAACCAGAATTTCCAAGATGGTTCCGCCCCAGGCGCCTGATGGAACCTAAAAGGTTCCAGACGGAGCTTGGGCCATTACCTGTAGCCCTGACCCACGCCCGGATGGAGGACCTAGTGGCTGCATGCAATAGTGCGGCCACTGGGGCCTTGGACTGGGTTGCGCCTTTGCGGCCTCTCTTGCGGCAGCGAACCACCCAGGCTCCTTGGTTTTCCGAGGAGTTGAGGGTGATGAAGCGCCACAAGAGATGCCTAGAGAGCAGGTGGAGATCTTCACGCTCTGAATCTGACCGAACACAGGTGAGAGCCCATTTGAGGACTTACCTTGTGGCGTTAAGAGTGGCCAAACGTTAGTATTGTGCCACTCTTATTGCGTCCGCAGATAACCATCCTGCCACCCTGTTTGGGGTAACCCGCTCCCTCCTTCAACAGAGGCCATGGGAAGCCCCTTTACAGGGCAGAACAGAGGAATTTGAGGAGTATCTGCAGGACAAAATCGCTCAGATTCGGAGCGAGTTGGTCCCCACTGGAAGTGGTCTGGCGGGGACGTCGGAGGCAGGTCTTGAGGCACCATTCTGGGAGGAGTTTGACTCTGTTACTTCCGATGATATGGACAGGTTGCGTAGGCACATGTTTATTGGACCCGTGTCCTTCCTGGCTTGTACTGGCATCCTGGGAGGTTACACAAGGCTGGCTCCAGGAGTTAGTCAATGCTTCTTTGAGTGAGGGGTTCTTGCCGGCTGTCTTGAAAGAGGCAGTGGTGAGGCCCCTCCTCAAGAAGCCTTCCCTGGACCCAGCATTGTTAGTAAATTACCGTCCCGTCTCCAACCTTTGTTTTTGGCAAAGGTTGTAGAGAGTGTGGTGGCACAACCGTTTCCACGTCACTTGGAGGAAATTGATTATCTGGACCCGCGCCAGTCTGGCTTCCGGCCCGGCCACAGCATGGAGACGGCATTGGTTGCGTTGGTGGATGATCTCTGGAGGGCCAGAGATGGGGGTTGCTCCTCCATCCTGGTCATATTAGACCTCTCGGCGGCTTTTGATACCATCAACCATGGTATCCTATTGCATCGACTGGAGGGGGTGGGGGTGAGGTGCACCGTTTTGCAGTGGTTCTCCTCCTACCTCTCCGGTCGAGCGCAATCTGTATTGGCAGGGGGGCAGAGGTCGACCTCGAGGCCTCTCACTTGTGGGGTGCCCCAGGGGTCGGTCCTCTCGCCTCTCCTGTTCAATGCATATATGAAGCCGCTGGGCGAGATCATACGTGGGTTTGGGGTAGATTACCATCTGTACGCGGATGACACCCAGCTGTACATCTCTACCCCAAACCACCCCAACGATGCCGTCGAAGTGATGTCCCGGTGTCTGGAAGCCGTGCGGATCTGGATGGGAAGTAACAGACTCAAGCTCAACCTGTCAAAGACTGAGTGGTGGTGGCTACCGGCGCCCCGGTTCAACCAGCTGACTCCATCACTGGCCATTGGGGGTGAACATCTGGCCCCCGTGGATCGGGCACGCAACTTGGGCGTCCTCCTAGATGCCCGGCTGTCAATGGATGACCATGTGACAGCCGTGGCAAGGGGGGCGTTTCACCAGGTTTGCCTGGTGCGCCAGTTGCGTCCCCTATGGGACCGGGACGCCCTTCGCACAGTCACTCATGCACTTGTGACGTCCCGTCTAGACTACTGTAACGCTCTCTACATGGGGATCCCCTTGAATGCACCTGAAGGCTGCAGCTGGTCCAGAATGCGGCAGTTCTGGGAGTCACTAGATACTCTCACGTAACACCACTCCTGCGCGGGCTGCACTGGCTGCCTGTGGCCTTTCGGGTGCATTTCAAGGTGTTGGTTATTATCTTTAAAGCGCTCCATGGCATAGGACCTAGTTATTTGCGGGATCGTATCCTGCGCCATACATCCCTTCGGCCGATTCGCTCTCACAGAGAGGGACTTCTCCAGGTGCCGTCCACTAGGCAATGCCAGCAGGCGACGCCCAGGGGAAGGGCCTTCTCTGTGATGGGCCCGACCCTCTGGAATGACCTTCCCCCTGACATTAAAACGACCACGGATCTACGCTCCTTCGGCCAGAAACTCAAAACCCATCCGGTTTCATCTAGCCGGCCTGGCCTAATTCCATGCTTCCCACCTCAGTTTGTAATTTTAAATTATGTTATTAGGTTTTTAAGGTTAAGTTTTTAATTTTTATAAATTTGTACAGGGGATTATTTAATTCGATTTTAGTTTATATGTATTGTTGATTGTCATAATTTTAATTTTTACCTGTACACCGCCCCGAGTCCCTTCGGGGAGAGGGGGCGGTCTAGAAATCCAATAAATAAATAAATAAAAAAGAAACTCTTCATGGAAATTAGCATTTGAGTTAATATTACCTCTTCCGAGTTCCAACCTATTCTGAAAGCAGCAAATCTGCTTTGTAATATAAGTGATGTCAAGAGGAATGAGTACTCAGAATGCAGTCCTGTTACTTGAAATCCATTATCACAATGCTTATGCTGGAAATAGGCAGTTTTTTGGAAACTGAAAATAAAGATCCCCTTCATTCAGAATCAATTTACTACATTTATATGTATTTGCTAAATGGCATGTCAGTCTGTATTGCTGAGCAATGAATATATGGAAGGAGAATAACATCTGCAGTTAAGGTTCATTAAACAAGTTAAATGAATGTTTTCTAAATCAGAATATAAAAGAACATTTTTGTAACAAACTGAACATACAGTTTAAAGTGAACTATTCAGTTTTGTCATCAGAATTGAGAGAGCCAGTCAAATGTACTGGATAAGGCATCAGCCTGGAAATGGGAAGGTGGTAAGCTCTAGCTCTAGCTTAAGCCAGCTGGCTGACTTTAGGTCAGTCAGTTTGTCTCAGCCCTAGGAAGGAGGTAACAACTCTCCTCTCTCCTCCCAAATGGTAGGATTTTATTGATCTACAGTTAATTTCATTGTGCATATGACTATTTTATCAAAAAAGCTGAAAAATATGGAGGAAGGAAATAAGAAAATATAGACAATACTATTCAACAACAGTAATAATAATATTCCTTCTGTGATGTATATTTATGTTTTATTTTGGGACCATGTTGATGTTATTTCCAGAAGACAGCATGTTTAAGATCAAATGTGACTATGATGAAAAACCAGATGGAATTATGAAGTCTGAGCCATTAGAAATTGGAGAAGAACCCAGAATCCTTTATAACTGTAGGCCGGAATATGGAGACTATGACAATATGGAACTGGAGAGGCATTCTGAACCATGTGACCTTGTCAAATCAAATACTGCAAAACTGAAGTGTGACATTTGTGGATTGGGCTGTGTCAGCCTCAATGTTCTGGTGGTTCACAAACGCAGCCATACTGGTAATTATCATTCATTCAGAAGACATATCTCATTTGAAAATATGTGATCTGAGGCTGTTCCAGTAGCCACTGCAATGTACTAAGTTGGGCAGATCCCAGTTAGTGATCAAGCAATTTAGAGTGGCACCACTTAGGTGCATGCATATGTATGTATGTTGGGGGGATGGTACCTTGAAGATGTTGTTACTCTTACGCACTCTGAAAGGAAATTATTTTGTAAAGAAAGCTACTGATTGGCAACTGGGGGAAACTGTGCAATATAATCAGAAACAGATATTTTCCCCTTCTCTACCAATCCTTTATTCCATTAAGCCTTCTACTAGCTCAGACTAGTAGAAAGCTTAATGGAATAAACCAACCCCATGGTTCTTATGGCAGAATAATTTGAATTTATCTTTAGCTAAGACTGTAATGCTCTAATAATCACTTCACTACTCATATTGTTTTTAAGGTGAGCGCCCTTTCCATTGCAATCAGTGTGGAGCCTCGTTTACTCAGAAGGGAAATCTTCTCCGCCATGTTAAACTTCACACTGGGGAAAAGCCATTCAAATGTCACCTTTGTAGCTACGCTTGTCAAAGAAGAGATGCACTCACAGGTCACTTAAGGACACATTCTGGTAAGTGTTTATTTCTCTTAAGATTGATTGACTTACTTCCTTTATTTCTGTTTTTATCAGCTATATTTCAATTTTTTTAATTATTATTACTACCTGTTTTAAAACCATAAATGAAAAAGTAAGCCTTTAATCTAATCTACATCAGTATCATATATATCCAATTTCATGGTAGCTCCATCCAATTCCTGCATAATTTTGTAATTTTTCATCTATAAACTTCATTCATTTTCTTCTTTTGTTATTGGAGATAACTTTCTCTTGCCATGTTTGTGTCTCTCTCTGTGTGGGTGTATTCTGCAATTCTATATATGTATTTGTTTACTTCTCAGATTAAAACATGGATCAGAAAATTGTGTTATTTGAGATAATATATTCCTCCATATAGAACTGCAGGTCCACATTGTAAACTGAGAAGTGGAAATTAGTTCAGTTTCCTTAACAATGATCAATTCTCCTTCATATTAACCATGAAAAATAATTTCACAAGTACAGCCTTTATAAGAATCCATTAATTACATCAGATTGATCAATGTGATAAAACCAATCCAATTTTGTTGTTGTTGCAACTAAGGAACAACAATTCGGAGGGAAACAGGCAATTAAGAAATAGCAAAAATATACATTAAATTTAAAAAAACAGTATAAATGATCTGGGGAGAGAAGACTTTATTTTATATTAAGAACTAAGAAATAAAGAATTACAAAGCAAACTAGTCAATACCCCAAATAAAGGTTGAGAGTACTGGTGGCACTTCTGCACTGCTACTATTTCTTTCTTTTCAAATTCTCAGAGGTAGTCTAAAGATAATTTGTTATTATTTTCAGGATTTGTGCCTTGCAATACTAAAAAGAAGTGAAAATCAGAACAATAGTTTGTGCTGCAACAGCTGCACAAAGCTACTGAGCTACTGAGGTCTTGGCAGCCCTTTCCCACAAGGAAGAATGGGAGGGAGGGTGGGAGATGAAGGAAGGAAGGAAGGAAGGAAGGAAGGAAGGAAGGAAGGAAGGAAGGAAGGAAGGAAGGAATATCACTAGCCCCTCTCACTGCTAGGTTATACAACATGGAGGCAAGGACAAAACAATCTAATGCTCTGCACTTTATGTCTGGACAGCTGAGATGTAGCTGCAAAGGGGGTCATCCTGGCATCTCCCTAATGGGACCTAAAGTTCAGGAATCATGAGGAGGTATTAAGCAAGAGGTCTCATTAGCATGGAAATGGATCTGCCATTCATCCAAAAATAAAGCAAAGCAAATCTCTAGCTTTGCAGCAGTTTCCAGTACATCACTGATGAATCATATATTATATAAATGAGCTGAGGTTTCCACTGCTGACAGCATGGAAATACGAAGTTTCAGACAGAGCCAATTTCTTCAAGTCAAAATGAGGTCTTGTGTGTCATGATGTCATTGTACAAATGTTGTCAATTAAGTAATTGCCTGTGATATCATTTCTCTCTCACACACGCATCCAATTCCTCCACAGACATTCATGAGACCATGGCTTTTTTTATATATATATTAAAATACCCTTCTTGTGCAGAATTACCCAGAGAAAAGGAAAACAGCTTCTTCCTTCTTTTAATCAGATATATTTAGATTAGGAAATCAAACATTCCCAGTTTAGGGCATCTTTCACTATTTCAGTCTTAAGGCTCTTGGTTATTTAACCTGTCAGGACTGCTCTGGAGATTAAAGTACTTGATATGTTAAAATGATATAATATTTATTACATAACATCTATAAACTAAATACTCATTTCTAGTGGAGAAACCATTCAAGTGTGAATTCTGTGGACGGAGTTATAAGCAGAGAAGTTCATTAGAGGAACACAAAGAAAGATGTCGGACATACCTGCAGAATGCTAGCCTCAGTGAAGCTGGTGAGCAGTTGGGAATTGTTAATTGCTGTGTTGGAACAGTCTTTTTGGGAATCCTATTTTACTTTTGTTGTAAGGAAGAGTGATGGAACTATGTGCTTAAATGAATATACCATATTTTTCGGACTGTAAGACACACTGGAGTATAAGACGCACCAAGATTTTGAAGAGGCAAAATTTAAAAAAAACGTTTTTGCACTCTGCAGATGTCCCAAAAACATTTTTTTGCGAAAATGGGCCTTTAAAAAAAAGGGGGGGGCATGAATAGCCTTTAGGAGGCTTATAGAGGCTTATAACCTGGGGGCTGGGGAGGGCAATGTTGAGCCAAAAATTGGCCCATTTTTTGCTCATTTCTGCCCTCCCCAGCCCCCAGAAGCACTCTAGAAGCCTCCTAAAGGCTATGCATGGCCATTTTGGTGAAGGGGGTGGGATTTTGGGAGGCCAAAAATGCTGTATTCAGTGTATAAGACACATCCAGATTTTCAGCCTCGTTTTTGAGGGGAAAAGGTACGTCTTATTCTCTGAAAAATACGGTAGTATGGAAATTTAAATATCATAGAGGTAGTCCTCACTTAATGACTACAGTCAACTCAGTAATACTGTTCCTAAATGATGTGGTTGTTAAGTAAACTATCGTGTCAATGCAATGGCGTGCCAACCTCTCTTCTGACATAGTTATTAAATGAATCACCAAAAGTCATTAAGCGAGGCATCACATAATTGCAACTTGTGATTTTATTGCTGGTTTCTTTAAGATGTACCACTGAAGGAATGGCATTTTAAAAAACTGTGTCTGTCTTAAGGCATAGACTGCCCCAAAATGGCAACCCTGTTCAAATGGCTTTTACTGTGCCAATCTGGCTTGCTACATCTACAGTAGGAATTTTTGGCTGAGGATATAGTCATTTTATATTTGTTTGTTTGTTTATCAAACTTCTTAATCACCCATCCTCTTCATGCATGGTTTTTCCTGGCTGGACTAAAAATAATGGTTGATGTACAATTGCATTTAGTATTTGTTAATATTTTATAGTTTTCTAGTTTATGATAATATCTATCTTCACTTTTTTAAAAAAAATGCAGAAATATGTATGTAAAAATCATAGGCCTTTGTTCAATGCAGTACTTCAAAGTTGAAATTTGGCAAAAAGGCTATTTTGAGGTAATATCTGTGTCAAAAAAAGAACAACAGTTGGAATTATGAATATCATTAAAAAGAAACATACTCATTTTTAAAACTATAAATGACACAGGTAAAAAAATATATGCCCAAATTCAGGGTAGTTATCTGATTATATCAAATTTACCTGGTCTATTTATTTATTTTTATTTATTTTATTAAATTGGAAGAGAGAACATGGGGATTTTCCGTATTACTTACATACTTAGATATTTAATTACCTAACACTAACCTTTGTTTGACTGCTCCTTTGGAATTCGTCATTGGTGATAATTTTAACATTTATGACCACAGGGCTGAGAACACTGGGGGAAGCTAGGGACGTGCATGTAACATTGAATTCAAATGTGGCTCCCATGCTTGATTGGAGATTCATATCAGACCATTAGCAGGTTCTCTTTTTCCGTGTTCCATTCCTTTGGTGACCACATCATTTGGTGTTACAGGAAACAGTGCCGTTCATTCAGGTCACGCTTAGTATTTCTGAGGTTTTTTGTTAACCAGCTCTCTTGCTCTGAAAAAATGTGAAACTATAGGCCTGGAATGACAAAAGTCACATGTTGGAACAGTGTGAACTGTTTCTCCAAAAGACTCACCACTAAAATAATAATAAAATTGAGAATCAAGGGATATAGAAAGAAATTGAATAAAGATAACAAAAATATTACTGATAAGATTAGCTAGTTATAACTATGATGATGTTTTTAGCTATTAATTCTTACCATTCCTTGATTGTTTTTTCCATTTTATAATTTAAGTTGGAATATCCTTTAATGTCAACACAGTAGTTCAACAGATGACATTTAAGTTAATGTCATATGTAAATAAGTTTTAGAGAGTCTAGCTTTAATGGAGTTGATTAGATTACATTTAAATATATTAAGGTTTGCAAAAAATGGTTCACAAATATATTTTTTATTTATTTTGTACAATATGTCAAAATATATTTTGTTATAACCAGTTAATTGATTTATTTCTATCAACTAATTTAAATTACATTTTCTGTTCACTTGAAATATTTATTCTACAGTTGCAGCATTATTTTGCATTTTGTAGCAATACTTGAGTTGAAAAATTGCCTTGAATTTTTTTACTTTTCACAGTGTAGTATTTCAAATTAAAACACATCTATTAACAAAACACATTTGCAAAAATGTATATAGTTGAGCAAAATACATGCAAAATGCATCAATTCAAAAAATATACACAAAATCTTTATCAAGTTTATCATGTACAGTCTAAAATATTAAGTATTACATATACAATTTTATAATGACATATTGATTGTGTGATAAATTTTATATTGTATGTGAAATTGAAACATGAACATTTCACTTGGAAAAATGGGAAATCAAGAATCCACAAGTGACACATTTGCCCATCTCTGTTTATAAGTCAAGAACTCTAATTAAGTCAAGAAGGGTTTTTTTTTTTTTGGTCTAGTTGCATTTACATTAAACAGACCAGATTCCTATTAGAGGAACTTGTATACTGTATATTCTTTAGTATGGAACTTATTGAAACCATGCTGCATGGAGACAAGCCCCGTAAATTAATATTTTCCATGTGATCTGAGTATTTCCCCTCGTATACAAGACTCGTGGAAATAAATATATATGGTAAGATTTTACATTATTCACAAATAATTATTTAGAAATGTATTTATATAATTATTTTAAAATGTTATTTAATTATTTAGAAAAATAATTTATTTAGAAATAATTACGTGGTCACTCCATCCGATTAACTTCTTGAATTGTTTGTATGCTGTGTTTCAAGTACAGCAGAGAACACTTGTGAAATGAAACTTAGTGAAATAGCATCCCATACAAAAACTCTGCATATTAAAAACTGAAAGACTTTTCGGACATTGCAATGCACTGCAATTAAAAAAAATATATATACAAAATATGCATAAGATGAAAAATGTGCGCAAAAATATATGAATATTTGGAAAGTGTATCTACTATTTTGGTGGTCTAGAAACACACACAGGAAAATCCCACATAGAAATATCTAGATTTTGATGTGGATTTTTGAATATTTTGAAATTATGAAAGGAAATAAGCAAAAATAAGTATTAAATTCCATACAATTCTAACTGATGCAATTATTTCAAGAGATTCTGCTTTTAGTATATTTCATTCCTAACACTGTCCATTCCAACTAGTGTTCCAAAATTCAAAAAGAATCCCAAAATTGTCCAAATTGGAAAATTAACACCAATTGTTGCCTTCAATATTTAATACTATATAAAGTAATATTAAATAATTTGGGAATAATATTCATTTTGAGACCATTTACCTTTCACCAAAGGGTAAGGTTTAATAGACTCCATCTATTGATATCTGAAGAAACCTTTCTTTGTATTTTATTTATATTACATGGAACTACTGAGCTATATCCTTTGATATAACTAACACACATACCTAGATATTTAATATGGCGAAAAGTACAGAATTGATGTTCCTTAATTAGATGGCTGATCAGATTTTCAACTATAGGTGTTAATTCTGATCTTTTGCACTATGATAATACTATGAGGTTTACAAATGCACAAAAGAAATATCATCTGCAAAACAAAATTGAACATAAGATTAGGTTATGTGAATTATTTCCCCCCATACGCATTCCTTAAATTGAAAATAGGGACGAGGCATGTTGCATGCTTTGGCTTGTTTGGTGCTCTCAAGTTAGTCTTGACCTATGGAGAAGGACTGGCTCAGCTGGCTTCATGCTTAAGACAGGACTGGAACTCACATTATTTCAGTGCCTACATTGTTGCCTTAGTAGTAGGAGCTGTAGTAGCACTGTGTCTTTTTTGGGGGGGACAACTTAATGTCCTAAGAAAGAAACAAAAAGTCACAGCAGTGGTTAATCCTACTCTTCCCTGTCACCAGTTTTGATTAATTTCCAGAGCACGATTTAGGAAATGTGTGTTTTGATGGCCCTATGCCTTCAGTAGCACTTGCTGTGTAAAGTGCAAGTTAGCAAATTAAGTAATCTGGCTTGGTCCCATTTTTATGACGAATATCAGAGCCAATTCAAATAACTATGAATTTGAAATGTAGTTGTCAAAGCATTTATTTATTTATTTATTTATTTAGTTGCATGTACGAGATAACAAGTATAAGTATAAACATGGACATGAATGCAGGAAATGGGTACGAATAAGTGGGGACCAAAGGACAGGAACAATAGGCACACTGGTACGCTTATGCACGCCCCCTTACAGACCTCTTAGGAAAGGGGTAAGGTCCACACTAGACAGTTTAAAATTAAAAGTATGGGTGTTTGAGGATGTAACAATAGAGAGAGTATCTACAGAGCAACAGGTTTCATATGTGGTACAATATCATGTCTATACAATGCTTTTTAAGCACTTCTTTCTTTCATGACAAACCTCTTCCAGTGGAGCAGATCATAATCATTTAGCTACTCTCGGCATCAGTCTTTAAGCCAACAATTTGGTCTCTGCAAAGAACAAAAATTCCAGTTAGACAGATCTCTGAACTCCTTCCAGTAGATGTTTCTTACTTGCTTAACCCAAGGAGGTAAAATTCAGAATGGATGGTATTTGGTAAAAAAAAAAATTCCAAGCTTTTCTGTATTTTAGGTTTTAGCTTAAAGTGGTTTGTGTGAAATTAAATATGAAACTCTGTATGCTTTTGCTGTGGATGAGTGGTCTAGAGCAGAGGTCCCCAACCTTTGCAACTTTAAGTCTGAAGGACTTTGCTGGCTGGAGAAGTCTGGGAGATGAAGTCTTAAAGTTGCAAAGGTTGGGGACCCCTGGCCTAGAGCATATTTAGAATTGTTCCTATCTTTCAAACAAAGGAAAATATATTAAGTACAAACTACTTTTTAGCAAGTTTGTCTGCTTTCATAAATCTTCTCATTAATAAAATACTGATAAACTTGTTGCACTCAGAGGAACAAATTTTGAAAGCCACAATTCCAGATTATGTTAATACAGCATTAAATTTAATTGGTAAGTGTTATTTCAGGTCTGCTGAACGAATGTTAAGAGCATCAACAATCCATTAAATAATTAAACAAGTCTCATCAGATTCTTTTCTGCATTGTTATTTATTGCTTTTATTTGTGCTCCTGTTTTGCACCTGTGCTTTTCTTGTTTTATTTTATATTTTGTAATATGAAAATAAGAGACACTGAACTGAAATGCATAACTATTTTATATTATAAAATGATGACAAATTTTGGGCACTAAGTGCAATTTAGTAATACTGCAGGAGCGCAAATAAACTTCATATCCAAACAAATGGGAGACTTCCTACTTTCCCCATCTTATGTGTAACATATGCTTAGCCTTTTAACAGTACTTTTTAAAGCCACACACGTTTTTTATTTCTCAAGGTTAAATATTTCTAATTCTTTCAATCTCTCTGAACAGGATGTAGTTTCTAATTCCTATATTTTCCTATTTCAGATTTTTCAATCTTTTTAAAGTGCTGGGATAGTCTCAAAACCAAATACAGATCTTAAAATGATAGATGCCCAATGTTGAATAAAGTATAAGTAATACTTTATAGATTTGGAAACTGTACCTTTGTTGATGTAGCCTAAATGTTAATGTTTTAATGTGGAGTTAATGTTTCTGCAGCCAAATGCCATTGTCACGTTTGGTTTCTAATGAATATAATTCCCCCCCCCCCCATAAATATTGTTGCTAAACCACATTTCCAGTCTCTTTGGTACACTTGATTCTTGTTCTCTACAAACCTTTGTAAAGATTTTGCATAACCCCCTATATGAATAAAACTAATGATTTAATTAAGGTTAGGACTGGGCAAGAAATACGAATATTATTTAAAAAATAATTCATGTATCAACACAGCACTAGAACATCACAACTTAGAAATCTGATTGGAAATTTAAAACCGTTGTCTTTTTAATGGCCAGGATAAATTTGCTTATATTTGGATCCAAAACCAAGCAATATTTGTTTAGATATTTTTACCATATTTTCAAGTAAAGTAACACATTTTGATATTATTTATTCATGAGACAAATGCAAATATAGGCAAAAACCTAATTCCCACACTGATTTTAGCTGGTATATGGATCAGAATGATTACTGATTTTGTTATAACTTACTCTCTCCCCACTTTGTTATTTTTACTTAAGGAAGTCCAAAAAAAGATTAGAAATTGATGGGGGGGTTTTTTCCCTGAGCTATTACGATCATAAGAAAAATCCCACTTCCTTTAAATCACCTGCTGTTAAAATACTAAAGCTTGCAAACCGCTAAAGACTTTAAATTGGGTTTGGCATTCTTTCCCCATGTAGTTGCACTGCCATAAAGTCACTGCCTGATCATCTATTTCCTTTAGACACTGACACTTGAAAATCTTGTCTCCCATTCTTGCAATCCCCTCTTCCCTCTAGTCTGATAGCTACCTCTCTTCCTCATTCATAATTCCAGGGTGGGAATCAATAGTCCTGCTCAAGAAATAATTATTCTTCCTTAGAATAATGGCCAGGAGGGCGTTTTACCAGGTTCGCCTGGTTCGCCAATTGCGCCCCCTATTGGATCGGGACGCCCTTCGCACAGTCACTCATGCTCTCGTGACATCCCGACTGGACTATTGTAACTCTCTCTACATGGGGCTGCCCTTGAGGTGCACCCGGAGGCTTCAGCTAGTCCAGAATGCAGCCGCGCGAGCAATTATGGGGACCGCAAGGTCCACCCATGTAACACCGCTCTTGCGCGAGCTGCACTGGCTACCTGTCGTCTTCCGGGTGCGCTTCAAGGTGTTAATTATCATCTTTAAAGCGCTCCATGGCTCGGGACCTAGCTATCTGCAGGATCGGATCCTGCCCCATACATCCTCACGGCCGATTCGCTCCCACAGAGCGGGGCTTCTCCGGGTGCCGTCCACTAGACTGTGTCAGCGGGCGACACCCAGGGGAAGGGCTCTCTCTGTGGCGGGCCCGGCCCTCTGGAACGACCTTCCCCCCGATATTAGGACGACCACGGACCTCTGCTCCTTCCGTCTCAAATTGAAAACCTACTTTTTCCGTCTGGCCGGCTTGGGATAGCCTCCTTGTCCTGGGGTTTTAGGGTAATTTTAGTGTTAAGGGGTTTTAGGGACAGTTTTTAGTTTTTATAGATGTTTTTAGCGCAGGTTTTGTTTAATTGTGATTTTAAATTATGTATTCTGTTTGTGTTTATTGTTTTTTAATTTTCCTGTGCCCCGCCTCGAGTCCCTCTGGGGAGAGAGAGCGGGCTACAAATAAAATTTATTATTATTATTATTATTATTAAAAAGTCAAATGTTGAGCAGGTGGATGGAGGAAAAAAGAGAAACCACAAAGAAAAGAAAACAAAGCACATTAGTCTTTATACAGGCTCTGGAAATATAATATTTTTTTTGTTTTGTTTTTTGCTTAGCAAAATTTTGCATTGAAGTGGTAAGCCTGCTCATAAGGAACTGCTGAGAAGGCATTCTTTTAGGAACCTCCCAATCTTGCAACTCCTCAAAGTTTTTGACATATACTTTGAGAAGTTGTTGTATCATCAGCAGATTTGATAAGCATTACCTCTTTCCTCAACCAAATGACTAACAAAAATCATTGAAACAGAGGATTAAACCTAGTTACACTCTACTCCTACCTGAGTTCAGTTTGATCAGTTCATCTTGAAACAGATTTGCTGATGTTAGAACATGATTGTTAATTGAGCTATATATCCACTTATGGTTGTACTTAAGTAGCTGCTAATCATGAGGTATTTTACCTACTCTGTTGCTGAAATATATTACAAACATATGCAGCTTTGCTATAATCTACTAATAAGATATAGTTAATCTGGCAAAAATAAGATATAGTTAATCTGGCAAAAGTAATTATTAATAAATCCCATGTATTTACCATATTTTTTCAAGGTGCTCACAGATATTGTCTGTTTTACAGAATTTTTTTGCAAACCATTTCATAAAAATATACTCTGATTTTTTTTAAAATAGGAAAATTTATTTAAGCTTTTTTCCTCCAAGATATATTTTTGTTTTTTGGGGGAGGGGCATTTTATTTAATTTATAAAGAATATGCAATGTGGAGGCAGAGGAATCTTTTTTTTTTTAGAACTTTTTTTAAAAAATTATTTTAGATAAATTAAAAGACTATAATATAAGGTTTTGCTTCAAAAACAAAAGGGAGCAATATGAATATTTTTGGAAAACCTACTTTGAAACATCACATTACTGGGAAAATTATATCCATCCAGTCAAGATCAACATGAGAACATTTCACCTAAACTGTATGCAACTTCTAGAATTTGACAAATTGTTTGGGAAAGAAGCCATTCTGAAGAGATTGGAAGCATGCTTAGACAACTGCTTTTCAAAATTATAATCAATTCAGATTAAGAAATTCTTACTAATGTTAGTGTACTATATCTCTCAGCTAAAATTATGTTCTGTTTATAAAGTTAATAAAGGAGCAAAACATCAAATCTTATGAAGTAAAGGTACATATCTTTCCCTGTGTGGCATCTGTTTCCCAGGGTTTCTTAGAGAGGTCAACAACACCAGGCCAATTCTCCATTCCATTGCATTGTCAAAATGATAAGTGCCATCAGATTCCTCGAAACACCAATTCTCCATGCAGGAAGACTAAAACACCATTTCAATTGTTTTACATTTTCATCTGCATATAGAAATAACCTCATATATGACTGCAGCCTGCCCTTATGCTTACAGAAGCAAATTGACATCTTTATGCCAATACTACATGGTTTCAATTTTATACATTTTGTATAAGAAGATATATAATTGATTGGGGGGGGGGGAAAGGTTTTAGTGTTATCTTTGGGGAGGTTACCATGTAATTTTGCACTGAAAGGAATTGGGATATAGCTGCAATGAGACTCACAAAATATTAAGAAAATGGGGAAATGGGACAATTTTATTATGGCAATTATTCCATTTAGCAACCTACCTCCTTGGGTTGTGGGACAAATAATTGTAATAAGATGTAATAAGAATATTTCCCAACCAAGAAACCTCCTACATTCTGTTGTTTTGTCTTCACAGTACTATAAACAAAATATAACTATAATAATAAAACAAAATACGATTAGACTGTACTACTCCTTAGAAATTAAGAGAAAAACGCATTGTAGATAGAATTTAACATGTGGTATGAACCCAGCAACCATGAAATTTTGTTGTGCAAGTTTATTTCTTGCTAATATTACTATAATCATCATTACCCTGATAACTTATATGTGGAATAGTCTTATAGCAGTCTGTTCTTTATTAAGTAATTCTGCACATAGCCTACTGATAATATACTACAATCATATTATATGAATATTACTGTTACTATTAATAATAAGTAATGTTTCATAGAGTAGAGATAGTAAGATTTCATCTCAGTGGATAAGCATTTCATGGGTTTGACTATTCTCCATGCGCATTTGCCTTTTACATCTTCAGGGGCCGTTCTGCAGGTGTCTGGTTATCATTCTCAAAATCAGATGGAAATTTGGGCGGGACAAGATCTTCCTCTGTGTTTCGTAAACTACCAGGTCAAGCTTGTTCATTAACAAGAGGAAGTGTATAATCAAGATGTTAATTCTGTGAGGCTTTGTGAATCTGAGAATTGCAAAATTTGGATATGTCTTCTTTTTTGCTCCAGTCCTGCTGACTACATTAGTGAAACGGAGGTATGAGAATAAGAGAGAGGCAGAAGAAGAAGAAAATAACCACAGTTAATCCCAGGCAGTTCTGCTAAATGAACCATTGTGGGCATTTACATCTTCCTTTAAAACTTTATTCTCATGTTTCTGTTTGCTTTTCCCTATCTAGAAAGTTCAGAGAGAAGACACATCAGAACTGAAATGGGGACTGAGCGGGCCCTTGTCCTGGACCGCTTAGCAAGCAATGTTGCCAAACGAAAACGTTCCATGCCACAGAAATTTATTGGTAAGGATTTTTTTTTCATGGACTCTCTTTTGGGTATGGCCATTAAAAGCAGTGGAAATATGACATGGTTCTTCTTACGAACAAATATAAACTTGCATTTGGTAGACAACAGTAACATATCAAATAAGGAAAAGCCGTTACTGTATTTCTTTCCTTCCCTCTTTACGATGACATGAATGGGTTTAGGCATATCCATGGCTTAATGCAGACCAGCCCCTGAAATATACAGTGGAGAGGTTTCTGGTGATAGATGACTCTTTCAAACCACAAAGCCTCCAGGAGAGTATTAGACTGAGAATTGTCACTGATTTCAAATTATTGTCAACTAATCAAGGCAGCCGCAAAACAAAAAGGTGTATAAACAGCAGATTCTGTTACCAAAGTATATGCAGATACTATAAGGCAAATAATTCTCTCTCCTTTATCATACATTGGGGGGTGGGGAAGAAGCATTATTTCTTCCTCCATGAAATAGACATCATAATAAATACTTTTAGCAAAACTGATTTTAGCTGACTGCTTTTCATTGATAATTTTTTTTCAAAAGCCTAGCAATAAGTCTTTTGAAATATAGAATAAACTGCTACAAGAGTAAAACAACTCATTCCTCACCAACATCAGAGAGCTAGATGAAGCAGTGTTAAAAGTAAATGCAGAGACATTCTGTTTTGTTGATTAAGAATTATTTTCTTCTATTTACTAATTAGATCAATTGAATATTGAATCAGTAGTGATTTTTTAAAAATAAATATTATGATTGCTTGATCACATCAGTTGTTCGTAGAATGAAAAGTTCAGGTGCCTGCATATACAATCATGTAATATTCCTTTTAATTCCTATCTTCTTGTTTATTTAAAAATAATTCATTAATTAGAATGATGGTTTATAATAAAATAATATCATTGTCAGCGTCACTGGCTTTTCAAAATTACGTTTACTTTAATGCAGTTTATATTAGGCATCTGATGATTATATTATGGAATTTTAATGAAAATCTGATTTGTTGAATTGTAACTAAAATAATTAATTGAAAAAGAGAAAAAAAGGCAAAAAAACCCACCCCAACTGAAGGGAAAAAAATTGCCTTTTAATTTCTAGGATTTATAGTACTTCCTAAGTATATTATATTATTAAATATGAAATAATGGGATAACAATTAATACTAACCAGACTATAAGAGAAAAAATATTTTTAATTATGCGGGCCAAGTCAAATCAAATATATTTCTCAACTGGAAAAACTTGGTGGTTGCTTGATTTCTCAGCTTTAAATGATCTCGGTATGGATTTCAGTACAATGTTAAAGGCTTTGGCCATTTTTGGGAGGTAGTTTTTGGCAGCAACTTTATTTAAATTTTGATGATTAATAAAAACCCACTGAATCATAGGTATACATCTTCCAGTGTTTGATCTTAATGCCATAATATAAATCTTTAAGCAATAGCCCTTAGAACTAGATCGATTTTTTTATTTTTAACCTCTGACTTTGTGTCTCATTCTATTTCCATTCAGAATAGAAGGAAATATTGTTTTCTTGCGGTTCAAACATGCCCAAACCAATATGACATCTTTTTCTTCCTTGCTCCCCAGCCCCCAAATTAAACCCACCACAATTGTATGAATAGATCTACAATACTTTGGATTTATCTAAAGATCTTACAGCTCATTCCTTTGCCATCGAACAAAAATAAAGTTGACCTAATATTTTTCTATTGACTGCAAAAGTGGAGGGGGAACAATTGTTCACCTTAAGCGCAAAGACCTCCCTCAGTCATTTACATCAAAAGCCATGTAAAATTGTTTGGTAGTGTCATATATTAAACTCCAGAAATGGTTCTGTGTAAGAATCGTTGACCAGAGCGTATTTGCAGTGGCAAAGATTTTCTGCTGTGCAAGATTCATTGTGAATATTGGAGATGAATCCAAAATGTTAGGGTTGCAGAAAGAGCAGATAATTTTTGCTTGTGCTTGGAGAACTGAGAAAATTCAAAGTTTGATTCAACATTACTGGTATTAATACTCTATACTTAATCAATAACTCTTCCTCTAGCATTAGTCAATAAATCACAGCATTTGTTGATAGAATTTATAATGTGTGTTTTACTGTGGCAAACTACAAGTACAGAGCCTATAAGGTACTACAGGTAATCCTTGATTTACAACAGTTCATTTAGTTAGTGACTTATGAACATTTTTTACAGTTATGTTTGCAGCATCCCCATGATCATAGGATCAAAATTCAGAAGCTTATCAACTGGTTCATATTTATGAACATTGCTGGGTCCCAAGGTCATGTGATACTAAATTTGCTACCTTCTGGCAAGCAAAGTCAATGGGGAAGCTAGATTTACTTAGCAACCATGTCACTAACCTATCTAATGCAGTGATTAACTTCACAACTGAGACAAGAAAGGTTGTAAAATGGGGCAAAACTCACTTAACAAATGTCTCACTTAACAACAGAAATTATGGGCTCAATTATGGTTGTAAGTTAGGGACTACCTGTATTGTGTACCTCTCTAGCCCACCTGTTGCCACCTGAATGCTAGAACAATATGATTCCTGACTTTTTATTGAATGAATTTAAATGTACATCTGATCACATTATTTTTCCTTTATTGTGTCATTTTCTTTCATATTATAAGTGCAAATTTAATAACACAATTGTCTTACTGTTCAGACCCAGAAGAAAAAGAAAAAAATATATACTGGCCTTGTTAGTCATCTTATTGAGCAGAACTGTCAAGATCATTTAAATTATGTTCTCTGCTTTTCCCCTGTACCTATCAGCATATGCTGGTACTTACAAGCATCAAACTTTTGATTCACAGTCAGTATGAAAACAAGATTAGATATCTGCAAAGATTACAAAGCCAACTTCCTTCTTAGTATAATTATGCTAGAGATTTTTATAAAATAAGATAAAGACTAATATAAATTAAAGTGAGAAAAAGAAAAGAAGGAAGAAATAAAAGACAAAGCTAAAAGTGAAAGAAAGAAAGAAAGAGAAAAACAGAAAAGTCTGAAAATGAACCATACAGAGAAATAGCTTCCGATTTACTTCACAGCAGTTATAAGTACAACATGAATTTACCTCTTACTCTATGATTACAATGTAGCTCTCTTCTGTCTGCAATTTATTCTGTCTAATCATCAAAACCATAAATCACGAGTTCGTTTTTTTTCTCTTTTGTGCAAGAAAGTCTATAAGGCATTTCCAAGTTAGCAATAAGCATAAATATTATCTTTTCTCTGATCAAATAAATGAATTTGTTCATCCCAGCCGCTTTCATCATCTTCTCCATCTATTCTGTGTCAAATTTATGTGCATAAAATAATCCTGCTGTAATTCTAATGTATCAAAACAAAGTTCCATGATTTTTTCTCCAAGTGTCCATCAATCCTGAAAGAAAACCCCATGGTCTCAGTTGTATATTAATGTTTAATATCATATGAATTAGTCTATAAATATCTGAAGCCAGAATTTTCAAGCTTCTTTACATGTCCACCAAAAATGTAAAATATCTGTTCTTGTTCGTATTTCCAGTATAGATTTGGATTGTCTTTAAGCATTCTAGGCAATTTCTCTGGTGATATATACTAATGGTACATCATTTTATAAAAATCCCCTTTAAGATTATAATATAATTGTTAATTTCAATTCTTTCAGCCACATACAATACAATACAATAGCAGAGTTGGAAGAGACTTTGGAGGTCTTCTAGTCCAACCCCCTGCCTAGGCAGGAAACCCTATACTGTTTCAGACAAATGGCTATCCAACATCTTCTTGAAGACTTCCAGTGTTGGGGCATTCACAACTTCTGGAGGCAAGCTGCTCCACTGATTAATTGTTCTAACTGTCAGGAAATTTCTCCTCATTTCTAATTTGTTTCTCTCCTTGATTAGTTTCCACCCATTGCTTCTTGTTCTGCCCTCTGGTGCCTTGCAGAATAGTTTGATTCCCTCTTCTTTGTGGAAACTCCTGAGATATTGGAACACTGCTATCATGTGTTATATATATCATATATTTTTCCATTATTATATATTATATTAAATATATCATATATTTTCCATTATTACAGCTGCATATTATAATCCAAAAATTAAGGCTACTTTATCATGCATTCTTTCACCTGTTCTTCTATTTCAAGTTTTAATTTAAAAAATTATACATTTTAGCAATTACATTTTATTTCAAAGTCACTCTTACAGTGCTCAGAATCATGAACTCTTTTATTTACTTTAAATCTTTCTAATAATTGCAAACAAGAAAACTATTGGAATCTATATCCCTCTGCCCCCAGCTTTTTTCTTGATTTTATATCATATTTCTCTTGTCCAACTTCTAATATCTTTACTTCTAGCAAAAAAATTTCGACACCAAACCAGTAGTAATGCCGGCAGGAACCCACCCCTGAACAACACCCACTCTTCATCCAGACCAGGTCTGTCCAATCCTCCTTTCTTTTTCTTTTTTTTTTGCATCTTATAACACTTTATATTTAACTTGTATTTTTTTCCCTTGCCACCCAAATTTAGACATATGCTTATGATACGGTTTAAATGGGGCATCAGTTATCAATGTAGGTATTGTCTGAAATGAAAACATCATTCTAATCAAAACATTTATTTTTATCATAAAAATTCTTTCCAGCAAATTATAGTTTCCACATCTTAACATATCTTTTTAATTTCATTCCATGTCTTAACATAACTATTTTGAAATAATGTACAATCATATTTGACATAATGATACCCAGATATTTTACTTTCTTAAAACCTACAAGTGCACCAATTAATTTTGATGTGTCCATTAATATTTCAGTTCTCTTTAAAGGATCTTCTAGAGACAAAATCAAATTATCTACAAAAGCTCTTAACTTTTAAAACACACTTTTTCCGTTTGGCCGGCCTAGGTTAGTCTCTACCTTTAGGGTTTGGGATTATTAGTTTTAATTAATGGGAATTTTAGTGCAGGGACAATTGAATTGAGTTTAATTTGGTTTTTAACTTAGTGTATTTATTGTATATGTATTTTATGCATTTTAATTTTTTCCCTGTACACCGCTCCGAGTCCCCGTCAGGAGAGGACGCGGTTTATAAAAATAAAATTATTATTATTATTATTAAGTCTCTTTTAAAGTCTCTCATCTTCTCTTCTATCTCTATTTAGTATCTCAAGAAACTAAATAAGAGGAGAGACAGTGTGCATCCTTCTCTTGTTCTTTTTTGTATGTTACATGGTTTTGTTAGCTCTTCATTAACAATTATTTGTACTTTCTGTGATGTATAAAGCAGTCTTACTCATGTTATAAAGTTCTCCCCAAAATACACATCATTTAAAACCTCTTTGAACGAAGAGGCCCAATTCAAATGGTCAAAAGCCTTTTCTACATTTAAGAAATCAGTGCATCTTTTTTTGCATTATGTTACTCTAAATATTCCAAAATATCTAGCAAATTTATAACAATGTCTCCTTTAACTGTCTTTTAGATTTTAAAAAATCTACATTGGTCCTCATAAATACATTTTTACAAAATTATTTTAGGTTTATCGGCTATAATGATTGTGAACTTCTTGTAGAAATTATTCAGTTATGAAACTGGCCTATAGTTTCTTGTTAAAATAAAAAAATTGTTCCTATTTAACTATTAGTGTTATATTGATCTCTTTTCCAAGTATTTGGATTTTCTTTCCTAGATAAAATTCATTCTGTTCATCCTCAAAGTATAAGAACCTGGCAATTCATTTGGTCCAGGCATCTTCCCTGGTTTAGTAGTAGTAGTAGTAGTAGTAGTAGTAGTAGTAGTAGTAGTAGTAGTAGTAGTAGCATCTTCAGCAACTTCTCTTATTGTTATAGGTTCATTCATACTTTGTTTCTGCTCCTCTGTAATCCCTGATAAATTTTATTTCTTTAGAAATTCATCTGTTTTCTTTAGTAAAATTTCCCCTCCTTTATATAATTTGGAATGATGGGGTGTTTTTTGTATGGTCGCATTGTCCATTATAGCTGTTTCTCCCTCTTATCATTTCACTTATTCATTCACTCATTCATTCAGTTTCTAACTCAACCAAGTGACTATAGGCCATTTTCTTCTTCTTTTCGTATTTTATAAACTAGCCATTTTCCTGCTTTACCTGCAAATTCAACCATTTTTTGCTTTACATAAATAATTTTTATTTCCATTTCTCTTACTGCTGTTGTAACAGATTAATTTGTCGAGAAATTCTTGTCTTCTCTAGAAATTTCTTTCATTTGTTTCCACCCCCGGTTGTTTTATCCAAAATAGCTTGTGTTTTCTCTTGGCTCTTCTTTTTAAGTACAATATTGTGTTGTGTAAAATAATCTCTAATAACAGTTTTACCTGCATGTCAAACCATATTTAAATGAGAGCCTTTATTTTCAAAAACATGTTTTAATTTCTTTTAACAATGCTTGCTACTCTTCTTTCTGTAACAACATTTCATTCATTCTCCATGTAAAAGAATTTGACTTTTTTTTAATAAACCAAATTCACAAGATTATAATCCTAAAAGATGTTTGATAACAGCTCTACATTTGTTCTTTGAAATCCAAATCAGATCCATTCTTGAAAGAGATCCTTTGAATTAGTTCTTTTGTCTCCATATAAGGAGAACTAAGGAGAAATTTCCTGACAGTTAGAACAATTAACCTCTGGAACAGCTTGCCTCCAGAAGTTGTGAATGCCCCAACCCTGGAAGTCTTTAAGAAGATGTTAGATAGCCATTTGTCTGAAATGGTATAAAGTTCCTGCCCACGCAGGGGGTTGGACTAGAATACCTACAAGGTCCCTTCCAACTCTGCTATTGTATTGTATTATTGTATATCAACTAGCCCTAAACTGTCCATCAAATCAAAGAAAACTTTGAAAAGTTCTACATAGCATTGATTATGTGCCACCAAGTTGGTATCAACTTCTTGGCTTTCTCAAGACTATCTGTCTCTATTCTGATTTTTCAAGTCTTCTGTGAGTGCATCAATTGCTTCTGTAATTGAGTCAATTCATCTTGCTACCTGTAGTCATCTTCTCTTTCATTTCCTTCTCTTTCTTTCCACTTTTCCTAGTTCAATAGACTTCTCTAGAGATCAAGACCTTTGTGTAATGTTTCCAAAATATACTTGTTTGAGATTGTTAAATTGTGCCTTGCATAAGAACTCTGGGTTGATTTTTTTCAATGCATGCCTTTTTTGTTTTGCTTTGCTTTGTCTTCTTGGCTATTCATGGTATTCTCAGGTATTTTGCCCAACGCCATAGTTCAAAAGTATTAATACTTTTTCTATTCTGTTTATGTAATGTCCAACTTTACTTCCCTAGAATGTCACAGGAAAAACAATTTCCTGCTTGATTCTAATCTTTGTAAGAATTGACACATCATCACGATTTTTTTCTAAGAACTTAACTATTCTGCTGATTCCATCTTCAGAAGTTAAAGCTGCAGTTTCACTGTCATTTCACTTTACTCTTAATCTATTATTCTCCTGACCACTTGGGTGCCTAGATAAATTGTTGTTTAGTGGGAGTGCTATATTCATTTTGGCTCTATTTTGCAACTTTTATCTTTTGGGACTTAAATCTTTATTGTGGGGGATGTTCTTTGAGCTGGTCATATGTATGTCTGTCACTCAATTTTCTGCAATAGTTTGCTAAATGTACCAGCTGATTCTCTTGGAAAATGTCAGACTGTCAAGTAATACGAAACATACAAACTAATAACTGCATTGCGTAAGATGCTAGAAGAGATTATAAAGATGAATGTCTCCAAGGATGTAGAAAAAAATGCTATGATTAGTAGGAGTAAGAATTGGTTTGTTAAGGACAAATGTCAGTCTGTCCCTTTTTCATGACAGAGTAATCCCTTAGCTTGATAGAAAATAAAGGGAAAATTGATATTGTTAGATGATATAGGACATTAAGCACTGTCTTTAGCAGAAGCAAAACCTCTCATTACATTATTCCACACAAGATAGGTAAACGTGAGCTAGCGGTTCTGCAGTTCTGCAGTGCAGAGGATTTAGCTGAAAAGCTCACGCAAAGAATACTAATAAATTCATTGGAAGGAGCATACTGAGTGAGCTCTGACCTTGGACACCTGCTATTAAACATTATTATACATGACCTAATGGATGGAATGGAAACTTTTTAAATTGGTAGATTGACATTAAATAGTGATTGGCTAAAACATTTTAGAAGAAAAAACACACAAATAAAATAACACTTACAATCTTGAACATTTAGTTGTATCTAACAGATGATGCATCAGAGGAAACATCAAATATATAGATCCATGATTGGAGAAATCAGATTTGACCACCATGCCTATGAGAATAATCTAAGGTTTTTAGTACATTACCAGCTGATCATGAGCAAAAATTATGATGAAACAGCTAATTGAACCAATGCTATTTTGGATTGCAGTAACAAAAGCATTACACCTGTGTAATGGGAAATAATACACACTTATTAGCTTGGAGTTCTGCTCCAGGACTGGGCATCAGACATTAAATAGGATTCAGAAAAAGAAAAATGAATTCAGTAGGCAACTCACATGATGATGGATGTGGCATATGAAAAATAATTAAAGAAACTATATACATAGCTTGCAAAGCAAAGAGTAAGGGGAAATATGATAACAGTTTACAAATAAATTGATTAGAGACAATGGATTAGACAGCTTTATAAGAGATTGGAGGTGAATTAGATACAATACAATAATAGATAGTTAGAGGGATTTGAAGATTGGAGTAACAATCTGGTTAACCTGCTGACTGTTATGTATGTATGTATGTATGCATGCATGTATGTCTGTATACATACATACAGACATACCGTATTTTTCAGAGTATAAGATGCACCAAGATTTTGAAGAGGCAAAATAAAAAAAAAGTTTTTGCACTCTGCAGACTGCAGAGCTGTATTCAGTGTATAAGACGCACCCAGATTTCCCCCCTCTTTTTTGAGGGAAAAAAGTGTGTCATGTACTCTGAAAAATATGGTATACATACATACATACATACATACATACATACATACATACATATCCAGTATCCAGCTAGAGTAGTTGCTGTTTTTTGTATGTTCAATGTTAGCCCTTTGTGATGTTTGGGTTATTGTTTTTCTTTTTTGTATTTATTTATTTATTATTTTTATCAAATTTATATACTGCCCTATCTCCCCAAAGGGACTCAGGGCGGTGCACAGAAAAAATAAAAAACAAATACAATACAATACAAAACAGTTTAAAATGAATTAAATTAGGGTCTGTGCTAACAATTTGGATTAGAAAAGGTTAAAATCAATTAAAACTTTACCCATTAAAACTAAGCCAGGCCGGCCTCTTGAAATAGATGTGTCTTTAATGCCTGGTGGAAGAGGCATGGGTCCGTGATGGTGCGAAGGTCGGGGGGGTAGGTCGTTCCAGAGGGCAGGCCCCGCCACAGAGAAGGCTCTCCCCCTGGGGGCCACCCATCGGCATTGTCCAGCGGATGGCACCCTGAGGAGGCCCACTCTGTGGGAGCGGACAGGTCTAAGGGAGGTATGTGGTAGAGGCGGTCCCGCAAGTAGCCAGGTCCCATGCCATGGAGCGCTTTAAAGATGGTTACTAGCACCTTGAAGTGCACCCGGAAGGCCACAGGCAGCCAGTGCAGCTCGCGCAGGAGAGGTGTTACATGGGAGTATCGGGACACTCCCAGGATCCCCCACGCGGCCGCATTCTGGACTAGCTGGAGCCTCCGGGTGCACCTCAAGGGGAGCCCCATGTAGAGAGCGTTGCAGTAGTCCAGGCGGGAGGTAACGAGCACTTGAGTGACCATGTGTAAGGTGTCACAATCTAGATAGGGGCGCAACTGGCGTATCAGGTAAACCTGATAAAAGGCTCCCCTGGTCACGGCTGTCACGTAGTCATCCAATGACAGCCGAGAATCCAGGAGGACACCCAGATTGCGAGCCCTATCTGCGGGAGCCAGTGACTCGCCCCCGATAGCCAGAGATGGAACCAGCTGACTATATCGTGATGCCGGGAACCACAGCCACTCGGTCTTGGACGGGTTGAGTTGGAGTTTGTTCCTCCCCAACCAGACTCGCACGGCCTCCAGACACTGGGACATCACTTTGACGGCATCGTTGGGGTGGTTAGGGGTAGAGATGTACAGCTGAGTATCATCAGCGTACTGATGGAACTCTACCCCAAAACCACTGATGATCATGCCCAGCGGCTTCATGTAGATGTTGAACAGGAGGGGCAAGAGGACCGACCCCTGAGGCACCCCACATTTGAGGGGCCTCGACGTCGACCTCTACCCTCCTGCCAACACAAATTGCAACCGGTCGGAGAGGAAGAAGGAGAACCACCGTAAAACAGTGCCTCTCTACCCCGACACCTCCAGCCGGTGCAATAGGATACCATGGTCGATGGTATCAAAAGCCGAGAGATCTAATAGGACCAGGATAGAGGAATGACCTCTATCCGGAGCCCTCGAAATCATCCACCAACGCGATCAATGCCGTCTCCGTGCTGTGCCCAGCCCGGAAGCCGGACTGGCGCGGGTCTAGATACACATTTTTTGTTACTGTTGGATGAATGTTTTCTCTGTTTTCTCTGTTTTGCATTTTATTCCTGTTGATAAAACATCATCATAAACATCATCATCTTCATCATTTTAGTCATTATCTATCCACTGCAGGATGAAGGGCTCTTCCTTACGTTTCCATCAATAGAGTCCTTTATTTTACCAATTGGGCCCACAATATTTGTGGATGTCATCAATCCATCTTGTTTATATATATATTTTAAAAAGACACCAGAGTAGAAAGCAAAAGACTATGAGTTCAAGACGTGTCCTGCCTTAATCATGAAAGCCAGGCAAGTGACTTTGGGCCAGTGATTCTCTCTCTCTGTCGCTGCCCAAGGCATCTCACAGGATTGTTGCAGTGAGGAAAATAAGAGGAGGAAGATGTGTTGAATATGTTTGCTGCCTCAGGTTATTTGTGATGTTTATGAGTAAATAAATAAACTCTTTTCCGTGGTGTAATTTGGCAAAATATTTTTTTGCAGGCCAAATAAAAAAGGAAGAAATACAGTGGTATTTTGATACCTTTTTTGCATTTGTTTTTCTTGTTTCAAAATATTATCCTTTGGATTGGTGTTCTTTTTCTAAAGTCAAAATGATTCCCCCACTCCATCCTTTTTCCTTGAAATCACATTATTAACCTGTACTTAATCATTTTTAAGTACAACATAAAAAATTGTTAAAAGAAAATGCTGATTTTTCTGTCTAGGTATTTGTTTAAGAAAGATAGAATTAGATATAAATATGTACACAAAATAATCCAGTGAGTAAATTAGCAATTTAGTAAAATGGTTTTGGTCTACTCTAGAATAATCTGGAAATTACATGATACAAATCTCTATTAGCAGCCAAAAATGATAGATTTTAGAACTTCCAACAGCAGAATAGGCTAAAATCAGAATAGTGATTTTTTTTACTATGTCTATGCTTTTTATGCTACTCTCTTGAGTAGGGGGAATATTTGAAACTTTAGAATGACACCTGTTCCTGGGGCAAAAAAGCAGCACCCAGCTCCTTATTTCTGCTGTGTCTTATTTGAGTGCAGTGGTATATCTGTTTATTCCTTTTTAAACCTATGGCTAAAATCCTCATTGGCACAGTTTAGCCATGTGATAAAATTTAGTTTCCAAATAAACCAAGAAAACATTGACACGGATAGCGCCACTTGGGACTAAACCATCTTTTTCGCCAACACACAATTCCATTGCAGTATTATCAACTGTGATGTGGTTTTGTTAGTACTGAGCTCTGACAATGAAAAGCATAAAGAAGAGTGTATCATAGACAATACTTCCCCTGATTCTATGAGAAAGGAGACATTCTGAGATTTTGTCTGGTGACTAAGAATCTCCAGTTATTGTAGATATACTGAATGATTCCATTTTATATCCTTTTTTAATCTGCCCAATCTTCTGCCCCAGTGGCTCCATCACTCACAGTTCTGCAACCTGTTTACCCACAATGAGATTGAGCTTTTAGCTCCATGTCAGGGAATGAAATTAAATATTGATCAGTACAAGCCTCTTCTCCAAAAAAGGTGAAAAATATCTTACCAATTGCATTGATCAACATTGGTCTTCTCTGGATTGGTTGCATTAAAAGGTTGTATAAAGAGATGGCAAATGTGTTTTATTTGCCACCTCTTTATATATTAATCTCACCCTTTATTGTCTGTATACATAGTCTAGGAAGGTGAGCATACACAATACTTCCTCCATCGGTACGCCTGATGCGCCAATTGCGCCCCTTACTGGACCGGGCTGCCCTCCGCACAGTCACTCAAGCTCTCGTGACGTCCCGACTCGACTACTGTAATGCTCTCTACATGGGGCTTCCCTTGAGGTGCACCCGAAAGCTACAGTTAGTCCAAAACGCAGCCGCGCGGGTGATTACGGGAGCCACTAGATGCTCCCACATAACACCGATCCTGCATGAGCTGCATTGGCTTCCTGTGGTCTTTCGGGTGCGCTTCAGGGTCTTGACGACCATCTTTAAAGCGCTCCATGGCTCGGGGCCTAGTTATTTGCGAGACCGCCTCTTGCCTCATACATCACTTAGACCGATACGCTCCCACAGAGAGGGCCTCCTCAGGGTGCCGTCGGCCGGACAATGCCGACTGGCGACACCCAGGGGAAGAACCTTCTCTGTGGCGGGCCCAGCCCTTTGGAACGACCTGCCCCCCGAATTACGCACCATCACCGACCTCCGCCTCTTCCGCCAATGTCTAAAGACATACTTATTCCAACAAGCCGGCCTAGCCTAACCTCCCATGGGGACTTTTAGATAGTTTTAAATCGGGTATTTTAAAATTGGGTTTTTAGCATAGGATAAGATGGTTTAATTTATATTATAAATTGTGTATTTATTTTGTATTTTGTATGTTTTTTAAATTTCCTGTGCGCCACCCTGGGTCCTCTGCGGAGAAGGGTGGGATATAAATGTAAATTTAAAAAAAATTAAAAAAAATCTCCCATTTTCTCTACATCAGCCCTGTGAGATGAATTGGGCTGAGTGTGCATGACTGGCCCAGTCACCTCATCAACCTCAGATTTTTAAATTTTTATTTTCTTCAGTGCATTTTTATCTTAGTAGGAAACTTATATGTTTCCATTTATATGATTCCAAGTTTTGATTCTGTTCATACTACAAAAACATTTGGAAAATTAAGTGTATCAAAATCAATATTATCTGCAGGATCAATATCATTATCAAGCTCAATGGAGCTGAACTCTACATAGCTCTCAGTAAAGACATGGCCATTACTTCTAATTAGAGATGCAGGCGTCACACATGTAATAAATAAGTCACAGTTTTTCCATAAGCAAGCCACTAAGTTTGTATTTTCTTTTTCTACAGGTTTTTACTTCAGCTCTAGGATCTTTTACTTCTTTCTTTCCTATGTCTTTTTTTCTTCTTTTTTAAAAGAACCATTTATGAAACTAATGAAAACTGGTCTGTCCCTCATTTGGAGCCATTCATTATTCTTGTATCCTTCACTAATTTTCTCTATTTCTCATTATAAAAATCATAATTAAATCTATTAAGATTATAGGATAATATTTTTCACTTAAGTTATGTATGAATAGATTGATGTTATGTATTAGAAATAAACATAACTACTTCTAAGCAAATTTTAATCACTGTTTTCATTCATTCTTCAGTTTTCAAGAGTAATCCAAACTTTTTCTGAATTATTTTATCATCTTCTTTTCATCCGTTCAATCATGTCACCTCAGAGAATAATATTTTCCTCTGAATCACATCCATTCTAAAGGTCTAAAACTCCTCTGTAGTTTTTCAGTCATCACCAATCTATAAATTCCTGTTTTCATACATACTCATAGCAACCTAAATGACTCTGGTTCCCACATTTCTGCAGCTCTTTTATTCATAATTAAATATATATCTTTATTTCCCTGAAAGTATTTACCAATTCTACTCAGATCAGTTTATATTATATATAAAATATTGTATCTTATTTTCATAAAAAACATAACATTTTTAAATTTTCATTTGTATTCCTTAGCATTTACTTTTTTTATATTCTGAATTGGACATTCCTTATACAGGTAATCCTTGACTTACAACAGTTCATTGAGTGACTTTTTAAAGTTACAAGAGCACTGAAAAAAGTGACTTATGACCATTTCACCCATTTATGACTGTGGCAGCACTGAAGAAAGTAACTTATGACCATTTTGTTCACTTATGACTGTTGCAGTATTGCCATGGTGACGTGATTTACATTTGGATGCTTGACACCTGACTCACATTTATGATGATTGCAGAGTTCCAAGGTCTTGCGATCATCTTTTGCAACCTTCTGACAAGCAAAGTCAATGGGGAAGCCAGTTCACTTAACTAATGTGGTGAGAAAAGTTGTAAAATGGGGAAAAACTCACTTAACACATTTCTCACTTAGCAACATAAATTTTGGACTCAATTGTGGTTGTAAGTTGAGGACTATCTTTACAATGTTCATCATAGATGGGCCCCTAAAATTGACCTCCACTGACCAATATGGCTCAAGGATTTTGCATAATGCATTTTTGATAAGGGCAAGATAGACTGTAGCACCAGCCTTAGTATCTGTGTGCCATATGGGGCATTTCCTACTAATGGTAAAGATAAGACTGGTGCATTCAGGCACATGTAGGCCAAAATTCAACAAGTGTAACCAAATCTCAGTTTTACCACATAAATGATCACCCTATTCCAAGCAAGTTAGTATATTAGTATACTTTTGTTCACATCCCAGCAACTAGGAGGGATGGCAAACATATTGACATATATTAAGGATCCCTCTTGAGAACCTAGTTTAAGAATATTATTTGATTCATGTTTTCTAGAACAGGTATTATGAGTCATAGTGAAATGTCATGTTGTGGGGATTTTTTTAAATTCCTTTGAACTATCAGATGGGTCTTGAGATTGGCAATAAGCTGTCAGCACTCTTAAGCACATTATTAAAGAAACGTGAGTGTATGGTTTCACTCCTATCCACTGAACATTGGAGGTCCTTGACTCATAGTTCTTCCAGTGATAAATATCTCAATGTTTTTTTCTAGTTTCTATTATGTAGCTTAGAAAGTTTTAATATGAAAGTATTGTCTACTGCAGGTTAAAAAGTTGGCTGTGTCAGCAATTTTGATGAAAACTGCTCACCCTGATTCCATGATTTTATTTTTCAAATAGCAGGTTTATATTGTGGACCATGTACAGTACCTGATGATTTTTTTCTCCTTACAATACAATACAATAGCAGAGTTGGAAGGGACCTTGGAGGTCATCTAGTCCAACTCCCTGCCCAGGCAGGAAACCCTATACCATTTCAGACTAATGGCTATCCAACATCTTCTTGAAGACTTCCAGTGTTGGGGCATTCACAACTTCTGGAGGCAAGCTGTTCCACTGATTAATTGTTCTAACTGTCAGGAAATTTCTCCTCAGTTCTAAGTAGCTTTTCTCCTTGATTAGTTTCCATCCATTGCTTCTTGTTCTGCCCTCTGGTGCTTTGGAGAATAATAATAATAATAATAATAATAATAATAATAATAATAATAATAATAATAATAATAATAATAATAATAATAATAATAATAATAATAATAATAATAATAATAATAATAATAATAATAATAATAAACTTTTTATTTATAGACTGCCTCCTCTCCCCAAAGGGACTCGGAGCGGTGCACAGGGAAGTTAAAAATGCAAATATAAAATACATAAATAGCTAAAATAAAAAATTAAACCAATTATCCCTGCGCTAAAACCACTATACTAAAATTAAACACCCCCCTAAAAACCCAATTAAAAAACGGAAGACTAACCTAGGCCGGCCAAGCAGAAAAAGTATGTTTTCAATTTTTGACGGAAGGAGCGGAGGTCCGTAGTTGTTCGAATTTCGGGTGGAAGGTCGTTCCAGAGGGCGGGGCCCGCCACAGAGAAGGCCCTTCCCCTGGGCGTCGCCCGCTGGCATAGCCTAGTGGACGGCACCTGGAGAAGTCCCTCTCTGTGGGAGCAGATCGACCGCAGGGATGTATGGGGCAGAATAGTTTGACTCCCTCTTCTTTGTGGCAACCCCTGAGATATCGGAAGACTGCTATCATGTCTCCCCTAGTCCTTCTTTTCATTAAACTAGACATAACTAGTTCCTGCAACCATTCTTCATATGTTTTTCCTTTTCTGCATTACTTTAAAGATAATTTTCCACAACTTGAATCAGGCTAGAAAGTATGCAGAGAATGTTTGTTTGTTTGTTTATCAAATGTATGTGCTGCACATCAAAGGTGTGACATCCTTTATCCATCATAAATATTACACTTTGTGAAATTTGTTTTCTAACTCTTCAAGTATTATTTACTTCTGTAGGTGAAAAACCTCCTAACTTTGAAGTGAATTACAGTCATGGCTTTTTATATGAAAAGGAGAGAGAGGCTATGCTGCCAGGATGCATGGCAGAGCAAGCCTTCAACAATGCCATTGGCTATCCTGGTGCAGAACCAGCACGCGCATTTGTGCAGACTTCAGCTGCTCCAACTTCAGAGATGGTGCCTGTTATCAGCAGCATGTACCCTCTTACATTCACTCACACTGAAATGCCCAATAATAACCCACTGAAAATGGAAAGGAGTGACATCCAACCAAGAGACAAGATACCTACTGAGCAAGACCTTTCTCCAAACAATAGTGGTCAACATTCTACAGATTCAGATATCATTCAAGAAGAGAACCAGAATCATGCCTACCTTCAAAATCAAATGGTTCCTCCTCCTTTGCAGTCCAGGAATGGACTGCTGACTTTCAAGGAAAACCCTAGATCATATGACATGTTCAGGCAATCAACCATTTGTCCTTGTGATGTCTTGAAAGTTTTCAACAAAGAAGGTGAACCTGTTGGATTCTTTCGATGTGATCATTGTCGTGTTCTTTTCTTGGATTATGTTATGTTCACTATCCATATGGGATGTCATGGTTTTCGTGACCCTTTTGAATGTAACATGTGTGGGTACAGGAGCCATGACAAATATGAGTTCTCCTCCCACATAATTCGGGGTGAACATAGAGTGGGTTGATATGAGAGCAAAATTACTCCATTCTTTTCTTAGATACTCAATGTGCTTCTGTATTACAAAATCAGCCAGTTTTTGAAGTAGAGTTAAATATTGAGTTTTCTCAAGAAGATAAAGCAAAACAAATCTGATCATGAATGTATGAATGGGTATTTTTTATGAAATTCACTTGAACTAAAGTGTTCAGCATTCTTTGACCAGGAACTGAGAAGGTTAAACATTATACTTTCCAATACAGGCAGCATAATATATATTTTAAAACAAAGATCTCCTTAAATTCTAAACTTTTTAGAAAAACTGGCTTTTTCAGTAATTCTCTGCTTTTCAACATTTTATTAACAATGTACTAATATTTGGCCCAGCCATCTTTTGTCTAGTTAAACATCTTTTCCATGTCTTGTGGCAAAGGGTTTACTGTATTATAGTGCTGCCTAACTCCAGCAAATGTTACTGCCTTATTTTACCACATGCTTTTTAAGGAAAGCAAAGGCTTCTTCCATACTAGACTTCTATTAAGCTGTCAAACTGCCTTATTCAAAATTCTACTAAATATCCAAATGACATCACCTTCTATTTCTAACCTTCTTGTCTCAGAATTGCAATAAAGAAAAAAACCTCCCAAATCGCACCGCAATGTCTTTCAGCAGCACTCTGGAAGCACACAATGATGATATATAGAAAGGTATAATGACAAAACTAAAGGAATTTTCTTACAGGAAGAAATTACAATTTAACAAACATCTAGAACTCGTGTGATTAAGACCTAAGGAATGCCAACAAGAAGGGAACTTTTAAAATGTGGAAACTTGTGACTGAATTAGAATCTAAATCATTATGAACCCAAAGTGCTGAACATGTAACTCATTGCCATCTTTAGTATTAAAAGTAGGCTTAGGGATAGTGCTATAGGATTGGCATAATCATGTTTTGAATATCCATGGGAAAAAATGAAGGTACATGATTATATGAACATTGAATAAAGATTTGTAGGGGAAGAATTTAAAATTTTCTTATACATGTCTTTCTTTGATACATGCACTGTAATATTTAATTGTAGCCAATAGATATTTGAAATCATGTGTCATAAGGATATTTGTCAAATTTTCTGGGAATGCCTTCAACTTTTTTTGAATATTGAGTACTGAACACAAGATGGGTAGCTAGGATTTGTTGTTTTTCTAGGAATGAAGTTATCCTCTTTAATAGTAGTAGTGCTCCAATCCTAAAACTGCCTCACATGGACAATAATAGCCTGCTAGTTATAAAATCACACCAAGCAGAAGACAATTTTGTTGTTTTGTGTCCTTCAAGATAAACTCCAGATTTGATGAACAGGGAAGACTGGGGGGTGGGGTGGGGGTGAAGACATGCCATCACATTTCAGTGAAATATGTTTTCAATGAAATGTCAAAGTTTCTTCTGAGCAAAATAGTAGGGGAATATTGAAGGGATATTAAGATATAATGAACAGCAAAATCTCTCAACAGTGAATGGGGGGAAATGCAATGCATGCTAAGAAACTTTGCTCAGCATCAGCTTTCAAAATCTAGATTTTTTTTCCTTCAAAGAATTCTTAAGAAAAAAAAAAAGGAAGTTTCTATAAAGCTAGAGAAATTACTCAGGCCAGTGGGGAAAGATTTGCATTACTGTGCTGGTAACTTTTTACTCAACTTTGCTTAGTCTCCTTTCATTTTAATACTTCCGGAAGAAGAAGCCTTTCTCTTACCTAGTAAACAAAAATATATATACTATTATTATCTAAATAGATTTAATATTATCATGTAATAGCTAAGTCTTATTTCTAATATATGGTAATATTGTGTATAAACACTGCTGTTTCAACTATTGGCTGCTCAGAATTCTTCTCTAGAAAAATTGGGTGGAATGTTTTGACTTTAAACATAAATCTCTACTGTGTTTAGTTTATATTGTAAATCGCTTGTTTTAATGTCTTTTCTTCAATGTATAAATTAACAGATAAAATTTTAATACAATATGATTTTCATTATACATGGCTTTGATTATTTTATTTATTATTTTTTTGGTCTAGATTCAAAATTATAAATCGTCTTTGTAATCCAGTAGAAACAGCTTGTTAATACTTGAATCAAGGCATCTAAGTTGAGAACTAAGAAACCTAATAACAGTGGGATCAAAAGGCACATTCTGTTACTGTCAAGTTGTCCTCCACCCACTCCACCCACAAAATCCTTTTAGGAACAAATAGCAAAGTGGACAATAAAGACATAAAATATTTTAATTGCAAAGGAAATAGGAGGCCCAATTCTCTGGGTGATCCTCCACTATCACATTCATTTTCCATGAAAAAAAATATTCTTATTTAACAAATGCTGATTCACTACTTTCAGATTTATCATGATAGTAATCAATTATTGCAATATTATTTTCCTATCTCAAGGATATCTTGCATATGAGAGAACCACTATATGGGATCAAAGTAGCAGCAAATTCAGAAAACACATTTCACAAGTCTTTACTGTCCTTGGCATAGGACACATTCTTAAGCACACAATTTCTCAATATAGAAACTCTGTTGGGTCAATTTAGTCCTAGATGATTTTCCAAGTAAAAGCTAACCAAGTGTTAGTAGATTGCTTGAACTAGCAAAATGGGAAGCCGAAGGCCTCAGATCTCCTCTACTAGGAGTCCCCAGGTTTTCTAGCTCCAATTTCTGCTTTCTTCATTTCTATTGCCGCCATCTATCTTCCGGAGGGGGCATATTATCTGTTGCTCATTTGATAACCAGCATGCAGCAGAACTAGGTCACTTACGGTAATTAAGAGATAAAAACAAATTGAAGTAATAATGCCCTTCTATTGGGAGCGATAGATCAATCTCATAAGGAATGAACAAAATTAACCTTAAAAAAAGAAAACAGATAAAATGTATCAATCTCTTATTAACTTTAAATTTTAAAATACATTCAGGGTGAAGGGATTCTAGTACAAAGTGACCAACTCAGGTCAACTATTTCCTGAGCAATTTAAAAAAAAAAAAAAAAAGGGGGGGGGGGAGATAATAAAATATCAGATAAGCCACAAGATGGCACTGGTTTTCTAGAAATGGAAATTTTCATTACTCAAAGAAAGGAGGCATTTTAAAACAATTTTACAGAAAAATAATATAAACGGTCATGACAATTGAATGCAAGGTTAACATTTGGTCTAGTTTAATCTACTGGTTAAGAGAGCAGACTGAAAACCGTTAAATTCTAATCCTGCCTTAGGCATGAAATTGGCTGAGTGACTTGGGCCCAATTTACCTCACAGGGTAGTTGTGGGGAAAGTAGGAGGACAAAGAAACATTTGGAATATATTTGGTGCTTTGTATTATTTACAAAAAATAATAAAGGTGGGATAGCATATCTAAAATTAAAAATTAAAAATAAAGTTGCACGTATTGTCTTAAATTTTACAGAGAATTCCATTCCACAAACGGAAATAAAAAATCATAGTGCTATCTCCTAGCTATTAACTATTTCCATAAAAGCAAGACATTTTTCTGAAGCAAAAATACTCTCTTTCTTGAACTTCCTCAGCTTCTAATAAATTTCAGGAGCTATTCAGCGGTCACTCAGCAGGATGATGGGATCCTATTCCGCCCCCTCAGATTCTGTTTCCAGGCTCTCCCCAACTTCAATTGCTTTTTTTATTTAAACAAATAAAACCCCTTCATGATTTCCTTAGAACAGTGTTTCTCAATATTGACAATTTCAAGATATATTGCATGGACTTTAATCTTGCTAGCTGCGGAATTCTGGAAGTTGAAGTTCATATATCCTAAAATTGCCAAGGTTAAGAAACATTAGCATAGAGCAGTGGTTCTCAAACTTCCCAATGCCGCAACCCTTTAATACAGTTCCTCATGTTGTGTTGACCCCCAACCATAAAATTGGTGTCTCGGTTCCTAAAACCATTGAAAATATGAGTTTTCCAATGGTCTTAGGCGACCCCTGTGAAAGGGTCATTCGATCCCCAAAGGGGTCATGACCCACCGGCTGAGAACCGCTGACATAGAAGAAAGGGTAGAAATAATATGTCTCTGCAAGGGACAAGAACAATGTCTCATTTGAGTGAATGTGCTTCTTTTATATTTGCAACAAAGTTCTGATCAGTAGTGGGATTAAATAATTTAACAACTGGTTCTCTGCTGTAATAACAAGCTGGGTAGGCATGGCTTGGTGGTCATGTGACCATGTGGGCGTGGCCAACTCAACATCCCTCAAATCAATGGGTGCTTCACCTTAGCTGTTACAATGTAATAAGGGTTAACCAAAGAGGCAGTTTCTGAAAGCAGGCAATAAAGCTTGAGCTAGCAACAGTACCAGAATGTTTCCTTCCTGCCTTCCTTACGGGATTAGCCCTGTAAAGTGGATAAAAATGAAATGAGATTTCTTCCAACTGGTGTTCCAAACTGCTTAGAAAGTTAACAACTGGTTCTCACGAAGAGGTGTGAACTGGCTGAATCCCACCACTGGTTCTGATACACTAAGCTTGCATGGATGCTGTAACCTCTCTTGCGTGGATTCTGTTTAGCACATTAAGAAGGTGTTTATTGGAGACAAACTGATCAAAGCTGGAACTCCTCTAAATGAATGACTATTGCATAAGTTGTGGTATGGAAAATACAAAGTTAAAGGATTGGATTAAGTCTGTCTTGAATCTATTGTCAAACCATTTTTTTAAAAACTCAAATTCTAGTCTTATGACAGTGACATATTAATGATTTAAACATTTTAATAGGAGCCTAGGCCAGAGTTTCCCAACCTTTCCAGTTTTGTGGACTAAAGGGGGGAGGGGATCCTTCCCTACAAGCAGCGGGCAAGCACACATATGTGCCCAGCCCCATTTGCATGAGAGTGTGCCCATGTGCCCACTGCTCATGCAAATAGTGACGCGCGAGTGTTCATTCGCCTTCCACCTCCATGGCCCAATTCCAACAGCTCAAGGCCAATAGTGGTCCACAGCCTGGGAATTTGGGACACCTGATCTAGGCCACTTCCCTACTTGTGAGAAAATATTCCACATTGTCATTTGTGGGCCTTGGAAATTTCAAAGGGTGAAATAGGCATGCTGCTGAGAACTATCATGGATACTTTCGAAACCCTATTGAAATGAAATATTTTAAACCTAGTTTGAGTCTGATGCCTTCCATATGATTGGACTATAGTCCACTAAATTCCATTCAAATCATTGGCTTTGTTGGCAGTATGCTGAAGTCTCATCAAAACAATGCAATGTTTTACTAAAGATAAATTTAAGCCAACATGTAAAAATGTGTTATCCTTCAGAGCATTGAACTAATTAACATCCAAGATAGCAGAGCTTTGATTAGAAATGTCAAGTATCCAAGCATGGTTCCAGCTTAATTGGAGTGCAGTGAAGCAGTTGTGATGCTCCTGCTTGGGGAAGCAACAAGTAACTCAGAGGAAAAAAGCTGAAAATTTTACAGCACGGGACAACTAGAAGAAGTAGACTTTTTTAGAAGACCCTCAAGATTGTGTGATTGGTATTTGTAGTTCTTAGATGAAGTTCCCTCTATGTTTGTCAGACTGTTTAATCTTTGGAACTGAGATATTTGCTATTATTAGAAAACTTAGTTGATCAGTGTGTGATTAAAAGAAGGGGAGGCGGGGGAGAATGCAGAAATAACCCTTCAAACCTAGGAGAAACAGCAGCCTGAAAAAAGGAATGGTTTGGAAAGGAGAGAAAAAGACAAAAGTGTGAGTGGCATGTATAAAACACATATAATAAAAAACTTTAAACTATAAAAAATAAAAAATGAAATATATTCTCATATCAAGATGGACAAATACAGGTTAGATATAGTGATGTACCATATTTTTTGGAATGTAAGATGCAACAGAATAAAAGACACACCAAGATTTTGAAGAGGCAAATTAAAAAAAAAAGTTTCTGCACTCTGCAGACCTTCCAAAAACAGCCTGTTTTTCATGAAAACGGGTCCATTTTATGTCAAAATAAGGGCTGGCATAGCTTTTAGGAGGCTAGTAGAGTGCTCCCGGGGGCTGGGGGGCAAAAATGACCTGTTTTCACTCATTTTTGCCCTCCCCAGCCCCCAGGTACACTCTGGAAGCCTCCTAAAGGCTATGCATGGTCATTTTTGCAAAGGCGGCAGGGTTTCAAAAATGCTGTATTCAATATATAAGATGCACCCAGAATTTCAGTCTCTTTTTTGAGGGAAAAAGGTGCATCCTACACTCCAAAAAATACGATATATGTCACTATCCCCCTTCGGTAGGATATCCATGATTGGGTAGGAACTCTAGATGCTACAATCTTTATTGTCTAGTGCTGTGATGGCGAACCTTTTTTGGCTTGCGTGCCATAAGTAGGGGGAGTGCAGGGGGGTTGTGCATGGGCGTTCCACACCCGTAATGCAACGCATGACACACACACCCCCAGTGTTCATGCAAGCACTACAGGCACTCCCTCCCATTTTTTGCATGCTTTTTTCATCCTCCCCAGGCTCCAGAGACTTTATAGGAGCCTGGGGAGGGTGGAAACAGCTTCTGCTGCCCCCCTCAGAGGCCTTCCAGAGGCTTCAGGGACCTTCAGGAGGCTTCCGTGAACCTCTGGAGGGCAAAAAAAGACCCTCTGAGCAAACCGGAAGTGACTTCCGGTTTGCTCAGGGGGTCATTTTGAATGCTCCAGAGGCTTCAGGGAAGTTCATGAAGCTTTTGAAGGGCCTCCCGGGGGGCAGGGGAGGCTCTTTTCGCCCTCTCCAGGCTCCTATAGAACCTCTGGAGCCTGGGGAGGGTGAAAAATGGCTTTAAAAAAAGGTGAACTCAGCTGGCCAGCGCTGACCAGGAAACTACAGACCAATCAGCCTAACATCAATACTTGGGAAGATACTGGAAAAAAATAATTAAAAAACATCTGCCAACATCTGGAAATGAGTAAAGTAATAACTAGAAATCAACATGGGTTTGTTAAAAACAGATCATGCCAAACCAATCTTATTTCATTCTTCAACATAGTGACAAAATTAGTAGACCAGTGAAATACTGTGGACATAATAGACTTCAGCTCGCCGCTTGGTTGGGGTTTCTTGACCCGCCTGGTTGGATGGTGTGCATCGACCTGTCGCCAGTTTCAGAGGCTCTGGCTTTATCCAGGGCGATCTGCAGGGTTAAACTGGTTTTGGAGAGTAGTCTCCGTTGGAGGTTTGGGTCTCTGTAGCCCAGGATGATCTGGTTGAGGATTTGCTCGTCCAAGTCCCGGAACTCACAGTGCACTGCCACCTGGTGGAGAGCAGCCACATATTGGTTTATGGTCTCTCCGTCCTTCTGGTTCCGGGTGTGGAACACATATCTCCTCACCGACTTGGATGATCTGGGGGCGTAGTGTCTTCAGGGCTTGCTGTAGGGCTGACCAGATGACCGACTGTAGGGAAGTTGGCTCACACATGTCCTTTGCCGTAGCCAGCACCTCTTGGCCGCAGTAGCTGAGGAACATGTTCTTTTTCTGGTTCTCTGTGAGGTTCCTGAGGTTGTGGGCTTCCAGGAAACACTCGAACTGGATCATATAGAACTCCCAGTTTTCAGTTGTTGGGTCGAATGGAGCCGGGGTGGCTTGCAGGTTCATGCTGCTGTCTGCTCATGCGTTCACCTTGGCTGCTGGTTCCACGTGTCCTCGCTGAGCTCAGAACTTGGTTGCTTGCCCGGGAGTGCTTCACTCTTTGCCTAGTTGCCTTCCGATCCCACCCTCGTCGCCAGTGTTAGATCAGTAAAGGAAGGACACACTAGGAGTGAATTCAGCTCTTTATTAGCAAGGCATAGCTCAAGTCACAAGCAGCTTTCGGCAGCCTCTTTTTAAAGGTAGCCGCCGGTACGATTGACCAATCACAGCCGGCCCTGGTCCCAACCAATCAGGTCAACCCATTAGTTGCCGACCGGAGTGGAAACCTCTATTGTAAGGACACAACACCCATCACTTGAGGCTTTTAAGAACAGACTGGACTGCCATCTGTCAAAAATGGTGGGGGATTGAGCCAGGTGGTCTGCAGGGTCCCTTGCAACTCTGTTAATCTGTATTTATAACGTTTAGGGAAGAACATTCATCAGTTGAAATATTATTGGACTGAAACAATGCCCAAAAAAACCTCCAAACATTGTTGTAGAAATGGCTAGTTTAAATTATTATGAAAAAGTAAAAAGTTCAAATTTGATGTTATTATCTTATTCTATGGCACTAAAGGAAGTCAGAAGTCAATGTCTTTTCTTTCTTTTTTCCCTTTGCCCTTCCCTTTGCCCTTCCCTTTTTTCTCCCTTACTTTCCTACTATTTTCTTTTATATTTTTCTACTACATATTATAAGGCAATAAAGAAAGAAAGAGGGGAAAAAGAAACCCCAAAAACGGGTTCTTTTAAATTGTTGGACAAGGATTGTTTTTGGTGTTTTCACCAGATACTTGGCAGCTCTAACAGTGACAACTGACTTCATTGAAAGGCTTCTGAAAGATTCTGTTTGACACTTGTGGGGAGATCTCAGTCAGCAAAACTTTGTGGCCAGAGGTCGGTTGCTCCCAGTTCGGCCCACACTGGGCAAACAGATAGTAGCGGTAGCAGGAGGCTCTGCCCACCTGCCCAGACTCTTCTGAGCGTGTGCATAAGCATCACACACACACGAGCAAGCCAGTAGTAAAAAAATTGGAAACCCACCACTGTTTGTGGCAGTATGTTTCTTCCATGTTACTACATTATCCATGAGAATTTATATTTTCCCCCTCCCCTCTCATAAGCCTTGACCCAAACAAGGCTTTCAAACACCCACATATATTTTTCCACCTCAAATTAGCGAACAACCACTGCAAAGGTGAGAACTTTAAGATTGATTTTTATCTTCTAAAATTCTTTCAAGAGGTTTTCACAACCCTTAGAAAACATTTTCCTATTATTTTGAGGTGTGAGTGAGGAGGAGAAATGATTCAATGATTTGGTGTCACAATTTTTTTTTGGAGTCCTCCTATAGCAGTTGAAGTCTCAATAAGTTTTACTTGAACAACAAATGAAATGACATTTTAACTGAAAGGTCTATGTTTCTGCAGATATTTATTGGGGAGGGGTGTGTGTGTGAGAGAGAGAGAGAGGGAGGGAGGGAGGGAGGGAGGGAGGGAGGGAGGGAGGGAGGGAGGGAGGGGAATGCATTTGTAGCTTTAAAAGTCTGGAGAAAATTCCATGCTTTATATATTGAGAGACTCCAAGACCCTTTCCATATTGGCACCCAATTATGGTGCAGACAGGCCATAGGGACTATTTTTTTCTTGTTGTTCCCGTGATAATACCTTCAATTGGTCAATTTGTGTTTTATAATATTTTGAAAATCTATATAAATAAAAATGTAACAAGAGTTTGTTCAAAACCGCTAATCTCCGAAAGTACTGCACCGATCGCTTCCAAATTTTCACACAATGTTCCTTTCGAATATGGCAACAATGATATAATGATATATATAGATTGTGTAGATGTCACACCTGTGCCAGGTACACACAATGGAAATGTAAAAAAATGTTTAAAAGGTAGGTAGATGGATAGAGAGAGAGCAGTGGGCCACAGGTATTATGTCATCCTTTATGACATAAATACTCTGCCCATAAGATGCAAGGAAAAATACAGTAGGTAGGTAGGTAGGCAGCTATAGGGATAGAGAGAGGGAGGGAGAAATGCAGTAGGTAGGTAGGTAGGAAGAGGGATAGAGAGAGATAGGGAAAAATACAGTAGGTAGGTAGGTAGGTAGGTAGGTAGGTAGGTAGGTAGAGGGATAGAGAGAGGGGGGAGAAATACGGTAGGTAGGTAGGTAGGTAGATAGAGAGGGAGAAATACAGTAGGTAGGTAGGTAGGTAGGTAGGTAGGTAGGTAGGTAGGTAGAGGGATAGAGAGAGGGGGGAGAAATACGGTAGGTAGGTAGGTAGATAGAGAGGGAGAAATACAGTAGGTAGGTAGGTAGGTAGGTAGGTAGGTAGGTAGGTAGGTAGAGGGAGAGAGGGAGAAATACGTTAGGTAGGTAGGTAGGTTGGGAGTTATACGGTGGTTGTGTGAATGTGTTAGTGTACAGTATGCAGGTGTAGATCTACACACAGATTGGTTGGCCATTTAACCAGACTGGGCCACAGCAACACGTGGCCGGAAACGGCTAGTTAATAATAATAGTCATAACATAACACCTGCCTATCTCAGGTCTTTGGGAAGGACTCAATGGATAAATACAAATGTCAATCCAGTGTAAACATCTGGCTTATTGGCCAACCATAATAATAATTGAAACAACTTCTGACCTGCAACAAAATCTTTCACACCATCAAACAGCATCTGTCTATCCTTGTCTAATGCAGGTCCTTGGGAAGGACTTTGTCAGTGAATAAAAATGCCAAATCCAAGCTAAACATCTGGCTGACTGTGTGACCAATCATCATCATACTAATGTAACCCACGGATAGATTGGCTGGAGATGATGGCAACTGTGCTTTGATATACAGTACATCTAAGAAATTCCAAGCTGGGAAAGTTGATGTCTGCAATGGATAATGGCAGATAGGTAACTTTCAATTCGATAGTAAAAATGTCATCTCCCTACCATCATAGTATCTCCCCACCTTGACATTAAAATTGCATCCACAATCTTAATACATTTTAAAGATTATTTGATGATTTTGATATAAAAATAGAAATACTCAAAGCATATGCAGCTCGGACGTTCAACAATATTGTATTGTTGTATTTATAAATATGCTTTTAAAGTCCTGTGCACCGACCCGAGTCCCTTCGGGGAGAGGGTGCGGTCTACAAATCAAATAAATAAAATAAAATAAATAACTCATTTTAATCATAGCATCATCACAACCGGAATAAAAAGGAGTTTGTTTCTACTGCCTCCATGATAAACATTTTTATTGGGAAATAAAACATGTATTGTTTTAGAAGAGGACAATTTCAAGTAAATAATAATAACAATGAACATTCATATCCACAAATCTGCCCAGCTGTCTACATAATTTTTTTTACAAATAAGAGAATGCCATGAGGATCACATTGGAAATGATTGGCCTTTTTCAGTTCTCTGTTACACCCCATTCAATCATAAAGTGTGAGTTTTGGGTTGTCAGATTTCACAACAACAATCCTGTGAGCTGAGTTGAGCTTAGAGAGAGTAACTGGCCAAAGTCACCCATCTGGCTTTCATGCCTAAGGTGGGACTTAAACTCAGTCTTTTGGTTTCTAGTATGGTAGTCTTAAATACTAGACCAAGGTATTTTCCCATCCCAATTAAACATGACGGCAAGTTTTCCTAATCTAGTATTCTTTGCTTGGTTGGGGGGGGGGAAATGATTGATACAGTGCCATCACATTATCACAATGTCCACCCTTAGAGGTAACATAGTAGATCTTCTCCAGAGTGATCTATCATCAGCCTGGCCCTTCAGATATTCCTAATCGAGACCATTCACCTAGTTCTTCTTTCTTTCCACTATTTCTAGTATTATGGACTTCTCAAGGGGAGGGGGTTATATCTTGCATAATGTATCCAAAACATGCCTTTATTCTGTGATTCCTTTGTTGTTGTCTTGGCTATCCATAGTATTTTCCAGCACGAAAGTTCAAAGGCATCAATACTCTTTCTGCCCTGTTTTTTTAAGAGTCCTTGATACCACTATACTTTGTGTTACTTAGGATTCAAGATTTCAATTCATTAAGGAATTGAAAAATATTGAACAGAAATGCTGGGGGCATTTCAACCCATCCCAGATGATTTCTTTGGTGCAAAAGAGAATTAAGCGATTCTCTCTCTTCCTTTCTCTTTTCTCTCTCCCTCTCTCCCTCCCTCTCTCTCTTTTCTCTCTCCCTCTCCCCCCCTCTCTCTCTCCCTCTATTCATCTCTCTCTCCCTCTCTCTCCCTCTCTCCCCCCTCTCTCTTTTCTCCCTCCCTCTCTCCCTCCCTCCCTCTCTCTCCCTCTCTCCCTCTCTCTCCCCCCTCTCTCTCCCATTCCCTCTCTCTCCCTCTCTCTTTTCTCTCTCTTTCTGTCAAAAAAGATGTGTAGAAAGAAAACAAGTCTATTGCTTGTTTCCCGTGAACTGAATGTTTACTGCAGTAACAGTAATTAATAATATTCTCTAATTATGCTGTGTAGATTTTTCACGATTTCTGAAACTGAACTTTCCCACAGAATCCATTTTTTCACTGGATTTGCACAAGAGAGGTTCCCCCCACCCACCCCTTGTTACGGATTGCTTGCTGAATCTCACTTGAAAAAAAAAAAGAGAACCAGGGAGCTGCCAGCTTTGCAGCCAGCTGCCGCCTCCTCCGCTGCCGCAGCAACAGGAAGAGCACCTGCCGGATCCACAGTTCACATGTGTTCCCATCAAAGACCCCAAAAAATGCAGCCACCCCTGACTCTGTGGTTTCTGCAGATTTGAATAAAACTTTCCTTTGTTCAAAAATGTAGGGAGCGCAGGAGAAAAGATGTGTGAAAAAAGACGAAAAAGAAAAAAAAGGCGTGTGCAGGGGACAATCCCTGCTGATTTTAACCACTTCCAATTTCAGTGTAAAAGATTTAATAACATGCTGAAATTTCCAGTTGAAACCAATACTTTCTTGGGTTGAATCCTACAGACAGATAAGCAAAGATCAAGTTCTTCGCTCTAACGGCTGCCATCATTGGCCGAATAGGCATGAATGCTTTTGCCCCAGGACCACAGGATCAGGTGCAGAGAGCAAGCATGCTCTCCCTACCACACCATTCCCCTGCAGTTTCCCTAGAGCAGGGATCTCCAACCTTTGCAACTTTAATTCTGAAGGACTTCAGCTCCCAGAATTCTCCAGCCAGCAAAGCTGGCTGGAGAAGTCTGGGAGCTGAAGTCCTTCAGACTTAAAGTTGCAAAGGTTGGAGATCCCTGCCCTAGAGGATAAGCCAGATGGGCTGCAGTCTACCCAGAGAGGGCTAAGTAGGGTACTGGCTCTGCACTCAGGAAGTATTGCTCCCCTCTCCTCCCACATTCCCTCACCTTGGACTAGGGGAGTCATGATAGCAGTGTTCCAATATCTGAGGAGTTGCCACAAAGAAGAGGGAGTCAAGCTAATCACCAAAGCACCTGAGGGCAGAACAAGAAGCAATGGGTGGAAACTAATCAAGGAGAGAAGCAACTTAGAACTGAGGAGAAATTTCCTGACAGTTAGAACAATTAATCAGTGGAACAGCTTGCCTCCAGAGGTTGTGAATGCCCCAACACTGGAAGTCTTTAAGAAGATGTTGGATAGCCATTTATCTGAAATGGTATAGGGCTTCCTGCCTAGGCAGGGGGTTGGATTAGAAGACCTCCAAGGTCCCTTCCAACTCTGCTATTGTATATATTGTATATATTGTATAACAGGTTGAGAGGCCACATGTGGCAGCTGCTGCAGACTGTTGCCTCTGCCTTCCTTTCCCCTCAGCCACGCTCTCACAGCTGCCAAACCCATCCCGTATCCTGCCCACAAGGGAGGCCTGGCCCCGATGAGCAAAGCAAGCAAGATGGCGATAGATGCTCTTGGGTGTCATTGCTAATCTACTTCTTTCAAATGACTTCTTAGAACCTTGCAGTGAAAATGGGATGAATCATACTTATGGGTTTTTTTTAGTCATAATTGGTTGAATAAATCATGATTAGCTGGATCCATTGGACATGGTAAATAAATGCCATTTAAAATATCCAACATTTTCTGTGTTTGCCCAGTATTCAAAGCCCAAATAAAATAGTAATTTAATGTATTGTATGAAATAGGACATTATAAGTATAAGTATAATCTTTATTGTCATCGTACTTAAATACAACAAAATTGGTTTTAACCTCACTGGTGCAATATTATAGCAGAAACGAAAAAAGAAAGAAAAAGAAAAAAAACCAACATGTGCATGGAGCGATTGTGGTTGTATTTAAAAGTCTGACAGCCCAAGGATAAAAACTATCTTTAAACCTCTTTGTTTGGCTGGCTGTACTTTGATGTCTTCTGCCCGATGGTAGAAGTGCAAAGAGATACTGACCAGGGTGTGAATCATCTCTGAGAATCTTCCTTACTCTGCTAAAGCAACGAGATATGCCGATGTTATCCAGTGGTCTCTGAGAGCAACCAATGGTTTCTTGTGCCGAATTGATCACTCCCTGTAGTGCCTTCCTGTCCGCAGCTGTTAAACCAGCATACCATACTGTCATGCAATATGTGAGGACACTTCCTAGGGTGGACTGATAAAAAGAGGCCATCAGCTGTTGTTTCACCTGATGTTTTCGCAGGACAACGGGTGAGGGATTCCTCAAGAAAGACTTCATTTGCATATGGCTAGAGTTATTGTTGGCAACCTCAAATGCCTTCCTTACCCCCTCACCCCTCCAGGTTTATTTACCTGACTTTTACCTTGACCTTGCTTTTTTGTAAATTTAAGGCAGCATACATATCTAATAGTCCTGACTCCTGTTTTTCCAACAAGAACCCCAAGAATGGGTTAGTTTGAGAAAGAAGGACTGACCTTCTTTCTCAAAAGCAACTGGGTGACAAAGCTGTCATCCAGCTGCCTTTCATGATTAGAACTTACAGACTTCTGGCTTTTAGCCCAGCACTTTAGCACCGGACTAAACAGCTTCGGGTTCATCCTCTCCCATCTCAAATGTTTTTAGGACCACAGCTTTTCCCCATGACTTACATCTTTATTCATAGGTCAGCTGGCTTTAGCAGGCTGGAAGGTAGGCAGGCTCTGATATAGTACTTGGTTGCCATCAAAGGACTTGAAATGCAAGGAAGATCTCTAATAGGATGAATGGTGCTGCTTGGGCATCTAACATAGTAAAGTAGAAGTGGGACTGATAAAGAAGGACTGGTGCAATGGGTCCCAGAGGTGGGATTGATGAATTGCTTTATGCCTTATCATTAGCTTAAATGTTACAAGCTGCACTCCATTTCTCCTAGCTTCACCTGGTCCCTGTGCAGTTGGATTCTCTGCTGAGATATTGAGCCCAGGAGCAGGTAGGAAGAAAAAGGCTGCATGAGACCATTCATTGGAGGCTACAATGTGGCTATAAGTCTGAATGTTATTCTCTGTGGGACTGAAATGACTCTGAAATGACTCCTTTCGGTTTCTTCCAACTCTGCAGTCCTCAGATTTTATTTGTCTTTGTGGTCAAGTTTGCCCTTTCCTCTTAAATACATTCAAGCTTTCAGTTCCTGTGTCCAGAACATTAATGCATCCACACACATTCTGATATTTTTCCTTGGCTCCTCATATCCTTTTTTCCCTCTACTGGGCAGTGTTGAACCCATTGTCCCAAAAGGAACTAGATTGACCCTCTCCTCTCTGTGACAGTCCCTCAAATATTGGAAAACTGCTATCATGTCACCCCTAGTCCTTCAATTTGTTAGACTAGACATTTATTGTATGATATACCTACCAGTCCCCTAATCATCCTTATTTTTCTTCTTTGCACTCTTTCTAGAGTAGAGGTCTCATTCTTGCGGCCCGCAGGCCAATTACAGCCCACAGGATGGTATCTTGTGGCCCCCACCATGATATGAAAGTATAATATCCAATATAATGGAATCCCTTATGCGGCCCAGCCTCACCCAGACTCTGCCTCCAGCGGCCCCCAGGTAAATTGAGTTTGAGACCCCTGTTCTAGAGTGTCAAGATCTTTTTTTGTATCATGGTGACCAAAACCGGATGCAGTATTCCAAGTGTGATCTTACCAATGCATATAAATCACTTTGATACTATTCTTCTGTTGATGAGCCTCTAGGACTGTGTTGGCTTTTTTGGCAGCCGCAGCACACTGAAGAGAACTCCTAGATCCCTCTCATATTGACTGCTGTTGAATACCACTTATTTTATACCTGTGCTCGAGTCTGTCAAGATTGTTTTAGATTTTGAGCCTAACTTCTAAAGTGTTGACTATTCCCTGCAGCTTGATGTCACCTGTGTTGCTGCCCCTGTTTATAAGTCCTAAGACTACTTTAAAAAGAGTGGGGGTTGTGAAACAAAGGTTGTCCCTGGCAAAGTTACATGCAAAGGATGATACAACAGCCCTGAAACATGTGACTTGCAACTGGTCCTCTCATTTACAACAGATGCAACAGTCACATGATCAAAATTTTCGGTGCTTGGTAGCCAGCATGGATTTACAATGGTTACACGTGATCATTATTTGTGACTTTCCCAACTGACTTCTGGCAAGCAAAATCAATGAGGAAGCCAGATTCACTTAATGAATGCATGATTCACTTAACAGCTGTAGTGATTTGTTTAACAATTGTGTGTGTGGAGGGGGGAGATTGGAAAAATAGGCATGACTAATTTAACAACTGCCTGGCTTAATCATGGAAATCCTGATCTCAATAGAGGCCATACATCAAGAAGTATCTGTAAATCATCCTATTTCTTTCCTTCTGGGGGAAAGAGCTGGGTGTTCCTAAAAAAAAAAGATATCGTTGCGCAGAAGTCTCCCCCCTCCCCATAAAACCTCCATCACTATTGTTAATCTATACCTTTATCTCAAAAAGCATCAGTTTGACTGATGATCCCTCTTCCTTTTAAGTCACAGGTCTTTGCCAATCCAAGCAGTCGCGCAAAGGAAATGCAGTGCTTCTCAGTTATTTTTGTTGTTGTTGCTGCTTAGACTTCATCATGACTAAAAATATTGTGTCATGGTCTAATAAATGCCTCTCACTGGAGATATTTCTGTCTGGGACTGGGAACTGAAACTCCTATGGCTGGTCATGGGCTACCTACCTTAGGATCATGTGAGCTGTTCAACCTAATGCAAGCCTCCCTCCCTGTGCACACTTTAGTTCTCACTCAAAAGAGATGGCCACAATCACCGCTACCACCTCCCCCGCAGCGAAACTACTACAGGAAAAGTTGGAACATAATGATTGCAAATAAGACTGAAAGCAGCAAGCAGTGAGGGAAGTGGAATGAATAAACACAATGTACTAGGGGGTTATCTTTTCATATGTTCAACCTTCAATTAATACAGCAAAGAAAGGGCCAGATAGGCAAAGGCTAAGTTTTTTCACCTGTTTCCATATTTGCTGAATTCATGCATTATATTAATGGCTTGTTTAACTGTAATTGTAAAACGTCACAGTTAGGTTCGCATAAAATGAAAATCATTTGATATTGTTTAAAAACCATATGCTTGGAATCATACTTTGCACAAAGCTAAAATGAAGAAATCATTTCACAGCTTAGTATATTGTCTTAAACAGGCCATAAAACCAAGTTATAAACCATTGTTTTCAAATTGGATTTACTTATGTAGAACCAAGGAAATCAGATTAATTTTTTTGGTGCAAATAGTTAATAATAATAAATAATAATAAATTTTTATTTTTAACCCGCTCTCTCTCCCCAGAGGGACTCGAGGCGGGGCACAGGAGAATTAAAAAACAATAAACACAGAGTACAAAATTTAAAAAACACAATTAAACATATCCTGCGCTAAAAACATCTATAAAAATTAAAAACTGTCCCTAAAACCCCTTAACACCATAACTAATTAAAATTACCCTAGGCCAGCCAAACGGAAGAAATGAGTTTTTAAAAGCTGTCGGAAGGAGCGAAGGTCAGTGGTCGTTCTGATTTCGGGGGGAAGGTCGTTCCAGAGGGTCGGGCCCGCCACAGAGAAGGCCCTTCCCCTGGACGTCGCCCGCTGGCACAGCCTAGTGGACGGCACCCGGAGAAGTCCCTCTCTGTGGGACCGAATCGGTCGCAGGGATGTATGAGGCAGAATGCGATCCCGCAGATAGCTAGGTCCCGTGCCATGGAGCGCTTTAAAGATGGTAACTAACACCTTGAAGCGCACCCGAAAGACGACAGGCAGCCAGTGCAGCTCGCGCAGGAGCGGTGTTACATGGGAGAACCTAGAGGCTCCCATAACTGCCCGCGCGGCTGCATTCTGGACTAGCTGAAGCCTTCGGGTGCACCTCAAGGGGAGCCCCATGTAGAGAGAGTTGCAATAGTCCAGCCGGGATGTCACGAGGGCATGAGTGACTGTGCAAAGGGCACCCCGATCCAATAGGGGACGCAATTGGCGGACCAGGCGAACCTGGTAAAACGCCCTCCTGGCCACGGCTGTCACTTGATCTTCCATGGACAGCCGGGTATCCAGGAGGACGCCCAAGTTAATCCTCTGATTCTAGAACAGTTCTAGAATTAATTCTCTAGATTCTTCAAAACGGAGTGTTTGCACCTCAATGGCCATTTCATTTTCTTTTCATTTTATTAAATTTGTATACTATATTGTTAACTATTAAATAGTTAATCCTCTGATTCTAGAACAGTTCTCGAATTAATTCTCTAGATTCTTCAAGACGGAGTGTTTGCACCTCAATGGCCATTTCATTTTCATTTCATTTTATTAAATTTGTATACCGCCCCATTCTCCCAAAAAGGGACTCGGGGCAGTGCACAGGAAAATAAAACCACGCATATACATAAAAACCGGTAATAAATATATCATAAATATTAAAAACTTATTAAATTAACCCAACCTGTGCTAAAACCAATTAAAACCCCAATAAAATCTAATTCAATTTAAAAACCAGTCGATATTCTCAGAAGATTAGGCCAGGCCAGTTAAGCGAAAAAAGTGTGTTTTTAATTGTTGACAGAAGAGGCCGAGGTCTGTGATATTCCTAAGATCGGGGGGTAGATCATTCCAGAGGGCAGGCCCCACCACAGAGAAGGCCCTTCCTCTGGGCGTCGCGAGCCAGCATTGCCCGGCCATTGGCACCCGGAGCAGACCCTCTCTGTGGGAGCGGATCGGCCGGAGGGATGTAAAATTTACATTTAAATTGTGTGTGTGTGTGTGTGTGTGTGTGTGCGTAAAAACACACACACACACATATATATCTATATCTGGAGGATATCTGCTACAGCTCAGTTCTGTTCTGATTGTGTACAACTCAGATTCATAGAGTAGATAATGTTATAATTCTTCATTGGGTGTGATTGTATTGTCTCTTTGCTTCCTCGGAAAAAGTAGCAGCATCAGGTGCTCCTAGGGAAGATCCCTGTTATGTCTCTTACTTCAGAGTATTACTCTGAAGATCTACCCAGAACAATGATTCCTTCAGAAAACTTTAGGTGTACTCTATGTACTTTCTGTAAATAGAGACACAAACATCCAAAGGTGTGGGAGCACCATCTTCATTCTTAAACAAGAGTCTCCACTAAGGACCAAGCAATCTTATCGGGGGGGGGGGGGATATTTGCACAGAAAAACGTATTCAAAAATAGGATAGATCAATTCCTTTGTATGTGGAAAAGTTGAACTGTTGCCCCACCTAGATCTGCCTTGAAGTTTAAGAAAAATACAGCTCTAGTTGATGGTTTGGCTGGAAAGTGCCGAGTTCCAAATATATTACTCATTTAAGATACCAAAATGGAGCAAAATCTGATAATCCAGTGACTGTAATGAAAAAAAAATCTGTGTATGACTCAGATCTTAACACATTCTGCCTGAACCATTTATAATCAGCAATAACAGGGACTGAACCTATGACTGTGAACATGCAAATATATTGGCAGTAGCAATCTTTCTCCGGTTGTAGGCCTCTCAGAAGTTTTGGGATGACAACTTGATCTGGGAATTTTAGTAGATGGATAAGAGGGTGCGGTGAAGACAGCCAATCGTGTTTCCTGTTGCTTACTGTTCCAATTTCCCCTATTTGCACTATCTTTAATTTGCACTTTGACTTCTTAGAAGTAGTATAGAGCAGGGGTCCCCAACCTTTGCAACTTTAAGTCTGAAGGACTTCAGCTCCCAGAATTCTCCAGCCAGCTTTGCTGGCTGGAGAATTCTGGGAGCTAAAGTCCTTCAGACTTAAAGTTGCAAAGGTTGGAGACCCCTGGTATAGATAATCCTCAACTTATAACCACAACTGAGCTCAAAATTTCTGTTGTTAAGTTATTTGTTGTGAGTTTTGCCCCATTTTATGAACTTTTTTTGCCACATCTGTTAATTGAATCACTACAGTTGCTAAGTTAGTCATTCAGTTGTTAGGTGAATCTGGCTTCCCCATTGACTTTCTTTGTCAGAAAATCATAAAAGGTGATCACATGGTCCCAACACACTGCAACTGTCATAATTGTGAGTCAGTAGTCAAGCATCTGAATTTTGATCTGTACCTGTAATAGAAATCCTGATGCAATCCTAATGCATATAATAATAATAATAATAATAATAATAATAATAATAATAATAATAATAATAGTAGTAGTAGTAGTAGTAGTAATAGTAATTGTAATAGTAATAGTAATAGTAATAATCTTTATTGTCATTGTAATATTGTAATAAAATTACAATGAAATTGTATGTGTATATATGCATCTACATCTACATCTTGAAATATATTTTGAAAGAGCTAGATAAAAAAATTGTATCATAAAGGTGGGATACAAATAAATAAAATAAATAAAGTATAATACCTTACAAAAATATTTTAAATCAATATGCTTAGAAAATGTAATCAGGAATGAAAAATTACCAAGATAGACCATTAGGTGTCACCACTTACCCAAGTATTCAGTGTTGAAGGCCTGGAATTCATACCAGGTACAGATATCTTATTTAGAGCACTCTCTGCTGCCATCTAGTGGTCATCTGGCTTTTTGCAGCCCAGTTATATCCCTAGTTTTATTAGATGAGTTTACTTTATATCTCATCAGATTTAATTAAACTTTACATTACTTTCCCTTTTATGTTGTAGTTGTGATAGAATGTCTTACGGTTAAATTAAGACTGTGCACTTTTTTCTGCATTAGCAACTTTTATACCCAGTAGATCATCGCCAATGGCTATAAATGAGCATCAAAGAAACTACACAGCACATACTTTTCTTAATTTGTACGCTTTAGGATAAAGATACACATTTTGCAATGAATTAGCAATGAATGAAGTAGAATGAATTATGTGGGACACAGAATAAGGGAGAATGCAGATAATTATGTAGAACTAATGCAATGAACTCAATGATTTAAAGGGGGAAACAGCTATTCAGTTTTTTTTCTTTCTTTTTTTTTATATTGAAAAAGTTTTATTGGTTTTTACAATTTTCCAAAAGGGTAGGGTAAGGGATACAGAAACATTTTAAGAACTTTCGCGTCGGGATCATTGGCCCTTCCAGGGCTTCATAATAAAACATTGAAAAAACATTTTTCAAAAATACTACAAGGTGAAAATAAGTACATGTTTCCTAAATTCTAAATTCTATGCTGGCAGTCGTGTGCAAACATCCAGATATAAAGGTTATACAATATTAGTAAAAAAAAGCAAAGTTATTTTTTCGATCTAAGTCTCTTGGCAATTGTATCTTCTTTTTCTCCTCCCTGGCCCCCAGCGGGCGGGGCCGTGGCCTCCCCTGCCCCCCCTGAATCGTCCCCCAGGACAGAGGAATGTTTTTTAAGAAAGGCTTCCGCCTCAACAACTGTTTTAATCCTTACTCTTCCTTCATCCCAGAACACCAACATCCCTTCCGGCATCGCCCACTTAAACCAAATCCCGTGGTCAAACAATTTTTTGGATAAGAAGGAATACCTCCTTCTCATCTCTCTAATCTTTTTTGGGATCTGCTTCAAGATGGCGACTTCCTTTTGCTGGTAAATTAGCGGGGGCCCTCTCTGCGCCTTCAAAATTCCTTCTCTGGTTGACCTTCTAACAAATTTAATATGTATCTCTCTGGGTACTTCATTTATCCTGGCATATGTCGAGTTTATTCTGTAAACTAGGTCAATGTCCCCCCTGATCTCATCTTTAGGTTTATGTAAATAGTCTGCTAAAATTGTACTCATGAGTTCAGGAAGACATTCACCAGATTCTTGAGAAATGTTCTGAAATCTTAAAAAATATGACATCCTTTCAAAATCCATCCTAGACATATGCCCACTCAGTTCTCCAACCTCACTGTTAACATTTTTAAGCTCTCCCTTTGCCCCAACCAGCCCCCTTCCAGCTCCTCAGTCTTCCGTGGGGAGAGGCAGGTCCGAGGGCAGACAAATGTTATCCTCCCGGTTGGGGGCGCGAAGCCGGTGGCTGCAAACGGTCAAGTGCCTCAACCCCCGCAGGCTAGGTGGCCAGGGAGTACAGAGCCAGGGCCTGCGGCTGATGTTCTGCAACGCCAGGTCCGTTGTCAACAAAGCCCCCCTCGTTCATGACCTTGTGTCAGAGGGGGAGCCGGACCTGGTGGGAATTGCGGAGACCTGGTTGGGTCACGAGGGTGGACTTCCCCTCGTTGAAATGTGCCCACCAGGTTACCGCGCTTTTCATCAGCCCCGGGCCCTAGGTAGGGGTGGTGGGGTAGCGGTCATTGTAAAGGAAGGTCTTGAGCCGAGAGAGACCATTGTGCCACAGACCACCGGTTGTGAGTCCCTCTGTGTGAAGTGGGGCCTAGGGAGGCAGTTGGGCTTGCTGGTTGTATACCTGGCTCCCCGCTATGTAGCAGCAGCCCTGCCCGAGCTCCTGGAGGTGATCGCTACGGTGGCAGTTGAGACCCCCAGACTTTTAGTCATGGGGGACTTTAATCTGCCATCGGTGGGCGAATCATCCGAAGTAGCTCGGGAGTTCATGGCTTCCATGACGGCCATGGACCTGACCCAACTAATTCAAGGCCCCACTCATGAGGGTGGACATACACCGGATCTCATCTTTGTCTCAGGCCAATGGAAGAGTGATCTGGGTATAGGGGACATAGTCATCACACCCTTGTCGTGGTCAGACCACTCACTTCTCCGGCTCAACTTTCCAACCGCTGCTCCCCTCTGCGGGGAGGCGGAACCTGAGTCACCAATCTGGTTCCGCCCCAGGCGCCTGATGGACCCGGATGGGTTCCAAACGGCGCTTGGGCCAGTTCCTGTACCCCTGACCCGCGCCCCGATGGAGGACCTCGTGGCCGCATGGAATATTGCGACCGCGGGAGCCTTGGATCAGGTCGCGCCCTTGCGGCCTCTCTTGCGGCGCCGAAACACCCTGGCTCCTTGGTTTACCGAGGAGCTATGGGTGATGAAACGCCGCAAGAGATGCCTAGAGGGAAGATGGAGGTCTACCCCGTTCTGAATCTGACCGGACACAGGTAAGAGCCCATTTACGGACTTACATTGTGGCGCTGAGAGTAGCCAAACGTCATCATTGTGCTACTCTCCTAGCATCCGCAGACAACCGCCCTGCCGCCCTGTTTAGGGTGACCCGCTCCCTCCTTCAACAGAGGGTGCGGGAAGCCCCGTTACAGGGTAGAGCAGAGGAATTTGTGATTTTTCTGCAGGAGAAAATCGCTCAGATACAGAACGAGTTAGCCCCCGTTCATGGCTCAGTGGGATGCCACGAGACAGATCTTGTTTGGGAGGAGTTTGACTCCGTTACTTCCGAGGATATGGACAGGTTACGTGGGCGACTGCGAGCCACCACATGTTTATTGGACCCGTGTCCCTCCTGGCTTGTACTGGCATCCTGGGAGGCGACACGAGGCTGGCTCCAAGAGGTTGTCAACGCATCCTTAGGTGAGGGTTCCTTGCCTGATTCCCTAAAAGAAGCGATGGTGAGGTCCCTCCTTAAGAAGCCCTCTTTGGATCCAGCTCTTTTGAACAACTACCGTCCAGTCTCCAACCTTCCCTTTTTGGCGAAGGTTGTTGAGAGTGTGGTGGCACAACAGTTTCCCTGTCACCTGGAGGAAGTTGATTATCTAGATCCGCGCCAGTCCGGCTTTCGGCCCGGGCATAGCACCGAGACGGCATTGGTCGCGTTGGTCGATGATCTCTGGAGGGCCAGAGATGGGGGTTGTTCCTCCATCCTGGTCCTATTAGACCTCTCGGCGGCTTTCGATACCATCGAACATGGTATCCTATTGCATCGGCTGGGGGGGTTGGGGGTGGGAGGCACCGTTTTACGGTGGTTCTCCTCCTACCTCTCTGGCCGATCGCAATTTGTGTTGGCAGGGGGGCAGAGGTCGACCGCGAGACCCCTCACATGTGGGGTGCCTCAGGGGTCGGTCCTTTCGCCCCTCCTGTTTAACACATATATGAAGCCGCTGGGTGAGATCATCCGTGGTTTTGGGGTAGAGTACCATCTATACGCTGATGATACTCAGTTGTATATATCTACCCCAAACCACCCCAACGATGCCGTAGCGGTGATGTGCCAGTGCCTGGAAGCCATACGGATCTGGATGGGAAGTAATGGACTCAGGCTCAACCCGACCAAGACCGAGTGGCTGTGGTGTCCGGCTGCCCGATTCAACCAGCTTACTCCATCGCTGGCCATAGGGGGCAAACATCTTGCCCCTGTGGATGGGGCGCACAATTTGGGTGTCCTCCTGGATGCCCGGCTGTCCATGGAAGATCAAGTGACAGCCGTGGCCAGGAGGGCGTTTTACCAGGTTCGCCTGGTTCGCCAATTGCGCCCCCTATTGGATCGGGACGCTCTTCGCACAGTCACTCATGCGCACGTGACATCCCGACTGGACTATTGTAACTCTCTCTACATGGGGCTTCCCTTGAGGTGCACCCGGAGACTTCAGCTAGTCCAGAATGCAGCCGCGCGAGCAATTATGGGGACCGCAAGGTCTACCCATGTAACACCGCTCTTGCGCGAGCTGCACTGGCTACCTGTCGTCTTCCGGGTGCGCTTCAAGGTGTTAATTATCATCTTTAAAGCGCTCCATGGCTCGGGACCTAGCTATCTGCGGGATCGGATCCTGCCTCATACATCCTCACTGTCAGTCTCGCTATTTCTGGCTTCGCTGCCATGGAAACGGGGAGGGTGGGGGGTTTGGGGTGAATGTGTTCTGCTGGTGGACAATGTTGATGTTTCGTGTTATCTCCTGCTAACGGACCTGCATTCCAGGATGGTGAAGACCTGCCCACCTGATGTTGGAGATGGCTGCATATTGGACAATGCACAGGGGGGGTTTGGGGATTGGGATGGGCTTAAGCTTAATACTTTCTGTTCGCGCCTAAACTATTCATTCTCAGCTTTACTTGGTCTGTACGCTCTCGTAACTTAGTAAAAGTAGCCTTAACATTTCAAAATAATGTCTAAGTGTGATCTTTCCTGAGTCAACGAAGAAACAGGCCTGACATTAAGCTGAGAAACAACAAAACCAAAAACCTGCCTTGATGACGGACCCTTCACAAGAGGAGCCTCCGTTGGTGGAGGTCCTGCCTGAAACCATTTTGGGAGCTGAAGCATCGCATCCTCCTGCTCAATCTGAAGGGATCAGGTCAGTGATGGAAGGTTTGGCTGGCCTAGATCTAAATCTGCCTGCTGAAGAATCAGTCAAACCTAAACGTTGGTCTGAAGGGGTTGGAATGAGTGGGGTAAACGTCTCCAGGCGTCGAATTTCCCCAAAGAAAGTCATTCCGGAGCTCCTAAGAGAAGAACGGGAACTAAGGGAGATGGCTCAGGACCTACTCCGCCAGGCAGATGAGAAAAATTTAGCCCTGGAAAAAATCTGGGGGAGGGAGGCGGATCGCCCACAGCCAAGAGGTTCACAGGCAGCTCCAGGCAGACGAAGCAGGGCTTCAACACCCTCCCCCCCTCCTCAGGCCGGCAGGGAATTGCGAAGAGAGGCAGCTTCTGCCAGGCAAAGCAGGAGAGCAACTCCCTCCCCCACCCCTCAGGCTGGAAGGGAAGCCAACCCCATTAACCCCCGCCGACTTGCAAAACTGCCTCCTTTGGGTGTGAAATACAACGGAAGTGCCGACAAACTGGCGTTTTTTCTAATTCACGTTGATAATTACATGCAGTTTTACGCAGCTGATTTGGACGATGAGATCAAAATCAGAATTGTATCTATGACCCTAGAAGATCAAGCTTCTAATTGGCTAGTTTCATTACATAATTGTCGTTCACCGGCACTACGCGATTTCGATCGTTTCATGAATGCTCTTAGAAGGCGTTTTGAAGACCCCCGTGTTGAGAGGAAAGCAAAAATGAAACTAAAAAGTTTGCAGCAGGGGGACATGTCTATTCAGGCTTACACGCAAATTTTTCAGGAGCTATCTGTGTTTATGATTGGTTATAGTGAACAAGCCCTAATGGACATTTATATTGAAGGGCTGAATAAAGATATTTATCAAACATGTGTGAACAGATTTCGCCCCGAAACTTTGAATGACTGGATAGATCTAGCTTCGGATGTCGAATTGGATCATGCCCACTTGCAGGATCCGGTCCGCTTGGAGAAAAAAGCACAGGAAGATAGCCCCAAATCTCACCCCCCTGCGAGGGAGAAACGCATGCAAAAGGGGGAGGGGAGAACAACCCAGCCTCGTTCAGGCAGCTGTTATCGCTGTGGGAAGGAGGGGCACTGGGCAGACAAATGCCGATCAAAACCACCTCCACGCCCACTTTCTCTCTTGGACCGGAAACAACCTAGAACGCCAACTGTGCGCGCCAAACCGGCTATGAGTGGGGTGGAGCCCATCAACCTCTCTGCTGACCAGCCCGCTGTTGGCCCTGACGATTGGGAGGCGTCTTCAGACTCTTCTGACGACAATCTGGTGAGTCATCGCTCCGGGCCCCTTTATATTAATCTAAAGCTTTTAGCTCCATCTACTGGTCGTACATGCGATGTGCAGGCTCTCATTGATTCTGGGTGTTCAAAATGTCTCATAAGCCAAGACATCGTGTCTTCGATGGGTTTTCACCTTAAGACCCTGAAAACTCCCATAGCCTTTTGCCAAATGGATGGTTCTGTAGCTGGGGGAACCCCAGCATCTTTTATCACCGAACCAATTCATGTTTCTATAGGCACAGGCCATACTGAGACCATCAACTTTATTGTAACTGCCATTGCCGATAATGCTGTAATTTTGGGGGTCAATTGGCTTCGAAAATGGAATCCTCTGATAAACTGGAAGGAAGGTTGGGTGCGCATTCCTTTATCCCTCCCGGAAGATACCTCTCTTCCATCAGAAACTGATCAACCCCCGCGCCATCAGCCACCCCCCCATATTGAATCTGCTGCGCATTTATTGGATTTCCCATCACCCGAGGTCATACCAGGTGAGGAGAAAATTCCCAAAGAATATTGGGACCTAAAGGATGCTTTCAGTGAAAGATCTTGTGACTCCCTTCCTCCTCATAGGGCTACTGACTGTTCAATTGATTTTCTTCCTGGGGTTCAATTACCCAAACCTCGTATGTATTCAATGACCCCACGGGAGATGGAGGAATTACGTAAATTCATCGATAAAAACCTTCAAAGGGGTTTCATTGAACCAGCTAGGCCCCGTGTAGCTGCACCAGTTATGTTTAGAGAAAAGAAAGATGGCACTCTAAGATTAATACAGGACTATTCATATCTCAACACCATTTGTGAACACAATATTTACCCCCTTCCGCTCATGAAGGACATGCTTGCTCACCTGGCTACCGGTAAGATTTTTACGAAGCTGGACTTACGTGAAGCATATTACAGGGTTAGGATCAAAGAGGGGGACGAATGGAAGACAGCTTTTAACTGTCCACTCGGATGTTTCCAGTTCAAAGTCCTCCCTTTCGGTCTTCAAGGTGCCCCTTCAGTGTTTATGCAACTGATCAATGAGGTTCTCCACGAGCACCTTTACAAGGGAGTAATTGTTTACATTGATGACATCGTCGTCTACTCGCAAACCCACGACGAGCACGTTAAACTAGTGCGCTCCGTATTAAATAAGTTGCGTTCCGCTGAACTTTATGCCAAACTCTCTAAGTGTGAGTTTCACCAGGAAAGAATTGACTATTTGGGTTACCGTATCTCCTCTGAGGGAGTTGAAATGGATCCTGCTAAAGTCAAGGCAGTGACGGAGTGGGCCCCTCCCCGTACCCGTAAACAATTGCAAAGTTTTTTAGGATTTGCGAATTTTTACCGCCAATTTATTCCGTCATTCGCTGATATTGCCTTACCCATTACAAACCTTCTGAAAACAAAAGGCGAAGGCAAATCTCGTCCTGGAGCCCCTCTCAAATGGACGATGGAATGTCAGGCCGCTTTCGAAAAGCTTAAACGGTTGTTTGCGGCTGAGCCTGTTCTTAAACACCCAGATGTGAATTCCCCATTTGTGATTCAGGCGGATGCTAGTGATGTCGCGGTAGGCGCAGTCCTGTTACAACTCAATCAACATGGCCAATTACAACCCTGTGCTTACACATCTCGGAAACTCACTGCGTCCGAACGCGGTTGGGCGATTTGGGAAAAGGAGGCTTTTGCTGTTCGGTGGGCTCTCATGACTTGGCGACATTTTCTTGAGGGTGCCCCACATCCTTTCGAGGTCTGGACGGACCATAAAAATTTGGAAGCGCTTACCTCTTCTCGGAAATTGTCCCCAAGGCAACTTCGTTGGTCTCATTATTTCCATCGTTTCAATTTCCACCTCAAATACATTCCTGGGGGGAAAAATTTTATGGCTGATGCACTTTCCAGGTTGCCTCAATATGATGTATCTAAGCTCACCATTGTACAACCGATAATGCCACTCACTTTACCTGCTACTCCAGTATCTAATATAGCCCAAACTACTGTCCAGACTACTCCACCTGCTGACCTAATTGCTCGTATTAAGGATGAATTACTTACTGATGATTGGTATTCGGCTCATTCTGGTGATTGTACTACCAGAGACGATCTTCCCTGGATTGGTTCTAAAATATATGTTCCTGCTACATTACGTCCTTTTGTCTTGCAACGAGCACACGACTCACGTTTAGCTGGTCATTTCGGTTTCGTTAAAACTATTCATCTTATCAAGAGACAGTTCTGGTGGCCATCAATGAAGAAAGATGTTGAATCGTATATTGCCAGTTGCCCTGTATGTGCGGCCTCAAAACGTGCGCCGGGTAAGCCACAGGGTCTTCTCCAATCTGTGGCTACCCCGGAAAGGCCTTGGAAGGAAATTTCAATGGACTTTATAGTTGATCTTCCACCCAGTCAGGGTTATACCGTTATCTGGGTAGTTACCGATCTTTTTTCTAAACAAGTTCATTTTGTCCCCTGTACTAAGATTCCTTCTTCCAAATCTCTGGCTAGACTTTTCGTTTCCCATATCTATCGTTTTCATGGAGTCCCGCAACGCATCATCTCCGATAGAGGAACCCAATTTACTTCCCGTTTTTGGAAGGAGTTTCTGAGACTAATTGGCTCCGCCCAAAGCTTAAGCTCCGCCTACCACCCTCAGACGAATGGATCTTGTGAGAGGGTTAATTCCGTCCTCGAACAGTACTTACGCTGTTTTATTAATTTCCAGCAAGATGATTGGGCTGATCTTCTCATACACGCCGAAGTTGCGTATAATAACTCTGTTCACTCCAGTACGAATATGACCCCCTTTAAAATCATCTACGGACAGGACTTTGTGCCCATACCCGAACTGCCTCACGTCTCGGCGACAGTTCCCTCTCTATCTGAATGGTCCTCTCGATTATCTTCTGTTTGGCCGCTTCTCCGGAAAACTTTAAACGATGCCCATGACTCGCACAAATTGTACGCTGATAAGAAACGGGCAGTACCTCCCTCCTACAAAGTTGGTGATCAGGTTTATGTATCTACCAAAAATTTGGATAGCCCCCACAAATGCAAGAAGCTGGGTCCCAAATTTATTGGACCTTTCACGATCACCAAAATTATCAGCTCTGTGTCGGTCCGTTTGGATCTCCCCAAGACCTATCGGCGGCTGTACCCTGTATTCCATGTTCACTTACTGAAACCTGCTCGTACCTCTCATCTCCGCAAAAGATTGCCTGATGCTCCTACGTCTACCTTGGTGGATGGTCATCATCATTACGAGGTGCGGGACATTTTGGACTCCAGGATTCGCAGAAATAAAACTCAGTTCCTAGTCATGTGGAAAGATTTCCCCCCTTCTCACAACGAATGGGTGGATAGGGAGCATCTCAAAGCTCCTAAACTGGTACGCCAGTTTTATGCCAAGTATCCACACAAACCTTGACTCTTTTTCTTTCTCCTCTCCGTTGTTTTGTCTCTCCCTTCTTCTCTTTCAGGTGTAGCCCCTCGTATGCCTATTGCTGCCCTAGATTTCCCGCTGTTCCTGGAGGAGGTCCGGATGTCAGTCTCGCTATTTCTGGCTTCGCTGCCATGGAAACGGGGAGGGTGGGGGGTTTGGGGTGAATGTGTTCTGCTGGTGGACAATGTTGATGTTTCGTGTTATCTCCTGCTAACGGACCTGCATTCCAGGATGGTGAAGACCTGCCCACCTGATGTTGGAGATGGCTGCATATTGGACAATGCACAGGGGGGGTTTGGGGATTGGGATGGGCTTAAGCTTAATACTTTCTGTTCGCGCCTAAACTATTCATTCTCAGCTTTACTTGGTCTGTACGCTCTCGTAACTTAGTAAAAGTAGCCTTAACATTTCAAAATAATGTCTAAGTGTGATCTTTCCTGAGTCAACGAAGAAACAGGCCTGACATTAAGCTGAGAAACAACAAAACCAAAAACCTGCCTTGATGACGGACCCTTCACAAGAGGAGCCTCCGTTGGTGGAGGTCCTGCCTGAAACCATTTTGGGAGCTGAAGCATCGCATCCTCCTGCTCAATCTGAAGGGATCAGGTCAGTGATGGAAGGTTTGGCTGGCCTAGATCTAAATCTGCCTGCTGAAGAATCAGTCAAACCTAAACGTTGGTCTGAAGGGGTTGGAATGAGTGGGGTAAACGTCTCCAGGCGTCGAATTTCCCCAAAGAAAGTCATTCCGGAGCTCCTAAGAGAAGAACGGGAACTAAGGGAGATGGCTCAGGACCTACTCCGCCAGGCAGATGAGAAAAATTTAGCCCTGGAAAAAATCTGGGGGAGGGAGGCGGATCGCCCACAGCCAAGAGGTTCACAGGCAGCTCCAGGCAGACGAAGCAGGGCTTCAACACCCTCCCCCCCTCCTCAGGCCGGCAGGGAATTGCGAAGAGAGGCAGCTTCTGCCAGGCAAAGCAGGAGAGCAACTCCCTCCCCCACCCCTCAGGCTGGAAGGGAAGCCAACCCCATTAACCCCCGCCGACTTGCAAAACTGCCTCCTTTGGGTGTGAAATACAACGGAAGTGCCGACAAACTGGCGTTTTTTCTAATTCACGTTGATAATTACATGCAGTTTTACGCAGCTGATTTGGACGATGAGATCAAAATCAGAATTGTATCTATGACCCTAGAAGATCAAGCTTCTAATTGGCTAGTTTCATTACATAATTGTCGTTCACCGGCACTACGCGATTTCGATCGTTTCATGAATGCTCTTAGAAGGCGTTTTGAAGACCCCCGTGTTGAGAGGAAAGCAAAAATGAAACTAAAAAGTTTGCAGCAGGGGGACATGTCTATTCAGGCTTACACGCAAATTTTTCAGGAGCTATCTGTGTTTATGATTGGTTATAGTGAACAAGCCCTAATGGACATTTATATTGAAGGGCTGAATAAAGATATTTATCAAACATGTGTGAACAGATTTCGCCCCGAAACTTTGAATGACTGGATAGATCTAGCTTCGGATGTCGAATTGGATCATGCCCACTTGCAGGATCCGGTCCGCTTGGAGAAAAAAGCACAGGAAGATAGCCCCAAATCTCACCCCCCTGCGAGGGAGAAACGCATGCAAAAGGGGGAGGGGAGAACAACCCAGCCTCGTTCAGGCAGCTGTTATCGCTGTGGGAAGGAGGGGCACTGGGCAGACAAATGCCGATCAAAACCACCTCCACGCCCACTTTCTCTCTTGGACCGGAAACAACCTAGAACGCCAACTGTGCGCGCCAAACCGGCTATGAGTGGGGTGGAGCCCATCAACCTCTCTGCTGACCAGCCCGCTGTTGGCCCTGACGATTGGGAGGCGTCTTCAGACTCTTCTGACGACAATCTGGTGAGTCATCGCTCCGGGCCCCTTTATATTAATCTAAAGCTTTTAGCTCCATCTACTGGTCGTACATGCGATGTGCAGGCTCTCATTGATTCTGGGTGTTCAAAATGTCTCATAAGCCAAGACATCGTGTCTTCGATGGGTTTTCACCTTAAGACCCTGAAAACTCCCATAGCCTTTTGCCAAATGGATGGTTCTGTAGCTGGGGGAACCCCAGCATCTTTTATCACCGAACCAATTCATGTTTCTATAGGCACAGGCCATACTGAGACCATCAACTTTATTGTAACTGCCATTGCCGATAATGCTGTAATTTTGGGGGTCAATTGGCTTCGAAAATGGAATCCTCTGATAAACTGGAAGGAAGGTTGGGTGCGCATTCCTTTATCCCTCCCGGAAGATACCTCTCTTCCATCAGAAACTGATCAACCCCCGCGCCATCAGCCACCCCCCCATATTGAATCTGCTGCGCATTTATTGGATTTCCCATCACCCGAGGTCATACCAGGTGAGGAGAAAATTCCCAAAGAATATTGGGACCTAAAGGATGCTTTCAGTGAAAGATCTTGTGACTCCCTTCCTCCTCATAGGGCTACTGACTGTTCAATTGATTTTCTTCCTGGGGTTCAATTACCCAAACCTCGTATGTATTCAATGACCCCACGGGAGATGGAGGAATTACGTAAATTCATCGATAAAAACCTTCAAAGGGGTTTCATTGAACCAGCTAGGCCCCGTGTAGCTGCACCAGTTATGTTTAGAGAAAAGAAAGATGGCACTCTAAGATTAATACAGGACTATTCATATCTCAACACCATTTGTGAACACAATATTTACCCCCTTCCGCTCATGAAGGACATGCTTGCTCACCTGGCTACCGGTAAGATTTTTACGAAGCTGGACTTACGTGAAGCATATTACAGGGTTAGGATCAAAGAGGGGGACGAATGGAAGACAGCTTTTAACTGTCCACTCGGATGTTTCCAGTTCAAAGTCCTCCCTTTCGGTCTTCAAGGTGCCCCTTCAGTGTTTATGCAACTGATCAATGAGGTTCTCCACGAGCACCTTTACAAGGGAGTAATTGTTTACATTGATGACATCGTCGTCTACTCGCAAACCCACGACGAGCACGTTAAACTAGTGCGCTCCGTATTAAATAAGTTGCGTTCCGCTGAACTTTATGCCAAACTCTCTAAGTGTGAGTTTCACCAGGAAAGAATTGACTATTTGGGTTACCGTATCTCCTCTGAGGGAGTTGAAATGGATCCTGCTAAAGTCAAGGCAGTGACGGAGTGGGCCCCTCCCCGTACCCGTAAACAATTGCAAAGTTTTTTAGGATTTGCGAATTTTTACCGCCAATTTATTCCGTCATTCGCTGATATTGCCTTACCCATTACAAACCTTCTGAAAACAAAAGGCGAAGGCAAATCTCGTCCTGGAGCCCCTCTCAAATGGACGATGGAATGTCAGGCCGCTTTCGAAAAGCTTAAACGGTTGTTTGCGGCTGAGCCTGTTCTTAAACACCCAGATGTGAATTCCCCATTTGTGATTCAGGCGGATGCTAGTGATGTCGCGGTAGGCGCAGTCCTGTTACAACTCAATCAACATGGCCAATTACAACCCTGTGCTTACACATCTCGGAAACTCACTGCGTCCGAACGCGGTTGGGCGATTTGGGAAAAGGAGGCTTTTGCTGTTCGGTGGGCTCTCATGACTTGGCGACATTTTCTTGAGGGTGCCCCACATCCTTTCGAGGTCTGGACGGACCATAAAAATTTGGAAGCGCTTACCTCTTCTCGGAAATTGTCCCCAAGGCAACTTCGTTGGTCTCATTATTTCCATCGTTTCAATTTCCACCTCAAATACATTCCTGGGGGGAAAAATTTTATGGCTGATGCACTTTCCAGGTTGCCTCAATATGATGTATCTAAGCTCACCATTGTACAACCGATAATGCCACTCACTTTACCTGCTACTCCAGTATCTAATATAGCCCAAACTACTGTCCAGACTACTCCACCTGCTGACCTAATTGCTCGTATTAAGGATGAATTACTTACTGATGATTGGTATTCGGCTCATTCTGGTGATTGTACTACCAGAGACGATCTTCCCTGGATTGGTTCTAAAATATATGTTCCTGCTACATTACGTCCTTTTGTCTTGCAACGAGCACACGACTCACGTTTAGCTGGTCATTTCGGTTTCGTTAAAACTATTCATCTTATCAAGAGACAGTTCTGGTGGCCATCAATGAAGAAAGATGTTGAATCGTATATTGCCAGTTGCCCTGTATGTGCGGCCTCAAAACGTGCGCCGGGTAAGCCACAGGGTCTTCTCCAATCTGTGGCTACCCCGGAAAGGCCTTGGAAGGAAATTTCAATGGACTTTATAGTTGATCTTCCACCCAGTCAGGGTTATACCGTTATCTGGGTAGTTACCGATCTTTTTTCTAAACAAGTTCATTTTGTCCCCTGTACTAAGATTCCTTCTTCCAAATCTCTGGCTAGACTTTTCGTTTCCCATATCTATCGTTTTCATGGAGTCCCGCAACGCATCATCTCCGATAGAGGAACCCAATTTACTTCCCGTTTTTGGAAGGAGTTTCTGAGACTAATTGGCTCCACCCAAAGCTTAAGCTCCGCCTACCACCCTCAGACGAATGGATCTTGTGAGAGGGTTAATTCCGTCCTCGAACAGTACTTACGCTGTTTTATTAATTTCCAGCAAGATGATTGGGCTGATCTTCTCATACACGCCGAAGTTGCGTATAATAACTCTGTTCACTCCAGTACGAATATGACCCCCTTTAAAATCATCTACGGACAGGACTTTGTGCCCATACCCGAACTGCCTCACGTCTCGGCGACAGTTCCCTCTCTATCTGAATGGTCCTCTCGATTATCTTCTGTTTGGCCGCTTCTCCGGAAAACTTTAAACGATGCCCATGACTCGCACAAATTGTACGCTGATAAGAAACGGGCAGTACCTCCCTCCTACAAAGTTGGTGATCAGGTTTATGTATCTACCAAAAATTTGGATAGCCCCCACAAATGCAAGAAGCTGGGTCCCAAATTTATTGGACCTTTCACGATCACCAAAATTATCAGCTCTGTGTCGGTCCGTTTGGATCTCCCCAAGACCTATCGGCGGCTGAACCCTGTATTCCATGTTCACTTACTGAAACCTGCTCGTACCTCTCATCTCCGCAAAAGATTGCCTGATGCTCCTACGCCTACCTTGGTGGATGGTCATCATCATTACGAGGTGCGGGACATTTTGGACTCCAGGATTCGCAGAAATAAAACTCAGTTCCTAGTCATGTGGAAAGATTTCCCCCCTTCTCACAACGAATGGGTGGATAGGGAGCATCTCAAAGCTCCTAAACTGGTACGCCAGTTTTATGCCAAGTATCCACACAAACCTTGACTCTTTTTCTTTCTCCTCTCCGTTGTTTTGTCTCTCCCTTGTTCTCTTTCAGGTGTAGCCCCTCGTATGCCTATTGCTGCCCTAGATTTCCCGCTGTTCCTGGAGGAGGTCCGGATGTCAGTCTCGCTATTTCTGGCTTCGCTGCCATGGAAACGGGGAGGGTGGGGGGTTTGGGGTGAATGTGTTCTGCTGGTGGACAATGTTGATGTTTCGTGTTATCTCCTGCTAACGGACCTGCATTCCAGGATGGTGAAGACCTGCCCACCTGATGTTGGAGATGGCTGCATATTGGACAATGCACAGGGGGGGTTTGGGGATTGGGATGGGCTTAAGCTTAATACTTTCTGTTCGCGCCTAAACTATTCATTCTCAGCTTTACTTGGTCTGTACGCTCTCGTAACTTAGTAAAAGTAGCCTTAACATTTCAAAATAATGTCTAAGTGTGATCTTTCCTGAGTCAACGAAGAAACAGGCCTGACATTAAGCTGAGAAACAACAAAACCAAAAACCTGCCTTGATGACGGACCCTTCACAAGAGGAGCCTCCGTTGGTGGAGGTCCTGCCTGAAACCATTTTGGGAGCTGAAGCATCGCATCCTCCTGCTCAATCTGAAGGGATCAGGTCAGTGATGGAAGGTTTGGCTGGCCTAGATCTAAATCTGCCTGCTGAAGAATCAGTCAAACCTAAACGTTGGTCTGAAGGGGTTGGAATGAGTGGGGTAAACGTCTCCAGGCGTCGAATTTCCCCAAAGAAAGTCATTCCGGAGCTCCTAAGAGAAGAACGGGAACTAAGGGAGATGGCTCAGGACCTACTCCGCCAGGCAGATGAGAAAAATTTAGCCCTGGAAAAAATCTGGGGGAGGGAGGCGGATCGCCCACAGCCAAGAGGTTCACAGGCAGCTCCAGGCAGACGAAGCAGGGCTTCAACACCCTCCCCCCCTCCTCAGGCCGGCAGGGAATTGCGAAGAGAGGCAGCTTCTGCCAGGCAAAGCAGGAGAGCAACTCCCTCCCCCACCCCTCAGGCTGGAAGGGAAGCCAACCCCATTAACCCCCGCCGACTTGCAAAACTGCCTCCTTTGGGTGTGAAATACAACGGAAGTGCCGACAAACTGGCGTTTTTTCTAATTCACGTTGATAATTACATGCAGTTTTACGCAGCTGATTTGGACGATGAGATCAAAATCAGAATTGTATCTATGACCCTAGAAGATCAAGCTTCTAATTGGCTAGTTTCATTACATAATTGTCGTTCACCGGCACTACGCGATTTCGATCGTTTCATGAATGCTCTTAGAAGGCGTTTTGAAGACCCCCGTGTTGAGAGGAAAGCAAAAATGAAACTAAAAAGTTTGCAGCAGGGGGACATGTCTATTCAGGCTTACACGCAAATTTTTCAGGAGCTATCTGTGTTTATGATTGGTTATAGTGAACAAGCCCTAATGGACATTTATATTGAAGGGCTGAATAAAGATATTTATCAAACATGTGTGAACAGATTTCGCCCCGAAACTTTGAATGACTGGATAGATCTAGCTTCGGATGTCGAATTGGATCATGCCCACTTGCAGGATCCGGTCCGCTTGGAGAAAAAAGCACAGGAAGATAGCCCCAAATCTCACCCCCCTGCGAGGGAGAAACGCATGCAAAAGGGGGAGGGGAGAACAACCCAGCCTCGTTCAGGCAGCTGTTATCGCTGTGGGAAGGAGGGGCACTGGGCAGACAAATGCCGATCAAAACCACCTCCACGCCCACTTTCTCTCTTGGACCGGAAACAACCTAGAACGCCAACTGTGCGCGCCAAACCGGCTATGAGTGGGGTGGAGCCCATCAACCTCTCTGCTGACCAGCCCGCTGTTGGCCCTGACGATTGGGAGGCGTCTTCAGACTCTTCTGACGACAATCTGGTGAGTCATCGCTCCGGGCCCCTTTATATTAATCTAAAGCTTTTAGCTCCATCTACTGGTCGTACATGCGATGTGCAGGCTCTCATTGATTCTGGGTGTTCAAAATGTCTCATAAGCCAAGACATCGTGTCTTCGATGGGTTTTCACCTTAAGACCCTGAAAACTCCCATAGCCTTTTGCCAAATGGATGGTTCTGTAGCTGGGGGAACCCCAGCATCTTTTATCACCGAACCAATTCATGTTTCTATAGGCACAGGCCATACTGAGACCATCAACTTTATTGTAACTGCCATTGCCGATAATGCTGTAATTTTGGGGGTCAATTGGCTTCGAAAATGGAATCCTCTGATAAACTGGAAGGAAGGTTGGGTGCGCATTCCTTTATCCCTCCCGGAAGATACCTCTCTTCCATCAGAAACTGATCAACCCCCGCGCCATCAGCCACCCCCCCATATTGAATCTGCTGCGCATTTATTGGATTTCCCATCACCCGAGGTCATACCAGGTGAGGAGAAAATTCCCAAAGAATATTGGGACCTAAAGGATGCTTTCAGTGAAAGATCTTGTGACTCCCTTCCTCCTCATAGGGCTACTGACTGTTCAATTGATTTTCTTCCTGGGGTTCAATTACCCAAACCTCGTATGTATTCAATGACCCCACGGGAGATGGAGGAATTACGTAAATTCATCGATAAAAACCTTCAAAGGGGTTTCATTGAACCAGCTAGGCCCCGTGTAGCTGCACCAGTTATGTTTAGAGAAAAGAAAGATGGCACTCTAAGATTAATACAGGACTATTCATATCTCAACACCATTTGTGAACACAATATTTACCCCCTTCCGCTCATGAAGGACATGCTTGCTCACCTGGCTACCGGTAAGATTTTTACGAAGCTGGACTTACGTGAAGCATATTACAGGGTTAGGATCAAAGAGGGGGACGAATGGAAGACAGCTTTTAACTGTCCACTCGGATGTTTCCAGTTCAAAGTCCTCCCTTTCGGTCTTCAAGGTGCCCCTTCAGTGTTTATGCAACTGATCAATGAGGTTCTCCACGAGCACCTTTACAAGGGAGTAATTGTTTACATTGATGACATCGTCGTCTACTCGCAAACCCACGACGAGCACGTTAAACTAGTGCGCTCCGTATTAAATAAGTTGCGTTCCGCTGAACTTTATGCCAAACTCTCTAAGTGTGAGTTTCACCAGGAAAGAATTGACTATTTGGGTTACCGTATCTCCTCTGAGGGAGTTGAAATGGATCCTGCTAAAGTCAAGGCAGTGACGGAGTGGGCTCCTCCCCGTACCCGTAAACAATTGCAAAGTTTTTTAGGATTTGCGAATTTTTACCGCCAATTTATTCCGTCATTCGCTGATATTGCCTTACCCATTACAAACCTTCTGAAAACAAAAGGCGAAGGCAAATCTCGTCCTGGAGCCCCTCTCAAATGGACGATGGAATGTCAGGCCGCTTTCGAAAAGCTTAAACGGTTGTTTGCGGCTGAGCCTGTTCTTAAACACCCAGATGTGAATTCCCCATTTGTGATTCAGGCGGATGCTAGTGATGTCGCGGTAGGCGCAGTCCTGTTACAACTCAATCAACATGGCCAATTACAACCCTGTGCTTACACATCTCGGAAACTCACTGCGTCCGAACGCGGTTGGGCGATTTGGGAAAAGGAGGCTTTTGCTGTTCGGTGGGCTCTCATGACTTGGCGACATTTTCTTGAGGGTGCCCCACATCCTTTCGAGGTCTGGACGGACCATAAAAATTTGGAAGCGCTTACCTCTTCTCGGAAATTGTCCCCAAGGCAACTTCGTTGGTCTCATTATTTCCATCGTTTCAATTTCCACCTCAAATACATTCCTGGGGGGAAAAATTTTATGGCTGATGCACTTTCCAGGTTGCCTCAATATGATGTATCTAAGCTCACCATTGTACAACCGATAATGCCACTCACTTTACCTGCTACTCCAGTATCTAATATAGCCCAAACTACTGTCCAGACTACTCCACCTGCTGACCTAATTGCTCGTATTAAGGATGAATTACTTACTGATGATTGGTATTCGGCTCATTCTGGTGATTGTACTACCAGAGACGATCTTCCCTGGATTGGTTCTAAAATATATGTTCCTGCTACATTACGTCCTTTTGTCTTGCAACGAGCACACGACTCACGTTTAGCTGGTCATTTCGGTTTCGTTAAAACTATTCATCTTATCAAGAGACAGTTCTGGTGGCCATCAATGAAGAAAGATGTTGAATCGTATATTGCCAGTTGCCCTGTATGTGCGGCCTCAAAACGTGCGCCGGGTAAGCCACAGGGTCTTCTCCAATCTGTGGCTACCCCGGAAAGGCCTTGGAAGGAAATTTCAATGGACTTTATAGTTGATCTTCCACCCAGTCAGGGTTATACCGTTATCTGGGTAGTTACCGATCTTTTTTCTAAACAAGTTCATTTTGTCCCCTGTACTAAGATTCCTTCTTCCAAATCTCTGGCTAGACTTTTCGTTTCCCATATCTATCGTTTTCATGGAGTCCCGCAACGCATCATCTCCGATAGAGGAACCCAATTTACTTCCCGTTTTTGGAAGGAGTTTCTGAAACTAATTGGCTCCGCCCAAAGCTTAAGCTCCGCCTACCACCCTCAGACGAATGGATCTTGTGAGAGGGTTAATTCCGTCCTCGAACAGTACTTACGCTGTTTTATTAATTTCCAGCAAGATGATTGGGCTGATCTTCTCATACACGCCGAAGTTGCGTATAATAACTCTGTTCACTCCAGTACGAATATGACCCCCTTTAAAATCATCTACGGACAGGACTTTGTGCCCATACCCGAACTGCCTCACGTCTCGGCGACAGTTCCCTCTCTATCTGAATGGTCCTCTCGATTATCTTCTGTTTGGCCGCTTCTCCGGAAAACTTTAAACGATGCCCATGACTCGCACAAATTGTACGCTGATAAGAAACGGGCAGTACCTCCCTCCTACAAAGTTGGTGATCAGGTTTATGTATCTACCAAAAATTTGGATAGCCCCCACAAATGCAAGAAGCTGGGTCCCAAATTTATTGGACCTTTCACGATCACCAAAATTATCAGCTCTGTGTCGGTCCGTTTGGATCTCCCCAAGACCTATCGGCGGCTGTACCCTGTATTCCATGTTCACTTACTGAAACCTGCTCGTACCTCTCATCTCCGCAAAAGATTGCCTGATGCTCCTACGCCTACCTTGGTGGATGGTCATCATCATTACGAGGTGCGGGACATTTTGGACTCCAGGATTCGCAGAAATAAAACTCAGTTCCTAGTCATGTGGAAAGATTTCCCCCCTTCTCACAACGAATGGGTGGATAGGGAGCATCTCAAAGCTCCTAAACTGGTACGCCAGTTTTATGCCAAGTATCCACACAAACCTTGACTCTTTTTCTTTCTCCTCTCCGTTGTTTTGTCTCTCCCTTCTTCTCTTTCAGGTGTAGCCCCTCGTATGCCTATTGCTGCCCTAGATTTCCCGCTGTTCCTGGAGGAGGTCCGGATGTCAGTCTCGCTATTTCTGGCTTCGCTGCCATGGAAACGGGGAGGGTGGGGGGTTTGGGGTGAATGTGTTCTGCTGGTGGACAATGTTGATGTTTCGTGTTATCTCCTGCTAACGGACCTGCATTCCAGGATGGTGAAGACCTGCCCACCTGATGTTGGAGATGGCTGCATATTGGACAATGCACAGGGGGGGTTTGGGGATTGGGATGGGCTTAAGCTTAATACTTTCTGTTCGCGCCTAAACTATTCATTCTCAGCTTTACTTGGTCTGTACGCTCTCGTAACTTAGTAAAAGTAGCCTTAACATTTCAAAATAATGTCTAAGTGTGATCTTTCCTGAGTCAACGAAGAAACAGGCCTGACACTCACGGCCGATTCGCTCCCACAGAGAGGGACTTCTCCGGGTGCCGTCCACTAGACTTTGTCAGCGGGCGACGCCCAGGGGAAGGGCTCTCTCTGTTGTGGGCCCGGCCCTCTGGAACGACCTTCCCCCCGATATTAGAACGACAACGGACCTCCGCTCCTTCCGTCTTAAATTAAAAACTCACTTTTTCTGTCTGGCTGGCCTGGGATAGTCTCCCTGTCTTGGGGTTTTATTGGGTAGTTTTAGCATAGTTAGTTTTATGGGAATTTTAGCACAGGTTAAGTTTAATTTGGTTTTAGAACTGTTTGTATATTTTTTACTGTTTTTACTCTGCCTGTGCACCGCCCCGAGTCCCCATGGGGAGAGGGAGCGGTTTATAAGTATTAAAATTATTATTATTATTATTATTATTATTATTATTATTATTATTATTATTATTATTATTATTATTATTATTATTATTCTGTGTGTTTTCCAGCACTTGCTTCCGTGTTTCCAAAAGATCCTTCTTGAAACTGCTATTATCTTCTCTCAAAGCTTTAATTTCCTGCACCAGAGCTTGTAACACTGATTCCATTGATGTCATTCTTTGTTCCAATCCTGCCAATTCTGATTTTGATGCCATGGTAAGCTGTTAAAGTCAGTGCCACTAAGATGGCGTTTTTTGGGTGGGGCCGTTGAAGCAAGTCAGGGGAAAAACAGTTCAAATGAAAGTTGTAAAAAGTTCAAGACCCAGAAGAGGAACACTTTTCACAGTCAATAATTATAGCAGAGAAGGCACTCCAGGGAAGGAATCAATTAATCCAGAAATTTCTTCATTAGTAGAGAGAGGGAGTCCAAATCACAAAGAGATGTTGGTAATTTTCCATAAATAAAAATAATCATTCAGGAACAGAGGGCAGCCATCCTCCACCGCCCGGTCTGAGAGCCAGCAGGAGAAAGTAACAAAAGAAAAATTGTTTCAAGCCAGCCGGACTTATATACACTGTGAAGAAACAAGCCGCAAATCACTTTCACTTAGTTCAAAGCAGTCCGGATGCGAAATATCCGCTTCCTCGCAATGAGGAGCCATTTCAAGCACCGCTTTAAATCCGAGGGGGGGTTTAACAAACAAACACCCCCCTCTACGTTCTTTCAGTCCAGGCTGCCAGCACAAATAAAGTTAAAAATTACTCACTCTTCACCTCGCTGCCAAAGCCCCGGGAAGCCTTCCAACCCGAATGCTCAGCTCTTCTCAAATTCGTCGTTCGTTGCCGTCCTCCATTGGCGAAGGGAAAACCCCCCGCAGCATGTCTCCTCTCGCCTAGGCCGAAGACAAGGGCCGTTTTCCCGCCGCCGCTGGGATAAACAGACCCAGGCGAGCCAGCCCTATGGAAGGCCCCCCAAAAAGGGGGTGCCTCGCCCCCGTTGGGGGGCAGAAAAAAGAACAAAGTGGCGAACGAGTCCAAGACTCGTCCGTCGCCGCTGGAATGCGGAACCGGAAGTCCAGCTATTCAGTTTATTGATCTTTAGGTTATTGGACTAGAATTCTCATTAACTCCAAACAACATAGTTGTCACATGGGAAGGGCATCTAGTTAGGGCACAGTTTTAATCTCTTCTTCATTATTTCCCTTTGTCCATTATATCTCTTTACATTCTTTCTATTTCTCTTGGAGAAAATGAAACCGGTAGCAACTGCTATAGTTTTCTCCAACTTTAGTTTCCCAAGTGCTTAGAACAGCAGCTCCATTTTTAGCCATGCTAATTTGGGTACATTGAGAGCTATAGTCCTAACATATCTGCAAGACACCACTATAGGAGAGAACATTAGAATACACTTCGTAGTGACTTGAGGTAGACCAAGAGATTGAACTATATAGTCACTTACTAACGAATAGTAAGTGACTATTTTTTTCTATGCTGTGCACATGTAAGTAAAAACCTTTGGAAATGGTTAATAATCAGAATTTTTTTTTTTAAAGTGTGAAAACCACCAAACTTAATTGAAGGCAATATTGCTTAAAACCTTGTGAGAAAGAAGTATTTGCCGAAATGCAAAAATTGAACAATCAACATGAGAAAAGCTTTCAAAAGAGCAGAGGTGGTATTCAGCAGGTTCTGATCAGTTCTGGAGAACTGGTAGCAGACATTTTGAGTAGTTTGGAGAACCGGTAGATATCACCTCTGAGTGCCCCTCCCCCATTTATTTTCTGCCTTCTGAGTCCCAGCTGATTGGGAGGAAATGGAGATTTTTCCCTGGAGTAGAGAGAGAATGGAGATTTTACAGTATCCTTCCCCTGGAGTGAGGAGGGAATGGAGATTTTACAGTGTCCTTCCCCTGCCATGCCCACTAAGCCATGCCACGCCCACAAAGCCACGCCCACAAAGCCACACCCACAGAACTGGTAATTTAAAAATGTGTATCCCACCACTGCAAAAGAGTCAAAAACTTTAAATTTATCTAGGAAGGAGAGCAACTTATGCACATGGTTATAAAGTGGTCTCTTTTCCCAAAGCAAAGGTAGGCATTTGTGAAAATTCTGGATCCCTAGAAACAATATCTTAATTAAATATATTATTATAATTCACTTTATAATATAAGCATTATTGTCAAAACTTAAAAATAATGCCCTACATTATTGTCCTAGATCAACTATGATGTTTTAATCTATATAAATAAAAATGTAACTATGAGTTTGTTCAAAACCGCTAATCTCCGAAAGTACTGCACCAATCGCTTCCAAATTTTCACACAACGTTCCTTTCAAGTACGGCACCAATGATATATAGATTGTGTAGATGTCATATCTGTGCCAGGTACATGCAACAGAAATGTAAAAAATTGTTTAAAAGGTAGGTAGATGGATAGAGAGAGAGCAGTGGGCCACAGGTATTATGTCATCCTTTATGACATAAAATACTCTGAGGGAGAAATACAGTAGGTAGGTAGGTAGAGGGATAGAGAGAGGGAGAAATACAGTAAGTAGGTAGGTACATAGAGGGATAGAGAAAGAGAGGGAGAAATAAATAGGTAGGTAGGTAGAGGGAGAGAGGGAGAAATGCAGTAGTTAGGTAGGTAGAGGGATAAAGAGGGAGAAATACGGTAGGTAGGTAGGTAAGTAGGTAGGTGGATAGAGAGAGGGAGAAATATGGTAGGTAGGTAAGTAGAAATACGGTAGGTAGGTAGGTAGGTAGGTAGGTAGGTAGGTAGGTAGGTAGGTAGGTAGAGGGAGAAATACAGTAGGTAGGTAGGTTGGGGGTTATACAGTGGTTGGGTGTACATGTTTGTGTGTGCAGGTATAGATATACACACAGATTGGTTGGCCATTTAACCAGACTGGGCCACAGCAACGCATGGCCGGGAATGGCTAGTAAAATAAATAAAATATTTTCAATTAGAAAAATATTTACCATAATACTGTATGTTGATCATTACTATTTTTAGAAACAGTAATGAAAGCTTTTGTAGGAGCAGAAGGTAAATTTTAAAAATTGGATTGGGAAACAATTAGTTGATTTTATTATTAATCAGTTATATATACTCACAAAAGCATTAATTAAAAACAGTGGTCCCAGCAAAAGACCTTTTAAAACAAATAGGATTACTAAATTCTCTCACTTTCTTTGACCTCATTATTAAAGTATTAGCAAAGAATATCAGGAAAAATATTCAACAGCTTAATAAGTTGCTTGCATGTAAACTTTCTTTACATGCAAGCAACTTATGAGTCCCGCAAGGGAGAAGGGCGGTATACAAATTTAATAAACTTTAACTTTAACTTTGTTGCATATGATAAAGCTTAATGGTTGCTAGGATCCATTTTGAAAATAGTTAGGGAAAGGACATACCCTTTGAATGAGGGGATTGAAAGGTCCAAATTAGATATTGGAGTTTATAAAGTGAAGCCATTTGAAGCAAGAAAAAGTCAAGGATTCTCTGGACACACCCCTGTGTCAAAGAACTGGGAGGGAAAATGATGCAATATAATGTCCAAACTTAAATGGAACCAAAGTTAATGATTTCTGGGGAAAAGACCCCTATATCCCTATGAAAAAATAATAAAGATGCAATCCATTGCAAAGTCCTTACATTTGGTGCTAAGGGGTCATATTAAAAATATTATCTTCCTTCCTTAATGTTTTGCCTATTTTGTTTTGTTTTTGTAAAATCTTTTACTTTGGGGGCATTTGTATTTTAATTTTCTGAATTTAAAAAAACCTGAAATTAAAAGTGATGAATGAGACCTGTGGGTATTGATACAAAAGGTTTGGCAATATGAAAAGAACAAGGGTGAGAAACTCCAAGGAGTGAGCAGCAGAGGTGAAAGCAAACTATTTTCATAATATTTTCAAAGATGAAGATAATCTTGGAGAGACAATAGGACAGCTGAGTAAACCATAACAGCCAAAGCCTCGTGAAACTAGTAAAAGTGTGGTTGAGCATATATCCCTATGGATCTCCAAAGTATTGTGACCAGCAGATTGATGGAAAAAGCAGAGATGGGTTGCTGCCAGTTCACCCTGAATCAGGCAAACTGGTAGTGGTGGCAGCGGGAGGCTCCGCCTACCTGCCCGGGGGCTTCTGCACATGTGCAGAAGCGTTGCGCAATTGCATGAGGGCACGAGTGCGCATGCGCACAAACAAACCAGTAGTAGAATAAATTGCAATCCACCACTGGGAAACATGTGTAGCTGAACTCCATTAGATTCAAAAAGGCATCATGGGGCATCTAAACTACCCTTGATGCAGAAAGCTAGCTAGAGGAAATAGAATTTTTCAGTGTAGCCCAGAATGCAGTAGGATAGCATTGGGAAACAATAGACAAAACGTACTGATCAATAGTTATATAGGCCTATGAAGATGGCCTTTGAAAGGAGAATGCCATGGCAGAGACTTGCACCTATGGTCTTTTGCTCTGTTGCATAAATGAGAAGACAGTTCTGTCAACCATCCCCGGAAGCAGGAAGATACAAATGATCTGACTGAAAGGCTAGCAGTCTTGGCTCGAGACATAAGCAGGACTATGGATGACAAAAGGCAAAATAGCCTTGTTGCAAAGCCTTCTTCCATACTGTAGTGCACATGGGCATTGTCATATAGGACCAACCATTCTAATTGAAAAGGAGTTAGACCAGCCTGATATCCACTGTAAACTCAGTGGAAAGAAGCCACATAGACAAGGGCATCTGAAATTGCAACTCAAGCCTTTGCCAATTCAAGTGTGTGATGATGAATTGTGAATTAAGAATTTCTACAATCTTTGTCTGGAAATCCAGGATATCTAAAATGGCCATTTTTGAACCCCAATATTTTATCATAAATGACAATTAAGGAGGGTGGTTCTTATTATTATAACTTATAAACAAGATAGTTCAGTTTGTGCTCCCTCTTTATCCAAGTTTATGGAATGTGTACTGGTGATGCAAGATTCTTTCCAGCATAATAACATTAGGACATGGGATACAGGAACATTTCTCCTTTTTCACTCTATAAAGGTTCTCTATTTATTTATTTTTTCACATTTATAACCCGCACCTTCTCCTAAAAAAGGACCCAGGGCGGCGCACAGGAAATTTAAAAACTATACATATACATGTATGTATATTTAAAAACTATACATATCTACAGGATTACGCACGCGTAATCCTGTAGATATGCAGGCCGACGGTGCGTGCGCTGTGAGCGTCGTAGTTGAGGAGAGCTCGCCACAGGAGGAGCGGTGTCTTCGGTCAGGTTTTGATGGAAGGTGGAATTCTTGCTGGTAGGCAGCGTCAGGAGAGTCCACAGCCACTGGGATGAATTGGCGACTCTGATTTTCATCCACCACCCGGCAGCGGAGTTGATTCACATGCCGCCGCCACTGACGCCCATCACTGAGTTGGACCCTGTAGGAACAGGGCCCTGTTACATCGGTTATCCAGCCCGGAAGCCACTTGGGGTCACCTGAAAAGTTTTGTGTGTAAACCCCCTCCCCCCTGACAAAAACCCTCCGGGGATCTGGCTGCAGCAGGGCAGTAGCATTGTAGGAAGGATGCAACCTGTCTAGCGTCATACGGAGACGGCGACCCATTAAGAATTCTGCAGGGGACTTACCCGTGACAGGGCATGGGGTAGTATGCTGTGTAAATAGATAAGTGGTTAGCCTGGCATGCCAAGGCAAGTCTCCCATGCGTCTTAAAGCCTCCTTGGCAGAACGAACGGCCCGTTCAGCCAGTCCATTTCCAGCACGATGATATGGCGCCACTTGAGCATGTCTTATACCTAACTGTGCAAGGAACGTCTGAGACCCCAGGGATGTGAATTGTGGCCCATTGTCGGATACCACCGTGTCCGGTAGGCCATGGGTTGCAAACAAACGTGTGAGAATCCTAATAGTGTTGTCTGTCGTCATGTTCTGCACCAGGAAAAGTTCCACCCACTTTGACAGGGCATCTACTACCAGGAAAAGGGTCTGACCAGCAATTGGTCCCAGGAAATCAATATGAATACGGCTCCAAGGGGCGTTAGGGGTCTCCCATTCCCGAACAGGTGCAGCGGGAGCCACAGACCTGGTTTGCTGGCAAAGCTGACAGTGTTGCACCCATGTGGTGATGTCCTTATCCATGTCCGGCCACCAGGCATAGCTGCGGCCCAAAGCTTTCATCCGCACTATGCCTGGATGGCCCTCATGGAGACGGACAAGCACACAAGCACCGGGCGCCTGAGTGCTGTAGGAATGACAACTCTGCATCCCCACAATAGACAACCTTGCAGCACGGACAACTCGTCCCTTTGTCCAAAGTACGGCATGACATCAGGAGGCAAACTCCCAGGTGGCCAACCTCTACAGACCCAATCCAGGACCCGAGACTGACAGCCCACAGGTGGAAGCTGTTTTTAAACCTGTTCCTCCAGCTGGCTATACTTCAATATCTTCTGCCCAATGTTGAAAGTGAAAAGAGATACTGGCCAGGGTGTGAATCATCCTTAAGTATCTTCCTTACTCTGCTTAAACAGCAAGAACTGGCATCCAGTGGTGTCAGAGGGCAACCAATGGTTTATTATGCTGAATTGATCACTCTCTGTAGTGCCTACCTCTCCACAGCTGTTAAACCAGCGTACCATACTGTTATACAGTTATGTGAGGGCATTTTCTATCATGGACCGATAGAAAAAAGTCATCAGCTGTTATTCCACTTGATTTTTCCGCAGGACTCTAAGAAAATGAAGTCTCTGATTTAAGCCTTACTAACCACCAGGGACATGTTATTTTTCCAGGTGAGATTTAACCGATTAACAGAGTTGGAAGGGACTTTGCAGGTCATTTAGTCCAACCCCCTACCCAAGCAGGAGACCCTACATCTGCCTCTATCTAGGATTGAACTCACAACTTCCTGATTGGGAGGCGAGAGCTCCACCTCTAGGCCACAGACCTTGACTAATAAGCACTCCCAAGAATTTAAAAGAGAAAGCCCTCTCCCTTGATATACAGTGGGGCAGGTGCCTCTCTGTGCTTCTGAAAATCCAGCACCATCTCCTTTGTCTTGCTAGTGTTTAGGTGTAGGTTGTTTTTGAACACCATGTGGATACCTTCTTGACTTCTTCCTTGTCTGCTGATTCGTCCCCTCAAAAAGTCAGCAGTGGTATTACACTCCATTCATGTTACATTATATACATTGTACATTGTAATTGTGCTAGATTCAGTTCAATTGAATCAAGGTACAGGCTTACCTAGCATATCAAAATTAAAAAAAGTATAATAAAATTCCATGAAGCAGGAGAGGAAACAGAATTAATTGAAAGAATAAAATACAATAAAATGAGATAATATTCTAATTCTCTGTACCACATAAACAATACTCAATTCCAAATTAATTTGCCATTAGCAGAGCATGAATTCTTCAGGCTTGAAATATAATAGATTGTGCTATCTGGTGTGTAACTGAATTGGTGCATGTTATCAACTTTAGTGGTAATGCCCAATTAATTAGTGCTTTGGTCAGAGGTTTTTAAAGAAACCAAGAAAATTACTTGAAGTCTTTAATAGTGAATTCTGAGATTGTTTTACAATACAACATGAATTGATTCAATTTTTATGGTTATTCAGTTGACTATTACAATATATTGGAAAAATAAAATGTCTCTTATTTTATCGGTAGTATTTTAAAATGCAGACTGTATTTCTGTAAAATTACTACTATAGAAAAGCTGCAAAATTATTTTAAAAGCAGGAAAATTTAATCAAATTTATTTACCATTTGCAAGTTATATTAATAATTGTTTTCCTAATATATCATTCTTGTCAGAAATATTGAAAATGGATGCTTATTTTTTTCCTCCTTAAAATTGTTTGTGTGTATGATATCTTTATGTGTATACACTTGTGAATTTATCAGTTTGGCAAATTTCCAGTTGTGAATTTTTTTTCCAGCTATGCTTCCTGTGTTCGTAAATTGCTTTCCTGTTGGGGGATTCTTATTGATGCGTCTTTGTTTTATCTTTTTTTGCTCTGGTTTTTTTTTTTTTTTTGCAAATAATTATATACACATTGCAATTAATAATGCCACAGTGCACATAAAACAAGAATTGGGAGTTAGGAGAGTTTAAGCGACATAAAGTATAAGTTCAATAGTCTAAAGCTAATATATTAAGCAATCGCTTGAAGAGTTTCCATGCAACTAACCCTAACCGTCTTGCTGACTGTACAGTTTGGGCTACTATCACAAAGGACTTTATCTGAAGCCCAGCAATCGGACACCTTGCTTCACTTTGCGTGCTTGCCAGCGGAGGAGCTGGATGGCCCTTAGGCTAATGCGCATAAGGTTGCCGTATCTGAAGACCAATTTATAGAATGAGTCAGTCATCAGGGCCCCAGTTGGATCAGCTTGCTTGAGAGCCATCATGGGGGTATACATGGCATTAGTCTGGTGACGGAAGGGCGGCGTAGCCATACAAATGACCTTTAGGACATGCTGCCAAGGGAATCAGAGGATATTCGTGTGAGTATTATTTCAAAAGTCAAATAGAAAATTAACTTTGGGCACATCGTACAAAGAGAACCTATGTAAAATATCTACCACCAGCTAGGCTAGCCAAAATGTACAAAACTTTATCACCTGAATGCTGGAAATGTGATCAAATACCAAGCACCTACTACCACATGTGGTGGACATGTAGAAAAGCAAAAGACTACTGGCAAATAATTCTAATGTGGTTGGAAGAATTGACTGGACAGTGATTGGAGTTTAAACCACAATTATTCCTATTAGGAATTATAAAAGAAGGTCAAAGTAAAGGGTTAACATATTTAACAGTACATATCATAACAGCAGCGAGAATAGTTTATACCCAACAATGGAAGAGTGAAAACATACCTATAGAAAGGGAAATAATAAAGAAAATATTTGACTGTGCAGAACGTGATAGATTGATGCTGAAACTAAAAATAAAAGAGGGGCATAATACTATGAGATTTGGAATAGATTTTATCAATGGTTGGATTTGAGAAATGGAAGTCAGAGCAGAAAAGAACAAAGATATGTAGATCAAAAGAAGATGTAATATATGTAATATATTATGTAAATGTAAGCATTTAGAAGGAGTTAAGTATGTGTATATAATTCATAAGATATTTGTGTTATATTTTAGTTTTGTATGGCGGAGATAATGCCTGGACAGTTCCACAATGTCCAACTTTTTTTAACAATATTTTTTTTAAAGATTATATTCGTGTGACTTTCAAAAAGAAAGATGATTTCTCTCAATAAAAGCAAATGAGATTGTATGATGTAAATAAACAAGAGTCCCAAGGTGTCAGAGAAGAGCATATGACATTTATCAATATTGTATGAATGCATAAAAAATTACATGAATACAACCTCCTTTCACACAACATGCTTACAGATACTATAATTAGACAGGAGGTAGGACACAGGGTGTGTAGCTACTGTGGTGAGATTGCGGGCCATCTCTGAACCTTTTGATTCTACAGTATCAAATCCCAAATTAGAAGTTAGTATCACCTCTGCTACATCTTCAGGTGTTTGACTCAGGCTGGAGAAGATAGCTTTGGAATTTTTCAGGTAGATCTGAGAAAATATCTCAGCTGTCTCGGGATCTGTCTGGGAATAGTCAGCTTTCTCCGCATCTTCATAGATTTTCATCTCAAACTCAGTCACCACTGGACCAGGCTCTATCAAGCTGACGCTACAAATAAAGCATGAAAAATCATAACAGAAATGGATTTTTAGAAGGAACAACCAGCAGTCCTATTCTGGAGGACATTGGCTACAAAATTTCTGTTCCTCCAGTTTTTCATTTTTGTGAACTAGTCATGTTCATTCATTGGTACTTTCACCAGCTATCTTAAAAATCATTGAATAAGCTGCATAAATCTATTCAATAATGCAGATCTTGCATTTATACTGGCCAGAATTCATACTGGAGACTGGAGCCAATCAGCTTCACAAGAAAAGAGTGAAAGTTGTCTGTATTGATTTATTAAGAAAATATTGAGTTACCTTCTTCAAGACTCAAGAAATGCTGAACTAACAACTCTTTTATTAGCTCAATAATTTGGAGGACACTAGGATAAGGAAAGTTTGTTTTAGATTAATAAGGTTCCGGTTGAACAGCTTTTAATCAAAATGTGTACAGATGCTAAAGCAGCTTTTTTCTATTTAACAACACTCTGAATTTTCATAGTTGAAGGTTTGGGCAAATACAACTGATCTGGAGGGGAACAGATTCCAAAAGCTTATATAGGTAATCCTTGACTTATGACCACAATTGAGTCCAAAATTTCTCTTGCTAAGCGAAACAGTTGTTAAGTGAGTTTTGCTCCATTTTATGACCTTTTTGCCACATTGGTTAAATGAATCACTGCAGTTGTTAAGTTAATAACATGGTTGTTAAGTGAATCTGGTTTCCCCATTGAATTAGTTTGTCAGAAGGTTGTAAAAGGTGATCACATGACCCAACACATTGCAAACATCATATATACATGCCAGTTGCCAAGAGTTTTGACCAGGTGGCAATGGCGATGCTGCAACAGTCATGTGAAAAATGGTTATCAATCACTTTTCTATTGCTGTTGTAACTTCAAATGGTCACTAAACGAACTCTTGTAAGTCAAGGACCATCTGCATAGAGGTTAACCCTGAACTATTCGTAGTGATTTTATCTGATCAGCAGCTCTGTGATGTTCAGTTAACAGAACAATTTTTTTCCACATATTGCCACTTTTTTCTGCTAAAGATTAAAACCTAGGCCTTTTGCTAGACTATTCCAATGAATGCAGCTGCTTTTCCTGAATTTGTGTTTATATTCCATTCATTAAAACCTTACAGAAATAAGGACATGGCAAATCCAACTATATTCAAATGGGAGGGGAGTTTATTAGATTACCACTACTACCCACTCACAAGATATTAAATCTGAGTGCTTGGATAATAAGACTTTCACAGAAGCCTTCAATGGCAAATTTGGACGCAGCGTAGATGTCGTTGAAAATGATGCCTAGAAGACAAAACACAATAGATTATGACTAAGTCATGACTGTATCTCTGTATTTTGTTAATTTAGCTTAGGGTGGTAAGGTTCCGTTGACTGTTTTCCCCTTTCCAATGCAGTCTATGACTGCAGGCCCAAATGATTTCACTTGTTGCATAGTTTTCCTTTAAATTTCTGCTTTTCTTTATGCTACTGGTGTGATCAAGCCTGAATCATGTTGGGCAAGTTTTTAAAAGAACCATTTCCTGGCCCAGATCTATTGGGGGTTTGGGGTAGTTTGTGTGTTATTGAAGGGGTTTTGTAAGAGGAAATTGAAGTGAATGGCTTCCCACACTTTTCTTTTCCAATTTTCTTTCCCCAAAGTTTAGAAAAATGCATTTAAAAAGTAGAAGCCATTGGGCCACCTTGCCTCTGAAGATGCCAACCCACAGTTGCCAGAAAAATATCAAGAAATTTGTTGCCTAAACCAAAGATAGTAAACTCTGAAGCTCAACACTTCCCACAAATAACTCGTTGTGAAATAGTGTGACTTGCGACCCTTCAATGGGAAGATATTTTCCCTAACCCAGGAGAAATAACCAGGTTCCTGGGATAATAGATTATCTTGGCTGTCAACAGGACAAGATAATGGCTAGGTCCCATAACATACTGAACCAGATACTACCAAACCCTGGTCTGATGTATTGTGAGAATCCAACTAGTCCCTGGTATTGGCATTGATTTTATTGTTATTGTTAATTTTAGAACCATGATCAAGCTACAGATTCTCATTCATCTGGATGCCTGAAATTTGGTTTTATGCATTTGAGGAACCAAAGGAACATTTGGAGAGACTAAATATAAAGTTGAAAGCAAAATGTGCCTACTGCTTTTACAACAAAGGTTTTTGGTCACTCCAATTTGAATATATTTATTACTTTTCGGGCAGGTTAAGCATTGTTATTTGCTGCATTATTTATATACCATGATATACCAATCAAAATATCTGCAAGAAGCTAGCATTATGGAAATAACATGTGGATCTATATAGATAGGGTTATATGTGCAGGGTATTTATTTTGTAAACATATAAATATTGGTGCATGAATGATCCATGATATCTCTACCTCATTCATAATGTTAAATGTTTATGAAATTTGGTAGATATCTTAGAGGAAACTTCTCACAGTTTATTTGCTCATGCTACCTGAAAATTGGTTGTGGTATAATATACCTGAAGAGTATCATGTTGGGCAAGAAAGATTGTCCTAAAAGATATGCATCTAAATGAAATGCCTTATCTGCTGCTCCTAAATTGACTACTGTACAGACAATGCAGATAAATTAAAGTCACCTTACCTTGCAAACCCAGGACACTACTGATGACCACAATATGCCCACTCCTCCTTTTCTTCATGTCTGGCAAGACCTCTTTAATCATCCTTACTACACCAAAGAAGTTGGTTTCCATTATAGCCTTCATCTCTTCAATTGATTGACACTCAATAGGACCAATGGAGCCCATCCCAGCATTGTTGACTACAAGAAGTAGTTAAGAATTTTGACTGTTTTACCCATTCACCACACAAAAAGATAAATCATTAAATGGAAACAGTCAATTGAAAATGACATTATTGAACCTTGAAAGTTTGCCACTTTGATGTCCAAAGCTTTGAATCAGAAAATATGGATACCATTAACTTTTCCAGTTAATCAGAGATCTAGAGACCTGAGGATTAATAATATTAGGAAGACTGTAACACCATATGATTATTGTGTTGATAGTCATCATCAAAAAAAAACCCCTCAAGACTCTTGCTGCTTGCAACAAAGATTAACCAAATGTTCAAAGTATTATTATTATTTATTGGACTTCTAGACCGCCCCCTCTCCCCGAAGGGACTCGGGGCGGTACAGTGACTGGATACCTGGCAATTGATTATTATTCAATAGTGGTGAAAAACTAGATTATATGTGAAAGCAGACTTTATGCACATGGCTTATGTGCATGGTTGGATAGAATGAAAACAAGTATAGAAATTTTTGTATAAGTTCAACAAGCAATCAATTAAAACTCCAAATTCTGGGGAAGATCCACCCTCCAAGGAAGTAAGTCCTCATTTCAGTAACAACCATATGTCCTTAATTTGCTTTTTGCAGTCCTAGCCATGCTTCCCTTTTCCAAAACATTGCATATGATTACAAAACAATGAAATCTTTTAAACTTTAATCCCAGGGCTCAGTAGAATCAGCCATCCAGAATACATGCCTTCATTTTTCACACTACATCCTACCTTTCCATAATACTTCTCAATGGCATTATTGTCTCACTTCAAGTAATGTGATGTATAATTCTTGCCTTTGCCTTTAAAAAAATAAATTTGGCCTTTAGTACGTATGTGTTATTAGAGAAAAGTCTATCCCAAATGACCATTAGATGTTACTAAAATATTCCATTAGCCATTTTTAAAAGACATGACATTCCCCAAGACCCCACTCCTTACTAGCCCTGATGATCTTACTTAGTCTGATACACCTGCAAGAAATTCACCAACCCTGAACAGTACCAAGGACCCCAGGTTCAATCCTGAGCTACAGGTGTTCTTTTCTATCTAGATATGTCATCATGATGTAGTGTTTGCCTTAAACTTATTATGATTATGAAGGAATAACCTACCTTTATGATTAACTGTGGCAGTTGTAAAGGAGTATTTCTCAGCTTCTCCTGAAAAATATCTTATTGTATGAATGCCCTATGATATCTCTGCTTCATTCATGATCTTAGTGATTAACACTCAGGGGCTGGCATTTGCATATTCATATTTTTTAGTTGAGGCTGCTGCATGGAGGTATCTGCTTAACTGAGTCAGATCCAGACAGACAGACAGACAGACACACACACCCACACACACACACACACCCCACACACGGGTTCATTGTAAGTCCCCCAGAAGGCTGATAAAGCTGCAACTCTCTGAGTACTCACTGAGGATATCAATATGTCTCTGAGGAATGCTGTTAATGCAGTTGTGGATGGATTTCGCATCGCAGACATCCAGCTGTTTGACCTCTAGAGTCTGGTTGAGTGCTGGCCCTATGGTTGCTTCCAGCTTTTCTTTCTTGGTAATGTTCCTCATTGTGGCAATCACTAGAAGACAGGTGATGCTTGGTCATATATTCCTTTCAACTTGGCTGGCCAAATTTGGGAGTGGGTTCTTTCCTGTTTTATTTCAAATGGCCAAATGCTTAAAATTTTCTTAAAATATGTACCCAATAATAAATAAATTGTCAATTGTATAAATATATGCATATTAAGTAAACATCAAGTTACATAATACATTCGTAATTTACCAACTGGTCTTGTAATGTTGCTTTTAATGAGTTCTTCTCATAGTTTTTCTCAACCTGGTATCTTCAGGTTTACAATACACGTTTACTTCATATTTAAGTACTGTAATCTATTTCTAGACTATTCAGTAATCATTCCCTGGTACCAGAGCTTTTGGAAGCACAAATATGTTCTCGAGGCATGTGCTCACAAAACTGAATCTATTTTCTTTGAAGGAAAGATCTACAGCAAAGTTGCCATTTGTTAAACATTGGAAGTTACAGCATGGAACATAGTTTATTGGTACAGGACTCACCGTTTGCAATATGATTGTTAGTCTTGGGTGTAAGTTCACTAACATTTGGCATGGGCAAGAAAAGTCTCTCCAGGATCAGGATCAGGATGGTACAGGACTATATGGCCAACTAGTATATACAACAATCTCAAGGTTCTTCAAATATAGCTTTTCTTACATAGTACATAGTATCCAGATGTATTCCTCATAAGGTGCTGGCTGATAAATCAGGAGACTGTGAGTTCTAATCCTACTTTAGACATGAAAGTCATGTGGGTGACTTTGAGGTATTTACTCTGTCAGTCTAACTCACTTCATAGAGTTGCTGTTGTGGGGAAAATAGGAGGAGAAAGGAATATTGTTTATGATCACAGTCCTGAATTACTTATAAAGTGATAAAGGTGAGATAAAAATGTAATAAATAAATAAAAGCCTGCCTTGGAGAATACCAATATTCATTTGTAAAAACCAGTTGTTGGTTGCTTTATATCGATGCTACTAAAGGCCCAAGACTTGGATGTTTTATTTTAACCAGTTGATGACCCTAAACACAGGGAAATGCTCCCAAAGTATCAAAATATAATTGTATGATCCAAGATATCAATGTCTTGAAGATCATGAAGTGGACATCTGTATTTAAAACTGGAACAATAAAAGAAAACAGTAGCATAAATCATTTCATTTCATTTTCATTTCATTTTATTAAATGTATATACCGCGCCACTCTCCCAAAAAGGGACTCAGGGCGGTGCACAGGAAAAATTAAAACCACGCATATACATAAAATACCGATAATAAATATATAAATATTAAAAAATTATTAAATTAACCCGGCCTGTGCTAAAACCAATTAAAACCCCAATAAAATCTAATTCAATTTTAAAACCAATAGATGGACTCGAGAGATTAAGCCAGGCCAGCTAAGCAAAAAAAGTGCGTTTTTAATTGTTGACGGAGGCGGAGATCTGTGATATTCCTAAGATCGGGGGGTAGATCGTTCCAGAGGGCAGGGCCCGCCACAGAGAAGGCCCTTCCCCTGGGCGTTGCGAGCTGGCATTGCCCGGCCGTTGGCACCCGAAGCAGACCCTCTCTGTGGGAGTGGATCTGTCGGAGGGATGTATGGGGTAGGAGGCGGTCTCGCAAATAACTAGGACCCGTGCCATGGAGCGCTTTAAAGATGATAATCAGCACCTTATTTATTTATTTATTAAATTTATACCCCGCCCTTCTCCAAATGGACCCAGGGCGGCGCACCCGAAAGACCACAGGCAGCCAGTGCAGCTGGCAATAGCTTTTTGATCAAGCAGGAATTCTGAGGCAAAATAAATTGCAGCACATAAATTCTTAAACTTGCACACTAGAGATCCATGGTGTTTGCCATAAACTATTTTGATCCTCAAGAGGACAAGTTTACAAAGTGTAATTCTTGTATATGTAAAAAAAAAAGTATTCTAAATAAGCTGGCAATTTATGAAAACAATTACATGGAACTACAGAATGTCCATGCAGAGTCACAAAATTATTCCTTATACCAACAGTTGTTAAGAAAGTTTAAACTAGCAGACGGGAGAATTCAGAATAGATAATGCAATAGATAAGCAAAGGTTCCATGAAATTGTAGCTTCTAAAATTGCTGTTATGTGTTATTAGAATTCTCATTATTCTACTTGTCAAACATCAGTAATTTAAACTTATTTTACAAATGTAATCCTTTTGGCAATGAAATATAGAGGCCAAATAAGAAAAGGGTTCTAACTATGGCTAAATCTCATCCCAATATTAATATTTTTACGATTTTCTCCTTTAATACTGTTATCTGAAATGGTGCTTAAATGCAGCTTGTGGTCTATTAGTGAATACACAGACAATTATTAGGAAGGAAGTCTGAACTCTGAAAATCTTCAACATTTGCCACAAATCAGTATTTCCTAAACAACAGAGCATGCCTGTCCTGAACAAATACTGTATATAACAATTTAAAGAGATGGACCAGGGAACTGAAACTTTTGTTGAAAGTGAGGTTGCTATTCAGTACACTTTTTAAAACATTATTATAAAATTTGAGTCCCCATTAGCAATATATTGGGTAATTCATCAAAACCTATTTGATAGACAACTTGTATTTGCTTCCACTGCCAAATATTCTTATACCCATTTATATATGTTCACATTTTAAGCTGGTTACTGAAGTTATTCTTGTATTAATTACATTTATATCCTGCTTTTATTTTGTGCAATTCAAGGTTAGGTAGGATTCTTGATTAATATAATACACAGAACTCCTAACCACCAAACATATTTGTCATAACTAAGCTGGTATCGGTAACTGTAAGATTTTGTGCAAATACTTTTGTTATATCTCTAACTGGCCAGTTTAACCATGTTTTGTGAACAGTTATTAACATCATCTGTATTATTATATATAACAAGGCCACTGAACATTTCGGGATATTAGACAATGCTGGAATGAAGAGAACATTTTTTAAACTCGCTTGCAAAATGATTGTCGGAAAAGCGGTAACCAGTCACTTAACACTCATATTTTGGAAGGCAAATAAAACTCTCAGCTACAACAACTCAACATTTTGTTTTCTAAGAATACTTTAGGTATTTTAAGGATGTGAGAGGTATTGCTGGAAATAGTTTACTTTGGCTGATATTTCCTTTGTGTTTATTTCCTTTGTGTTGCTTTATAACATGCTAGCTTTTTAATTAACTTCAGAATAATTGAAAGACAGACAGACAGAATTATAATAAGGCAGGAATATATACATACACACACACACACACATACATACAAACTTAATGAACTTAGTTATCCATGGTTTGCATATACACCAGGGATGTCCAAACTTGGGAACTTTAAGACTTGTGGACTTCAACTCCCAATTCTGGGAGTTGAAGTCCACAAGTCTTAAAGTTCCCAAGTTTGGACATCCCTGATATACACTGTTTACACACACATATTTCACAATTTTGAAAACTCACCTTTGAACCTCCTCTGCTTATCTTTTGCTAATTTTGCAGCCAAAGCCAGCCCAATGCCAGTTGAACAACCTGTTATCAGTACAACTTTAGGAGGCATAGTGTCCTGTGTGTGAAGGAGAGAAATGTAGACTCCCCCAAAAGGAACTTTTAAAAATATTTTGAAAAGACTTGAACTTTCTAAAACTTTGTACCATTACATCTTCTCTAAAAGGTTCAAAGGGCTTTAAAAAGGCCAGCTTAAGACCTAATTGGCTAAAATGTAAACTCTTAATCTCTTGAATTTTGTTAAACTCCAAATGGATTTGCATACAAATCCCACCTAATCAGTTCCAGGATCAGCCACTCGTGATACATGAACAAAACCATGAGACTTGGCAAAGTATTTGGAAAAAAGAAAATGGCATTTCACAATAACCTTTATAGGGCACATTGGTTTGTTTGTAGACAAAATATCAAAGAATCATCTTAACTAATCTGGAACTTAGTGATTTTTTTTCCTGATACAATAATTTTTAAAGTGATATTTATTGGATGGGTTTGCAAATGTTATTTAGCTCTCCTCTCTCCAAGGCATCTGGAAAGATCCTTGGGCAGTCAATTCTTTTTAAAAAATGGCAATGAAGGAAGTCTATCCATTCCTGCTGCAGACACTGTTTAGGATAGGAAAACATGAGGATGAAATATTTATATTTAACTAGCTGGATACCCGTGCTTCGCTAGGAAACTATGTGATCAGGCTTGATAACCTGACATTTAAAGCTTGAAAAGTAATGAGCAATTAAGGTCGAGGATGCTGTATATGGTAATGGAGTTCTTGCACACTCTCAACACATCAGGATTACCACCTCCTGGCTTCACACTCTTTGCAAACATGTAATCAAACCCACAATTTTCATAGGCATCAATCAGGGAGAAATCATTTTCATCCCCTGAATTCCTCTGATACAATCAGACTACCATTTCAAGTTCAAACACCTATGATTTCCCATTAAGGTGTGCTATGCCATCACCATCAATATGGCACAGGGACAGACTTTGAAAGTGGCTGGTGTGCATCTGAAGAGTCACTGTTTCTCCCATGGCCAGTTGTATGTGGCGTGCTCCAGAGTCAGTTCACCTGATAGCCTGGTCATCCTCCAGCCAGAGAGCAAAACCAAGAATGTTGTTTACAGGGAGGTCCTGAGCAATTCATCTGAGGGAAGTTATTAGCCTGGGCTATGTAGATGAAAAAAACAGGGGTGCTGGTGGCATTTTCTCCTCTTTTCCCTTTAACTGGTCTTACAGTAGAAGGAACAGATTTGTCTGAACTGATGAAGTCAATGTAAGAAGTGAGCTGGGACACTATGCAGGAGAAATTCGGTTCACAATCCATTGGCTCAGTGATTAAAATTCATAAGAGAATATCTCTCCTGACGCCTTGAGTTCGGATGAAGTTCCATAGGTGTGTCTGTGTGTGTGTGACAACATCCTGGTAAGCCCCAAATATGGGAGGAAGTAGAACTGCTTTCCTTTTCTGTCTTTCGGCTCACCACAGGAAACCATCCAGGCAGAAAGCTATTTTTTCGTTGCCTTTTGTTACATTTGTGTTGCGTTTGTAGAGATCTATTTCAAGCTATTTAGCTCTCATGGTTAGCTGATGAGAGCTAAATAGCTTGAAGTAGATCTATACTAGCCTCCCTTATTTATTTATTTATTTATTTATTTATTTATCAGCACAAATGCAACACACACTCACATTTAATACATTAGAAATCTGGTGGCTTAGATATAGAGATACATATTTTTAATATTCGATAAGGCATCATTGATTATGCATGTCAAAGTTTGCAATTAGTTTGTTTGTTTCACAACTTGATTTGAGTATAAAACAAGCATGATGGTATCATAAAAAATAAGATTTATTAACCGCATTTACATATACAAACAACAAAACATCACAGTATATACTGGCCTCAAAAAGTAGCAGAAATAAAAGTGTCAACGCCTTCTTGAATCATCCCTTCTGGCTCCCACAATATTTTAAGCCCTTAACACAAGGAGGAAAAAAAACAATTCTTCAAACCTCAGTTTCTCACATGTCACATTAACTAAACTTAACCAAAAACGTTTCAATCTTTGCTTGCTGTAGGACTCACAATTAAAAGAATTCATGGGTTTTGAGATTCTCAAGAACCCAAGGCGATTCTGCCTACCAGGCAGCCCACCGTTCACAGATCTGACAGAGTCACAAGAAATTTTAGAGCAGTCTTTGGGCTTAATGTGAGCCTTTCTGCTGTGGATTCTTTCAGGAAAGTCCAAAGACTCTTTATCAGATCCTCATAACATTGTAGCCCATCCCTTGAACAGGTTGCATTTACTTCCATAAACTGTGATGCTACTAGGTACCAGGGAAGAGATTGAACAACAAAAGAACTTCTTTTCTAACAAAAGTGACAGCACCCATAGAATCTTGGGTAGAACCAGACAATAGTTCTTAAGAGAGCTAATAAGACAAAAATTATTTGCAACACGAATCAATTCTTACATCTTACTATTTTTTCTAGTCAGTTAGGATTTTGAAACAATGCATAAGTCTGGCATACAACATCCAGACTATTGGAAATTGGCAATCATATTAGAAAGATTAAATGATCAATGTAGCAAAATTTCTGTAACATGGTGAAAAAGAAAAGTCTGTATTAAAACATACATATAGAAGGGCACTCAAGAGGTAAAAAAAAATGTCATATGAAAAAAAGACACCAGCCAACAATGTTGTGACTGCTTCCAAACTAAATTACTCTACTGTGACCTGAAATCCTTCTTTGATTCTGAAAAAAATAATCTGAAGGCTTACTGATGAGTAGCCTCATAGGAAAGTTCAAATACTGTTCTTTTCTTGGTTTCTTGTAGGAGTGGCTGAAGGCAAGAGAGGTTGAAAGTCTGAAGTAGGTCCTGATGTACGCATTTCAAAAAGACCTACATATAAGCCTTAGCCAATGGGCCCAGGAATGGCCAATGGGTGTCAGTCTATCATAAGGCAACACATGTGCAATAGTGCTTCAGCTTGCAAGGCAGGATGCCACGGTTGATTTGGTGAAATTCCACTAGTTGAATCAAGTCAGCAAAACGTGTCTGGCCATCATCCATGGAATAGTAGAGGCGTCCTTCTTCTTCACACTGAAAGGCATAAAGAATTAGAAAATATTGGCATAGAAATAGAGGCAAAAGAGAACAGAAGAAGTGGAAGGTGATATCAGGCTCTGTCTCAAGAATTAATCCCAGGCAGTGATCCACCCCATCCCTGCCCATTTTTGCTCTCCAGTAACAGTGCTCCCACAAGTTGATCTGAGTACAGTACAACATCTTTTTTTTCTAGAAAGTAAACACCAGAGGAATCGCAGATCTCCCAAGAATTCCTTATGCATGACTGTTTAGCTCTGCTGATGCCACAAAAGAGATGAACTGCAGAGAAGTTATGTTCCTGCTTTGTTGCTTTCAAATTATCCAACAATAAATTGGAATGTAATCTTGTCACATATTTATGTTCTGTTTGGTCAGATTCTGTATATATTTGGTTTTCCTAAACATAGATAACCTTGAGCTAACTAGCAGTTGGGAGTTGTATGCTCTATCAATTCCTTATACATCCACAAATGCAGATTAAAGTAGATTATGTTTTTAACTGTTTTTTCTTTCTAATATGCCGTAAATCAGTGCTTCTCAATTATTTTCTGTCATGCCCCCCCTAGGAAGAAGAAAACATTTCGCGCCCCCCGCGCGACTGTAAATAGTATCATTTGTCTATAAAATTGTTATAAGTACACCTCTGCATAACACTGTATCATTAACATATAAGAGAATAAAAAAAGAAAGAAATGTGGATCAATTTACAACAAAGAATAGCTTTATTAACTGTAGCAGAAAAGATTTAAAGTGCATTAGAAATTTTAAAAAAATTAAATCCTTAATTAAACTAAACTGCCGAGGTCAAACGCGCCCCCCTTTACGGAGCCTCGCGCCCCCCCTGGGGGGCCCGCCTCACTATTTGAGAAGCACTGCCGTAAATATAGCTAAAAGAGGCTAGGAGTGATGCTATTAAATAGAAGTCATCTTTGTGGAAGGTAAAGTACAACGGAAAAATACATACATCCCTAGCATAGGGAAGCAACAGTAATTTAGGTAAGAAACCAAGAAAAAATCCTGCTTTGCATTTGGACACCAAACTAGGCAGGATGGATAAAAGCAGCTCAGTCAGTTTCATTGTTCACTTACCGGAAGTATCAGATAGTGCTTCACTTTTTGCGTATGACTAAGGGACAAGACAAAGCCTTTGGGATTCCGCTGGCTTTCACGCACCAGGAATAACCTGCAGTTAATAAGACCCCAAACAAGGGTTAGTTTTCACCACACAGAAACCATAGCCATTCCCCATACACTGTTACAGTTTATGCTATTGCAATGCTTGCAAATTATACATATTTGAATTATTTTGTCTTTTCTCATACTAATCTCTTTCAGATATATACAGATTGCAGATCTGAGAATTACAAATGTTCTAACCCAACTAAAGGATCATATTGTAGAAAGCTGCTAGAATGAATTTATCTGCAGAATTGGGAGATTCAACTCTGTCCAAGTACTTGGACAGATGATGATTCCTTTTCCTTGAGTCAAAGCCTAACAAAACTTCTGGTGGCTATGAAGGTGAAAAAAAGTGACTGTTAAGTTTACTTGCTTGCCTTTCCCAGAACAGATTTTTCTACTCTCTTACAATGTTCTTATGGGATGATTTCAGGTACATCAATATCTCTCTCCATCCTGGCCAATTTCTACAGCTCTACTTTTGAATATAGTAATATAAGTCTGCCAGGAACTAATATAATCAGTATTAATATTACAAACTGGAATGTTACTCAAGCAACATACCCATCCACAAGTCCTTGTTGAACTATAAGGCGCTGAGTATCTTCTCTAGAAATGTGACCGTGGAACCAGGGTTGAGTTTTGTGGATGGCTGGAAGGAAGGAAGGAAGGAAGGAAGGAAGGAAGGAAGGAAGGAAGGAAGGAAGGAAGGAAGGAAGGAAGGAAGGAAGGAAGGACAAATGGGAGAAACAAAGAAAGGAAGGAGAGAAAAAGAAAAAAGAAAGGAAAGATTTTTTTTAGAAGCAAAGCATTAAAAATATTCACAAAGAACTTCAAGTGCAAACATTAACTTCTACAATGAAGATCATGATTGAAGGATCCACTTTTTGTGAAATGTGAATGTTGAGCTGCTGAGAGTAAATTGGAGCTGATGAACAGGGAAGAATAATTAATCAATAATCTGTCAGGAACTAATATAATCAGTATGAAATCCAATTAAATTAAATTGAAGTTTAATTAATGGGAAATTCTTTAATTTCTATCTCCCTTCATTTCCATTCTTCTTTACAGCATCATGTTATCAGTTTATTTATTTATTTATTTATTAGTCGTATTTGTATACCGCCCTATCTCCCCAGTGGGACTCAGGGCGGTGCACAGAAAAGATAAAAAAGACAATACATACAATAACTATGTAAAAAGGATTAAATTTAGGGGTCTGTGCTAAAATTGTGGTTAAAAACTATTAAAATCACTAAATTAAAAGTAAACCATTAAAACTATGCCAGGCCAGCCACATGAAATAGATATGTTTTTAGGGCCCGGTGGAAGAGGCGCAGGTCCGTGATTGTGCGGAGGTCGGGGGGCAGGCCGTTCCAGAGGGCGGGGCCGGCCACAGAGAAGGCTCTCCCCTGGGGGTCGCCAGCTGGCATTGTCCGGCAGACAGCACCCTGAGGAGGCCCTCTCTGTGGGAGCGGACAGGTCGAAGGGAGGCATGTGGAGGGAGGCGGTTCCACAGGTAATCAGGACCCGTGCAATGCTGCAATGCTGTCAACCAACATTTCACAATTTCAGTCTTTATCTGCAAGTAAATAGATTGTAAAAACTATCCATCACACATGATTTTCTTATATACAGTATGGGACTATTATGGTACTGCAGATTTCCCTATAGAAGAAGTTGTACAAAATAATGTTGGACACTATTTCTAAGACCCCTTCCCATTTTGCCATAAATTCCTGAAAGCAAGATATTAATATCATAAATGTAAATATTCTAGGATAATTTCAAATAATACACTGTTTTAGCTATTTTGCTACTTAGGGACAAGTAGGGAAGGACAATTAGAGCATCCTCAGAAGCATTTTATTGTTGCCCTGTCTTATTATTTTCTGTAGGCCAGTACAATAATCAAATGCTGAAACAGTTCAACTATGCTTCAGTAAAACAATTCAGATAAATACAGCTGTAATTCAACCTTGTGTTGCCTACTGTGTTTCAAGACAGTGGACTGGAGTTCCATTAAAAAAAAGTCATGCTGATTGTATAGTGCAGTGATCGGCAAACCGCGGCTCGTGAGCCGCATGCGGCTCTTTGGCCCCTCGAGTGCGGCTCTTCCTCCACCCTCGCCGACGGTGAGACTCCTGGGACTCACCAGAGAAACCCTCCCTACCGGCCACCGATTCCGTCCCCCCGCGGAACCTCCCCAGCCGGCATGCTGCCACTCGTCTACTTCCAGGGGGTGCGGAGTCTCCGCGGGCGGGAGGAAGGAATTCGCTCCAATCACCCTAGACGTAGCCTGGCTCGGCCGGCCGGCCGGCCGCTCATTCGCTTGGGCTACTTCCAGGGGTGAGAAGGCCTTCCCCACCCCACACGGAACGGGCGGGCTATCGGGCGAGCCAGGCTACTTCCAGGGGGATTGGAGGGAACCGGCATCCAGAGGGTCGCCGTTCCTTCCCCACCCCACACCGAGCCCTGGAAGTACCCTGAGCGGGCGAGCGAATACGGCGGGCGGCTGGGCGGCCCCGGCTAAGGTGAGCAAGTGAGTAACCGCGGCGGGCTGGGCTGAGGAGGCTCTGCGGGAGGGGAGGCAGACAGACAGACACAGAGAGAGACAAGGAGGGAGGGGGGAATCAGAGAGTGACAGACACACACACAGAGACAGGGAGAGACAGAGAGAGGGAGGGAGGGAGAGAAAGATAGAGACACAGAATGAGTGATTAAGTGCTTGAATGCGAGACAGACACACACACACACACAGTGACAGAGATGGGCAGACAAAGCAGATAGAGAGAGAAAGAAAGAGAAAGAAAGAGAAAGAGGGAAAGAAAGAAAGAGAGAGAGAGAGAGAGAGAAAGAAGGAAAGAAAGAGAGAGAGAGAGAGAAAGAGAGAGAGAAAGAGAGAGAGAGAGACAGAAAGAAAGAGAGAGAGAGACAGAAAGAGAGAGAAATGGAGAAAGAGAGAAAGAGAAAGAGGGAAAGAAAGAAAGAGAGAAAGAGAGAGAGAGACAGAAAGAGAGAGAGAGAGAGAGAAAGAGGGAAAGAAAGAGAGAAAGAGAGAGAGAGAAAGAAAGAGAGAAAGAGAGACAGAAAGAAAGAGAGAAAGAGAGAAATGGAGAGAGAGAAAGAGAGAGAGAGAGAGAAATGGAGAAAGAGAGAGAGAGAGAAAGAGAGGGAGAAAGAGAGGGAAAAAGAAAGAAAGAAAGAAAGAAAGAAAGAAAGAAAGAAAGAAAGAAAGAAAGAACTTACGACCACAATTGAGCCTAAAAGTTTGGTTGCTAACCAAGACCATTGTTAAGTGAGTTTCACATTTTCCAAGTTGGCCACGCCCACCCTGTCACATGACTGCTGAGCCACTCCCACAAAACAGGCCACACCTTCTGGCTCTCAAAAGAAATTTCAATTGTGGTATTGTTGATATTTGGTTCTGTTGACTAATGAGTTTGCCCACCACTGGTATAGTGGGTTTAGATGAACACTATATACTATGTCTCTATTACAGCAAATGCCATAAGAAAGAGCATTATTTTCCCCTGATCTATCATTAGGTTTCATTCATCCCTTAATTTGCTACCAACAACACCAATCAGGTATCCAGCTAATGTTGCAGGCATGAAACAAGGCTACATATCAAATTCTTGGGACAGGCACTTACCAGCACTAAATGGACAACTCTGGAATGCGGTGGGCAGGCTGTATCGCTGAGATGTCTTCTTCTGCAGCATAGAAAGAATACAGGAAGAGGTTGTTCAAGAGTTTTAACTTTGCCATCACATCAGACAATGACATCAGTATTTGTCCTGGATAATTGCCATACACTTTTTGATCAAATCCAACTATATAAACATTTTACAAAAATTGCTGTCTTAAATTTACTGTATGCTGTAGAGTGGGAGCTTCTTCAGAAAAAATGTTGAGATTGAACTGTAAACTTCCCTGGAGAAGGATATTCATCTGCTCAGTTTCACAGAAGCCAGATAGTATGATAAGTGAGTTAATTTTTGTGTTGCCTTAAATTATTTCAGATTTACTTGTCTAATAATGTTCTTGTATCACCAAAGGAATAAGTGTGTTCAGGAATATCAATAATGGACTTTTTTTGCTTGGCATAAAGAGAACAGGAAATAAGGAGGGAAATAATGGGATGTTAAAGGTGTTTGCAACCGGAAATTAGCTCAGTTGTGCTGTTGTCCATGTGGGTTGAGAGTATTGGGGGGGGGGGGCATTGTTTTATTTATGATCTCTGAATGATGTTTATAAAAACAGGAATTTTAAACAAATACTGAACATTACTGAGTGTTTGGTTCAGGCTACTTGCTAATAGGAATGGGAGCCTGATAGTGTTTAAAATCTTTGTTAATCCAATAATTGCTTTGTTTAATTACTAGATCAGGCTCCAAGACACCCCAATGTCAGAGTTTTAGGTTTCAACCCTGCACATCCTTGCCATTTGCCCTAAAGTCTTAATTTCTTTTCTAGCAGTCATCCAAGACTGGCCTCACAAATGGATGCCGCTTCCTGTTGTACTTAGGATGACTGCAGCTGTTATGGGACATTCATTTCCTAAAGACACTTTGAGTTTGTTCACACATAGTTACACATACAGAACACTCACAGTTTGGCTACAATGAAATATGGTGAGTTTTGGCCAAATGTATTGTAGAAACTGCTATTTCCTTAATATGTTGAATAAAGCCTTAGTAAGACTTTAATAAGTCTTAATATATTTTAACTTTCTGGGCATGTTATAATAGCACAGTAACTGGGTTTTGCTATTCCAAGTTTATGATTAAATATATTATGTGAACCCTGTTAATCTGTTGCCACCACAGATTAACCCAGCTCTCTTTCTGTAACATTTCTGTATTAATATCCCTGAAATTTCTATGTAAGAAATAAATAGCAGACTTACCCTCCATGCCCGAGCTTCCTCCAGAGCTACAGTCAGTGCTTCATTGGGGTTTTCAATCACTCGTCCTGTACAACCCGAAAAGTCCATGGCCACGAGGGTATTATCAGACACGCTCCGCTAATGGATTAGATAAAAACTTTATTGCAGTCATGGACCAGAAATCAAGATAAACAAATCACATGGGGATATACAGCGGAGGATTTTTAAAACAGAGTTTAGTAATTTCTCTCTTCAGTAGTACATAATCAGTTCCTACTGGCAGCATGGTAAGGTGAGCGTAATGTAGTAGCTTTAAACAGGTATTTACAAAAATCTTTAAAGAAAAGGAGGGAGATACTTAGCATAGCAATTAGCGAGTTTTGGTACCACATTTCAAAATTATAAGGTTTATGTCAAGTTTTGATACTACATATCAGTTTCTAAATTCTAAGGTTTATTTAAATATACATTTAAGCATCTTTTCTTTAAAAAAAATAAACTTCTGAGGAATAAAATAAATGACTGCGCACACACAAAAGAATATGAGAAAATACATAGTAGATAGAACTTAAAATTGTAGAAAGATTTTACAACTGACATAAAATTTAAAATTGTTTCATTATTTCAATGATTAAATAATATGCCTAAAATTACATCATCTTCAGAAATAAAAATTAAAAAGTGTTTACACCATCTAAGAAGGACATAAGTAAATACAATCCTTTTTGCATTTTCAGGTCATCATAAGGAAATCATTTCTTGAACATGTTATGGATCTTTTGACACTGACAACAAATTTGATGTTTTTCACACTTAGGAACAAACTAGGATTGCAATAGTGATGAATATCTGTAGCTTGGGTGAAGGATGAGGGTGAAGGTTCTAGCTGCAAACTGACAGAGGTTCAGAATTCATGTCAGCAAGTTTTCAACAGTGGTTGGTTGGGATAGTTAGGAATAAAACAGACGCACTAATTCAGTGGTTCTCAACTTTCCCAATGCTGCGACCCTTTAATACAGTTCCTCATATTGTGGTGACCCCCAACCATAAAATTGATGTCTTGGTTCCTAAGACCATTGAAAATATGTGTTTTCTGATGGTCTTAGGCGACCCCTGTGAAAGGGTTCCCGACCCACAGGTTGAGAACCACTGCACTAATCCGTTTACAGTAGCTTAGAATGGTGTAGCTAAGAGGTGGAATGGAGTCTTACAAAAAATGGACTCACTGCTGGGGGATTCTGGTCTGAGAAGGTCATATTGGGGTGAAACCATGTTAACTGCTAATTATTTAATCAACAGACTGTGGAGCTACTCAATAATACTCCATATGCAGTATTATATGGGAGAAAGCTATCTCTGACATATTTAAGGGTGTTTGGAAGCAATGCATGGGTGCATATTCCAAAAGCGATCAGGAGAAAAGGTCAACCAAAAGCTAGAAAGCTCAGGGTTATGGGATGTAAGCAGTAATTATAAAGGTTCCAGTGTGTAAATTTGGTTTGGCAACTTGTCTGAAAATTCTCTTAATTTTGTCCTTCCTTACTCTTGAAATGGATGTTATCCATTTATAGATCAGTATTTATATGTTCAGGCTTTTAAAAAAACAAGCAAAGCTAACATATTGATCAGTGCTGAATTGCACAGGAAACTGAGCAGAAGAAATATGGTTGAGATCTGGTGTACAACCATTCCTTATTTAGTGACTCTCTTGGTTAGCGACCATAATACAATGAAATGTATTACACTATTTATTTTGACAGTAGTAATAAACTCATTTTCAGACCAATGTGTGCATATATGATCAAATTTCATATCCTGACAACATCACACACAGGAGTAAGAATAATAATGACATAGAGACAACTTTATCTGAATGAGAGGGAAACAACCAGTAATCTTTGCAGTGTCCTTCTATCTTGGTCACTTTTTTAAGATAGTGAACCATTTTGTTATGTGAAATCAATACATCTGCAGAAAATTTTTCCATTTAAAATTAACTCCAAGAAGGGTTTCATCGACTCAGGAAATGTATGCTTATATGATTAAGGTATTTCTAAAATGCCTACACCACCATAAGCTATCAAAATGTTTACTCAAATAATAAAAACAAGTGATTTGTTATCAGATTACTTACCAGGGGCACAGTACCAAACCAAGCTGGTTCCTTTTGGCGTGCCTGACATTGCTGGTAGTTTCTATAGAGCTGTACGCCATACTGAAGAAAGATTAATAGTTGTTAATATATAAAGAGCAACTCCAGCCCATGTAACTTTCTATGGCTGAAAGTGACAAGTTTGACAATAATGTACAGTACTATGACAATAAACTATCTTTTCTCTAGAAATCATAGTACTGAGACTATGCAAATTATTAAAAGCTACCAAATGCAATTGGAGATCAGCAATATAGCAATACAGCAGACAAGATTTGAAGGTTGGTTTCATCAGAGCTGAAAATCCCATGTCAAGATAAATGTTACTGAAATGCAACCTTTCCATAAAGAAAAATTCAACTTCTGAGGCAAGGTTGCAATAAGGAGGAAGAGGGAATTTCTCTTTCCTTCCCATTTGGAGGAAGATGGTTTCCTGGAAATTTCTATTTACTATTTATCTATAATAAATTATCTATAATAAATCTATAATAAATTTCTATTATGCATTTATCTATAATAAATTTCCTATTATCTCCAGTGCCAAAGCAAATGGCTCTCACCTTAAAGAGTCGAAAGGCAGCCATCCAGCATGTGCGACTTTGTTCATCTTCACAGCAAAACAGCTTCAGTCCTTTGAGTCCACTACGTGCCTTATGTGGCTTTAAGAGAAAGGAAAAACATATAAGAATGCATACAACATGACAACTCTGGCAAGACCTTCCTCTTCCACATCTGAAAAAATTCTACATGAGTTTGGTCTAGTTTCAATTATCATCCTAAATCAAGATTCTTCCATATGGAAAAAAACATTTAAGAAAATTAAGTAATGTTTCAAAAGCAGGCTCTTAGATACCCAAAGTATATCCATAGGCTGCTTTCATCTTTTAGTTTGTTCATTTTCATCAGCCTTTAAATAATGATAGTTCTATTCTTTTTATATTGGGCTTGTCAAGAAAATTAAGTTATTCCCAGTTGAAACTTCAAAGTGGATGAATTTGGGCACAAGATCTTTTTTCCTATAATACGGAACCATATTTAGGTAAATGGCTTATGGAGGAACATTTTGAGTGACAGCCAACTATTAGGATGGGAATTTTTTTTAATACATTCAGAAGAGAAATGTGCCTTCAATTTAAATTTGAAAAGTATCACCAGTTTTTAAATATTAGTCAGCATTCTAAATTTTATTTGTAGAGATTCAAGTTCAGGTTTATTACAGTAGTTGAGAAAGGTTTTGTACAAACATAACATACATACATAAAATTATAAAATACAAAGAAATTAAAAACCAATTGAAAAGATAAAATAGATATGCAAACTGTAAAAAGAGTTTAAAAGCAAACCTTAAGGTACTAAAACAGAATGAAAAATTAAAAGAAAAGTATTATTATCATTATTATTATTCATGCCCTCTTAGCTCAATTATTAATATGCTATTAATATTAGCATACTAATAAAATATAGTTACTTGAGTATTGAGTTACTTGAGTTAAATTAAGAACCCTCAAAATATTAAGAAAAACTTTATAAACCACAACTTCCAAGAGAAAGGTTAATGTTAGGGTCATACATTGATTTACCGAATGGTGAACAATACTCATTGTGCCTTTTACCTGAACCTTAATATTTAATTCTATGGATATTTTAAATGAGCCTGATCATTTAAAATTAAAGAGGGATTAAAGGGATTAAAGGTGGGATGAACCCAAGATTAATTCTCACTTGTCTTACCTTGATACAAAAGCCATACTCGGTGGGTGTGTTATACTGTTTTTTGCCTTGGGTTATATAATAGATGACTGATTCATTTATGTCAACACAATATTGTAAATGCCGGGGGTCCTAGAATAAGGGAGGCCAGAAAACGATTTTACTTCATACCAATTGAATCTGGGGTTCTAGACATATTCTGTATATTCTACCTATGTATGATTAGATATGGACAAGAACTGAATTTAACATCTGATGCGAAAGTCAGAATCCTACTAAATTAAAAGATTTATTTTCTTTGTTCAGAAAAAAGTAGCTTTCATAACTACTAAAAATAATTTTAAAAATTATGGATCAGAAGAACTATTGTTTAATTGTTTTGTGTAGTTCCTATCACAGTTCCCTAAATAAAAGAAAATGTGTAAATGTCCATAACACATACATTTTTTTAAATTTCTGAACAGACACAGCATATTAGTCAAGAGACATTCACATGTCACCAGTTCTTTGAATTCATCAATAGATTTTAGAAATGTGGGAACAATAATATTGAATATTTCAAATGCATAAGGATTATTGAGAAGCCGTAGACCAGTGGTAGTCAACCTGGTCCTTACCGCCCACTAGTGGGCATTCCAGCTTTCATGGTGAGCGGTAGGGGCTTTGTCCAATACTGAAGCACTTTCCTTTTTTTAATTTAATTGACTTCCCTACTTTATAAATCACCATTACTGTGGAACCGGTGGGCGGTTAGAAAATTTTACTACTAACAGAGATACAAAAGTGGGCGGTAGGTATAAAAAGGTTGGCTACCCCTGCCGTAGACCAAATGTATCATTATCAAAGATGAAAGTTATTATGTATCTTATTTTACTTGAGCTTAAACATATTTTACATTCAGTGAATTTCGGAAATCCATAACATTTGAGAGGCATACCGTAGATTTTTCTTCAATTAGTCTCTGATTTGTATGACAGTTTCCACTTGGGCATACCAAGTCCCAGATCTCTAGGTTCTGCTATCTAGCTTTACACAAACACCATTCTTCTAAACGTTGCTGAGGCCTACCGTATTTTTCGGCGTATAAGACGCACCTTTTTTCCTCTAAAAAGAGGCTGAAAATCTGGGTGCGTCTTATACATCGAATACAGCGGTTTTTTTGCCTCCTTGAACTCCACCCCCTTCACCAAACTGGCTATACCTAGTCTTATGCCTCCATATGCTCCATATGCTTCCAGAGAGCTCCTGGGTGCTGGGGAAGGCAGAAATTAGCCTCAAACGGGCCGTTTCCCCCTCCCCCAGCCCCCAGCAGCACTCTATAAGCCTCCATAGAACTATGCATGCAATTTATTTGACCCCAAAATGGCCCGTTTTCGCGATAAATGGGGTGGTTTTTTGCCCCCCACCCCACCCCCCAGGAGCATTCTGCAAGCCCCCCAAGGCTAGTCATGCTTTTTATTTGAAGAAAATGGGTCCCGTTTTCGCGGAGAAAGAGCAGTTTGGAGGAAGTATGCAAAGCGCAAAAAACCCCTTTTTCCCTCCTGGAACCCCGCCCCCTTCACCAAACTGGCTGTGCCGAGCCTTATGGCTGTGCTGAGCCAAACTGGCTGTACCGAGCCTTCCAGAGAGCTCTTAGGTAAACGGCACGGTATTTTTGCTCATTTTTCACCACCACCCCGGAACACTCTGCAAGCCCCCCCCCCCCCCCAAGGTTACTTATGCTTTTTATTTAAAAAAAAACAGCCTCATTTTCACTGAGAAATGGGCTGTTTTGGAAGTTTCCCGAGTGCAAAGGCTCCCCCCCCCCCACCTTTCGGGAGGCTCTTTAACTTTTTCTGAGCAAGCAGAAATGAAGTTTTAAGGTTTGTCTGCGATTTCCTTCTGCAGGACATAGATAAATACACCTGAGAACATCAACCTACCTACCTAATCTCTCTCTCTATACCTACCTGCTGTATTTCTCCCTTTCTGTCTGTCTCTCTCTCTCTCCTTCTACCTACCTAACTACTCTCTCTATATATATATGTGTGTGTGTGTGTGTGTGTGTGTTAAATTAAATTAGAGAGAGACCAGGATAGATCTATTTCGAGCTTATTAGCTCTCATCAGCTGGCCATACCCCTTACTGGGATTCGAACCGGGGCTGTGTTGCATGCTAGGCAAGGAGCCTAGCACTTTAGCCAAGCCAGTTCCCCTTATTGCATCAGCTGAGATAGGGTATATTAGTATAGGTAATTGTTTCACAACAACCTGTTATTAGGCCCCAATTAAGGGAGGAGACATGCTGTTTCCTTTCCTGCCTTTCGGCTCATCACCAGAGACCATCTAGACAGCAAGCCAAGAAATAGATCTATCCTGGTCTCTCTCTAATTTAATTTATTGATCAGCTCATAAAACTAACACACATATCTAAAAAAATTACACAACGTAATTCTTGGCTTGCTGTCTAGATGGTCTCTGGTGATGAGCCGAAAGGCAGGAAAGGAAACAGTATGTCTCCTCCCTTAATTGGGGCCTAATAACAGGCTGTTGTGAAACAATTACCTATATATATATATACATACCTATTGTATTTCTCTCTCTCTTTCTATTTCTCTCTCTATCCTTCTACCTACCTACACACACACTCTCTCTCCCTACCTATCTACTGTATTTATCTCTCTTTCTATTTCTGTCTCTATCTTTCTACCTACCTACCTACCTACACACACAAACATTCTCCCTCTCCCCCTACATACCTACTGTATTTCTCTCTCTCCCCTTTTATCTACCTACCTACACAGACACTCTCTCTCCCTACCTACCTACTGTATTTCTCTTCCTCTCTATTTCTCTCTCTATATATCCCTTTACCTACCTACCTACCTACTCTCTCTCTCCCTACCTACCTACTGTATTTCTCTATTTCTCTCTCTCTCTCTATCCCTTTATCTACCTACCTTACGTATTTCTCTTTCTTTCTCTCCCTCTCTCTCCCTCTATCTACCTACCTACCTACCTACATTTTTTTGTAATTTGCCTCTTCAAAACCTTGGTGCGTCTTATACTCCGGTGCGTCTTATACTCCGAAAAATACGGTAATCCCGACTGCTGTTTTCCTTTCTGGGAAAACTGTTGCAATGCACTCTCAGAACTGTTGTCCATAGCAAAAAACAAAACAAAACCCAAAACCAAGGGTGTTCCTCCATTACATCTTGCACTCACAAACTTACTTTTGACATGCCTTTTGTTGAGTAATAGAGCCCAGAACGCCGCAGAGAAAAGTAAAATCTTTTCCAGGCTTTGCGCCCAACTTCCTTCAGATGCAGGAACCCTTGGATTTCAGGGCAGCTTCCTGAATTTAGAACATTCTGGGAAAAAAATGGAATTAAAGGTAGTTTTCCTTGATAATGGCTCTAATTGCTTCTTTTTGAATTGTGGGGAATTATGGGAGCAGGGAAAATTATTGCAGAAGTTCTGTGTTGCATGGTTTAGATTCATAGCATGCAGCCCTGGGAATATGAAATGTTTTTAAAATACTGGTACCTGTTGACATCCTGTTGTTGGCTCAGCTTAGTTTTCTTCTTGTAAATGTTTCATAACCAAACTAGGTAATATCATTGGTACTTTGACACAAGGGAGTCTGGTTTGTTTTATTTTCTCCTTAAAACTCCTTAAAAGATGTTTTAGTTGCCAAACTAAACTAAAGGGTCGATCCTACAGAGGGCTTTTCTATCAGAATGGTCCTGGAGAGGGGTAGGTATGGCGGGAGACAGGGATCACAACATTCGTTGGGGGAACGTGGCCGCTGGTTACAAGCGGTCATACGCCCCAACTCCCTGAGCTCCCCCCGCAATCTAGGAGGTCAAGGATCACAGAACCGGGGCCCTAGGCTGATGTTATGCAACACCAGGTCCGTGGTCCACAAAGCCCCCATCATTAACGACCTTGTGTCTGAAGGGGAGCCGGACCTGGTGGGTATTACGGAGACCTGGTTGGGCCACGAGGGAGGACTTCCTCTAGTGGAAATGTGCCCACCAGGTTACCAAGCATTTCATCAGCCACGGGCCCTAGGCAGGGGTGGAGGGGTGGCGGTTATTGTTAGGGAAGGTCTTGGGCCGAGGGAGACCACTGTGCCACAGACTACCGGTTGTGAGTCCCTCTGCGTGAAGTGGGGCCTAGGGAGGCAGTTGGGCTTGCTGATTGTGTACCTGGCTCCCCGCTACGTATCAGCAGCCCTGCCTGAGCTCCTTGAGGTGATCGCCGAGGTGGCGGTTGACACCCCAGACTGTTAGTCATGGGGGACTTCAACCTGCCATCGGTAGGCGAGACATCCGAGGCAGCTTGGGAGTTCATGGCCTCCATGACATCCATGGACCTGACCCAAGTAATTCAGGGCCCCACTCACGATGGAGGACACACACTGGATTTAATTTTTGTCTCTGGTCAGTGGATGAGTGATCTAGGAGTAGGGGATTTAGCCATTGTACCCCTGTCATGGTCAGATCACTCTCTCCTCCGGCTTGACTTTCCTACCGCTACACCCCACCGCGGGGAGGCGGAGCCAGAGATTCCTAGATGGTTCCGCCCCAGGCGCCTGATGGACCCAGAGAAGTTCCAGATGGAGCTTGGGCCACTACCTGCGACCTTGACCCGCGGCTCGACTGAGGACCTAGTGGCCGCATGGAACAATGCGGCCATGGGGCCTTGGACCGGGTCGCGCCCTTGTGGCCTCTCACGCGGTGTCGATCCACCCAGGCCCCTTGGCTCTCCGAGGAGCTGAGGGTGATGAAACGCCGCAAGAGATGCCTAGAGAGCAAATGGAGAGCCACTCGGTCCAAATCTGATCGAACACAGGTAAGATCTCATTTGAGGACGTACCTAGTCGCGATAAGAGTGGCCAAACGCAATTATTGTGCCGCCCTTATCGCATCCGCAGCTAACCGCCCTGCCGCGCTGTTTGGGGTGACCCACTCCCTCCTTCAACAGAGGCCACGGGAAGCCCCTTTGCAGGGCAGAGTAGAGTAATTTGGGGAGTATCTGCAGGATAAAATCGCTCAGATCCGGAGCGAGCTGACCTCCATGGAGAGTAGTCTGGAGGGACCATCCGAGGCAGGTCTTGAGACAGTTTTATGGGATGAGTTTGACTTTGTTACTTCCGACGATATGGTTGCCAGGGCGACTGAGGGCCATCACATGTTTATTGGACCCGTGTCCCTCCTGGCTTGTGTATCCTGGGAGGTTACACAAGGCTGGCTCCAGGAAATAGAAAACGCTTCTTTGAGTGAGGGGTTCTTGCCGGCCGCCTTGAAAGAGGCGGTGTTGAGACACCTCCTCAAGAAGCCTTCCCTGGACCCAGCATTGTTAGTAAATTACCGTCCGGTCTCCAACCTTCAATTCTGGAGAAGGTTGTAGAGAGTGTGGTGGCACAGCAGTTCCCCCGTCACCTGGAGGAAATTGATTATCTGGACCCGTGCCAGTCCGGCTTCCGACCTGGGCACAGCACCGAAACAGCATTGGTCGCGTTGGTGGATGATCTCTGGAGGGCCCGGGATAGAGGTTGTTCCTCTATTCTGGTCCTATTAGGCCTCTCAGCGGCTTTCGATACCATCGACCATGGTATCCTATTGCGCCGACTGGAGGGGTTGGGGGTGAGAGGCACCGTATTACGGTGGTTCTCCTCCTACCTCTCCGGTCGGTCACAATTCGTGTTGGCAGGGGGGCAGAGGTCGACCTCGAGGCCCCTCATGTGTGGGGTACCTCAGGGGTTGGTCCTCTCACCACTCCTGTTCAACACCTACATGAAGCCACTGGGTGAGATCATCCGTGGTTTTGGGGTAGAATACCATCAGTACGCTGACGATACGCAGCTGTACATATCTACCCCAAACCACCCCAACAATGCCGTTGAAGTGATGTCCCGGTGTCTGGAGGCTGTACGGGCCTGGATGGGGGGTAACAAACTCCGACTCAACCCGTCCAAGACCGAGTGGCTGTGGTTTCCGACGTCCCGTTACAGCCAGTTGACGCCATCACTGGCCATCGGGGCGAACTATTAGCCCCCGTGGAAAGGGCGCGCAACTTAGGCGTCCTCCTGGACTCCCGGCTGTCCATGGAGGACCATGTGACGGCCGTGGCCAGGGAGGCTTTTTACCAGATTCGCCTGGTGCACCAGTTGCACCCCCTTCTGGTCCGGGACGCCCTTCACACAGTCACTCAAGCACTGGTGACATCCCGTCTAGACTACTGTAATGCTCTCTACATGGAGTTCCCCTTGAGGTGCACCCGAAGACTACAGCTAGTGCAGAATGTGGCCGCGCGGGGGATTTTGGGAGCCTCACGGCATTCCCATGTGACACCTCTCCTGCGCGAGCTACACTGGCTGCCTGTGGCCTTTCGGGTGCGCTTCAAGGTGTTGATAACCATCTTTAAAACGCTCCATGGCACGGGGCCTAGTTATTTGCGGGACTGTATCTTACCTCACACATCCCTTCATCCGATTCGCTCCCATAGAGAGGGACTTCTCCGGGTGCCATCTGCCGGGCAATGCCGGCTGGTGACTCCCAGGGGAAGGGCCTTCTCTGTGGTGGACCCAGCCCTCTGGAACGTCCTACCCCCCGAACTTAGGACCATCACGGACCTCCGCTCCTTCCGCCAACATTTGAAGACACATCTTTTCCATCTAGCCGGCTTGGCTTAGTCCCTGTAACCACTTTCGTAGACTGAGTTTTAAATTGTTTTAATTGGATTTTAAGGGGTTGGTAGGTTTTAGGGAATCTTTTAGCACAGGGTACTTTAAATTTAATTAGATTTTAGTCTGTTGCCCTATTTATGATATTTTTGTCTATTGCTATGTTTTGTACTTCCGATTTTAATTTCCTGTGCACCGCCCTGAGTCCCTTCGGGGAGATAGGCGTGGTTATATAAATTGAAATATAAATAAATAAATAAAAATAACTACAGAGGTAACTTGGTACTCATTGCTAATTCATTCTGGGTGGAGCATCAAATACTAAAAATGATGAGTACCAAGCAAACCATGTGAATTACCACATGACCCTTAATTTCAACAGGAAGGAGTAGCAAGTTATGAGGTAGTCAACACCAACAAATTCTTTCTCGCAAATACCAGGAGAAAAATGAGCCCCAAATTTTCTCTTCAAAGTGCACTGAGTACCAAATTCAATGAGTTTTGAAGCAGTTGAATACCATGGTTGGAGTGTTATTTCATCAGGGATAGAAGCAAAATATAAAGTATTATATTGTATATTTTGAAAATCCAGGTATACACAACATGCATCCTCATGTGATCTCTGTTACTCATTTTGTGCCCACCCTGAATACCCCGTCATGTTATCATCACAACTTGCTAGCAAAAATTTAGGTTTGGAACAATATGGTTGATTAGATCTGCCTCATTTTAAAACAAAACACAGAACTATCATACCTGAACTATGAAAATTTAAATGAGTACCTGATGGGCAGCAAGTCATTCGCTACTACCGTCTTTCCCCTAAAATAAGACAGGGTCTTATTTTCTTTTGACCCCCAAAATAAGCGCTTGCCTTATTTTCAGGGAGGTCTTATTATTTTTGAGGTGCAGGAGGCAGCGAGCATGGTCACCTCATGGCTGCTGCTGCCTTGCAATATTTTTGGGGAAGGCTTAATTTGGGGGGGGAGGCTTATTTTAGCACATGTGCTCAAAAGCCCGATTGGGCTTATTAACCAGGGAGGTCTTATTTTCGGGGAAACAGGGTATTTAGTGCTCATATGGATTTTTGTACACCACAGATTTTTTGGCCCTAGGTTTTTCCAAGATTTGGTAATGGATGCAGAGGGAAAATTAAAGGGCAAAATGTATATCTGAAGCCTCCTTTCATCTCTCAAACTCTCTCCAAACTCCCAGAAATCACTACCACATCCCAGAGGCCAATAGGTATACTTAATTTTTAAAATAAGCACCTTCCAGAAACAAAAAGCTGAACATCCAACCATAAAAGGTTGACATAGTTTAAGTTCAAGTGACATTTTAAAAATGGAAAATATAAGAAGCAATAATATATTTAACATAGTATTAAATACTGCAGAATAATTTCTGGAAAATTCTTGTTCTTTATGAATTTGTCTACTGTTTTTAAAGCCATCCAAAATTAAGGCAATTGATTCTTTTAATTTAATTGCATTCTATGTGGAGAAATACATTCACTTCTCTGGTTGGAATTGGTTACCAATAAATAAATAACTTTTACAAGAAAAGATTTGAACAATTTATTCATATTGTGCAAAATTGTAAGGATACAGTACATCCCATCTGTTGTCTTGCATGATGAGTAAATAGCTAAGGTGATTTAACTTATATTGCAAATTTATGGCTGTTTCCTGCCCAATATAAAGTGTCAGTAACTAGTTTCTATATCAAAGCATCCAAGATCTCTGTTTTCTCCTCTTGAATGAAAGGGGAACTGAAAAAACTCTGAATGAGTAAAGCAGGAATGAGCCAAGTTCCCTTTTTGCACATCCCGGATTGCAAACATTCTTTCTGGTAAATGTGTGACAAACTGTCAAAACAGACACTTAGTACCATGATTTTAGAAGAGGGGGAAATGTTGCCAAAATGTCAAATGTCAAAATGTCTGTTTTACATAACCAAAGCCCCCAGAGTAAAAACAGTCAACCGAAGATGAGGACATCTCTCCGCAGTGATGTCACCAAAAATCGCAATCACACCATCAGTGATCTATATTTTTAGCAGGCCTTTGGGATTTGAAGGGTAGTTTTTATCTCCTTCCCTCTTGAGAATGAATATTTGTCTGAATAATTGATCCTCATTGTTGGGAATTTTATTGTGATTCTATCTATAGAATTCCTTTTTAATATTATTTTGATCTTATTACTGATCTATATAATCTTACTAGATCTATAAGCTATTCAGAGTCATCTATGACTGGGGCAGTATTTAAGCCTAATAAATATAAATATGTGCATGCACACACAAACAGAAGCTTCTGGAGATAATATACACAAACACATGTATATATACCTTTATGTATGTATATATGTATGTATGTATGTATGTATGTATGTATGTATGTATATGTGTCAGCCCTAGCACAAAAAGATTACTTGTTTCTTAGATAAAGGAAAAAGATAATTACCTGTATGAGTTCTAGGTGGGACATGCCTTTATTAGCTGCATCCTGACATCTGGAAACCATAACTTCGGGAAATATTGATTGCTATGTTAGGGAAGAAAGGAAAGCATAATAAGTCATGCATTTGGACTGTCATATACTGTATCATGGTGTTCATAGAATAGAATAGAATAGAATAGAATAGAATAGAATAGAATAGAATAGAATAACAGAGTTGGAAGGGATCTTGGAGGTCTTCTTGTTCAACCCCCTGCCTAGGCATGAAACCCTACACCACTTCAGACAAATGGTTATCCAACATCTTCTTTAAAACTTCCAATTTTGGAGCATTCACAACTTCTGGAGGCAAGTTATTCCACTGATTAATTGTTTTCACCACTGAATTTCATTTTGTTAGATAGCGCCCAATGTTCAAGTTTGTCAAGATCCTTCTGTATCTTAAGCCTATCTTCTGTAGTGTTGGCTATTCCTGCCAGCTTGGTATCATCTGCAAATTTGGTGAGTTCCCCATTTATCCCCTCGTCCAAATTATTGATGAAGATGTTGAAGAGTACGGGGTCTAAAATAGAGCCTGGGGGTACTCCACTGCATACTTCTCTCCATGTAGATGCAGTTCCATTGAGGACTACACGTTGAGTGTGGTTGGTCAGCCAGTTACAAATCCATCTGGTGGTGATGCTGTCTAACCCACATTTTCTATTTTATCTAGTAGTAGGCTATGGTCTACTTTAATAAATGCCTTAATGAAGTCCAAGTAAACTATATTGACAACATTCCTCTGGTCCACTAATTTTGTCACTTTGTCAAAGTATGCAATAAGATTAGTCTGGCATGATCTTAAACATACTGTTTTAATACCAAAGGGAAAAAGTGGTATGAATGCTCTAATGTGGATTTATTTTTAGATTTTTAAAAAAAAGTTTATTGTGCTTATACTTGAGGTGGAAACTCCTACTAAAATTGTAAAAGTTTGGCTTTCAAGTTTCCACAAATGTTATTTTATGTGTACTCTTTTTAGGGGAGTTGGGTGATTTTGGGTCAGTATTGATTCCTGTTGACTACCTGGACTAGAAGGGATGCAGTGGCTCAGTGGTTAAGATGCTGAGCTTGTGGATTAGAAAGGTTGGCAGTTCGGTAGTTCGAATCCCTAGCACCGCGTAAAGGAGTTACTTGTCCCAGCTTCTGCCAACCTAGCATTCAAAAGCTTGTAAAAATGCAAGTAGAAAAATAGGAACCACCTTTGGTGGGGAGGTAACAGCATTCCATGTGCCTTCGGCATTAATCATGCTGGCCACATCACTATGGAGACATCTTTGGACAGGGCTGTCTCTTTGGCTTTGAAATGGAGATGAGCACTGCCCCTTAGAGTCGGGAACGACTAACATATATGTGCGAGGGGAACCTTTACCTTTACCTAAATACTGGAATTTATTCCAGTATTTTAGGCAGCCCCTAAAATACTGGAATAGTGCTAGCCTTTCTTTTCTCTAGACCAGGGGTAGTCAACCTTTTTATACTTACCGCCCACTTTTGTATCTCTGTTAGTACTAAAATTTTCTAACCACCCACCAGTTCCACAGTAATGGTGATTTATAAAGTAGGGAAGTCAATTAAATTTAAAAAAGGAAAGTGCTTCAGTATCGGACAAAACCCCTACCACCCACCATGAAAGCTGGAATGCCCACTAGTGGGCGGTAGGAACCAGGTTTACTACCACTCCAAACCCAAATCCTACAACCATTCTTCACATGTTTTAGTCTCCAGGAAAAAAAATGAAAATATAAGTATAGATTAGCGGAAAACCTGGTTCAAAAGCAGAAGGGCTAGGGGTGACATGATAGCAATATTCCAGTATTTGCGGGGTTGCCACAAAGAAGAGGGGGTCAAATTATTCTCCAAAGTACCAGAGGGCAGGGCAAGAAACAATGGATGGAAACTAATCAAGGCGAGAAGCAACCTGGAATTAAGGAGAAACTTCGTAACCATGAGAACAATTAACCAGTGGAACAGCTTGCCTTCAGAAATCATGGGTGCTCCATCACTGGAGGTTTTTAAAGAGACTACAGTCACTTTTCTGAAATAGTAAAGGTTCTCCTGCTTGAACAGGGGGCTGGACTAGAAGACTTTCAAGGTCTCTTCCAGCTCTATTCTATTCTAAAATAGACTTGTTACCTGGACTAGTCCCTGCAATTCTGTTTTTGCCCTTTTTTTCAGAAGTGATTTGTTTGTATTTTAATAGCATGGAAGTTCACTTTGGGGGAGGAGGTAAATAATTTTCTGGACTATAGTACACATGTTGCTTGTACTATCTCTTCTTTGCTTTAGTGAAAGAGTTTTCAGTTTCTGTACTCATCTATTTTCTCAAATAAGGCAAGCAGTTATAGATTACTGGTGATCTATGGACCACATTGTGGGAATCATTATTTTTGGGATTAACATTAGAAATGTGAAATACAGATTTTACTAAACAATAACATCAGGGAACACTATTTCATTTCTGAAATTTGGAATTATTTAAAAATGAAAAAAATGAAATAACTACAAGAATGAAAGGATATTTGTTGCTACTTTTAAGGTTGTTCCAACTTACTGGTGAGCTCTTGAACAGTTCATATTTAGCATAATTCTTCCGGAAGACAAACCGACTATCACCTCCCACAGGCCATGTGGCCTGAACCTCTACCACAGACTCATGGTCTTCTAAGATCCGTTCTGGAGAAAACAATGAGAGAAAGAAACACACTACATTTAACATCATATCTACATTCAGAGGTCTCTTAAACAGAAAAATCTGTTAGCCATCATGTTCAATTATCTGATCCCACTTTGTAATCTAGTTCTCGCCATTCTCCGAACATTTTAGATTTCAGGTAGGGGGATCACATAGGAGTTTGGATTTCCTTTACATAGAAAATAGATAGTTTTTACTCCTTTATATTCTAATTGTTTATGTCCTAGGAATTATTTTATATCGTGAAGCATTCTTTTACATGGGACCAAATTACGTCAGAATTGGGCCCCCCAAAAGGCAAACATTTGAGCATACTTGCTTCTCATTGCAAAAAGTTCATTTTTATTTTATTACTTTTATTTGAAACGTTTCTGGATATAATAATCTGACAGGAAGTGTGTTTGTGGATATGAACTCATGTAATGCACACGTATACTCGAGGCCTGGACTTTCTTTCTTTTCCTCCTCACCCAGAGATAAGTGATGATAGACTTCTACCAACGACCAGCAGTCATCATGCAAGGAATGGGTTTTCTGCACCAGCATCTCACAAACATGACGGGCCGTGGTCCCTGCTGTGACTTCCAAAGAACAGCAAGTATGATCTTCACTGTAAACTTTTACTACCTGTGAGAATAGAAAAGGATCAGAGAGTAAGCTCAAACACTTACTAGGACTGGCCTGTTCAATCCTGTGAGCAGAATTTAAGAACAACTTTTAAGAATTCTTATGCAAATACACATACAATTCATGTACTCTAATTTCCTGGTTTTTCTTCTCCAAGTTTTTCTTTTTAAAAAAACAACACGTCTAAGCAATAACAATATACAATAACCTATACTTCATTCCTTGAAAATGGTACTGCAGCAAAAATATCATACGTCACAAAGAAAGACTCTGAAATATATGTAAAGAAGGTTAGTGAAGAGGACAGAATTTGCAAAAATGGCTAAATTGACTTGATTGGGAAAAAGATAAATACATTTGTCAGTGACTAGAAATCCTTCATGGACTTTTTTCTGAAAATGGAAAGAAGGAACTGTATGGGTTTCACAGTTAGAAAGAGTAGGATATGGAAAGAAGGGAGCCCTGAGCTATAGAGAGAAAGAATAAAATATAAATGCATGTATAATTGCTAGAACGAAAATTGGAAGTCGCTTGTTTCTATCTTTTTTCTTTTTATTTTTTTGTATTCTCTCTTTTATTTTTTACTTATTCACTTATCACTTTACTTTTTCTTTAAATTTGCAATTTTTTATCTTGTTAAATAAAGTTAATATAGCTTGTACTTCATTCTTAGGTTCAGTTTTTGCCTGCTTGACGTAATTTCTGCAGTCAACTACAGATGGAAGAACCCATCTAACTGATGGTTCCCAAATTAACATGCAAAGTGTCACATATTTATTCGCAAGGAAGTTCTCAATTTTGCAATGTAGCTCTCAACAACAACAAAACATGCATATATAATTCTATCATGGGGAAAACACATACTAAAAAAATAATACAGTGAGAATACACGTGCCTTGTTACATGGACATCTCATTAAAAGAATCATAAAAACGTAGATTTCAGCAGGAATGAATATGTGGTTCAAAAATATGAAAGTTGAAGGAACCAAAAGAGACACATTTATTTGTCTTTAGCTATGATGGCGATTACATGATTGTCCATTGAATAGTGATGACTATCAAGTTCAGTGAATAGTGAATTTGCAATAAACTATTGCACCAAGGAAATCCCAGAGCCCTCAGCAATGTAGAGGATTCTATCAACTTGTTCAGAAAAGAGAAGGATAAATTCTTCATCAGATGAAAGGAGAAAAAATATTTTTGTTTATCCATATACTTTGTTTTTTAATGTCCAGATTGTTTCAGAAATCTCATTTATCATTAGTTATTAGAACCTGATTTACAGGTGTATCAAAATGACCAGTTTCAGGCTTACATACTTCCATTTATCATGCATGAAGACAACAGCCAAGCAAAATAGGGAATGATGTTGCTTTCCTATCTCCTACATTCCTCCTACATGATGGAAACAAGATGGCTAATGGCTGGAACAGGTTGGCTACTGATGGAAACAAGATGTTTAAGAGGATGTCAAATGACCTGCTCTGATTTTATGTTTTTATGAACGAGTCAGTTCTGAAACAAATCTGCTACACCTCACTAATTCCACAAGAGGGAGTAAATCTATTATTTAAGTAACAGAATTCAGTTAAATATATTATGCTTAAAAATAATTGAGTATATATTGTTTATCTTATTAAATGAGATTATCCAGAACAATTTCTCATAATTAGTGATAGCCCTGTATTCCAATCCCTGATTATGAAGGTGAAATGCATTATAAATATACTGAGATTTTCTCTTTATTATTATTTTAAATAAACATGGTTTTCAAAAGAAACTCTTAAGACTTATTTTAAGCTCTTAAAATGGGGAATAGGATGGGATGTGTTTTAAAGATTCTTCTGCAGTTAAATTCAAATTCCCAAGCTATTTAAAATGGAAAAGAATAACAAAACTTCTTCTGAATCGTGTAAACACTCGGTTCATATTTTTAAATATATTTTATGTCCAATTAATTATATTGTTTACATTTTAACTCTTCTATATTTGTGTTTTTATATAAAAGCTGTTAATAAAGGAGGGTACTTAGTCCCTCTAAAGAACTGGATTCTAGTTCATCTACTAAGAAGCCATGTTCAAAATGCCAATAATTGAATTATCACACTATCATTATTATTTTCTCAGTCTCATGTTTTTTCCCAAAACATAAGGAGAGAGAGGGAGGGAGGGGAGGGAGGGGGAGAAAAAGAGATTTGATAGCAAAACTTCCATTAATTGGGAGTTTTGATGAGAAAAATCCTAATAGCAGTGTTTTAATGCACTCCTCACTCCTTCTTCCACAGTCTAGGTGTGAGAACGTCCCTGTGGCCATCATTAAGCATATTGATGCAATCACAGTGTCCCACAATCTCATCTTTGCTATTTGTGACTTCCTACCAGCTTCTCCATGAACTTTGCTTGTTGGAAACCAATAGTGAAGGTTGCAATTGGAGATCACACATTACTACAAGTTACTGCAATGTCATAATTGTGAGTCAATTGTCCAGTGCCTGAATCATGATAATATGGCCAGAGCAGGAATGCGACAATAGCCACAACTACTGAAAACCAATCGTAAGTCCCCTCATTCAGCACCATCATAACTTCAAATAGTTGTTAAATGAGTAGTAATTCAATGAGATTACTGTATAAATTTTGTAGTTACATGGTAGCTAATTTTCACCAAGTATACAGATCAGTGGTAGGATTCAAAAAATTGTACTACTGGTTCTGTGGGCTTTGTGGGCATCCCCACCCCACTAACCTGCTTTCCAGCTCCATTCTCTTGTTCAGGGCAACAAAAGAAGAAGCTGGGAGGCTTGGAGGCAGAAGGGGCGGGGCCAGGCTATTTGCCAGTTCTCCAAACTACTCAAAATTTCTGCTATCAGTTCTCCAGAACTTGTCAGAACTGGCTGAATACCACCTCTGATACAAATCCTTTAGTTATCAGCCTCAAATGCAAATTATATTTGGCCAACTTAAAGGACTGTAGGGAGGCGTGATGGCTCAGCAATTAAAGATGCTGAGCTTTTCAGCTGGAAAACTGACAGCTTGAGTTCAAGACCTGAGCGCCACTCCATGGGATGAGCACCCATTCCTGCCCACCCAGCAGTTCGAAAGCATGCAAATGCAAGTAGATTAATAGGTACCACTTCGACAGGAAGGTAACAGCATTCCATGTACCTTTAGTGTATACCCATGCTGGCCACATGGCCACAGAAGATGTCCTTGGACAATGCTGGCTCCCTTAACCAAGAAACAAAGATAAACACTGCATCCTAAAGTCAGACATGACTGGCAGGAAAACCTTTATCTTTTACATGACTGTAACTGTTAAGGATTGCTGTCAACACAGCTCTTGAAATAAGCATTCTACTATTATATTTCGAGATCATTCTTACTTATTAGCAAAAAGCCTGAAAATATCAATAAACATTACAAGATCTTTGAAATTAAGTGTATCTCCTTTATGTCCCTTATTTTTAGAAAAATAAATATCCTGCATCATTATTCTCATATTTTCCCCCTTTGTTTTTAGATTTAAGTATTATATTATTACTTCACACAAACATAAAACATACCATACTGTGTTTTTGCGAAGTGTTCTGGGCATCAGCCAGGGGAAATCTCATATTTAATTTTTGATGCTGCTTTTGCTATTATTATTTCTGTTGCTGTTGCTGTTTATAACACTATGCAATGTGCAAAACAGTATTTATACACTAGTGATCTCATGGCTTCTATAAAAAATTCCCATTATCATCCAGGTTTTTAGGGCAAACAAATTTAGATTTTACTAAGTTCCAAACCACTGAGAGCTGTACCAAAGGGATAGCTATAGTCCTTTGGTAAGTTGCTTTTGCACAAGTTCCCAAAGGTATGCCACCAAACTTGTAACAACAGCAACACTGCACATTCCTTGCAAGTATTTAAAATGAAAGGCATCCTTCTTGCAAAAACTTGGCAGCTACAAAAAGTAATTTAAATTCCATGAGAAATATTAGATTTTAATAGCTATACTACATAAGTAGTGGGTGCTATGCCTTAGTTTATTACATTAGCTAAAGGTATGCCTTTAATTGCACCAAGATTTAGAAAATTATTGTTTAAATTAGCATTGATGGCTTGAGGTTAATAGGCAACCAATGTCCACTGATCCATGCAAAAGCAGGCTGAGAAACATTTAGAATACAACAAACAAATAAGAAATAAAATGTTTTTTGCCACTAGTGCTAAGCACTAATCTTTAGAAAGGAGAGATCATGCACTTACAGAATATATTTATTTATGAGGGCTATAACATATAAGCTATAAAAATAAGTAACATCACCGGATGGCAGCAAGGATTTAGAGCTTTTTGTGTGAATTGGCTGCTATCTAGTGGGCATCAGCTTTTTGTAGCCCAGATATAGTACACCTAACTTATTTTTAATAATAATTTTCAAATTATTGCCATAAGGTATTATAACTTTAATAACACCTGGATCAACAGAAGGCATTTAATAAAGGGCATTTTTCTTTTTGTTTTTATAGTTTGCAGTTTTAAAAAAATCATCATGTGTTAAGGCTTCTACAAAATTGGAGCTGCTGAAAGTTATACTTGCAGAAATATTTGGAGAATCACTGTTTTCCCATTGCTGCACTGAAGACTGCAAATGAAACTTTTCTTAATACAAAAGTATAGGGGTCAGATGAGAAAGCAAGAAGTGTTTAATTTATAAAAATGTATATCACTGGTCACTTTCAGAGATGAATAATAATGCATGGTGGCTTCATCACATCTTGTCTGTCCCTTAGTACTTGGAAATAAAAATATAGAGATTGAAATTAATGTGTTTCTGAATGTGAAAAAAATAACCTTCAGTGTAGCTTTCTAAATTCAATCTGTGGCTTCTTATCACAGACAACTTGGCCACTACCTCCCATGCTCTTCTACATTCCATAGTAAGTTACTGAACTACAATACATGATATATGGAGTTTCCTGTGAATATTAGTTAACTTAATATGTCCTTTTTTAGGAAGTTAGTACCCACCCCTCTCCTAGAAAAATGAAATATCCTGAGAAATATTGAAAAGGCAGAATATTATATTTTCCTGGATAAGAAATGGAGAAACATGTTTTTAGGTAGGAAACAGACTCACTCTTAATAGCCCCCACCTTTGTCAATGGGCCATTAAAATACCCGAGTCAGTCTATTCTGCATAACAAAGATTCCCCCTTCAGTTCCAGGGGGATAGGATTAAGGCATGATAGTATTAGCCCTTTACCCATCTCACCACAGGGCACCTGAGAAGAAGCAATGTTCAATCAAACCTGGACTCAAAACAGCCTAGAGAGTTGCCCCTGCATGGCCCCATGGGGGTCTGACAACCAATCAGAATACAAGATCAGGATCAGAGGCCAGAGAGGGCATAAAACCAGGAACTTTCAGCATCTTGCTCTCCTTTTTTTCTTCACCTAACATTCGGAATCATGTGCTCCCCCTTTACTGTTCAGGACCTCAAGCCATGTGAGCCTGTCCACCATTAAACCATCTTTCCAAGCAGCCTCCATGTTTCCAGTGTCTTTTTCCCTACTTGGAGCTAAACCCAGAAGGACATTTCTTCCAACACTTTTAAAGACAGGGGAAATGAAATCAGTTCCCACATATGAAATGAAGCAAAAGTATCATTTAAAATTTGAAATGATCAGCTGGATTAATAACTTTCACTGAAAGCAATAAATCTACAATATAATTTCAAGAACTCTTCACATGTTAACACTTGAGGATACCAGTCTGAGAAAGGATGCTCTATTCATCAAAATGTAAAAATGCTATGTAAAATTGAAAGAAAGACTATTCTCACTCCACTATCCTCCCTCCCACAGGGAGGGCCTCCTTAGGGTGCCGTCCGCCGGACAATGCCGGCTGGCGACTCCCAGGGGAAGAGCCTTCTCTGTGGCAGGCCCAGCCCTCTGGTACGACCTGCCCCCCGACCTCTGTACAATCACGGACCTTCGCCTCTTCCGTCGGGCACTAAAAACATACTTCTTTCATGCGGCCGGCCTGGCATAACTGTTTTTATTATTGATTTTAGTTGGATTTTAATTTATTTATTTATTTATTTATTTATTTATTTATTTATTTATTTATTTAATTAAATTTATACCCCGCCCTTCTCCTTGTTAGGACCCAGTGTTTTAGCACGGGCCAAATTTATTTAATTCAATTTTAAATCTATTTGATTGTTTGTATATTTATATTTATATTTTTATTATTCCTGTGCACCGCCCTGAGTCTCACTTGGGAGAGGGCGGAGTAGAAATTCGATGAAATAAAATAAAATAAATAAATAAATAAATGAAATAATCTAAATTTAAAATGGAAATGGCATTCTTGATTGACTGGGAATCTTATAATGGAGATAAAATGAATTTAAAATTTTAAGCAATACTTCTTTGGGGTACATCTAGAAAGTCCTAAAGAGATGATAGTGACAAATTTACAGTAAGTAAATATAGGTTTGCTTCTTTTTCTTCTCTTTCTTATTCTTTTTTTATCCTGATGTCTCTTACAGTTTATCATAGTATTGCTATTTATTATGATACAAATGTGGATTATTTTATTTAGTAAAGGCATATATTATTACAATATCTATTGGCAATCATAACCAGGCAGCAAGAATAAGATGCTTTTAAAAATGTCTTTGATGTAGGCACAGGTAGGCTAGCAAACCAGCTGATAGTAGATTATCAAATGATTTGTTAGTCTGCCTCTGCCTCACATCAAAGTCCTTTTTTAAAAGCATATCTTTAGATAAGAAACCAAAGAGACATCAAGTGGACTCCAATACTTACAAAGCAGCTGGAAGCCTTCCATCCCATAATTAAAGACTCCCAGCTGATGCTCCCAGGCTAGTTAAACAAAACCTCAGAATCCTGGCAACAATTTCTAAGGGAACCAGCTTTGCCATATCTTGTCCTATGAACTCAGAATCCAAAGCTGTAATTTTCCCTTGACTGTTCTTCTGTCCATACTTTATGGAAGGGGGAAAACAATGGATAACACTGAATGTTATGTCAGCTCTTGAGAACAGAGCAAACCCTGCAATTTAAAGTCAGATTATGTTGTAATGATATTCTAGAAAATAATCATTTTGATGGATGGTTGGCTGATTATTTTTTTTGCAATATGGCTGGCTGAAACATGGTTAGCTAATTTGCAACTCACTATGTTACTTAAAGAATTTCAGGGAGCTTTTAGAATTAACAAGAAAACAAAATTATAGTATAAGGATATTGAAAATTGAAAATTGAAACAAACACAGAAAAATAAGGAAACAAACACAGAAGGAAACAAACACAGAAAAATAAGGAAATATTACAAGAAATCAGGTTTCAAACTCAAATTGATATGCTAAAGGATTTATTTAATTAAAAATGGTTGATGAAAAATAGTGTCTGAATTTATATGTTGCATGAAACAAAATAAAAAGAAACACATTTGCACAATGTATGAATCTAGCCAATTATAATACCTTGTCAGGTTATTTAGTTATAAATCATTCTTACTGTGGGCCAGCAGGCAATTTTCACTTAATTTTTATACATGACTGCCCCCCTTTTTTTTTTGTAATCCTGCCAAAATGTAGCTTGGTACGCTTTTTATCATCTCTGAATTGAAAGACTCAAAAACAACCTCCCTGAAACTGGTTCCTTTCATCTAAGACCATATCACTTGGAACCTGCGGAATTGAAATAAATCATCTGTCCTGGCTTCATTTTGAGAAAGTACTCTAAACTTGGCAGTGGCTACTCTAAATTTATAGGTGGCTGTGATGGGAGGGAAAGATCCTCTAGGGCTATCTTCAGAGGCATCTTTACTATGCTTCTGTTTCATTCCAGCTTTGCAAAAAAAACCCACAACCCTGTAAAGTTTTTCTAGGTTTCTCCTAAGAATTCAATCCTTAAAGATTTTGTGCATATCTCCATGAAATTTTCTTGAATACTCATGGTCTTCTTCTGAAATATTTTCTTGGTTTAGAGTTTAGCCTTTAACCTGGGATTATCTAGGAACTTTAGCTTTTCCCAGATTAATCAAATCAAATAGGAATTGCCACCTAGCTGGACCAGCAAGGAGAAACTGGCATAGCCCTGGGCCATCTACTCCTTCCTCCAAATGCAAATAGATATACTTACATGAGAGCCACCTTCATGCTGTGATCCTGGCCCCAATGTGGAGCTGGTGAGGATAGGTGAGTTTGAGGGACTACAGAGTTCCGGAAAAGGGTTTGGGATAGAAGGCAAAGATAAGGTATGAGGCTTTTCCTCCTTCATTTTTCTAAAGGAAAAGAATGGAAAGATTGTTATAAATGAGTTAGCTATTAATAGGGCATCTGGGTTATTTAAATATGTCATTGTTATTTACTTTATACATTAAACATGAAACTCAGTCAACTGAACATTCAAAAATGCATCACACATACCATTGACTGATGATTATTGTTATTATTATTGTTGTTGTTGTTGGCTTTTTTTTCTAAATTTGTATTCCATCAGAGCTAATCTGCTAATCATGTTATTTATATGCATAGCACAGCTATTATTGAAACACAAATGTTTGCGTATCTACCAAAGTATCTGAGGCATCATAAGAGGCAAGGTGTAGGTATACAAATTTATTTAAGCAGTTACCAGTAAGTCAAAATGCCCTGTATGACATGGCAAGCGGTCTAGCCCCATAATTAAAAATCAAATATTCCTCATAGAAATATGGTGAATACAGTTGAGGGTGCCATACAGCACTGGAGATTTTGAAGAAGACATTGGACAATCGTTTGTCTGAATCGGTTTAAGACTGGGGATTCCTGCTTGAGCAGAGAGGTGGACTATAAGACCTCCAAGATCCTTTCCAAGTCTTGTTATTCTGTAGCCAGAACCAAATGTAGTTGAGACACTCATTATCTCCTAGAAATCTCTATTTTTTTTGATACCCTCTATTTTTTTAATTTCACAAGCAGCAAGCTGCAGAGAAGAGTCAGATAATTTCCACCAGAAGTCTGAACTCATCTCTTGCATATAATTAAGTATTTCAGATCAATATATCTCATTCAACACTTATTGCCCAGACTTTAGATCACTGTGCACTTGTTCACAAAGAGCTCATTCAACAGTCAGTGGACTCAGCAAACTTGCTATATCCATTTTTGTGTGTCACTGTGAGCAGACAAGAAAGCAAATATTTAATTCTTTTGGCTTTTTCTTCCCCAATCTTTCTGTGTTCCTTCAGGTTTGTAATCTGTATGCATGGCCATTACTGAGAATGAAAGTTTGCACATCTACCAAAGCGTCTTGAGGCACCACAAGAGACAAGGTGTGCAGATTTTTCTGAGCAGTTACCAAGGAATTCAAAATGCTCTACATGGCATGACAAATGGTCTAGCATCACAGTTCAAAATTAACTGATCCTCGGTTTCAGAATTAAAATGAAATCAAGTAACTTTAGATCAAGAATGTACAAGAAAGGGTGTCCTAATGAGTAGCGGAATAGCTGATTCCAACCATGCTTTTGTTTTGATCCCAATGTTCAATTTAATTTCGTTTATTACAGTCATGGACCAGAGACCAGAACAAATAAAAACACTCAGTAAATATGCAGTTAAAAATTCTAGTATAAAATAATAAATAATAAATAAAATCTATGATAAAATCCAGTCTGTCAATTATACGTGGTCTAACTATGCTAAAATTACAGTCCATAAACTGTGTGGCCCATTGTCAGTTTAATACCAATAAAAGGGAAAAGAATAAGCAGTGCAAAGGGTTTGCCACATTTGTTATATAACGTAACTATGGTAGAGTAGAAACCTGTTTCTGACAAATCCCCAGTGCTGCTGCGTAAATGGCCATTGGCATGCAGGCTCAGCAGATTATCCCAAGGTTAGTGTGATTCCCACAGGAAAAGATTATATATCGTGTCAAACAAAAGATTTGCATGCTACCGGAGCAAACTAAGGTTGAAAAATCTACTTTTGGAAATTTTTTAGAGTAAGCCAATTAGTAAATTCAGTAAAGTTGGAGGAGAGAGAGATTAACACAGCCAGTTCAGATCGAACTCAGTCAAAAAAGCGGGAGAGTACTCCTCAGAGGCGATGACATCATTTCTGTAGACTCAGTTCTATTGTCTCCTGGCTGAGTTAACCCGCACATGACCACTGTCTCCACCAACATTGGAGAACTAATAATCTATTTCACTTGTTCTACAACTAAAACAGAAAAAGCTATTAGCATATGAGCCACATCTCATTTTTTTCTCCTATTTATAGATGAGATACAAACATAAGCTGCAAAATAATTAATTAATTATTTAATTAATTAATTGAAAAATAGGAAAAATTATGGGAAGTCTTGAAATCTGCTTTCTATATTCTGCTTTCTAAGTATAGAAAGCAGATTTCAAGACTTCCCATAATTTTTCCTATTTTTCAATTATGTGGAAAACACAAGGCAGAATCATTGCATTATTTACTAACAAGCTTGGTGTATCTTATACTCTGATCATGTTCAGAAATAATTTTTATGAGTAGTTATTTCTGGCACTGATATTGATTCCAGAGAAAACTGAAAGGTCAGACTAAATTTTCTCACCACTGATTTCTATCTCTACAAAAACAAGCCTTTTGTGGTATCACAATGATTTTCTTCATTATAACATACCTATTTGCTTCGATGAACAGAGGTTGAGAACGCTTGATCACATCAGTATGGGTCAGAAAGTTGCTCTGCTCACCATTGCAAAGGGTTGCACTATGATCAGATGGCAGGTCACCCTCATAAGAGTTGCCCAACATCCTGTTAAGGGTTTTTTTGGACGTTCCAAGATCCATGTCATTATCTGTAACATATAACAATTTGACTAACTCTTCTAAAATAAGATGATGCAATTATCCAGATAGAACAAGCTTCTGAGAAGTAAATGCAAGTTGTTTTTAAAGTAATTCTTCAAAACATTATCACATTTCTTTTCTTTTTTTACATTAAAAGTTTCTGTTTTTGGGAAGTGACAGGATCATGTAATATATGTTTACACTAAGGCTGTGTAACACTTCATATTCAAAGGGCAAAAAGATGTGCATGGTTAGTGAAATGGTTAATGGTGATGGTTAATGAAACAAGTTACCACATCCCCCCCGCCCCACAATATCATCCCATTCTAGCTTAAATTAGACAGTAAAACTCAGATCAAAAGTTGCTTATTTGTAAAACATATGGAATTGCCTTCAAGTTTTCAAAGTGACATAAACAATTTAAAACATTGTTTGTGCTGCGGAAAAATGCATTGCTACTGTCTTTGGTAAAGTTCCAAGGAAAATTATCTTCCCTGAACTAATTTTGGTAGCACTGCAGGAACATAATAAATGGAGTTATAACCCAGCAATCTCATCAAGGCAATTAGTCAGTGATCTGGTTGACAAGGAAAAATAGCACACAGGTAACAAAATAAATCCATATCATTCTCTCCTCTAACTTCACAGAATAATATCAGCTCTAGAATATCTGGATATGAGTATTGTCAATGAGTTCCCTTAAACTCAAATATTATAATGATGAGGTAAACCATACAGAAGGCACACAGTTAATTGTACAGTTGATTCAAGTCTCAAAGGAGAACAGAAGCCTCAATTCATTCTTGTGAATAATGAGTATAAGATGCAATAATGAGTATAAGATGCAATATGCAAGATAAACTTGTGTTAAAACAAACCATTTAACCATGGTTTCTTGAATAATGAAACATATGACTATATTAAGTTATAAACTCATCACATTGTGCCAAAACAAAGTAACCCACATTATGGCTTAGAACAATATGTGACACACAGCCTTTTAATTTCTGTTTTATTTAACTTCAGTTCTCTTTCAATTTCTGAACATTTATTTCCACAGTATGTGGAATATAGTGTTTTATATGAGTTGCAGGACAATCTATGTGGCTATCCCACTCCCTGGGTTTTGTTTTTGTATGCAACTATCCCAATATATACTACGTTGAAACACAGCAATATTTTTATTTATTTTGATTTCGTTTAACCCAGGGGTCCCCAATCTTTTTGGCACCAGGGACCGGTTTCACGTAAAAAAAATTCCGTGGATCAGTGGGAGCCTCCAGTGGGTGAGTTGAGTAACGTGGGCCGGGCGCGCGTTTGGTGGTCACATGGAACCCGAGGCTGGGGTTGGGGACCCCTGGTTTAACCCAACCTTATTTATTTATAAGAAACTTAAAGTAACCAATGTACATAATGCTGCTTTTTCTCCTCGCTATTTTTCCCACAAGAACAACCCTGTGAGATGAGTTAGCTTGAGAGTGAGTGAATGAGATACCCAAGGTCACTCAGCCAGTTTACATACTTAAGGCAGGGCTAGTAGTCTGTTTTCTAGTTTCTAGGCCAACAGCTTAACACTACACCAAACTGGCATTTTTTACACAAATCCCCAAATATAATCTGATTTATAAGCAGTTTTTCCAAATATAAGCTGTTGTTGCCATCTGGCTCTGGCTTTTTTGCTTGTATTTCATTTAAAAATATAATATACAGTATATGCATTAATATAAACTTAATGATTATTGTAACATGGGAGATGGTATAAGGTGATAACATATGCAACAATGCATTGACAGAAGATTCTGTAAGAGTATAACAAGCAGGTTTAGGTAACCTCTTTCTCCTCCTAAAATAAATTCTGCCCAGTCCATTCAAGCAAATTATAATGACAGTGCTGCTGTATGAATTAATACTAAGGTCCACATTACAGGCATATTTCTGAGAAGAAAACAGATACTTTGCAAGAACCAAAATATGAAATTATATAATATCCCCACCCAGCTTGATTCCTTTCCAGATGTATGATCTTCAGTACCCAAATTCTCTAGCTACCATGGTTACTGTTGTCAATAATGAGAACTAAAATCTATACTTTTGAAAAATAAACCAGGCTGGGATTGGGGGCCTGTAATACACAAGATTCTTTCCCAGAGTTTAATTTTTAGATGTTTTCAGCCCCTTTGATATACAGAAAAAGTGCAGAAATATAGTTTTCTATTCAATTTCTCAGGTGATATTTATCATACTTTTTGTAGGTACTTTATCAAATCTGCTGTGCTTTTCTGACAAAGGCTTTAAAACCATTAAATCTAATAGATTAGGCAACAGATCTACTAGGAAGATATATGACTGAATTCATTAGGATGTACACCGGGGTAAAACTGTATAGAATTATAAATATCATTCAGATAAAAACTGTCTGGGAAATGGAGAATATGTAAAATTGAATTGAAAAAATAAAGGAACATACACTGTGTCAAAAGAAATCAGTGATGTTCAATCACATGGGGTCAATATGGCTATAAATCTAAGTGGATTCAAGCACTACTAACCTTAGAACCTTGTGCCAGTTTGCAGAAGGCTTCATGTGAGATAAACATATTTCAATGTCAGGCTCTTTGCAGGTATTTCCTCCCCAAATGCAACAGATAGGTTAATGGGAAAATGCCTAATTCATAGTCACATTTCTATTTATCATTTTTGATTCAGATGTACATACCTACGTTTTTACTACTCAGCAGAATTTTAAAACAAATCTACCTCCCGTAATGTTCCTTTCCTCATTCACCCATGACTTCATTATCAGAATCAGGTAAAAGTGACTCATGAGTTCTTCTTTGGGTCAAAGAAGCAATGATGACAGAGTTCAAAAAGCAATTCAGGTGGCACGGAAGTTATCAGAAAGTCTAACTTCACACACCCTTTGTTGTATTGTGCCAACCATTTTTGTGCCTCATGGTGAAACTATGTTTGTTGCTCTAATGTTCTCATGAAAGTGGCAAAGTGGCTGGGTATATTTTGATAAAGGGCTCCACAAAAGTCTTTGTTGTAAATTACCACAGTTAGGCTTCAAAGTGATACAAGAAAATTTGGCCAACCATATGGAATCTTGCTTAACCTGAATCACTCTTGCCATTCATAGAGAGCAGCAAAGAATTGTGGGGACACTGAGATATTGTCTCTTCCTGGGAAACCCTCCTAAGAGCTGATATTTTGTCAGTTTCTAATCAAAGACTTCTATGCTTGCCCTTTCAGCGGAAAAACTACAAATAGCAGCCTATTTGTATTCAGGTCCTGCCTTAGCCATGAAAACCAATGGGGTCATTACTCTCTCAGCATAACCTACCTTATAAGGTTGTTGTTAGGGAGAAAATAGGAGGAGGAAAGAGAATTAGATGTTGTTCACCGCAAGTTGTTTGTAAAAATTAAAAAGGAGAGATTTAATGAATGAATGAACAAATAAATAGATTCTTGACCAGTAGGCTTGCAGAATCCCAAATTACCAAGAGCTTCATTGGTAAAACCACAAAAATTACTTTATGCAACAATTATGTACAGACACATCTGCCCTCAAAAATCAATGTAAATTATTTTTGAGCCTTTGAAAGGTATTCTTAAAACTATTCCCCTTACAAAAATTTCCCAACACAGATTGCATGGGCACACTTTTTTTGTCACCAGAGTATAATCGTTGGTTATTTATAAACCTGTCTGACAAAAAGAAGTGTGAAAGGGATGAAGATAAAATCTGTAGATTTCTTCATTCTCCCAAATGGAGCCTAAACAATCAGACTCTTTGATTAAGGAAAGGCCTTGGCCTCCTCCAAAACAAAACAATAGCACATCCCGGACTGTACCACTTCAGATTCCATGGGTGTGAGAGATCATGTGACCAAACAGCTCTGAATTCAACAACAGAAATAAGCATGTTGGTGAAAATCTGGAGGAGGAGCCTACAAAAAATTTAATCATATTATATCTTCTCCCCGCCCCCTAGTCTCTACTTTGAAGTGGCACAGGAATATTAGCAAACTAGGTCAACAATGCAGCCGTGAACAAATAAATATGAATAATGATCTAAAGGTAACTCAGTGGTTAAATTGGTCCCACTGCATAAATTAAACTTAAGCAACTTTTAGTTTTGGATAGTACAATTACTGGAATTCAACTCGCAGTTCAGTTTGCACTTGAGAAAAAGTTCTGAAAATAGGATCACATTCACAGATTAGGACCTTATAGTTTCCCACTCTGCAGGAATAATATATCCTAAATGGCATGTTTTTAATTGATTTCTAATGCACAAATTTCTGAGAAAAATGGTGGCATGTGAATTCTTCTTTAAATGTGAAGGATGTAAAAGCTGCAAGAAATACATCATTTGTCTGAAAAGATGTGGGTGAGAACAGATTACCATATGCCCTAGTAGTTTAACTGGGATTATCCCAATTAAACATGCATTGGTTTAAAAACTTTCCAAGAAGTAGGGCTATAGAACAGCAAAAGGAGAGAACGAAATTTGTCGCCTCCCCCCCCCTCCCCCCCACACACGCACTTGCTTTTACAAGGAAAGGAAAAGAGTTGCAATAATTAAATGTGTGCTCTGGATTAGCTGAATAAACTCCCTCCTTTGTTTTTGCAAATTATGCAGGCAAATGAAGACGCATCGAAAGAATGTTAAACCCTATGCTCTGATTTTACTGCTAAAAATATAGTAAATCTGTGGGATCGCAAAGTTGGGGGCAGGTGATCAATGTTTAAACCATTTGTTTGCCCTCTCTTAATATTGTATCATGGCTGGGTTTACACATCGTGTAAGGATAGGCTAAAATGGCATTGGATCATTTGTAATTCATCGTGTTGTGGGAAGCCAGCTTTAGTAGGAGGACTAAATGCTTGATAAGTCATAATAGGGACTATTTGGTTAGGTATAATATGTTACATGAACACAGCAACTGTTTTTGTTAAATTGGAATTAGGTTTCAGTGATCTCTGTGACTACAGCTACTGTGTTCATATTTGTACTCTGCCACTTATTAAAGGTTTAGCTGATTAAAAAGTGCAAACTTACATATCACCAAAAACATAAGCAAACATAATTATCAGTATATTTGTGTAAATGGGTATGCGTGCATGTTGTAAGAAAACAGCAACGTATAATGACTGAAATTAATTGAATAGGTTTTATTCTTTCTAGACTTTATAGCAAAGGCTAGACCTGAGTAGGGAATGTTATGGGACCTTCAAAAAAATGTTTGAAGATGCTGAATCTATAGGAGAAATGCACATAACTATGAAGGCATCCTAAGAATTCCTTCTATCGTGCTTTGTAAAACTGGTATAGGAAGTAACCTTACAGATGGTACTTTAAGAACATATTGAGACATAGGAGAGAAGATTCTAGTAGGTTGGGACTAAGCTAGTTAAAATTTTGCAAATTATATTCTGCACCTTTGCATTGTAACTGTGTGGATATCAGAGCACTGGAGTCACAATGACAGTAGAAGAGAAATTGTTTTTAGCTTGCAGGCAAGCCTGCCCTAATTCAAGACCTGAGTAGTAGGCAACCAACATTTTTCTCCAAACTCTTGTGGCACTTGTTTTCTACCAAAAGGTAGCTATTATTATCATCACTACTTTTTTCTTCTTACAGGCGCCAATATTGCCTCATATTCAATTTCAGCGGGACCAGACCAGTCACTAGGTATGAATCATCAACTCACGATGCCGGTTTGACCCTGCTTATCAAAATTGCATACCTGCATCTTTATAAGAGAAGTCATTCACCGTCATTCATGATGAATATTACAAAAACATGCATCTAAAATCTTGCTTCGTTTACTACTGATTTGACACTGACCAATTACACTCCCTGTCGTTTTTTCTGGGGGAAGGGCTGGGGAGCTGGGAAGGATGTAGAAACCATGTCTACCTTATTATCCGATCTGTTTCCCTTCCATCAAAAGAAACCAGTGAGTCAGAATGTGAAATGGTGATTCAGATCTCATACCGCACCCTTTGTACCGGCTCAAGCATGTCTCAGCCTTCACATACCTGCACTCTGTCTTCCAGACTCCTTTTTTCCCTGGAGACTTGTGGGGGTTCAGAGGAAAATAAGCCACTCTATCTCTGGACTCAACAGTAGATGTATGATCAGTCACAATGGGTGTTACTTATTCTAATCTACTTGTTACAATTAGAAAAACATCTACCTCACTTTATAAACCACAAATGCAACCACTGAAAAAACTAGTATTCTCAGCACTTGTTTATGTAGATTCTGGTAATTCTCTTCACATGACATTACAACTTCGTGTTAGCTCAACTTGTACTAACTACAGGCACATCTCATGTAGGATTTTTTTTTTTGTTGCAAAAATACGGAAGTGGTTTGCCACTCCTTCTTGAGATTGGTTTTTTGTTTTTGTTTTACTTCTTCTAACCTACCATCTAGGATTTCCTGGCGGTTTGTCATCCAACTACTCACTATGTCTACTTAGGGTTTTTTTCAGATTATCCAATTTATGTGCCGTAAGAACCTAGCTATGCTGCTAGTAGTATTAGATGCAATCAGCACTATGAGTTATACATAGAGCAGAGTATTGGATTTGAGGATCTTTACATTTCTTCCTACCAATTTGTATGATTTTGTTTCATTTTTAGCACTGGACAGTCTTGACTCATTATTTTTAGTTTTTCATCTTTTTAATATGATTTCCTCAACTGAAATTCTTGTCTCTCCTCAAAGATGCTGTATTTGATGAAAAGTAAAGGCATAAAATAGACACATTTTTTTGTTAATACAGACAATTATTATAACTACTTACTACTTTAGTAGCATCTTATAATCTCTATAGAGCTCTAGAATTTAAAAAAAATGCTGAACGAGTTTTTACTTATAAATGAAGCACATCCTTAATTCTAACTGCAAAGAAAAAAACTGGAAATTGGAAACAAAATCTTGACACTAAACTCGATCTTGTGTACTTTCTTGAACTTCAAAATAATTTCCCAGGAGATGATGCTATCCACTTTACAAAATCTGGGAATTACACAAATATTTTGTATAGAACATATATTTTACAGAAGAAACATAAGTTATTTTTTAAAGGCATAAATGAAATGGGTATGAAATACAAACAGTGCATCTACATCACCAGGTTTTTTATTGCAAAGACAGTCATGATTTACAAAGGGTTTACCATCACAAACAGCAGAAGTGCTAGCTTAATGGTGGAGGAAAATGAATCACCTCATTGGCTAGCAGTCTGAAACAGGGAACATATCGGGGAAAAATTCATGTGACTTGCAGAGTATTTACAACTTTAGTAGTGGCGCTCAGTCCTTGCAATGGAGAAGAAAGAAAACATGATTCTATTCTGTTCTATATTATTCTTGGCTGATTGTGTGCCTGATTATCACTGAAAAAAATCTTTTAGTTAACAATGGTGGAGGTACAAAAATATCTATAAACGATAATTTATTATTATAAGTATCATGAAGGAACGTAGTATTATAAAGAAAATGATTGTTCTGAACCAAGTCATGTAAAAAAATTTTTTTAAAGGACTTAAGATGTTATCTTCACAACCCTAAAGCCAGTTTGGTCTAGTGATTCAGACAGCAAGCTCGAAACCAGGAGAGTGAATTTTAGTCCCATATCTTAGGCATGAAAGCTAGCTGGGCAACTTCAAGCCAGTCACTTTCTCTTAGCCCAACTCACTCACAGGGTTGTTGTTGGGGAAAGTAGGAGGGAAAAAGAGTATTATGTATGTTCATTGCCTTGAGTTATTTATAAAAATAATAAAGATGGAATATAAATAAAATAAACCCCAATGCTGCTACCTTCTACTCAACAAACATCTTGGTAAGGCCACACCAACATCTTGGTAAGGCCACATTTGGAATACTGCATACAGTTTTGGTCGCCACAATGTAGAAAAGACGTGGAGACTCTGGGAAGAGTGCAGAGAAGAGCAACCAAGATGATTAGGGGACTGGAGGCTAAAACATATGAAGAACGGTTGCAGGAACTGGGTATGTCTAGTTTGATGAAGAGAAGGACCAGGGGAGACATGATAGCAGTGTTCCAATATCTCAGAGGGTGCCACAAAGAAGAGGGAGTCAAACTATTCTCCAAGGCACCTGGGGGCAGGACAAGAAGCAATGGGTGGAAACTAATCAAGGAGAGAAGCAACTTAGAACTAAGGAGAAATTTCCTGACAGTTAGAACAATTAACCTCTGGCTTGCCTCCAGAAGTTGTGAATGCCCCAACCCTGGAAGTCTTTAAGAAGATGTTAGATAGCCATTTGTCTGAAATGGTATAAGGTTCCTGCCCACGCAGGGGGTTGGACTAGAAGACCTACAAGATCCCTTCCAACTCTGCTATTGTATTGTATCTGATCCCTGATTGTTAAAAATCTGTACTGTATCTGAAGATCACAAATAGACACACTGGGTCAGATCACTCTTAACTATTCCAAGGGCTATGCTTGCCAAATCAAACTTTCAAATTTCACAGCTTATAAAAACATACCAATTTGATTCTTGTCTAAATCTATGAACATTCAGAGTTGTGAACTGAAGCTACAATTAATTCTAAAAAGTTAGCACGGCTTCTGAAACTTCACTGAGATTGCTAATACTGTATTATCTAAGTTTCATTGAGACCACTTTAAGAACTAAACAATTAGTCATAGTAAATTTGAATAAATTATAAACATATACATAAACACACAAATAAAGAAAACAAAATATGTTCTGTGTGAAACTTAATTGTATGCCTAACACCAAATATGCTTTTCTAGCAGTAAGCGGCAGTGTCCCATCCTGCAACTCAAGAAGTTGCCGGATGTTTGTTTTCCCTCCAGCAGTCTTTTCTCTCTGTCTGACTCATCCTAAAATATTTAGACACAGAGAGGGATGCCCAGTGTGAAATTAGAAAGTAAAACAAGTAAACAAATAAAAGAATAAGAGAAATAAAAGAGTAAGAGATACCAGAGGGGGGGAAAAGACATGGGAATCCCATTTAAAGTCTGAAGTTAAAGATGGAAGTCATATTTGAAAGGATTGATGGTAGTTGCAGGACATAAGATGTTTAGAGAAATGAAGACCAAATTATAGAGAATGAACCCCTTCCTTCCCCCTTTCCTCTGCTCACCACACACAGAGTCAACACATCTCAAGGTCCCTATCCCTCCTCATTTCCAGTCAAACCAGTTTAGCATCATGACCTCCCACACAAGGATGCTTGAATAACCCTCCCTGGTAACAATTAACTGGGTCAGTATCTGGGACTCTTGCAAGGAAGGACAGCTCATGTTGGCTAGCAGGAAGAAAGCTGTAAAAATTGGGTAGTGGTGGGGGAAGGGAGAGATAGGACAGCTGTTGGCAAACAGAGGAGGAAGTTGCTATACAGGTTTGGGGATTACCTGCTACAAAGTGTACTCATAGAAATGAATAAATGAATCAGAGGATGGCAAAAATATCCCATAATTCCATATTATAAGTTTCTATTTCTAATTATATTAACTTCCCTTACCATTTTTGGATACCTTCTAACATAACAGGGCATAATAGCTTGTTTAAGCAATCCCGTAACAGGAAAATTCACCTATCCTGGTATTTTTCCCACTCTGGTCAACTAATCTGGCTAATTCATATTTTTCAGTCCTTTCTTATGATCAGAGAACATTGCAGAATTGTAGCATTAAAACAGTTAGTCTAAAATATTGCCCAAAATGGAGGTCTGTGGGCAAATCAAGAAAAAGTTAGATAATGGTTTTCTAAAAGAAGCTGTGTCTTTTGCATTCAGCAATCCCTCAGTACTGAAAAACATAAAGATGCTTTTCATGGGGGAGAGCTTTCTTATCTTAGTAAAAATTGGGCAAAGCTTACTTATTGTGTTAATTTTTTGTAATTCACCTAGGAACATAGTGATGAATCAGACTTAGCGTAGCCTTATATTTTGTTTCTCACCTGCCAGATAGCTCTGATATCCTTAAAACCCTCTCTCATTTTGTTCTCTTTGAACTGATATTTGGAAGCAAATTATCACCAAACAGGTGATTACACAGAATAGCCATTGCCAGATCCCCAACAGATTAGTACCCTTACAGGTACCAATTCTGGACTCCCAGAACTTCATGCAGAAGATTCTAGATTCTGAAAAGTTGCCTATCAAATCCTGAGGTCAAACTTCATGTAGCATGTAATTCATGTAACAGTAGAGGGAATTGATTAAACACCTGGATAGACATTAACTACGTTTCATGATTTGAATATACATTTTACCTTACCTCAATAAATTTTAGTTTTTATCTTTACCACCTCGCAGTATATGGCCTTCAGTATGCCATTCAAAGGCCAAGGACAGCCTTGGTTCAAGAAAAGTTGAGCACCTGATATAACAGAATGTTTCCACAATTATTTTAAATCAATACATTAACCATCACCACCCCCAAACAAAGAATGAAAATACTCTTCGGTCACTTTGTGCTAAGGCAAAAGGATACCAGCAATGGGAGATCTTAAATTTTTATTTTGTTTTTGCTAAACCACAGGGGAAAGTATGAGAGGCATTTGATTCAATGGAAAACAGGTGCTCTTCATAAAAAAGCTTGGATTCATTTCTAGGGCTTTGAAATAAAAATCTCAGCCCCCAAAGTGAAAAAAAGACATTTTCCTGAGCTGTTATCACTGTAATAGATAAGACAGATGCATAAAGCATTTCCTTGGAATATATAAGCTTAACTGACATATTCTGGACATATTTTTTTCTGTTACCAGAGAATACTTTTGCTTTGCATCGCTCTCCTTAGCATTCTAAGGTCAATATCTTTACTTTCTATATATATGATACTCTCTACATGATAAAACACAACTTCTGTCAGCTTAAGGCAACACCGGGTTTTACATAAAACATCAAGGGTTTCAATTGCCAGTTGTGTTTGGCCAGTATTATATACATTGGAGAAAGTTAGGGGCCCTAAGAGATGAAATGCTGCCTTAACAAGGAAGTAGTGCTTGGTATCACTCTAAACCACCCATTCTGCAGGGTGTTGGGGGGGAAAAAGGCTGGTAGACTACATATGATTCACCATCCACTTTTGTTTTTGGTAGCATCTTATTGCAGTCTTGCAGCCATCTAACCTGGTCTCATTTTCAATTTCAGCTTCGCATAGCCATTTGGCTTTTTATCCACAGGCAGATACGGTGTTTACCAACTGATTAATACCAGATCGCCCTTCCTTTACTATCACAATTGGGACCAGCAACTCCGTCAATGAGCAACATAGTTGCTCATTGAGACATCACATGAATGCTATGGACTAACAAACCTAAATCCATAGCAATCATTAAGTGAGACATCATGTGACCATATCATGCAATTTTACTGCCAAATCTCTATTGAATCAGCTTGTCAGAAGCCAGATGCAAAGCAAATAATGGTCATGTGACTGCAAAACATTACAATCTTCATAAGGGTAGGGATCGGTCATAAAGTAACTTTTTCAGCATGATTGTAATATGGCTACTAAACAAGGCTGCCATTAAGTAAGGACTACCTACTGTTTTTCAGCTCTATACAATAAATGCTACAGGCTCTGGGAAAGAGTAAAGGATGAAGACAGTACAAACAGCATGAAAATCAGAACAAAATCCTGCTACATTCTGTCTTCCTTAGAGCTTGTTCTCATCACTTTTTTCACATACTACAATTTGTGTCTTGTAGCCTGGGAAATGATACCTGTTTGGAACACATGCTCTCCCATTCAATTTGATTTAGATTCCCAGGTAAAGGAGAGAAGAACTTTATAAATTGAACTAACTAAGGGGCAGCCCAAGTTTAGACAGACCAGGATTTTAAGCATTCAGTCCCTTTCTGCAGAGGAAGCAAACCAGCCAGAGAAATGGGACAAACATATTTTATTTGACTTTTGTCTTTGGCTCTGTGCCTTTCAGGAGGCCTTTTTCACGGCTGATCAAGTTTCCCAACAGTCTCAAGGCCATGCCATATTTAACCATGTATTTGTGTGTCCGTGTGTGTTTCTGTGTGTGTGTGTCCATGTAAGGGGAGAGGCTGGGATGTAGCCACCTCCACTATGATATTCCAAAATTGTTCCAGTTTAACTAGTGGGAAATATCTTAGTTACTAAATTAAATTTGTTAAATCACTCGCTTGATGCTGTTGTTTTTTTTAAACACCTTTTGGAGGGATGCCTTGTAACATTTTGTTAGTTGCAACTTATTGGAATGGCCAATCTGTTGTTTCATTCTCGGAGGTCTCTGGTCAGATTGCACACATTGCATGACAGAAATGTAAAAATGTTCTCCCACATCCCTTGAGCAATTTTAAAAACTGCTTTGGAAAAGCATGGGAGGGATAGCACTTAATTCTTTCTCCATTCTAAATTATAATATTCTTCCTTCCATCCATGTCCTGCTATTTGAAAGACATCAGTGCAACCACTGGGCTGAAGGCACGTTATCCTTTGATGTATCTAGTAATCCCTTAAGATTCCCACACCTCCAGATATTTACCCAACTTTAAGATAATCCACTTTGGGATTAAAACCATTTAGACCATGCCTCTTTGCACATAGTTATTTGATTAATTTGGCCCAGGTATGACACTGTGAGCCACATAAATGTTACAGCAGTGTATTTTTTCCTGCAATTTTCCCACACTGACTCCGTGCCTTAGTTTACAAAGAAGAGAAGTTCAAGTGTTAACACAACTCCTGCTGAGAAGAAGAAGAGATAAGACTATGCGGGGAGTTGGCAGGTTGAGATGGGCACAGATCCAAGCAAGGCACAATACTCAAACCTTCTTTCAGGCTGTGATAAGTTGCCCCATTAGTACCCCTGTTGGCAGCATGAGCTGGGGCAGCAGCTATTTTTAAAAATAGATCTAAAACTAGAGGAAGTCTGCAAGTCAGCAAAAGCTGATGCAGCTATAGCAGAAAGCAAAGCACCGAAAGGGGTTATTTAACCCTTCAGTCCCAAAGTGCAAAAGCAATAAAAGGCACAATCATTGTTCTTTTATGGTGTAATTTATTACACATCTTCTGGCTGCCCCTGTCTGAATAGCCAGACAGGCTTTTGGAAAGGGAGGCATGTGGTTCTCAGTAATATCACACAAGAACATAAAATAGAATTCGATTCTCTCACATCATAAATCCAATGGATGGTTTTAGGCCAGGGGTATCCAAACTTGGGAACTTTAAGACTTGTGGACTTCAATTCCCAGAATTCTCCGACCAGCCATGCTGGCTGGGGAATTCTGGAGTTGAAGTCCACATGTCTTAAAGTTCTCAAGTTTGGACACCCCTGTTTTAGGCAATTCCTATCCTAAAAATGACCCACACATCATAGAAAGACTATGAGAATAAACAGAAAAATATTCACTATGTACAAAAGCTCATCGTTTTTGGAGGAAAGGCAGTATATGTTCTTCCACATAAAATATATACCTTTATTAGACAGAATCTCCTTCGGATCAGTTTTTTGTAGAGTGAGTAAAGTGAGTGAGTGATGTAAAGTGTGCCTATATTTGGATTCTAGGCTGGACTCTTGCATTTCACTTTAATTAAATTCACCCTTCTGCTCACTTAAAAACATATATAAAAGTTATTACAGGACATGGACAAAAAATAGCAATAGCACTTAGATTTATATACCACTTCATAGTGCTTTACAGCCCTCTCTAAGAGGTTTACAGAATCAACATATTCCCCCAACAATCTGGGTCCTCATTTTACCGACCTCAGAAGGATGGAAGGCTGAGTCAACCTTGAGAATACTGGAAACATTCATGCCATCTTATTCAGGGACCACTAAAATAGTGACTGTCAGCCCCAGGATATTCATCGATGTCCAGAAATAGTGCCTACAACATTGTAAAACTAAGCAATGAAAAATGAAACAAATTCTAAATCTCATGATCATCTGCATTATTCGCATCTGACTGACATAACACTAAAAACCATAAACTATACAATTAAGGATATGAATCCACATTATTCTTGGATATAATCAAACACATCATATTATAGTTGAATAAAATTTATGAATGTCACAGAGCAGCTGGATCACAAAGAGATATTTATAAAAATAAACAGCTATGAGTGTTTATGCAATCCATGAACTGGACATTATGTAAAACAAAATCATATCCAGGGAATACTTATCAAAACTGAACTAAACTAGCCTGAGTAAACTTAGACCCAATCAAAGTTACCTCAACCCCAAATTAATTAAATAATATTTAGCAAGCCTTTCTTCTGTTCTCTCACCACTACTTCCTAATAACTCACACTATACTTTAGAACTGACTTGCAATGTTGCATCAAATTCTTACCATTTACTGATCTCAAATGCTTTCAGAAAGTGTTGAACACTCAAAATCTTCTATTCCCCAGACTGAAAAATGAATCTTACGAAAGTGACATTCTAGCAAACCCTGTAAAGTTTGCAGCACACTTTTAAATATCGCTTTAAAACCTTTTCTCCTAGATGGATTGAAGAAAACATGTGTCCCAAGAAAGCATTACTGGGGATTCCTGCTGGTTTCCACTTATAACTCAGTGGTTGCTGAGTCAAGAAAGATTGTAAATCAATAGTAGAATACCTACTTTATGCAAAGTAAAAAGCTCCCAAATATTAACTGTTGATAGTTAAAATTAGCAATTCTGGCGCACCTTTACACTTACATAAGCAATTTGTCTGTCAAAGGAAGAAGCAGACTGTCCAGAATTTGAAATTTTGAATAGGAAATCAAGACTCTTTGCATGAAACTCACAACTGAATTCACACTGCTTTTGTTATCTTTATTTACTTCCTTGTTTTCTTTGTACAACACAGGGCATTTCTCATACTGAATGCAATGAGGAAGAATGGGGAAATATGTACTGCCCTTTTGGCATGAGCCCAAAGGCAAGTGAGCAAATATTAATGTCATTCTGGAATATGGCTAGATGATCAACAGGTTGTAGCTTAAATCTTACATCAGATCTGCAGCAGGCAGGTTGGTTTAGAATTCTGGGAATTATTGCTCCAATATATTTGGAACAAGTGGGCGTATGGTTGGAGAAGAGTTCTTGCTTATGAAATATATATTATAAAAAATTTTTTTAAAAAAAAGCTAATTAACATTAGGACATTTTAGTCTTCAGATGCTGAGTGGCCAAATGCAATATGTTTGATTACTGAGGAATATGAACAGTAATAAAAATAATAATAAAACTGAGAATTCAAGGCAATTTGCATACTCAATAAGCCTACATAATAGGGTAAACATAGCATCCTCAAATCCAGTATTAATGAAAGGTTGCTAGGCTATTCCAGTATTACATCAGTTTTGGTGTACTCCAAATTCAATCCTGAAAATGATGCTGAGCATATTCTTCTTTTGTCCTTAGCATCTGCTACTCCTAACTTTATACAATCTCTAACTGTATAGGCAACTATCTAATCCATGCCCTTGTTCAATGAGAAGTTTCAAATTTTAAAAGGGCTCTACTGAACCCATGAAAGATATCTCCTGAATGCAGCGCCTTGTAATTCTATTTCCATGGACAGGAAGAGTTATAATAGATAATTTTTATGCTAGTAAACTAGTATCAAATTTAACTAGAAGATTCCGGTCCATCAGTATTCACGTCTCCCAATTCTTGAGAGTCATAGACACATTTTCCTTGAAAACTTTAATTTGTACAGCTGTTACTTTCCCCATAACTTTATGCTGAAAATTAATATATTTTTTCATTATAAATTTGACTCAGAGTTGTATATTTTGAAGGATCTAAATAATAAAAAAGAGGTGAAAGAAAACAATGGATTATGTTTTGCCTGAAAGTAAGTATGTAGAGAAGTTTGCTGAAAGTCACTTTCCCTCAACTCAGATAATTATCTGAAGGGCTCTATTCTTCTCTCATTTTAGATTTGTACTGAACTGAGTGACTGGGTATATAATTACAGTAACTCTATTTTTCTTCTTCTTCCTCTTATTGTGTTGTTCAAACCCAGTCATTGTGACTTAGTAACCCTTATGGCATATGGCTACATTACAATAACCAATGTTACTATTTGACCCAATAATTAGCTGAAACCACAACACACAAATAACAAAAGATGCCAAATATTTGTATTGCAGCTTCCTCCATCTTGTGTTTGTGTAGAATTCCTAAACAAAGGCAGTTGTGAAATATCTGCTGGATAGAATTACCGGACAGAAGAAACTGGACTTTTGAAATCTGTTCTCCAGATCATTCAGCTGAACTCCAGGCCAGATATGGAGTCATCTACAATGTAGATTGGTGCAGAAGAGGAAAGCAGAGGAAGTGTTAAGCATATTGTCTTGCTTCATCCTTTCTCTTCTAAAAAGGAGGAAGAGAAGAAGAGAAAGGATGAATCAAGGCAATATACTTAAGACTTATTCTGCTTACTCCTTCTACATCAGTCTTACATTGTAGATGACTCATATAACCTCAGATCAAGACTTGGAAAAACCATTAACTGTGCTTAGTCATAGATCAATATTTATGTAATTAAAATAGGACTGAAGTGCCAAACAGGGACATAAGGAGTTAAATGTCATAAACAAGATTTAAATTTGAAATATTCCTATTTCATAGTCTACCTTTTTAATCACAAGTTCTGTAGACTTGGCATAGCATTGATAATGCCAAAATAAATCAGTTCAAATAATTTATATGACAAAGCATAAGTGTTACACTCTGCATACTGCAATGTAACAATGCAATACTATGTAAGTCTACTCAGAAGTTCCTAATAGGATACTTATGCATTCTCTCTTTTCATTTCCAGTACTTCTTGTTTCTACCTATGGTTGGTTTTAATGAAAGATTCAAAAACATCTAAGGGAATTTTATTTTGAGGGAATAATTCTAAATCCAATATAATGCCATCAAAGTGTTCCAAAGGCTGTTTGGTTTTCATGAATATACTGATAACACAGCAATGGTAAACCAAGATTTTGATCAAGATGCCAAAGACATCCTAGTAATCTCAGCACATGGACCTACAATGATGATCTTAGTGATCAGCTAGAATTTTTTATGGTGGAGAATAAAAAAAATGGTATGACTCTAAAGTGAATTGCTGAATAACAACAGCACTCATTTATTTATCTTTTTGGTTGGCCACTATTAAAAACAGATGCCAGATTCCCCTTGTCCAATCAGGCAGAACTATTTTTATCTTGTTGTACTTGGGATGCATACGCCAACCTACTAAATTATTCATTCTACATCAAATAGAAAAACTTGACAAGATATGCATTTCCACAAAACTATGCATTTGTAAGCTAATATATATTACTCTGACCAAAATATTAATATATGATATGTGCTAAAATTAATTTAATTATGGTTCCTGTTGGTGGATTATTGGGAAACATTATGAAGATTTTTTCAGCACACTTAACTGTAATTCCCACAAAGAATTTTCCTACCACTTCAAATTTGCCAGCAAAGCACATTGGTTCCTGCCAACACACTGTATAAAAAAGCTGCACGCAAGTCATTAGCCACTGACGTCTGAGAGTAAGTAATTTCATGAAGATCCTGATGATTGGATCTGAACTTGGCAGCAAAGCTGAGCCCAGCACATTAGTTGCCCTTTCACCTATCCCAAAAGAAAATTATATCACAAGAGGCTTAAAGCAAACCCACAGAGGGCAAGAAATAGAGAGAGTAAAGATGATCAAAGTTCTAGTGATTAGATAAAGGGTGCAATCACAGCATAATCATCATGTAGGGTAAAACATGCTGGAGAAAAAGAAATAAAAAAACTGCTGGCTTCAGCACCCTTTTTTTCTATTTCTTAGATGTGACTTTCATTTCCTCAGTAGATGCCATCCTACGTATATCTAATGTAGCTTCATCCAACATTCTTACCTCATTATTTGGTTCTTGTCTATTATATTTTTTTCACTTTAAGCCTTTTCAGCAAGGATTTGTCTTTTTGCTTAGGGTACTATATACTAAAGTTGGGTAATTCCTGGTCTATATTTGAGTGGCATAATTATGCAATAAATCATGCAATAAATATTGGACAGCAAATTATTGCTTCTCAGTAATTTCTGCTTATTTTTTTTAAAATCAGCATTTATGTAAATGTACTAAACAATAGAAGATTTAATACATCAATTTTTACTGAAAACAAACTTTCCCTCCAAAAAAGAAGGGACTCGGTTTCCATGATTGACATTACCATGCCCCTTGGCCAATAAACTTTAGCTTCTTAGCACATGGTTCCCCTCTCCTGCACTATATCAATACAATAATACAATACAATAGAAGAGTTGGAAGGAACCTTGGAGGTCTTCTAGTCCAGCCCCCTGCCTAGGCAGGAAACCCTATACCATTTCAGACAAATGGCTATCTAACATCTTCTTAAAGACTTCCAGTGTTGGGGCATTCAGAACTTCTAGAGGCAAGCTGTTCCACTGATTAATTGTTCTATGAAATCATGAAATGTGTTACATTCCCCAAGCTGGTAGGCAGCCTCCAGATTTAATGGACAGTAATAGCTTCCATCAGATATAGTTGGTGTGACCAATGGCATATAGTGTACTTGAACTATTTAGAATAGCCATTCCCATGAATCTAAGAAAGGGAGCAAGATTCATTCTTTCTTCCCATTCTGCCTCTCTTTTTGATAAGTTAGCAACTTAGAAGAATGACTTTTGCTAGTTTTACTATTTTTGGAGACAGTATTATTTTTGCTTTACATGAGTTTTGGCTAATACTTTACCTCATATGTTAACAGGTAACCTATAGGAGAGACATTGGAACTTAGTTTTGTAGAAGGTATTGTTCATACCTGTGTGGACATCAACCATTGATATATAAAATTCAATTTTCTTTACTTCCATGCTGTAACTCAAAACAGTACTTAAACTCAATGAGGACAATTTATACATTTCTAAACATTCAGTAATAGAGTGATTCCCCCCCTCCCAAACCAAGTGAACTCTATATCAAATTTCCCAAAAATTCTGTTTTTCAAAACTTCTGAGAGATAATTCTTTTCATAAAGTTGTTTTTTTCCTGGAGAGATTAGAAAAAATTCACACACAGTTTCATCTCACTTTTGATCCTTATATTTTCAAAGAGATATTCTAGGTAATTTTTTCACTTGATTTCATTTCTAAAGGGACTCCCATAAATTAATCCTATCAACACAAAGCTACCTGTAATTTAAATAACATTACATCTAAAAAAAACCTTTTGCTTAGTATATAGCATTGTGCTTCCTAGACAAACCTGTGGATATGTTAAGCTAAAAGATACTATTGATCCAAGGTTTCCCACAATTTACAAGAAAAAAAGGCCCTATTCACATTCTTTTGTCTAAACCATGAAGAACAAATGTATATTCTTATATTTTACTAGACCGGGACGCCCTTCGCACAGTCACTCAAGCACTGGTCCCGTCCCGTCTGGACTACTGTAATGCTCTCTACATGGGGCTTCCCTTGAGGTGCACCTGAAGGTTACAGCTGGTTCAGAATGCGGCCGCATGGGTGATTATGGGAGCCTCAAGGCGTTCCCATATAACACCTGTCTTGCGCGAGCTGCACTGGCTACCTGTGGCCTTTTGGGTGCGCTTTAAGGTGTTGATCACCATCTTTAAAGCGCTCCATGGCTCGGGGCCTAGTTATATGCGAGACCGTCTCCTGCCTCATATATCCCTTCGACTCATCTGCTCCCATAGAGAGGGTCTTCTCCGGGTGCCGTCGACCGGGCAATGCCGGTTGGCGACGCCCAGGGGAAGGGCCTTCTCTGTGGCGGGCCCGACCCTCTGGAACGACCTGCCTCCCGATCTCCGTATCATCTCAGACCTCCACCTTTTCTGCCAGCGTCTGAAAACGCACTTATTCCATCAAGCCGGCTTAGGTTAACCACCCAATAAATGACTGAGTATTAGTTGTACAAATTTTTTAATTAGAGGGTTTTTAAATCATGTTTTTAGCACAGGGTCATTGAGTTTAATAGGGTTTTAGGATGTTATGTATTTCGTATTGTATATTGTGTTTTAAATTCCTGTGTGCCGCCCTGGGTCCTTTTGTAGGAGATAGGTGCGGGATATAAATATAATAAAATCTAAAATCTAAATCTATTCAGAACACAATAATTAAGAAGGCCACTAACATACAAAAATATATATGTGATGCAGAGGTGGGTTGGTCCTGGTATGGCCCAAATCGGGCAAATCGGTAGTGGTGGCGGCAGAATGCTCTGCCCACCCGCCCATACGCTTCTGCGCATGTAAGCACGAGCAAACTGGTAGCACTGGCATTTGCAATCCACCTCTGATCTGATGCTGTAGATCAGACATGTTATATCTGTATCCACAGGAACATTCCAGATGTGGAATGTGTTAAAAAGCCTGTAGGAGGTAGCTATTTAAAAATTTAGCTTGAAAAATTAAGTTGATAATTGATTTATTATGTTACACTTTCAGGTCACCTACCTTAAAGTCTAAAGACATTTGTCCAGATCTTTTATAAGCACTCAAGAATAAGTAAAACTAAAAATTATTTGGAAGAATCATATGCAGTGCCAATACATTTTGAAGTGAAATAAAAAGTAGGGATTGCAAGCTATGATAGAGGGAGCCACTACAGTGATACTACATCAATATCATAGATAGCCCATTTGTTTCTGGTAGAGTTCAATGTGTTTGTAATTACCCATAAAATAGGCACTCAACATGACTTGCATCCAGACTACCCATGGGATTAACTTTGTTCAGAGGGAATCTAACAGTCTTGTTCAATCCATGATGTCTCCCTCCTTGAGAGATTAAAGAGAGATACTCCCAAACCAGGTCTTCTCAATAGCAGCTACTTCCCTGTGGAATAAACTGCCCTTGAAATTCATATTGCTCTATCCTTCCATCTTTTTTCAGCCCAAAATGATCTGACACTTTAATATAGTATTTGGACATTAAAATACATGGCATAAAATGATGGTCATTTTATTTTAATTTGGACTAGAGATATAACCCCTATGTATCTGATGTGGCAGAGAAATTAATGGCTTTGGTGGGGCATGGAATGTAGAGAAATCAAGCTTTACCATTTTTTCATGGATTGTGTAACTAGATTATAAACTAACTAAAAGGGCAAGGATCTGGTTTGCTGATAAGGCTTCTTATGTTACTTCCCTGACATAATAAGCAGCCTCATCTCCAAATTTCTAATTTTGAACACCAAAATTTAGATGACCAATCTGAGAAGTTAATGGAGAACGTGGATGTAAAATCAAAGCCATGGTGACATCACGCAGCAAACTCAATTACCTGAATTAAAAAAAACCAAGGCTTCTACTTAGTGAAAGGATACAAAAAGTTCTAGCATTTTTACTGATACTTTGAACAAGCTGGCAAAAAGAGAAATTGAGGCAAAGAAACAGAGACAGAATGAGTAACGGTAGAGGGAAAACTGAATGTTAAGATCTGATTCAAAATTCATAGAAAATCTAGAGCAAAATAATTTATTTCCAATGTGACAATGACAGAAAACCTTTCAGTACTGATTTAAAGCATTGAAACAGTGTTGTATATAAGTAAGCAAAAAGACATCAAGACCCAGAATTCTACACCAGAATCCATTTTGTGATATAAAATATGGTTGGCCTAAAAGAATACCGTCTCTGTACATGCATTTATAAATATTTTTAAAGCAGTATTACTCACTACATACAGTACAGATATGGAAAGCCAGACTGTTATTGCTTTAAACCAGTATTGTCTGCAAAGTAGATTTACATTCCAGAGTAGGCCACTAATTCTCAACCCCAGCCATTTTAAAATGGGTGGAGTTCAACTCCCAGAATTCCCCTTCAGCTTCTTGGATTAAGAAACACTGGAGTAAAAAGTAAACAAAATAATTCATTATATTGAATAACGTAAAACGGAATTTTAAATGGAATTGTGAACAAAGGATTAGCATGTAATAGTTAAAATGTATAAACTTTTAGAGACATTTGAAACAAGAAGAACAGGTTAAAGAATGTATGATAAAATAGACTAAAAACTTTGATTATTATACAAATGAAACAATATGTGATTGAAATGATTGAAATCTACATTATGTATAAATATAATCTTAAAGATATTTTTTATAAAATAATGTACTTTTGGTATATGACACCAAAAACACATCAAGAATGTATAAAGATACTTCGAGTTTATGTTGGAAATGTGAATAAGTAATGCTTTAGATTTGTGAAAAAGATAGAAAACCTTTGAGTGCAAACACATATTCAGAGGATTTTAAAGATTAACATCAATTGAAACTAAAACATTTCTTCCTGATACTAAGGAATAAACAATTAGAAAAGCCAATTAGGAACACTGTTTTCATATAAAACTGCAGCAAGATTATTGTATGCACAAAGATGGAATGATTTGGCAATACCTAAAATGAAGAAATAGTTGGTGAAATTGACAAAACATGCTGAAATGGCTAAATTGACTTATTTGATTAGAGAAAAGGCAATGTCTACATTCGTTAATGACTGGAAACTCCTTATGGAGTTTTTGCATAAGTAAAATGAAGTTATGATGCATTGATGATTAGACAGGATAGATTATAGAAAGAAGAGAGATATGTTGCAACCATAAAATAAGAAGAAAAATTTATAATTGCACTTATAACTGCTGTAGAGAAGAAGCCATTTCTTTACATTTTCTTTTGTTTTTCTTTTTGGACTTTTTCTTTTATTTTCTTCTATTCTATTCGAGTTTATATTAGTTATTATTAAAATTTTCTAATAAATTTAATGTGTGTGTATGACTGTGTGTAAGAAAGAAAAAAATGAGTGTGTGACAATATGAGTGAGAGGGAGGGTGTGTGTCTGCGAGAGTTTGTGTGAAACACTGGAATAGAGTTTTTACCACTGTATGTGATTTTCCAACAGAATGAATAGAATGGTGGGGGCCTCAGTCCCAAAAGCTGTATTTGATTTGATTTAGAATTAATTAAATGCACTTGTATTTAACATGATCACTCTCCATTCTATTTTCCCTTCTACCATATTAGCAATTAAAGTTTTATCATTGTTATTTTTAAAATGTTTTAAACAATGGGTGGAAATTAGCATATATTATATAGTAGGTCTAATCCTAATAATATTTTTACAGGGTGGCATATGCTGTTCTTTTTAACTCCGGTGAAGAATCTAGATATTCTTTTAAGTTAAGGATCCAGTTAATATGTTTAAAGTTTAACCCTGCTCTATCATGGCTCCAGAAATGACAGACAGCTTACAAGGCCATGGCAGAGGTCGTCTACTCAGGAAAGTTTCACAAAGAAGGGATCCCTTTGTCAGGCAGCCCTCAAACACTACAAGTCACCCTGCTCTGTGCTCTGTCTTCACTAATTAAACTTGATGGCAAAAGTTGGGTTCCACCTGGATTTTTATTAACAGAACATTCTGTTCCTCTCCAAGGCCAACAAGTCATGTCCTTCTAACATTGGCCAATGGCCAACTGGCAGCCCCTAGATTGGAGTTGGCAGCACCACCATTGAGTCAAAGATTATACTAGAAGTCCCCTGAGCCGCTTAATTCTCTTCCCACTGGGGAAAAAAACCCAGGACTCAGATGAAGTCAAGAAAGCAAATGATTGCAGGAGGACATAGTTTTCATGGTTTTCATTTGCATAGTTGGATGGACATTTGGGAGAAAATGTGGGTAACTAGTATTGAATTTACACTGTGTCCTAATTTAAGAGAACTTTTTAATGAATGATGCATTGTTGGTATATGACAGTGATGGCGAACCTTTTTTGGCTCATGTGCCAAAAGCGGGGGGAGCACAGAGGGGGGTCGTGTGTGGCCGTGACACATCCATAATGCTATGTGTGTAACCCCCTGCTTTTGGCGTGCTTTTTTCGCCCTCTCCAGGCTCCAGAGGCTTTCTAGGAACCTGGGGAGGGTGAAAACAGCCTCCCCTCCCCACCTCCAGAGGTTTCAGGAGCTTCTCTGAAGCCTCCAGAGGGAGGAAAAACAGGCTCAAAAGAAGGCCTAAATCAGCTGGCCAGCACACACATGCACCCTGGAGCTGACAGGGCAATGCCTCACATGCCTTAAGAAATGGTTCCGTGTGCCATCTGTGGTACCCGTGCCATAGGTTTGCCATCATGGGTATATGACAACAGAGACGTTACAAAAGTTGTGCAAAGGTATTTCAAACCAGTATTGGAAATGTAAAAAGCATGAGAGAACTTTTTATCATGCATAGTGGATTTATGAGAAAGCTGGGAAACGTTGGATACAAATTCATACAAAGATGTAAAAAAATTTAAAGATCAATATTGCAAAGAAATTGGTTATACTTGGACTTATGTACAATGAAAGGACTCGTGTTATATTGATTTAGTCTGTGGTAACAGCAATATTATTGTATTCACATTGATGTAAAAATAATGAAATTCCCACAGCAGGTTAATAGTTTGAGAAAATGTCAGAAATGGCAAAACTGACCTGTTTAGAGAAAACAAAGCAAAACAAATTTCTGAACGACTATAAACTTTTTTGCTGAAAGAAATAAATGGATGGTTTATGGATTTGAAGATTAGAAAATGGTGACTACCTACCTATCTACTTATCTACCTATCTAAAGGGCTAGTCTAAACCACTGAATGCCTACAACATAAGCCAGGATGGCTTTTCTCTACTTATACTGTAGACTTAGGTACAAATGTCTAATAGGATGAGGGCCGAATTTTATTTCAATATTGCTAACAGAACACCTTTTTCTTCCTGAAGTTGCTGAATAATTTAGGGAAACATGGCACACAGTCAGTATGGACCTATCTATGCCAGGACCAAGGGAGAGACCCAGAAACATGTCCACCTTCAGACACTGAGTGATTTTAGGGAACTCTTTTTCATTTTCCCTTAGCCTAACCTGCTGCATAAGAGTAGAGTCACAAGCAAAAAATGAAGATGAGAGTGCTAGTTACCCCACCCTGAATTCCTGGAGGAAAGGCAGGATGTAAATATAATACTTGAAATAAAAATGTTCCAGTCAAATGGTCAACCAGAAGATTCCAATGGAGGCTCTTCCACTAGGAAGTCCCACATCAACTATGCTTGGACTTTTAATTCTGGGCTTTAGTATCTTATTTCTTCAGCGCCATCTCAGAATATAATTAGTTTTGTAACTTATGTAGCACATTCAATGCATGCAACTATAAACTTTGAATAATGTGTCTAAATTGTTATTTACTTTTGTGTGAGGCATACTGCCTAAAAGTCTAGAAAAACTTTAAACAAAGTGGAGTTTGCCAGAGATTGCAAACTTGTTGAAGAAATCGTGAAGTGTTATCCCAAGGGACAAAGCATTATATACAAACAAAATATCAAAAACTATTTTTTTAAAAAGTGTTCTTACCTTTTCCCCATTTGAGCTAGCATGTGTATCTCCAGCTGGGCAACAGAGTGCTAAAAACATCAATTAGGTAGCAAACTGCCCCCATTCTTGTTTTTCTCTCCTGTCTGCTATTCAAAAAAGGACAAAAATAAAAAAACAAAATAGAGACCCCACACCCACTGTAGGGAAACTTTCAGAGTGGCCTAAAAGCAGTTGCTGCTAAAGAATGACAACATCCACCATTCTATAATTTTGGAAGAAATGCTAGACCACAGCTCTGTTTTAATGGTTTTTTTCCAGGACCTACAGCAGAAACATTTAATTTCTGAAGTTAATCACAGCATGTGAAGATCACTAGAAGTCCCACAGTGGTATTAGGAAAAAACAAAGGTAACATCAATTCAGGAGCTGTGTTATTCCTATTTGTAGAACGGCTCTAATCAACCAGTGGAAAATTAGTAAGAGAGCCACGTGTTTTTAAACTTAACACCTGCTTTTTTTCATTTTCTATTGAATAGATAACTGAATATTTTGGAAGAGCTAAAGTGAGTGTAACAATTTAGACTGAGTGGGCATGTTGAAAAAGCGCCAAGAATGGCTCCTTACAATTTTTACTTAGGACCTAAAATGGTGATAGCCCATGATTCCTATATTAGTGGATATAGAATAAGGGCACACAATGTTGGGCTCCCACCAGAACCCCTGTATTTTTTAAATAAAAAATAAATAAAAAATGGCAAAAACGCTATATCATGAGGTTTGATTTGTAGCACTAGAAGGCTGTAGCATCCCAAATTACCCAGATTATTGTGAAGAACCTGGCAGCAAACTGAAGACAGAAACACCTTATTATGTCAACATAGAAACCTGAAGTCACGCTGAAAGTGTAGTGGTTTGCACTTGAATGGCAAGGAATGACTCCACTGTTTAACAATACTTTTTTTCTTTTCTAAAATCCCCAATCTGCAATAATACAAATATTTATTTGGAAATGCAGCTGATTTCACTTTATGACTCTGAACCTAATAAGCAACCCAATCTACTTTTTAAAAATCTGTTAAGATATCCAAATATTGTATGTTGTCAGTGCAACAGGCAGACACATTCATGGTTAAGCTATACTATTTGACTATTTTGAATCTCAGTTACAAGGAACAATAGAAGTATAGAACAAAGTTTCCTGCAATACTATATTTGGACAAGAGCCTCTTTTGGGGAGTGAACTGAAAGATTCTGACTCCGCAACCTAACAATATTATATAAAAAACATCTATATATTCAGATCAGGCATCCCTCTATCCAATCTTCCTTAAAGTAAGCTTAGATTTTGAGAAGTTGTTGTCCTTACATCTAAAGCAGCGTTTCTCAGCTTCTTAGCCAGGATCTGGGAACTGGAAATCCACACATCCTCAAATTGCCAAGATTGAGAAACACTGAGCTAAAGGGCTGGAATAAGAATGGGGATGGGAATTTATTAATTTACAATTTGTAGTCTCCTCTTCTAAACATGATTCAGGGCATCTTACAATAGTCTTTTCAACTCACCAAAAAGTTAAAAGCTATAGGTTTTTTATTGCAATTAGTACTAAAATTAATATGATTGTACATGCATATTTATTGATAGCGTGTGCTCTATCAATACTTAAAAGGCATTGTCAGAAGGCTCAGATATAACAATTCTGGAAATTATGCTCATAGTATAATTTGCCATATTGATCCACTTATTTTCCTATCTCTTGTCCTAGTACAATTTTCCAAACTATAACAGTACACCGAAACTGAGATTATTGAATAATAATCAGCGTCCCTGTCATTTTCCTTTGTCCCACTCCTCCTGTTTTCATCTTTGTTCCAGAAATGTAAACAGGAAAGGAAGACTGCAATCTTAACAAGAAACGAACAGTAGAAGAAAAAGGTTTTTTTTGAGATAGGAAGTTACAAAAGTAACTTTAAAACTCTATGCGGATGTATGTATATATTTATAAAGACAACTTTTAAAAAATCCAGAGAAAAGGAAGAAATATCAGATTTGAGCAGAATGTGAATAAACACAAGAAAAAAAATAAAATAAATTCAGATACAAAAGCCTTCAGAATCTTACATTACGGATATTAGGTTTGAACTACAATTCTGTCTACACATATTCAAAACTGGGGCAAGTTTGTGGATTTTATCCTCAGTAAATAATACGATCAGGCAGCATGTCTTTCAGTTTACCGGCAACCCCCCCTCCCCCCCTTATCCTCAATCTGACCTTTCCTAACTCCAGATTTAAGAAGGAAAAACAGAAGCAAAAGGAGTTAGAAAAGAGAGAGATAAACAAGTTTACCTGACTCTGATGACTTGTGGTTCCGCTGTTACTCCACTCTCAGAACTGGGGAATCCTGTTTAGTTTGAATCCTTTATCTACCTGCCTCCAAAGTTGCCACGCCTCTTTCTCTTGACATCACAGCCGCCAAAACACACATTCAAGCAGGCTGGAAATAACCACAGGTAATAGAGCAGGTGCACCATAATTTCAAGATCCTTTCTTCTTGGCAGCATTTTAGAGAGTTTTATGGTTAACTTGCTTAACTTTCCCTCCTCTGGGACATTCCTTTTCCTCTTCTCCATTCTGCTTCATTTGTTTTTCAGTCAGCTCTCGGGGTTATTCATACCATTTCAGACTTTCCTAACAAGCAGGGAACGGTCATTGAGTGTTATTGTAATAAGTCTGATAAAGCCAGGCTTGACAGCTTCAGAAAAGTAAACTGTGGGGTGGGGAAAATTGGGAGTGGCAATCAGCAGAAGATGGAGAGTGAAAGTGAATATTTCTGGCTAATGTGCACACTGGCACCTGGCATTTATAATTTTGCACAGAGATACATTTTATTAGAATACTGATCTCAAGCTGATATCAATTCACATAACAAACCCCAAAGTCTTCCTCCTTATAGGATGATTAGATATTCAGAAAAGGATCCTATGTGAAGGAAATTTTAATTTAAAAAAAAGGTAAAATACAGCATTGCTGTTTAATTAAGTTTTACAAGAGAAGCATTCAATTTAATCTTGTGACACTAGACTGACATTACTCAAACATCTTTAATGGAAAGTAAGGCAACAATCTTTTTTATCAAGGTTTTGTCTTTCAGTAGTTTTCAAGCTTTCTAGCAGCTTTCTTCATTCTGCTACAGTATGGATGGCATATATGTTCAATAGATAATGCAAGGAGAGAAAAATATTATAAGGCATATTTCAGCCCATTTTTTCCCATCATTTTCATTCCTGAATTAAGAATACATAGCAGCAACAGGTTGAGTTACATATTATCCTTGATGATGATTTCCATTATAGTATCTAGGGATAAGGAAGGTAGCATTTTGTCAACAACTGGAGGAAAACAATTTCCTCCCTGTTCTAGAACAAGGCCCAAAGTCCATTGTGGTTGCATTTTGTAAATTGTCTTTAGGATAAGTGCTCATCACACTTACAAGTACAAATGATCTTTTGAATATTTTCCAAAGAATACTGAGTTTCTCCAAGGTATAGTTTGAAAAATAACATCACAGGTAGTCTTTGACTTACAACTATTTATTTATCCACCATTTAAAGCTAAAATGCAGTGGAAAAAGTCAAAACCTGTCTTTGCACTTAACAAGCATTCACAGTATTCACATGATCATGGGGTCAGAAACAGCGCTTGATAAATTCTGGTCCCAGTTGTGATTGTAAGTCAAGGACTATCTGTATAAAATATTCTCTGTTTAGTATTATGGTTCATGTATCTCTAGTTTACTAAGACTTCCCAATTTACTATTCTTACATTAGACTACAGTTTCCCAAATTTCCAGCCAGCAGGAAGAAACGTTTTGCATTTTGAAACCATATTACTGGACCCCTGAAGGGGCATGCTGAGGATTTTGCGGATTTTCTGGAAGACAAAATCGCTTGACTGTGTTCCCAATTAGATGCCGGCCTGGCTGCTGGTCTGGTGGAAGCACGAGGCAGGTTCTCTCCATTATCTGGGAACAGTTTGACTCTGCTGCTCCTGAGGATGTGGACAGGATCCTAGTGAGTATGTGCCCAAGCACTTGTGTTTTAGACCCATGTCCCTCCTGTCTTGTGAAAGCTTCCCAGGATGTGACAGATGGGTGGACTTTGGTGAAGATTAAAGTGCCCCAGCACTTTAAGGAGGCTATAGTCCACCCTCTTCTTAAGAAGCCATCGCTGGACTCCACCTGGTTGGATAATTTCTGACCTGTCTCCAATCTTCCCTTTTTGGGGAAGGTTATTGAGTAGGTGGTCGCACGGCATCTCCAGAGATTTTTGGATGAAATGGATTATCTCGACCCTTACCAATCAGAATTCCAACCTGGATTTGGGATAAAAATGGCACTGGTCACACTTTTGGATGATCTCCGGCAGGACCTGGATGGTGGAGTACATCCATCCTTGCTCTACTTGACATCTCGGCAGCTTTCGATACCATTGGCCATGGTATTTTCCTGGACGGTTTTGTGGGATGGGAGTGGGAGGCCTTGTGCTATCTTGGTTCTTCCCCTGCAGCTGCTCTCAGTCAGTGTTGATAGGAGGGGAGAGATCCAGCCCTCAGCCACTGCTTTACAGGGTTCCACAGGGCTCAGTACTCTCTTCGCTCTTGTTCAACATTTATATGAAGCTGCTGGGTGAGATCATCCATTACCATGGACTGAGGTGTCACCAATATTCTGATGACACTCAGCTGTATGTCTTAGCCCATGGTGAGTAAAGTGATGCCATGTCCTCCCTCTCGCAGTGCCTGGAGGCTGTTAGGGGCTGGATGGGGAGCAACAGATGGAAACTAAACCCTTGCAAGACCGAGTGGCTCTGGGTTTGGGGTTCGTTGGCACAGGGAGAATTGCCACCTTTGGTCTTGGATGAGGTGGCAGTACCCTAAACAGACCCTGTGCATAATCTAGGGGTTTTCATAGACTCACGACTCTTGCTCACAGAGCAGGTGGTGGTCACGGCCAGGAGGGCCTTTGCACAACTGCAAGTTGTGTGCCAGTTACGCCCTTTCCTGAACCAACAGCCTCTACTCACAATCACTCAAACCCTAGTCACTTCCCCATCTTGACTATTGCAACACTCTGTACATGAAGCTGCCCTTGAAGAGCATCTGGAAGCTCCAGTTGGTGCAAAATGCAGCGACCCAAATGGTTTTGTGTAGACCCCGGTGTGCACATGTATCACCTCTCTTGAGAGAACTGCATTGATTGCTAATTTGCTTCCAGGTGCAACTCAAGGTGCTGGTTGTCACCTTTAAAGCCCCCCCCATGGTGGGACCCAGAAGGGTCTTCTCCTTTGAGGCTTCCTCTCTCTGGAACATCATTCCTCCAGAGATTAGAATGGCCTCCAACTCTAATACTCTTCCGGAAGGCACTGAAGACCTGGTTCTACCAGCGGGTCTAGAGAACTCAGAGCTGGATGGAGCCCATTAAACAGCTCATGTGATCTGCTGTTGCCAGGTGGGAGGTGATTTTGTTATATTGTACTGTATTAATTTATTTGATTTTCTTTGTTAGTTTTTATTGTTTCAAATGTGGTTTTATATTCTGTAAGATGCCTTGAGTTGCCATGGGTGATCAGGCAGCAATATAAATTCAAGAAATAAATAAAATATGTCACTTTATTAGGTGAAAGAAGAATAGAGCTATCCAGTTGTTTGTTTGTTATGTCTTAGCTTTGTTGCCTGGTTATACACCTTTGTTTCTCAACCTCAGCTCTGGGTGAAATTCAACTCCTGGTTGAAGAGTTCTGGGTTGAAGTCCATCCATCTTAAAATTGCTGAGATTGAGAAACACACTAAAAACTGTACTCATAGAGAAATTCTGTCTATTACTAAGCAGGAAATGATTCTATTCTTGACCCATTTCTTAAACCCATTACAATAATATTCTTGGATAATTCAGACAAAATGTCCTAAATAGCAGCTCTATATGACCATTTGCACAAAGCAACTGAGTATGATTATAGGTGGGCAAAAAAGCAGTAGGAGAGGAGCAACATCCAACTTCCTGCCATTGCATTTCCTTATGAGAAGCTGATAGGAACATCAGATTGTTTTCCTTCCTTCCTTCCTTCCTTCCTTCCTTCCTTCCTTCCTTCCTTCCGTCCTTCCGTCCTCCCTCCCTCCCTCCCTTCTATCCTATCCTTCTATCCTAGTATGGTTTACCTTGATTGCTTATTTAGTATCCTATGACTATCACTAAGTGGTATATCTTATGATTTATGATGAATGTAATCTTATGATTATTATGATCATGATTTATTACTTGTTGCTTGTATGTACACTGAGAGGTTATGCACTGGAGACAAATTCCTTGTGTGTCCAATCACACTTGGCCAATAAAGAATTCAATTCAATTCTTTATCTTTATCTTTAATCGGATTTTTATACTGCCCTATCTCCCAAAAGGGACTCAGGGCGGTGCACAGAAAGAATAAAAAGTAGTAAATACAATGATAATATAAAAGTAAAAAATACATTAAATACAATGGGTCTGCGCTAAAACTTATACTTAAAAACCATTACAATTATTATAATTGGGACTATCATAAAAGCTATGCTAGGCCAGCGACATGGAATAGGTGTGTTTTTAAAGTTCGACGGAAGAGGAGAAGGTCCGTGATGGTGCGAAGGTCAGGGGACAGGTTGTTCCAGAGGGCAGGACCTGCCACAGAGAAGGCTCTCCACCTGGGGGTTGCCAGCCGGCATTGTCTCAGACGATACCCTGAGGAGGCCCTCTCTGTGGGAGCGGACAGGTCAAAGGGAGGTATGTGGTAGGAGGCGGTCCTGCAGATAACCAGGTCCCAAGCCATGGAGCGATTTAAAGATAGTTACTAGCACCTTGAAGCGCACCCGGGGGGCCACAGGCAGCCAGTGCAGCTCGCGCAGGAGAGGTGTTACATGAGAGTATCTAGAAACTCCCATAATCCCCCGCGCGGCCGCATTCTGTACTAGCTGGAGCCTCCAGGCGCACCTCAAGGGGAGCCCCATGTAGAGAGCATTACAGTAGTCCAGTCGGGAGATGACGAGGGCTTGAGTGACTGTGGGTAGGGCGTCACGATCTAGAAAGGGACGCAACTGGCATATCAGGTAGACCTGATAGAAAGCCCCCCTGGCCACGGCCGTCACATGGTCATCCAAGGACAGCCGAGAATCCAGGAGGACACCCAAGTTGCAAACCCTTTCCACGGGGGCTAATGACTCGCCCCTGATAGCCAGAGATGGAGCCAGCTGGCTATATCATGACGCCAGAAACCACAGCCACTCGGTCTTGGACGGGTTGAGTTGAAGCTTGTTACTCCCCATCCAGGCCCGCACAGCCTCCAAACACCGGGACATCACTTCGACTACATCGTTGGGGTGGTCTGGGGTAGAAATATACAGCTGAGTATCATCAGCGTACTGATGGAATTCTAGCCCAAAACCACGGATGATCTCACCCAGTGGCTTCATATAGGTGTTAAACAGGAGGGGCGAGAGGACCGACCCCTGAGGCACCCCACATGTAAGGGGCCTTGAGGTCGACCTCTGCCCTCCTGCCAACACGAATTGCGACCTGCCGGAGAGGTAGGAAGAGAACCACCGCAGAACGGTGCCTCCCAATCCCAACCCCTCCAGCCGGTGCAATAAGATACCATGGTCGATGGTATCAAAAGCCGCTGAGAGGTCTAATAGGACCAGGATAGAGAAATAACCTCTATCCCGAGCCCTCCAGAGATCATCAACCAACGCGACCAATGCCGTCTCTGTGCTGTACCCAGGTCGGAAACCGGACTGGCGCGGGTCTAGATAGACAGTTTCCTCCAGGTGTTGGGGGAATTGTCATGCCACCACACTCTCAACAACCTTCGCCAAAAAGGGAAGGTTGGAGACCGGATGATAATTTACTAACTTTGCTGGGTCCAGGGAAGGCTTTTTGAGGAGGGGTCTCACCACCGCCTCTTTCAAGACAGCTGGAAAACACCCCTCACTCAACGAAGCATTCACTATTTCCTGGAGCCAGCCTCGTATCACCTCCCGGGAGGCCAGTACAAGCCAGGAGGGACACGGGTCCAATAAACATGTGGTAGCATTCAACCTCCCCAGCATCCTGTCCATGTCATCTGGAGTAACAAGGTCGAACTCTTCCCATAAAACAGTCTCAGGACCTGCCTCCGCCCACCCGCCAGGACTAACCTCATTGGAGGCCAGTTCGTCCCAGATCTGAGCGATTTTATCCTGCAGATAACATCCAAATTCCTCTGCGGGATCCTGCAGCAGAGCTTCCCACGGCCTCTGTTGAAGGAGGGAGCAGGTCACTCTGAACAGGGCGGCAGGGCGGTTATCTGTGGATGTGATAAGAGCGGAGAGATACGTACGTTTCACCGCTCTTATCGCCACAAGGTAGGTCTTCAAATGAGACCATACCCGTGTTCGGTCAGATTCGGACCGAGTGGACCTCCAAATGCTCTCTAGGCATCTCTTTCGGCACTTCATCGCCCTCAGCACCTCAGAGAACCAAGGAGCTAAGGTAGATCGGCGCCGCATGAGAGGCCGCAAGGGCACGACCCGATCCAGGATCCCCATGGCCGCATTATTCCAGGTGGCCACTAGGTCCTCAGTCGAGTCGCGGGTCAGGGTCTCAGGTATTGGCCCAAGCTCTGTCTGGAACCTCTCAGGGTCCATCAGGCGCCTGGGGTGGAACCATTTCGTTATATCTGATTCCGCCTCCCCGCAGTGAGGTGTAGCGGTTGGGAAGTCAAGGCGAAGGAGAGAGTGATCTGTCCATGACAGGGGTGTAATGACTAGTTCCCCTAATCCGAGATCATTCATCCACTGGCCGGAGACAAAAAGTCTATCATGTATCCACCGGTGTGAGTGGGGTCGTGAATTAGTTGGGTCAGGTCCATGGCTGTCATGGAAGCCATGAACTCCCGGGGCGCCTCAGATGTTTCGCCTATCGATGGCAGGTTGAAATCCCCCATGACTAAAAGACTGGGTGTAACAACCGCCACCTCAGCTATCACACCGAGGAGCTCGGGCAGGGCCGCTGATACGCAGCGGGGAGCCAGGTACAGGATCAGCAAGCCCAACTGCCTCCCGGGACCCCACTTCACACACAGGGACTCACAGCCAGCAGTCTGCGGCACTGCGGTCTCCCTCGGATCAAGACTATCCCTTATAATAACCGCCACCCCCCCACCCTGACCCTGGGCCCGTGGCTGATGGAATGCCCAGTAACCTGGTGGGCACATTTCTACGAGGGGTATTCCCCACTCATAGCCCAACTAGGTCTCCATGATTCCCACCAGGTCCGGCTCCCTCTCCAATACCAAATCATGGATGAGGTGGGCTTTGTTGACCACGGACCTGGCGTTACATAACATCAGCCTAGGGCCCAGGACCTGTGACCCCGAACCCCCTGGAGTGCGAGAAGAGCCCTGGGGACTGGAGGGCGCAACCGCTAGCACACAGCGGGTGAGCCCTCCCATAACCTGATATGGTCCCCGGCTCACGCCATACCTACCACTCCACCACACTGTCCTGATGGTATGGCTCTCTGTAAAACTGACCTCTACTCCCCCTCCCAATATCGGACCTAACTTCCTCTCCGTCAGACCCATGGGTCCCAGAATTCAATTCTGTTCTATTCCTACTCTACTCTGTTTACAGGGAAAGTCAGTGTGGCAGCCAGCAGGTAGTTATAAATCCAAGGGCAGCAGGTAAGTAAGTGCCTGATGCAAGGTGGTGAGGAAGAGAGTGGTGCAAGCCAGGAATCATAATGGGGATGCATAAGAGTGCCACATGGGTTGAGAAAGGTGTGTTGGTCTGTATCAGAAATACTGTGTACATGGAGAAAGGAGTGTGAATAAATCACATAGACAAGGAAGGCATGAGATATGCAAGATGTGCTGTACAGGTTGGGTAAGAAATGCAGGAAGGGGGCAAATCAGAAAGAGTGCATGGGGGCCATGAGGTTGTGTGAGAAGTGCTATGTAAGTCGAGTACTGTGCATGGGAAGGGTGTGTGGCAGAAGTCCAGAAGAATGGAATGATATTGCAATGGTGTGTCAGGAGTGACAGAGCAGTCCAAGATGATGTATAGACAGTTGTGTGGATTGGGAAGAGTGCTTGGGAATGCTTGGGACTATGCAAGAGGTATTGTGCAGGTCAGAGACGGGGTACTAGGAGGCAAAATGAATCAAGAACAGTTTGTGAGTGCTCAAGAGGTGATGTGTATGTTGAAGAAGGAATATAGGAGGGACATGGGTTAGGGAGGTGCATTGAAGTGCATTGGGGTACCATGCCTCTCAGGGAAGGGAGCAACATGGTTTGGGAAGAGTGTATCAGGTTGCAGAAGATATGTGAGGGGATATAAAAGAGATGCTGTGTGGATAAGGAAAGTCACATGTTGAAAACATGTCAGAGGAGGCCCATGGAAGTGAGATGTTGGGAGTGCATCCCCAAAATTTGGATGCTTGACAAGTGGCTCATATTTATGGCAATTGTAGTGTCCCAGGGTCATATGATCCCCTTTTGCAAATGAAGTCAATGGAGAAACCAGATTCACTTAATAATCATATTACTAACTTAACAGCTATAGTAATTCACTTAACAACCATGGGAAGAAAGGTCATAAAATGAGGCAAAACTCACTTAACTATCTTGTTTAGCAATAGAAATTTTGGACTCAGTTGTGGTCATAAGTCAAGGACTGTTGAAAATGAGTATCATGTGACTACAGCAGCCAGTAGCATTAAGCAGCCCCAACTTTCCCAGATTTCATTCCCTCAGGAGTCATAGGTCCTGGATTTTGGACACATTCTGTAAATTAGCTCATTTCAAGTGCCTTGATTTTAAAATTAGTGCCTTATCATGTACAATATTGCCCCATTAAGTCATGATATTGAGAGTTTGAGTATAGATTATGGAATTCTCTACCACAAAGTTAATGTGCTGCTGTGGCCTAGAGGTAGAGCTCTCACTTCCCAATCAGGAGGTTGTGAGTCCAATTCTAGGTAGAGGCAGATGTAGGGTCTCCTGCTTGTTGTACAGGGGGCTGGACTAGATGACCTGCAAGGTCCCTTCCAACTCTGTTAATCTGTTATCTGTTAAAGTGAATTGATGATCATTAACTTACATGACTTTTAAATAGTTTTGCAAAAGAGATTATTCTGAGACTATTCTATATTGGAATCATTTTGATTTAATATTCATGACATGGTAAATAAGGTTTTGGAATAGAAATAAGAGTTAATGTTGTTTGATGTCAAATTACATTCCAAATATTTACACTATATCAAAGCATGAATAACTGTAGATTTATTTGCATTGGCAAGATTCTAGATACCGGACCTAAAACCCTGGAATACAAGTCTACACTTTCTGTATGTGAATTGAATTATTTCTGACATTATGGGAAATTGTATTATTAATGCATCTGTTTAGGATTTAATTTGTAGTTTAAGAGTTGCATATAATTATCTTAATAATTTTTAAGTTTTTCTTTAGCATTTTTTGTTTTTGCTTGATTACCCTTTACTACTTTGGATATTATTTTTTTCTTTTGTTCTAGAATAAGAATTGATAAAAAAAATAGAAGAACATGTTCAAAATGAAACATCAATTAACAATAAGTTTATCAATGACTACATCATGGAAGTATAAGCTATATCCAAACAATAAGTTTCTGAATGCATTCACTGTAACAAGAGACAGTAACAAGAGAATTCTAAAAATTCAATAAGAAATGTGAATTTATTGAGAATGTTCATGCTGCGAATCTCTCATCTTATGCTCAGTTATATGGAAGTATAAATAAGACTGTATCATCGAATCCTCAAAAACTTCTTGAGATCTGGCTAACCTTTCAGAGCAAACGCGCTCCTTGCTATACAGTGACAGTTATAAACTTCTTACAGTGCAAATACTTTCTCCACACATCTATCACTATTGAATACATTTCTTCCAGAAAGGAAATCTTTCTCTTTGTTACTGCACTCTTGTCAAATCACTGTACAGTGTGTGGCCCAACATTACAGCCCCCCCCCCCCCCTTACATGACCCAAACTAATAACGTCTCAGTTAATAAAAGGGAATGGCACACTTTTCCGTATCAGGGCATCCTTTCTCAATTTCAAAGAATAGCCTAGGCATCTCTATCAATAATCTCAAATGTCATGAGTTTTCAACAAGATCTTATAAATAAATATTGAGATTTTGTGACATTTTATGAGTTTGATATATTTGCTTTCTTTAAGAATATATATTAAAATTTAGGAAATAAAAACTATGGTTAAGCTTAATTACATAATTATTCACAAACATTCCATTAGTGTTATTTTACTCATACTGCTGAAATTCATGAAATAAAAAAGAACTGTTGAATATTTTTGAATTTATTATTAGAAAACTGTTCATTTATTACAGTTCTCTATTTCTACATTGCCATCTCTGGTCTTGGATGGGATGCCACAGATAGATTCAGAGTATAATCTGGGTTTCTCCTGGACATGACTACTGCTTCAAGGACCAGGTGGCAGTAATGGCCAGGAGGGCCTTTGTGCAACTAGGGGTTGTGTGGCCATTACACCCTTCCTTGGACCAATAATCCCTGCTCCCACTCACACCATAATCACCTTCCACATTGACTACTGTAACACGCTCTACATGGGGCTGCCCTTGAAAAATATCTGGAAATGCCAACTAGTTCAAAATGTAGCTGCCCACGTGGTTTCATGCAGACCCAGGTGTGCTCATGTGTTACCTCTCCTGTAGGGGCTACATTGGCTGCCAATTTACTTCTGGGTACAATTCAAAGTCATGGTTGTCACTTTTAAAGCCCTACATGGCTTGGGATCCAATTATCTGAAGGCCCGTCTCTTCCCATTTATATCCACACGAACCATCAAAGCGGGAAGGTAGGGAATGTTGTGGGTGGCCCCTCCTAAGAAAGTAAATCTGATGTGACCCAGAAGTCCAAGAAGAGCTTTTTCAGTGGGGAGCCCCTTCCTTTGGAACTGGCCCCCATTTTGACACTCTTTTGCAAGGCCTGGTTTTGCCAACGGGCCTGTGGAACCCAGAGTGGGCTGGACTCTATTTTTATCCTCTAACAGATATAGCTGTTAGAGGATAAACATATATAGCTGTGTTTGTGTGTGTGTGTTTATGTGTGTGTGTATATGTGTGTGTTTGTGTATATATGTGTGTGTACACAGACACACACGGTCATATATAAGAAATGCACTACAGAATTCTAGGAACTTGTCATTTCAAGAGCTTGTAACTTGTTTCAATTTGTGCAATTTATTTATTTAGATTATTTATATTGCTGCCTGCTCACTTTTGGTAATTCTAGGAGGCTTATGAAAAATGAAAAACCAAAATCACTTCCCGTCTTGACTACTGTAACACCCTGTACATGAAGCTGCCCTTGAAGAGCATCCGAAAGCTCCAGTTGGTGCAAAATGCAGCGACCCACATGGTTTTGTGCAGACCCCGGTGTGCACATGTATCACCTCTCCTGGGATAAAAATAGTGAAAATATACCTGTATTGAAAAAAAAATTCTTAAAAACACAATTAAACAAATTGCAGACAAGAATGTGCATGTTAGAAGACATTTATACAAAAATGCATATGAATCTTAATACAATATTTAAAATATATTATCAAATGAATATGGAAAAAGATATACTCAAGCTTAGATAGAAACTGAGAGAGTAACCTTCTCATTTAAAGATGGGATTGGTATAAACTGAGAGAGTAACCTTCTCATTTAAAGATGGGATTACAGTATTTTTATTCCTAATATTCTCGTATCTAATCCTTTAAAGCCAATCTTATATACATTTTGAAAATAAAAATTAGTAACATTAATGAACTGTACATGTGACGTACAAATGTGGCAAGCAATTTTTAGTCTTTGTATTCCTTCCTCCTCCTATATCTCAATCTTGGTTTTCTTCCCCATTCTTTCCACCCCAAAGGAATATTGGAAAGAAGTTCTGTCAAGAAAGTCAGGTCCTGATTTGTCTGCTGTCCCTCCTTTCCCAGCAGGGTAACTCTGAAAATGAAAAAAGGGCCAAAATTGATATGAAAGAAGTCTGTAAAGCAAAGGTCAGGTTTCAAAATTGTCTTAAGATTGTGCAGAAAATCATTTTGGAAAAAAAATATCTCTATTCCAGGGAGGTCAAACTCACGGTGTCATAGCAGTGTCACATGATGTATTGGGACTCCCCCCCTTCACTAGACTGGGTGGGGGTGGGGTCAGCATGTGACACATCTGGCCTGTGGGAGGGTTACTGATTGTTCCATTCTAAGAGTCTGCTTCTTCATTTTTCAGTCAAAGGATGCAGCACAGAGCAAATGCAGCCTATGCTATCCTTCCTAACATACAAATATGAACACAAAGGGACAGGTAGTCTTTGCTTATCAACATTCATTCCAAGTTATTAATATTCACAGCCTCATGAGTGCAATTAGGGCACTTTACAGCTGGTGCACAAATGGCTGCAGTGCACTGAGGTCATGAGATCACCATTTGTAACCTCCACTGTCAGCTTCCGACAAATGAAGTCAGTGGGGAAACTGGTAGGAAACTGGCAGGAAATACAGAAAATTCAGTATTAGAATATATGACAACACACTTAACATTAATTGCAGTCATTCACTTAATGATACAGCTATAACTGATAAACTGCCTTCATAAACTGGACATGGTCACATAATTTTTCACTTTATCACTGCATCACTTAGTAGTGGAGTTGCTAGCCCGTTATGGTTGGTAAGTGCAGACAGCAGAAAACAACAGAGACTAATGCAATATTTATTTATTAAACCAATTTATATAGCATCTGATCTCACAAACAATTGAATTATGTTGTTTCAATATACAGAAGAAAATTTATATGCCTTTAATGTCCATTGCTTGTAAAGGGGCTGGAAGCAATTCCCGAAGCAATGGTTTTCTTTCTTTCCCTACCTCATTATTATTTTTTCCAACATAAGAGAATGTTGGAGAAAAAAATGTACAGTAAAGGGTCAATGTATTTCTCAGCAGGATAATTTTCCAAAATAGAACAGGGCCAAATTCAGTATGGTAGGAGAAGAAAGAAAGAAAAATCAAGATAAAATGAACAGTATTTGGCCCAGGCCAGTAGAGGAAAATTTTTCCTTAAAGCTCTAATGCAAGGGTCCCTAACCCCCTGGCCATAGCAAACGGTCCATGCAAACAAGCGAAGCTCCATCTTTGGGATGCAGGCAGCATGCAAACCACACACCCTCTGGACTGCAGGAAAATATGTCTCCACGGAATCAGTCCCTGGTACCCAAACGGTTGGAGACTGCTGCTCTAATGTGTTCCTAAGGAAGAAGCAATATGCCACTGGTGATTTGGAATGTTGACAACTATTGCATTCCATTCTTAGAACTCTGTCCTCCCAGTCATTTGACTCAAAGGGGAGGTGATGTCGTGGACATATCCTCCCCAGTGTACAAATAGACCCAAACCTATGATTGCTGCTGGTAAAGGGATTGGAAACAATTTCAGAAATTATGTTCCCTATGAATTCTCTACGTTTTTTTAACCACGTGATCACAAGAATGTATCAGTCATATCTACAATGGAGGATTGGAATGTGAAGATGACAGAATTGTAGAAATGGCAAAACTGACATGCTTAATCAGGGATAAAATAATAAGTAATTTTTATACATTGCTGGAAATGGATAAAAATGATTTGATGATTTTATGGATTTGTTGTCTGTAAAGAATTAAATATGGGAAGAAGTGAACTATGTGAATTAACTTTGAAGAGTGTTTATTTCTAACTACTCAAAGGAAGACCATAAGTAGTTTCTTTAAATAGTTATTATTTCCCTTTTGTTCTTTATTGTACTTTATCTTTTCTCTCTCTCTCAACTTTGCTTTCTATATTTTTCATTTTTTTTGTTTTTTTAAAAAATATAATAAAATTATATTAAAATAATATTAGATTTAATAAAGTCTAAAGTCTAAATTGTAATGAAGTAAACAATCTGACAATATCACATGCCATTCTGCCTTAGAGAATTTACTTTAAAATGCAATATGTCAAACTCCCCCCGCCCCCCCGTTATTTCTTTTTGATCTTCAAAAAGGTCAAAATTCATTTGACCCATCATTTGAAGAAAAAATATTTTCTTTCCCCTTCTTACCTTATTTCCTAGAGCACCAGTGTTTGATCCTTTTCAGTTTCAATAAATCTCATAGTGAGTCCAGTGAACTTTACACACCAAGGTAACTTTTGGTGAGATGTAGCCTGAACTCTATCTTTGGCTTGCAGTCCTGATTACATGGTCAAATGCTGCGGAGCAAGAGGAATAGATAGCAGCCACACCCGAAAGAAAAAAGCCTTTGGTAACCTGAAGAAGTAAAATCACTGCATTTCTTCCTGGAACAGATTATATATCTTCTTCGGGATATATAAAGCATATGGGATTATCTATGACAACTTTCCACAATCCACTGCCTTCCAGATGGAACACCTGGAATTTTAAAGAAGACTGGTCAAATGGGCAGTCTGGATAGTCTAATAAAGAATATTTGTAGCTCAGGTTGACATGAAGGGTCCTTGGTGCTCTCTGAGGTTGCTTGGTTTTTTGCAGACCTTCCATTACCCAAACTAGGTAACATCATTAATGCTAGTGAAATGTTTGCCAGAAAACAAGTAAAGTCAGAGAGCATCAAGGACCTCTGGGTAGTCTCAATGGTGACTGTTCAAAAGACAATTGACTGTTGAGTTTTTTCCCTTGGGGAAGAAGACATTTTACTTCTCATCGAAGAAGCTTCATCAGTTCTGGCAGGATAGTGGGGGTCTATGGAGGGATTAGTTCTGAAAAGATGGGGGAGGGGACGGTTGAAATGGTTATGATTCTAAACAGAACTAATCCCTCCATAGCCCCCACCATCCTGCCAGAATCAATGAAGCTTCTTGGATGAAAAACAAAATGTCTTCTTTTTCTTCCTCAAAGAAAAAAGCAGCCCAGTTGCCTTTTGAAAAAACATCTTTGAGATAACTATGACCTGGATGACTGAGAATCTCCACAGACATACTGTAACCTTGGTAGGGAAAGAGCATGATCTGGAAGACAACTATGTTTCTAGATCAGTATTTCCCAAATTTGGAAATTTTCAAGTGTGTGGATCATGCACATCATGTAAACACAGGTTATGATTTTTCAGCTGTAGTTTATGAGAGAATAATTTTCTCTCTCATGTATTTTAATTTCATAAGCATTTTGTAGGAAGCAGAAAAATCATTCACAACACCAGCAGCCAAATGAGGAATCAAGGCATCTTTCCCTACTGACCAATAATTGTAGAAGTCATATATCTTAACCTTTCAAAAAACAGCTCTGCTATTTTCAGATCTATATTCCATTGGAAGGCCAGGACTACACACTGAAGAAACACTTAACTTGACAAAGATGAAGAGAAAGAACATAGCTGTTCTGCTACAGGACAATATTTCATTTGGTGTCTAGATAAATTATGACAATGAAGTGAAGAATTTCCTAAGCAATACTCTGCACTGTTTTCATCATGGTTATCCTGTGTTGGTATTATAAGCAATCACAACAAAGGATCTATCTATCTATCTATCTATCTATCTATCTATCTATCTATCTATCTATCTATCTATCTATCTATCTATCTATCTTTCCTTCCTTCCTTCCTTCCTTCCTTCCTTTCATCCATCCATCCATCCATCCATCCCTTATCTGCCTAGCTATTTTATATCTCCTCAGTGAATAGAAACAATTCTGATTACATTATGGATATTGACTTCTTCAGATAAAAATGATAACAGCAGTGATTCAACAACAGTTCTTCTGCGAAACAGGAAGTTCACCTGTTTTGGGGCTGTACCATTTCAGACTAACCTGACTGAATGGTACTATATAAAAACAAAAATTAAGTACCAGGAAAACTAAGGTGGAGACCCTATTAAATAGAATGGTACAATCTGGACTCAGACCAATTACTTCATTAAGAATAAGAATGCAGCCTCAGGCAAATCTGACAACTAAAGTCCTTCTTCTACTGTAACTCTCAAGGCAGCTTAAGGAATATTCTTCCATGTACTTTAATTTGACAGCATAGGCTTAAATAGTTGCCCAAACTGGAGCCAAGGAGGATTATTTTTTCTGCTGAATCCAAATAAGCTTTTGCTTTCTTTGTGCGCCTTTCCCGGAGGCTTTGGCATCTTGGCATGTTACTCAGGAAAAAATGAAGATACTGAGCCCACGGGAACACCTTTTTAAATATTTAATAATATATAAAATCTACCAACTTGAGCTTGTAACTAAAGATGAATGATTTAAGTCTATGCAAGTATTCATTCTGCATATGTGAAGCCTTAATGATTGGTGGACTATACCACATTCATTACCACTCCAACAAATACCATATATCAGTGGGAAAACCTCCATTATTGCCATCCTTACCATGGGGTAAAGCTGGAGTGGAGAACTGTTCTGACATCTGTCAAACCTCATTCTGATTTCCTGCAAATAGATTCTTTAACATTCTAAATAGCACAATATTTAAGTAGCTCTATCCTGGAAGAGCAATGAACCTATATTTAAAAGCCTGAGAAACAACTGATTGGCCACAGGGCTGGCCCACCCAAACAAGTGGGAAACAGTTCTTCACTGCTCTAAGAAATGCCCCTGCCCACATGGTAAACTAGTGGTAAAAATTAAAATTTGGAAACAGAAACTCTTTTGCTACAAAATGGGAGGTTTCAGAAGAGAATTGGGTTAGATTAAAAAAAGGGTAAAATGTCAGTCACTATCAAGTTTCTTTGATTTTAATTTAATTTAATTTAATTTATTTAGATTTATAGAACCACCCTTCTCCATCGAAATGGACCCAGGGCGGTGCACAGGAAATTAAAATCGATAAATAACAATAAATACAGAAGAATTAAGACTAAAAGCCTGTACTAAAAAATCCCAATTATTTTTTATTTTATTTTATTTATTTATTTATTTTATTAAATTTATATCCCGCCCTTCTCCACAAAGGACCCAGGGCGGCGCACAGGGAATTAAAAACATATAAAACTACAAAATACAAATTTAAAACATATTAAATTAGACGATCCTATGCTAAAATCAAATTAAAATCCCCAATTTAAAACTATCTAAAATAGCCCCGATGGGAAGTTACGCTAGGCCGGCTTGTTGAAAGAGGTGTGTCTTTAGACACTGGCGGAAGAGGCGGAGGTCCGAGATGGTACGAAGTTCAGGGGGTAGGTCGTTCCAAAGGGCAGGGCCCGCCACACAGAAGGCTCTTCCCCTAGGTGTCGCCAGTTGGCATTGCCGGGCCGACGGTACCCTGAGAAGGCCCTCTCTGTGGGACCAGATTGGCCGAAGGGATGTATGGGGCAGGAGACGGTCTCGCATATAGAATTAAAATTCTAAAATACATTTACTCATTGGCTAAGCTAGACCAGCTTGATGGAACAGATAAGTCTTAAGTAAGCAGCGAAAGAGGGGAAGGTCTGTGATGGTCCGAAGTTTGGGGGGTAGGTCGTTCCAGAGGGATGGCCCAGCCACTGAGAAGGCCCTCCCCCTGGGCAACGCTAGTCGGCATTGGCCAGCGGATGGTACCCTGAGGAGGCCCTCCCTATGGGAGCGGATCAGACGGAGGGAGGTATGCGGCAGGAGACGGTCCCGCAAATAACTAGGCCCCGTGCCATGGAGCGATTTAAAGATGGTAACAAGCACCTTGAAGCGCACCCGGAAGGCCACAGGCAGCCAGTGCAGCTCGGCAGGAGAGGTGTTACGTGGGAGCTTCGAGATGCTCCCAGAATCCCCTGCGCGGCCGCATTCTGTACTAACTGGAGCCTCCGGATGCACCTCAAGGGGAGCCCCATCTAGAGAGCGTTACAGTAGTCTAGGCGGGACAAAACGAGCGCTTGAGTGACTGTTTGGAGGGCGTCCCGGTCAAGAAAGGGGTGCAACTGGCGTACCAGGCGTACCTGGTAGAAAGCCCCCCTGATCACGGCCGCCACCTGGTCATCCAGGGATAGCCGCGAATCCAGGAGGACACCCAAGTTGCGGGCCCTTTCCACGGGGGCCAGAGATTCGCCCCTGATGACCAGCGATGGAATCAGCTGGCCATCCCGGGGCACCGGGATCCACAGCCACCCGGTCTTGGACAGGTTGAGCCGAAGCTTTTGCTCCAATCTTTGCTCAGGCCTGTAGCAAGGAAGAGTGAGATACCCACTACATCCTATCTGCTGAATTTTATCTTTTTTTAATGTTTCACTGATTTTTATTATATATATTTTGTTTTGATTATTGTGAGCTGCCCAGAATCACTGAGAGTTGGGCAGCATATAGATGTAAATAATTATTTACCACTAGCTATCCTGGACATGCGTTGCTGTGGCCCAGTCTGGTTAAACCTACCTACCTACTGTATTTCTCCCTCTACCTACCTACCTACCGGCCTCGGTTGCTTGTGTTGGCATTGGAGTTGTGGCGGCAGAGAGAGAGGCCGCTGACTCGGCAGCGGCCTTGGGGGAGAGGAGTTGGCGGTGGGGGTGGTGAAGGAGGAGGAAAGAGAGGCCGTTGACTCAGCAGCGGCCTTGGGGGGAGGAGTTGGCAGCGGGGGGGCGGAGAGAGAGGCTGCTGACTCGGCAGCAGCCTTGGGGGAGAGGAGTTGGCAGTGGCAGAGGAGAGAGAGGCCGCTGAGGAAACGACCATTGCGGATATGACACAGACCGCTCCACATGCAAGTGACGTGAGCTAAAAAACAGCCGGGTGGGAGGGGCCGTGAAGGGGAGGGGGCGAGTGAGGGAAAAACTCAGAAGAACCACACTTTTACATTTGCATGGCGTGCACTTGGCACAGGTGCCATATCCACACAATCTATATATATCATTGGTGCTATATTTGTAAGGAATGTTGTGTGAAAATTTGGAAGCGATCAGTGCAGTGCTTTCTGGGATTAGCGGTTTTGAACAAACTATTGTTACATTTTTATTTATATAGATAAGCTTCATCATGTGCCTGCCCCTTTCCCCACTTGTTTATTATAGCTGATCTGATGTCATGCAGATAGTCCTTGAGTTACAACAGCAATTGGGACCAGATTGTATTAAGTAATGTGGTCATAAAGCAAAGCATGCCAGGGACAAGCAATCAGAACTGATCATGGATGCCTACAGGTTTCATGGAAAGATGTTTTCCCCCCTGAATGGACTCTAAAATGGAATGTCTCTCTATTTCCCACTGGCAGGGCATTTTAGCAGTGGTTCCATCACTTTGCACCACTTAGCAATGGCAATCCCTGCAGTTCCGGTTGCCATTAAGTAAGGTTGTGGGTTATTTGATGAACATATCCTCACAACTTCCTGCCAGTTTCCAACAACTAATGTCAGTAGGAAGCCAGCAGGAAGTTACAGGGAGGTAAGCGGCTTCTGCCAATTGGAAGAGGGAACAAAGATGTGTGAATAGTGAGGGAAGGCACAGCACGAGTACAGTGGGGCTTGGGATGACTGCTGACAGGTGAAGAAGGGTACACATGGGTTGTATCAATGGCCAGGAATGGTGTGCAAGTTGCCAGGGAGAGGCAGTGTGAGTATACCAAGCCTCAAGGAGAGTGTGCAGAGGTGTGAAACTTATGTAAACAACTTTTGATCTTCCCTGCCAACCTCCCTCTTGGCTTTGCTTGGGGAAGCTGGTAGGAAAAGTCACAAATCATGATCATGCGGGATACTATTACAATGTATATGCAAACCAGTTGCTAAACGCCCAAATCATGATCATATGATCACAGAGGTGCTGGGACAGCTAGAATTTAAAGGATCAATCTTAATCACCACTTGTTCAGCACCATTGTAACTGCAAATCATTGCTGAACAAGTAGTCATTAATCAAGAACTATCTGTATTGGAAATTTAAACAGAGCTATCGAAATTTAACTTAACAACACTGCTGCATTCCTGTAATTCTGAAAAACAAATTTCAAAATATAGTAATGTGCTGGGGAAAAGGAGAGGCCTCAGTTAAGTGTTGTGAATAGCCAATATGCAGCATCTCTGCCATTCTAACTCGGAAATAGTATCTGATTTTCAATCATTATTCACAGGAATCATGTTCTTCCTATCATTTATACCAAAGACAGATTTCTTACCTATCTCTCTTTTCTGGATTTAGAAGATTTGAATTCTTGGGGAAAAAATAGAAGTCTGAAGACACAGAGCAAAAAGTTGCTATGCCTTAGCTAGGTTGGATGCCATTTTCTCAACAACTCTGATGAATGGCTAAAAGCAGAGATCTGGAGAAATGCTGTATTAAAAACTCAGAGAACTTTGCTTTGAGATTTGTGGTATCTCTTAAGGAATATGTAACTATTCTAGTTAGACTTTTGCTTTATTATGTTTTTCTTTGTTAAAAACTCCCCAACCTTTTTCTCTGCGTATGGAGTACATTCTGTGCAATACCAGAGTTACACAGTACATCTGATTTAAAGATTTACTTTTCTCTGACTTAATTTGTTGAAACTGATATATAACTTGAAACCTGCCTCTCTCCAAAGTTTACTATTATAACAAACCAGCACCACCTTGTGATTTGCTGAGAGCAGTGCATGTTTTTGTAAACCAGACTTCATAAATCATATTTTCAGTTAAAAATGATTTTGTTTAACTCTTGTGAGATTATATCAACCACACAACCCAAAAAAGGGGTGGGAGGAGGACATGCTTCTATATTACACGGCCGGGGGAGTCCAGTGTAGAAATTATTTTTCCTTTTTTTTTTTACAGGTTTACCTGGGTTTTTTTTAACCTTAACACTTTATATTTTACCTTTTGTTTGATGGAAAGGCAATTTTGATTGTGAAAGTCCCATCTCTTTCACAGACCAGAATTAGTGAAAAGATGCCAGATGAAACACTTTTTGAAAATTAAATATTGGAAGCTGCTACAACCAAACTGTTACACCAAGTAAAAGACTGGTAGGAAGGTAGATTGACCCAGTGGACTTTTTGGGTAAGAGGACTGAAACCTCCAGCTTTTCAGCTTATGGGCTTAACTGTGTGATGCTATGATGTTTTGTAAACTTTAAGGCATTCCTTAGTTCAAACAGCTTTGAAATGTAACTTCCTGTTCAACTGTTACAATGTAAAAAAGACGTGGAGACTCTAGAAAGAGTGCAGAGAAGAGCAATTAAGATGATTAGAGGACTGGAGGCTAAAACATATGAAGAACGGTTGCAGGAACTGGGTATTGCTAGTCTTATGAAAAGAAGGACTAGGGGAGACATATCAGGGGCTGCCACAAAAAAGAGGGAGTCAAGCTATTCTCCAAAGCACCTGAGGTAGGACAAGAAGCAATGGGTGGAAATTAATCAAGGAGAGAAGCAACTTAGAACTGAGGAGAAATTTCCTGACAGTTAGAACAATTAATCAGTGAAACAATTTGCCTCCAGAAGTTGTGAATGCTCCAACACTGGAAGTTTTTAAGATGTTGGATAACCATTTGTCTGAAGTGATATAGGGTTTCCTTCCTAAACAGGGGGTTGGACTAGAAGACCTCCAAGGTTCCTTCCAACTCTGTTATTCTGTGGTGTTGGGTTTTTTTTTTGTTATTAAGTGGCTTAGAAGGAGAAGACAGCCCCATCTTCAATACTAGTACTATTATTAATTTAACATAGAACTAATCCGTTTGTCTCTGATCACTTTCACAGAGGACATTCTCCAGTGCTGAATGAAATGCATGGAGGAGAGTTAAGACTTGAGAAGTCTTAACTGAAATAAAATATAAAATGTTATCTATAGCCCTTCCCAGGCTGCCTGAATATATAAGAGAAAGGGGGCCAACAGCTCTCCACATTTAACTATAAACACATATCTTTAAAAAAAAACTGCAGGGACTAGTCGAAAAGACTCTAGGAGTCAAACACTGACTCAAAAGCCAATCCCCACCCCCCAAATGGTCATGCATTCCCACAAATGCTTTATCTCAAGAATAATTCATCTCATTGTAAAGCAGTCATGAGAGGAATTATATCCAAGAATAATAGTATATTTATTTTGATGTACATTATGTTGTTTATGAAGTTTTCCCATCTATATATATAGGTTGAAAAAAAATCCCAAAACAATGGCACATGATTGCTTCTTGCTATTAAGAACATAAAGAAGTATGAATGTCATCAGGGGCTTTTTTCTCAAAGGACATCCAACCTATTGCATTGTAAATTTAAGGGCTAAAGTGGCATATTCATTTCTGCTGCTAATATTTCCAAATTAAGGATGATTACATTTTCAAAGAAAAGGGAAAATAAATTGATACAAATATGGATTTTAAAAAATGTAGAATACACTGAAAAAGGTGGAGAAATACCTAGTACAGGTGAATTACTAATAAGTCTTGAATAACCATCTTAGTCCTAATCTCAATTAAATTATTAGATGTCTTTGTGGGGTCAGTCACATATTTATCATTTAAGAGTGATGCTATCATAGAGCATGAAAACCTCTGCCCTGATTATTTCCCAACCTCTTCTTAATCCTTCTAGTCAGGTTTAATCCTGTCTAGTCAATTTCATGATGCTTAAAGAAAACTTGTTTTCTCTTGTCTTGCAAGTAAGTGTATCTCCTCAAGCAATGTCACACTCAGCTAGAACTAAATCAGCACTGCAGTTTTGAAATCCATTGTATTTGGCAACCCATGAAAAGCATGATAGGAAGTTTTTTAAATTGGCATTCAAATGAGATAAACGAAACATTAAGTGTCGTATCCAGATTTTTAATCCAATCCTAGAATTTTATATTGGAGAGAAACTAATAGTGAAAATGAGGAGAAAAATAATAAATGAGAGAGAAACAACATTTAAGATAGTTTTCAACAAAGCTTGTAACTTATATTTGTGTTGCATTCAGGCAGAATTTGAGAAGAGTTCTCAATTAAGCAGAATTGGCTAAATGTGTATCGAAGAAAGTGAAACAATACCACCTATCAGACACAAAGGTTGTGAACTATATATTAAGTTGCAGTTCAAAGATTTATTGCTTAAAGCTATACATAAGAATCTAGTCAACACATCTTCAGTATTAAATTGGTGCCAAATAAGGATCAACAGAATTCAAGAAGGCTTGGACACAGATCATTGGTAGCAACATAAGGACTCTAGGCTATGTTTAACTCTGGTCACCAGCTCTGCCTGCTCTTCTCCTACACCACCCCAGTAAATTGATTAAATCTAGAATCTGAAATGATTCAAAGCACATATACATTAAAGGAAATGGGGCGTTGGTCCTACCTAATACGCCCCTTCTCGAGGCGGATAGAGACAGTGGTCACATGCGGGTAAACTCAGTCAGCATCCAATAGAACTGAGTACTAAAATGATGTCATCACCACGCAGGAGTACCTTCCCGCTTTTGAAGACGAAGGAGATTGTAGACTGCTGTGGATAAAAAAATTGCTCTCTCCAGCCAGTTAGCAGCAAGGACCCAGCTCCCGCGACCGGACAGGCCAGATCCCCCCCCCCCCCCCAAAAAAGGGTGAGGGTGACCACGGTCTCTACCCGCCTCGAGAAAGGACGTATCAGATAGGACCAACGCCCCATTCTCCAATGCTGGTAGAGACAGTGGTCACATGCGGGACATACCAAAGCTGGACATGTCCCCAGGAGGGAGTGAGACTGGCTAGGAGGTGGAAGAGGGGAGCACTTGTTGTAGGACCCGCCGCCTGAATGCTGCATTCGCAGAAGCGTGCCTATCCACCTTGTAATGGCGGATAAAGGGAACAGAGGAAGTCCAGGTGGCCGCCTTACAAATTTCCTCCACCAGTGCGTGGGTGGACCATGCCGTCGAAGTGGAAGTGCTGCATGTCGAGTGAGCTGTAATGGCAGGAGGAGGAGGCAAGTGTTGAGCCGAATAGGTCATGGAAATGGTGGAGCGGATCCAGCGGCCAATCATGGAAGAGGAAGCTTTGAGCCCTTTGTTGGGAGGGAGAAAGGCCACGAAGAAGGACTCCATTCGCCGGAAGGTTGCAGTAGTGTCTACGTAAATCCAGAGGGCCCTCCGTACGTCTAAGGTGTCAAACTTTCATTCCAGTCTGTGGACCAGCCTGGGGCAAAAGTCAGGGAGGATGAGGTCCTGCGAGCGGTGGAAGGCAGAGTTCACCTTAGGGAGAAAGGTGGGGTCCAGGTGAAGAGTCACTCAGTCAGGGTGAAAAATACAGAGGTCAGACCGACTAGAGAGGGCCGCCAGCTCTGACAGCCTCCTCACAGAGGTGATAGCCATGAGAAAGATAGTCTTTAGAGTGACCGTAAGATAGTCCAGCACCTTGGGGAGATCCCAAGTAGGGAAGCGATGTATAGTCGGAGGACAAAGGTTCGAGGCGCCCCTGATGAAGTGTCTGATATGGGGGTGCTGTGAAAGGGGATTGTCCTGTGGGTCAAGAGGACCGAGGAGAGGGTGGAGACCTGCCTTTTTAAGGTGTTGGGGGCAAGGTGATTGTCGAGACCCTGTTGCAGAAAGTCCAAGACCTGAGCCACGGAGGTCTCCAAAGGCACATAGCCCCTAGGAAGGCACCAGGCGATGAATGCTTGCCAAGTGGCCTCGTAAATTCAGTTTGTGGTCGGACAGCGAGAGGCCTGAATAGTCCTAATTACACATTCCGAGAGATTGGAAGCTCTCAGGGCCGCCAGCTCAGCCTCCAGGCGGTTAGGTTGAGCCATGGGAGGTCTGGGTGAAGGATGGAACCCTGAGAGAGAAGGGATCTGATCCTGGGGAGATGGCAGGCCAGGCCCACCCACAGATAGATCAAGTTGGCGAACCACGGCTGGCGGGGCCAATAAGGAGCGATGAGTAGCAGCTCTGTTTCCTCCTCCAGCATTTTCCGAATCACCCTCTGAATTAGGGGGAAGGGAGGGAAGGCGTACAGGAGACCGCAAGGCCACCTGCACCTCAAGGCGTCCATCCCTTCCGCACCTGGAGTTGTGTAATTTGCGAGGTACCTGGGCAGTTGAACATTGGATGATGTTGCGAAAAGGTCCATCCTCGGAGTCCCGTACCTGGTCGACAGCTGATTGAATATCCGTCGATTGAGGGACCACTCCGCCGGATCGATCGTGGTGCGACTCAGCCAATCTACGCGGGAGTTGTCGACGCCTGAGATGTGTTCGGCGCAAAGAGAGAGAAGATGGACCTCCGCCCAGGACCCTATCTGAAAGGCAGACTCCATGAGAGACACAGCCTGAGTGCCCCCCTGGCGATTGATGTGAGCTTTCGCCGTCGTGTTCTCTGTCCGGATCAGCACGTGGGAGTGCAGGATGAATTGCTGGAAGTGGAGGAGGGCAAGATGGATGGCCTGCAGCTCCAGCCAGTTCATGCTGTGGGATAGGTCGGAATCGGATCAGAGACCTTGAGCTACCTGTTCTTGCAGGTGAGCACCCCAGCCCGACAGACTGGCGTCTGTTGTGATGACAAGCCTGGGAGGCTCCCTGAAGAGGGTTCCCTTTCCCTGAGCTATAGCTGGGGAGCACCACCAGTCCAGAGACTGAAGAACCTCTGGGGAAAGGGACACCTGCGCTAGGGAACAGCTGCTGTTGGTCTTTTGGTATGGCAGAAGGAACCATTGAAGGCACCGGCTGTGCAGCCGAGCCCATGGGACGATGGAGAAGCAGGAGACCATCTTCCCCAGCAGATGAGACAGCTGGAGAAGAGGTACCCGCTGCTTCCTTCGTACCACTCGGGCCAGATCCCTGAGACTAGTCTGATGGTCGTGGGAGAGATAAACCTTTCCTCGGGAAGTGTCTATGAGGGCGTCCAGATGAACCAGTCGAGACATTGGAGATAGGTGGCTTTTCTCCTGATTTATGGAGAAGCCCAACTCCTGGAGCACCTGAAGGGTGTCCTGGAGATCCCTGATGGCTTGACTGTGAGACCTGGACAACAGCAGAATGTCGTCCAGGTAACAAAAGATTCGGATGGGCATAGCGCGAAGATGCGCAGCCACAACTGCCAGTACCTTGGTAAACACCCTCGGGGCCGAGGAGAGCCCGAAGGGGAGTGCCCGATACTGGAAGTGGCGGCCCCCATAGACAAATCGAAGGAAACAGCAATGGGATCTGTGAATGGGGACGTGCAGGTAGGCTTTGGTGAGATCCACTGAGGTCAGAAGGTCGAGGCGCACCCCCTCTAGGATAGAGAGAAGGGACTGCATCTTGAACCTTCTGTACCTGACAAACAGGTTCAGGAATTTTAAATCCAAGATCGCTCGCCAGCCCCCCGAAGACTTCGGCACGATAAAGAGCCGGGAATAGAAGCCCTGACCCCTCTGGTCTGGAGGCACGGGCTGAATGGCCTGAATGGAGAGCAGATGTTGGATGGCCTGCTCGACCAGACCCCTCTTGAGAGGGTCTCGGGACACTGGGCAAGTGACAAAGTGGTTCAGGGGACTGGAGCGCAGATCCAGGAGAAGGCCGAATCTGATTGTGGATCTCACCCAAGCATTGCTGGTTATGTCGTCCTAGTGGTCTGCAAACGCCGCTAGGCGACCCCTTATCGGGAGATCCTCCAGGCAGTCACTTGTGACTTTGAATTTAGTTTTGAATTAATTTTGATTTATATACCGCGCCCTCCGTCGAGCTGGACCCAGGGCGGTGCACAGGAAATTAAAACCAATAAATAATAGAAAATACAATAAATATAGTTTAAAAAAATTAAATTAGAAGCCTGTGCTAAAATTCCCAATAAAAAACCCAACGTCCATTTACAAATTGGCAGGAGCTATATCACAATAAGATCTAAACGTTAAGCTAGACCAGCTTGCTGGAAAAAATATGTCTTGAGTGAACGGCGAAAGAGGGGAAGGTCCATGATAGTGTGAAGTTCGGGGGGTAGGTCGTTCCAGAGGGCCGGCTCTGCCACAGAGAAGGCCCTACCCCTGGGCACCGCTAGCTGGCATTGACCGGCGGTTGGCACCCTTAGTAGGCCCTCTCTGTGAGAGTGAATCGGACGGAGGGAGGTATGTGGCAGGAGACGGTCCCGCAAGTAACTAGGCCCCGAGCCATGGAGCGATTTGAAGATGGTAACAAGCACCTTGAAGCGCACCCAGAAGGCTACCGGTAGCCAATGCAGCTCGCGCAAGAGAGGTGTTACGTGGGAGCATCGGGAAGCTCAAGGGATCCCCCGCGCGGCCGCATTCTGCACCAACTGGAGCCTCCGGATGCACCTCAAGGGGAGCCCCAGGTAGAGAGCATTGCAATAGTCCAGGTGCTTGAGTGACAGTGCGGAGGGCGTCCCTGTCAAGAAAGGGACGCTTGAAGGATCGAGAATTGTTGTCCTTGAAGGACTTCCTGGGCTGGAAACGCTGGTTGTTTCTGCCAGGTCTGGTGGAGGAGGGGCCCTGTCTGGGAGGGGCCTGTCTCTGGGAGCGGGAGGTGGAGGCACTTCCATCATGCCCACGAAAGGGCTGCCACCGGTAAAAGGATTGGGGCCTGGAATCCTGCTTCTTAGTAGCCGGCTGCAGAACCTTTCTCTTATCCTTGGATTCCACCAAGAGTGGTTCCAGGGGGGCTCCAAAAAGGTTGGGAGTAGGGGGAAGAGGTGAGACGCCACTTGGCCTTGGCCTCGGCTTCGGCCTGCCACTGTTTGAGCCAAATCAAGCGCCTGGTGGAGATAGAGGAGGCAATAGATTTGGAAGCAAATCGAGCAGCATCCAAAGATGCATCTGCAGCGAATTCCAGGGCAGCCTTGATCTTGTTTATGTCACGGCACACCCTGGAATCGCGGGGGGAAAGCCTGGCCTGGAGCTGGAGCTGTCTAAGCCAGAGGAGGGCAGCACGGCTAAAAAAGGAGGCCGAGTTAGCGGCTCTGATTGACCAAGCTGATGGCTGATGGGCCTTGACCAGAGTCTGTTCGAGTCGTCTGTCCTTGGGACGTAAGGAGCCCTCCGTGGGATCTGAGGCCACATTAGGTGAGGCCAAAGTGATCACTGGCAGGTCAACTGGGGAAACTTCCAGAGCCTTGAGAAGATCAGGGCTGGCATTGTACAAGCGGCGATCCAGAGTGTTAAGGAGAGGATCTGTACCTGGAGACGCCCACTGGTTCTGGACAACATCGAGGAAGAGGCGGGGCGAAGGGATCACCTCTCTCTCCACCGTTGGCTGGGCGAAGAGCGGATCTGTGGTGCCCGTGTTGTCAACCGTGGTTTCCTGGTCGACCTTGGGAGGAAAAATGCCTGAAATCTTTTTTGCCTTGAAAAGGAGAGATTTGAAAACCACACGTTTAAATAATCCTACAAAGGCAGGAGGATCAGGCGGCAAACCTTCATCTTCATAGAGATCTGAGTCACAACCAGGCTGATCCTCCTCTCCAAAGACAGAGGCCTGAGGGGAAGGGCCAGGCAGGTCATGGCTGGAAGAGGCAGAGAGATCTCCATCCCTGCACCTGGAGCTAGAAGCGGAGGAGGACCTACGTGGAGTAGAATGAGTGGAGGCCCTGTGCCCGAGGCCCGCAGCTATGCCCTTTTCAATGGCCTCCGAAATTATAGTCGCCATGTCCGGGAGGTACGTTGCCTGGGGCAGAGTTTGAGGGACAGTGTCCTGATAAAAAGTCTCGCCCTCAGGGGTGAGGCTGTTGGCGGCAGAGGCGGCGGTGGAAGCTGCCGCAGTGAATGAAGCGGCAGCAGCAGTGGGCGGTGAGCGGAGGCTGGCAGAGAGGCAGTGGTCGCAGCAGGGGTCCGCTGACCTTACAGGGGCAGCGGCAAAGCCGCAAAACGCCCTGCGCGGTCTACGGAGGAAGGCAAGCCCTCAAGGGCCAAAGCCCAAGAAGCAGACTCCGAGGAGCCTAAAGGCAGCTAGGAGGTTGGAGGTGAGTGCAAGCCTCAATGCAAATCAAGAAATAAAAGAACGAAAAAGGAAAAATTTTTGGAAAAAAATGCCAATTGAGAAAGTGGTCAAATGCGGAGAGAGCCTTTCACACAGCCAGTTCCTAGAGAACTGAGTCTAAAAAAGCGGGAAGGTACTCCTGCGTGGTGATGACATCATTTTAGTAGACTCAGTTCTATTGGATGCTGACTGAGTTTACCCGCATGTGACCACGTCTCTACCAGCATTGGAGAATAAAAGATATTTTTGAAATCCCAAGATTTTACACAAACTGACTAGGGTTTTTATCCATAGAAATAATCTTTTACTTTCTAGAGTTGCAGATATAAACTCCTATTATGGATCCTTGGTCTCTCTGAGCTGGGTGGTTTTCTTGCAGATGTTTCATTACCAAACTACTGTAGGTAACATCATCAGTGCTAAACTCAGAGAGCACCAAAGGTCACACTGTTCAACCTTGAGCTACAAATATTCTCTTCTATTGAAACTCTTACTAGTTTCCTAATTATGTATTTATGTATAATTGATTTTAAATCTCTGTTCGCCGCCCCGAGTCCCTTTGTGGTGAGATGGATGCGGGTTACAAATGTGAAAAATAAAATAAAATAAATAAAATAAATTTGAGATTAAGATTAAGTTGAATAGCCATTATTCATTACTATTATATATTTTAAATATCAATCCCTTTATTTTTGCCTATACTCAAAAAAAATCTTTACTTCTCTGGAAACAAGGGAATTTATGTTTTTGTACTTCTCTTTTGATAATACAGGCCAGATTCTTTTCAAGCAGAGCCAAAGTTGACTATACTATTTAACCACCAATTTCTTTTAGGTCACAGCATCTCTCTTCTTAGAATGTTATCCTTAAAAATACAAATATTGCAAATTCCAATTAAATTGCTTACAATATAATATTTTTCTTGGGTTCAAATGTCTTAAAATCTACCAATCATATTTTACCTTGTTAACTTTCTCGGGACTAATCTGACTAATCTCACAATATTGTATTTTGGAGAGCTGAACATTTAATTCTCACTGTGGTTTATTAAAAACCACAATAAAGCTTTCTTTAACTGTTGCACTTTTGCCAAACCTGTGGGCAGTCTATTTCTCCACTCACAATAATCTTTACTTTACCCTCCAAAAATATGTACCAAATTGTTTCTAGGATCTCTAGAGATCGTATTGGGATTCTTAGAAAATAAGAATGGTAAAAGGAATTCAATATTTTCTTTGAAAATATACCCACCTGACCAGACATAAACTTAAATATTACATAGATATGGTATTAAGCATCAAGGAAGGGGGAGAGGTAAAATGAACAGTAAATGGCAATCCTATTGGTTTGCTTCTTAATAATGCATGTTTTATGATTGCCCATGCTTTCTACTGCTACCATTTTGTAAAGAGACAAGCATTTCATAGCAGTTATTTTCTGAGACTGCCCACAATATGCTCCTAAAATTTGCAAAGTGCCCATTGGTCCAGTAAAGACTATCTAGCCCTGATCTAAGTTCTCAACTATGCACCAAATCTGACAAATGTTGTATTATATAATTGCATCTCACTTTAAAGAAGCAGGACATTGTGATATTGGCTTTGGGTCTGGAAAAAGAATTGCAAGTATCTCTTACTTTTCACTGGCCTTTGGGCATCAAAGCAATTTGACCTCTTGTAGATCCATCCCATAAACTGGAGTCCTGAAGCTACTTGTTCCATATACTCCTGAAGAAGGAAAAAACTGCCACAATGAACTGTTTAGAGTAAGCACAGAATATTTAGAGGCCAATTTTCCCAATATAAAACTGATAGATCCATATTTCAATAATTTAAAAATATTTTTTCAAAGAATAGAAAATAAACAATCATGTTTTCACACCAACATTTGTTTTATAGATGGAATATTAATTCAGTGAGTAAAAACATATACAGACAGAACAATTCCTAAAGCAGACATTCCCCTCTGAAGAACCCTGAACAAAAACAATTCTTTCTCTGCAGTTTCTGCTAGCTAGATTTAGGCTCAGAAAATGTATCTCTCTTTTTGCCATATTCATATTGGAAAGAGATAAATTTCATTTTATTCAAGCATGTGAAATATGACAAGAATACTAGGATCTCTGAGTAATCACTGAAACTCAGGGATGGCAATAGAGCTCAAATAAAATATCAGAGAAAGAAAGGAGATGAATGGGCCTAATGCCAGAACACAATTATAAATATGCCATAGCATTGAGAAAATAAAATGTTTCAGATGTAGTTAAAGAATTTTGAACATTTTCTGAAATGAAATAAATACCTTCTGGTCATAGGGTTTCCTGCCTAGGCAGGGAGTTGGACTAGATGAACTCCAAGGTCCCTTCCAACTCTGCTATTGTATAAATTTATATAATAGAGAAGACCCCAACTGGTATAGAAGTGGCATGTGGTACAGCCAGGGGTGAGCAGAGCCAGGTAACAGGATCAATTAGTAGCATTTGGTAGTGGGATCATCCAAAAGGCAGTTGTAAATGTGGGTAGGCCTGAGTGATTTGCTCATAAGAGCACTGGAAAGGTCACAACTTTGAGTACCAGTGATAAATCCCTTAAGATGCCTACCCAAATTTACAACTGCCTTTTGGACGCCATCATAACTTTAAACAGTTTTTGAATAAAAAGACATTGATAGCCTTTCTTCTAAAAAAATATTATTCCTTCTTCAAACATTCATCAACAATTAACATGTATTCAATATTTATCCCTTAGCTATGATGAACTTATGCACAGATGTCATAAGTTTACCACAACCAAACCAGAAGTCCTGAATCAGAGATGGGAATACTGAAATGGTCTGGTAACCTCAGCCTCAGTCATTGAGCTATCTTTTGGGTGTATGGGATTTATTTATTTATTTATTTATTTTTCACATTTATAGCCCGCACCCATCTCACCATAAAGGGACTCGGGGCGGCGAACAGAGATTTAAAATCAATTATACATAAATACAAAATATTATTAAATAATAACGAAATTAAATCCATATCCTACTTAACTTAAAATAAGTTTAAATTTAAAACCCAAATTACAGTTTTGATTTGTTATAAAATAATGGGTGTGGAGTAGATCATGCTAGGCCGGCCAGATGAAAATAAAAAGTTTTTAGGTGCCGGCGAAACAAGCGGAGGTCTGTGATGGAACGGAGCTCGGAAGGTAGGCCATTCCAGAGAGTAGGGCCCACCACAGAGAAGGCCCTTCCCCTGGGAGCCGCCAACCGGCATTGTCCGGTCGACGGCACCCGGAGAAGACCCTCTCCCTGGGAGCGAGTTGGTCGAAGGGATGTATGGGGCAGAAGACGGTCTCGAAGGTAGCTAGGCCTTGTGCCATGGAGCACCTTGAATATGGTCATCAAAACCTTGTAACGCACCCGGTAGGTCACAGGTAGCCAGTGCAGCTCGCGCAGGAGTGGTGTTATGTGGGAATGTCTTGAGATTCCCATGATCACCCGCGCTGCCGTATTCTGGACCAACTGCAACCTCCGAGTGCATCTTAAGGGGAGCCCCATGTAGAGAGCGTTGCAGTAGTCCAGACGAGAAGTCACGAGTGCTTGAGTGACTGTGCGAAGGGCATCCCGGTCCAGTAAGGGACGCAATTGACGGACCAGGCGAACCTGGTAAAATGCCCCCCTGGCCACGGCCGCCACCTGATCCTCAAGGGACAACCGGGAATCCAGGAGGACTCCTAAATTGCGCACTCTATCCACGGGGGCCAAATTTTCATTCCCCATGGCCAGCGATGGTGTCAACTGGCTAAATCGGGAAGCCGGGAACCATAACCACTCGGTCTTGGACGGGTTGAGTTTGAGTTTGTTACTGCCCATCCAGATCTGTACGGCCTCTAAACACCGGGACATCACCTCAACGGCATCATTGGGGTGGCTTGGGGTAGAGATGTACAACTGGGTATCATCAGCGTACAGATGGTATTCTACCCCAAAACCATGGATGATCTCACCCAGCGGCTTCATATACGTGTTGAATAGGAGTGGCGAATAGGGATGCTACCTTTATCTGCTAATGCTAGATCTGTTAAGGGTTGGGTTTTTTTCCCCCTGACCTAAAGTATACTACTACAAATCAGACAGAAATGAAAAATAGAAAATAGGTAAATTCTGTCTGTTGCAATTTTGTAACATTTTCGTTTTGCAATTCTCATAGCTGTTACAGACACAAAAATGGCAATGAGACTGATTTTCCTGGTACAGATGCAGATCTGATGTTATATTATAACATCCAATCTGCATCTGTTATATTCCGAAGAGGAAATTGAGGGGATTTTTAGTTAAATTTTTAGTTCATGTTTTAAGGGGTCCCAGAGAGGGGGAGGGTAAATCCAGGATTAGGGTGGTGGGTGTGGGGGAAAACCCACCGGGGAATGTTTTTAGGCCGGCTAGGGGCCGTGATGGGGGGAGGTGAAGGTCTGTCCAAAAGAGGACCACTCCATCGGTACTGTGAGTGGGAGGGGCAGGTATGGCGGGAGCCGAGGACCATATCAAGTAAGGAGAGGGCGTACCCACTGTCTTCAAGCGGTGACGCCCTCCGGCCTTCATGGCTCTCCTTGCGGCCCAGGGGGCTTAGGATCTCAGGGCCTGGGTCTCCGGCTGCTGTTGTGTAACGCCAGGTCCATGGTCAATAAAGCTCCCCTCATCCACGATCTAGTTTTGGAGGGGGGTGCGGACCTGGCGGGTATTACGGAGACCTGGTTGGGCCAAGGGGGGGTGCCCCTCGTTGAAATGTGCCCACCGGGTTATCGTGCATTCCACCAGCCAAGAGCCCAGGGTCAGTGTGAGTCTGGACCCGAGGCAGACTACTGTGCCTCAGATACCCGGATGTGAGTCTCTCTGTGTGAAGTGGGGTCATAGGAGCCAGTTGGGCCTGCTAATTGTGTACCTGGCTCCCCGCTACACAGCAGCAGCCCTACCCGAGCTTCCCAATGTGATAGCCTAGGTGGCGGTTGGTACCCCCAGACTGTTAGTCATGGGGGATTTCAACCTGCCATCGGTAGGCGAATCATCTGAGATAACACAGGAGTTCATGGCCTCCATGACGGCCATGGACCTGACTCAGTTAATTCATGACCCCACTCACACTGGAGGGCACACACTGGATCTTGCTTTTGTCTCTGGACAGTGGTTGAGTGATCTTGGTGTAGGGGAAATAGTCATTAAACCCGTCATGGTCAGATCATTCTCTCCTTCGGCTTGACTTTCCAACCGCTGCACCCCACGGTGGGGAGGCGGAACTGGAACCGATGAGATGGTTCCGCCCCAGGCGCCTGATGGAGCCTGAGAGGTTCCAGATGGAGCTTAGGCCAATACCTGAGACCCTGACCCATGACTCGACTGAGGACCTGGTGGCCGCCTGGAACACTGTGGCCGCGAGGGCCCTGAACCGAGTCATGCCCTTGCGGCCTCTCACCCAGCGCCGAACCACCTTAGCTCCTTGGTTCTCCTGAGGGTGATGAAGAGCTGAGGGTGATGAAGCATCGGAAGAGATGCCTAGAGAGCGGTTGGAGGGCCACCCGCTCTGAGTCTGACCGGACACTGGTAAGGTCCCATTTAAGGACCTACCTAGTGGCGATAAGAGCGGCGAAACGCAATTATTTCTCCGCTCTTTTCGTGTCTGCAGATAACCGACCAGCCGCCCTGTTTAGGGTGACCCGCTCCCTTCTCCATCTGAGGGCGCGGGATACTCCCTTATACGGTCGAGCAGAGGATTTTGGGTGTTATCTGCACGATAAAATCGATCAGATTTGGGACGGGTTAGCCTCTGACTGGACTGGTTCAGATGAGCTGACGGAGACAGGCCTTGAGAATGTAATCTGGGAGGAGTTCGATCCTGTGACTCCTGAGGACATGGACAGGATGCTGGGGCGGCTGAACACCACCACATGTTTATTGGACCCGTGTCCCTCCTGGTTGGTACTGGCCTCCCGGGAGGTTACACGAGGCTGGCTCCAGGGAATTACTAACGCTTCTTTGAGTGAGGGGTTTTTGCTAGCCGCCTTGAAAGAGGCGGTGGTGAGGCCCCTCTTCAAGAAGCCCTCTCTGGATCCGGCTGTTTTGGCTAACTATCGTCCTGTCTCCAACCTTCGCTTTATCGTGAAGGTTGTTGAGAGTGTGGTGGCACGACAGCTCCCTCAGCACCTGGATGAAGCTGTCTACCTGGACTCGCACCAGTCCGACTTTCGGCCTGGGTACAGCACGGAGACAGCATTGGTCACGTTGGTCGATGATCTCTGGAGGGCTTAGGATAGAGGTTGTTCATCTATCCTGGTCCTATTAGATTTCTCAGCGGCTTTTGATACCATCGACCATGGTATCATGCTGCACCGGTTGAGGGGGTTGGGAGTGGGGGGCACCGTTTTACGGTGGTTCTCCTATCTCTCTGACCGGTCGCAGTTTGTGTTGGCAGGGGGGCAGAGGTCGACATCAAGGGGCCTCACTTGTTGGGTCCCACAGGGGTCGGTCCTCTCACCCCTTCTGTTCAACATCTATATGAAGCCTTTGGGCGAGATCATCTATGGTTTTGGGGTAGAGTTCCACCAGTACGCTGATGACACTCAGCTGTACATCTCTACTCCAGACCACCCCAATGATGCCGTAGAAGTGATGTCCCGGTGTCTGGAGGCCGTGCAAGTCTGGATGGGGAGGAACAGGCTCCGACTCAACCCATCCAAGACCAAGTGGCTGTGGCTTCCGGCGTCACGATATCGTCAGTTGATGCCTTCTCTGACTATTGGAGACGAGACATTGGCTCCCGCAGAGAGGGCTCGCAATTTGGGTGTCCTCCTGGACTATCGGCTGTCTCTAGAAGACCACGTGACAGCCGTGGCCAGGGGGGCTTTCTATCAGGTTCGCCTGATACGCCAGTTGCATCCCTTTCTGGATCGTGACGCCTTATGCACGGTCACTCAAGCCCTCGTCACCTCCCGTCTGGACTATTGCAACGCTCTCTACATGGGGCTTCACTTGAGGTGTACCCGGAGGCTCCAGTTGGTTTAGAATGTGGCCGCGCGGGGGATTCTGGGAGCCTCTAGATGCTCCCATGTGACACCTCTCCTGCGTGAGCTGCACTGGCTGCCTGTGGCTTTCCGGGTGTGCTTCAAGGTACTAGTGACCATCTTTAAAGCGCTCCATGGCAAGGGACCTGGTTACCTGCAAGACCGCCTCCTGCTGCCAAATACCTCCCACCGACCAGTTCGCTCCCACAGAGAGGGCCTCCTCAGGGTGCCATCGGCTAAACAATGCCGGTTGGCGACCCTCAGGGGGAGCGCCTTCTCTGTGGCAGCTCCCGCCCTCTGGAATGACCTACCTCCTGGTCTAAGGATGATCTTGGACCTACATCTCTTCCGTCGGGCCCTGAAGACGCACTTATTTTGCGCTGCCGGGCTATCATAATTTTAAAGGGACTTTTAATAGTGATTTTAGTTTGGGATTTTAAATATTGGCCAATTATTTAATATTTCTTTTTAATACTGTTTTCAAATTTTATATTATCATTTTTATTCTGGCTGTACACCGCCCTGAGTCCCAAAAGGGAGAATGGTGGTATAGAAATCAAATAAAAGTAAAGTAAAGTAATATTAGCCAGTTTCAAAAATGCACAGGTCAGGTGGCTTTAATACAGGAATGGTGATTTTTGCTTTATTCAGAGGCTACATTTAACATTTTTTTGGAAATACGAAGGGACATTATAAACAGAAAGATAAAATCAAGTGAATGAGACTGCGTTATATCAGTAAAAGACACTTCTCTTTTTCTTATTTGAAGGGATGGTTATACTGGTATTATTTAAAATGTAAGGTTATTTTATGGCCTTTAAAGTTTTCCTCTCAAAATAGGAAAATGAACCTGTTGCCATACTATAGGAGTTGGAAGTCACTGAAACAGAGATTAGGATTCACAGGTAGTTCATGTGAACTTTAACTTTTTTTTTACAAAAACCACAAGTAAATGATAGAATTGGGGGGGAAATGCTAACACTTGTGCACATGACTGCAGAAGACTGCAAATAGCTATAAATGCGAGCCAGATGCCTAGTGAGACGTGTATATGTGTGCGCATGTGTGTGTGCTTGCAGTTTTTGAAACTTCAAAAATGGATAGCTCTGGGGAGATATACCATAACTTAGTTATATAGTTATTACCATATTTTTCGGTATTTTTCAGAGTATAAGATGCACCCAGGTTTTGAAGAGGCAATTTTTTTAAAAAAGTAGGTAGGTAGGTCGAGAGAGAGAGAAATACAGTAGGTAGATAGGTAGAGAGAGAGTCGGTAGGTAGGTAGAGAGAGACAAATAGAGAGAGAAATACAGTAGGTAGGTAGGTAGAGTGTAGATAGGGAGGGAGAAGGATATATATATATAGAGAGAGAGAGAAATACAGTAGATAGGTAGGGAGGGAGGGAGAGAGAGAGAGTAGGGAGGTTGGTAGGTAGATGGATAGAGAGAGAAAAATAGAGAGAAATACAGTAGATAGGTGGGGGAGAGAGTAGGTAGGTAGGTATATAGGTAGATAGAGTGGGAGAGAGAGAAATACAATAGGTAGTTAGGGAGAGAGAGAGAGTAGATAGGTAGGTAGATGTTTCCAATTGTATTTACCCATGTGCTGGAGAAGGAAATCACTGACAACCTGTAGTACCTAACACTGCTGGCACAGCACTTGATCTATGTAATCATCATCAACCCCTCTAACTAAACAGCTTTCTGAAAAGGGGGGGGGGGTTGCATTCTGCAAACCTTGCGAAAACTGGCCCGTTTTTTTCAAATAAAAGGCATGAATAGCTGGGGGGGGGGCTTGCAGAGTGCTCCTGGGGGTATGGAGGGCCAGAAACAAGCAAAAAACAGGCTGTTTGTTGCAAGAACGGGCCATTTTTTGTCAAAACAAAATGGGATGCATAGCCTTATGGAGACTTATCGAGTGCTCCTGGAGGCTGGGTGGAGGGGGGACAACATTGAGCAAAAATCAGCCTGTTTTTCTCTCATTTCTGCCTTCCCCAGCCCCCAGGAACACTTTGAAAGCCTCCATAAGGCTTTGCACAGCCGTTTTGGTGAAGGGGGCAGGGCTTCAGGAGGCAAAAAAAATGCTGTATTCGGTGTATAAGACGCACCCAGATTTTCAGCCTCTTTTTAGAGGAAAAAAGGTGCATCTTATATTCTGAAAAATACGGTAAGTAATCAGTCATTAAGCAAAGACTACTTATAGCCCAACCTGCATTACAGTCACTAAATATTTCTATATGCAGGTGTTTGTTTGCCTGCTTTCATAAATTCTCCTGAATAGGAGATAAATATTAGGGCAGTGTAATCTTTTCTGCCAGTGCGTCTCCAATATCTCAGGAAGAGATCTTTCTGTGCTTTAATGAGCAGCTGAGTAAAATATTTTTTTCAGTGTTACAATAGAAACTAATGCATATAGAGATGATACCTGGTGTGTGTGTGTGTTATCAACGCTAATAATCAGAGACAACATTTTATTACTACCACCACATAGATTATTACTACCACCAGAGTCAATGCAGATCAATAGATAAAGCATGATATCTGGATGGGAAGGCATAAACTTCCAGGTTCAGTACTGTACTGTATACGTTAAGACAATATAACCTTAGCTCCCAAAGATTACCTTGTAGTGGGAAGCAACGTCAGCTTTTGCAGACACATATAGAAGATCACTCCCATTGCTCTTCTCCATTGCAAGTATGGATTCCTTGCATGCTGCAGATCCAAAAATCAAGAGTCTCCATATTGCTTTTTTTACTGCATGTAGACATTGGCTGAAATGAAGACTATTCCTGTTTTTTACCTTATTCAGTAACTCAGCCCACTGCGGTGTAACAAATCTATTTCCATACCACCACCCCTCTTTTCTAGTCTGCTTATGTCTCATATGCTGCACATTCAGCTAAGACAGAACTAGGTGTTTGAAATAGTGACAATTAGAGGATCCATCTATCATAAATATTAAATGACACTCATCTTCTGCTCCTTGTTACACAAACTTGACCCAAGGACTATTAAAAAGAGATCAATGGTTGTAGTACAGTGGAAACTGTTTGAATCTCTTTATGGAGCTGCAGAAGTCATCTGGAGATACTGAGTGACTCAAATGCCAAATGGTGTCAAGCTATTTTTGCCATTCTGGAAAGAAAAGCATATGAGATCAAGTCTAGCCTATAATGGATCAAATGGGGTAGGGATGGGGGGGGGGGCAGAGAAGAAGAAAGCATTTCCATGCAAATAAGACTTTAAGCTATTCAAAAGTTATCAAACCAAAAGTAAAGAAATGCCTTGATTTCTCTGATAAAACCTAGATCGTCTGAAGCCATATAACTCCAAGGGTTTCAACTAATAACATTTTAGTGCAAAATGTGGTAGGTCTCAGCGGATAAATGTTTAGCAAAGAAAATTTTATCTCTGGGAGATGCTCTTTAGTTCTTGCAAAAAGTATAGTTGAATGTTGTTCTTTCTAAGGGAAAGGGAAAGATGTTCATGCATCCAACAGGGAAAGAAAGCATTTTGCTGGAACCAAAATGTACTAGGATTGTACTATATTCTCATCCAGATGGAAAGGGAAGCAGATGTACAGAATAGTTTTATTTCTCTTTGGCCTTTTACATTTTCTCTTTTGAGAAAATGTCAATGTTGTTTATGTGTTTGTTGATGGTCAATTTGTCTGAATGCCAGGCTTCAGGAATTCTGAGACTTTGGGACTTGGCTTGAGCTAGCATACTCACAGTTTTATAGTTGAAACTATGGTTGAGCCTGTCCATTTGTTATGAAATTAAGGAGAATTCATTATGTCTTCCGACTGCTGCTTGATGTTCACGGATGTGCTGTTAAAATAAGAAGGAAACAAGAATATCAAAATACCCCCTCACCAGTAATCAACACTCATAGGAGCAGAGATTAACACCAAGATTAACAACAGATCAACAATTAAGGAACTCTCAATGCAGACAAATTAACATAGTTAATCAAGAACCTCCAAGAACATTTTCAGCAACACCAATAGGCAAGAACATTAGTATATAAACATAAAAGCAATCCCCATTCCCCATTCCTTTCTAGCTCTGATGATGTTACTAATTTGGTAATGAAACATCAGCAAGAAAATCTCATGGTCAAAGACCACCAAGGACCCCACAATTAGATCCCTCTTTAGCAGCAACCTGTCTCAAAAATTTATTTCCTTCAACAACAATTGTCCTGGCTGATCACCAGATTTGGAGGCAAGGTCATGTTCAGATTGTGGAGGTGGCAAATCCAGTGATAGCTATTCCCTACAATCTTGAGTTCTTGAGATATAAAGTTTGCATATCTGTTTGGATTTTGCACGGCAAGGCACGGGGATAGCCTGTGGACAGACAATGCCTGAGGGTTATTTGAGAAGAAGGGCTCTTTGGCAGCAGACACTTAGCACGTCGCCAATAGACAGTATGGCAGTTTGACACCAAACTCTTAAGGCTGAATCAAAGGAACAGAGTTAACCATCAGAACGGAACTGCTCCCTTGCGCCATTTCCATGGTAGCGACCTGGAGAACTGGAGAGAGGATACAGCTGACTTCAAGGGAACGGACAGGATCTGCATTAACGATTATGTTAATGATCAGCAGGGGGAGCTCAAGCCCTCGGCGCCGAGGCAGAGATAGTGGAATCGGAGGAATTGGAGGAAACGAAAGGCCCGTTGGAGGCCCGCTCCACGTGACCCAGCAAGGTAGCTGAAAGCCCACATAGTTCTTGGCACCCGCCATCATGGAGCCGAAGCCGGAAGTAGGTTTTCCTGCCTGTGATGAGGTATCAACCCACAGGAAGTCAGCCTCGAAAGGTTTTTGAAACTTCGGCCCGACTGAGACGGGAAGGTTGTTGGGTGGGTTCCCTGGACTCGCTAGCAGTTGGTATGATGAGCGGCGGGTCAGGGGAGCCGACTACGGAGGTCCCGCCCGTTACCGGAAGAGGGATTCATATCGTCGTGGAATACTGGTGAGCGAAAGGGAGCAGGAGGGAGGCGCCTGTGGGGGAGAGGCCACGCCTCGGCTGAGGGTAACCCCGCCCATCCATGGAGGCCGCGACAGGCGGTTCCTAATGCACCTCATACTTTGATTTCGCTGCTTGGTTTCCTTTCCGTTGCTCTATTAGGGCAGGGAGGGTAGAGAGCCGCGTTTTCTCTCCTCCGTGTTTCCATCTTAATTTCCTTGCTCTTTGGACCACTACTGTTGGTTTATAGCAGCGTTTCCCAACCTCGGCCACTTTTAAGTCGCGTGAACTTCAACTCCCAGAATTCCCCAGCTAGTCTGGTTTATGCCGTAAACTTTATGGTATAACCACCTCGACCTACATTTTTACAGATTAGTAGGAACAGCATAACATCCCTTTCCGGGCTCCTCACAAACCAAATCTTACTTTAAGAGCAAATAACAGAGGGGCTCCTTGATGTTGGGAGAATATTTATGTTTGCCTATGTATATTTTATCAAGCTCAGAAGCCAAAAAACTAGTTTGTCTGGCATGGTTCAGAGTTTAATGACAGAACCTTGCCTAGAAAGCAGAATAATAGAATGAGTTCCTATATTTTATGTAACAATGTTGGGTGGGTTTTCTTCTTCTTGTAATATTTGCAAAATATTGGAATCCAGCCCCTCATTTCAAGGAAAGATGATAAGAAACAGTACCTACAATCTTTGTGATTTTTTCAGTCTTGTGTGAACCATGTTTTAGGGCCATTTTCAAAATGATAAAACAGGTAGTTCATATATACAAATTAAATATTTTATTGTCTCCATTCACTTTATTGCCTTATCTTCAACTTAACTTTAACACCAACACTAAATTTATCTTTTCAGCAAGCCCTGTGGCTTTGAATCTGCCTACCTGGAGCTGGCAAGTGCTGTAAAAGAAGAGTACCCTGATGTGGAAATCGAATCCCGTCTTGGGGACACAGGTACAAGTTAACATGTATGCTAATAAAAGGTAAAGGTTCCCCTTGCACATATGTGCTAATCCCCGACTCTAGGTGGCTGTGCTCATCTCCGTTTCAAAGCCAAAGAACCAGCACTCCCCAAAGACATCTCTGTGGTCATGTGACCTGCATGACTAAATGTTGAAGGCACATGGTGGTTCCTATTTTTTCTACTTGCACTTTTACATGCTTTTGAACTGCTAGGTTGACAGAAGCTGGGACAAGTAGCGGGAGCTCATTCCATTACTTGGCGCTAGGGATTCAAACCATCGAACTGCCGACCTTTTTGATTGACAAGCTCAGTGTCTTAGCCACTGAGCCACCGTGTCCCTTCATGTATGCTGTAATAAGCAGTAGCAATTAGCAAGATCTCATTTATGATATGATGGAATGAATACATTATGTCTGTGAAATTAATGTCTGCATTATAAAAATTTACATTAGAGGAACACCAGTCTATCAGCTGGTTGTACCCCTCAGAATTATGGAACTAGTCTATGATCAGCCCTAGGAGCTTAGGAGAACAAAGTTCATACTCAAGTTAATTAAAATGAGAGAGAAGAGAGGTGATAGTAATAGGGAAAGAAAAATTAATTTTTTATCCCTATTTGTTAGATCAACTATTAACATCTATACTCTATTTACTCATGGATAAGCTGAGAATTTAAGGTAGTAAAATATACACCTCAAATTGGATTCAGCTTATCTGCAGATGGGCTTAACCATATGTATATATTATTAAGAAATACCTGGTAAATGATTAAGGAACTCCAGATGCTTTTGAAATATTGAGCTTTACTGTACAGCCAGTAAAAAATTACTATGCTACAAGAAGATGAGTTGTCTTCTAATATGTAGACTTTCACATGGATTGTCCACATCCGAGTAGGGATGTGTATGCTCATGCATATGAGTATGAAATCTTGCTGTCACTTCATGTTGATTTTTGAGAAAGGTGACACAAACAGGTTATTGATTTTGGATGGATGTAATATGAACTGGACTGCTTATAATGCAACATCTTTTTTAAAGGTACTTTTGAAATAGAAATAAATGGACAATTGATCTTCTCCAAGCTTGAGAATGGAGGATTCCCTTATGAGAAAGACGTGAGTTCTTATTTTTCCCTGCTATTCCTCAAAACAGTTATTTTTGAAGAAAGTTTAAATATCTTAAGGTAATGGTCAAATTGTTGTCATCTAGGATTTCAGAGATGAACACAGCAACATGTTGTAGGATTTGACTAGTTTTAGTTAAAAAATAGAAGACTGCTTAGATGCTGAAAATGGTGCTGATATTTGCTTTGGAAGTTACAATCATCCTTGACATTATTGAAAAAATATTGGGCAGACATGCCAGGAATAAAATAGCATTGTTAAAAAAATTGAAGTAATTCATGGTCTCATCCAGATAAGGTGAGACCATTATTCTGATAATATCACTCACTTCCTCATAAAACATACTGTTCTACGCTAGCTCTAGTTATCCTAAAGGTAGAAAACCTGTTGTAGGCATGATAAAATAAAAAAAATCCCTTTCTTCCAGTAGCTGCCATTTTCCTTCAGACCTGTTCCAGAGAAATGATAATATAGTAGAATAGATGGGGAGGGGTCACTTTGGGGAGGAAGGAGAAGGAGGTCATTTGTAGAAATGTAAAAATGTATTCACGCAACAAGAGAGTTAAAAATCCTTCATTTTCAAAGTTCATAGGGAAAGAAATTATGTGCAAGAGATTTATTTTCCCTTGATTTTATTATTCATATTATAAAACATGTTGATATACTCCTGGCATTTCTTTAAAAAAAAAAGGGGGGGGGGGGAGCCCAATAACTTCAGACCGTGTTTTGAGAATTTATTCTTTTTCAATCAGTAAGTCTACTGAAAATGGGGGGGAAATTACAGTTTGTTTTCTCCATTTTGTCCCTCTAGCTCATTGAAGCCATTCGAAAGGCTAGCAATGGAGAGCCACTTGAGAAAATCACCAAGAGCCGTCCACCTTGTGTCATTCTTTAGTGTATTTTTTCCACTTGCCAACCCTCCCTGAATACTTGTCACGTTTGCTTCCAACTTTAGCTTCCAATTTTTGCTTCTGGTATTAATTCCATCACTAGGTAAATACCAGAAAATACCAGATCAGGAGAGACATTAAAGTAATTTGGGTTTACAGATAAGTAAAATAAGCTAGAACTTAAGCCATATTTGGGAGGTTGATTTAATAGGGCTTATTCAATAAAGTAACCTTTTCTCCTTGAGAATTTAATGTAATTCATTTTTCTATGTTTGAGCAGGGGTTTTTCCTGTTGTATTTCTTTTAACCCCATCTGAATGAACAGGAGTAAAATCTCATATTTCTTAGAACATCTGAGATCCTTTAGCTTCTCTGCCTTTAAAGCTTCACTTTCTGGCCATTCTCCTGCTTCTTTCCAGGGGTTTAGAATGAGTTGGTGCCACAACCTGACTTCATTTTGAAATCTGCAGTCAGAGTGAAGCTTAATAAGACGTCTTCCCAATAGTCCTGTATAGATACAATTGATGCTACAGCAAATGTTTTCAAAGACCACATATTTTAAGCAACATTTTGGGGATCAGTGTTGCTAAGAGTTCTTCGAAATGAAAAACATTCTGCATATTACACTACATGAATGAGAATTAATCACCGCAATGCTTTTGCTCCCCTACTCCACTCCCAGAGATTTATTTCAGGTTTAGTGTCGCCCTAATTTTATGTAAAATTCTGTCAAGATAACCAGGACAATGTTGCTACACATGAGAGCAGAATGCTTAGATTCTTATTTCTTTTCTATATTACTCTGAACTTTTACAAAGGATCATCCTTCTAAGATATCCCCAAGCTAGACATGATTTGTTGACAAAGAAAGTAGTTCTTTCATGCTTACGTTCCGGACCAATTTTACTTTTTCTGAGAACAAGTATGAAATCAAAAGTCAGTCATACTAGGATATTTAAATTTTATTTTGTGGGTGACTTATAGCTTGTCTTTTTTAAAACCAAGCTTTTTGAACTTTTAACATCCCCCTCCCAATAAGAATTTTGGGTAGTTCAGTTATTTTAACGGTAAGTTACAAGCCCAACTCTTCCATTACAATCAGTGAGACTTTTAAGAGTTTCATTTGGACCTAACTTAAAGTATTTGCTTGCAAATAACAGTCTTTTGATTAAATTGCAGATCTATATCTATTATATTAGTAATACAGATTTCATAACATGATCTTATTGTGATAGTATTCTCATCAGTACATGTGGCAAATATTGAAATTATCAATTATCAACCCTGTAACTGCATGTTTCATAGTTTATTTCGTAGGAATGAGCAAATATAATTTCCTTTAGCTTTTACTTTACTGTCATTTTCATTGTACTATTATTGCCTCTATTTTGTCAAGACTTGATTCTGATAATCCAGTTTTCATCTTGGATCCATCCGTGAACAATTCTAAGAAATAATTGAAAATGCTGCTGCTTATTGGCACCCTTTGTTGGTGAAAGACACGAATAATCTTCCTGCTTCCAGAGTCTTAATTTATATATTGAAATTGTTGATGAGCCTCTATTTACTGCAATTTATAATAAAGGAGAATGTGCTAAAAAGCTTGCAATGTGTTGTCTGTGTGGGGCTGCTAACCAATTAATTAGAGACGCTTTTTACATTTGGGAAATAGCTTGAAAGAAAAAAGATTGCCGATTGCAAGGCATGATATGGGGGCAGGATTTAAAGTTTTACAATTTAGAATGAAGAAAATTTAAACATTTAAAAAAAATGATTTTTTAAAAAGTTTTTTTCCCCTGTTAAAAATAGACAGTCTCAATTGCAGGGGTTTGCTTTGAGCATGAAACTTAAACCACAAGATTACCTGTATTTGCTTTCAGTCATTGGTTGCAAAAAATCTCACTGGATCAGCCCAGTGTAGATTTCCTTTCGCTGATACCATGCAAGAGATAGAAGGAGAGAGGAAGCCAGGGAGTTGTTCAAAAAAAAAGTGGCTAGGTACCATAAATTGAACAAGGAAGATAAGAGATCCTTGTGCTAATAATCTCAAGTATTTTCCAGAGCTTCCATCTTGCACGTGCATGAAGTGGGAAAAAACCCACCCAAGTCTAAAACAATACTTACATTGAACACTTACATCCATATACAATTTTGAGATCTGGCCTTAAGTTCTGTCCAAAGAATTGCAATGATTTGTGTCTGTACTACAGCACCAATGCCTTGTTCCTATAAGCAATTTTTAATTCCTAAAATGGTCAATGAATAGAACCAGGGCACAGGTTAAATGAAGTCAACTACCCCATAATCTCCTTTTTTCTTAAAAGATACAAAGTCCCCTTTTTTTTGTTCACCAATTTCATTATCCTTTCATCATTTATTGGCCTTCCCCCCCCCCCCCCGCCCCTTAAAAAAAAAAAAGAAATTACACTTTACAGTGTCTCTGCCTGGGGAAAAGATCTTTCTTTATGTCCCTTTATTTTTTATAAATAACTCAAGGTGGCAAACCTATCTAATATTATTCTTATTTTTGCACAACAACCTTGTGAGGTGAGTCAGGTTGAGAGAGTGTGACTGATCCAAAGTCTAGTAGGGAAAAACAACTAGGTTAGCTACTGACTTAGAGTTTTTTTTAAGATGTAGTTATTAATTCGAGAGTACTATGTTATATTCTTTCAGACACAATTGTTTTGTTCTTTTCATCCTAAATGGCAACTTTATATACTATATATAATTCTGTATAATTTATATATTGAAGTTGAGGAAGTTGTTTTATGTCTTAAAACATATCTCAATGACTTGGGGAAAAGGAATCCTCCCATTTTTCTACTGTCAAATGCATCTAAATCAGGGGTGGATTCCGGCTGCCGGTACTGCTGGTTTGCTCAGGGACACTCTGCGGGTTAGCACGCGCTTGATGAACACTCCATGCATATGCACAGTACTATAAAAAATGTTTCTGTGCATGTGCAGAAGCAAAAAACAAGATGGTGGCGCCTATGGCGCTGCTCATAGAACCGGTTCGGGGGCCAACCAAGTTACTACCTACTCATCCAAACCGGTCTGAACCAGTAGGAACCCACCTGATCTAAATTCTGCCAAAAGGGCAGACTTTTCTCTAGAGTTTGTGACCCTATATATGCGGGATTGAGCAGTTACAGAAATGTCACTTTAAGAGACAACAATAAAAAAGCTTCAACACAAATGTTATAGAAAATGAAAACTATATTATACATTTCTCAGATATACAAATACTTATAACACATTTTTCATTTCTTTTAAAAAACCACTGACAGCTGGTACCTTTCAATGATCTAACTTAGCACCAGCTGGAAAACACAGGTTTCAATGTAAAGAAGGAGAATATGCAAATACAGTGAACATGGGAAATAGTAAACAAATCATCCTTAGAACAGCTACATACACATTCTATTGTATTGATTTGTTTCTTATTGTTTTCCATAGATTTTGTAAACAGTATTTACAATTCCAAGGCATTCTGTATATACAAAGAACAAGCTGTACCAATCACATTACATTCCTTTGCTTTTCAAGGATTTCACCTAATTTGCCATCTGCAACTTTCAGAATTCTTAACATATACAACCATTTTAGAATATTGATAGAATATCAGAACAAAAAAGCATTTCTCCAGATTCTCAGACTTGTTCTCTGTATGTACATGTTGAAAGTGGTTACTTTTTTGTCAGCGTTGGGAAGACCTGGTAAAGTTTTAACTTCTCTTGTTCTATTTCCTATAAAGACATCAGAAAACAGTGCACTAATGTTGACATCTCCATTTCATTACCCCACTTTCTTTTCAAATTTGATTTGAAAAGAGAGGAAGAAATAGAATTAGTTGTAATCACAGTATTTATTCAGAATGTTTTTAGAAAAAGACCAAGACAACTTGTGACCTATTGAGTCACTTGGTTCAGAGATATTTCCTTACTAAATGAACAGAAACCGAATGACCACTGGTGAGTAAAAAAAGGAATGGAGTGGGATTAACTCTTGACTTTGTGTCAACGTTCCCACTGTCTTTGCTTGTAGGAATCTGCCAGGGAATATTGCAAATTAAAACCATGTGACTGCAGCAGTATATTGGCATGGCAGCATTGAAATGGGCACAAAATTGCCAAATTTCAATCCCATGGAAGTCATGGGTCCCAAATTTGAGGTGCATTCTGTAAGTTAACCCATTTGAGGTACATAGATTCAACAAATCATTGCTTTTTGAAGCACTATTTTGCCTAAGTGAAGGTTACAAATAAACAAGAATTTTAGCAGTGTATAATAGACCTACAATTGTGACACATGGAATGGGATATAGGGATTTATAGGAACCTTCCCCAATCTAGTGCTTTTCAAACATGTTACTCTTCCATTCCAACATACCACAGAAATACGGTCTTGGGATTCACTTAGTTAGATGTCACTAAGGTCACTTAAGAGACATACCAATTATTTTTATATACAGCATTTTAAACATAATAGTAATAGTTATGAGTTAATTCATTGAGGAAATACTTCAATTATAACAAGGGAGGTACGATATGGAAGGTAACAAATCAACTTTAAGAGGACCACTGCTGGCATAAATGTACATTGATTACGGATTAATTCTTTCATAGAGTAAAAAATTAAGCACCCTTTAATCTGTGCTTAATGAAAAAGTTCTTTTATGTTGCTTCATAAATTACAATGAGCAATTCTGTACTCTGTTTTGCACATTTTTTGCTCTAGCTTTGACTGCATGAGAGAAAGAGACTTAAAAGGCTATGCAGAATTTCAAAAACTCTTATTCAGTTATGTCTCTGGCTCCTATGATTTAGAAGGCGTATATGTATCTATGCACTTAAAACATATATTTGCCACCATCAAAGCTGGACCCACTCTTAAAAGCAAGGTTCTTAGAAATCTAAAATTGGCACTCACTATCAGTCTGCCCTCTCATATACTGGAGTCATGTGTGCAGCTTTCACTTTCTTAAAAAATAAATATTCCAAAAACACTGTTAAAGGAGGCATATTGTGCCTATTGAGAAACTAACTTCTACTATTGTCTCTAACTGAAGCAACACGTTAGATGCTTTTTGTCAGTACTCTTGGTGGTGTGTCAAAGATCATATAATATATATCAACTACTTTCCAATCCAAATATATTCCCTTTCTGAATTAGCATCACTAAACTAAACTAAATACATTTGTTTTGGTTCGTCAACTACCTCTTCTAGAAACTTCTTGTAAATTTAAAGACCACGGCAAAACTAATTTGTCACTAAGGAAAACTTTCTTTGTTCTAAGATACCTTGTTGAAAAAATATAAATTATTTTGTTCTACTTTGCTATAACGGCATATTATTCCCACCCTAAGGTTGAAGAATATCTGTTTAAGCAACAATAAAAATTTCCAAAAATCATGTTTTGCCCTTATTTTCCACTCTTCCTGTCAGTTCAAACTCTGGTAAGAATGTTTTCGCTCTTCTTAATGTATTATAATTCCAACTTGCAGTTTTTCAGGCCCTCTAGTAGCTTGACCCTCTTATCTTGAAGCACAAGACATTAAAAGCAGGGACTACAGATGTGGTGAGAAGTAAAAGAGCACTCCATTCTGCTGAAGTACCCAAATGGCAACGGAGCTGCTTTGAATCAGAGGAATGTCACAGATGTAGTGCCTTACAGCCCAGAAATGGGCAGACTTCAAGTTTGCAGGATTTTAAACCTCTTTTTATTTAAAACTAGTGTCCGTCATCTGATACGTGGGGTGATGGAAATAGTGTTGCAAAATTCTGAACCAATTAATATGTTTAATTACTAGTATTATACTGACCAAAACTTGCAATCCAGCCAAACAAAAACCATACTTGGACCCCAAAACTTTCAACAGCACATCTTAGAGCAGTAGCAGAGGGAAAATCTGCCAGTATTAAATAAGAGGGAGTAAAAAGCCATGCTATTCTATTGCAGTAGATCCAAATGTGCCCACCATCTTCTTTCCTCAAGAGCTAGGAGATATGAGAGAAACAATCCTATTGGGCCTTAAGAGGACCATTAAGGCTTTAACTATGTTCATCATGCATGGGTAATTCACTAGGTTTGTATCCTGAGGTGTCTTGATTGTAAAAGTCAATTTGACTGGTCATGAGAAATAGTTTTTATGCAAAGTCCTTGGAGCAAGTGACTGATTCTGACAGCCCCAAATACTCCAGGTTCTCTGCTGTTGGGGTTGGAGGAAAGCCATTGGTAGCAGCAGGAGGAACAATGGAGGTGGCAAAGAATTCTGCTGGATTGCATTTAGGATTTTCTTGATTCCAGTAATAAAGGTTGTCAAAAGCTTGTGGTAAAGGGCTAGACGCAGGGACATTGCATGGTGTCAGGTACTCTGGATTTTCTACTGCACTGGTGAAACTCATATAGAATGCATTCTTTGGTTCCTTGACAAGCCCATTTTTGCCCATGTGCCTTTTTTGCTTTTCTAGTGTAGATCCTGGTAATCGTAGGTTTTTATTGGGTGGAAGGTTGTTTTCTGGTTGATTTACATACTCTACAGGGAAAAGAAAGAAAAGAATAAGAATAGTAAAATGCAGGTTATGGTAGCTTGCATGCTTATCAACAAAAACTACTAACTGCACTCATGACAATTTTTTTCAATCCAAATTTAATAAAGGTTAGAAACTTAATTTGAGGACATGCATCCTCAGCCATCCTGCTGTTCCATGAGAATCAGCGTTCAGGTAAGACAACGTATAATCCAATACAAAATATCTGAAATACTCAATATGCCATTATACAGAGAAAGGCTGTACAGCACGTGGCTACACACCTATCAGGATCTATATAGGGTTGCTTAAACTAAACATAGTTTCTTAACATTGTGCTGCAGAGAAAAAAGATTTAAGAATTTGCAAACTACATAAATATCCCAAGCACTGTTCTACTTTCAAAATCAAACTGCTATGCTGTCTTCCAATAAAGAAAATAGCAAATACCTGGTATGACAGCCAAGCTTAATGGTGCAGCATAGCTCTTGTTATCAGGATTCTCCTTTTCATTAACTGATGCACTTGTGGGATCTTCACTATAGCGCTGAAGAGAAGAATCAGGTGACTGCAAACATGCTGAATTCTGCACTGCTTTGCTTGCTGCATAGTCTTCCTCACGCACATCAGTGGGGATGCTTTCTGACTCTTCAGAAAGGGATGGCCCCAAGTATGGATATTGAGGAGACTCCTCAGTCTCTTCTGCATCTAATTGAGTCTCTAGAACATTCTAGAAGAAAACAGTTCAAAAGAGCTTTAAAAACGGGATGCTATAAGAGCATGCTATGGATCTAGATCGGCATTTTATAGGAAATGTAATTTACACACCCACCCACACACACACGATGGCTGTCTGTACTTATATACACACACGAGCCAGTTTGGTCTAGTGATTAAGGCACCAGGCTAGAAAGAGATAGATCATATGTTCAAGTCTGCCTTAGCACCAGCAATAGCACTTAGACTTATATAACTTCTCTCATAGCCCTTTCTAATTGGGTTACATAGTCAGTATATTACGTCCAACAATCTGAGTCCTCATTCTCAGAAGGATAGAAGGCTGAGTAAACCTCAAGCTGGTCAGAACTGAACTCCTGGAGTGAGTAGTGAGTTAGTCAGCAAAATTGCATTCTAACCACTCAGCCACCACGGCTCTTAGCTATGAAAACCAGGATTTGAGCCAGTCACTCTCAGTCCAATTCACCTCACACGGTTTTGTTGTGGGGAAAATAGGAAGAGGAAGGTGTGTTAGATATGTCTGCAGGTTGAATTATTTGTAAAATAATAAAGCCGTAGTTTACAAATTTGGGTTTTAAAAAATGTACAGTTTTAAACTAATATACATTCAAGTCTTCTACTTGAATTTTTGAGCAAAAATTAGCAAAACAAAATAACTTGCAAGAGTTTTGCTAAAAGTACTGTATGTTCGTCATTTCTCTCTCTCTCTCTTTCTTTCTCTCTTTCTCTTTCTTTCTGTCTCTTTCTCTCTTTCTTTCTCTCTCTCTCTTTCTTTTTTCTTTCTTTCTTTCTCTCTCTTTCTTTTTTTTCTTTCTTTCCCTTTCTTTCTTTCTTTCTCTCTCTCTCTCTCTCTCTCTCTCTCTCTCTCTCTCTGTCTCTCCTTCGTCCGCCCATCTCTGTCACTCTGTGTGTGTCTGTCTGTCTGCCTGTCTCACATTCAAGCACTTAATCACTCATTCTGTGTCTCTGTCTATCTTTCTCTCCCTCCCTCCCTCCCTCTCTCTGTCTCTCCCTGTCTCTGTGTGTGTGTCTGTCACTCTCTGATTCCCCCCTCCCTCCTTGTCTCTCTCTGTGTCTGTGCCTCTCTCTGTCTGTCTGTCTGCCCCCCACCCCCCGCGGACCCTCCTCAGCCCAGCCCGCCGCGCTTACTCACTCGCCTTAGCCTGGCGGCTCCGGCCGCCCGCTGCACTTGCTCGCTTGTTCCGGCTACTTCCAGGCTCCGTGTGTGTGGGGGAAGGAACGGCGTTCAGTGGGTGACCCACTGGACACCGGTTCCCTCCAATCGCCCTGGAAGTAGCCTGGCTCACCCGCCCGCCCGTTTGCTCGCTCAGGCTACTTCCAGGGTTGAGAAGGCTCCCTGTGGGGTGGGGAAGGAACGGTGTTCAGTGGGTGACCCATTGGACGCCGGTTCCCTCCAATCGCCCTGGAAGTAGCCTGGCCCGCCCGCCCGCTCGCTCAGGCTATTTCCAGGGGTGAGAAGGCTCCATGTGGGGGGGAAGGAACAGCGTTCAGTGGGTGACCCACTGGACACCTGTTCCCTCCCCCGCCCGCAGAGCCTCCGCACCCCCTGGAAGTAGACGAGTGGCCGGCATGCCGGCTGGGGAGGCTCCATGGAGAGAGGGAGGGAAGGAATCGGCGGCCGGTAGGTAGGGTTGCTCCGGCGGGTCCCAGGAGTCCTACCGTCGGCGAGGGTGGAGGAAGAGCCACACTTGAGGGGCCAAAGAGCCGCATGTGGCTCGCAAGCCGCGGTTTGCCGACTACTGTTCTAGTCTAACAATCTTTGAAAATATTTGTTTTTTCCCTTTTTTTGTTGACCTTTTTTTTTGGGGGGGGGGGCTTTTGCCTCAAAGCAAAATTTTGTACTACAGACTTCAACTGCTTGGTGATACTGGCCGCTGATTGGCAGATTCCTTTCCCCCCCTTCCCACCCATGCTTAGAAAGCAAGTGCCAATCTTTTTCACTATGCAGACAGGTGGCACTGACTCCCGTCTATGATTCCATTGGAAGAAACATTAGACATTATTATATAGGCATATTTTTCACACTTAGCAATTTTAAACTATATGGACCTAGCTCCTCGAATCCCCCAGTTTCTGGGAATTGAAATCAACACACCTTAAAATTGCCAAATCTGAAAACATTGATCTAGTCTGACCCTCCACTCAGAGTTTGAGTTGCTTGTAGCTGGAAACAAGAACTATTTTTATTGAGCCATCTAAGGAAGAGTTTTAAAATATTGTTTGCCTAAATTAAAACAGTCCTTAAACGAAAAAAAGATTCCCTATTCCTAGGTAGGAGAAATATAGCGTGGCATAATCAAGATACAAACTGGTTTTGACGGTTTTGCATATTATAAATTAAATCATATGCTTACTCTTGTGGAGGAAATCCTAGATCGATAGTCAGCTGACGTTTCACCACTGAAAAAGCCCTGATGGGGGACAAGGTATTCTTCTGCATCCACCAAGTCTTGCATTTCTTCCTCCTCCAGCAAAGTGCGATAGAAAGTGCTGTCTATGGGGCTGGCAAGACCCATCTTTTCATCATTCTATCAAGAAAAACAAACATGCAAATGCTTGCATCTCCCAAAATTCTCTTGCTTCCTGTGAAAGTATCGACTAGGCTTATAGTAGCACCCTGGATAGTCAAAATTAATATCCTCATAGTGCAATTGTGTCAGCTAAGGCTGTGAAGATGACTTATCAAAGGTCATCTAATATTTTCATGATGAAAATGGGAACTTAAATGGGGAATGTCATGGTTCACAGCTTATGGCTTTATATTAGGGGGCACTAAGCCAATATCCATCTATCTTCTGCAATCTTATACAAGATTCAAACTAAATACCACTTTGGCAGCAGAGGACTACAAACAGAAAGCAATACAGCAAAAGTTTACTACCAGTATTTCTAATTACTTACACCTCCTATACAATGCAACCCCAGAACATAAATCAGAGATAAAAATCTAGAACTCTCAAAGCCACACTGCCCCCTGAAAGCTTTGGATGTAGATCCTAGAATGTTCCCAATTATTGCTTAAAGTGGAGAAAAGAAATTATGAAGTAATCGGAAAGTATTCATTATATGTAATTAGTTAAATTACAGTTAAATACCAAACAAAACAAAATCAATCTTTTTATCCTGAATGGACCCCCTTTATCTTGGTGTTATGCACTTTGTAAAATGCCACTCCCAGCAAGTAACTTAAAAGAAAACTGGGCTTTCCCTTGTCTACCCAATATAGCTTCTCACATCTATTGGATTAACAATGAGTTTCGGATGCAGAAAATTGGAAGCAGAGCTGATGAAAATATTCCAAACTCAGATAAAATATAATACACACATAAATTCGTAATATTGTCATGTGATATTAACTTAGCTAATTCCTGCTCTTCATTGTATGAGAATATCCATATACTATGCTCCTTCTGAGTCAATTTGAAATTGCACTTTCTATAAATTTGGACGCTGGATAAGTGAAATGGTTGCTTATATTATAAAAGCTACAATGCATTGTCCATTTGTTCTGAAGGCTACAACGTTAAGAACAGACACATATTGTTGCCTGAAAGCTAGTGAAGGTTCAAATATGTGATCTTATACCACTGAGGTAAAGATGGACATTAAACCAATACTTATTAGTCTAATTAATTTTCCTTGGTGTAAAATATTTCCCTATGTCCAGACTTCCTACGTCCAAAGCACAGGGAGAAATTTAGACCACTGAGGTCTCGATTAAAAATAAGGCTATGAATCTAACACCTGATAGGACAACTCTGGGTATATCTAGTTGATCAAATTTTGAGAAACAATGTTATTCTAGCTGGACTTAATCTGGTGTAACAGGAAGATCTTTTAGTTTTTCTTCCCCTTTCTCTCCACTATCCCTACTGTTGTGGAATAAAAAAGTTGGGAGAAAGTGCAATCCTCTTGAAAGTAAAATATCATCCTCACCTGAATAACCACAAACCTCTGAGGATCCCTGGCCATGCGGGTGAATTCAGTGACCAATTCTCGGAACTTAGGCCGGCATTCTGAGTCAATCATCCAACCTGCAGGGCAAAAAGAGAATATGTATATCTATCCAAATTAAGTCCTCCTTATAAGAAAAAGAACTAGTTCCTCTAATAATGGGAAGGAGAATAGTGGGGGGGAAAACATGATTCTTGCAAAGATCAGCTAACTAACACGAAGAAGGAAGAAAACACAGGAAATATTATCATGACTTCTGAAAATTCAAAATATTTATTTATCTATTTTAGAACCTTAATTAAAAGATTGCTTTTAATCTCCTACAATGTTTTTCATATTGTAAACCTAAATATTATGCACTTCAGGGGTGGGGGGTGTAATTGTGTGCCAGACAATTCATACCTTTGTTTCTTACAGGAAAGAGTACAAATCTCTGAATACACTAAAGATGCCTAATCCAATTTGGCAGAAAACCCAGGCAGAAGACAGGACAAGAAGTCACTGTCCACTTTTAAATAGCTATATCTAGAACAGGGGTCCCCAACCTTTTTTGCACCAGGGACCAGTTTCATTTTAAAGAAAATTCTGCGGACCTGCTGAGTGGCTCAGCAGTCATGTGACTGGGTGGGCGTGGCCAACTTGGAAAATGTGAAATTCACTTAACAATGGTCTTGCTTAGCAACCAAACTTTCGGTCTCAATTGTGGTCATAAGTTCTTTCTTTCTTTCTTTCTTTCTTTCTTTCTTTCTTTCTTTCTTTCTTTCTTTCTCTCTTTCTCTTTCTTTGTCTCTGTCTCTCTTTCTTTCCCTCTTTCTCGCTCTCTCTATTTCTTTCTTTCTCTCTTTCCCTTTCTCTCTTTCTTTCTCTTTATTTCTTTCTCTTTCTTTTTCTTTCTTTCCCTCTTTCTCTCTTTTTCTTTCTCTCTCTTTCTCTCTTTCTGTATATTTTTCTGTGTCTTTCTTTCCTTTCTGTCTCTCTTTCTCTCTGTCTTTCTCTCTCTCCCACTTTTTCTTTCTTTCTCTTTTTCTTTCTCTCTCCTTCATCCGCCCATCTGTCACTCTATGTGTGTGTGTGTGTGTGTGTGTCTGTCTGTCTGTCTTGCATTCACTCAATCACTCATTCTGTGTCTCTGTCTATCTTTCTTTTCCTCCCTCTTTCTGTCTCTCTATGTGTTTCAGTTCATAGGCAGAGCTTGGTCGCTCGTTCGCTCGTTCAGGCTCCGTGGCTAGTTAGGAACCGGGCCGCAGGGCTGGAGAGGAGGAGGAGGGAGGAGGGAGCAGCCCATTGGGCAGAGCGCACGGGAGAACGCAGGAGGATGGTGGGGGCTCTTCCTCCACCCTCGTCGACGGAGGGACTCTTGGGCGCTGCCGGAGCAACCCTCCCTATGGCCGCCAGTTCCCTCCCCCTCCGCAGCCCCTGGAAGAAAACGAGTGGCCAGCATGCCAGCAGGGGAGGCTCCGCGGGGGGGAGGGAATCGGTGGCCGGTAGGGAGGGTTGCTCCGGCGGCGCCCAGGAGTCCCTCCGTCGACGAGGATGGAGGAAGAGCCGTACTCCAACGGCGCGAACAGCCGCGCCTGCGTTCTCCCGTGCGCTCTACTCAGGGGGCTGCCCCCTCCTCCTCCTCTCCAGCCCTGTGGCCCGACTCCTACCCAGCCACGGACCGGCACCGGTCCGCGGCCCGGGGGTTGGGAACCCCTGATCTAGAATACATGTTGCTTTTGATTTTTGAATGGAAGCATGCTTTCCAAATACTAAACACTGCCAAATATAATATTCTATGCTTTAAAAAATATTTCAATAAAACAAAATTGAATAAATAGCAGCAAATATAGTAGTTGATTAAAAAAAATTAAGCAATTTACAAAAAATTAAACCAATGGTTTTTAACTAGCAAATGTTGGAAGGCATATTTCTAAAAAGAAGAAAGCTACTTCACAAAACAAAACTTCAAATTCAATTACCATATTTTTTGGAGCATAAGACACACCTTTTTTCCTCTAAAAAGAGGCTGAAAATTTGGGTGCGTCTTATACATCGAATACAGCATTTTTTGCCTCCTGAAGCCCCACTCCTTCACCTAAGTTGCCGGGCATAGCCTTATGGAGGCTTTCAGAGAGCTCCTGGGGGCTGGGGAGGGCAGAAATGATAAAAAAAACAAGGTGTTTTTTGCACACACACACCCAGCCCCCAGCAGCCCTCTGCAAGCCCCCACAAGGCTATTCATGCCTTTTATTTGGAAAAAAATGGGCCTGTTTTGCGAAAAAATGGGCCGTTTTGGGGGAGGTTTGCAGAGCGCAAAAACTCCCTCCCCCCCCTTTTCGGAAAGCTGTTTAGTTAGAGGGATTGATGAGAATTACATTGGTCAAGTGCTGTGCTTGCAGAAACAAAGATTTAAGTGCTACAGATTATCAGTGATTTCCTTTTCCAGCACATGGGTAAATACACCTGGAAACATCTAGCTGCCTACCTACTCTCTCTCTCCCTAACTACCTACTGTATTTCTTTCTCCCCCTTCTCTATCTATCTATATACTTACCTACCTACCTACTCTCTCTCTCCCCCTCTACCTATCTACTGTATTTCTCTCTATTTTTCACTCTCTATCCCTCTACCTAACAACCTACCTTCTCTTTCTCTCTCTCCTCCTACCTGACTACTGTATTTCTCTCTCTATTTTTCTCTCTCTATCCCTCTACCTACCAACCTACCTTCTCTTTCTCTCTCTCCCCAGACCTATCTACTGTATTTCTCTCTCTCTATCCCTCTCCCTACCTGCCTACACACATTCTCTCTCCATACCTACCTACTGTATTTCTCTCCCCCTTTATCTACCTACTTAACTAACTACTCTCTCTCCACCTACCTATCTACTGTATCTCTCTATTTTTCTCTCTCTATCCCTCTACCTACCAACCTACCTACTCTCTCTCTCCCTATCTACTGTATTTCTCTCTATTTCTCTCTATTTCTCTCTCTATCCCTCTACCTACCTACCTACACACTCTCTCCCTACCTTCCTACTGTTTTTCTCTCTGTCTCTGTCTCTCTCTCTCTACCTACCTACCTATTCTCTCTCCCTCCCTCCCTCCCTCCCTACTGTATTTCTCTCTCTTTCTCTCCCTCTCTATCCCTCTATCTACCTACCTACTTTTTTATACTCTGGTGTGTCTTATACTCTGAAAAATATGGTATATTCTTTGAAAAAACAGTCAAAATACTGTCATATCTTAGAATCATGGAATTGGAAGTGACCTGTGAGGTCATCTAATTCAACTTCAATACAGTTAGATTCAATACAGTTAGACTTGCCCTCATTCTCTTCCTGCTTCATTTTTTAGGACAGCTAGAGGCTAAAGCTAAACAAATTACAGCAATCAACCAACTATATGGTTTGTATTTTATTATACCACAGACTTTGCTAATCTGATGCTGCTCAGAATTATCGGAGGTATAATTTTCAATCTAGGGTTAGTAACCAGAATATCTTTTCACCCTATTAAAAACCTATTACTTATTCCTAATTGCTTACATTTAACCATAATCATATAGACATCAATGGTGCATATAGGTGGCTGGGGCAATCTCTCTCCTTTTTCCAAAAGATCAGGAATCTCCCGGGCTGGGATACCATCATAAGGCTTTGCACCAAAAGTCATCAGCTCCCAAACAGTAACACCTGGTGAAAGCAGAAGAGAGAGAGAAAGAGAAAGAGAGATTTCCATGAAGGAACAGTAAAGTTTTCACAATGGAAGTTAATTGAAAGGAGAAAAGACTACACATACCGTAGCTCCACACGTCACTTTGATGAGTAAATCGTCTGCGCAAGATGGACTCTAAGGCCATCCACTTGATAGGCACCTGGTCAAAGAAATCAATAGTGTACAGATAACCACAAATCACATCTATGCCGGTTAGTTTCAAGCAGTACCGTTATTTGAAAGTTTTTAGATCCTGCTTAGAAATGGTTGTGGTTAATTAAAATGATTCTCAATACAAAGGTAAGTATTATTTGGCACCTGAAAATGTCCCATTTCAGACTCAACAGGTGGGGAAACAATCTGACAGAATAGCCAGAAAATTTTGCTTGGAGAAATATCCCATCGTATATACTGACTCCTTGTATGCAATAAGTACAGTATAGTTTATCTATCCTAGTTCCAAGCTCTCAAAAATGTCACCAAATTATTTTTTTCAGCTCTATTTCATTTTGATATTTGGACGTTTTAAAAAGATTTGGAATGATCGCTGTTTGCTTCCTGAAACCCTTCTGCTAAAGCTCTTCTTTCTTTAATTTTGGAAAAAGATAGTGGTACTGCTGGTATTTTTTCTCACTGAATTTCAGCAGTGGAATCTTAACAAATTAGGGAGATGCAAAACAGAGTTCAAATTGGTCATTCCTACTTTAAAAAAATACAATGTAGAAAGGGATTTAGAAAGTTCATTCTGTTGATTGTGCAATTCTATCCTGTTGCTCTTCCATTTTTAAACTTGCTTAATTTTATATTTTCAATGTGTTGCTTTGGACAGAAGGAGAAAATGAGGAAAACTGAGATAATATACTTTCAGGGCCTTAATTTAAGAAAAAGAAGGAATCAATTTATACATTAGAAAGAAGAGGCAAACCAGTGGAAAGGATGACATCAATGAGAAGGACTAAGTGTATTATTCACAAACATTCCTTGAATATAAACTGTGAAATGTAATCTGAAATTTATAGAAGTTGTCACTCTTGTTCTATGTGTGTGTGGGGTGACAAGACAAAAAATATTTTCAAAGTACTAGCCAGCCTTCGTTCAGTAGAGATTGTGCTCTTTACTTTACAAAAGTTAAACATTATCAATCAAATATTATTTGCAGTTGTTTTGGGTTACAGCAACAGAATTTCATCTGTTCAACTAATGCATCTTCCATCTGTAATTTCTCCAGATACACTGGAGTACTTTCATAATCAGTATCTCTCACACTTGACAACTTTAAGATTTGCAGGTTCAACTCCTAGAACTCCCAGCCAGCAATGCTGCCTCAGATCATACAAGTCTAACTAACTACGGGGATTCTAATTCAAAATATCTAGTCGGTAGCAAGTTGAAGGAGGCAGTTCACAGCCATGTGTTAGGAGAGAGCTAAGTGCACTTACTATTATGTACTGTACAGGTAAATGTAGCATTTCCTCACAGAACCTATCTACATTTGGGCTATTAATTAAGGAATATTGCCTTGTCCCACCTTCCCTCCATCAGCATGATATTCTGTTTCATCAATGTCCAATAGTCGGGCCAATCCAAAATCTGTAATCTTCACATGATTTGGGCTCTTCACCAGGACATTGCGGGCAGCCAAGTCCCGGTGAACCAAACGGACATCCTCCAGGTAGCTCATGCCCTGAAAGAGAAGCAAAAACTATTTGTTTTGTTGGCCAAGAAGAAATATTGATGGATCGCCTTAAGAAAATGTATTCCTATCCATATTAATTATAACACTATAATTGATGCTATTATTAAAATCAATTTCTTTTATATCATCAGAAAGTTGCTGAAATTTAATTTGTAAGCAAAAGTACAAAAGTTTCCCAGGATGTTTCAGATGTCAATGATTAGTCAGGCTAATGATTTAATATATGAAACTAATTATGTACTGAACTAGACAGTTATTCTCTTTTCTTGATTTTAAAAACACCTATAACTCTTGAGAATAGATGTCCAAAATACTGGACATAGTTTTCTATATCTTTCTATTGCCAGTCTCTGATTGGAAATACAAAAGATGGAAATTGACTTTTGTTTTTACAAAGAAAGAACAACTTTCATTTTATACAAATTATATTTCTCAACTTCCAGTCCTTGAGAAAGAGAGATTCTGAGGTAAGACAGCTATGGAAAAATGTTCTAGTAAGAATAGAAAGATTCGTAAGGACAATTAAGAAAGACTATATAAGAGAGGTGTGGAGGAAAATAATGCTATTGATTAAAATTGAGCAATTCCTTCAAAATCTCTCTTGTTTTGAATGTACAGTATTCTGCCTTTCTTCATAAGAGGAATTTGAGCAAATATCTTTTCCAATTATAGAAGAGTTAAATATAGATACTAGATAGTTCCATCCAGTAGCATATTAATAAACTGAAAAACCTTTTTCGACATTGAAGCCTTCAATATAACACCCTTTTAGCATTCTTTTCAGATCTGTCCAGTTGGTGGTTTGTAAATAGGTTGTGTTGATGTTAAGATCAGAAGCATTTCTTGCTTTTAGTCAAAGCAGATGAAAAATGGAAAAGCAGAAAACTAATTTGATAGAATGATTATATATGGTAAAGATAGCTTTAAGACCTAGAAAGACTTGAGTAGTACTTGTACCCATGAACCAAAAGGGTTAAAGGTAAAGGTTCCCCTCGCACATATGGACTAGTGGTTCCTAACTGCTCATCTCCCTTTCAAAGCTGAAGAGTCAGCGCTATCTGAAGAAGTCTCTGGTCATGTGGCCGGCATGACTAGATGCCAAATGCGCTATACAACCATTTCCCTAGCTAACGTTCCACTTACCTTAGCTATCTGCACACACCAGTTGAGGAGGTCCTGGGATCCAATGCGGTCCTTATTCTCCCGCACGTAATCCAGAAGACAGCCGTATGGCATGAGCTGAGTCACAAGCTGCACTGTGGAGGTGAGGCAGATTCCCAACAGCCGCGAGACGTAAGGGCTGCCTACACCTGCCATAACATATGCCTCCTGTTGGAATAGAGAAGGATGGAAGTGAGGGATCCTGTGTAGGAAGAGAACTATCTGTAGGAGATTACCAGGCTGAGCCCAAGGGAAATCAAACACATCATTCATCATCTTGAGCCCCTATGCTGCTGAAAGAGACCTAACTCCAGCCCTCTTTGAAATTTGTTGAATTTTATTTGGCAGCAATTTGCCTTAAGCATTAGTAGATCAGATTTTTGTGTATAGGTTGCAAAGAATAAACTTGCATTGCTTTTGAATTCTATCCTGGCTCCTGTTTTTTTGTGCCTGACACTATAGAGAGACCAACAAACACAAACAACAGGAACCATGTAATAAATTAGGTAAAGATGGGGAGGTACACTGTCCTTTTCTGGAAAGAATACACCCTTCCTGGGAGATCATCACAAGTTTTCTTACATCCAAAATCTCCTTGTTGGCTTTAGGTGAAGTGTTTTCCCTCAGGACTTTGATAGCTACTGGGATCTTCACATTCTCTCCATCTGGAATCCACACACCCTGCAAGGACAAGATAATAATAATAATAATAATAATAATAATAATAATAATAATAATAATAATAATAATAATAATAATAATAATAATAATAATAATAATAATAATAATAATGTGATAGATACAATCAGGTTATTCTTTAATCAAGAAAGGATATGAGTATGTGTTATATATACAAAAGAATTCTGTATCAAATTTCTCCAGTGAGTCCAACCCAAATACCCAGTCTCCATAGCAAATTAACCATGGTGATTTTTAAATAGTATTATTCAGCTGCAAACATAATTAGCAGTACTTCTGCTAAATAATCAGGAAATTAATCACAATGAAAATACAGATTTGATTAATAAAAAATGTGATAGAATATATATGGCACAACAGTTTCCCCGTCACCTGGAGGAAGTTGACTATCTAGATCCGCGCCAGTCCGGCTTTCGGCCCGGGCATAGCACCGAGACGACATTGGTCGCGTTGGTAGATGATCTCTGGAGGGCCAGAGATGGGGGATGTTCCTCCATCCTGGTCCTATTAGACCTCTCGGCGGCTTTCGATACCATCGACCATGGTATCCTATTGCATCGGCTGGGGGGGTTGGGGGTGGGAGGCACCGTTTTACGGTGGTTCTCCTCCTACCTCTCTGGCCGATCGCAATTTGTGCGGGCAGGAGAGCAGAGGTCGACCCCGAGACCCCTCACATGCGGGGTGCCTCAGGGGTCGGTCCTCTCGCCTCTCCTGTTTAACGCATACATGAAGCCGCTGGGCGAGATCATCCGTGGTTTTGGGGTAGAGTACCACCTGTACGCTGATGACACCCAGCTGTACATATCTACCCCAAACCACCCCAACGATGCCGTAGCGGTGATGTGCCAGTGCCTGGAAGCCGTGCGGATCTGGATGGGAAGTAACGGACTTAGGCTCAACCCGACCAAGACCGAGTGGCTGTGGTTTCCGGCTGCCCGATTCAACCAGCTCTCTCCAACGCTGGCCATAGGGGGCGAACATCTTGCCCCTGTGGATGGGGCGCGCAACTTGGGTGTCCTCCTGGATACACGGCTGTCCATGGAAGATCAAGTGACAGCCGTGGCCAGGAGGGCGTTTTACCAGGTTCGCCTGGTACGCCAGTTGCGCCCCCTATTGGATCGGGACGCCCTTCGCACAGTCACTCATGCTCTCGTGACATCCCGACTGGATTATTGCAACTCTCTCTACATGGGGCTCCCCTTGAGGTGTACCCGGAGGCTTCAGTTGGTCCAGAATGCAGCCGCGCGAGCAATTATGGGCACCTCTAGGTTTGCCCATGTAACACCGCTGTTGCGCGAGCTGCACTGGCTACCTGTCGTCTTCCGGGTGCGCTTCAAGGTGTTAGTTACTATCTTCAAAGCGCTCCATGGCTCGGGACCTAGCTACCTGCGGGATCGGATCCTGCCCCATACATCCTCACGGCCGATTCGCTCCCACAGAGAGGGACTTCTCCGGGTGCCGTCCACTAGACTTTGTCAGCGGGCGGCGCCCAGGGGAAGGGCCTTCTCTGTGGCGGGCCCAGCCCTCTGGAATGACCTTCCCCCCGATATCAGGACAACCACGGACCTCCGCTCCTTCCGCTTAAAATTAAAGACGCACTTTTTTCGTCTGGCCGGCCTTGGGTAGTCTCTTTTTAGGTCAGGGTTTTTTAGGGGTAATTTTTAGTTTAGTTATGGGTTTTAGCGCAGGATTTATTTAATCAATTTTTAACTTTGTATTTTGTATTTGTTTGTGGTCTATTTGTATTTTTAATTGCCTGTGCCCCGCCTCGAGTCCCCTTGGGGAGAGAGAGCGGGATAGAAATTAAAATTATTATTATTATTATTATATATATAATACATTTTTCAGAATGTTGCAACAAAACATTCAGTTTGAGCATTTGGGAGATCTAAAGCACAAACGTGTTTTACCATTACAAATACAGATAAAGGGGGGGGCGTGGCTAATGATTGAGTAGCGAGAGGACGTTCCTCCATTTCGTAGGTTTTTTTTTTTAACAAAATGTGGATTAAAAGTGATTAAATGCACCGTTAGAAGCTGAGATTGTTTACAACGGGTTTGGAAAGGCGGAGGAGTGAGTAGATTGATTTTTACACCGATAGATCAAACCGGACTGCTTGAATTTTAAAGTTTCGTTTCTTCGTGGGAAAGCAGAGGTTTGACCGAAGCGGCTGAGGTAGGCAGTTTGCCTTTGTTTTGACAAGCACCGTGAGTAAAAGTTTCTTTTACTCGCTACGAGGCATAAACACAGGCTTGAAAGTTAAGTAAACAGCGGAAGATTAGCTGAGGTATGTGGATTGCAAGCTTTTGAACTTTTGAACTTTTTAAGTGGATTGTTTATGCTGAATGTAGCGAGTGAGCTTCTGGCAACGCCTATAAAGATACAGATACTGTATTTTATGAACTATGGATTATAGCCTTTTTACTTTTGTTTTGACTTCTTTGGTGCTTTAAAAGCCGTCTCAGCTTTATTTTACTTGGGTTTTTGCTCTTTTTCTTCAATAAAGACCCTCTTGGCAGGTTTATTTCTTTTCTTTAAAAAAAAAAAGAGACTACTGATTCGACACGATGACTCAACAGCCTTCTGAACTTGAACGAATCATAGGGGCATTAAATACAATTGGGGAAAAACTAACTGTTGTAACTGACCGTTTGGATAATTTGACATTGGAAATTCAAAAAACCAAAGAAGAGATTAGTGACATGAATATCAACTTTGCAAAGCAAAACGTGGAAATTAATTTTATGAAGGATGATATTAAACAGATTTATGTTCATGAGGAACAGTCTGATCGTAAGTTTGAAGGGATTTTTAAAAAAAATCAGCAACAGGATAGGAGAATCAGTCTTTTGGAAGAAGATGCAAGAAAATATAATGTTGTTATTCGTGGAATTTCGGAGGATAGGGTGGATAATTTGAAGCAAAGAATGTTAAAATGGCTGAATGAACTTGATGCATCAATTGTATACACGGCAGCGGACTTAGTAAGTGTTTTTAGAATCGGTTATAAGAGACAAAGTGGAGCTAATAGAAATGTTCTTGTGAGATTTGCAAACCTTGGAGATAAATTAGAAGTCATGGGAAAAATAAGGGACCTGGGAGAACCCCCAAAATTTGAGGGGAAGGAAATTCAAGTTTTTCCAGATATATCCAGAGAAGAAAGAGCATGGAGATTTTTTTTAAAACCAATTACAAAAGTCCTGAGAGATAATGATATTAAGTATAATTGGAGACCATTACAGCAGTTGAAATTTTTTTACAAGGGGAGAATGCAAACTATTACTTCGGAAACGGATGCCATAAGACTGATACGGGAGCTCGGGCTGATTGAGAAAGACGAGGATTTAACAGAAATTAAAGATCATATGCTTAAGATGGGTGGAATACAAGTGGAATCTCCAACATTGGAGGAAAAAGGAGCAGTTGGTGGTCAAGATCCTAAAAGTTTAAAACGGAAAGAAATCTCTCCGGCAATGTCCGAACATAAGAAAACCCGTGAAGAAACCAAGCGAGCGTCAGCCAAGGAGGAGGATCTTAGAAGAAAGCAGGAAGCTGAGTGCGGGGACAAGCCAGTGTTATCTTCTTTTTTTGAAAGTGGAATACAAGAATAACCCGAAAGAAATGACCCGATCATGGGCATGTTCCCCCCCCACACTCTTTATATAGAGGCGTAACTCGAAGGAGGATGTGGGGGGTGAAGATTAATTGTTATTTGTTGTTGTTGTGTTTTAAGTTTGTCCTTGTTGTGTCTTATGTCTTTTTTTTTGTATGTTATTTTCGTTTGGTGTTGGGTGGGCACGTAAAGGAAGAGAAGGGGCTAGGATTAAAAAAGTTACCGCGTAAATGCGGTTTATAAAAATAATGACATGGAACGTGAAGGGCACAGGTAGCCAAATAAAGAGGAGGAGATTGGAGCTTAAAATTAAAAGGGACTTACCAGACATATTATTTTTGCAGGAAACTCATCAAAAATCTGAGGATTTCAATAGAATGAATATAAAGGGTATGCAAGTTTATGAAAAATCTTTCGGAACCTCCAAAGCTAGAGGAGTGGCAACATTGATATCAAATAGGGTATATTTTGAAAAAAAAACAAGTAATTAGAGACGAGGAAGGAAGATATTTAATAATTATAGGGAATATTAATGAGCAAAAAGTGACACTGGTTAATTTATATCTACCAAATGAAAAACAAAAGGGATTCCTTGATAAAATAACTAAGATTTTGGAAACTGAAAGTGTAGGGAAAGTGATTGTGGCGGGGGATTTTAACATGATTAGAGATAAAATAGATAGCACTAACCCCACCCGCTTTAGAGAAACAAATAAAGGGGAAATTTTAAATAAATGGATGTTTCGAAATAGTGTGGTAGATGTTTGGAGGGAGTTGAAAGGTACTGAAAGGGTGTACACTTTTTGCTCTAAGGTACATAATACATATTCAAGAATTGATTATATTTTTGTCTCTAAAGACCTGTTGAATAATATAGATAGAATAGATGTGGGAGTTTTCAAGGACTCCGACCATGCAGAAGTTACGATGGATATAGATTTTAATTTTAGAAAAAAAGAAAGAGGTTGGAGATATGATGGAAAATTGTTTAAAAAGGAGGAAGATAAAACATGGATTCTTAAAAAGTGGGAGGAAAGTTGGAGATTCAACGATAATGGAGAGGTTAAATTTGAAACTGTTTGGGACACGATGAAAGCAGTATTTAGAGGAGAAAGTATTAAGTTGTCAAGTAGGAAATACAGAGAATATAGAAGTAAAATGGAACAGGATACAAGACAGATTAAGGTATTGGAGAACCAATTTTTACTTACAAAGGATAGAAAATGCTTGGAGGAATTGAATTTACTAAAAACTAAACTGATAGAAGAAGATATAGAATTGGTTAAAAAAAATATAAGATAATTAAACAGGGATTTTTTTGAATTTAGTAATAAAAACTCTAGGTTATTAGCAAGGATGGCGAAAAATAAAAGTGAAAAGAGAGAAATCGGCTCCTTGATAGATGAAAAAGGTACAAGATGTTATAAGAGACTGGAGAAATGTGAAGTAGTTAGGAAGTTTTTTCAAAAATTATACTCAAAGAAATCAATTGATTTGGAAAAATTGAAAAATCATCTTGAAAAGTATGCTGTGAAAATAGATCAAACATATAAGGACTTGATGGAAGGAGATATTACACATGATGAGATTAACGAAATAATACAAGGGATAAAATTAGGGAAGACTCCAGGTGAAGATGGGTTACCTGCTGAATTTTATAAAGATTTTAAAGAAATAATAATACCAAAATTGCAAAAATTATTTAATGGAATTTTACACGGTGGAGAAGTCCCGATGTCATGGAATAGAACGGTAATAACTATAATTTCTAAACCTGATAAAGATTTGGAGAGGATCGAGTCCTATCGACCCATTTCTTTAATTAACCAGGATGCCAAAATATTTACTGCCATTATAAGTAATAGGTTAAATAGATTTATAGATGTATATAAGCTATAATCAGGTAGGTTTTGTTAAAGGTAGATATATGAGTGATATAATTAGAAGAGTATTAAATATTATAGATGTAGCTGAGAGTAATGGGGATAAAATAGGTATAGTATCACTAGACATTTTTAAAGACTTTGATTCTGTACAATGGGAAACTATTAAGGTAATTATCGAGGCATTAGGCTTCGGTAATAGGTTTATACATGTTATTTCAAAATTGTATCAAAAAAGTAGTGCAAAAGTGAAGGTGAATGGAATAATGACGGGAGAGATTAAATTGGAAGCAGGTACGAGACAGGGATGTCCCTTGTCCCCAACATTATTTTTATTAATTATGGAAGTTTTGACTAAATTGATAGAAAAAGATGAAGAATTGGAAGGATACAAGGGATATAAGATAAATTTGTACGCGGATGTTACCTTGATTATTTTGAAAGATATAGAGAAAGATTTGAAGAGGATAAATAAACATTTGAAAGAATTTGAAGAAATGACAGATTTAAAGGTAAATTGGTCAAAATCTGAATTATTAATGAACAAAAATGATAAGGAGTGGGAGAGTATGCAAGAACAATTTGGGATAAGAATTAAAAATACACTGAAATATTTGGGAATAACACTTTCACTTAAAGTTAGAGAATTGAAAAAAATTATGATGTGATGTTGAATGAAATAGAGAAAAAGATAGATAAATATAAAAAGATAAAGTTGTCTTGGTTTGGCAGAATTGCAATGTGTAAGATGATGCTGTTACCAAAGTTTAATTTTTTATTTGAGATGCTACCATTAAATTTGACAGAGAAGGATATGGAAGGATATCAGAAGAAATTAGATAAATTCTGCAATGGTGGGAAAAGACCTAGATTAATGAAGAAAATGTGGTATCAAAATCAAAAGGAAGGTGGATTGGGAATTCCCAATCTACTTAATTATTATTGGGCCTATAATATTCGAACTGTAATAAAAATACTTAAAGGAGGAGACGGTCATTGGGGAGATCTAGAGTTAAAGGAGATTAAGAGATTTGGCCCTACATGGTTTTTAGATAAAATAAAAACAAAAAAGGCAATTAACAGTTATTGGTTAAAGGGATTGAGTAAAATTTGGAATAAATTTGTTAAAATGTTGATTCCGGATATATCCTTCTTGGGGAAGACACTTGGAAGTTGGCCGATTAAAACAAATATAAGTCGAGATAAAGTAATTGAGGATGAAAATATAGGAAGTATAGTAAATTGGTTAAGAGCATTAGAAATTGAGAGCAGAAAAAAAGAAATAATTGAAAAATTGGAGCTGAATTGGTTTGAAAAAATACAGGTAGAAAAATGGTCTACGGAAGTAAGGGGAACATGTAAAATAGGCAGAAGTAAAACTGAATTTGAAAGTTTAGTATCTCAAATTATCAAGGATGAAATTGGGTTAAAGGGACTCGTTAGTAAGATATATAAGATTATAAACTTTGATGGAAATCCACAAATGGTAATGAAGACGAATTGGGAGGAAGAATTTAAGATTAAAATATTAGACTCGGATTGGAATGTGAATTGGAAAAGTCGAATTATGAAGATTATGTCTATAAGGATTAAAGAGCACAACTTTAAGGTTGTTTGGAAATGGTATTGGACTCCATTAAGGTTATCATTGATGGATAAAAAAATCAGTAATAAATGTTGGAGATGTAATATGGAAGTGGGAACTTATGAACATATGTGGTATAAATGTGAAAAAATTAAAAAGTTTTGGCAACAATTGGAGGAAATGATGTTTGAAATGATGAAGAAAAGAATAACTTTGAGATCAGAAACTATATTATGACTGATAATTAAGGAATTAGAATTAACAAAATATGAGAAAGAACTGATTAGAATTATGATTATAATGGGTAGAATTATAATAGCAAGATACTGGAAAATAGAGGTAAATATTAAAATAGAAGAGTGGTATTGTGAAATGTGGAAATTAGCTTTAAATGATAAAATGACTTGTGATATTAAATTCAGAGAGGGGGTCTATAAAAAAGACATTTTCTGGAAGATTTGGAACCCATTTGTGGACTATGCACTTGGAACTTTGGATGCCTCGACGCCTGTACCCAGGGAACGCGGATTTTGGAGATCTTAAAAGACAATTGAAGATATCCAAAGAACCAACTCTTCCTTTTGTTTTGTATAGCACTGGGTGGATTATTGTTAAAAAAACAAAGTAAATTTTATGTGTAAATGTATAATTTGTGGAAAATTATAATAAAAATAATAATAATAATAAAAAAAATACAGATAAAGGTGTATTTAACAAATATTGTATTTTATTTGTTTGTTTGTTTGTTTGAAAAATGAAGGAAATAGATTTGGAATGGATCATATAGGTCAGTGATGGCGAACCTTTTCAGCACGGAATGCTGAAAAGGAAGCACGTGTGCGCAGCACCAAGTGCCAAAAAGGAAGCACATTTTGTGCGTGCACTCATCTAGGCCATGACCAGGAAGAGGAATTGCCCAGGGGGCTTGCATGCACCAAAAAATGTATTTCTGGTTTCTGGCACGCCGGCTGGCAAGTCTTCCACTTAGCTGGCTGTAAGTGTACGCTCACTCTTGAAACCAGCTCTTCGGGTTTCCGGCACTGCCACATGCACAAAGGCCAGCTGATCAGCGCATGCATATGTGCGCCAGAGATCCAGAAGAGGAATGGCTGATGGCGCACATGCCAAGGGACATGGCTTTGTGTGCCGCTTTGGGTACGTGTGCCATAGGTTCGCCATCACTGGTATAGGTTCTCTAATCCAACCCTAAGCTCTGTGCAAGATCCACTAAAGCATCTCTGAGAGATAGCCATTCAATCTCTTAAGATCTTTGGGGTATGAGAACTCCACTAACAAAATCATAAATCTGGCAAAAAAAAGGAGGGATCATATAATATGATAATATTTTTTATGAATATCTGGTAGCATTCATTGAAATACTCTGTTCAATGAACAGAACTAGGGGTGCTCAAACCACGTTGACTGGAAAGAATGGGAATATATTTCCATCTGCCTGATCAGTGCCAAGTTGGAAAATGCTAGGCAAGAATACGATTACTGCGTTTTTATACAAGGAAGACTGATCGCAGGGCAAGTGCAACAGCCACAAAGAGTGAACAAATACTGGTCAAATGGATGGCAAAGCAGCACTGATCGCAAGGATAGCTCCATACTTGATCCCCAACTAATTCATTTCTGCTGCTTAATCCTCTCCTCGAATAAAACCAAGAAGGCACTATGGTTTACACTTTAACGGCATTCAAGGCAGTCCTTCAAATTTCAGAGAATTTGCTCATTTTTGCTGATTACAAGGACACTCCACTCACCGTTACAGTCAGGGTCCCTAATCAGCACCACATCTTGGTGATCTCACAAATGATCTTTTCAGCAGCTGAGTCAATTTCCAGCTGAGATCCATCCAAAATCACAGTGAATCTTATTTTTCATTAGAAACAATGAAGCCTACAAAACTTGGAGAGTGGATCGTTTTCTTCATTGGTGGGAACTCTGGATTTATCATATCTTCCAGCTCTTATACATGCTCAGCCATTATTGCTCTACTCCAGTATTTATGTAATCTTTTAAACTGAGCAGAAGGATAAAACCAAAAGATAAATTATTCATTTTTCTTTTGGTTTTATAAAGTATCAATGATACAGGGGGGTAAAATTATGGGGGAATATTGATTGATTACTGATTATAAGAATATTGATTGATCATGTTGTGTTTCCAAGGCTGGTGTGATTCAAGGCTGGTCTCAGTTTGCTTTAGGGAATTTACTGAATGAAAACAGAAAACGAAGGGAGATACTCTGAATTTCTCAGGATGATTTCCAGCCAAAGCTTCACCTGCCATTTGCCCAACTTTAATTATGTAGTTTTCCATTCCTATTCTCACCTTATACACGGTTCCGAAAGCACCTGACCCCAAAACCTTGACTTTTTTCAGTTCTGTCTCCTTGAGAATACGCATCTGAGCCTGGTTTGGAAGAGCTCCACTGGGGGTCAAAGGCTCCACTAACTAGCAGAGTCACAGAAAGAAAGGAACGTAAGAACGAGAGCATAAAAAATAAGTATTTCCTTCCATAAGTCACCAATGCAAGAACATATCGACATTTTCTAAATAGCACAAATGTAAATGAAAACAAAAGCAGTGCTAGGTATCCTTCAGAATTATTTAAACATTTCTATGTTTTAACGTTTTTTTCTGTTAGATTTTTATCCCACAAATCTTCCATATACAATTCAAGAAGGCAAAGGTATCAATACTCTGTATTTCTCCTATTTTCCTCACAACAACCATCTTGTGAGGTGAATTGGACCGAGAGTGAGTAACTGGTCTAAAGGGACGCAGCCAATTTTTTTTTTTAGAATTCACAGTCTTTTGGTTTCTAGGCCTGCATCTTAACCTCTATACTAAATTGACTCTTTCTGTTGTAGCAGCTTTATGAATCTAGGCAATAAGGAGTCAGCTTCTTTGGGTTAAACAGTGGCCAGCCACACCTTTCTAATACCCCTGAAAGCAGTTTATAAAAATAAAGTCCCTCTTCTGGTATTAGTTCCCATGACTCCATACAACAGGGTTTTGGGTTATGATGGCAATTGGGACTGGGATTGCTGTTGCCAAGCGATGCGGTTTCAAAGTATAATGCCACATGATCACATTGCTTAGTGATAGCAATCCCAGCATCCCCAGTTACTGTGTGGGACATTAAGTGGGAAGAAGTAGGATTACTAGGCAAAGAGAGTGGCAGTGCCTTGGGAAGGCCAGAGTAGGCTGCAAAGAGGGCCTCCAGTCCATGGCTGAAGGGAGGCTTAGGAGGGGCATGAGCAGGTTAGGGAACTTGGTTGTGCACAGGAAGAGGTGTGCTTTGGTGGGAGAAAAAGCAGTGGGAGACACTTACCAGAGCAACTTGCAACCTTCCCTATCACCTTCTCCCTTTGATTTTGCTTGTGGGAAGTCAGAAGCTAGGAAAGGTTACAAATGGTGCTATTGTGACCTAGACTCGTGTCACGGTCATACTGTAATCAAGAGCCAGATGTCCAGCATGTGTCATGATTACATGATTAAGAGAAAGCTGTGATGAACAGAACACCAAGGACCGGTTTTGTATGTCATTTGCTTTCACTCCATTACGGGGGAAGGGGTCACAACTTCTGACTATACCTCAGTTTCCTGCAGAAGACGCCTCATGGTATGTTTCCTCTCTTGTTGCTTCCGTCGACTGATGCAAATAATAGTGAGAAGCAACAAAAGCAGGGCAAGGGCAGCACCCACCACACCTGCAATGATTGAACTAGCATGGCTGAAAAGAGAATGGAAAGAGAGAGAGAGATAAACTGTAATCTAAAACAGGAAATGCCAAGCTTTGATCAGTATTTCCCTGGTTGGAACCATCTGGAGATGGTTTATTTGCCCAAAGGATTAGGAGCAAATCAAGTAAACAGCGATACTTTCCCTAATTATCATTGACAATGGCTGGGAAATCAAAGTCACCATATCTTCCTCTTACAGTGACCTTGTTATCTGTGTGTGGGCAATAATGCTGATTTAATTGGTTTCTCTGTCTGGTTCTATAACAGTTCGGAAGATTAAGCACTTCTCAGACACAAGACCTCATCTCTTCCCTTCTGCAACAGATACTTTTCTTTCCCAGATTTCTTTCCCAGTATGCTATCCTTTGGTGAGAAAGAGCAAACTGCTTGTAGACATACTGACATTATAATGAAGCTGAACACAAATCAATATATGGATCATCAGAGATATTTCATTTATTGCCAAATGAGACAGCAGGCCTACCTCCGCTAATGTCCTTTCTTGAACATTATTAGGCAAAAAAAGATCTCACCACTCTCCTCTAGCAAGGTAGCCTATTAATTGTCTCTAAGTAAAACATTTTTTATGTTTACTTTACATAAACTTTGAACATATCAAGCTGATGCCTGCCAAATCAAACCCATTAATTTGCCTAGCTTGGAGGAAAGGAAACAAACTTTAGGGGCCACATTTTCTTTAGAAGGTCTTGAGGTTCCACCTACTATCCAATCTGAGGGTCCATTTATTATTTCTAAGCCTTAGCAAATGGCAGCACATGACTGATTTTGTTCTAGAACCAGTAATTAAACAGACAGGACCTGATTAGTGTCTGGATGAATGACTACCATACCATTCTAACACTGAGAAATTAAAAAATATTCTCAAAGGGTGGCACTTCCCATAAACTTTAAACTTGCAAATTCCTCCTTTGCAAACAATAGGTTTTAGGTACATTATTTTTATTTCATGATAGAAAAAATGAGATAAGAGAAACAAATTATATATTTGTGTGTATATATGTGTGTGTGTGTGTTAGTTTTTTATGAGCTGATCAATAAATATATATATACATATATATATATATAATACCTGGGCTTCTGATCCACAGGGCAGCCAAATTCATCCCGTAGTGCACATCTGGAAAAAGAAAACTGGTGTCACACAATCATTCACTAGCCACGTTTTACTTTAGTGCAGCCTTCCTCAAGCTTTCATTTTAGAAATACTCTTAAAATAATTCCCAGATCTCAGAGAATCCCTGCATAAAGACTACAAAAAAGCCTTCCAGTTCAATTCACTTCTAACCTACACAAACCTTGTTTTCAATGTTTGCAATGATAGTAAAACAGCAGACTGGCAGTAGTTTCGAGATGTAAAAAAACTCCACCATTACAAACCCTACATCTGCACAGTGCCAATTAAACACACACACACACACACACACACACACACAGGTCTTTTCCATTTTAATCACAATCTCACTTTGATCTCTAGGGTTTTGCAGAATCCTAGTTCAGAAAAGCTGTTTTAATGAATAGCAGTTATGCAAGAACCAAATGAAATGGAGGATATGCAAAATAATTTTCTGGTGAAATATGCCCTGTACATATTATAAGAAGCTTTACTACAGTTTTTGCCTGGGCACCACAATGAAATAAAAAATAAATGTTCATATTCTCCCTAAGTAAGAACTTATTTATACCTGAATAGAATTAGACAGCAAGAATCAAAATGTGATACAAGAAACTGGATTAGACTAATTTGAAGAGGAAAGGAATACTATTTTCAAAGTTCACTTATTAACAAACTCTCAAAACACAGAACAGGTTATACATTAACCTTTTCTGCAATTCAGTTCCAGTTTAATATTTTATTTTCTTAAAGATATGTAGCACTGCCCATCTTAAAGTAACTCTGGGTGTCTCAAAACAATATAAGTTTAAAACTACTAAAAACATTTTTTTAAAATTATAAACCTGGTGTCCCAACAATTTTCTGTGAGCTGCACAACTCCACCCCAGTGTCTGGGTAAAGAAACAGATTTTAATGATCTTCTGGAAGCCCAAGAGGATGGAAGCCTGCTGATTCCTGGGGTGAATGTGTTCCATATGACGGGTGGCCTCAGAAAAGAGATGCTTCCTAGGTCCCACTGGGGACAGAGAATGGTTTTTGAGAGAAACGAACTAGAGTGAGTCCCCCCATCCAATCTAATGAGACAAATAAATAATCTCAGTAAGAAATCATCTTAATAGCTTGATTCTGTACCATGTAAGGCTTAAAGATAATAGCAATAGCAGTAGCACTTAGAGTTATACTTCATAGTGCTTTACAGTCCTCTGGTTTTACAGAGTCAGCCTATTGCCCCCAACAATCTGGGTCCTCATTTTACCCACCTCGGAAGGCTGAGTCAACCTGGAGCCTGGGGAGATTTGATCTGCCAAACTGCTGGCAGCTGGTTATCAGCAATGACTAGCAGCTTGAATTTTACCCAGAAAGAAACTGGAAGCCATTTTGCAACAGAAAAGTAACATAGGCCACACTGCACATGCTCCTGCATTCTGGACTAGTTGTAGCTTCCAGGTAGTCCTTCAAGGGCAGTCCAATGTAGAACATGTTGCAATAATTTCTTTGGGGGAGATAGGTAGCTATATATATAGTTCATTGATTAATTAATTAATTAATCCAAACAGGAAATGACCAAGGCCTCAGTGACTGTGATTCAGTAAAGGCTTAAATCTGTGTCAGTTCCCTCTAGCCATGGCTGCCACCTGCTCTTGAGCAGGAGACATGATCCCAGGAGGATCCCAAAATTACATATCAACTCAGTCCAGGGAGGTGCAACCTTGTCAGAGTCAAAGATGACATATTAATAAAACTGGGGGGAGGGGGGGGCTGAAAACGTAAAGCCGTTAAGTCTTGTCAAAGATGAGTTAAAGTCAGTTCCTCCCCATCCAGACCCTCATAGCCTCCAACCACTTGGTCAGCACCATAACCACATCACTTGTCAGGGCAGGGCTGAAGATGTATACTGATAATACCACATACTGACAATACCACACTCCATGTCTGCGAATGACTTAACCCAGAAGCTTCATATAGATGTTAAAAAGGAGAAAAGCCTAGTCCTTGAGAAACCTCATCTCACATTCCCAATAAAATGGAATAGCCAACTGCATGGTATCTGAAGATACCATGTTTAACTGTATTTTCATGGTTTTATAGAAATGTAAAAATACAAAGATAAACTACTGTATTTTTCAGAGTATAAGACGCACCTTTTTTCCTCTAAAAAGAGGCTGAAAATATGGGTGCATCTTATACACCGAATACAGCACTTTTTGCCTTCTGAAGCCCTGCCCCATTCACTGAAATGGCTATGTCTAGCCTTATGAAGGTTTTGAAAGAGCTCCTGGGGGCTGGGAAGGGCAGAAATGAGCAAATAAATAGCCTGTTTTTTGCCCCCCTCAGCCCCCAGGAGCACTCTATAAGCCTCCATAAGGCTATGTGCATGCTCTTTTTATGACAAAAAAAGGCCGTTTTCATGAAAAACGGGCTGTTTTTTGCTAGTTTTTACCCCCCCCCGGAGCACTCTGCAAGCCCCCCAAGGCTATTCATGCCTTTTATTTGGGGCAAAAAGAGCCTGTTTTCACAAAAAGGGGGCCATTTTGGGGAGGTTTGCAGAGTGCAAAAACTCTTTTTCCGCCCTTTTGGAAGGCTGTTTAGTTAGAGGGATTGATGAGAATTACATTGATCAAGTGCTGTGCCAGCAGAAACAAAGTTTTAGGTGCTAAATATTATCAGTGATTTCCTTCTCCAGCACATGGATAAATATATCTGGAAATATATACTCTACCTACCTACCCTCTTTCTCCCTACCTACCTTACTGTATTTCTCATCTTCCCCTCTATATACCTACCTACTCTCTCTCTCTCTTCGCCTACCTATCTACTGTATTTCTCTCTATCTCTTTATTTCTCTCTATCCCTCTACCTACCTAGATACATACTCTCTCTCACTCCCTACATACCTACTGTATTTCTCCCCCCCTCTATCTACCTATATATCTACCAACCTACCTACTCTCTCTCCCCCTACCTATCTACTGTATTTCTCTCTCTCTATTTCTCTCTCTCTATCCCTCTACCTACCTACCTATCTACACTCTCTCCCTCCCTCCCTCCCTACTGTATTTCTCTCTCTCGCCCTCTTTCTCTCTCTCTCTCTCTTTATTTACCTACCTACCTACCTACCTATTCTCTCTCTCTCTCTCTCTCTCTCTCTTTTTTATTGCAAAAGTTTTATTGAGTTTTACAAATTTTTTAGGTAGGGTAGGGTAAGGTGAAGTAGAAAAATATTTTGAGAACTTTCACGTCAAGATCGTTGGCCCCTCCGGGACTTCTTAACAAAACATTGATAATACATATTTCAATAGTACTACAAGGTGAAGAAAAATGCATACATCATTATAAATTCTCAATTCTATGCTGGCAATTGTGTACAAACATCCAGAAAAAAGTTATACTGTATTAATAAAAAAAGTCATTTTTTAGATCTAAGTCTCTTGGCAATTGTGTCTTCTTGTTCTCCTCCCTGACCCCCAGTGGGCGGGGCCGTGGCCCCCTCCGCTTCTCCTGTTTCTTCCCCCAGAATGGAGGAATATTTTTTAAGAAAGGCTTCCTCCTCAGCAACTGTTTTAATCCTTACTCTTCCTCTTTCCCAGAAGACCAACATCCCTTCTGGCATCACCAACTTGAACCAAATCCCCTGGTTAAACAATTTTTTAGATAAGAAGGAATATTTCCTCCTCACCTCTCTAATCTTTTTCGGGATCTGCTTCAGGATGGCGACTTCCTTTTGTTGGTACATTAACGGACCCTCTCTCTGCGCCCTCAATATTCCCTCCCTGGTAGACCTTTTAACAAATTTAATATGTATCTCTCTGGGTAATTCATTTATCCTGGCATATGCTGAATTTATTCTATAAACCAGGTCAATGTCCCCCCTGATCTCTTCCTTGGGTTTGTGTAAATAGTCTGCTAAAATTGTGCTCATGAGATCAGGGAGGCATTCACCAGTTTCTTCTGAGATATTCTGAAATCTTAAAAAATATGACATCCTTTCAAAATCCATCCTAGACATATGACCAGTTAAATCTCCAATTTCAGTATTAACATTTTTAAGTTCTCCCTTTGCCCCAGCCAGCCCCACTTTCAACTCTTCAGTCTTCTGTGTGTTCTGCATTAATTTCTTCTGTGTCTCCAAAAGCTCAAGTTTGGAACTGCAGTGGTCCTTTCTAAGTTCTTTAATTTCCAAACCAAAGAGTGTAACACTGCTTCCATAGCTGTCATTCTTTCTTCTAAGCCTGGGTTTTCTGGTTGTTTTTTAGAAGCCATGGTGAGCTGTTTAAGTCAGTGCCACTAAGATGGCGTTTTTTGGGTGCGGCCGCTGGAACAAGTCCAGAGAAAAATCTCTCTCTCCTTCCCTACCTATTGTATCTCTCTCTCTCTCTCTTTCTCTCTCCCTCTACCTACCTACCTACTTTTTTTAAAAAAAAGCCTTTTCAAAACCTGGGTGCATTTTATACTCCGAAATATACGGCAATACAAACTGAGAAAAATATAAACAGAACAAATAAAAATGCAGACAGAAAAAAAGAAGGTAAAAGTATGAAGGGAAAATATATAAAGAAATTGGTTCTTCTGGTTCATCAAGATAAGTACAGTTCAGTAACCTTATTTCTGTAACATTTTAACCAAAAATCTCTTGAACTTGTGTGTGTGTGTACACATAGACATACACACAGAGATCTCTAAAAAATACCAAAATATTGATCTTTAATACCTTCAAATAATCTCCCACAAATTATTTTTTTGTTTTCTTTTCATCTCCTTAGAAACTCCTTTGCAAATTTAACACTTTCCTTCAATTTTAATATCATAGTTTATAATTTTTTCTAAACATACAATAACAAAATCTCTTCTTCTCACATCTTATCTATAAACAAATCTTTAAAGTGATTTAGTTCAAATCATGAAAATCCTATTAAAAACTACTAGAAAAAAGAATCATATCTATATATTACTAAAACTCTCATTTGGGTAACTTTTAGCTGGGAAAAATGGTGCATCATAAGGCAACAATTTTTGAAACAAGATATCTTAAATGAGCTAATTTATTCACAATCTGGGTTCCATGACTAATGTGGAATTCAAATATGGCAAATTTTATCAAACATTTTATTGGATAAACATTATCATAAAACATTTAATGTATAATATAATATGGCATAAAATACTTTCTGTGCTCATGTCTGACAAAGCTATATAGTTCAACACGGGCTATTTTCAAGGCAGATACATCTCTTAATGTATCCCAACTTTTATATTTTAAATTTATATTTTATTAGAATTCTGAACAAACCACAAGATTCTTATAATTAGCTTCAAAATCTTATTTCCAGTCAATCTGTTCTCCTTATTGCATTTGTAACTTTCCAGAATTAACACTCTAATCACCCTCTTGCTGCTTAATTCCATTTTTTTTTTAAAATCCCCTTCAATCCTCAGCAAAAGAATTTTCAGTAAGTTCAAGAACTTAAAGAGATTTTTTTTTCCATTAGGAAACTAAAGTTGATTGAAAGGCACTGAGATCCAGGAGGACCAGGATGGTTGTACCAGCCCTGTCCCAAGTCTTCCAGGGGTCATTCACAAGCACAATCAATGCTATCTTAGTAGTGAAGTGAATGCAGACTGAAAAATAGTCGAAATCTCTCCTCTGGTCATCCCTCCACATTAAATCCACAACAAGGCAATCCAATAAATAACTCAGGGGTCTCTTATGTCATTCCATTTATGCATTTGTGTAAGTTAGAACTTAAAAGTTTTATTATCACAAAAAACAAAAACAAATAAACTCTTCTTATTGTTCCACTCATGCTTAAATAGCTTGACCCAAAATTGAAAAAACAAAATGGGAGAATATCCGTTTAAAAGATTAACTCTACTTAGTTGCAATTTCAGCAACAAAGGAAAATGCCTATCAATGAAAGAAGAGTCTCATTTATAATCAGAGTTGGGTGATTTAAAAATATTTATTTACTGTTAAACTTTTATGAAAAACTAAGAAGATATATAATTTCTTACTAAATTTAAAAATGGAGGATGAACAAATAAAAGATACAATGGTACAATGGTGTGTGTTTTTTGTTTTGCTATAACAGAACTAGAGAAATGGCAAAATTTATGGGAAAGAAACTATAGGTTAACAATGGAAACTTTTTATAAAGAGAATCTATATAAAATGTTGTATAGATGGCATTTACCACCTGCTAGGTTAGCTAAAATGTTTAAAAATGCTGGAAATGTAATAAAAAACAGGCACATTTTATCATACTGTATGTGGCCGGACTTGTGTTAAAGCTAAAAAAATTGGGCAAAAATAACAAAATGGATAGAAAAGATCTTGGGGAAATGTGTAGATTTTAAACCTGAACTGTTTTTATTAGGAACTAGCTATACCCGGCCACGCGTTGTTGTGGCCCAGTCTGGTTAAATGGCCAACCAATCTGTGTGTAGATCTACACCTGCACACATACACACAACCACCATATAAACCCCAACCTACCTACCTACTGTATTTCTCCCTCTCTATCTATCCCTTTACATACCTACCTACCGTATTTCTCCCTCTCTATTCCTCTACCTACCTACCTACTGTATTTCTTCCTCTCTATTCCTCTACCTACCTACCTACCTACCTACCTACCTACCTACTGTATTTCTCCCGATCTATCTATACCCCTACCTACCTACGGTATTTCTCCCTCTCTGTCTATCCCTCTACTTACCTACCTACTGTATTTCTTCCTTTCTCCCTCTACCTACCTACCTACCTACTGTATTTCTCCCTCTATCTATTCCCCTACCTACCTACTGTATTTCTCCCTCTCTATCTATCCACCTACCTACCTACCTACCTACCTACCTACTATATTTCTTCCTTTCTCCCTCTACCTACCTACCTACCTACCTACCTACCTACCTACCTACCTACTTACCTACCTACCTACTGTATTATCCCTATCTATCTATCCACCTACCTACCTACCGTATTTCTCCCTCTCTATCTATCCCTCTATCTATCTACCTACCTACCTACTGTATTTCACCGTCTCTATCTATTCCCCTATTTACCTACCTACTGTAATGCAATAATACAATAGCAGAGTTGGAAGGGACCTTGGAGGTCATATAGTCCAACCCCTTGCCTAGGCAGGAAGCCCTATAGCATTTCAGACAAATGGCTATCCAACATCTTAAAGACTTGCAGTGTTGGGACATTCACAACTTCTGGAGGCAAGCTGTTCCACTGGTTAATTGTTCTAACTGTCAGAAAATTCCTCCTCAGTTCTAAGTTGCTTCACTGCTTGATTAGTTTCCACCCATTGCTTCTTGTTCTGCCCTCTAGTGCTTTAGAGAATAGCTTGACTTCCTCTTCTTTGTTGCAACCCCTGAGATTTTGGAAGGCTGCTATCATGTCTCCCCTAGTCCCTCTTTTATTAAACTGTATTTCTCCCCCCCCCCCTCTCTCTCTATGGGCCACCTGGGAGTTTGCTATCCTCTGTGGCTTGTCTTGGCCCTTTTAGGCCTCCATACAGTGTTCTTGAGGAAATGACTGTTGGAAATGCCAGGTGGAAGGAGTTACAGGGAGGTGAAAACATGATCAGTGGGTACATTTTACATTAGTGTACCTTGCACATGATACATGTGTGCTAGCCACAAAATAAGTACGTATTCTATTATTGAAAGTCCTTGGGATCATTGTGTCAAAATTTGGTGTCAATCAGTGCAGTAGTTTTTTTTTTTTGTATTGAAAAAGTTTTATTGAGTTTACAAATTTTTTGGATAGGATAGGGTAAGGTGAAAAAATAAAATATTTTGAGAACTTTCACGTCGAGATCGTTGGCCCCCTCCGGGGCTTCTTAACAAAACATAGATAATGCATATTTCAATAGTACTACAAGGTGAAGAGAAGTGCATACATCAATATAAATTCTAAGTTCTATGCTAGCAATTGTGTACAAACATCCAAACAAAAGTTATACTGTATTAATAAAAGTCATTTCTTAGATCTAAGTCTCTTGGCAATTGTGTCTTCTTGTTCTCCTCCCTGGCCCCCAGTGGGCGAGGCCGTGGCCCCCTCCGCTCCTCCAGTTTCATCCCCCAGGGTAGAGGAATGTTTTTTAAGAAAGGCTTCCGCCTCAGCAACTGTTTTAATCCTTACTCTTCCTCCTTCCCAGAACACCAACATCCCTTCTGGCATCACCCACTTGAACAAAATCCCGTGCTCAAACAATTTTTTAGATAAGAAGGAAAATTTCCTCCTCACCTCTCTAATCTTTTTTGGGATCTGCTTCAAGATGGCAACTTCTTTCTGCTGGTACATTAACTCTCTCTGCGCCCTCAATATTCCCCCCCCCCCGGTAGACCTTCTAACAAATTTAATATGTATCTCTCTGGGTAATTCATTTATTCTGGCATATGCTGAGTTTATTCTGTAAACCAGGTCAATGTCCCCCCTGATCTCTTCCTTAGGTTTATTTAAGTAATCTGCTAAAAAGTGCAGTAGTTTTTGAGATTAGCGGCTTCGTACAAACTATTTTCCATTTTTATTTATATAGATAATATCAGAAAATTTTGATAAGAAAAGTATATATTTAATGTTACATGCCTTAACAGCAGCAAGGATTATTTTCACACACACTATTGTAAAAATGAAGAAATTTCACAAGATGAAGAGATCATTAAGAAGATATTAGATTGTGCAGAAATGGATAGACTTACATTAATCAAACAGAAAGAAGACACAGGATATTATCAAACGTAGGACTATTTTACCAATGGTTGGGAAAAAGGGGTGGAGAGTAAGAAGCAAATTTGTATTGTTAAGCAATTTAAATACCCAGATACCACAATATTATAATAAATAGAAAATTAATAAAATTAATTTAAAAATTAATTTAATTAATTAAATAAATAAAAAGTAATCAGTACGCTGATGATACTCAGCTGTACATCTCTACCCCGGACCATCCCAACGATGCCGTTGAAGTGATGTCCCGGTGTCTGGAGGCCATGCGAGTCTGGATGGGGAGAAACAGGCTCCGACTCAACCCATCCAAGACCGAGTGGCTGTGGCTTCCGGCATCATGATATAGCCAGTTGGTACCATCTCTGGCTATTAGGGGCGAGTCATTGGCCCCTGCAGAGAGGGCTCGCAACTTGGGTGTCCTCCTGGATTCTCGGCTGTCTCTAGAAGACCACATGACGGCCGTGGCCAGGGGGGCTTTTTATCAGGTCCGCCTGATACGCCAGTTGCATCCATTTCTGGATCGTGATGCTTTACACACGGTCACTCAAGCCCTCATCATCTCCTGCCTGGACTATTGTAATGCTCTCTACATGGGGCTTCCCTTGAGGTCCACCCGGAGGATCCAGCTAGTTCAGAAGGCGGCCGCGCGGGGGATTCTGGGAGCGTCTAGATGCTCCCACTTGACACCTCTCCTGCGCGAGCTGCACTGGCTGCCTGTGGCTTTCTGGGTGTGTTTCAAGGTATTAGTAACCACCTTTAAAGCGCTCCATGGCAGGGGACCTGGCTATCTGCAAGACCGCCTCCTGCTACCAAATACCTCCCACCGTCCAGTTCGCTCCCACAGAGAGGGCCTCCTCAGAGTGCTGTTGGCCAGGCAATGTCGGCTGGCGACCCCCAGGGGGAGAGCCTTCTCTGTGGCAGCCCCCGCCCTCTGGAATGACCTACCCCCTGACCTACAGACAATCACAGACCTACGCTTCTTCCGTCGGGCTTTGAAGACCCACTTATTTCGAGTGGCCGGCCTGGCATAGTTTTTAAACTGGCATACTTTTAAATGTTTTAGTTTTATATGGTTTTAGTAGGGATTTTAACAGGTTTTAGACAGGCTACTCATTATCTAACGTATTTTAATAATTTTTTAATTGTTTTCTATGTTTTTATTCATGATTTTACTGCTGCCTGTACACCGCCCTGAGTCCCGGAAGGGAGAAGGGCGGTATAGAAATTTAAATATTAAATTAAAATTAAATTAAATTAAATTATTTCATCAGTGATTGGTATTTTACTCTTGTAGTGTCTTTAGACTGAAAGCTGATCATATTTTTTTTGCATTACACTGTCCATTTTGTGTCAGAAAGTAGTCAGAATCCTGCTGTATCTCGCTCTATGATCTTCCCACCCCTGGACTACTCACGAAAGGCTACAGTTGACTGGGCAGAGCTGACAGACATTGTCTTCATCAGGGTACTTCCAAACAGGTATGAAAGAGCCATCAATCTTCACACCACTGGGACACCGTTCCACGCAGGAAAATCCATCTTTGTAATGGGCACAAGCTACACACTGGTCTGCCTCCTAAAAGGGGGGAGGAGAAAAAGGATGGCGGGAAAGAGTCTCAATTAAACAAAACAGTGGGAAAAAATCCTCCTCTCATCCATTTCATAAGTTTTTTTGGATGTGTTTCATTATTGAATTATGTTCTTGTTATTTCGTCGTACAAGCTGGTTGCTGAAGTGACCTTAGATGGACATAACCTACAGAGCAGCGATAACTAGCTGTTTGATAGGCATCTAGGAATTTAGAGTCACAGGGTATGTTGCAAAGTTACCTCAGGAAAAATAGCAGTGGTTACACAATTTATTACATACGTATGAAGGACATAGTTGTATACTTTGGATTTGGTAAATACTGCAGAGAGTTGCTAGAAAGCAAGCTAATCTTAAGGGTAACACTCTCTCGATGAAGTTTTCCAAATCAAATTCACTCAAGTTAGCTTATATAATCTATGATGGTTTGCTCTGTACTATTGCTTGTCTTCTTTCTTAAAAGTGCTATGACTGGATCAATGACCCTGAACACTGTAGGTCACCAATTTTAGATTTCTAGTCCCCAGTTATTTACTCTTTTCACTGTGAACCAATCACAACAGGTTTAACAAAAAACCTAATGGATGAGAAAAAGAGACAAGAATGTAATATCTGAACAAGATTGCGGTTTCAGGATATTTCAGTTGTTCTTACCGATCCATAGCAAGATTCAGTCCCATTTTGGGGCATGCATTCTGGATGACATGTAAAGCAGCGTGTCCCATTGACATATTCCCGGAAATCCCTGCAAATTCCAATCAAGCCAAAATTTAGACAGTCCAATTTCTCAACTTACCTAGTTTTCTCAAACAACATTATTTTATTTTTCAATTTGGAATCCACTAAATTAGAATAAAAATGACTTTATAATCAGGGTTGGGTGATTTAAAAATATTTAATTATTTCATTGGTGATGGGTGTTTTAGGCAAAGAGGAGAAATAATGTTACTTCCATGTACCTTCAACAGACATGGAAAGCGAGAAATTTGGTAAATGGCAAAGGATCAAGAATCCCAACAGTGATAAAAGTAAAAGTAGTCCTCAACTTACAAGAGTTTGTTTAGTGACCGTTCGAAGTTACCAAGGCACTAAAAAAAAGTGACTAATGACCATTTTTCACACTTATGACCATTGCAGAATCCCATAGTCATGTGATCTACATTCAGATATTTGACTACTGATTCACAGTTATGACGGTTGCAGTGTCCCGGGATCATGTGATCATATTTTGCACTCTTCTGACAAGCAACGTCAATGGGAAAGCCAGATTAACTTAGCAACTGTATTAATTTAATTTAACAACTGGCAGTGATTTGCTTAACAAATGGTAGGATAAAAATTAAAACAACAGGAGAGGTGGAGACCTTTCTTAAAAAACACTCCTCAATCCTGGGAGATGAAGAAGAAGGGAGGAGCTACGGTGCCGCCCGCCGAGGGGAGGGAGAAAGAAGGTGCGATAGCAAAAAGGCTCAGATCTCAAAAATAATTAATTTTGAATTATTGTAATTCTTGAAATGGATGTGAATGTAAAACTAATGATTGAATGTATGATTTTTTTTTAAAAAAAAGTGCTATATGTATATATCTCTTAACACTATTTATCCAATACAATATTGTATGAAGACCTGAATGCAACCACTATTTCTGATATGGAAGCTCTAAAATGTATATTATAAACCCTATTTACCCGTTTCCCATATTATAAATTGTAAAACCAATAAAAATTCTTTTTCAAAAAAAAAAAATGCGGCAAGAAAAGTTGTAAAATGGGGCAAAACTCACTTAACAAATTTTTCACTTAGCAACATAAATTCTGAGCTCAATTGTGGTTGTAAGTTGCTATGAAGTGAAATCTGACTCCTTTCTAATTTATTTATATTTCTTATGAATTTTACCTGAAATAACGATAAATCTAAAGGGGAAAAAATGAAAAAGTGCAAAGAAAAAAAGAAACCGAAGTTATGAAATACGATTTCCAACCTTCTCTTCATTAGAAAAATTACACTTGTAATCTTCCTTCTCTCTTAGAGGTTATACAAATCCCTTCAGCCCCTCACTTAGTCCACATCTTTTTAACTCCACAACCATAAATCATATAATTTACTTGGGTGCTTTTCAACAAAAAGCCCATTCTGTATAAGGACTCTTGATGTCCTGTAATGCAACAACCAGGCAGTTTTCTAATCATGAAAAATGACGCAGTCTGCTACTGGTTCCTCCCTTGATAGTTTCTTTTTCTTCTTCTTTTTGAAACTTCTAGTCCTAGATTTTTCAGTCAATCTCCTCTCCAAATACTAAATCAGAACCAATTCTGTTTGGCTTTCCAAGGTAAGCTACGCAGTGCCACCTACTGAAACTTTAAGGACATTATTTTTGCTTTTTGTTTAAGGTTAAGGGAAATCAAACACATTCTTACAGTATATTGCGACTTTATTTATTATTAACACTGACATGCTATTCCTACTGTATCCAGTTTGAGCAGCTTATACTTCTATATTCAGTGATAAGATTAAAATATAAGGCTTGAAACTTATTTCTTCTATCTAATACTTTTGAAATCTCCCCCCCCCCCCCTTTATTATTTTCTCAGTAAGGAATCGGAAAAGCCCCACTCAACCACATCTCCCTTTGCCACATACCCATCCAGAACATTGCAATTCTCAATGCATTCCTTCCCACGGAGAAAGCCACTGCAGGACACACATTGACTTTTCCCTGGTCCCCAACAATGTCCCTGGGAGCACAGAGAATAACAGACTTGGCCTTGGAGATCTAAAGACAAGAAGAGAGGCAAAGGAGGTTGGAGAGCACACAACTTTATATTCAGGGAACCAATCAGTATAGTTAATCTGCATTCTTGCATCAGGTGCTAAATGATGACAATCACTGTGGTATAGGATGTGTTGGACTAGGAGTGAGGAAACCCAGACTCTAATCCCATGATGGTGAAACTATGGCACGCGTGCCACAAGTGGCATGCAGAACCCTCTCTACGGACACACAAGTCATTGCCCCAGCTCAGCTCCACTGTGCATGTGTGTGTGCCTCCCGCTGGCCAGCTGATTTTTGGGGAGTGTAATGTACGTGTGCATGGGTCACATGTGAATGTGAGCGTGGGGGGTCACACGTGCATTGTATATGGGTGAGGGGGCACACACACATGTTTTTGGCACTTGACAACAAAAAGGTTAGCCATCACTGCTCTAATCTATCTTCCATTGAGTGACTTGTGCCAGGTGCTCTTTTGGCCGAATCTACCTCAGAGGCTTGCACTTATAGGGACAAATAGGAAGAGTGAGTACTATATATGTCACCTTGTGCCCTGTTCAAAGGGAAGGATATTAGTTGAATAAAAAAATGAACCCATATGTAAATCAATCTTATGCCTGACATTTTTTTTCCTCCAGTACATTTTGGAGAAATCGCTCCATACTATCAAATTATTGCCCTAAAATAGAGTAAGTCCCAAACAACTCTCCTGCCATGTCTCTTAGGATGAGTTGTCCTTCCCAAAACAAGCAAGAGCTGAATGAGAATAAAGAGATGGGGGACTGTTCCTCAACTCAGAGGTATTGACAAGATCACTACCCTGACCTTGGACTCAAAATCTGAAGGATCCCAACCAAGACATGAAAATGCTACTGCTGAATACCAGATGACCAAGAAATGCTGGATGATATGGGAACTTTAAGCACAGTGATCTACTCAGAAGTAGACTATTGTTTCCATAAAGCTTAGCAACCACAATTTAATCTTACTGGTACTAGCTGGGCTGGAACGGAATAAAAGCCTTTTCCTGAAATCACTTCAACTTTGAAACAATATCTGAGTAGCCTATCCTTAAGTGCTGTGTGCCTACGACTCCTCAGCTAAATTCACCTCGGCCAGAATTTTGACAATATTTCTAGGATTCTCTCTCTGAACTTTACTAGAAGTAAAATAATGTAGAAACAATTTTCTTTCTACTCTGGACATTGTTATTGCCTAAAGACTACCATAAATGCTTACAGCTATATTTTTATCAGAATCGTCAGACAATCTTTTTCATCTCTGCCTGGGACCTTGCTCAAAACATTTCTATTACTTTCCCCTTGTTTTATCTTGTTGTTTACACTATTTATTTATAAATTTTATTGGCCTCCCATCTTACCATGGTTCTACTATTACAACCTGCTCAAACCAAAGATATGCTAAGCAACCTTCTAACTTCTTCCTCTGAACTTCACAATATTGCAGGAAAATCTCACATGGGATTCCATTTTAAGTCCTTTTAACTCCCCACCAAAATATCAGGATTAGAGGACATTTTCATACCTATAAAGAATGTGGGGGGTGGGGGAGAAATCACACACATTAATGCAAATGGGCTTGACACATGCTTACCACATTGCTCAGGTGAATTGTTGTCATTGTGGAATAGCTTCTGCCGAGGGTTTCTGAAGATATCGCCCCAAGGAACATTTTGGATGAAGCAAAGGTTGGGATTGTGGTGGATAAGGACCATGCCACTACTGACCTCTTGCAGCGAACGTAGGCCCAACCAGGATATGTTGAGGTTTTGCAGTGTTAGTGAATAAGCTCCACTGTCACATGAAATAGATTTCCCAATTAAAATGAGCAAATTTCAAATGACAGAAATAGCCATTTCTTCTAGTGTTAAATATACACCACTAAGCTAGAGACATAATATGGTCATGAAGACAGACTGTCCTCCTGATTCTCTGAGAGATTAAAATATAAATAAAAATATTTATAGAAAATAAATAGAAAATAGTTTTATTATTCTATGACAGTTGTAGGCATTCATAACTTAAATGTCTTGTTCTTTTATTTGTAAGCTTTCTTTGCTATAATAAAAGTTTCCCTCTCTCCCAAGCCATTGAGCAAAGATAGAAAACCTAATCAGTTGTCCAAATTTTCAGCACTTTGTTGTCAAGTAAGTCTGAGTAATCTAGTAATTGGTGATTTAAAAAAGAAAAGAAAAGAACCCATGGAAATTACTCAGATATGGACTTTTCTATTGATAACTTAACAAAGGTTTCACTTTCATTAAAACTTTTGAGACAACTTACTTGTAAAGTGCCCGCCCTCGGATCACCTCAAGATTCTGGAAAGGGTTCAGGTCCAAGAGAGTCTCTGGCCAGGATTCAATGTATAGAAAGCCTGAGAAAACACCAAGATGGGTCCATTCAATGGAGAACTGTGATTGCTACTTCTTTAAACAATTGATGTTGCCTTCATTATAGAGGAGCAATACCAGAGGCAGGAACCAAGTGGATATGCTGCTATTCATTACAAGCACTGGTACACTGCCCTTATCACAAGGTCTCAAACTATCCTGAATTCTTTTTATACATACCTGTTAAATCTTTCAAGTGCACAAAGACTTCCAGCTGTTCAGGTTGTAGGGGTGGGGTATTTGTGGCAGGATCTCTAAACAAAAAAGGAAGGAACAGCTTGAAGTGCAACTGAAATGTTCACATGCCCACATGTCCCCTTCCCCACTGGTTATTCTAGTGGTGAACACTATCTTTGCTTGAATTGGTTGAAATGATGCCAAAATGTTGCACACTTTCACGTGTCTCTTTTTGGAGAATTACAAGACCATCTTTTCAACAAGAAAATGCCACAGAAAACTATATAAACAAGGAAATATAAATACACATATACAACGTTTTGCTCCCATAATTTCTTGCTGTCAAAAACAATATTTTAAGGAGCTACAAGCCACAGTGAGTGTCATGAATGAGAACTGAATTCTGTCCTGCCAGACAGTTTCCCCTTAAGATTCAGATGATTCCAAGCCTACGATCTTCTGTAAGACTCTTAAGGTCTGGTTGTTTTCTTGAGTCAGAGTAATGAGATAGTTCTTTTCTAGGAAGCACAGTGATATATTGGTTAGTGTATTCAGTTCCCAATTTCTTCTGCTATTTTGATAATATTTTGTGATAGATTGATACCTGATTTATATGTGTTTGAATACCTCCAAGAGTCATTATGAGTTGGGCAGTCATACTAGTTAAGTGAGTGAATGAATGTATGGCACAATACTGTCAGCTTAGAAAGTAGGACTATATTTTGAGGCTGTTGTTGTTTTGTTGTGGCAAGCCTATTAGAAGTTGAGTACCACACTATTTTAGAAGACTGTAAGAAATGCTGCCAGACGGCAGCTTTACTAAATTGCAACTAACTGCAAGAAAGGCCTTGAATATGAATCCTACAAGTCACCCATTGCTGCTATAATACTTTCAAGATGACTTAATTTTTCAACTGTCACAGGTGATACTACCTTTCTTTTAAAAAGTAACAATATATCATGCCATCATGAGATACATACCATCAAGAGATTTTTAAGGACTAATTACAAGGCTTTCATAGTTCATGTTCTAATTTCTCTCTAAAATTGTGACACTTTCGATTCAACATATATGAGAAATAGCAGATTTATCCAAACCTGGACCAAAATCCCATTCACCATTTCTTAGGCTATAGATCTATGATGGCGAACGTATGGCACGGGTGCTACAGGTGGCACACGGAACCATTTCTGAGGGCACACGAGGCATTGCCCTGTCAGCTCCAGCGCGCATGTGTGTGCTGGCCAGCTGATTTAGGCCTTCTTTTGAGGCCGTTTTGCGCCCTCTGGGAAGCTCCTGAAGCCTCTGGAGGTGGGGGTGAGGCTGTTTTCATCCTCCCCAGGCTCCTAGAACGCCTCTGGAGCCTGGGGAGGGTGAAAAAAGCACGCCAAAAGCAGCGGGTCACGGACATAGCATTATGGGTGTGGCACGCCGACACACGACCCCCTCCTGTGCTCCCTCCGCTTTTGGCACACGAGCCAAAAAAGGTTAGCCATCACTGCTACAGACACTAGCCTCTTAAGCATTTTCACCTTTGAGCTGACAAATGGGAACCAGCATGTGTTCAGATTATCCAGCATCAAACATCACTCCTACTGCTGGAAATGTTTATTTTAAGAAATACCAAGGGTTTTTCAATTTAGAAGTTTCTCCATTGAAACTGTTAACATGCATAAAAGCTTCTATCTTAGGCCAACAAATAATTTTCTCTCTTCACACCACAATTTTCACTGGCAGCATTATTCTCCTGTCCCACAGTAGTCTCACAATAGAGATTAGGTGTTCTGTTTCAGAACAGAGTATTAATATAGTTCTTTCTCTCCTCAACACCACGCCCCATTTTCTTTTTCTTACAGATCTCATTTTTGGAGAAGTACAGACAGCTTAAACTTTTAGGCCTTCAACACAAAATTGCTCAGTAATTATAATGTTACCATGGTACCATGTTTTCAACCTTATTTCTCTGGCCCTACACGTTAATATCCATAAAAAATAAAAGCTATCTAAGGATGCTTAATTGTGAAATAAGCTGCTATTTCTGTAAATAACTATGTATGGTTACCGTATTTTTCAGAGTATAAGACGCACCTTTTTTCTTCTAAAAAGAGGCTGAAAATCTGGGTGCGTCTTATACACCAAATACAGCATTTTTTGCCTCCTGAAGCCCCGCCCCTTCACCAAAATGGCCATGCAGAGCCTTATGAAGGCTTTGCAGAGAGCTCCTGGGGGCTGGGAAGGGCAGAAATGAGCAATAAATGGCCCGTTCCCCCCCACTCAGCCACCAGCAGCACTATATAATCCTCCATAAGGCTATGCATGAAATTGTTTTGACCAAAAAACGGACTGTTTTTGCCCCCCCCCCCTTCCCCCGAAGCACTCTGCAAGCCTCCCTAAGGCTATTCATGCCTTTATTTGGAAAACAAAACGGGCCGGTTTTTGTGAAAAACGGGCCATTTTAGGGAGGTTTGCAGAGTGCAAAAACTTTTTTTTTCCTTTCGGAAAGCTGTTTAGTTAGAGGGGTTGATGAGGATTACATTGATCAAGTGCTGTGCCAGCAGAAACAAAGTTTTAGGTGCCACAGTGATTTCCTTCTCCAGCACATGGGTAAATACACCTGGAAACATCTACCTACACATCTACCTACCTACTCTTTCTCTCTCCCCCTACCTATCTACTGTATTTCTCTATTTCTCTCTCTCTCTATCCCTCTACCTACCTACCTATCTACACACTCTCTCTACCTACCTACCTACATACATACATACATACATACATACTATATTTCTCTCTATTTCTCTCTCTCTATCCCTTTATCTACACATCTACCTAACTACTCTCTCCCTACCTACCTACCTACCTACCTACCTACCTACCTACCTACCTACCTACCTACCTACTGTATTTGTCTCTTTCTCTCCCTCTCTATCCCTCTATCTACCTACCTACTTTTTAAAAAATTTGCCTCTTCAAAACCTGGGTGCGTCTTATACTTCAGTGCATCTTATACTCTGAAAAATACGGTATTTATCCTTTAAAAAGCTCACCTAGAAACAAAATAGGCTCTGGCTTTAAAAAGTAACAAAGCTTAATTGCAGCTCTAATTTACTGGGCTTGCTCAGAGGCTTCCCAATGTATAACCTGGGATGCATTACCCAGAACAACTACACAGATGCATCCCAGAAAGTGATACAGCCTTCTGACTCTAAGACTTGGTTACCTACCCTGCAAAGGTCTCTTTCAGAAAGGCTAAACTGCCAAAGATCTTGGTACAGCCAGTAAAGTGGTGGATGTTAGAGGCATTGACAGCCCGAACGCCTTTCAGGAAATCCATTCCTAAACCATAGCAGACTAAAATAGAGAGAAGGTAGTGTAGAATTAACTAAAGCAGAAAAAAGGATGCATATATTTATCTACACATCATATTAAACCAACAGTGTAGGGCAGCCTATCACAATTTAAACTCTGGACTTTACAGCCAGGGAAGAAAAGGTTGGTTGGTTGGCCTTTTGTAGAGGCATAACAATACGTAAGTGAATCCTCTGCATTCCACAGACGTTAACAAATTATTGAGATGACTGAACTCTAAAACAATAAGAATGAATGTGACACATGGAGACTGAGGTTTACAATTAAGCCAACATACTTGGAGTTGGACAAGCATAAAGCCAAAACCCATACATTCTTTCCATAGCTCTGTCAAAATTGAGACAGAAAATCAAGGATAATCCAGAGAGATAACATTTTGCTGTGTCCAGAAAAAATGGAGAATCTTTTTACACTTCAGCCGTTATCAGTTCTTACCTTCTGGGCAGGAACTGTCACATTTCTCACATTTCTGCATGGTACCCCTGCTCACTTCTTGACTGTTCTGAGGACACACCAGAGTGCAAGAGCCTACCTCTGCAGCCAAGTAATTATCTGTCATGAGATATGGGAACACTAGTTTTAAAATTCTGTGCAGAGGAATCTATCAAGCCAAGAAAAACGTAAAGCTATAATTCATCTTGATAAACTGTATGAATGCATGAGTGCTCCAAAAGAAGTGGGAAATCTCACATACCAATATATCAAATGGGAGAAAGTGATTAGAAGTATATATACAACCCACCATCTTCCCCTCACTCCAAGCAAACCTATCCATAAATAGAGTCTTACAAGGGCAATATGGGACACAAGTTGCTCCAAAAGTGTAGCGTCCATTTGGGTTGTGCATAATTTCAAAAGTATCTGGATTGTAGTTCATTAAAGGTGGACAGTGCAGTTCACATATGCCACTGTGGTTGAAGTGCAGGCAGGCCTGGAAAAACAGAAAGAAGTAGCACTTAAAAATAAATAAATAGAACAGCAGGCAAAATTCAAGGAACTGTCTAGGAGATGTCCTGCCCTATTCATCTCTTGGAGGAAAAACAAGAAAAATTGTGACCCAAGAGACAGTCATTGCTTTTCATCAGGTAAAGACAGCAGAGCCTTTTTTAATAGCACATTAATATAAACATTGGTTTTAACATTGGCCTAGTTCAATGGTGGGCAAACGCATTAGTCAACAGAGCCAAATAACAACAATACCACAATTGAAATTTCTTTTGAGAGCCGGAAGGTGTGGCCTGTTTTGTGGCAGTGGCTCGGCGGTCATGTGACTCGGTGGGCGTGGCCAACTTGGAAAATGTGAAACTCACTTTACAATGGTCTTGGTTAGCAACCAAACTTTTAGGCTCAATTGTGGTATTAAGTTCTTTCTTTCTTTCTTTCTTTCTTTCTTTCTTTCTTTCTTTCTTTCTTTCTTTCTTTCTTTCTCCCTTTCTTTCCTTCTTTCTTTCTTCCTCTCTTTCTCTCTCTCTTTCCCTTTTTCTCTTTCTTTCTGTCTTTCTTTTTCTCTCTCTTTCTCTCTCTCTCGTTCTCCATTTCTCTCTCTCTCTTTCTCTCTTTCTTTCTCTCTCTCTCTCTCTCTCTTTCTCTTTCTTTCTGTCTTTCTCTTTCTTTTTCTCTCTTTCTCCATTTCTCTCTCTCTTTCTCTTTCTTTCTTTCTCTCTCTCTTTTTCTCTTCCTTTCTGTCTCTCTTTCTCTCTCTCTCTTTCTCTTTCTCCATTTCTCTCTCTCTCTCTTTCTCTTCCTTTCTGTCTCTCTTTCTCTCTCTCTTTCTCTCTCTCTCTTTCTCCATTTCTCTCTCTCTCTTTCTTTCTCTCTCTCTCTTTCTTTCTCTCTCTCTCTCTCTCTCTTTCTTTCCCTCTTTCTCTCTCTTTCTTTCTCTCTCTATCTCTGTCTCTCTCTCCTTCATCCCCCCATCTCTGTCACTCTGTGTGTGTGTCTGTCTGTCTCACATTCACGCACTTAATCACTCATTCTGTCTCACATTCACGCACTTAATCACTCATGTCTCTGTCTATCTTTCTCTCCCTCCCTCCGTCTATCCCTGTCTCTGTGTGTGTCTGTCACGCTCTGATTCCCCCCTCCCTCCCTGTCTCTCTCTGTGTCTGTGCCTCTCTCTGTCTATGTGTCTGTCTGCCCCCACCTCCCGCGGAGCCTCCTCAACCCAGCCGGCCACGCTTACTCACTTGCTTGCCTTAGTCTGGTCCGCCCGCCGCACTCGTTTGCTGCGGAGGCTCCGCGGGCCGAGGGGAGGGAATTCCCTCCAATCGCCCTGGAAGTAGCCTGGCTCGCCCGATAGCCCGCCCGTTTCGTGTGGGGTGGGGAAGGCCTTCTCACCCCTGGAAGTAGCCCGAGCGAATGAGCGGGCGGGCGGCCAGGCGAGCCAGGCTACTTCCAGGGCGATTGGAGGGGATTCCCTCCCCCCACCCGCGAAGCCTCCGCACCCCCTGGAAGTAGACGAGTGGCCGGCATGCCGGCTTGGGAGGTTCCGCGGGGGGAGGGGGGAGGGAATCGGCGGCCGGTAGGGAGGGTTTCTCCGGTGGGTCCCAGGAGTCCCACTGTCGGCGAGGGTGGAGGAAGAGCCGCACTCGAGGGGCCAAAGAGCCGCATGCGGCTCGCGAGCCGCGGTTTGCCGACCACTGGCCTAGTAAATGAAAATACTCTCTAGAGCAGAGGTTCCCAAACTTGGCAACTTTAAGACTTGTGGACTTCAACTCCCAGAATTCTCCAGCCAGAATAGCTGAAGTCCACAAGTCTTAAAGTTGCCAAGTTTGGGAACCACTGCTCTAGAGAATTATACAGCTAAATTCTGCTTGCCAAAGGAAGCATCCAAATATTATTATATCTTTGTAACAGCTGCTTTATTGACAATATGCAAACACAGCACACCGCACCTTATGAAGCTGGATAAGAGGGACTGGACAAAATCACTCTCCCCATTGGCTGAAAAGATATCAACTTCAGCTTCTCCAATCTTAATACCATTAGGTTCAACAAGACTTGACTTAGCATAATATAGGAATCCAGCCATTAAAATGAAAGGGAACTGTTTTATCCCAAACGCCATCACTCTGCTAAACAAATAATTTCATCAACACTGTCAAACTATTTAATAAGTCTGCATTACTATTACTATTAATCTTCTCATAGTTCCTGTCACCCATCTCCTCCCACTTATGACTGTATTGTATCCTTACAATTTATATTGATTGTTTCCTAGTATGATTGCTTATTTGTACCCTATGACTATCATTAAGTGTTGTACCTTATGATTCATGATGAATGTATCTTTTCTTTTATGTACACTGAGAGCATATGTACTAAAGAACAATTCCTTGTGCATCCAATCACACTTGGCCAATAAAGAATTCTATTCTATTCTATTCTATTCTATCCTATTCCATTCTACGCTATGCTACTCTATTCTATTCTATTCTAAAAACAAAGAGAGAACTCAACATATTTTCTCACAGCATGGAGTCTTAAAAGTCACTGAACACAACACCAGTGTTTTCTGGCTGGAAGCTTCACTACTGGGTCCATATTCTTTTGATCACAGCCAATCTAACCCACAGTTTCCAGATGTGTTTAGCCATATGCAAAGGGGGGTTAAGTTTAGCTCCTTGCAGGAATACTGGTGGGTACAAATTAACAAACGTCAAATTTGCTGAAATCAGAAAGTAGCAATATATTCAATGAAGTGGACATCTCAAGGCTGGGGGAGAAGCATCCAAAAGATCCCCACTCACCAGGCAATCGGAATGCTTGGGTCCTGTACAGCCTGCTGCACACTGCTCATGGCAACAGTCTGTTGGGTGTCCTCCTTTGCACCTTGGGCAGCTGCTGGCACAGATTGTACTTGTCACTGTCAGAAAGCCAAAAATGAAGAAACCAGTCATTCTACCTCTCTCCCATACAAGCAGAGGTCCCTGCTCTCAGATACTTTTGCAGGTAGAAAGGACCTCAGTCCAGGCTCATCTTTAACCAAAAACCACTGTATGATGAAGGAAGCTAGAGAGAACTACTGCTGAGACCACCGTAGGAAACCACAGCCTGAGCAGCACTGACCCTCAGGTTATTAGGGGCAATAAGGGACACACCCAGAACAGATCAGGAAGCTTTGACCATAAGGAAGATAATTGAGAGAATAGAAAAACTGAATTCCCAGGTAGCCAGGACACCACTAGACAGAAGCACAGCTCTCCCTTCCTCCCCCTTCCTCAAATAATGGAGCCCTTTCACTCTCTAGAGCCATGATGGCACACAGAGCTCTCTCTCTGCGGGCATTCGAGCCCTCACCTCAGCTCAGCTCCAATGCGCTTGCGCATGCATGCACGTCTCCCGCCAGCCAGCTGGTTTTTGGGTCTCTGCCGCACATGCGTGGGATGCATGCAGGAGATGTGCACGCATGCACAAGGGGAGGGGGAGCATGGAGGAGTCATGCATGCATGCACGCACAGGTGAGGAGCGTGGGGGTGCATGCACACGTGCAGGGGTCACATGCACATATGCAGGGTGGGGCACATGAGAGTGTTCATGTGCACATGCATGGGGCACAGGGGTGCGCATGTGCATGTGTGGGATACATGCAGGGGGATTGTGCGAGAGGGGTGCACCGGTGTGTGTGTCATGCATGCATTGCATTATGGGTGAATGCACACGTGCTTTCAGCATGCAGTGACAAAAAGGTTAGCCATCACTGCTCTAAACCAACTTTCTCCCAGTATCTTGTGGTTATGACTGCCAAATTAACATGCTGACTGGAGAACAGATTCTGAGAAGCACAACAACTTGAAAAGAAAGGATGGTGAGGAAGAGGAGACTATGATAACACAGTTCAGTTATCCGAAGAGTTATCCTACAGAAGTTGCTCAAGATTTGTCCTCTATTTGTCCTCAGACAACAGAACACATAAAGGACTTATATTAAAAGCACTCAAGCACTCAAGCACTCGTGACATCCCGGCTCGACTACTGCAATGCTCTCTACATGGGGCTTCCCTTGAGGTGCACTCGAAAGCTACAGCTAGCCCAGAATGCAGCCGCGCGGGTAATAACGGGAGCTCCGAGATACTCCCATATAACACCAATCCTGCGCGAGCTGCACTGGCTTCCTGTGGTCTTTCGGGTGCGCTTCAAGGTTCTGACGACCATCTTTAAATTGCTCCATGGCTCGGGGCCTAGTTATATGCGAGACCGTCTCCTGCCCCATACATCCCTACAGCCGATCCGCTCCCACAGAGAGGGCCTTCTCAGGGTGCCGTCAGCCGGGCAATGCCATCTGGCGACACCCAGGGGAAGAGCCTTCTCTGTGGCAGGCCCTGCCCTTTGGAACGACCTCCCCCCTGAACTTCATACCATCTCGAACCTCCGCCTCTTCCGCCAGTGTCTAAAGACACTTTTTCAGCAAGCCGGCCTAGCCTAACCTCCCGCTGGGGCTATTTTAGATAGTTTTAAATTGGGGTTTTTAATTTGGTTTTTAGCATAGGATTGTTTCATGTAATTTAATATGTTTTTAAATTTTGTATATTCTGTTTTATATGTTTTTAAATTCCTGTGCGCCGCCCTGGGTCCTTCGTGGAGAAAGGCGGGATATAAATCGAATTAAAATAAAATAAAAATAAAATAAATAAAAGAAGATTTACAGATTTAATGTAAATTTTAGAAAACCCTTCCTAATAGTAACTTGACAATGGAGCCAATTATCCAGGGGAACAGCAGTCTTCCTGCGCTGGACTAAATCTTTGGCTTAGACTCCAGCACTATACAGCCGCTTACATTTTAAGATCACTTCAGTAACACATTTCAAGTTCTTTATTTTTTTAAGCCCTAGGATCCTGGATTTTTAAAATAGACTTTGTCCACCATTTCCTTGCATGCATTAGAGATGTTGTATTTTTCCCTCAGATCCCAAGCAGTGATATTCCTTCTTACATATTTGACAGCTCCCTTTTGCTTCTCCCCAGCAGTGGTTATTATGTGGGCAGATTTGGCTGCAGTCAGAGCCTAGAGGGAAAGAAAACAGATTTTTAAAATCTTACATCTAGGATGAAGCAACATGCAAAATTGGAGTAGTAACAATTGTGAGATACCAGATGTGCTCAGCTGGGAAGACTGCAAAAATGAACTTGGCAAAGAGTTGTGTATGTTGTAATTTTGCCAAGACACAGAATCCAGTTGTACTGGATTTGGCTTCCTAAGAATATCTGCTTTCATTTTTTTTAAAAAACCTTAAGTTTCTAGCCCTTATGTTTGTAATAGCAAGCAGGGTGTGTATAAGACACATTTTCTCAAGTCTTGGATGACAGAAACAGCTAAATATGATTGTTGATGGAGAAGAGCAGAGTTTCAATGTTCCTTGTGAATAAACCAAAATATATCACACAAAGAAGAAAATATTACAGAAGGCATTATATAAAACTAAAGAGAAAATTTGCTAATATAATACTGAATGTAGAATTAGGCTTTTCCTCGTGTGAATTTCAGCAATTTGGGCATAGAATCTAATGTGCAAAAGCTTAGATAATGCACATTGACTTATTAGGCTGACAAAATGACATCAGCCAGGTCAGAAATGGGGAAGTCCTAGAATGCTGATGGTGGGGTTGGTTTTCATTCTGACATTTTGAATAGATGAACTGTGGACATACTGTAGGAATAGGAAGGAAAATAAAAATAAATGATTGAGTTACAATCAATTGTTACAACAGCACTGAACAAATAATATTTATGATGGTTCCTCATAGTTCTGGTGCCACAATATCCCCACAGTCACAAGGTTATGACATTCTCTACTGGCTTCCCACAAGCATAGTCAATGGGGAAACTGGTATAAAATTGCAGTCACATGAGATCCTCATTTAATGACCCATGCAGACTTCACTTAATAGGGCAACTGGATTGCTGGAATTGCCATTGCTAAGTGGCATGGTCATGTGGCATAATCCTTTATGACTGCATCACTTAAAGATAATAATTCCAGTTATAATTGGTTTGCAGGACAAGCACTACCTAGAAGTTGGTAATAAAAGAATACGGCTCATTCAAAACCTCACAGATTGTAGAAAGAGTTACAAGGAAGCATAAAATGAGAAAAGAGAAATCAGTGCAGAGATAAAGTGTGGGGTCTATAAACTTTGTTTTTTTGTTATTCCAGTTATTATGGGCATGCTACATGTACAAATCCCAAAAACTCAAAACACAGATATAATATCTAGAGAGTTCAGAATTAGCTCCAGATAAGAGCAAACATAAGTCAACTTCTATTACTAATGGCAGCTATGAAATTCATTTTATGTCAGAGTAAGACTTCTTAATTTTACCAGAGAATAAGCAGTACTGATGAAAAACTGAATTTTTAAATTTTACTCAGAAGAAACAGATAGATATGAAATAATTCCCTAGCATCCTTAAAACAAGGATTTACTTCTGCACATAATTTCCCTGTGAAACCCAGAGCCTAACCAATTATACTTACAGTTCCTACTGCGATGGCTGCTGATATCCGAAAGGTTTTGCCAGTTATACTTATGGAAGATAGCTTTCCAATGTATGGTCTCTTGGAAGCACAGCTGGGGGTTCCTCTCTATAATCACACTACCTTTTAAGATCTCTGAAAGCAAACAGGAGGAAAGGAAGGGTCAGAAAAAGGGAAATGAGTTAACAGCCTGTTTTCATTCATTATTTTAAAACCACACTTTCAGTCTATTAGAACAGGGGTCCCCAACCTTTTTGGCACCAGGGACCGGTTTCATGTAAAAAAAATTCCACGGACTGGTGGGAGCCTCCAGCGGGTGAGTCGAGTCATGTGCGCTGCATGCGCATTCGGCGGTCATGTGCAACCGGGTGGGAAAGCTGCCAGGGGGCCCGGGCGAAGGATCCTCGGCTGGGGCAGGGAAGGACGGGCTGTGTCCAGGGCAGGAGGGCCTAGCAGCCCCTTCCCCCCGCGCAGGGCTGGGTGGTGCCCCAAACCCCCCCCCAATGCAGGCCGTTGCCCCTGTCCTGCCCCCGGGGAACACCGCAGCCAGCCGCCAGGATAGCGGAGTGTTTGCTACACTTTCCTAAGAGTTGCGCTATTCTCTCCGGTGCTGCTCACTCCGGCCCGGTTACTATCAATCCACGGACCGGCACCGGTCCGCGGCCCGGAGGTTGGGGACCCCTGTATTAGAAAGTTCAATCTGTTGTCATAACTGAGCGGGAACTGTACTACAAACTGTGGATAAAATTGTATTACACTTCCTAAAGTTAGCTTGAGATAGAGGTAACTACCAGCTAAGCGTTTGGCACATTATGATCACATAATGTGTTTTATTTTGGCTGTACACCGCCCTGAGTCCTTCGGGAGTAGGGCGGTATAAAAATATAAATAAACTAAACTAAACTAAACAAGGTATCTATGCTGAGGAAAGTGTGCCTATGGCATTCTTATACGTTCATGGCACAAGCAACGTAAATTCGTGGCCCAGATTCAAGAAACAAACATCATACCTTATAGTTCAGGCTGAGATATGTTGCCAAATCTTCTAAATCTTTAAGGGGGCTTTGTTTGGGGATATAGGAGCAGACCATCAATCAATCACTATACTACCAACAAAACATCTTATCCATACTTTGTGCAATGAATTCATTGTAAACAGAAATATAGAACAGTTTGGAGTGGGGGAAAGGAGCTGCTAAAACTTGTTGGCATGAGTTAGAGGTGAGCCAGGTATAAATGCTTTCAGCTACCAAGTAGAAATAGTACAGAATTTTTACAGAACTGGAGTTGCTCCTAAGGCTAATTTTTTTTTTTTTAATAATGGCAGCTTCATAAAATATTTAATAAATAAACACTGTAGTACACTTTAGGGCTGGTTAGAACAGCAAGAGTAATGACTTTTGGCTTCTCCTAACAATAGGAATATTTACACCAGTTGTCATTTATTAAGCGTATATGACCTGGAATCTGATTTGTTAGAATCCATGGGAGATTCCAGTTCCAACATCCTTTTAAGGCAGCAATCCACCAACAGTGCTTCCTGCCTTTACGTTTTAAATGCAAATAATTTTGTTTGGATAATTTTGTGCATGGCATCCAACACTGCCTCCTGCATATCCCACACTGGGAATACTTCATCCAATGTTGGTCACTATACTACAAAAAAGATGTTGAAACTTTGGAAAAAGTTCAGAGAAGAGCAACTAAAACGATCAAAGGCCTGGAGACTAAAACATATGAAGAAAGGCTGCAGGATTGGAGTTTGGCTAGTGTAAAGAAAAGAATTAGGGGCAACACGATATCAGTATTCCAGTATTTGAGGGATTGCCACAAAGAAGAAAGGGTTAAATTATTCTACAATACACCACAGGGCAGGATAAGAAACAATGGTTGGAAACTAATCAAAGATAGAAGCAACCTGGAATTAAGAAGCAACAAGAAACAATGGTTGGAAACTTTCTGACAGTAAGGGCAATTAACCAGCGGAAAAGCTTGCCTTCAGAAATCATGGGTGTTCCATCACTGGAGGTTTTTAAGAAGAGATTAGACAGTCACATCTGAAATAGTGTAGGTTCTCCTGCTTGAACAGTGGGTCAGGCTACAAGACTTCCAAAGACTATTCTATTCTATTCTATTCTATTCTATTATATTCTACTCTATTCTATTCCATTCTACTCCTACTCCTACTCCTAGAAACTATCCAGCCCATCTTAACACACCTGTTAGCTTCAACATGCCCAGTTCCTGCAGCCCCACGTCTCCACTGGGATCAGCATTGTCTAGGACAGCCAGTGCATACTTCTCCTCATAGAGCTGGGTCCCACGAATGATCAAGAGGCTGTTCAGTTGCAAATGGCGCATGTGATTCTTGGCTATTAACACATATCCCTGGACTTCTCTGATGTCCTGAGAAGCAGAGAGACAAAAATGAAACAAATGTTTCAGGATGCTTAGATTTGCTAAAAAATCACCCAATAAGAACATGATGAAGATATGGTCCTCTAGAGCTGAGGGGCCATAATACCCTTCTTGAACTCTACTATACTGGCAGGGTCAGATGAAAACTGAAGTGCAATCGTTGGAAGACCAGATTCCCTGACCCAACAGACCCAAATCTTCCCTGAGCCAAACCATAGTATGCTGCACACGGAGAACAGAAAACTTCTGGTTACACTGTTCTATGTGTACAACATATTGTTATTCCTTCATAACCCACAACTTGTAAATTGCAATAGCTACACTTGGGGAACATGTCGAGCCCTCCTCAAAATGCATATTTGGGCTTACTATATTTGGGCTCAATGCAGTAAGCCCAAGTGTGTGTGTGTGTGTGTGTGTGTGTGTGTGTGTGTGTGTGTGTGTATGCATGCATGCATGCATGCATGCATGCTGGTCTTGTTGTATTCGGGTCTTTTCCCGTGTAAGAATAGAATAGAATAGAATAGAATAGAATATTTATTTCTATAACCGCGTCCTCTCCCCGAGGGGACTCGGAGCGGTGCACAGGGAGAAACTAAAACAACATAAAATATATACATAGATAAATACAATAAAAACAAATTAAATCTAACTATCCCTGCACTAAAATTCCCATTTTAAAATTAACAATTCCTAACCCCTGAGGTAGAGACTAACCTAGGCCGGCCAAGCAGAAAAAGTGAGTTTTTAATTTCTGACGGAAGGAGCGGAGGTCCGTAGTTGTTCTAATGTCGGGGGGAAGGTCGTTCCAGAGGGCTGGGCCCGCCACAGAGAAGGCCCTTCCCCTGGGCGTCGCCCGCTGACAAAGTCTAGTGGACGGCACCCGGAGAAGTCCCTCTCTGTGGGAGCGAATCGGCCGGGAGGATGTATGGGGCAGAATCCGATCCCGCAGATAGCTAGGTCCCGAGCCATGGAGCGCTTTAAAGATGAGAACTAGCACCTAAGATTGAGATTGTCTTGGCAATGTTTTGCTGAGGTCTCACTCGCCATCTTCAGGCTGGCGTCTGCGACTGAAGATGGCGAGTGAGACCTCGGCGAAACGTTGCCAAGACAATCTCAATCTTACACGGGAAAAGACCCGAATACAACAAGACCAGTATACTTACACCCGTGAAGATCTATGAAAATATATATATGTATGTATGTACGTATGTATATATTGAGTAAGGCTCGACATGTTTTCCAAACCCAGAGTTTGTGATTTACAAATTGTCGGTTGTGAAGGAATCAGACATTTTGCTAAAACTGTAGCTTATTGATAAAACCATGGTTAATATAAATAATGAGTATAATAAATGCATTCAGCATTAGAGCATATAGGGGGAAAGTGGTAGATGATTTGTATTTTCATTTTCATTCACCTTTTATCTATACCTGTCTATATTTTTTGTTTCCACGTACTCTTTCTATTCTAAGCTCTATTCTAAGTTGCTTGAAGCCAACTTTTCTGGTTTGTAAATTGTGAATTTGACACAAAGATTAGGTTCACATATTATGCTTTGGTATTTTTTGTTCAATAACGATTTGCCTAATTGAATTTTTAATATTGAATAATGAATTTCATCATGGTTTAGCACAGTGGTGGGCAAACTTATTAGTCAAGAGAGCCAAATATCAACAGTACCACGATTTAAATTTCTTTTGAGAGCCAAAAGGTGTGGCCTGTTTTGTGGGAGTGGCTCAGTGGTCATGTGACCGGGTGGGCGTGGCCAACTTGGAAAATGTGGTAAAACTCACTTAACGACGGTCCTGCTTAGCAACCAAAATTCTTTCTTTCTTTCTTTCTTTCTTTCTTTCTTTCTTTCTTTCTTTCTTTCTTTCTTTCTTTCTTTCTCTTTCTTTATCTCTCTCTCCCACTTTTTTTTCTTTCTATTTTTCTTTCTCTTTTTCTTTTTGTCTCTCTCTGTCTATCTCCCTCTTTATCTGTTTCTCTCTCTCCTCCCTCCACCCATCTGTCATTCTGTGTGTGTGTCTCTCTCTCTCTCTCTCTCTCTCTCTCTCTCTGTGATTCCCTCTCTTCCTCCCTCCCCCTCTGTCTCTCTCTGTATGGCAGTCTCTCCCTCCCTCTCCCCCCCCCCGGAAGCAGTGGAAAGCCCGGCACGCCGGCCGGGGAGGCCACGGCTGCCTCTTCCCTCAGTGAGCGGGCGGGGGGAGCACCCGAGGCCGCAGCCATCCAAGCACCGCGGAGGCTGTCCGGGCGCCGCACGCCGACCTCCGCCCCAGCCCCACATGGCGGCCAGCCCCGGAAAGCATGGCTCGGTGGCCTCTGCAGGAGGCTGTTGCTGCTGCTGCCCCCGAACCCTGCGACAGGCAGCTCCCGCTGTCCGAGCGCATCGGGCAGGACAGCCGGTCACGTTTCCACCAGGTCCCTCTTTGGCCCCTCGGGTGCGGCTCTTCCTCTCTCCCTCCCCCCCCGCCCGGAGGCAACGGAGGGCCCGGCATGTTGGCTGCTGGGGCTCCGGCTGCCTCCCCCTGTAGCGAGCGAGCGAACGGGCAGGCGGAGCGAACGGGGCTGCGCCGGAGCCGGAGCCATCCGGGCGCTGCGCGCCCGCCTCCCTGGGCACTCGGCTCCCGGACAGCTCCGGCACAGCCCTGGGTGCTCCCCCCGCCCGTTCGCTCGCTCGCTACAGGGGGAGGCAGCCACAGGCTCTTCTCTGTCTCCCAGACAGCGCTGGGGGTGAGCTGAGTAGCCTGCTCTTGGAAGTGGTGGCTGTGGCCGATGGGCTTGGTCCTGGGCTCTCGCTCTGTCTGCCTGGGAGACAGAGCCCAGGGAGGAAGATAATGGCCATTTTGGAGACGTGTCCAGCGCCTTGCACTCGCACCCGCACCTGCAGCACCTGTCACTCCCCGTTGCCTTCAGAGGCAAAGGAGACAACTGCTCCTCTTGGTGGGGTGGCCGTGCTCGTGTGCTCTGGCCCTAAGCCTCGTGTCCCCCCTGCAGGGCCAAGCGTGGCTCACCTGCGCTGGGAGGACTCCCTGGGTCTCCCCCCAGGGAGGCGGGCGTGCAGCGTCCGGACGGCTCCGGCGAAGCCGCAGCCTTGGGCGCTTCCCCCCGCCCGTTCGCTCATGGGGGGGGGAGGGAGAGAGGAAGAGCTGCACCCGAGGGGCCAAAGAGCCGCTCATGGCTTGCGAGCCGCGGTTTGCCGACTACTGGTTTAGCATGTCACAGAAACTAAACTAGTTTATGGACTACTGAACCTAGCATATGCAATCAAATTCAAATTCTTGGGATGCAAAACAACATCTTGTTATTGTGCTCACCTGCAGGCATGAGACTCAAAAGCTAATGAGGGCCTTTTAGGGAGAAATAAAAATATGCACAACTAAATTCAATTTAGCTATACTTTACTAAATGTGGTGAATATTTGGACTTGATCTAATACAATCCTAGTAAACAATGTTTTGTAACTTCTAGTCATCAATGTCACCTTCTTAAATTCTAAGGGCAGGGATAGCTAAGTGGAAGCATATAGCATTTCTTCTTTTCACCATTCCTAAACTAATAAAACAAAGAAGTTTGGAAACACCATCATTTTTCACATTAAAACTGTACCTACTTTGAGAAAGGATGTATCCACATCTGCTGGTAGGTATGTGATCTCCAAATTGCCCTGCACAACTTGGCAATGGTCATAGAGCCAACGGAGGGTGTCTGGATGGTTTTCTGGGCTTGAGGGCGGCTGCAATTTCATATCTGTCCCTGTGCATACTGAGAAGAAGAAAAAGGGAGAGGGGGAATTATCATTAAGCTCAAGAGAAAGGAGGATCTGCTCCACTCAATAGGATTTCATCTAACTGGCAAGTAAGACATACCTAGTTACTTTGATCACAGGTGCAACTTCTGAAAACTCTCAAATTCTTCATAATGATCCGTGATCAATTACTCAACATAGCTATTGAGAGCACTGACCAGCCTCGGTTTCAACTAGCCAACTAATAAGCAAAGACAGAAATTGGCCTGGACTCCTTGCTCTCTTCCATTGCAATAACCTTGGCTTCGTGCATTCGTTCCGTGCGAAGAGAAAGTAAACCACAATTTTTGGGTTTTGGGCTGAAGTCCAGCGCAAAAGCACTATGGAGCTCCAAAATCACTTTAACTGCAGAAGGTAGGAATTGGTGGGTCTTCCTGTTAACAGCAAAGTTGCAGGCCTACAAATGCAAATTTGTCATCCCAAATAACAAAACAGAGATTCTCAATTGAATATTTGGGGTGGCAAAACCGGAAGAAAATTAGTTCAGTTGTCCAAGATAACATTAGCAGGGGGAACAAAAGGGTGTGATTCCAATGCCCTATAGAGGGGTTTTTGCTTTCTTAGGAGTTATACCTTGGCACGGTATATGGGCTCATTTTGGAACATTGGAATTAAGTTGAAGGGATTTAAAATCTTAATTTTAAACTGTAAAATAAAAAGTTTTATGCAAAAATTCATGCAAGCCAAACATTCCATGTTTCATTACTAAACAACACTGAGCAAAGAACATCTTGAGAATCTCAGTTATTTTATTTTTTTAAGTAAGTTTCCAATTCCTAGGAACAATGAGTTTAAAGAAAATGGGGTAATTCTCAAAGTTTAGTGTATACAGTGTATAAAATTGTCTAGTGCATACAGTGAGTGGACAATAGTACCCCACAGAATTCCCTATCTTTTCTCCTAATTAGCAGGACTAAACAGATTAATATTGTAGATATGTATAAACCTGGTTGATGTGCACAATTTCACAGCCTGCAGAGTTCCATTGTGAGGGTCTAACACATATTAAAATGAACATGAACAGCTCTACAAGTCTTTTTTTAGCAGAGGATGGAATCTGTCTTTCCAATTCAAAAACTAATAACAGCAACAGTGACTGAAGTCACATACTGTATAAGCAAATATTTCCATTCTATTTTGTTGAACCTACTGTAGCCTACTTCTCGTAATACCAAACCATAATAGCTGGGTTTCCACCTCATATTTAGATTACTCACTTATTATAATGACCGAATATGAAAATATTAACTTAATGTGCTGCCAACTGCTAAAATACCTGTTTTTTAAAAAGGCGTGTATACCTTGTTTTCAAAAGAAAATATATATAAGAATCTAACGTGTATGGACATGGGTTGTCTGGGTTAGGAAACTAACTTTTGCTATTCCTTGCAGCATGCAGCTTTTCCTACTATATATAATTAAAACGTATTTTTCCTGGAAAAGTGAAATGTGGCTTTTAGCAGTTGAGAATCAGAAACCCAAGCGGTCATTACCCTGTTTCATTGCATGGCATTCTGGAGAGATTAAAAAATGCAGAGCAGGATGGCAATATAATAAACTGCTTTGAAATAAATGTGGGTGGAAGGGGTTTTTTGCTTTCTGGAATTCAATGTGCAATTCAATAGTGGAACTCTGGTATCCATCCAAGCCTTTCCAGGCCAAGCAGGAACTTCTCAGATCCTTTCAGAAAAACCAACACTTCCTGTGTCACTATCCAATTATTGAAAACATAACCAAAATCAGCACACATGTTCCCAAGTATAATTCCATGCCTCAGTATTATCCTCCCCCAGATTCGCGACATGCAATAAAACAGTTGTACAGTAACTGTTTCTTTAGGAAATACAATGAACTCAATTTAACTTGATGGTTCATTTTGAAATAGCTTCCTATTGATTTCCTGTAATAACCTAATTCATCCCAGCTGCTCTGTCTGTGTATGAGTCACTCATTCTCATTTCTCAACAGGGGATTTGAAACATATTGATTTTGAAGGACTGAGTTTTAAAAGGCATAGTCTGGTGTTTTTTTTTAAAGATCTGCTTATTCCAAAATATATTTTGCTGTGATTTTCTATCTGGAATGGCTTGATTTGATTCCAAATCTTGTTTTATCAGAAACAGTACACTGGAAGTCTGAAAAACTACCTCAATTTGTTTCCTTTAGACTGATCTCTAATTTTTACATTCAGTACCCATTCCTTCTTGACCCTCTCTCTTCTTGTTCTACCACCCACATTTCTCATTCCCAGATTCAAGTTATTTTATTTCTCTTTATAATATCCAACACTCATTTCCATATAACAAAAACACATTCTTATACACAGCATTTTTTTCTTTTACAAGCATTAACTTGAGGCAACAGAGTTCCACCCACTATATCTTAAGATTTCTCCATTCACTTTCCCATATTTACTAAATATACTTCCAATATACACTCATGCTTAGTTTTTAAAAAACATTTATGGAGCCGGCTGTTCCTGAAGCCGGGGGAAGGATCCCTCGCTCCAGCAGGGCAGCGCTAGGCGGCAGGGCACTCTGGCCACTGACCGAAGCGCTGCCAGGCTCCCTAGGCACTCCAAGCCTGGGGTCAGTAAGCGGAGCCCGCGCGCGCCCGGGCGAACCCAGGACGCGTCGGGAATCTCCCTCCTGTGAGCTCCAAAGAGGGAAACTCACCAACGAAGCTGTAAGTAAAAGCTAATAAAAATAAAAAAAAAAAACCAACATAAAAAATTTCGCTTTTGGAGAGTCCAACTAGGTCTGTTAGAATAATCTTTAGGAGAACCAACAGAACATGTCCAATTGGGCTCAGACTGGATTGAAATTCTGGCAAGCACACAGGAAGAGGCGTGGCTTCAAGAAAATCAATCCAGTCCAGGGCAATCAGGCAGAATTAACCCATCGTTGGACTCTCCAAGCAGCTCACAGGAGAATTGTGCAATTGCATTATTTTTCACCACTATACAAATTACCTAAATCACAGTGGATGTTGTACAATTAAGGTAAGTTTGATTAAATAAAGCTATCTCATCCAGACTACTTTTGACATCATTTCTGGCAGGATATCCTAATGGAAAAGTGATTAGTCTATTAAAATGGCTAAGTAAAATCAAGATTTCACTATAAACAAATCATCTGCTTGCTATAATTTTCTGCCATGTATATTTTATTTGCAATAACCTATTTTATTCTCTCTTTCAAATTCAATTGCTTTCTATATATTAATTTTTCTTAATTTCAATTCACTTTATTGCATCACAAAAATCTAATCTTCGCTGCAAATTGCTAGAATTCTTAGGCAACAACATTATCTAGATACAAAAGTACCCAAATACTCATGTCCCCAACCAACTCATTTTAAGCATTCCCTTCACATATCAATAAATACATTAAGTAAAAATAACAGCAAAAATTACGTATTTGGGGGGCTCATCCATGTTTTCTGACGGTTGCAATGTTAAGTGTAGTCTTATACAGCAGCTTCCATCTCATCAATAGACTACTGTTGAAGCAGCCCAAGCCTGTTTTTAGATCTTAAAGCCATGATGGCAAACCTTTGGCACACATGCTGGAAGTGGCACGCAGAGCCATCTCTCCAGGCACACAAGTTATCGCCCGGGTTCCAGCAAGCTGGCCAGTTGGTCTTCACACATGCAGGAGCACCGGAAACCAGAAGAGCAGCTGCCCAGTGCGCATGCACGTGCCAGTAAGATGGTCTTCCGGTTTCCGGCGCACTCATGCACATTGACCACCTGGTCTTCTGGTTTTGGGTGTGCATGCATGTGCAAAACCCAGCTAACTGGCGCACCTGAGGGCAGAACAAGAAGCAATGGGTGGAAACTAATCAAGGAGAGAAGCAACTTAGAACCTAGGAAAAAATTCCTGACAGTTAAAACAATTAATCAGTGGAACAGCTTGCCTCCAGAAGTTGTGAATGCCCCAACACTGGAAGTCTTCAAGAAGATGTTGGATAGCCATTTGTCTAAAATGGTATAGGGCAGTAGTCGGCAAACTCATTAGTCAAAAGAGCCAAATATCAACAATACCACGATTGAAATTTCTTTTGAGAGCCAGAAGGTGTGCCCTGTTTTGTGGGAGTGGCTCAGTGGTCATGTGACCGGGTGGGCATGGCCAACTTGGGAAATGTGGTGAAACTCATTTAACAACGGACTTGCTTAGCAACCAAAATTTTGGGCTCAATTGTGGTCATAAGTTCTTTCTTTCATCTCTCTCCCACTTCTTTTTCTTTCTTCCCTTCTCTCTCTCTCTCTCTCTCTCTCTCTCTCTGAGTCTGTCTGTCTGTCTCTCTCTGTGGCTATTTATCTCTCTCTCCCTCCCTCCCTCTCTGTCTCTTTCTATCATTCTCTGTGTCTGTCTCTCTGTATCTCTGTGTCTCTCTCTCCTCCCTCCCTCTCTATCTCTGTGTCTCTCTCCCCTCCCTTCTCTGTCTCTCTCTGTCATTCTCTCTGTGTCTGTCTGTCTGTCTCTGTGGATCTTTGTCTCCCTCCCTCCCTCTCTGTCTCTTTTTGTCATTGTCTCTCTGTGTCTGCCTCTCTGTATCTCTCTCTCCTCCCTCTGTCTTATCTCTGTGTCTCTCCCCTCCCTTCCTGTCTCTCTGTCATTCTCTCTGTGTGTCTGTCTGTGTGTCTGTCTTTCTATCTCTGTGTCTCTCTGTCTCCCTCCCTCCCTCTCTATCTGTCTCTCCCCTCCCTTCCTCTCTGTCTGTGTGTCTGTCTGTCTCGCACTCACTCACTCCCTCTCTCCCTCTCTGTCTCTCCCTCCCTCCCTCTCTCTCCCTGTCTCTGCGAGCCGCGGTTTACCGACCACTGGTATAGGGCTTCCTGCCTAGGCAGGAAGTTGGACTAGATGACCTCCAAGGTCCCTTCCAACTCTGCTATTGTATTATTTACATGTGCATACCAGAAAGTGGAACTTCATCTTCCCTGCACATGCATAAACGCACTCCCATTTTGGCACTCGGTGCTGAAAAGGTTCGTCAACACTGCCTTATGGCATAAAAAGAGATTTTCCTTTTACTGTTGGTGCTTTCTTACAAGTACAATTGTTACCAAACTTCCATTCCATATTTTACAAGTTTTGGCCATGATCATTAAACAAATTACTACACTCAACAAGTGAAGCACATGGTTGTTAAGCAAATCTGGCTTCGCCATTAATTTGGTTTGTTGGAAGCCATTTGGGAAGGTCACAGATGGCGTCCATGTGACCCCAAGATACTGCAACCATTGTTGCCAATGGCCTGAATTTAGATTGTGTAAACCCAGAGACACTGTGATGCTGGCCATAATGTCAAGATTGGTCAAACATAACTTTTTTTGGCATTATTGAACAACTGCTAAATGTTGTTAAGTCAACTACTTGCATACCAGCACAAGCAATCTAAGGCATGCAGAGGAAGAGACCACCTCATCTGAAATCTCTTTCTCTGCATGTTAGATTGTATGTCTTGTGCTGGCATGTAGGTTAGTCCTTGACTTACAACATTTAGTAATTGTTCTATAGTGCTAAAAAAAGTAAAGCTTGACCAGAAAGGGTATAAAGAAACAAACATGATCCGGGATCAATTAGGGTTAATATTTGGGATGATTGAAGTGGTAGTACATTTTCTATGAGTTGATTACAATAATAGTTTGTTAATAGGGTTTTTTTTTAATTTCAGTCTTTCTTGTTTTTTTTCACGTTATTTTCAGACAATTATTACTTTTACATGTCTGTATGATTGTTTTTTCTGTTAAATATGTTATTAATAAACTTACAACAAATTGTATGTATGTATGTATGTATGTATGTAGATGACAGGCTAACAATTGAAAAGTAGATTAGTAGTTTCCCAGTTTAAAATTCTTTTGGCCTGTTTCGCAAAGTGTGGAAAACTAACATTGCTGTATTATATTAATGAGCATTCAACTAGGGAGGAGGATATGTGTGTATGTGTTAGTAAAACATTTTTTCTTTTTCTTTTTTCTTTGGCTTTTTTTATTCTTTTGGCCTTTTTAAATATTTTATTTTGTATTTTAACCTTTTTTGAATAAACAAAAAAAAGTCATGTAAAAAAATGATGTGGTCTGGTCTGGAGGAGCAATCTGCTTAGTTTTACAGGTAGTCCTCATTTAGAAGAGAACAGGAATAGGACAGGACAGACTACAACAGCAGACTTAGAAGGGATCTTGGAGGTCTTCTAGCCCAACCCCTCATCAAACAGGAAAATCCTACACCATTTCTGACAAATGGCTGTCCAATCTCTTCTTTAAAAATTCCAGTGTTGGAAAATTCTCCAAACAATTTCTGGAGGCAATTCATTCCACTCTTTATTTGTTATAAATGTCAGGAAATTTCTTCTTAGTTCTAGGTTGCTTCTCTCCTTGATTAGTTTCCATTTGTTGCTTCTTGTCCTGCCCTCAGGTGCTTTGGAGCAGGGGTCCCCAACCCCGGGACGCGGACCGGTGCCGGTCCGTGGCTGGATGGGAGCCGGGACGCAGGGCTAGAGAGGAGGAGGAGGGAGAAGGAGGCAGCCCCCTGAGCACAGCGCGCGGGAGAACACAGGCGCGGCTGTTCGCGTCGTTGGAGTGTGCCTCTTCCTCCACCCTCGTCGACGGAAGGATTCCTGGACGCCGCCGGACCGGCCACCGATTCCCTCCCCTGCTGGCATGCGGGCCACTCATTTTCTTCCAGGGACTGCGGAGGCTCTGCGGGCTGGGGAGGGAACTGGCGGGTTGCTCCGGCGGCGCACAGGAGTCCCTCCGTCGACGAGGGTGGAGGAAGAGCCCCCACCATCCTCCTGCGTTCTCCCGTGCGCTCTGCCCAATGGGCTGCCCCCCTCCCTCCTCCTCCTCTCCAGCCCGGCACCTATCCAGCCACGGAGCCTGAACGAGCGAACGAGCGACCAAGCGTGGCAGGCGGGATGAGGAGGCTGGGGGCGGGGGGACGGGACGACGATGACGACGACAGACACACATAGAGAGACAGAGGGAAAGGAGGGAGAGAAAGATAGACAGAGACACAGAAGGAGTGATTGAATGAATGCAAGACAGACAGACACACGCACACACACACACAGAGTGACAGAAATGGGTGGATGAAGGAGAGACACAAAGAGAGAAAGAAAGAAAAAAGTGGGAGAGAGAAAGACAGACAGAGAGAAAGAGACAGAAAGGAAAGAAAGAGACAGGAAAAGATACAGAAAGAGGGAAAGAGAAAGAGAAAGAAATAGAGAGAAAGGGAAAGAGAGAAAGAAAGAAATAGCGAGAGAAAAAAAGAGAGACAGAGACAAAGTAAGAGAAAGAAAGAAAGAGAGAAAAAGAAAGAAAGAACTTATGACCACAGTTGAGGCCAAAAGTTTGGTTGCTAACCAAGATCATTGTTAAGTGAGTTTCACATTTTCAAAGTTGGCCACGCCCACCCAGTCACATGACTGCTGAGCCCCTCAGCCGGTCCGCAGAATTTTCTTTAAAATGAAACCGGTCCTTGGTGAAAAAAAGGTTGGGGACCCCTGCTTTGGAGAATAATTTGACTTCCTCTTTTTTGTGACAACTTCTGAGATATTGGAACACTGCTATCATGTCACCCCTAATTAGCCACCATCATTGGGACTGCTACCGGTTGTTAAGCAAAGCAGTCTCTAATTGAAAATTTGACTGTTTATTGTGATCTTCAGTTTTCCTTTGCTTTACAGACTTGTGAAAGTTAAATAGATATGAGAATTGGTATAATAATAATAATAATAATAATAATAATAATAATAATAATAATAATAATAATAATAATAATAATAATAATAATAATAATAATAATAACGACGACTGTGGAGGAGGAAGTCGTGTGTTGTCCCGATTGTGATTGGAGCTCTTGGAGCAATACCTAGGGGGCTGCCTCGCTATGTGGAGGTTCTAGGTTTGCCGGACTTGAGCATTCAGACTCTACAAAAAACCACCGTGCTTGGAACTGCTTATATCCTCTGACATTACCTTAACAGTTCCCAGGTCCTTGGTTAGGACTCGAGCTGTTGAGCTACCAACCAGCCCCAAAGGCTGTGAATCTCACCAAAGATTAACCACAGAATAATAATAATAATAATAATAATAATAATAATAATAATAATAATAATAATAATAATAATAATAATAATAATGTCTTTATTGTCATTGTACATCATATATACAACAAATTTGGTTTAGCCTCTACTGGTGCAATCCATAACAGAAAATATAAGACAACATGAATAGTATAAAGAATAATCCTTATATTGGGGGGAAGGAATATCCTCACTACTGTAACTGTGAATTTTTGCCGTACAAGGTAGTCACTAAACGAGGACACCCCGTAATTGCTCTTGTAAATCTGCTTCCAAGTACCGGTATTTCTGAGTTTGAGTTCTTGGGCAACAACAAAGCATCATGTACACAGCACTGCTGTACATTTTAAGACAGCTGACCTAGAAAAGCGGTTGCCAAGAAACTCTTTCTGATGACCTGAAACGGACCACCCTATAGCCTTTTTAAGGCATGTAGCCAACAGTATAATTGAAAGGGTTTGACTTCCATAATTATTATTTCCATAATAATATCCAGGAGTGGGGGTGGTGGAGTGTTCCTTCCCAGTGAAAGAGCGGTTTTCAGAGAGCCCTGGTTCTTCTCTTCCTTTGTTCATGGATTTTTTCTTTTCTTTTTTCTTTCTTTCTTTTATTTAAAAGTTCTAGCTTTGAGTAAATCTTTTTGAAAACTCTTCTGGCTTGCATGAAATAAGTATGTTTTTTTGATTTCTTTTAATGAAAATCTCTTTCTGCTGAAGGTAGAATGAGATGGGTCCCTTTTTCTACAAAGAGAGATGAGATCCTGCATAATGATGCAGGATATATACCACGTTTTCCCCAGTGGTGAAATTCAATTTTTTTTTACTACCAGTTCTACGGGCATTGGACATTGCTTGGTGGGCAGGATGCGGCTTGGTGAGTGTGGTGTGACTTGGTGGGCGTGGCTTGGTGGGCGTGGCAGGGAAAAGATACTGCAAAATCTCCATTCCCCCCCTATTCTGGGGCCAGCCAGAGGTGGCATTTGCCGGTTCTCCAAACTACTCAAAATTTCCGCTACCGGTTCTCCAGAACCTGTCAGAATCTGCTGGTCTTCCCCTAAAATGATACATGTAGAGAAACAAATGGTAAGAACATTTGTCTTCCCTTCAGGATACCTTATCAAAATTGCATTAAAACTTCTCTAGGCCTGAGCAAACATTTGCTTAGTTTTGCTGTGATCCATTATTAAAAATCTTCTTCAAAAGTGGTACATTTATTTTTATACTTCTTTATACCTTTTCATCCACCTCTTTCAAGAGCTGAAAGTTTGGATTGCATGGAATTACTCTTCTTTAACCAATATGAGAAGTCCACATTCTTCCAAGCTTTTCAAAATAATCTGATATTACTTTGTCCTTGTTTTGAGTCCTCTGTTATTCTTCATCAAAGCTTTAATAAATTGCTGGGTCTGAACATGTGATCCCTGGCTCTTTCCAATTTTTTGAATCAGAGAGTAAATTAGCTCCCAGGTAGCTGGGACCTGGGCCAGGTGAATCAAAGACGTGCACTCTCTATTGTACTGAAGTTTGTTCTCTGCCTTTACAGAGATGACAAGGTGCCGAAAACAACTTGAATATGGGGCCACAGTATCTTTTGCTAGGCAGTGTCAGACCACTCAAGTATGTGCCTTGGGCTAGGACACATGTCTATTCATGAAATAGTTGGGCAAGTGAGATCTTATGGCCATCGGCAGGGGCAAGAATTTATGGCCCACCCGATGTTAATTACACAGTGGGGAGGGGGGAAACAACCTTAGTATCTGTAAATACTGCAGCCTAAGCTGGGCAGTCAAGAGGAATCAGAAGAAAGTATAAGATGAGTTTCCAGTTCTTATAACTTGTGTAACAAATAAGAGTGGCAGACTAAGTAAGGAGCTCTTTTCATTTTCACAGTGTAATTTAAGAGAGTTTTTGCTGCTGTTTTCAAACTCCAGATCAATGAAAATTGTTCTTCATCAAATACAATTTATCCAGAAATCTCTAGCATATTCAGTTCAGCTTTCTATTCACTGTTGCTTTAATGCAAAAATAACTTGAAGTCCTCTAATGTCTATTTTATATAATCATCTCTCCCACTGTATTTTTTTTTCCTCCTTCCACGTTTACTAAGATCCCCAGCCACCAGTTTTTATATTCATTTCATATCCTTTATTTGGGGAGAGGAGAGGAATATATGCTGGTATATACTCATGGACCCATTTCACCAAACATGTATTAGGATCTCTGACTATGAAAAATATATAAATACTTAGCTGCACTGTTCAGTAAACAACTGACACAATTCAGTAAAGCTATTTGGTGGAAGACTGAATTCACATACCATACAGAGAATAATCTAAATTCTTCTGTTTAATACTGGAAAGAAACTAGAACTTTCTAATTGGAGTTTATGGATTGCTGAATCAGAAAAGATTCAGGGAAGATAAATGTTATATATGGTAATGGCAGTCTGATTATTATATGCATAAAGATGGAAGATAGTGAAATTCCCTCAATGGAAGAATAATTATAAAACTGTCAGAATTATGGAAATGGCAAAAGAAATTTGTTTGGTTAGAAAGAAAAAAGCAAGTATTTCTTTAAAATTTGGAAATCTTTTACTAACTTTTTGCTTTAAAAAAGCAAAAGAAAAAAGCAAAATTATGATTTGTGGATTTAATAATTGTAAAAGATAAGAATATAATACAGAGTTGAAGGGGTTTCTGGAAGAGAAGAGGGAGGAGAGATATGGGTTTGTCAACATCTGTTGAACAGATGATCAGAAGCCATTGTTTTTCATATATATTTTTTCTTTGCCTCCATCTTTTCCTTTAGGTAAAATTCTCAGTAAATATAATAGATAATTTATTTGGTGGACTTGAACCTAAAGGGATACTTATTTTGCTTTGTTAAACACAAAAAAAAGTTTAGCTGAGAACCAGTAGGTTAGTTATAAAACTCAGGGCAACTAAGCAATAAGCTTGTTATTTGGAATGGATGTCCTCACCTCCCCACCTCCCCTCCCTTTACTTCTTTCCCATGAAGGCTTTGCCAAGGCAGATGAGAAAATGAAGAAGAATCAGCTTCAGCTTCTTAAGGATGGGCAATTTAATACTGAGAGCCATTGTCAGCCAAGAAGAAACTTCTCATACAAATATCACAGCTTCTGATCAAATAACAGTTAGAAAAGTAGGAAGAAATACAGATGGCCGATCCCAGCTGGCAAAGAAAACAAAGTTTTCACTTAGTTCCAACATTCAGAATTAAGCAATTGATGAGGTGGAACTAATACACAGGTTAATGAATGGCAAATGGATTAGATTTACAATGCATGTTAAGAGAGTGGGAAATTATCTAAAATAATGGAACAAAGCCTTGAAACTTCAAAAAAAATATCTGATTTGTAAAATTGATGATCCACAAAGTTAAACAAAGTTTAAAATACCAGCCTGGCGAGAGATCTTGAGTTCAAGTTCCGTCTTAGCCATGAAAGCCAGATAGGTGACCTTGGGATAGTTACCCTCTCTTAGCCAAACCCACCTCACAAGGTTGTTGTTGTTATGGGAAAAATAGGAGGATGAAGGGCTCTTAGGTATGTTCGCAATCTTGACTTATTTGTGAAAATAATGAAGTCAAGATACAAATAAGTAAACAAACAATTCAGTACTGTTGCTGGAGTAAAGAACACAATTACTACACAAAACTGCAACTACAAGAACTATGAAACCACATGAGGATAACAAGCTATGTATATTTGCACTACAGTTAACACAGTTTCTTTTAAAAAAATGTAGGGACAAGATACTTGCTTTTAAATAAGAGTGAGAGAATCTTCACTGGAATTTATATTTTATCTTTAAATCTTAGCAGATCTTAGATTTTACATAAAACAACAAAAATTGAATGGAACACTTTCATTTTGGGATGTGATAAACATCCTTAGCCACAATTAACAATGTTAATCAAAATAACTACTTCTGCATTAATTCTGGCCGAAGAATTTGGGTTTATTGGTATATAGGTAATTCCTGAGTTACAAGAGTTTATTTAAGCTATCATTTGAAATTATAACGGTTTTCACACTTACGACCATTACCGCATCCCCATGGACATGTAACCAAAATTCAGACGCTTGGCAACTGACTCATATTTATGACTGTTGCAGTGTCCCAGGGTCATCTGAACATCTTTCAGTATCTTCTGACAAGCAAAGTCAATGTGGATTCACATAACAACTGTTAAGTGTTAATTTAACATCAGCAGTGATTCATTTCTGGACTACTGCAATGCTCTCTACATGGGGCTCCCCTTGAGGTGCACCCGAAGACTTCAGCTTGTCCAGAATGCAGCCGCGCGGGCAGTTATGGGAACCTCCAGGTTTTCCCATGTAACACCGCTCCTGCGCGAGCTGCATTGGCTGCCTGTCATCTTTCGGGTGCGCTTCAAGGTGTTGGTCATCATCTTCAAAGCGCTCCATGGCACGGGACCTAGCTATCTGCGGGATCGGATTCTGCCCCATACATCCCTGCGGCCGATCCGCTCCCACAGAGAGGGACTTCTCCGGGTGCCGTCCACCAGGCTATGCCAGCGGGCGACGCCCAGGGGAAGGGGCTTTTCTGTGGCGGGCCCGACCCTCTGGAACGACCTTCCCCCCGAAATCAGAACAACCATGGACCTCCGCTCCTTCCGTCAAAAATTAAAAACACATTTCTTCTGCTTGGCCGGCTTGGGATAACTTAACTGTTTTTAGGGTTTTTTAGGGGTTTGTCAAAGTTTTAACATGGGATTTTAGCACAGGGTTTAGTTTAATTCTTTTTTAATACTGTATTGTTTGTGGTTTTATATGTACTTTTAATTTCCCTGTGCCCTGCCTCGAGTCCCTTTGGGGGGAGAGAGCGGGTTATAAATTAAATTATTTATTTATTTTATTATTTATTTAATAACTTAATAACTCTGACAAGAAAGATCATAAAGCTCACTTAACAAACAGATCATTTAACAACATAAATTTTGGGCTCAATTGTCAGCGTTCGTCAAAGACTACCTGTACAAGGTTACAGAATATATTCTTAGCAAAGGAAAAAATTTATTAGTTTGGAATGTAAACTGGAATACCTACAAAAGGGGTCTACTATACAAATGATTTAAGTGGACCAGCTAACTTTTAAATGAACTATGTACAGTAAGAGATTTTGCAGCTGAGGAAAATTTAAATCAAAAATTTATCCCTTTATGTTATAACTGACAGCTAATACTGTCTATTGGTATCAGGCTAAAAACTGGGAGATCATGACTTCTAACCCCATTTAAGCACGAAGCCAGCTGCAGTATGTGATCTGGGGCCAAACACTTTCTCTCAGTCCTAAGAACGAAGCAATGGCAAATCACTTCTGAAAAGCCATACAAAGACAACAGCAGGAATTTGTGCAAGGGGGTCTCTGAGAATCGGACTTGCTTAAAGGAAAAAAATGTTCTAACTGCGTAACATTGGAATCAAGCAATGAGAAATTTCATTTTAAAAATGTGACGATTTCTGAAGCTCCAAGAATCTGGCAACCATATATCAACAACTAATTATTTGTTGTTTTCTAATGATTGTCTGGACTTCACTGTCACAGATATAATCTTCAATGGATGGATTGCATCTAAATGCAATGGCCTCATCAACGTTTGTTTTTAAATTCTCAGAACAAAAGCAAGGGGGAAATGACCAATGGTAAATAACAATTGCACAAAACAGGAATTGTAACTCTGCTGTTCACCATCCCAGCAAATGAAAATGCCTTCTACAAATTAGTGGCATAGCAATTGGCTTTTCTTAAATTTCTTAAGGCGATTTCTCCAACTTCATGACTAACACTTCTTTGGGGAACCAGGTTGGAGAAGGCTGCTTCAAGGAATATCTGCTGCTAAACTCTTTTTTCTACCAGATCAATAATGTCTTTACATCATCCCTTAGGCAGTTGGCAGAGTTTGACAACAAAACTCCTTTTTCAAGCTGAGCATGTTTAGAAAGGAAAAGTGATTCTCTGAAGTAACCTTGATGAAGCTAAAATGCTCCATCCCCCAAATGATGTTGGTACTGCCCACACAGCGTGATCCAACTAGAATTAGGATCAACAACCTCAATTTATGTAACCTTGTTGCCACTGGAAAATCTAGATGTACAAGTACAGGCTGTGGAAGAAAGGAATTGCTAAGATGTTGAGAGACACAGGACAAGTATACTTTAATGCAAGTGAAGTGCCATTAATGTGGCTACTTTTCCTATTCCTATGAAGAGCAGAATTTCAAAGTAAAGAAATAGGTGAAGACTCACTATTTTCTGGAATACAGTTTCTACTCAAGAAGCTCATATTTCTGCTCCCACAAGAAAGAAAGCGACCATTACACAGTGAGAAGTGGAAATATATTTTACATATGTTCAAATTCAATTTACACATTCCATAACTAGATCCCTTGGGTCCAAAACTAACCCATAAGACTTTATTTAGATAAATACAGCTTGTCACAGAAGGCTTAGGAGATATACAGACCAGGAAGCTAGACAAAGATTTTGTTACCTCTCTTTTAACAAAAACAGCAGACAACTCCACCCAAACATACAAGTGTCCAGTGACACCTAATGATAACAATATAACAACACCATCCATAGATTTCAGAATCTGGTAGATATATTGGAGTATGACCAAGAATATATTTTAATTGGTCCTGTTTAAACATATCACACATTTTACTGTCTTAATTTTTCACTGAATATTGTTCCACGGAATGAAACATGAGATAGTATTGAATTTGACAGTTTGTGCTTACTACTAGAAACCTAATGATAATACAAAAATACTTGGAAAAGCTATCTTTTTGCAGTTTATTTAACGCAACAGCTTTACAAAATCTCAATTTTTTGCATTCTTTAATTAGCAGAGATCAAATTTTGCTGAGTTTGGAAATTATTTCTTTCTTCCAGTTATTATTGGCAGGACTGCCAATGAAGAGAGGCCTCTGGCCAAACGAAGCCAAGTGTTTGGGTGCTGCTAATGGCAAGGACCCATGGGGGTTGGTTCTGCAGTTAGAGGCCACTGCCAATCAAAGGAAGTTCTCTGACTCTAAGTCAGCAGGGACCCTCCTCCAGGATAATCAACTGAAAGAGCCCCTAATAAAGTGCACTCCCAGCTGCTGGAATTCTCAGTGTGTCCATCAATGGTCTCCTGGCAACAGGCAGCAGGAGGCTGAAGGCCTCGGCCACCCAAATGAACAGGGCCCTTGGCTCTTATCTCGCGCTAAGTGCAGCGTGGGAGGAGGCCGGGTTAAAATTAACTGCATTACAGATGGAGAGATCCCCTTCCGTAAAGAACCCCCTTCACTACTTTAGTAGCTGCCGATGCCCCTTCAACGCACTTTTAAGTGATTTTTAATGAGAGGAAGGAAATAGGCATTGATGAACAAACCAATAAATAAAATCTGGATGAAACAAATAAACAAACAAACTGTTTTTAAATTAATTTACCAAAAGGTTTGCAGTCAAGTAGCGAACAAACCACCACAAAGGAAGAAGTATTAGTGGCAGATAGTCTCACAGATGCTGACTAGGGTTTCTTTAGCAGAACAGATTCCAGGTCTAGTTTTGTAAATTCTGAACCTCTTCTTTTCCCCTGCATTAAAAATTTCAATACTATCAGTATGTAATGAGTCTCCTCTCTATTCTCTGTGTGTATTTTTTTGATATAGGATTTTTTATTGCATTGCTCATCAACCCAAACTCAGGCAGTTTTTAGAGCCATCACAATAATCTCTCTTTTTTTTCATGTCCTCCCTCCATTTTTCACACTTTTTTCTGCCTTAAACTTTGCCCTTAGAAATAAAAACCGGAGCTTTGACAGACTTCTGTGTTGTGCTCAATTTTGTTTTGCTTTGCTGTATTTGTATTAATTTTGAAAAATTCAGAAAACACGAATGTACACTTTTTAAGGAAGTATTTATATTTCTTATGAGTCACTTTCTTTGTATCCAGTTAAAATGTTTTATAGAGAAAGCATCTGCTAAATACACTATTTTATTTGAATGTTTGTCCTTCCTTCCTTCCTTTTTCTTCCTTTCCTTCCTTCTTTCCTGCCTCCCTCTTCCTATGATGTAAATCAGGGATGTCCAAACTTGGGAACTTTAAGACTTGTGGACTTCAACTCCCAGAATTCCCCAGCCAGCTATGCATAGCTGGCTGGGGAATTCTGGGAGTTGAAGTCCACAAGTCTTAAAGTTCCCAAGTTTGGACATCCCTGATGTAAATAGACTTAACTGAGTCATCCAATTTCCCAGAACCAGTTTCTCCTTCCCAAGAAATCTGTTAATTCTGTAGAACATCCACAAATTGACTAATGTAATGCCTGAATGTAATAACAGAATAACAGAGTTGGAGGGGATCTTGGAGGTCTTCTAGTCTAACTCCCTGCTCAAGCAGGAGACCCTATTTCATTTCAGGCAAGTGGTTGTCTTCTTAAAAACCCCCAGTGATGGGAGCACCTTCCGAAGGCAAGCCGTTCCACTGGTTAATTGCTCCACTGTTAGGAAATATCTCCTTAGTTCTAGGTTGTTTATCTTCTTGATTAATTTCCATCCACTGTTTTTTGTCTTGCCTTCTGCTGTTTGGAAAATAGGTTGACCCCTTCTTTTTTTGTGGCAGTTCCTCAAATATTGAAACACGATTATCATGTCACCCTAGTCCTTCTTTTCATTAAACTAGACATGCACCCAATTCCTGCAACCGGTCTTCATAAATTTTGACCTCTAAGGCCCCTAATCTTTGTTGTTGTGGAGTCGCAAGTCGAGGACCCCACATTTGTTGCTCTTTTCTGCACTCATTCCAAATTCTCAACATCTTTTTTATAATGAGGCAACCAAAACTGGATGCAATATTCCAACTGTGGTCTTATTCAGCCTTTCTTCATAAAGCACTACTAGTACTTCATGTGATCTTAACTCTACCCTTTTGTTAATGTAATCTAGGATTGCATTGGGCTTTTTGTTTACATTGCTGGCTCACATTTAAGAAATAGTTCACTAGAAGTCCAAGAACCCTCTCACAGTTAGTGCTACTGAGTCAGGTTTCACCTAATCTAAACCTGTACATTTTATTTTTCTTGCCTAAGTGTAAGACCTTACATTTCTCCATATTAAATTTCATTTCGTTGGATAGATTAAAAAAAGGTAAAGGAGTTCCTGCCGATCTTACTCTACTATTCTTTGCCTACTATAGAGATCGGTGTTCGTATCCATTTCAAGGTTATTGAGCGAGGGCTGTCCTTCTATTATGTGGCCAGCTGATGTCACAGAGTGCTATTACTTTGCCACTGAAGTAGTACCTATTTATCTATTTGCATTTATGTTTTCAAACTGCTAGGTTGGCAGGAGCTGGGGTGAGGACGGGAGCTCCGGTCTCAAACCAGGACTCCTAGCTTTCCAACTGATAAGCCCAGCATTTTAACCTCTAAGCCATCATGCTGCCCCTTTGTTGGATAGGGCCCAGTATAAATCACACCCACATTTCTTTAGCTCCTTAACTCCAGTCCGGATCTGCTAATGGAAGCCTACCTTATAAATGAAGACTAAATGGAATCACCATACTCCTGTCAAGGAGGAGTATGAAGATAGTCTTGAAGAAGGTATGCAATAGCTTTTAGGACAGTATCGGCTTAGCCCTGAAAGATAATAAGGGGTGAAAAAGAAACCCAAGATTACTCTGCCTTTATTTATTTATTTTTAAAAAGAGCGAGACTGTCAGACTTTACAGTTTCTCTATAATACTATCATAATATAGTAGAATTCAAATAGTTGTTGCCTTATCTGTTCCCTGCTCTGGCCTACCTCAAAGAACTGGAAACATCTCTGAATATCAGCCTAATGCAGACAAAGACAGATTCTGTTTGGCTGTCTCATCATTGTTATACATGGACTAGATCAAAACAGACATTCAAAATTACAAACTAAATACAAAACAGCAATAGTATTTGAGTATAAAACACAAATCAAAATTATATCTCAGCTTTGCTTCAGGGCCATTGTTTCAATAGCTTAAAAAGAATAAAATAAATGCCAGAGTGTTAAAAGGAAGCAGTAACAAATATGGTCAAGGATTTTTCTTCTGTTTTCACTTGAAATTAACCTGGCACTTTCCAGAAGAATATGCAGATTGAAATAATTAATCTTCATTTGCACATTTCTCCAAATAAGTCTTAGCTCAAAAGTATACTTTGCATAAAGCTATGTATTTTAACCTGTAAGGTAATCCTCGATTTATAACCACAACTGAGCACAATTTTTTTGTGGTTAAGTGGGACATTTGTTGTTAATTTTGCTCCATTTTACAACCTTTCCTGCCACAGTTGTTAAGTGAATCCCTGCAGTTGTTAAATAACCGACATTGTTGTTAAGTGAATCTGATTGCCCAATTGGTTTTGTTTGTCGGACATTCGCAAAAGGTGATCACATGACTCCAGGACACTGCAACTATCATAAATACGAGTCAGTTGCCAATCATCTGAATTTTGATCATGTGACCAAGGGGATACTGCAATGGTCGTAATTGTGAAAAATGGTTATGTCACTTTTTTCAGTGCTGCTGTAATCTTGAATGGTCACTAAATGAACTGTTTTAAGTTGAGGACTACCTATATGTATTTAATAATTGAATCTGTGTAAAATATGCTCAGGAATAATGAGCATTTCAACGTGGTTGGATACAAAATAGGAGCTGCTAACTTACAAATTAAGATAAGACAAACTGATACAGGCAAGATATTGAATGATCTCAATTACTCACTGCTTTAGTTAAACATCAGGAGAGATTTCACTGTATTCCTCAAATTCTGGCTATGCCCTTTCAGCAGCACCAATCTAGTAGTAGTGTGCAAACTATTTCAAATTCAAAACAATGGACCTGATCTTACTGGAATACTTTTGAAAGGTCAAAACAACCTGTTTCAAATTCAAAGTAGGGTGTTACGCATTCAAAGCATTTCGCCCATACCTCTTACATTGTTTGAAATAGTATGAGGTGCTAAAGGTAGATAAATGGGCACTGACAAATAAGCAGTAATATTCTGAATATTCTCTTATCAAAATCATTGCCCACAGACATTAGCACTTCTTTGATAATTTCTCTGCTTCTTAAAGAGATTGCTCTTGAATCATCTACATGAATAGAGTCAGTGCAAGGGGGGTTGACATTGGCAAAGCACCTTTCTGCCAGAAGATTCTTTCCATTTGAGACTTGAAACAATAACAAAAGTGCGTAACTCCTCATTTTAAATTTCCAAGCGTGTTCTTAATGACCCTCCTCCTATCCCATTTGAATTTAAAATTGCAGTGTGTCAACTCATTCCTAATTCAAAGAGCACAGAAAAACCAGCTCTATGAGGTTGAGGATTTGGCTGTGTTTAAAAGAGGTAGAGATTTCCCCCTCCCCCCTCGCCTTTCTCTCTTCCTTTTTATCACCAGAATTCTTAACTAGTAACAAAGGCAAGGTAACTAATATTGTTCTCATTCCATGTCATTAGCATATGATTAAGAAAAAAGTATTCATATTGCTTGTAATAATTTTAATACTTATATTTTCAAAGACTGTTTTAACGTTGGTTGAACTTTAATGAAAATAAAATACAACAAATAAATAAACTAAAGACTCAAATCTGGTCTAAGCAGGTGATTATCAAATATTCCTTAAAGTAAATTTTTAAAAGTCCAAACTCATATTATTATCAACATAACTGATTCTTGTTTTGCAAAGAAAGAAGGAAAGAAAGAGGGAGGGAGGGAGGGAGGGAGGAAAATCTATTTTATAATCTGTAAATAATTTTATACCTTCAGCAAAGATAATTTAGTAGAAAAAGGTTTCTATTAAAGTGATATATATATATATATATATATATATATATATATATATATATATATATATATATATATATATATATATATATATATATATATATATATATATATTCATTCATAGATTTTCACAGGTGTAGGTATGCTGGTCTTGTTGTATTCAGATCTTTTCCCATGTAATATTGAGATTATCTTGGCAACATTTCGGCGAGGTCTCACTCGCCATCTTCAGGCTGACGTTTTCGGCTTCAGAGCTGCCGTCTTTCTATAAATCTTGGAGTGAGGGGTAGAGTGCTGGCTTTGTTGCTGTGAGTGTGTTGATAGACTGTGTAGTTCAGTGCTTCTCAAATAGTGGGGCGGGCCCCCCAGGGGGGGCGCGAGGCTCCGTAAAGGGGGGCGCGTTTGACCTCGGCAGTTTAGTTTAATTAAGGATTTAATTTTTTTAAAATTTCTAATGCACTTTAAATCTTTTCTGCTACAGTTAATAAAGCTATTCTTTGTTGTAAATTGATCCACATTTCTTTCTTTTTTTATTCTCTTATACGTTAATAAGGATACAGTGTTATGCAGAGGTGTACTTATAACAATTTTATAGACAAATGATACAATTTACAGTCGCGCGGGGGGCGCGAAATGTTTTCTTCTTCCTAGGGGGGGCATAACAGAAAATAATTGAGAAGCACTGGTGTAGTTGTATCATTATTGGTAGATAGGTGCTGATTGGTTCTGGCTGTGTGTTCATTGTTCTTTTGTACTGTAACGGCCTGGATGGTGGATGGGGCTTGTTTGTTGACTAGTGCTGGTTTCCAGATGTCTGGTAGGCAGGAGATATCGTCACATTTGTTTATGTTGTGGGGGTGTTTCTCTATTTTGATAATTATTCCATAATTATTCTCTTGTTGAATGTTCAATTTTGGACATTAATTTGGTTCCTTTAGAATCAATTTCATGTCCTGTAGCTTTAAGGTGCTGGTAGAGGGAGGAAGTTGTTTCTTTTTTTCTTACTCTGTTCTTGTGTTCTGTGATGCCTGCATTTATTCTCCTATTAGTTTGTCCTATGTATGTTGCAGGGCAAATTTTGCATGGTATTTCCTTGGTTTTCTAGCTGGAGCTTGGGGTTTCTTAAGATGTTGGCTATTTTTTGGTCAGTGTTGAAGGCTGTCTTGATATTGTGCTTGTGGAGAATTTTGCTGATTGTATCAGTGGTGCCTTTGATGTAAGGGAGGAGGGTGATGCCATTGTACTGTTCTGTGTCTTGGTTCTTGGGGGGGTGTCTCCTTTTGGATTAGGTTGGTAATTGTTTTTCTTTGGAATCCGTTGGACATTAATACGTTTGTGAGAGTGTGTAATTCAGTTTTCAGGTGGTCTTTGTTGGCTAGGCGTTTGGTTCTGGAGATGAGGATCTTGGCTACAGAGTTGATCTGTGCAGGGTGGTGATGGGATTGTGTGTTTAGGTAGTGGTTGGCGTGTGTTTTTTTCTGGTAGATGGTGTGTCCTAGGGAGCTATTGGTTATTTTTGTAGATTAGGACATCCAGAAAGGAAAGTTGGTTATTAGCTTCTATTTCCATAGTGAATTAGATTTTGGGGTGTAGCTGTTGAGATGTGTGAGGAAGATGTCCAGTTTTTCTTTCCCATGTAGCCAAATTACAAAAGTGTCATCTACATATCTAAGCCAGAGTTTGGTTTTGGGGTTCAGATTTATGTAAGGGGTTGGTTTCAAAATGTTCCATGTATAAGTTTGCGATGACAGATGAGAGGGGTGATCCCATGGATCCTCCTTCTATCTGTATTTTTGTCCATTATGGATGAAGTATGTGTTGGTTAGGCAGTGGTTGGTCAGATCCAGGATGTCCTTAGGGGGGTTGTATTTGTTCTGGATAGCTGTCAAGGCTTCTTTTATAGGCACTTGGGTGAAGAGGCATATGACATCGAAACTCACGAGTAGGTTGCTGGGTTGTAGGTTTTGTTTCTTTATTGTTTCTATGAAGTGGAGTGAGTTTTGTACATGTGTGGTGATGGATTCTGCGTAGGGTTGTAGTTGTTTTGTGAGGTATTTGGCAAGATTCTGTAGAGGTGAGCCTATGGAGCTGACTATGGGTCTGAGTGGTGTTCCTTCTTTGTGTGTCTTGGGGAGGCCATAGAGTTTGGGGCATCTGGAAGATTTCTCTCTGGGGATGATTCTTTGCTGGATCTCTTCACTGGTGGGAGAGGTTTTTATTTTGGATTTGGTGGTTTTTTCCAGGTAGGTGGTGGGGTCTGTGTTTAGTTTAGTTTAGTTTACATTTTATATGTTTAGAGGTTTGTAAGCGGGGTCTTGGAGTAGGCTGGATAGTTGGGCTTGGTAGTCAGATGTGTTCATTACCACTGTGGCATTACCTTTGTCTGCTGGGGGAATGATTATGTTATTGTCTTTCTTCAGGTTGGTGAGTGCTTTTTGTTCTTCTGGCTTTAAGTTGTTTCTGGGTGAATTGCTGGAGCAAAGGACATTGGTGACTGCAAGTCTGATTTTATTGTCTTCATCTGGGTTGATTTTGGTGAGGAAAGCTTCAACTCCGCATATGATGTCTTCAGTAGGGATGCGTTTAGAAACGACTGCAAAGTTGAATCCTCTGGAAAGGACATTGGTTTCAGCTGTGGTGAGGGTTCTGTCTGATATGTTGTGTACTGTTTGTTTCATGAGTTGCTGTGGAGGGGAGTTGGGCTTCTGTTGTTTTTCTAGTCTGTGGAGTTTGTTGGTGTGTTTGTCTGTCTTGTAGGAGGTTTCTGTTCTGGCTCTCCAGAGGGCTAGTTGTTTGGATTTGTCCCAGAGTGGTGGGTGGATTTTGTTGTTGAGTTTGAGGTGAAGAGTGAGTAGGTCCCGCTTGGTTTGGTCTAGTATGAATCTTTTCCTGTGAAGTTCGTTTCTGATTAGGGCTAATTCAGTTCTTTTCAGGACCCTTTCAGTGGCTGAGGTTTTAGAATGGAATTTTAGTTGGAAGCATGTGGGGATCAGGCTTTTGTCTCAGCAGTTGTGTAGGAATGTGAGGTCACATAAGATGGTGGCTCTTCGCACTTCAAGTTTCTTGTAGGTCCTGGTGAGCAGGAAGGTTTCCTCCCCGTAGAGGTAAGATATTTGTTTTCATAGATTTTCACGGGTGTAGGTATGCTGGTCTTGTTGTATTCAGGTCTTTTCCCATGTACGTACATACGTACATACATACATACATACATACATACATACATACATACATACATACATACATACATACATAATTACAAGTACTAAGAAACCACAGAATGGTTTAACATAACATGGGAATGATATAATTTATAATACTAAAGAAGTAAAACTGACCTACTGTCTGGAACATGGATTCCTGAGAAGTTGATTTTCATGTAGTTTGGGAAAATATTATCCACCTATTCATTTATAAAGTGTCTTTCCATTGAACATTCACCTATTTTTATATATAATTTTATTGAATATTTTTACATGGGCAAAAAGATAAACATAAGAGCATACATAAAGAAAAGTTAAGGAAAAGAAAAAGGAAAGTGTTAGTATTAATAAACAAAAGAAAAGAAAAAGAAGCAATTTCTGATCTTCTTTACTATGTTTATAGTAGTTATAGACCAAATTATTATCCCTCCTCACTAAGATTATGGTTCTCCTCTGTCCTGTTCAATATTTTTAATATTAATTTCTAATATTGATTTGAAAATCCAGAAATCACCATTTCATTTTTCCCCTTTTCAGAAAAAAGTTAATCAAAGGCTTCCAACCACATTTATAAAAATGCTTGTTTTATCTTTAATAAACAGGTCAGTTTTCACATGTCTGTATTCTGCCATCTTCACAATCTATTCCCCTCCATTGTGGGCCATTGTGGGTATTTCTCTATTTCAGTGTTGTGTATATAGCAGTCTTGCTGCAATTACTATATAGAAAATCAATCTTCCATAATGCTTTCCTAACTAATTATCCATAAGGCCCAATAGGGAAATTAAAAAAAAAACTAGTTCAATCAGAATATTAACTTTAAAAAAAAATTGTATTCAGTATGTACCGTATTTTTCAGAGTATAAGACGCACCTTTTTTCCTCTAAAAAGAGGCTGAAAATCTGGGTGCGTCTTATACATCGAATACAGCAATTTTTGCCTCCTGAAACCCCACCCGTTCACCAAAATGGCCACACGCATACCTTTATGGAGGCTTCTAGAGAGCTCCTGGGGGCTGGGGAGGGCAGAAATGAGCAAAAAACAGGGTGTTTTTGCCCCCCCCGGCCCCCAGCAGCACTCTAAAAGCCTCCATATGGCTATGCATGCAATTTTTTTGACCAAAAAACGGTCCGTTTCGCGATAAATGTGCCAGTTTTTTGCTCATTTTTGACACACACCCCCCATTCCCCCCAGGAGCACTCTGCAAGCCCCCCCAAGGCTAGTCATGCCTTTTATTTGGGGGGAAAACGGGCCCATTTTCGCAAAAAATGGGCCGTTTGGGGGAGGTTTGCAAAGTGCAAAAAGGTGTTTTTTTCCCTTTTGGAAAGCTGTTTAGTTAGAGTGGTTGATGATAATTACGTTGGTCAAGTACTGTGCCTGCAGAAACAAAGATTTGTTCCAAAGGTAGTCAGTGATTTCCTTCTCCAGCACATGAGTAAATACACCTGGAAACATCTACCTACCTACCTACCCTCTCTCTCTCTCTCTCTCTCTACCTATCTACTGTATTTCTCTCTATATATATCTGCTTCTCTCTCTGTTTCTCTCTCTCTCTCTAGCCCTCTACCTACCTATCTACACTCTCTCTCTTCCTACCTATCTACTGTATTTCTCTCTATCTCTATTTCTCTCTCTCTCTCCCTCTACCTACCTATCTACACTCCCTACCTACCTACCTACTTTATTTCTCTCTCCCCCCCTCTATCTACCTATATACCTATCTACCTACTCTCTCTCTCCCTACCTATCTACTGTATTTCTCTCTCTCTATACCTCTACCAACCTACCTATCTACACTTTCTCTCTCCCTACCTACCTACTGTATTTCTCTCTCTCCGTCCCTCCCTCCCTCTACCTACTACCTACCTTACCTACCTACTCTCTCTCCCTACCTACCTACTGTATTTCTCTCTCTTTCTCTCCCTCTCTATCCCTCTATCTACCTACCTACTTAAAAAAAAATTGCCTCTTCAAAACCTGGGTGCATCTTATACTCTGGTGCGTCTTATACTCTGAAAAATATGGTATTCACACACACACACACACACACACGTTTTTCACTAGTCCATTCATGAGAAAATTGTGTTTTTATGTTTTTCATATTTCTAATATCGATTGGGAAATCTGACGAACTTCAATAGTTTCAACTATCCACATAAATAATAAATGGAGAGACTACATATCCACTAAAGAAACATTTCTCCTTTTGAAAAGAACATGCAGGCATTAACATTCTGAACTCTTGTTTAGTTATACAGGAAGAAACAATGCAGGAAGAAAACATATTCAACAGCTCCACCAATTACTGAGTTCAGCTCCGTTGTTATTTTTAAGATTCTAAGCATATATGATCTTGATACTAAAGTTCCTGTAAATTCCCATTAGTTAAGCAAGGGCTCAAAATAAATCATTCTATATGATGCTGTTCAAAGAATCATTTATATTCCTACATAGATTCCTATATGGGAAATTTTTTTGTAAGATTCTTATGGTACTTCATAGGTATCAGATTCAAAACAATGTGCTCATTATATAATCCTTTTTGGAGTATAAAGCATAGGAAAGCTGCAACTTTCAAATGTCCTTTTGCTACTATGCTAAGCATGCTATGCTAAATCTCTTCTAAACTGAACCAATTCTCGTCTAGCATCCCTACTTATCTACAGTAGTTTCCACAGAAAATATTGTTTGGATTAATCCCTCTAGAGCAGGGGTGTCAAACTCGCAGCCCACAGCCGGATGTGTCACACGCTGGCCACGCTCACCCCCAGTTTAACAAAGGGGGGGGGGGAGTCACCAAACATCATGTGATGTAATGCCACAAATTTGACACCCCTGCTCTAGAGCAGTGTTTTCCAATCTTGGAAATATTAAGATGTGTGAACTTCAACTCCCCAGTTGAAGTTCCCCAGCTAGCAAGGTTGCTTGGGGAATTCTAGGAGTTGAAGTCCACACATATTAAAGTTCTAAGATTGAAAAACACTGCTTTAGAGCTTTATAACAGAATGCATGCTAATGGAGGCAGATGTATCAATCTTTCAGTGGCATGGCACACAAAAGTGTACTTTCCAAAGTTCAGATTTGGCAACCTTAAATATGGGTGCCGGTATTAGTTCCAATCCTTGTTTTAAAGCTTCCCAAAATAACATCATGAAGAACTTCAAATATTCAAAAAGTGCTAGATAAAAGTGATCATTATTACCTACCAGTAGCAGCTGTGACTTATTAACAAACTGTTGCTAGGTTCTGAAATAACAATCCTTTCCTCTTTCAGGAACTGTTCTTGTGTTTCAAACTGCTTGTAGGAATCTACAGGTCTTGTAAATCTGAGTGACACTCCAAGGGGCACTTGCATTGCTTGATGCTCCCACTCTCAAACATAACCCTACTGCGAGAAGGTAAAAAGACTAGAATAGCGTTGCATTAATAGCAGCACCTTGATTTCTCTTCCAGGAGTAATTCTCCAACTTGGGAGGGAAGAGAGATCGGTATTTAAAGACAAGAGATCTATAGTACAGCCACAACAGGAATGGCTCAGTTAAAATTTTATTAACCACTATAATCAGGCAAGCAGTTACTTTGATAAATTAATCTTCTCCCTCCCGCATGCATGTTAGCTATGTAAAATCAGGGATGTTCAATGTGCCACCTCAGACTCCATACATTTCCTAAACTCATTTCTGTGGCTGCAAATCTCTTCCAAATGTCAATGTCTTTTCATCTTGAGACAAGAAATTCATGAGAACTGCTGTATAACAGTCAATGAGCATAAAATTGGCTTAAAATAGCTTTAAAATGAGATGAAACCACACACACACACCCCACCCCTATTCTGCAGAAAAGAAATGGCATACATAGCTTTTCTCAAAGTGCGTCATTTTTATGGAAACATGTATAGGAGTAGACAATCAAAAGAAGCCTGTTCCAGGTTACCATAATACCATGAGGAATGTGTTTCTCTAAGCACATACTGTATATCCTCTTGTACTTGAGCATCCTTTGCAATATTACCGATGATACAATTGAACAAGCAAAGAAGCTCTCTTCCATTTGAGTACAGATGCTATTTTCCCCCTATTCCTCCATTTCTACTTTTGGGGACCTTGTAGCATAGGGAAAAAAATCCCAGGGCACCCAGAGCCAGTTAATGTCCTTTACATTAAACTGAGAAACGTCATGGGGGAGTGAGGTCAAGAGTTGTATTGGGAAAGTAGACTTTTCTCTTGGTCTGAAAACCATTTCGGTTTAATTTTTAATAGAAACTCTGCAGTGGAAGTATAATGAAGTGAAATGAATCTTCTGATGAAAGCTTGAAAGTCACCTTGACAAGAGAAGCCTACGGAGATTGCATACGACCGTGTTTCCTCGAAAATAAGACAGGGTCTTATTTATTTTGATCCCCGAAATAACCATTTGGCCTTATTTTCAGGGAGGCATTATTATTTTTGAGGTGCAAGAGGCAGCGAGCATGGTCACCTCATGGCTGTTGCTGTGTCGCAATATTTTCGAGGAGAGCTTATTTTCGGGGGAGGGCTTATTTTAGCGCATGCCCTCAAAACCCCATTGGGCTTATTATCCAGGGAGGTCTTATTTTCAGGGAAACAAGGAATATATTTGAATGCCAAAGTAACATCTTCCCAAATTCTTGTCTCAGATCACTATTCTTCCATTTTATTTCTTTTAAGCAAAGGCCTAAGTGTCTTTTGATGCTCCTTGACTGCAGAACACAAGCTCATATTCAGAATTTCATTTGATCGAAGCATATCACAGTTAATCTAGAAAAGATATAATAATCTTATGTTTGACAGTGATTTGAATTGTACTACCAATGTATTCAGTTGGGCCTATTCAAGAAGTTCAGAAGTTGCTTGAGAGAAAAGTAGAACAAGTTTACTACTATTTTCAAAAGCAGCAGAGACGTTTTATTTAATTACTTCCTCCGAGTGAAATGGTTTGAAATAATTCTCAAATTTAGTCTGGGTTTATTGTCAGTATATAAAGAAGAAACCACAGATCTCTTAAGGAGAGACTGCAACTTAAAACTATTTTATGTGATGCCATAGTCAGGTATTTTAAGTATGGCTTTTTGTTTGCTTGATGAAGAACTATGCAGAATTTAAAACCTTGCAGAATACTTTGTTATTTGATTTTCTTACCTTTAAAAAATGTTATTCCACCAGTAAGGATTAGCAGTAGTCTTTACAACAAACTTTTATGTGATTGTAGACACTGTTCAAAGAAATGTTATGGTGGCAAAAACTCAGGAAGTATATGCCTTCCAGTAAAACTTGATAGTTAGAAAAATGCTACCAGATTCCAGATTTTTTAAACCAACAAACTGCAAAGTAATATAGCCAGAGGATCAGGGCTATCTGGACCTAAGTATGGCATTTGAATTTCATTTTCTTACTGAGAGCTCTTGCTGAAACCTTATTTGAAACTGATAAATATAAGACCAGGTTATGATATATTCAATTAAACCACAGTTAAATAAATTATGACTTAATACAATGTGCAAATCCAGCCTGAGGGCAGGGCTGGTTCACCCCAATCTTACAGACATGTACACTCCCAAATTTCCAGATGCTCAAACTTGTAGAAAGGCAAGACCAGCCTGAATATGAAGTAATGTCTTAAATTCCTAACTATAAATCACTGTCATATATCTGGAATGAGGAAGAACAGCAAGGCCTCAGCCCCAGGACCTCTTTCTTTGGATCTTAACCAATGGATCTCCTTTATTGCTGATGCTCTCAAAAGTGGCTTTTGCCCAGCTGCTATTGGCCACTGAGATTACTACTGAAATCATTCCATTCCAGTTGCTGGGATCTGCCCTCAATGGCCATTTCAGGCTGCATCAAGGATAATACATCTGGTATCTGCAGATTTCACAATCAGGTCCTTAATAAATACAAATTCAGCATCTTTTGAAAGAGGGCATGCCTGCATTTGAAAACAGAAATTTCACTTTCTGAAAAGAGTATTACTCTTATGTTACACACCTTGATTTATAACAGAAGACAGGTGGATTCAAACAATTTGCTTTGTTGCCGGACTATCACCATTGGATGTATTATATACTTTCTTCTGTTTCTATAAGTGACCAAAATAGTAACTAATGCAGCTATGCAAAGGCTGTATGCAGTGCCTCTGCATGGCTGTATTAGTTTCTGTTTTTATTATTTGGCGATAGGGGTGGTACATAGGAATGGCACCACCTTGTCTTCTCCGCTTTAATTTCATGGTTGTTAATTGGCTACATCTGGATGTCGCCAGTCATGTAGATAGAAAGCTGCTAGCACTACTATTTCCTCTACCTATCTCAAGGACAGAATTGCTTTTTATCTATTGTTCATGTCTGCTTTCTCCTGCACTTCTATTTTTCCCCTGTGAGCTGGGCTAGGCTTCGGCTCAGGTTTAGGACTCTTTCAGAAAAAAATGGTACACCCTTGTTCAAAAGTAGCCTGATAGTCTGCTTCCTAACATTTCCTAACATTTCTTCAGGCAATCTAACAGGTGGCTAAACATGACTTTCCAAGCATACATCTACACTTGTCCAATCCTGCCATACCACACCTTACAGAAGGTGATTGGTGGTTGGTTCCCTGCCAGTCTACAATGCTTGGCAGGAGGAGAAATGAAGCTGAGAGATTCTACCAATCACTTTCTTTGCCTCATCCTTCATTAAATCAATAAGAGCAAGATCACTCACCAGCCTTGTTATTTTGACAGAGTAGAACTTGACAACTGACTCAGCAAATTTTGTGCCAGCATTACTTCAAACTTAAGGACTTGTGGGCACTCTTCAATAAGCCATCTAACTGTGCCCAAACGTGAAGTGCCACAAGTTAAAATACTATACCAAACAAGTAGTGTATATGCTGCTTTAAATCAAAAAGTACAGAACAAGGAAGCACTAGTGAGACAAAAGAAGGTAATAAAAAAACCTTCTCTGCATAATTTATAGCATGCTATTAGCATTATTTTTATTGCCACATCAAATGTTTTGCAACATTCCAGAAAACACCATCAAATTTGGCGTCTCTTGACTCAAACACCATCATTATCAATTCAAGTTAGCACACACATAAAAAGCTTATCTTTCTATCTAAAGTTTAAATAGTAAACATTTAACTTGGGGTGCGGAATAGAAAGAAAATAATTTAATTTTCTAGAGAGGCAAGCAAAAATTAGTACTGTATGCTCCATTTAATGCTAAATTTAAAAAAAATATCAACCAGTGTTTTTGAAAACCATTGTCCTTAGTTCAGTCTCACACATCTACGTATCAGTTCTCCAGAGACAACTACTGAAACTAATTGGAAGAAAGTTTATATCTATTTAAAAAGGCAAAACTTTTCAACATAATTATATTTATTGAGACACTAAATTGAGATTGTGAAATGCAGTGAGTTACAAATCCACCTTCCTTATGAAAAGACCATCACTTCTGCTTGTGTTTCTGTGATATAATGTTTTCCTCTTTCTTTTCTGACTTTTAGAAATTTACCAGATAAATTCCTCCACCACTGACCTGATTTCCCCAGAAGGAAGTCCACAAAAAGAAGATAATCTTTTCATGAAGCATCTCAGCACACTAAATAGGGCTAGGAGAAACTCCAGGTTGAAGAACACCAGCAGTAGAGACTGTTTTTCACATTGGTGTCTTCCAGACATCTTGGTCTACCATTCCTATCAACCTCCTATGATTATGTAAACCCATTACATCTTGGGGAAAGAGTTAAGGAGATGGATAAGAAATTCCTGGTTCTTCTGCACCCATCTGGTCTGAGATTCATGAGACTCATGAGACACCTCTTATTAATTCCTAAATTTCATTCCTTTAAATTCAAGGAACCCAATAACATTATCACAATATTTCCTTAACAGAACCCATTCAAATAAGATATGCAGCAAAATTGCCTGACCTGCATATCATGAATTATTTATTATCATTAACCAGATTCAATTGAACATTGGTTCTCAAATCATTCTTAACTTATTCAACTTTTTGGAATAGCAAGATCAAAAAAAGGCACTGAGAAAATCCTGGGTGTATGTAAACAACCTAAGGCCAAAAGAGTTGGACAGGAGAGCATTTAAGATGGGAGTGAAACATCCATAAAAGGTACACTAAAAACCAACTTTTAAAAAGAAGCAAAATGTTCAGTATGTAACTACGGACAATTAAAAGACAGATGGCAGGTCATCTCTATTTCTGATGGACAATACCTGCTGGGATTATGACCAGGAGCACTGAACAATGATGAAATTTACAGTTTTCTTTTCTGTAAACTGATATCATCCAGTAATAATATATTTCCTATTCCACAAGTCCCAATCATCAAGCTTATCCTGTCTGGAAATTATGGCAACTGTGATCCAACACTTCAAATTTGTAAACGGCTCTAGTTTGTAAAAGGCTGGTATGCCAACTTGATAAAAATGAAATCCACAAAACTCAAATGTGGCTTACTTTTCAGTAGCCTAGGATTTCATTATAAATATAGGTCAGATCCAGCCAAACTTCATATTCGATTAGAACTACTGGCCATTGATTATTTCTTGACAGTAAAATGATTTTAGATTGGTGTTTCCATTTTTTGTCGTTCTAAAAAAAATCAAAGTAAATGGGACTCCAGGGAGATTTAGAAACTAAAATTCTATGAATATATGCAAAAGCTGGGAGAAACCCGCTTCCGCCACCGTCCATTGAGAGCTTCAGCCCTTTATCTCCCTTCCTTACAAGGTAGAAACATTCTCTCTTATTCACACACATCCTTTTGTATAGCAATCCAGCTAACCCTTAATTTAACTCATGAGTAATTCAACCAGAGTCCCCGACTTCAGGCTCATAATCACTGCTACGGATTGCAACAAAACAGCCAACCAGAACAACAACAACAACAACTCCTTTCTCGAAGGGCGGGGCTGTAAAGACAATCTCCTACACTAGATCGACGATAGACCCGGACCCAAAAGAGGGAAATGATCTCCCGAAGAACTAGTAATCCGGTGCATTCTCCTGATTTGCTTCGTTAAACTAAAATCCGGGCGAACCCATTGAGAAAAAGTCAGTTTTCCATGAAAACTTCTCAGATCCCATCTGCAAAAGCTGCCCCCCGCCCCAAGACCCACCGAGTTTAAGAACCGAAGTTGCGTTTATTCTCTCTCCCACTCGCCTCGCCCTGCCTTCCCTCAGTGTTGGCCCCAATAAGAGAGTATTTGAAGAGTTCCATGCTGTCTATCGACACGCTAAATTACAATAAAGTTATACTCTCACACAGAAGGCGTAAACCGAGAAACAAATTGGCACGCAAGATTGTGTCTGTTGTGCAATTCTTCTTTCCCTCTTTTTCCCTTTTTTTTTTCTTCGCTCCCTCTCCCACTAAACCTTCCATGATTCAAATCACACGTACAGTGTATAAGCATTCACAATGACCTACCTTCGGTAGTCGAACCGCTTGGCCAGACAGAAACCAAGAGAAACCCCATTCCGAACCAGCAGGGACAAAAAATGTGGCCCATTGTTTTATCATTGCAACCCCCTGCGCATGTTGTTGTAGACTAAGAAGCGGAGTTATTCCCCCACAGCAATCTTCAAAAATATTCCCACCAGCTTCCCTCCACACTTCTTGGCTACCTAACTTTTCAACTCCTTTCACTTCCTTAAAAAAAAAAAAAAAGAAGTCACCACCTCTGTGGGTTGGTTTTTTTTTTTTTTACTCCTCCGCCAACGCTAAACGTCAGGAACGCGCCGAGCGCGGGCACGAGAAAGATTCCAGTTCCCTCGGGAGCGGCGAATGAGCTCCTCTGGGAACGTACGTAAATTATGCCTATGGAAACTACAGCAGAAGAAGAATAAAGCTTTCTCTCTCTACCCCCCCCCCCCCTTTTTGATTCCCTACTGCTGAAGTTCAAAGTTTCTTTTTGGCTTCGGATTTTTTTTCTTAACTTGTAGATCGTTGGCTGACTGACGAATGCAAAACTTAACGTAACATAGAAATATGTTGCTTTATAGCGCCCACGCTATAAAGCGTTGTGTTACTAATGGAGCCCACCCTCCATTAAAAAATTGCAGAACAAAAAACATGATCGATAAATTAGCACCATAAAACGTTACACAGCAACAAAGATCAGTAATAGCGCCAAAATTTAGGTGATACATTTGTAAAGTGCTCCTAAATATGTATTAATCTTGTATTGTCTTGAATGAGTTGGAAGATTGTATCAATCTTGAATGAGTTGATGGGGAAAAAAGCTATTTGAGAGACTGATTAATCAGAAAGATTAGACTGAAAGATTGATTGTAAAGTTTTTAACCTTGATAATAAAAAAGCATAAGTTTCTTTTCATAACAACCCCCTAAAGGGCTGAAAGAAATCAATACTATTTTCTCGTCTATTTCCACCAGAACAGCTTCAGTAAATAAAGTTATAAGGTAAAAGTTCTACTTGTATACCAGTATTTAGGGTTGTGTGCAGATATTGTGTTTGTTTAAAAGAATACTTTGTTTTTTATCTTTTAGTTTTTACCTAATTTTTACCTAATGATTTTTACCTTTTACCTTTCCATACAGAATCATGAATTAAAATTGCCCTAATCAAGTTGTTTAAATTCACTATGTAACCCTATGTCTAATAACACATAATATTGAATTAATGAAGACTAATTTTTGTATAAGATAGGACTGCAATATAAAGCAAAAACACTATTTTACTCAAAAGCATCTAAAAGGGAACACATATGTTTAAGTCAAAGTGTAGTTATTTAAGTTTATCATATTATGTGAACCCAGCCACTGTTAGTAAACTACAAATTAAGCTCTGCATATTTATGAGTTATTCAACAAAACTATGGTTTTGTGGAAATTGTAGAATCGCTACATGCATTGCTTATGTTTACAGTAAGTTTCATGCACTGTGAATTAAACTTGAATTTTCTTTCTGGGAAACAGGTGCTATGTACTTTAACAATAAAAATGAAACATAATGTTTATTTCCTGCTTTCCACTCAACGGTCAACTGAGATTATGTTTCTGGAATATAATGATCTCCTCAAATGTGGCATGGGATGAATGGTGGGAGAATCTTTTCTGCAATGCCTCCTCCTTTTTGGAAATGAAGTTGCTCCAGAAAGCATAATCAAAACATCAGAGAGGCCCACTTACAGGCTTCATGGCTGCTGTTTGGCCTCAGGCAAATGCCCTTCTCTTTCACTAGGCTGTTAAAAAATTACCTCCAGCCTCTTACATGCACTTGCATACCTTAAGTGGATTGAATGCCTCTATAGGAATATAATGCTTTTTAAGAACACCCATAATACCTGTTTGAAATGTCCCTGATGACTAATCAGCAGAATGTGCAAAAGAGTTTTAGCAAGTAGGTAAAGGGAGAAAGTTTAGCAAGTAGGTAAAGGGAGAAAGTTTAGCAAGTAGGTAAAGGGAGAAAGTTATAAAGGAAGTAAGTCCAATAAATCACAAGAACTATCTTCTGCCATGCCCAGTGAAATAAACAGGAGGGTGCAGCAGCATTGCTGAAGAGAGGCCTGTTCAACTTCTGGATAAAAACAGCTCATAAGGGTCTGCATGTGTTTTGTCATATTGCAAACTCCATGACTTCTTGCATACTTGGCTGAGACAGTGGGATATAAGTACATTAGAGCAGGGGTCCCCAACCTTTTTTGCACTAGGGACCGGTTTCATTTTAAAGAAAATTCCGTGGACTGGCTGGCGTAGAGGGGGAGCGGGGGGGGAAGGCGCATGTGCACATGGGGGGGGGGGTTTGAGTCAGCTCACTCGCCCCTCTAGGGCCCCCAATGGCATGAGCGGCCACACCTGCGCTCTCCCACCCCCCCCCGGTACACGCTCTGCCCAGGGGGCTGCCCCATCCTCCCTCCTCCTTCTCTCCGGCCCTGCGGCCCGGTTCCTATCAAGCCGCGGACTGGCACCGGTCCGCGGACTGGGGGTTGGGAACCCCTGCATTAAGAGCACAGTTTGTACAAAGTCACTGCAAAAGTTGACGTTCACTGCAAATAGCAATGCAACCATTGGGTTACTATATGGGTTTGCTATTTTATTTATTTGTTTATTTTTTTAATTAACAAAAAAGACAAAGCACAAAAATAGCAAACACAAAAAATATACATAAAAAGTGTATAACATGAAATGTACAACCAAAAAAAGCAAAGTATATTTCACTGTAGTAATCAAGTTACAATTACATACACAATATTATATACACAAATTTCTAATTTGCATTTATTTAACTATCATTCTGCATTTTTGACCTACTGTATTTTGTATAAATGAGTTCCATCTTTCATTTTATTTGTCCATACAAAATCTAGGTCTATATGCAGTACATTCCTACTTGGCAAGTGTAATTAGTTCTTTAGTCCATTGTGTGAACTAGGGTTTATATTTATCTTTCCAATGTTGTGGTAGCCATTTTTAGCCAAAGAAAGCACAGAGCACATTGTCTTTTTTCAAATTCCATGTAACAAAATGTTGTTTTGACCATTCTTTTCTATATAAACATAAATTCTAATTATTTTTTGTTGTATAAATTGTAATCTTGAGGTCCACTGGCACTCTTGCTGTAGAAGACATTCTTCCACTGTTTAGGCAATATAGGAAACTCATATTTTATTTCACCCATTTCTTAGCATCTGTATATCAAACTGATTTATTAATAACAAAATCTGTAAAACTAATGGGTTTTTTTTAGTTTTAAAGTATTTAACCATTTATTCTAGGATCTCAAAAGCTGACATGCTGCTGGTCGAAACAATATTGTTAACAATTGTTGTAGTGTAAATATTACGATTGGGTTACATCTGCCATATTAATATGGCTAAAATTCATCTTTAGCATCTATCAGTTGGTCCAAAGAGATTAGCTTTGCTTACCGCCAATGTTTCCTTATCATCTTCTTCCCAATTTTTAAAAGTTCAGTTTCCCCATAAGTCAATTAAGCATGGAAAAAAGTGTTGAATCTTTTTATTGACATTACATTTCATAGCTTTCTAAGTGACTTGTTTCCATAGTTCTAGTGTACCTAGAGTTTAGAAATAAACCAAATAATGTCAACTGCAAATAAAAATAGTATTATATGGTCAGCTGAATGCCATGAGTTTCTTTTGGAGGCTGAGTTCCAGCTAAGACATAGACAATGGCTTTGGGAGATCATTTTTTCCATATGGACTTGCTTGGTTTGAATGATTTTTAGTTCTTTTCTCAGTGGTGGCACTTTACAGTGCTTTCAGAAGCCCACCAATTTCATTCTGCCAGAAAAGAATTTTTTTATTTAGTTAAACAAAGTGTGCTAAATGAAGTGTTCAATACAATACAATACAATACAATACAATACAACACAACACAACACAACACAACACAATACAACACAATACAATACCAGAGTTTGGAAGGGACCTTGGAGGTCTTCTAGTCCAATCCCCTGCCTAGGCAGGAAACCCCATACCAGTGATGGCTAACCTTTTTTGGCTCGCGTGCCAAAAGCGGGGGGAGCACAGGGGGGTTGTGCATTGGCGTGCCACACCCATAATGCTATGTGCGTGACCCCCTGCTTTTGGTGCGCGTTTTTCACCCTCCCCAGGCTCCAGAGGCTTTCTAGGAGCCTGGGGAGGGTGAAAACAGCCTCACCCCCCACCTCCAGAAGCTTCAGGAGCTTCTCTGAAGCCTCCAGAGGGCAAAAAACGGCCTCAAAAGAAGGCCAAAATCGGCTGACCAGCACACACATGCGCGCTGGAACTGATAGGGCAATGCCTCACGTGCCCTTAGAAATGGTTCTGCGTGCCACCTGTGGCACCCGTGCCATAGGTTCACCATCACTGCCCTATATCATTTCAGACAAATGGCTATCCAACATCTTCTTGAAGACTTGCAGTGTTGGGGCACTGACAACTTCTGGAGGCAAGCTGTTCCACTGATTAATTGTTCTAACTATCAGGAAATTTCTCTTCAGTTCTGAGTTGCTTCTCTCCTTGATTAGTTTCCACCCATTACGTCTTGTTCCACCCTCAGATGCCTTGGAGAATGCCTTGAAAGTGTATTTTTAATGTAATTTAATTTACAGTTAATCTTCTGGTTACAACTATAACTGAGCCCCACAATGATGGTTGTAAGTCATGACAACTGTAGGGCAGGTCGCTGTGTGATAGGCCCAATTTTACAATCTTTCTTGGGGCGATCATTAAGTGAGTGTGACAATAAGTGAACCTATTGTTTGCTATGGGAGAGTTTTTGCTGGAAAGGAGAAGTTAAATGCTGGTTTCCAGTAGAACCATTGGAAATTATAGTCACGTGACTGTAGAGTGCTGTAAACTGCTATCAATGCAATCTGGTTGTCAAGATCCAAAATGCAGTGAGAAGCAATGTCAGATCTTCAAAACCAGGTTGTAAGCAGTTTTTTGCAGGTCTGTCATAACTTTGATGAAGTCTACCTGTACAAGCAAGAAATTTGGAGAGTTATTAGACCTATATTTGCTTTTAAAATGTTCTTACATTATTTAAATTATATTTTTACTGTGATGTTGAATACAAACAAGTGAGTTATTTCAAACAGTAAAAATACCCATAATACAAGTTTGGTTCATGGCCAACTGTTGCTTATTCCAATGAAGCTTGCCCCGGGAAAATAATCAAAAGAATGGAAAACTGGAATTGAGATTTATCCAAAGTAGCAGCATCCTATGCAGTTAAAGGGAGAAGATCCTTTGCTGCTGTAGTCTCAGACACCCAAGACAACTGTCTCATGCTATTAAACAGGACAAAGGGATCTTATTAAGTTTTCCATTGAAACCAGAGCAATTCCTCTAGATTAGTACTACTGGATATATGGTAGGTTGCAAAACTCTGCCCGCTAAAGTAAAGCAGAATTGGAAGTTTCTGGCTCTCTTCGTTGCCATCTAGTGGTCATCTCAATTTCTGTAGTTTAAATCTTGCAGTTTTCATCTGTTTAATACAATACAATACAATAGCAGAGTTGGAAGGGACCTTGTAGGTCTTCTAGTCCAACCCCCTGCGTGGGCAGGAACCTTATACCATTTCAGACAAATGGCTATCTAACATCTTTTTAAAGACTTCCAGGGTTGGGGCATTCACAACTTCTGGAGGCAAGCTGTTCCAGAGGTTAATTGTTCTGTCAGGAAATTTCTCCTTAGTTCCAAGTTGCTTCTCTCCTTGATTAGTTTCCACCCATTTCTTCTTGTCCTGCCCCCAGGTGCCTTGGAGAATAGTTTGGCTCCCTCTTCTCTGTGGCACCCTTTGAGATATCGGAACACTGCTATCATGTCTCCCCTGGTCCTTCTCTTCATCAAACTAGACATACCCAGCTCCTGCAACCGTTCTTCATATGTTTCAGTCTCCAGTTCCCTAATCATCTTGGTTGCTCTTCTCTGCACTCTTTCCAGAGTCTCCACGTCTTTTCTACATCGTGGCGACCAAAACTGTGTGCAGTATTCCAAGTGTGGCCTTACCAAGGCACTATACAGTGGCATTAACACTTCACGTGATCTAGATTCTATCCCTCTGTTTATGCAGCCTAGAACTGTGTTGGCTTTTTTGGCAGCTGCTGCACACTGCTGGCTCATATTTAAATTGTTGTCCACTAAGATTCCTAGATCCCTCTCACAGTTGCTACTATTGAGCAAGATACCACCTATACTGTACTTGTGCATTTTGTTTTTCTTGCCTATATGTAGAACCTTACTTTTTTCACAATTGAATTTCATTTTATTAGATAGTGCCCAATGGTCAAGTTTGTCTAGATCCTTCTGTATCCTAAGCCTATCTTCTGGAGTGTTGGCTATTCCTGCCAGCTTGGTGTCGTCTGCAAATTTGATGAGTTCCCCATTTATCCCCTCATCCAAATCGTTGATGAAGATGTTAAAGAGTACTGGACCTAAAACAGAGCCTTGGGGGACTCCACTGCATACTTCCTTCCATGTAGATGCAGTTCCATTGAGGACTACACGTTGAGTGCGGTTGGTCAGCCAGTTGCGAATCCATTTGGTGGTGGTACTGTCTAACCCACATTTTCTACTTTATCTAATAGTAGGTTATGGTCTACTTTATCAAATGCCTTACTGAAGTCCAAGTAAATTATATCGACAGCATTCCTCTGGTCCACTGATTTTGTCACTTTGTCAAAGAATGCAATTAGATTAGTCTGGCATGATCTGTTTTTGACAAACCCATGTTGGCTTTTGGCTATTACTTTGTTTGCTTCTAGGTGTTCACTTATTTGTTGTTTAATTATTTTTTCCAGAATCTTTCCTAGTATTGAGGTCAGGCTGATGGGTCTATAGTTTCCTGGATCTGTTTTTTTTCCTTTTTTGAAGATGGGAACCACATCAGCTCTTTTACAGTCTTCTGGCAGTTCCCCAGTGCTCCAGGATCTCTGGAAGATATAGTTCAGTGGTTCTGAGATCTCGTCTGCCAGTTCCTTCAGAACCCTGGGGTGTAGTCCATCCGGTCCTGGTGATTTGAACTCGTCCAGGGCAGACAGGTGCTCACTTACCATTTTCTTCCCTATTTCAACTTGTGTTCCTACTCTGATTTTTGTGGTGCTGTTTTTGATTGGTTGGACTGTTTTATCCCTTTGTGTAAAGACAGATGCAAAAAAAGAATTAAATAGTTCTGCTTTCTCCCTGTTGCTTATCATCTTCTTGCCATTTTCTCCCATCTGTTTATCTGTATAACTTTTTAAACACAGTGCTTCCTATCGAGTATTGGTAGGGAACCTGAACAGCTGCTTATAGTTATTTTTGTAATTTTCAAAACATAGAATCTGACAGTATGTTTACTGTTCCTATTTGGTGTGCAATATGTGCAATTCCAAGGCTACAAGATCAGCAATTCTTCAATTTTTCTCTTAGAGGTTTTTTTTTAAAAAAAAATCTTGCTATTTTAAATAACTTTGAATCATTATTTTACAGGATGGACCTCCAGATGTTATTGAAATGCAGTCCCCAATATTCCTCCTCATTGGCCTGGCTGACTGTGGGCTGCTGGGAGTTGTATATGATTTCATTATTTCACAGCAAAATGTTTCCCATAGGTTTTAGTGTTCCATAGCACAATGTGAAAAGCAATATTACAAATTTAAGCACCAAATATGTTTTTCCTGGCCAATGGACATTTTAGCAGCAGAAAAACAACGTACAAATTAATTCCTTAAAGGTAAAGGTAAAGATTCTCCTCACACATGCATGCTAGTCATTCTCGACTCTAGAGGGCAATGCTCATCTCCGTTTCAAAGCTGAAGAGCCAGCACTGTCCAAAGATGTCTCCGTAGTCATGTGGCAAGCATGACTAAATGCTGAGGGCACGTGGACCGCTGTTCCTTCCCACCAAAGGTGGTTCCTATTTTTCTACTTGCATTTTTACATACTTTCAAACTGCTTGGTTGGCAGAAGCTGGGACAAATAATGGGAGCTCACTCCGTTACATAGCACTAGGCAGTCGAAACGCTGAACTGCCAACCTTTTTGATCAACAAGCTCAGCGTCTTGAGCCACCACGTTCCTATTCATTCCTCGGTACCCCATAAATCATCATAAAACAGGGTCATGTGATTGCAAGAGGTTGCAAATGGCTGTATATGTGGTCCAGCTGCCAAGGGCTCAAAGTGAGATCATGATACTGTGGGGTGGAACTTCAAATCCAGGTCATAAGTAACCCACAAGTAGGTTCTTCAGAACTTTGGTTGCTAAGCAACCAGCTGTAATTTGAGGATTGAAAAAAGAGGCTTGTTAAAATCTTGAAGAATTTTGTGAGAAGGGACAAAGAAAAAACGAAAAGAAATCAAGCTCTACATTATTTGAAGGGATTAAAGATCAAAATGGTTAGAAATAAAAGGAATATAAAATTATTTATTTGATCAAATTTAAAGTAGATATGTTATCTCTCATGACCCCATCGGAACTGAAATGATAAAGCTTTATGGATTTGTTTAGAGATAAGAGATGGGATATAGGAACAAGAGGTCATTTGTTGTACTATAAGAGAAGGGGATAAGTTAGTAAAATCATTTATAGTGGCTGAGCTGAATTTCTTTAAATATTTTTTTCTATTTTGTTTTACACTTATTTTTCTCTCTCTCTCTTTTCTGAACATTTTTCTTTTTCAACTTTAATAGTTTTTACTATCGTAATAATCTTAAATAAAATTACTATTAACTCAATTTTATTGCATTGAAACTGCAGTTAATCTAAAGATACTTGTTATTTTCCCCCGTTTTTCAAATGTCTTTTTAAAAGTCCAGTTATTTTCCTCAGCTAAAGACCAGCCTGCCAACTGAGTGCTCCATTGTGCAAGTTATCTTTGTTCCAATTTCCCTCTTTTATCTTTAAAACTCTCCTCAAAGTGCCTTCTAAAAAAGATCTCCCAGAGACTCTGACCACTGCAGGTATTGTCAGAAAGTCATGACTGATGTCTAACTTACACAATTTAGCAGGCCACATTGTTTGCTGTGCCTCCTTGGGGTCTTTGGCATCTTCTGGCTCTTGCAATGCTTAGGACTTCTGTTGCACCATAGTTCCCTTTCAAGCAGGACAAGTCAGGCGGTGGGAGAGGGCTTTGGAGGAGGGGAAGAGGGGGCTGTTGGCTTGAGAGCCTGAGGAAATTCTTGGAACAAGGAGAGATTGCTAGAGAATGGGCTCTTTCAAGACTTCTATCAAATCCTGCAGGCAGTGAAATGAAGGCGGGGCAATTCTTTTGTTGGTGTTAACTTTTCCTTTAACTGTACTTTTCAAGCCCTGCAGCTGTTTGCAAAATCAAAGATAGTTTCACTATCTTGAAAATGACAAGAAATCTGCCTTAAAAGATCAATAGGTTGCACAGCAGTTACTGTGTTTCCTATCAATATTTGACCATTGAAAATGAAAGAAGGGCCTTTTTAAAAGAATGCCTCATAATTGGCTACCATAGCCATGAATTTTGCTTATATACAGGAATCAGTTCATATCACTGCCACGTCAACAAGGCTATCACACAACCTGAGCATAGACTACAACAATTAACCGCCAAGCCCTAGGTGGAGGCAGACATGCATAAAGATAAGGTCTCCTTCAAAGTGAACAAAACACGGGTGCCTTAATGGCCAATGTCCATGGTTTCTTGGCAGCAGTACAGAAATGGTATGCCTTTGTTTCCTTCCAGAACATTTTTCCCCCAGTCAGATTGTTCTGGTATTCTCCAAAGTTCTAAGTTTGAGGCTGCACAGGATGAGCTGTAAAACAGGAAGAGGAAGGTAGAATTTTTCACTGGAGATGTGGAAAAAAGCTTAAAAAGCCAAAGATGGATGGTGTACTGTACTTCAACAACATATTGGGAAATGGGAGAAGCAGAGATTTGCAAAATGCCAGATCTTATGGAAAGCATAACGAGGAAGAAGAGTTATCAAATCACAAAAAAACACAAGACAGTCCAATGCAGATTAGCAGCAGTCGTTTTAAATCTTAAAAGTATTTAATTCAATTTATAATAAACATATGCAATTTATTTATAAAATGTGTGAATTTTGTCCTCTGTCTAAAAAGTACACATTAGCAAATATGTAACTGTGCTAATAATATCCAGAGTTAATATACATAATAGTTATGCAGAAAAATATGAAAAACAAGATTAAACACAATCTGTAAAATGTTAGGTTAAAAAGAAATTAGCCAAATTTACATTTGGCTATTAATTTCTCATTTCTCATTAAGCAAAGGTATGTCTGTAAAACTATTAAAAAGTTAGAATTAATATGTGTTTGCACCATTACTTTTGAAGGTAGAAAAGTTGCAACCAGAAAATAAAATAATGTTTGCCAGTTGTGATATTAAAAAAAAACCAACTCAGAATGGAAGCCACAACAGTGCAATCAAAGCTGCGCCTGCTTTTTATGGGTATTGCACACAATACATATAATATAAAAACAGCTAGAGCTTCAGTCATATCATTGCTGCTATCTTGATATTTTTTAAACTCTGCTCTGTGGACACCTGAAAGTTTCCAACAACATTGTTCAAGAATTCCAAATAATACCTTGGGACTTGGCTGCTAACTTTCACCTAAAAGAGAATCAGGTCCATTTAAGAACATATACAGGTAGTCTCAAAGCCCAAATTTTCCATTTCAAAGCAAGGTGGTTGTTAAGTGAGTTTTCCCTGTTTTAGGACCTTAAGAAAGTGCCTCTGGAGTACCAACTAATAACATTATTTAATCAAAGGAACTTGGTGCATGCTAACCCTGTAAGATCAAAATCGGATCCCAAACCCTGGGTTGCATCCCACTACTGGGCTGCAGCCCTTTCAGAACCGGACTGCAGAAATGCTGGGTGAGCATGCACACACCTGCAGCTTCACTTGCTCACAGCAGGGGGCACACATACTCATTCGCCATTTGCAAAGAAGGAGCTCCTCTCCCCCCACCACTGCCGTTTTACAAAGCTGGAAAGGGTAAGTGGTTGGGCAGATACTATGGGAAATAAAAGATCCTTCAAGTAATCAGGCCCTATTCCACGATAGTCAACATGTTACAACTAAATTAGTTTAGTTTCTGCAATAATGTTGTGACTGGCAGGTACTTTTCGTACTGTTGTGAAGTGCTAAACTATTTCCCTCATTATTTGCCAGGCCTGTAGTGCTAGTACCAGATCTGAGAGATAACAAGGACCTCTGATCTTTAAATTTACCCAGAATTCTCAGATGCATTTTTTTTTGCTACCTAGTTTTGCTTAACTATCTTACCTACAGAGCAAAAAGTTGATTACTTCATTAAGCGGGGATCAGATTCAGAAAGGCTGTTTTGAAAACTAAAGAGGCCTGGAGCAGATGAGTTTAATAGTTTTATTCTTTTAATAAAAATATTGGCAGGGTTCCTACAAGGCTTCATGATAGACAGAAATGCAACAACTGTTGTACTGATGGTAAATGCAATATTTATCATACAAATATTGAAGGCAAGGAAGCACGAGCGTCTTACAATAATTTACAAATGGAATTCGGGATACATTTTAAACTAGCATGATTATGTCTATAATGTGCCCCTATAATTGCATTAATTAACATGTTGGATAACTAGCAATAATATTTGTTCTTTAGGTGAGTTCCAATCAGTTATCAATAGGAGCTTCACCAACATCTGAAATGACAGGTTTCTACAGGGCACCCTGCTACATATGCAACTTTCTTAACACCTACGCCTGTTGATTCAAACTAAGGATCTCAAAATGCTTTCACTAAATCAATATTTTTCTCCTACCCAATTTATCTGCATTACTGAGGAAATGATAAATTATGTGGAGGGGGGGACACTAGAAAGTTTTTAAAAAATACATTTTTATTTGTTTAGCCACACTGTGCTGCTTTACTTTGAAAAAGCAAAGTATAAGACCCAAATAAGTCTTCAGAAAACTCTCCTCCACGCAAGTTACAGCTTTTCAAGGCGAGCGCCTTTTTCAGTTCAACGTTCTCAGAATTTTCCTAGGGCTTCGTTGAACCAGGGGATAAAAGGAAAACTACATTACCCACAACCCCTTGCCCTCACGGAAACTTTGAGAATGCAGCTCGGGTTTCCACAACTTTGTGGTTCCCCTCGTTTGCGAAGATAGCGATTATTTCCGACGCAACCCAGAAGTGGAGCTCCAGAGCTCCCCGGAGGCGGGATGGCGGCTTGGACCGCGCTGCTCTTTCTCCTGGGAGCGGCGGGAGTGGGTCCAGTGCCCTGCCAAGGCTCGCGGGGGGACCGAGAGCCCGTCTACCGTGATTGCGTGGCTCACTGCGAGAGGCGCAACTGCTCTGAGGCCGGGCTGCGGCACTTCCGCTCCCGCCAGCCACTCTACATGAGCCTCACAGGTACGTAACGGCCCCCGCGGAGATTACCTACGCAGAAGCAGGGCCACGCCCACACCGGGGATCAAGCGCGGGGTGTTTCGGAATGCCTGTTTTGCATAGCCCCGCCCATCAGGAAGAGTCCGCCCAGTGCTTGGTAGACAGGTTGTTCCTTTGGTGATGTCGCCAAGACAGTTTGGTTGCTTTCCCGCCGTCACTTCTTCCTTGGGTCGCCATAGTAATGTTGGAGAAGAGTGTATTTGACTGTTCTCACATTGACAGGAACCATTCCCTAGAAGTAGCCAGAATTCATGGGATGCGCTGAGCCAGGAATTAGGCTATCATATTTAACCTAGTGTTAGTTGTAGGAATCCACCCTACCTGGTTATTTTATAACTCAGTTGATCTCCTGCACTGTGCAGTTTAGTTAATTCGGCTATGTTAATTCAGTTAATTAGGGACAAGTTAATTGTTCAAATGAAACCAATATGTATTCTGGTGTAACATCTATCCACTTAGGTCTGCAAACTGTGATAATGTATGCATGGAACAGCTCTTGCACATCTCTCTCTTATTTCCTTTCCTGGAAGAATAAATAGTGAAATTACAAAAAAAGGAAGATAAACTAAATTGGGCCTGAGTGTAGACTACACGAATTGTGGACAACCCTTAAAACATTTTATTTATTTTATTTTCATTTTAATCACATTTATATCCTGCCCTTCTCCACAAAGGACCCAGGGCGGCGCACAGGAATTTAAAAACATACAAAACAATAAATACAAAATTTAAAAACATATTAAATTATAATCCTATGCTAAAATCCAAATGTAAAATCCCCAAATTTAAAACTATCTAAAAATAGTCCCCACAGGAGGTTAGGCTAGGCCAGCTTACTGAAAAAGATGTGTCTTTAGACACTGGCGGAAGAGGCGGAGGTCCGAGATGGTACGCAATTCAGGGGGTAGGTCGTTCCAAAGGGCAGGGCCCGCCACAGAGAAGGCTCTTCCCCTGGGTGTGGCCAGACGGCATTGCCCAGCCGACGGCACCCTGAGAAGGCCCTCTCTGTGGGAGCGGATCGGCCGAAGGGATGTATGGGACAGGAGGCGGTCTCGCATATAACTAGGCCCCGAGCCATGGAGCGCTTTAAAGATGGTCGTCAGAACCTTGAAGCGCACCCGAAAGGCCACAGGAAGCCAGTGCAGCTCGTGCAGGATCGGTGTTATATGGGAGCATCTAGAGCAGAGGTTCCCAAACCTGACCGCTTGAAGACTTGTGGACTTCAACTCCCAGAATTCTCCAGCCAGCAGAGCTGGCTGGAGACTTCTGGGAGTTGAAGTCTACAAGTCTTAAAGTTGTCAAGTTTGGGAACCTCTGATCTAGAGGCTCCTGTAATCACCCGCGCAGCTGCATTCTGGACTAACTGTAGCTTTCGAGTGCACCTCAAGGGAAGCCCCATGTAGAGAGCATTACAGTAGTCGAGTCGGGATGTCACGAGAGCTTGAGTGACTGTGTGAAGGGCAGCCCGGTCCAGTAAGGGGCGCAATTGGTGCATCAGGCGTACCTGATGAAACGCCCCCCTGGCCAAGGCTGCCACATGGTCCTCCATAGACAGCCGGGAATCCAGGAGGACACCCAAATTGCGCGCCCTCTCCACGGGGGCCAGTGTTTTGCCCCCAATGGCCAGAGTTGGAGTAATCTGGCTGAACCGGGGTGCCGGAAACCACAGCCACTCAGTCTTGGACGGGTTGAGCTTGAGTTTGTTATTAGCCATCCTGATCCGTACGGCCTCCAAACACTGGGACAGCACCTCGGCGGCATCGTTGGGGTGGTCTGGGGTGGATATGTACAACTGGGTGTCATCAGTGTACAGATGGTATCCCACCCCAAAATTACGGATGATCTCACCCAGCGGCTTCATATATGTGTTAAACAGGAGGGGCGAGAGGACCGACCCCTGAGGAACCCCGCCTAAGAGGGGTCTCGAGGTCGACCTCTGCCCTCCTGTCAACACATATTGCGACCGACCAGAGAGGTAGGACGAGAACCACCGCAAAACGGTGCCTCCCAGCCCCCCCCCCCCCAGTCAGTGCAATAGGATACCATGGTCGATGGAATCAAAAGCCAGGACTAGGATAGAGGAACAGCCTCTATCCCGCGCCCTCCAGAGATCATCAACCAACGCGACCAATGCCGTCTCGGTGCTGTGACCGGGTCGGAAGCCGGACTGGCACGGGTCTAGATAATCAACTTCCTCCAGGTGTCGTGGAAACTGTTGGGCCACCACACTCTCAACAACCTACACTAAAAAGTGAAGGTTGGAGACCGGACGATAGTTCTCCAATAATGCTGGGTCCAGGGAAGGCTTCTTGAGGAGGGGCCTCACTACCGCCTCTTTCAAGACGGCAGGCAAGGACCCCTCACTCAAAGATGCGTTGACAATGCCCTGGAGCCAGCCTCGTGTCATCTCCCAGGATGCCAGTACAAGCCAGGAGGGACACGGGTCCAATAAACATGCGGTCGCCTTAAGTTTCCTTGACAGCCTGTCCATATCCTCGGTAGTAACAAAGTCAAACTCCTCCCAGAATGGTACCTCAAGACCAGCCTCGAACAATCCCACTGGACCACTGTCGATGGAGGGTAGCTCATTCCAAATCCGAGTGATTTTATCCTGCAGATAAATCCCAAATTCCTCTGCTTGTCCCTGCAGAGGGGCTTCCCGCGGCCTCTGGTGAAGGAGGGAGCGGGTAACCCCAAACAGGGCAGCAGGGCGGTTATCTGCGGATGCAATAAGGATGGCGCAATACTCACGTTTGGCCACCTTTATTGCCACTAAGTAAGCCCTAATATGGGTTCTCACTAGTGTTCGGTTGGCTTCGGAGCGAGAGGATCTCCATCTGCTCTCTAGGCATCTCTTGTGGCGCTTCATCTCCCTCAGCTCCTCAGTAAACCAAGGAACCTGGGTGATTCGTCGCCGCAAGAGAGGCCGCAAGGGCGTGACTCGGTCCAAGGCACCCGTGGCCACACTTAACCATGCGGTCACTAGGTCCTCAGTCGAATCGCGGGGCAGGTCCACAGGAATTGGCCCAAGCTCCCTCTGGAACCTTACCGGGTCCATCAGGAGCCTGGGGCGGAACCATCTAGGAGTATCCGGTTCCGCCTCCCCGCGGTGAGGTGAGGTGATTGGAAAGTCCAGCCGGAGGAGAGCGTGATCTGTCCATGACAAGGGAGTGGTGACTAAATCCCCTATTCCCAGATCACTATTCCACCGTCCCGAGACGAAGATTAGATCCAGGGTGTGTCCTCTCTCGTGAGTAGGGCCTAAAACTACCTGGATCAGGTCCATAGCCGTCATGGAGGCCATGAACTCCCGAGCTGCTCCAGAGGCCTCGCCTACTGATGGCAAGTTAAAGTCCCCCATGATTACTAGTCTAGGGGTCTCAACTGCTGCCTCGGCTATCACCTCTAGGAGCTCGGGCAGGGCTGTTGTTGCATAGCGAGGAGCCAGGTACACAATTAACACGCCCAACTGCCTCCCTAGGCCCCATCTCACGCAGAGAGACTCACACCCGGTCGTCTGAGGGATCGTGGTCTCCTTCGGCTCAAGACCTTCCTTAACCATAATCGCCACCCCCCACCCCTCCCTAGGGCCCTAGGCTGATGAAAGGCTTGGTAACCTGGTGGGTACATTTCCATGAGGGGTAAACCCCCCTCGTGGCCCAACCAGGTTTCCGTTATACCCACCAGGTCCGGGTCCCCCTCTGACACAAGGTCATGGATGAGGGGGGCTTTCTGTACCACGGACCTGGCGTTGCATAACATCAGCCTAGGGCCCTGGGTCTGTGATTCCTGCCCTCCTAGTCTGCGATGGGAGCGTGGGAAGTTGGAGCGCGTGACCGCCTGTATCCAGCGGCCACGGTCTTCCAATCGATGATGCCCATGCCGCCTCCCACCGCCCCTGCCCCTCCCTAAGACCAAATCGATGGATAAAATCTCAGTGGAAACCTCAGCCTTCCCCTTCCTCCATTACCCTACTTCCGCCGGCCGGCCCAATCGTTTGCCATCCCCCGGACTATTCCCCCCTTCCCCCCTGGAACCCCCTAAAAGCCGAATTAAAAAATTACCCAAGAACCCCCTCAATTTGCGCTTCGCCCACCTCTCAGGAACAATCAGTCCATCATCGAGGTGGACCCGTGTTAGACAAGGGGGCCAGGCCTGCGAGAGGGGAGACTCTCGCAGGCAAAGGAGATCACGCCTAGAGTACATATCTAGAAACCCAGAGGTCGTCCAAACCTAGGAGACATAAAACAAGTCCGAAAGAGTCTAGGATAAAATAAAGTGACAGGTGTTCAAATTGTGTGCAATAGATAGTCCTTAAGCCAGGAGGGGTAAAATCAGACAGTCAAAGATCTTACAGATGGGGAGATCACAATTTAGTCCCATCAAAGGCTCCATCCATCTGTCTTTTCCAGCCACATAGGCCTTAGTCCGCATTTAGTGCCGCATGACTAATTAGTCCGTCATGCGGCCTGATGTAAAGTGCTGCCATATGATGGCTCGACTTGCCTCCTCCAGGCCCGTGCACTCACTCCAAGATCTTCCTGGGTCTTCCTCGGCCACGGTCCACCATTCCACGATCCGGCTGCTTGGTGTTAATCATCTATCTGCTCATTCCATCATTCCTCAACATTCTATTCAAACACTTTCCTTCCATTTCCTTCCATTTCTCCCCTCGAACTCACCATTCTCCTTCTCCTTCTTCCATCTCCATCTCATCACCATCGCCATTTCCTTCTCCTCCTTCCATCTCTCTCCTTCTCCATTGCCTTCTTTCTCTCTCCTTCTTTTCTCATCTCCACATTTCCTCTCCCCACGTTCTTCCAATCTCTCCTCTTATGTCCTCTCACCTCTCACCTTCCGGACTCCTCCAACTCCTCCAACAGCAACATCCTTCAAACGTCCAGCAGCAACATCCTTCAAACGTCCTCTCGCCAACATTCTCCTCTCTTCAATAACGTCCTCTCACCCCATGCGAACAGTCAATGCCGCCATTCTCTCCGCTCCGTCGCTCCGGTCTCAAAGCGCCGCTCCGGGCTCGGATCGGGTGGGGAATGCTCGGGTTGGGGTCGGGTGCAGCCGCACGGCCTGCCACAAGTCGTGCGGCACGATGGCAGTCCTCACCGGCCCGGCACGATCCGGCCATCTAGTGTTCTTCTGTATCCCGGCTTCGCGGCCTACCTCCATTACGTCTGGCCACGCTGGGACGCTCTAGGCCGCAATAGGCCGACTCGACCACGCTCCCAGCTTTTCGCCTCTGCCGTCGCTCGCGCGCCTCGCCCTTTGCATCTGGGCAGCCCAGCACGACGGCTGGCAAATCGGCTCGCCAAGCCAGCCCTCAAGGATGGTTGGTGAGGGCTGACAACATCCTCCTGGGGTGAAACGATCCCCTGGGCTCCTTCAGTGTCCTCAGAGCGCGACCTCCATTATCGCGCATGCGCAAATAAAGTGGCAAAACATTGACGTGGCAGTCCATTTGTTATAATGGAATATGGAGCAATTAAATGCTTCAAAATTAGGAACAGTATGTGTCATCACTATATTCTGTTGCCTTATTTGTTTAATATATGCAGAATATATTGTGAGTAATGTTTGATAAGAACAAATAGAATCTGAATTAAAATTACTTGAATAATTAGCCACCTCAGATACATTGATATGAATGCCATTTTGATGACTGGAAATAAGCTTTAAGGAATCTTTTCTTGAAGGTGACCGAAGAAAGTGCAAAAATTGGTCTGCAACTTGGTATTAAAGAGACTAAAAGTTTATCAGTACCATCCCAATACAAATAAACAGAGAAAAAGTGTATGTGTTGTAATAACATACTTTATATTCCTAGGCTCGAAGATTTGCAGGTATTGCAATTGTGAAACAAGGAAATATCTACTTAGGAGAAGGTCTATGACGTATCTAGGCAAAATATTGAAATGTGTGGTATCACCCTGGCCACAAAAATATGTGTTTTCAAACCCATGGCTGTCCCAGTTGAAACATGTTGTCCATGTTGGATTATTAGACAAGTCAAACAATGAAAAAATGCTTTTTTTGAATTGTGGTACTTGAGAATACTATTGTTAATATCCTGTACCATAGATGAAGTAAAATCAAACTATTCCCTGGAGATTCCAATAAGGAAGCTAAACTATTTTGGACATCTAATGAAAAATAAGAATTATTAAAGACTTTGATGCTTGGCAAAATCAACTGAAAAAGAGGCTGCTATCATTTAGCTGCCTCATCTGTCAGTGATAGAAAGTACAAGCAGGAGCTTACAAGAATTCAAAATAGTTATTACTGAGAACAATTTTAGCAAAATGTGTCAGAAGCAACAGAACAGTTGCCAAACAGAAATACAGGTAATTACCGTTATGACCACAATTGCACCAGAATTTTCATTGCAAAGCAAGGCAGTTGTTAAATGAGTTCACCTGACTCATTTTACAACTTTTTTTGCCATGGTTGTTAAACAAATCACTGCAGTTGTTAAATGAATCACATGATGATTAAGTAAATCTATTTTCCCCATTGATTTGCTTGTTGGAAGCTGGCTGGGAAGGTTCGAAATAATAATAATAATAATAATAATAATAATAATAATAATAATAATAATAATAATAATAATAATAATAATAATAATAATAATAATCTTTATTGTCATTGTAAAAATGAAATGGTGATCAGATGACTCCAGGATGCTATGTAAATACTTGCTGATGGATAAATGCTGAAATTTTGATCACATAAATGTGGGAATGCCGCAGTAGTCATAAGTAAAAACACCAGTCATAAATTACTTTTCTCAGTGCTATTGTAACTTTGAATGGTCTCTAAACGGATGGTTGAAGGCTACTCGTATTAGAATGGGAGACTTCCATTGAATTTCAAAGCTGTAGGCCAGGGGTGTCAAACTCAATTTCACATCAGGGTTGTGTTTGACCTTGGGGGTCTGGGTGGGTGTGGTCTGGGTGGGTGTGACCAGCTTGACATCACTCGTGTCGGGGGCTCCAGTGGTGGCCTGAGCGCTCTGCCAGTGAAAGCAGGCTCCCAAGCTCCGTTTCGGCTGCAGTGGTCTCCTGCAACCCTCTGCCAGCGAAAACAGAGCTCTGGTTTTGCTGGCAGAGGCACTGCGGGATGGTCCTTCACTGTTTCCAGGGCATCCCCGCAGACTATATTTAAGCATCCTCCAGACCGGATCTGACCCATGGGTCTTGAGTTTGAATACAACAGTCTGTTCGACTGTTTGAGTACAACAGCCCCTGCTGTAGATTAAACTGGGATGTTAGAGGGAAAAAATCTCCAAAGAATATAATGGCAAACTACTTCTACATTAGCGAAAATAATTTTCCCTATTTATTTAATTTCTCTCTTCCTGGGAGTCAAGCTTACCCTGAAAATTTTGTTTTTCAGTTTATAGCTGAATGTGCTATATGAGCATAGTGAGTATAGTTAGTTTATGGTACCGTGGTTTGAACTAAACCAGCCAACTGAGGAATATAATAAGCATTGTTAAGTATACTTTGGGTTAGTATTGTAATCCTGCTTTAATGTTTTTAAAGCTTATCTGAGTAGACGTATCTCCCAGTTGGCTTTTTCGGATTGAATTTACTTCTCCCAGGTTTCTTTATAGTTTACATTTATGTAATGAAATATATCATTGCAGAGTCCTGCCTCTGCAGTTTAGCCTTTTGTCAGACTTTAAGTTCATTTGAGGTTATAGTGTTACATGAAACGAGTCACAGTTCTTTAATCAGTTCTTTGTGAGTAGTATAAAAGGTTTACATGCAATTGGATCCTGTATATACGTATTCAGCAATTTCAGTTTAAAAGATCACAAATTGTCCCAAGTAAATGTATTGTAATATTTAGAGTGCTGAACTATAGCTGAGAAGATCAAGTTTCGAATCCTTATTTATTTGATAATAAATACAGAATAATTTTCAGCTTTAATCTACTTCTCAGGGTTGCTGTGAAATAGCAATAATAAACTCGGTTACAGTCATTGATCAGTTCAAAATTAAAAACAAATTCTGAGACAACCAACAAAGGTCATTATAAAACTTAATAATTATAAAACTGAGATGGTTGAAGTACGGCTATTTTATTTAAAGCAAAACAGAACCTAGCTATGTTTAGAGAAATCAATCTACAGTCATCAGAGAATCACAACAGTAAATAAAATTGATCTGTGTGATTTGGAAATCTAACTAAACAAAGAGTTATTAGCTGCAACTATCGGTAGGAATCTTTTTAAGACGGGCAATACTATATACCTATGATGGTGAACCTATGGCATGTGTGCCACAGGTGGCACGTGGAGCCATCTTTGCTGGCGTGCCAGCCATCAGCTCTGGCACGCATGCATGTGCTGGTCAGCTGGTTTTTGCCCTTCCAGGGGGCCGGAGGGAGGTTGTTTTCATCCACCCCAGGCTTCAGGAAAGCCTCTGGGGGCTGGGGAGGGCGAAAAACGGCCACAATGGGCCAACCAGACATTCAGGAATGAACTTCCAGTTGGAACTTCCCGTTTGGCCTTTTTTCTGCCCTCTTGAGTCTCCGCAGGCTTTCCTGAAGCCTGGGGAAGGTGAGAAACAGCCTCCTCTGGCCCCCCAGAAGCCAGAAACATATTTTCTGAAGTTCTGGTTGGCTCATTGGGGCAGTTTTTTGCCCTCCCCAGGCTTCCCTGAAAATGGCCTCTCCTGTGTTCCCCCCACCCCCCAGGCCCTCCAGGAGTTCTCCCCGGTGTTTTTTGCCTGAGGAGGGTGGAAAACAACCCAATGGGCCAACCAGAAGTTTGGAAATAATCCGTTTCTGACTTCTGGGGGGCTATTTTCACACTCCCCAGGGTTCAGGAAAGCCTCCGGAGCCTAGGGAGGGGTCATGCGCACATGCCCAGGGGGAGTCGCATGCACATGCACAGGTGGATGGGGAGAACTTAATTGGGGTGGACACAAGTGCAATTTTGGCACACCATAAGAAAAAAGTTTGCCATCACTGCTATATAGGAAAATACAAGTTTATGTTTCAGCAGCTCTGGAGTTGAAGTCCAGGCATCTTCAAGTTGACAAGGTTGAGAAACATTGCTGTAAAGGCAATGTATTTACCTGAATGTTGATTTTTTTTTTGTATTTAACACACAGGTATTTTATAAATGTACTTTTCATATTTTACCTTGGACTTATATCGTGTATTTTTGTTTTATGTTTTTATTAGTTATAACACTAATTGATCAATAAAATATTGCCTTTTTCCAAATATTAAATATCCCGATAGACTCAATTTTTTTGAATAAGCATTTATTGCTAAGAAGTCCATACTGGATATCAGATAGATCCATAGACCATGATTCTAAAATGGTGTTTGGATGTAAGTTTCCATTGTTGTCAAACGTGTACGCCCATTTTGGGCTTACACATTTGACAATTAGTGTGGCGGAAACTTAAAAATAAAAGCAAGGAACATGAGACACGCTAGTTTCAGCCACAGAAACCTAGCAAGAACAATATAAAATCAGAACAAGGTAGAAATGGTTGTTTTTAATGAAATAAAATATGCTATGCAAATCTGAGTATCTTCATATCATTACTTTAGAATTATTGCAGTAATACACTGCTATCAAGTGTTATCCAAATGTATCACTTACTCTAATTTTAATAGGTTTACCCTCTTTTATATTCTAGGGTGGACCTGCAGAGATGATTGCAAATATGAATGTATGTGGCTGACTGTGGGACTTTACCTCCAGGAGGGATCCAAAGTGCCTCAGTTTCATGGAAAGGTAAGCCTTGTTTATGTAGTCAGATTGGCTAACCTGTACAGGTTGATTCAGTTCTTTGTCCATTTAACTCTGTTTATCTACTTGGACTGGGCATTTCTTCAGTAGGTCATTTACTAGTTCTGTTATGTGGGATCCAAGCCTTCACTCTGAGATTTTGAGCAAGCAATATCTGTACATGCCCAACAGCAGGGAAACATTTCCTCTTTGGTACACTAGTAAGAAAAACTAGAGGAAACAAAAAGGTGAGACTATGCCAAATTTTTCTTTGGTATGTATCAGCCCTTTACATATTTCCAGCCTCTAAGCACCAGAAAAAAGGAAAAACTGTTGAGCTAATTGCAACTATTTCTTGGCAATCACAATGTGCATAGAATACATGGCAGCCTGAACAGAGCTTCAGAAATCTTCAAACCATTGGGGACAAGAATGAGATTTTTTCTCTCTTCCCAAATCACTGTCTGAAACTGCATTTCAAGGGAAACTTCTACTACCGTAGTTTATCCAGTTAGTTTGCTCTAGAATGTAATAGGTCAGTGATAGCTAACCTTTTTTGGTTTGCGTGCCAAAAGTGGGGGGAGCGCAGGGGAGTCGTGCATGGGTGTGTCACACCCATAATGCTATGTGCGTGACCCCCTGCTTTTGGCGTGCTTTTTTCGCCGTCCCCAGGCTCCAGAGGCTTTCTAGGAGCCTGGGGAGGATGAAAACAGCCTCCCCCCCCCCCTCCAGAGGCTTCAGGAGCTTCCCTGAAGCCTCCAAAAGGCGAAAAACGGCCTCAAAAGAAGGGCTAAATCAACTGGCCAGCGCACACAAGCGCGCTGGAGCTGACAGGACAACGCCTCGCGTGCCTTCAGAAATGGTTCCGCGTGCCACCTGTGGCACCCGTGCCATAGGTTCGCCGTCACTGTAATAGGTGAACAAGAGACAAACACAGCTCACTCAGCACCCATACCTAAGGCCCAAGTATTTACTTATTTCAGAAATTAGTTGTGCAATTTCAAATGAAGTCCTTGGTCAAAAGAAAAAGGCAGAAGATCTCAGTTATTTCTGGGGCATTTGGAAAAAAAAATATCTGAACTGCAGTTTCTCTTTTCCACCTACTTTACGATTTGGTTTAAGCAATCGTAGGAAAATATGGAGATAATCTGATTTCCATTTGATAACACTCTTTATCATTTTCTCCTCTTTCCCCTCCTTGCCTTGCCCATAGTGGCCCTTTTCTCGTTTCCTGTTTTTTCAGGAGCCTGCTTCTGCCTTTGCTTCATTCCTTAATGGTCTTGCCAATTTGGTGATGCTGAACAGATATAAAGCCACTGTTCCCCGTTCTTCTCCTATGTACCATACCTGCATTGCCTTTTCTTGGGTAAGTCGTTTTTAGCAAGAATTTCAGCTTCCTTATCTTCTTTACCAAGGGAAAGAAAATGATTGCGCAAAGCAAGCTGGGCTCACATAACATCCTAAACCATCTTGTGACTTGTTTGAGTTAAAATATTGTCTGAGTCCTGCCATCATGATCTGTAAATATGGTTTAGTGCAGACATTTATAACATTCTGAGTAAATGGTTGCACGTATCCATTGTGAAACTGGAAGGGATACTCCAAAAAGTAAGGTATGAAAACAGGAAATATGATTTGGCTCAATTCCAATGTAATTAAAATTAAGCATGCTATTTTCCAATACTTTTCTTTTTATCACAAAGACTATTAGAAATTTAGAGAAATTTTAAGGCTGTGCCTACAAAGAGACTGTGTGTCAAGTTGTTGGAAAGGATGACCATAATACACTTAAACATAACAATGTAGCATAACTGAGAAGACCTGAGTTCAAATCCATCCTGATGGAGCAATATTTTGCTATTCATACAATCCCAGTCCAAGCTTTCTCACAGGTTTTTGAGGATGGGTGGGTGGGTGGAAATAAAACAAAGAAGATCCCCATGGAAGATTTTTTACATCCTGGAGAAAAGGTGGATCTAAAAGGTCGAATATTGATCTAACAGATTATGATGGGAGGTGGGGGTGCTTAAGATTTTGCATTTATGCTTCAGAGTGTTGTGTGAATTCAGGCAATTTGCAAAAGGAGGCTTCTTAACAGTTTATAGACTGGCTAAAAAAAAGGAAATTATTTAAGAAATGTCATATGAAGGAAGTAAGAAAGAGGATGAATCACATTTGTGCAGAGCTGGAAAAACAATAGCAAGCCCTCTGATGGAATAGTGATAAAAATAGTGTTAGAATGTGCATAGATGGATAGGCTAACAATGGAAATAAAAGAAAGAAGAGAAACAGAATATTATTTGATTTGGGACACATGGTATAATTGATTGGAGAATAGAAGTAAAGATCAAAAAGGTTGAAGTAAATTAAGAGGTGACAGGAATGTAAAAAACAGTGATGTAATAATAGCATGCTCATATAAAATAGATACGCACATAAAAGAAAAGGAAAAATAATGTAAATAACTTGTATGTACATATTAGATATACCAATACCAGTGTTGTAAAGATTGAAATTGTGTTACAAAATGAAGACAATTGTTCAAATATAGATATATTTTCTAAGATATCTCGTGTGTGTGTGTGTGTGAAGTTTTGAACTGATAAATAAATAAACAAGGGAGACTAGGATAGATCTATTTTGAGCTATTTAGCTCTCATCAGCTAGCCATACCCTTACTGGGATTCGAACCAGGGAAGTATTACATGTGAGGCAGTTGTAATTGCCACTAGACCACTGGTTCTATCCTGATCAGCTGAGACAGGGGAATAGGTATATGCTTGTGTCACAACACCCCAATTAAGGGAGGAAGCATACTGCTTTCCTTTTCTGTCTTTCGGCTCACCACCAGAGACCATCCAGACAGAAAGCTATTAGTTTTGTTGTGTCTTGTTTACATGTGTGTTAGGTTTTGAGCTGATAAAAAAATAAAAAAGGGAGACTAGGATAGATCTATTTTGAGCTATTTAGCACGAATCCCAGTTTAGCTCGAATCCCAGTTGTTTATTTATCAGCTCAAAACCTAACACATGTAAACAAAAGACACAAAGAAACAAATAGCTTTCTATCTGGATGGTCTTTGGTGATGAGCCGAAAGACAGAAAAGGAAAGCAGTATGCTTCTTCCCTTAATTGGGGCTTACCAGGGTGTTGTGACACAAGCATATACTTATTCCCCTGTCTCAGCTGATCAGGATAAAACCAGTGGTCTAGTGGTAATTACAACTGCCTCACATGTAATACTTCCCTGGTTCGAATCCCAGTAAGGGTATGGCTAGCTGATGAGAGCGAAATAGATCTATCCTAGTCTCTCTTGTTTTTATTTATCAGCTCAAAACCTAACACACATGTAAACAAAAGACAATGAAACTAATAGCTTTCTGTCTGCATAGTCTCTAGTGAAGAGCAGAAACGGAAGACAGTATGCTTCCTCCCTTAATTGGGACTTACCACGGTGTTGTGACACAAGCATATATATATATGTGTGTGTGTGTAATTGTTTCACAACAACCTGTTATTAGGCCCCAATTAAGGGAAGAGACATACTGTTTCCTTTCCTGCCTTTCGGCTCATCAACAGAGACCATCTAGACAGCAAGCCAAGAATTACGTTGTGTAATTTTTTTAGATATGTGTGTTAGTTTTAATTTATTGATCAGTTCATAAAACTAACACACACACACACACACATATACAAGCTCATAAAAACTAACATATATATAATTGTATCTCAGCTGATGCAATTGGGAGAGCCAGTCTGGCTGAATGGTTTAAAGGCTCCTGCCTGATATGCAATACAGCCCCAGTTCGAATCCCTCAGACCAACTCTTTCTTGCACTTTTCCTTCAGGTGTCTTTAAATGCCTGGTTCTGGTCCATGGTTTTTCATACCCGAGAAACAAATCTAACTGAGGTGAGCTTTTGTATTATGATATCATAGAGGTGTTTTTCAGGTGGCATGCACATTGGACAAGATCTGGCCCGCATCTCTAATTCAATTTCTCCCCTCATAGAAAATGGACTATTTCTGTGCATCAGCTGTCATCCTTTACTCTGTGTACTTGTGTGGTGTCAGGTAAGTTGCTACATAAGACCAAAATTCACCTAATCTTTTAGTGGTTTTGCCTTCATTTTCATTACAGTTATTTGATTAAAACATCTCTCTGTCATTTTAAGATGTCTTAATACACGGAAAGTCGTGTAGAATTTGATTATTTAATGTAAAAATTAGTTCAACTGATGCAGGTCATATATTTTGTTATATCCAATTCTGAATTTTTGAATTTCCCTTCTGTTTCCCTAGAGTATCCTTCCCAAGTTCATGTCCTTTTGGTATGTTGGGAGTACAGCTCCCCATATTCTTAATCATTTACATCTATGTTGACCTGAGTTCTTGGAAGAGGAAGCTCCAAAATATTTGAAGGGGGTCAGTTTGGGCAAAAGAAAAGAATTTAGAGAAAGAAAAACATAATTTATCTGCTCAAGACAACCTCTTAACAATATATTACCATAGCATGCTATCTGTAGAAAATGGTGTGACATGATAAGAAATGTTTTTTCAATGAAAGGCCGTATATTTATATGCAATCAATAAGCAACCTCTGACCACACGTTATGTATTGCAATCTCTTTCCTATTACAGTCCAGACTCTGAGCGGTTTGTATTCTTCAGTCTAAGAACATTCATCAATCAATTCAGTACTTGAGGAATAATTATCAAAATACAGAAATTCCTAACTGGACAGTTACCTTCTTAATAAATCTGCACTAAGTCTTGCTGGAATAGTCAGTGACTTTCCTAAAAAACATAGCGTTACAGTCATAACAATTTCTAATACCCACAATTACTATTTCTAATCCCCACAATCAGTTTTCTAAAAGCCTTCCCTAAATAGCTACCACCAAATCTCCAAATTTGAAGGATTAGTTAGTAAAAAAATTGTACCCTTTTCCTGAAGGAAAAAGTGGGGATGGTGGCATCTTGGGGATGGAAAGTTGTCAAAGGTTAGAATACAATTCCTTATTTGAATTAATGTGTGATTTTCTTCTAGAGCTGCAAGTAATCTGTATTGAGAAAAGTATTTCTTTTTCTGCTTAGTCTAAACTAGGGATAGAAAATGGTCTGTATGAAATGAAGGCAGTTCTTTGAAATGTCTTCAACTTCATATGTTTCTTTATTTGCAGAACTCTAGGGCTGAAACGTCCGGCTTTTGCCACTGCCTTTGGGGGTTTTCTGCTCCTTTTCCTGGCCTGCCATGTTTCCTATCTGACCCTTGTGCGCTTTGATTATGGTTACAATATGGCTGCCAATGTGGCAATTGGTGAGACCCAAGGAATCAGTATTTTTATTTTATTTATGTAAAATAGCTTTAGCTAATTTGTTCCAGTGTTTCTTTTCTAAATGTTGAACATTCTTACTGCCTTATGAGACTTTTTTCTCTCCTGTTTGCCTTTCTCCAAACTTTCCTTTCCCTTTCCCTTCCTCCCCTTCCCTTCTTTTCCTTTCCATCTGTGCCTTTCTGCTATGGACAAATGGGATGTATACTCACCATTTAGTGCTGAGGAGGGAGCAATGTAATCAGGGCTCTGATGATATTGAAACCCCTGTGTCCTTAGCAACAAAACGACGGCGCCTGAGAGGTGACCTGATTGAAGTCTATAAAATCATGCACGGTGTGGACAAAGTAGAAAAGGAAAAACTGTTTTCCCTATCGCACAACACTAGAACTAGGGGGCACTCCATGAAACTTTTGGAAGCTAGACTTCAAACAAATAAGAGGAAGTACTTTTTCACCCAGAGGATCACTGGTCTATGGAACTCCCTGGCAGAAGAAGTGGTGACAGCTGTCAGCCTCGACACCTTTAAGAAAGGATTAGACGAGTTCATGGAGAACAAGGGTATCCATGGCTATCATTATGGGTGCCTAAGGACACCCTCCGGGTTGGAGAGATAGGCAGGATATTTCTCAATGCCATTTGCAGGGAATCATAAGCAGGTGAAGACATCTGCTTGGGAAGACCCTGAAGCAAATGGGGAGCCACTGTGTGAGACAGAATGCTGGACCGGATGGGCTGTGGCCTGTTCCAGCAAGCCTCTTCTTATGTTCTTAAAAGCTCCTCCTTTCTGCTGTGATCAATGAGTAGTAAAAGTGCATATCTGCATGAAGTGTTGTTCTGTCCCTTGCAGGCCTCCTCAATCTCTTCTGGTGGCTGGGTTGGTGTATGCAGAACCAGCAACGCCTGCCCTATGTCTGGAAGTGTGTGGCTGTTGTCCTGCTTCTCCAGGCCTTGGCTCTCCTGGAACTCCTGGATTTTCCACCCCTGTTTTGGGTCTTTGATGCCCATGCCATCTGGCATATCAGTACTATCCCTGTCAATATCCTTTTCTACAGGTCAGCCTATTTTGCATGCTTTTTCCTTCTTTATACTTTCTTTTTGGGTGGGCTTCTGCTAGTAGACCTCTGAAAGCCCCGTTGCAAAAATATGAGAATGTCCCAATATTTGGGGATCAAATGATTAAGATAATGGTGGTTGACCAGCTTGATAGAAGTCTAAACATAGTGAATTATCTAGATTTTTTTTCAAGTCCAGTATGGAACAGAGACAATATTGGCCTCTCTTAGGTATACCTATTTCTAGGTTGGATGGGGAGAGCGTCTTGGTCTTGTTTTTAATACCATCGATCTTGACATCCATTGAATTGTCTATAAAGGTTGGGTTTATTTCTTGGTCAGTAGGCAATTTCAGTCTGAGATAGTGGAGAGGAAATATCAGCCTGATATATCAGCCCCAATATTTAGAATGGTGCTGTGGCTCTAGGGGTCTATGTTAGCTGGTATATCAGTTGTGGGTTATTGATTGGTTTTGGAAACACATAGAAGCATATATAGCTTGGCACCTAAATATATACAGGATCACCTGCCTTAGTCACTATTAGCTCAAATGATTAAAAGGTCTAGGGAGGAAAATACTCCTAATTCTATATGTTTTAGAGGTTTGAGAGGCTGAAGCGAGAAGGGACTGCCTTTGTGCAACACCACCAGAGTTTGGAAACAGCTTCCCAATGTAGATCAAGCTGGTTCTCCTTTTTGGCTAACTTTCAAAAAACCAGTTTTTAAAAAAATGAATGATTTCAAGGTGCCTTTTTAAAACATTTCCATTTGATTTCATCTTGTTTTCTTACTGCTTTCTGCCTTTTTCTTTTGTTTTTAAATTCTGGAAGTAAGTAATGTTTTTGTGGATAGTTTTAAATGATAATTGGGATTGGTTTTCATCTGATTATGGATTCTTGCTTACGCAGGTAGTCCTCAATTTACAACCGTTTGTTTAATGATTGTTCAAAGTTATGACGGTGCTGAGAAAAGTTACTTATCACCAGTTTTCACACTTATGACTGTTGCAGCATCCTCATAGTTACATGATCACAATTTGGGCACTTGGCACCACCTTGCATTTATAATGGCTTCTGACAAGCAAAGTCAATGGGGAAAGACAAATTTGCTTAATGAAGATGGTGATTTGCAAAAACAGTCGTAACATTTGATGTGGCTCACTTATTAACCATATTGCTTAGCAATGGAGCAGGGTGGGCTTCAAAAATGTTAGCAAGGGGGTTTCTGCCTGGTTGCTGGATGGGTGTGGCTATGGTGGGCATGGCCTAATCCTGCACCACAGGAAGGGGCTTTTTTCCCCACCCTGGGCTCTGGAGGCTTTACTTGAGCCTCCAGCGAGGCGAAAATGGCTTCCCCAAAGTCTGGAGGCCAGAAACAGGCCCGTTTCTGGCCTTTCCAAATTTCCGGTAGGCCCGTTTTCATCCTCCCTGAGTCTCCGCGCATGCCCTGCACTTACCTGCATCCAAAACAGCAGTGTGGGGACTCCTGAGAGGGTCATGGTGGGATGGGCAGGGCCAGCCAGAAGTGAGGTTCTCCGACCTGCCAGAATCTTAGCTAGAGGTTCTCCCGAACCCCTACAAACCCCCAGCAGCCCACCCCTGCTGAATCATATTTGCAAGAAAAGTACTACACGTATATCCCCTAGGCTGCTGAGAATAGCTTTGATTTCAGTGAACTAAAAGTTTGAAATAGAGAGATTTCCATATTTATTGGTTCAGGGAAGTATCTATCACCAAGAAAGAATCATCATCATCATCATCATCAGAAAAGGCACTTAAACCACTAAGAAAAAATATTAGTGATAAATTATCATTATTACATAGCCTAATTTAGTCCCTGCTTATTTTTCATTATCACCTATCATGATATTGAACAGTGATTGCACCTTATGGCCTGGGGAAAAAAATCCGTCTGTGTGCTGAATTTAAAATTAGCCTTAATCCATTACTACTGATTCATCCTAGTAACTTTCTTCTTTTTTCTTTACAGCTTCCTTGTCGATGACAGTCTTTATCTCCTGAAGGCCAACTCTCAGATTCTTAAAATAGACTAAAACCTGTGGCAGTGACTAACTTGGAAAAAGCCATGGGCTGCCGTCTATAAAAGACACCCTGTTGCTTTGATTTCTAGCATCTGAGGAGTTTGATGTTCTAAGCCCACTTTGCTCTGATGATTGGTGACAATTTCCTCTCTATTGCTTCTGTTTTTACATCTCAACAGCTTCCCTTTCAGAGTTCCGTTGCCATAGTGTGATAACCTGATTGCCTTTTTTTGCTTGAATGTATCGAGACACGCCTCTCGTCTCCCTGGGATTATTTTGGGCCCTTTCATTTGCCTTCTCCAGCTCTTCCTACACTTCTCTGAAGAGAGCAGGGAAAGCTTTATTTATTTCACTCGGTTTCTCTCTCTTTTTTTTTTTTTTTCATTTTTACAAACGCGGTTCTGTGGGTTTTGGCTGGTCCAATAGACTGCATTGAAAAGCCTTTGCAAGCTGCTGGGGAAAATAAAGGGCGGCAGCAGGTCTGGTAAACCACAATCCATCTTTATGCTGCTGTTGACTTAAAGTCCAGATTTTCAGACAAGTGGCCTTATAAGGCTGCTTCACTGAGAAGCTCCCTGTTTTTTCAACAAAGCCATAGGGAGTTTAGCGCTATGCTCCCTACTTTCTTGTCAGTCATGAGAAAAGTAGAAAATGGATTCTATACTGCAGTGACCTTTTTTTTAAACAACAACAACAACAATAGGTGCTGGGGTCAACTGGCTTTCTCCAAAGCTGTGTGTGTGTGTGTCTGTGTGTCTGTGTGTCTGTGTGTGTATGTCTGTGTTCCATCATAGTAATTCTTTCTTGGACATGCTTGGTCACATCACTTCATTGTGAACCGTATTATTAAGTTGCACCAAAATTCTTGAGACTACCACCACCACCAGATTTATTGGACTGTCATCAGAATTCGCTTCCAACTGGAGGAGGAAAATCATGGGGGATTATTTAAAAATATTTTAATTAATCTTTTGGGATTAATTTGTGGCATTTTAATGGCACAAACTATTCCTAGCAAGCTGCAAAAGCTGTTTGAGTAATTTCAAGATGAAGTGTTCTATTTTCCCGGAATCGTTTGTTGCTCAAAGTCCAGGAGGAAGTTTGCTGTCTTATCTGTCTACTCTATTGGGGCTTCTATGGCTATGCCCCATTGCTTGGACCAGCCAAATCCATCTGTATTTAAAGGCAGGCTATTCCTATAGTTTCTTTCGGTGTTCAGCCATTTTCTTTCCTTTAATTGTAGGAAGGCTCAAATTAAGGGATGTCTGTCTGAATCTGAAGATGACAAAGTGCCTGAATATTTATGCCAAGAAATGTTGATTGTTTGCAGAGACAGATAACCTCAGGATTTTGTTGCTCATTAAATTTTCTCATTGCTGAAGCCTTCCAGGGCATTCAATTCAGCAACACTTACAGCGCTTAAAAGAACTCATTACATGCTGATTGTGAACACTTGAGCAATTTTCTGCCTGTGGGAAAACTAGAAAAAGTAACCTGAGGCCAAAGTGTCTTTTGCTTGAAGAGTGCCAAAGGATTCAGAAATTGCCTATGGTTAGTGAAAAATCAAAATAAAATGTGCAATGGAGTGAGACTGTTCATATGGGTATTTTGGCTCTTTCAGCCACCAGATGGCAGTGCTTGCCAATTCATCTGTGATTTGGAAGTGGTGTTTAAAACATAAGGTTTTGGTTCTGTGTTTTTATTGTAATGTGGTAATTTTAAACAGGGGAGCATTTAATTAATTTATGTTATCAGGCTACTGCACAAGAAAATTGGCAATAGCGGCTAGACTTGCATGAACAACAGTTTGCTTATTCTCATCCCTGTTAAGAAACAGTCATGGGGAATCCCATTTATTGCTGGTTGTACGGTTCTGCCTGACTTGGGGGAGATTCTTTTGATAGTGACTTCCCAATCTTGAGGGATGTACTTGGTATCTGTTCAGTGTGAAACAGAGGAGGAGATTTAAAATCCCCCCCCCCCCCCCCCCCAATACTTATATGCATTCCCACTTTCAGTTCTAGGAATGAATTTGAATGAATTTTTTATTTATAACCCGCTCTCTCTCCCCGAAGGGACTCGAGGCGGGAAGAGGAGAGAAAAGGAGCACCTTTTATTATAGCTTTTCAATTCACCTCAGTTTGGCTAAAACTTTTCCACTTACTTTTAATTCTCTGAAGACTGGAGCAGAAAACTTGCTCGCCTATAGTTCCTTGTCATAGGTAATATTGATTAGGCCTGGTGAACGTTGAAATCCAGAATACCTGATCTGAAACCTGGTTGCCTTTCTCTGGCAAAAATTCAGATATCTCCAAGATCAACAGTGCTATCTTATGCTTGTCTGCTTACAAAAGAAATCCTTGTTTGGTGACTGCCTTATTTAGCAGATATTCATAATTACTATGTAATGAAGAAATAATTTTTACAACCAATCCTTGTATGTATGACCTTCACAGGTTTTAAGGCAAAGGAAAACTGAAGTAAGTACAGTTGTTTCACTTAGTGATTGCTTGGCTTAATGCCTGAATGGCTGAGCCCAATTGTGGTTGCTAAATGTGAATAAAAGACAAGAGATCATCAACATGAAGTTCCAGACGGCTAGATTCAACAACAACAAAATCATTATCTTACAAGATGTTGGCCTTCTCACATGAAATTTCATGCATCAATGCTGCTTTCACAAACTTTTCTGTGAGAATACCAGGTTAAAGTAATTAAAATAGACAAATATTGATCATCTTGGACGATTTGGATGGTGATTATTTTAACTGGGCTGGTTTACATTATTGCATGATGATACCTGGAAAAAAATAGCTGATCTTAAATTTAGGCTACTGGTGTTGGCAATATCTGGCAGAGTTCCAGGAATGTTAAATAATTTCTCCCAAAGTTAAGCTTGACTTGAAGATTTTATCTTTAAAGTTCTACAGCCTTTCTTTGTTATGTTTTGCTGCAGTTGGAGGTTTGATTGTTCTTCTGGAAGCAATCAAACAAGCTTGGTCATGATTTCAGACTTAAATGTTAAAGTCCACTGGCCGCCTTGTTCTTTTGTATGTCTTAATTAGACAGGACAAATCAGGCGAATTAGATCTTCCTTTCTTCAGTCATAAACAGGTACCACATTTTGCAGTAGAGTGTACAGAGTTCTCCAAAGACGAAAACCTAGTTGACTGGACCATCTTCTGGCAGCATTCTGCAAGCCAGCATTGTATATGTAACAATAGGGAGTAAGAGAAGCTACTCATTGTGTAAGACCTAAACATGTGAAAGCAGAAACAGGAGTCTTGGAAATCCGACGTTGTCCTCATTGCCTTTTGTCAATCAGCATTTCTGTTCAAAAGTGCTGCATCACAAAACTGAGAGTGTGCCAGATGTAACGGAGGGTTCAAAATAATCAGGATGTCTACCATAATCATAAAATTGAAGCCTTGCTCCTTTTTTTTTACATGCATCATAGCATACTTTAAAGGAAACTCTGGACTTTGGTTGAAGGGTCGTAGCAATTGTGTCAGGTTTTTGGGCTGTCTTGCAGACACTGCTGAAGTGGGCTGACTGGAAAAGGTCCAGACAAGGGGAATTATCCGAAGGTCCTGAGAGCCATGTGTGTGAGAGAAGCTTGTTTTTGCTGCCCAGATAGAACAGACACCCGCTTTTTAAACGTAAGGCTGCTTTTGCATGTCTAATTTTATACAGTACATCCACCTTCAGGTTAGATGTGTGAATTGGATTAATAGTAATCCTATTGTTACTTTCCAAAAGTCACTATGTCCCCCATCCTGTTTCAGAGGTACTTTCCACAAGCTTTGCCAATCCTTTTGGCTGGCAGCTTGGAACCTGGACAGCTGGAGATGTCCTGTTACTGGCTTTGGGGAATCTATATTAGGCTGCACCTTAGTTTGGCTAACCAAAGAGAACAAAATGTGATGTGCATTTTATTTATTTTTTTGCTTTGCTTTGTCTGGGCAATCTGCAGCCTTCTGCATGTTGCTCAATATTAACTCACTGCAGCCTCTATCAGAAAGATCAATGCTAACTGACTAGTCTCTGGAGGGCTGCAGGTCGCCCACAGTTTGGATGGCTAATAAATGAAAGAAAAAAGGGAGCTAAAAATGCTGGTTCCGAAGACATTGGGGGGAGGGGGGGGGCTCTTGCACAAGCATTGAAATTGAAGGTTGGTAGCCAGAAGAATAGTTTCTAATTGGGCCCAGTCCTGGCTGACTGCCCACCCAGTGTTTAAATATATAAAATCAGTGGCATTTTAGCTGAAAGTCCCAAGAGCCGCTTTCCTGTTTAAGAGAGGCAGCAGCTAGAGCTTTTAGTTCCTAAGCGGAAAATAGAAAGGAATAGGAAACATGTCTGTTGCAGAGCTACTACCAGGCTAGATGTACTATTGGACAGTTTTCAGTTCCTGTGACTAAAATCTCATAAGAACAATTGTAATTGGAGCTGGGTGCCTTCTGTTCTAAAGCTGTTCTGGATTCTGTGCTGAGAAGGGTGTTTTGTAAACAGGAAAAAAAAAATCCTTCCTTCAGAAGTCTTGGATGCTCCATCATCGGAGGTTTTCAAGAAGAGAGTGGACAACCATTTGTCTATTTGCTTGAACAGGGGTTTGGACTAGAAAACTTCCAAGGCCTCTTCCAACCCTATTCTATATTCAGATCTTGACCTAATGGTCAATGGGAGGAAAGCCTTCTACCGCCCTCCTTCCCATGATTGTTAGTGGCCTCCTGTTTGTGAAAATATATCTAGAATATGCTAGCTTTATAACTAAGTGTGTTGTGTGAACACAGTTGACTTAATTTGGTAGACCATAGTCTAGTAAACCAGGGGTCTCCAACCTTTGCAACTTTAAGTCTGAAGGACTTCAGCTCCCAGACTTCTCCAGCCAGCTTTGCTGGCTGGAGAAGTCTGGGAGCTGAAGTCCTTCAGACTTAAAGTTGCAAAGGTTGGAGACCCCTGTAGTAAACTATGTGGTAGTAATTTGTGCAAACAGATCTAAGTTAGCAGCTCCAGATGTGGTGTGTACGGGATCAATAAATCATGAAAAATGATGGTAAGGAAAATAAACTGGTAAGAGAAGAACCCTAGTTTCCTATCCAGAAAGCTGTGGGTGCATTCCTATAAATCCTTGCTAACCCATCAAGCTCAAGCTAACCCATCAAGGCCTTCCTGTTTTATATTTCAGCTCGGGTCATTTATAGATCATGAGTACATTGTGCAATTAAGCCAATGATAGTTTATTAAGTAAACCCTGAAAAAAAGAAAACCTTGGTTTAGCATGAACTCAATCCTAATCTGAGTAGTACCACTCATACTCTTCCCCACTGTGCTGAGAAGGAGTTTTGTGAAAAGACGATCCAGCTCATGCTAATTTTTGATGCCTGATACGTTTTCACCAAGATAGTAATGCGCTCTAGTGTCTCAAATGCAAGCTAAATTGTAATCATGGGACTTTTTCATGGTGTTGCTGTTGTGTCTACCCCTATTCCAGAAGAGAAATTCAATGACATTTTTTTCTCTGACTGGTCCCAATTCTGTTTGGAATTGTGGGAAAATCATAAAAAATCACCCACTCTTTCTTCTGGGACTCCAGATGCCTCATGAATCATATCCTTATAAATGTGATACCAGGGTTTAAGTTAAAATCCAGCCTTTCCTTTGCAAATAGCTTAGACGAAGTTCCTAGGCAGGAAACTCTCCTTCTTTCTGTTGAATAGGGCAAGGTTGGTGAAGTTTCAACTGTGAAACATTTTGTCTATCCTAAGATTTTATATATGTCAAGAAGGAAAAGCACAATTTTATTAAAATATTGCATAAAAGAATATATTCTGTTTAAACCACATTTATCTGTCCAGACTTATATCCATTTCCCACATACTTGGTAATTTTTTTACTGCTACTTCTGCTGGAAGTCAGCTGAATTGAAAGAAACTATTAAATCCCAGTTAACATATTGGATGGTCAACTGCATTCCTCTTAATGGGTTACATTGTACAGACTCTTCTGTGGGAGACATCCTGCTGTAATTGAATTTCTGCAGTTTTTTTTTAAATGTGTGTGCAATTTCCAATAAAAATGAATCAGTTTAAATGCTAAACTCTTGATGACCTTATTTAGCAGCTTGTAACTGCCATGAAAAATCCTTCCATCATATTACTATCCCTTTAATCTCCATTTGTCTTTGAAGCTTGGCTTGGTTAAAGGGCAGCTGCTGAAGTCTGTGAGTTTCCCAGCGTGTGAGAATGCTTACAGACAAGCAAGTCAGTGATCGATCTTCTGCCTGCAAGCTGCCTTTTTCCTAAACCAGGGAATTTGATTTAGGAAAAAGGTGCCCTGTAGGCAGAACATAGATCTGTTCCACCAGCTGTACTAAGAGGCGACCACCCCATGAGTAACACCATTACATTCCTCCTATCTGCTTTCTGAAATGGCACAACTCAAGTCACGGATTTGCAAGTGGAAAATTCAGTAAATGTAACGAATTACTTAAAATACTATATTTTAGTTTTAGAAACATTTGGCTGTTAGATATGTTTCATTCGGTGATAATGTCTTTGTGTCAGAAATGCCATAATCACACACACACACACACACACACACACACACACACACACCAACCACACAGACACGGACGAGACAGCAATAGGGGGTGGACACACTTGTAATGACTTCAACGCCTGGTTGTTGTTGTTTTTCAGGGAAAATACATGTACAGTATCTAAGATCTCTTCTTTTAGTATATTCTCTTCTCTGAAAATAACTTTTGGGAATTAAGGAACCATACAATCTGCAGAATTTACATAATGCCTTGGCTATGGATGATGCTTCCTGTCAGGCTTGGAAGCCATTTTTTACAGCGGGCGTCAAGCCTGCCACATATTTTATTGTGGGAAATTGGGTGGGGGATTGTATGGAGCATGGAAAGTATAGTGCCTTGGTAAGGCCACACTTGGAATACTGCATACAGTTTTGGTCGCCATGATGTAGAAAAGACGTGGAGACTCTGGAAAGAGTGCAGAGAAGAGCAACCAAGATGATTAGGGGACTGGAGGCTAAAACATATGAAGAACGGTTGCAGGAGCTGGGTATGTCTAGTTTGATGAAGAGAAGGACCAGGGGAGACATGATAGCAATGTTCCGATATCTCAGAGGGTGCCACAAAGAAGAGGGAGCCAAACTATTCTCCAAGGCACCTGGGGGCAGGACAAGAAGCAATGGGTGGAAACTAATCAAGGAGAGAAGCAACTTAGAACTAAGGAGAAATTTCCTGACAGAACAATTAACCTCTGGAACAGCTTGCCTCCAGAAGTTGTGAATGCCCCAACCCTGGAAGTCTTTAAAAAGATGTTAGATAGCCATTTGTCTGAAATGGTATAGGGCTCCTGCCCATGCAGGGGGTTGGACTAGAAGACCTACAAGGTCCCTTCCAACTCTGCTATTGTATTGTATTGTATTATGTAGTCAAAATAACATTCTTTCTAAGTGAGTCAAGATCAACTTGCCCCTGCACCTGGAGTGGCATGACTGGGAGAAATCTTCCTCTGGACCATGACTGATTGGACAATGTGATGGACATGTGGGTGCTGGGGCAGGGTCTTGAACTTTCAGTTGGGTGGGGAAAACCTGTAAGCTTTCAGATTCGGGTTTTCCCAGATGTGCCAACATGGCTTCTCTAATAAATTGGAACTTTGAGGAACTTTGGATTCTTATTTGATTGAGGATGCTGTTTGGAACTTTGATACTTACAACATAATTGAAATCGTAACACCTGTTGTTTGTGTTTTATTGTCAATATATCCAAACCCTAGCTCCTCAGGTAATGCAACTAAATTAGAGTGAAGGGAAAATAAACTGAAAGTATTACGGCTGAGTTCAATTTATATTCCAAGCAACTTAAAAAAAAAAAAGTTTAGCAGTTCCCTCTAACTGTCACCATAGATGGTGGCCATTCATGGCAAACTTCTTTCCAGTTAACACATTTGGGACAGAAAATTTAAAAACTATTTGTGAATTCAAAGTGGTTCTCATATTAATTCCTTCAAGAAGGTCAGCATGAAGAAGAAAACAAAAGAACTTTAATAAGCATGCAGCACCTCCTAGTTGATGTCCATAAAACGTTGGTTTTTAAATGAAAGCTACCCAGTCTGCTCAGATATTTTTTATAACACATGCTGTAGTATTTATTTCATTTTCTGTCTCAATATTGAGTTGCATTCAATTTTAATCATATATTATATAGATCTATTGAAATAGGTGCACTTAATTTTTTTGTCCAGCAATTTTCCTAGATCTTGCAATCTTTCTTCTTCCTGATTTTTCTTGCTTTCTTCACCCACCTGTTAGCAGAATCCTTAGTAATATGGGTTACATAATACATATACATATAATATAATATAATTCTTTAAACCACAGTTAAGCAAATATTATATTATACAAAACAAATCAGTAAGTTGCTTATGATGCACCTCCCTCCTAAGATGTTTTTCCATAAAGCTTTTTAGAACTTGTGATCGATATTTCTGGAATTATTTTTCTTGTGGTTGTGAAGCTTGATTACATAGACAATGATACTCATGCCATTACACTGAAAACAGAGGATTTAGGAGATAAAATAGCTTCTAGCAGCTATTTTTTCAGGCGATCAGGAAAAAGAATGCAGGGAAGTGTCCAGTTTGTTCTATAGAACACCAAAACAGGGTTCTTCTGCCAACTTCAAAATTAATAGAATAGGCAATATATAGTATTTATTGAAATAGTCAAGCTATTTTGCGGCTAATTGTAGATTGCTTGCTCAACCTTGCTAATCTAATATATTTGCAATCGTCTTCAATTTGATGCGCTTCAAATATATTGGACTCCAAATGTTATAGTTGCCAACCACCATGGCCTTGGAAGTCCTACGCATCTGGAGAATACCAAACTGGGCGAAACTGGCCACCCTTTTTACTGCAGTTGTAGGGGTATAGCTTTTCTCTGGCTGTTCTAAATGAAAAATACGTATTCTGTCCCTGATCTGCACTATAGGTGGAGTATAGAATTTGGGCAATGTATTATTTTATTCTATGGACAGTAAAAATGAATAGGGATTTGGTTCAGATTACTGAAACTATCCTCTTTTGGCAATAAATGTGAATTCAGATAAGATCAAAACAGAGGCAAAAAGATCTAAGCATAGAGACTCCCAACAGAAAAAACAGTGGGAAGAATAAGCAAGCTGAGTTTTTATGCGACGTCATGTTTCCTTGCCGAGAAAAAAAAGCAACCTGGAATCAAGCAAACTTTTGTGCATGGATGAAAAAGATCCCTTGTACGTCATCAACTCCGATCTTCAGGGTTGGAGGCATTTTGTAGGAATGGAAGTCATGAATACGATAGCCATTTTTTGCAAACGATTCCTTGACGTCTGCTTCACTCAGGGGCACCACCGTCAGCTTTACTTCTCCTGCTAAGTAGAAAGACTCTTCCAAGGCGCCAATCATGAGGAAATGGCCACCGGGTTTAAGGAGCCTGGTGACGTTCTGAAAAGCTTTATCAAAGCTTGGGCGGTCAGGGCTGGCAGCCTCTAGGCAAAAAGTAGAAATCAAAGCGTCAGCTGGCTGGCTGAGCAAAGAACCCAGTGGGTCGGCTTGGTGGATGTCAATGGGGAGGATCTTTTTCAGCTTCTTTTTCAGCTTTTGCTCTTTCTCCTTCCATGGCTCCCTATAGTCACCAAGAAGAAGAAGAAGAAGAAGAAGAAAGGAAGCGGAGCAGGTTTATGGCTGTTATGAGACACGGAAAGTTTAATTCTAATATAGAAATGGAGTCATGTGTCAAATCACTGTAATACATGAGATCAGGGGTGGCTTCAAAAATTTTACCAAGGAGTTCTCTGCCCAGTTACTGGGTGGGCATGGCTATGGTGAGAATGGCCTAGTCAGCTTCCTGCACTACGGCGGATGTGTGTGTGTGAGTTTTTTCCCTCCCTGGGCTCCAGAGGCTTTTCTTGAGCCTGCGGGAGGGCATAAACAGCCTCCTCGGGCTTCGGAGGCCTGTTTCCAGCCTTCCTGAACTTTCAATATGGCAGTTTTTCACCCTTCCCGCACGTGCCCTGCACTTACCCGCATCCCAAACAGGCTGTGTGGGGACTCCTGGGAGGGGCAGGGTGGTTGGGGGCCAGCCAGGATTTGGGGCTTCTTCACACTGCACAGAATCTTAGCTAGAGGTTCTCCCGAACTCCTGCAAACCCCCAGCAGCCCACCCTGCATGAGATGGCACATTGATGGGTTTGGCTCCTGGTTTATATTTCCAGGTTCAATATAATCTTTGCTTTCTTTTCCCACAAATCATGTTGGGGCCCTCCTAACCATTTTTTTAAGTGGACACAAATTCCAAGGATATATATCAGTGTTTCTCAACCTTGGCCACTTGAAGATGTCTGGACTTCAACTCCCAGAATTCCCCAGCCAGCGAATGGTGGCTGAGGAATTCTGGGAGTTGAAGTCCAGACATCTTCAAGTGGCCAAGGTTGAGAAACACTGATATATAGCTTTTCCCTAAATCCAAAAGCAAAGTCCCCTCTCAGTTCCTTACCCTTTGCCCTCAATTTTACAAACGTGCTGGATATAAGGGGACCAGTCAAAGCCATCCTTGTCTTCATTGTGCACCCAGTTGTGAATGAAAGTCCGATTCACTTCCAGGAAGTCGGTGGCTACAATCTCTTCAAAGTAGTCACAGGCACTAAGGAGCTGGTAGATGGTGGGGCCTGTGCCAATATCAATCACAGTGTGGCCAGTGATTTTTCCTGCAAGGGATTTAAAAGGGGGACACACCAATATTTGCAAAAATCAGAAATGATTTATTTAAATATCAGAACCCAGGCTAGTTAGTGAGAGTGAAGTAGGATGAGGCGCCATTGGAATGTGGTGCTTGGATACACACCGAGAGTTCTCTGTCACTCTTAATCCCATTGATCCCAAAGGGTCATCCAAAAAATGATTTATTTTGTTTTTCATCCCACCACTATGGAATCCTGAGGGCATGTGTGGAAGGAAAGCAGGGAATTGGCTCTCTGGGGAATAATATAATATTAAATAGTAGTTGCTATTTGTTTTGAGTGTCTTCTTTAGCTTTGTGCTAAACACCTCAGGTGCTGTTATTGTAAGAAATTAAGCAGTTGCCTTGACAGAAACAGAACACTAGCCCACTTACATTCCAGGAGGCAGACAAATTTTCCTGAAAATTTCAGGGAATGAATCAAGGGCCTTTTGAAGACAAAGAATTATTCCATGATTGTTAACCTACTAAGTTTAAGCATTATTAAAACAATAAACAGGAAGAGGGCTTAGTATAGGACAGTGATGGTGAACCTTTTTTGGCTCGTGTGCCAAAAGTGGGGGGAACGCAGGGGGGGCATGCGGCGCTGTGCCACACATGTGCGCGCTTCCCCCCTCTGGTTTGCTCGTAGGGTCAATTTTCGCCCTCCCGAGCCTTCAGGAGCCTCAGCCCTCCAGAGCCTTCAGGGAACCTCCGGCGGGTGAAAAACAGTCTCAAAAGAAGGCTGAAGTCAGCTGGACATGCGCGCTGGAGCTGACAGGGCAACGCCTCGCGTGCCCTAACAAATGGCTCCTCGTGCCACATGTGGCACCCGTGCCATAGGTTCGCTATCACGGGTATAGGACTTCTTATCTGTGATGTCCCACAGGATACATTTAACAGCAACTTGCATATTATCTTTCCACTATCAAATAAGTCAATAATTCATCGAAGAGAGTGGGCAAGGCTGCTGCATATCTGCATTTTTAAAAATTTATAAATATGCAGAATTCTAAATGTCTAATTCTAAATGTTCATATTTCTAAATATGAACATTTACTAGATTTGAATAGAAACACAGTGTACACAAGCAGGAAGACCAGGCATGGCCAACTATACAATGTTGAGAGGGTCACTTCAGAACCCTTGTTCTTCTTTCATATCATTCTTAATTCTTACATTAGATACAGAATTCTTAATCTTCAAGCACAGGTTGCCTGGACATTTGTATCTTTCTTTGATAGCCCTAGATTACAACATTTTGTCAAGAAGAAAGCATACAGTCACAACAGCTATTCTAGTTGAACTAAGTGCTAATATGCAAATAACATTATCTATCTTGTCAAACTAATTAGTAACTGGCCTGCTAGGTAAGAGAGAATGCTTTGTTTCAACTTGGTTGATTCAACCCAAGTTTCAAAAATCAAAATCTCATCCATTTAGCAAATAAGCATTTAAGTAAAAAAAAAAAGATTGCCACCGAACCTGATGGGAGCAGGTTTTGGGGTATCATTATCTGCAGATTCATAAATAGGATGAATGTTAATTAAAACCAAACCCTGGCATTTGCTCCTCCATGGGGAATATCCAAGCTAGGATGGACAAGGATCGTTCGCTCAGATGGCCATTCCAGGCATTGCTGGAGAAGAGCCTCTATTCTTCAAATATTCTAAACTAGGCAGATGATGCTAGAGATGATGATGATAAATTAAAAGATGCATTGATCTGTTTCACCATAGGTTCACTCTGGAGAATTTTTCCACTTGTGTCAAAGCTCAGAAGCAGGTATTTTCATACCCGCCCCCTCAGCTTCATTATAACATTATAACAACCCTGCAAGAGAAGGGCAGGTCTTTTGACTCAGATTTTGAGGTTTAAAAGTCATAATTTTGAAAGAGCTAAATTGTTTTCTTACTATGAAAACCTTCAAAAGGTTAATGCTGGCCCACCTGAAAGCTATCACGGATCTGCAGCTAGACTCTCTGCAATTAACCTACCTTGGAAATATGATGCTGCTGTAAATATAGCATTATACTACATCTTACAGCATTTAGAATCCCCAAAGAAGTATGTAAGGGTGCTTTTTGTCGATTTCAGCTCTGCATTCAACACTATTGTTCCAGAAATCCTCCTCTCGAAAGTGACTCAGATAACTGTGGCTGATCACACTGGTAAATGGATTACAAACTTTCTAACGAATAGGAAGCAGCAGGTTAAGCTACGGAAAATCACATCAAATACCCATTCACTTAGTACAGGATTGTGTGCTTTCTCCATTACTCTTGTCTCTCTATACCAATGACTGCATCTTGGAGAATCCTTCTGTTAAAATACTGAGGTTTGCAGATGATACAATGGTCATTGGTCTCATTCAAAATGATGATGAGCCTGCACATAGACAAGAGGCAGATCAACGGGCCCTAGGGTGCAACCAGAACTGAACTGGAGCTGAACACTCTTAAAACTGTAGAGATGATAGAAGATTTTAGAAGAAGCTCTCCTATTTTACCACCTCTTACAATATTAGACAATAAGGTATCAACAATAGGGACCTTCGAGTGTCTGGGTTCTATTATCTCCCAGGACTTGAAATGGACACCTAACATTAGAACCATCATTAAAAAGGCACAAAAAAGAATGTTCTTCCTAAACTCAGAAAGCTCAGATTGCCCAAGGATCTGCTGACACAGTTCTATGTACAACAGAGGAATTGCTGAGTCTGTCATTTGTACCTCAATAACTGTCTGGTTTGGCACAGCAACCAAACAGAACAGGTACAAACTTTAATGGACAATTAGTATTGTAGAAAATAATTTAAGCCAGCCTTCCTTCCATTAAGATCTGAATACTGCACGAACCAGAAAGAGGGCTGAGAAAATATCTACAAACCCCTCACACCCTGGACATAATCTATTTCAAATTCTCCCCTCAGGACAACACTCTAGGGTATTGCATGCCAAGCAACTAGACTTAAAGATAGTTTCTTCCACAATGCCATCACTCTGCTGAACACTTAATTCTCACAGCATTGTCTTAGGCGTAAGATATTTACCCATGTAGTATTGCTAATATTGCTATTATCATCTTTCTCATCTTCTCATTTCTCATCTTCCCTACTGTCTTCCCCTATTGCTTTCTTGTGATTTATCACTTGTTGTTTGTATCATATGATTAATGATTGTAACTATGATTTATGATCTATGACCTATAATTTTGTTGTTGTATGTACATACAAGAGCTTATGCACTAAAGACAAATTCCTTGTGGGTCCATTCACCCTTGGTAATAAAGTATTATATTCTATTCTGTTCTGTTCTGTTCTTTTTTCCTGATTACCAAGATTAGCATTTTGAAAATGTATTAACAAATATTTTATTAACAGGAGGGGAAATAATCTAGGAAGGGAGACCACAGAATGTTCCAGCCAGAGAAAAAAAATTTAAGTATCAGGAGGCCCTTACAATCAATGTAAACATTGGTAACTCCTTACCTGTGGCAAAGGCATCTGCCAGGCAACGAAGCTTCCAGGGCACCACAAACTCCTCACTAGTGAAATTGGCACGTGGTGCCACATAGTTGTTCTGCAAGTAAGCCAAGGGGTCGAACCTCTGATAGTTTTCAGCCATAGCTGCAACACCAATGGCATTCATGGCTTCGGAGATACTTAGCTGCATTCAGCTCACCTACTGTGCTTGGAGTTGACAAGTGGTGGTTTTATAGCCCTGTATGCCCAAGGTATTAGAGCAAGTTAATGGACCCAATGCAATTAGTGCCAAGTACTTTGAGCTGATACCATCAGAGATTCCCTGTAGGGTATCTATAAATTGGAGTCATTTGTCCAATGTACATCCACGCCCTTTCATAGAGTAATTGAGAAGACCTTTTAAAGAGCTTGATGAAGGCTCTGGCAAAGCTGTTGGGGGAAGGCAAGGGAATGGAGTGTATATCTTGTACTGGGCAGTCATTTAATAACTGTATTGAAAGGACACTTTATTGAGGTTGTACATTCAGTATAACAAAATTAGTGTCAGGAACCAGGGAGAGCAATATGGTACCACTGTCCTTCAGGGAAGGATCTTGTTCACAAATAATGCATAGCTCTTGAATTTAATATATGACCCACCCTCCCACTTTTGAGAGGCAGGAAATAGCAGTTGTAAATCAAGTTCCTTCTATATCATCAAATCACCTTAGACACAATCCAGATGGGACAATGGCTCTCTCCCAGCCCCCACCAAGAGATGCCAATCTTTCATTACTTAGGACCAGACTACACGTTATATAGGAGATTTGCAATCAGAACCCCAAAATAAAGAATTTTGTTTAATTATTTTTGACATTTGTCAAAAATAATTTTGACAGAATGAAGTCTTGCTTTACCTTTTGCAGGTTTGGGCCATATGCTAACATCCTGTCTTAGTTATGTATCCGTCTTTCCATTTTTTATAATTAGTTTATCAGAGAGATCTTTGTGTAATCATGCTGATTTTTTTTCTTGGATTTCTTATTTTTCTTTTTGATTATGTTCTGTTGGTTGTGCCTGCATTATATTGAATTCTAATAGGACATGGTTACTCTCTCTCAAGATTCCTGCAACTTCAAGTCCCTCTATCATTTCTTCTATGTTAGTAAGAATTAGATCCAGTATAACAGACCCTCTAATCCCTTCCTCTACCTTTTGGATGACAAAGTTGCCAGCTAGGTTGATCAGGAACCTGCTTGATCTCCCACTTGATGCAGAGTTTGTCTTCCAGTTGATGCTAGGATAGTTAAAGTCCTCCATTGTGTTTCCTGTATACTTTTGTTAACTGATTAGCAAAAAGTTCATCTATTTCTGGTAGAAGAAATAGTATTTAATTTTTATTCTTATACTGTGTTTCTGATTAAACTGATCCTCAATTTTCAGGGATTGCTCAATTTTTCAAAGTTGGGACAGAAGTAAAAATGCTATGCAATATTAAAAATATAATTTTTTAACAATATTAATTGTTTAAAAAATAGTACATAGTTGATACATTTTACTGTGATAGATGCATCAAATAATATAATAGTTTAATTTCTTGACCGCTCCTCTCCCCGTAGGGACTCGGAGCGGTGCACAGGGAAACTAAAAACCATAAATATACAATCAAGAACATCTTAAAAACAAATTAAATAGTACCTGTGCTAAAATACCCAATCTAAACTAAAATTCCCACTATACACTAAAACCCCATAGAGAGAGACTACCCCAGACCGGCCAAGCAGAAAAAATATGTTTTTAATTTCAGACGGAAGGAGCGGAGGTCCGTGGTCGTTCTAATGTCGGGGGGAAGGTCATTCCAGAGGGCAGGGCCCGCCACAGAGAGAGCCCTTCCCCTGGGCGTCGCCCGCTGACAAAGTCTAGTGGACGGCACCCGGAGAAGTCCCTCTCTGTGGGAGCGAATCGGCCGTGAGGAAGTATGGGGCAGGATCCGATCCCGCAAGTAGCTAGGTCCCGAGCCATGGAGCGCTTTAAAGATGATAATTAGTACCTTGAAGCGCACCCGGAAGACGACAGGCAGCCAGTGCAGCTCGCGCAGGAGAGGTGTTACATGGGTAAACCTAGAGGTACCCAGGATTGCCCGCGCGGCTGCGTTCTGGACCATCTGCAGTCTCCGGGTGCACCTCAAGGGAAGCCCCATGTAGAGAGAGTTACAATAGTCCAGTCGAGATGTCACGAGAGCATGAGTGACTGTGCGAAGGGCGTCCCGATCCAATAGGGGGCGCAACTGGCGAACCAGGCGAACCTGGTAAAACGTCCTCCTAGCCACGGCTGTCACTTGATCTTCCATGGACAGCCGGGCATCTAGGAGGACACCCAAGTTGCGCGCCCCATTCACAGGGGCAAGATGTTCGCCCCCTATGGCCAGCGATGGAGTTAGCTGGTTGAATCGGGCAGCCGGAAACCACAGCCACTCGGTCTTGGTCGGGTTGAGTCTGAGTCCGTTACTTCCCATCCAGATCCGTACGGCTTCCAGGCACTGGCACATCACCGCTACGGCATCGTTGGGGTGGTTTGGGGTAGATATATACAGCTGCGTATCATCAGCGTAGAGATGATACTCTACCCCAAAACCACGGATGATCTCGCCCAGCGGCTTCATGTATGTGTTGAACAGGAGAGGCGAGAGGACCGACCCCTGAGGAACCCCACATGTGAGGGGTCTCGAGGTCGACCTCTGCTCTCCTGCCAACACAAATTGCGATCGGCCAGAGAGGTAGGAGGAGAACCACCGTAAAACGGTGCCTCCCACCCCCAACCCCCCCAACCGATGCAATAGGATACCATGGTCGATGGTATCGAAAGCCGCTGAGAGGTCTAATAGGACCAGGATGGAGGAACAACCCCCATCCTTGGCCCTCCAGAGATCATCAACCAACGCGACCAATGCCGTCTCGGTGCTATGCCCGGGCCGAAAGCCGGACTGGCGCGGATCTAGATACTCAACTTCCTCCAGGTGACGGGGAAACTGTTGTGCCACCACACTCTCAACAACCTTCGCCAAAAAGGGAAGGTTGGAGACGGGACGATAGTTGTTCAAAAGAGCTGGATCCAAAGAGGGCTTCTTGAGGAGGGGCCTCACCATAGCCTCTTTTAGGGAGGCAGGCAAGGAACCCTCACTCAAGGATGCGTTGATAACCTCTTGGAGCCAGCCTCGTGTCACCTCCCAGGATGCCAGTACAAGCCAGGAGGGACACGGGTCCAATAAACATGTGGTGGCTCGCAGTCGCCCACGTAACCTGTCCATATCCTCGGAAGTAACGGAGTCAAACTCCTCCCAAACAAGATCTGTCTCGTGGCATCTCACTGGGCCATCAATGGAGGGTAAATTTGGCATGTTTGGATAGAACAATGAAAATACTTGCCTATTGACATCATTATGACATTTTCTGCTCTCTACAATTGCTGATAAGGCACTATCAGCTGTATATCCTGTTGACCCCTTTGAGGTTGTAAAATGATATAACCTTCTCCATGCAAGTGCATGCAAATACACTGAATTACAATCCCATCATCCCTAGTACATTATTGCTGGCTTAGATGGCAGGAACATCTGGAAGATATTAGATTGGGGAAGGCTGCTTTAGACCCAGTCTGCAAAGTGATCCTTAACATGAGTGGAAGATGTAGAATACAGAAATCTGCATCTGCCTCCCCTTCCCATCACATTTTTTAATGTATTAACAAAGCATGGAAGAGTAGGAAATGCCATGAAGCATGTAGAGTTGAATGTGAATATCAATGAGTGATTTTATTTCAAAAGGGAAAATAATAGATGTTCTGATTTGAATTCCACAAATCACCTTATTTTGCAGAATTGGATGGAGAGAAAATAGTGTAACTGTTCCCAATCTGTTGACTTCCCCTGGTTAGGAATTCCAGAGGATGATGCAAAATGTTTGTTGCAAAACGAAGGAAGGAGGTAGAGAGAAAGGTGAACTTTGCTGTAGCCTACCTGTTGTGATGGAAAAATACCTTACTGCGGGAGGGGGGAAGGCAAGGCAAAAGGCATCAATAGAACTATGTATCTTTTATGGGAGCTATCTTCAATGTTTTAATTTAAAATTCAATTTTCACAATTGAATTTAAAATGAAATTCAATTGTGAAAAAAGTAAGGTTCTACATTTAGGCAAAAAAACCAAAATGCACAGGTACAGTATAGGTGGTACCTTGCTCAATAGTAGCAACTGTGAGAGGGATCTTGGAATCCTAGTGGACAACCATTTAAATATGAGCCAGCAGTGTGCAGCAGCTGCCAAAAAAGCCAACACAGTTCTAGGCTGCATAAACAGAGGGATAGAATCTAGATCACGTGAAGTGTTAATGCCACTATATAGTGCCTTGGTAAGGCCACACTTGGAATACTGCATACAGTTTTGGTCGCCACGATGTAGAAAAGACGTGGAGACTCTGGAACGAGTGCAGAGAAGAGCAACCAAGATGATTAGGGGACTGGAGACTAAAACATATGAAGAACGGTTGCAGGAGCTGGGTATGTCTAGTTTGATGAAGAGAAGGACCAGGGGAGACATGATAGCAGTGTTCCGATATCTCAGAGGGTGCCACAAAGAAGAGGGAGTCAAACTATTCTCCAAGGCACCTGGGGGCAGGACAAGAAGCAATGGGTGGAAATTAATCAAGGAGAGAAGCAACTTAGAACTAAGGAGAAATTTCCTGACAGTCAGAACAATTAACCTCTGGAATAGCTTGCCTCCAGCAGTTGTGAATGCCCCAACCCTGAAAGTCTTTAAAAAGATGTTAGATAGCCATTTGTCTGAAATGGTATAAGGTTCCTGCCCACGCAGGGGGTTGGACTAGAAGACCTACAAGGTCCCTTCCAACTCTGCTATTGTATTGTATTGTAATGCCTCTTTTCTGTTGATTTGCTTAGCTATGATATTTCATTATTTTAATAATGCAGCAGTCAAGTCAAGGAAATGGCTCACCTTTGCCAAAGAAATCTGTTAGGACTTGATGTTATCAAAGTCTAGTGAAACTGAATACACAAAGAATTTCTCTATGTAAAATTGAAGGTTACTATGGAATGGGGCTTCCGAAGTATTCCAGCTGTACTATTCTTTTTTTCCCTCTGGGACACCCAGAGGAGAAATTATGCTCTCATATTACTCTTTGCTAGCTGCTTATTTCACTGCTAGTTCTTTACCCTAATTTGCTTCTCAGACTGAGATATAGTTAGAAACTGCGTCTTATTGCAACCTGTTGAAAAAGCATTAAGGTCACATCAAGCAAGAGCCAGGGACAATTATCCCCCACCTTCATTTATTTTTCGTTTCAGCTGCCCACTGAAATAATTGTACATCTATTGTGCACAGCCTGGGTGGTGGTAAATGTGCAACTAAAAACATGTCAGTCAAGCAAGCTGTTCCAAAGTAATCAAGTGCACATCTGTCTTCATGTATGGGATCTGCCTGATATTGCGTGTTAGATGATACCACTGCCGGAAAACTTACTAAAAACAATTCGGAAGTTGGGAGGAGTGTAGGTTTAAAGCCTACTCTGTTTCTCATTATTATAGTGAGCAAGCAACTGGATTTATGGAGTCGTCTCATTTGTTTGTGCTGGCTGCTATCAACAATTAGTGTCTAGTAACAAAGAACAGCTGATGGTTTCTAAAATCCACAGGCTAAACATCCCGTACAATGCTGAATGAATGCCAAGCTCTTATTCTTTGATGTTGGAAATGTTACAGAAAAATGGTGGTGATGGGGGGAGAGTAAATAAGCATGGTGTCACTTGAGAATAATTTAAGGCATATTGATTCAGATCTAAGTTCCTTTGAGTTCCATGGGACTTTCTCATAGGTAAGATTGAATTGATGCATTCCCAAGGCATACTTGGGATTGGTTTACATACTACTTAATCCAAGAAAATAGTTCAAGGTTATTTTACAACTGCAGAAGAGACTGACTGTCTGGCAGATCAACTGCCTGAGTTACTTTGGATTGGCAAAGCAGGGATTCTTGTTTCTATATCAATAGAATTCAGTTATGGAAAGTTTGGTTATGCCAGAGCTAATAGGAGAAATCAAGCCATGTGCACCGGTATGTCTATTCATCCATAGTAAGTCAGTAAGTCACATATGACCACTTATCATGCCTTTTAACTGATGCCATTTAAAAGGGTGCAATGCAAAAAGCATGCTGATTCTTCTTGTGAGTTTCCTTCTTGTCCTACGTCTTTGCAGTGCTTGATTTTACGCACACTGCAACAGTCATGCTTCTTCTACTCCCAGCATTTCCATGCCTCTTGGTAAGGACTGCTTGCCAAGTCAACATCTCATGTTGCCCCTGACCCTATCTACCCTCCAGAAACATGCAGGACATTTTGTCCCAGTTACACCAAGGTTTTGGCATTGGGTCTCTCTGGAGATGAGAAAAGTGAGCATGAGCTTGGCTCTGAGGGAGTATGGTGCTCTTGAAATCTGAGGGGGAGGGAAGGAGGGAGGGAGTGGAAAGGTTTTTCCAGATGACTTCATCCTGCAGAACTGTCATAGAGCTGTGTGCTCCCAAAGCAGGCCTCCCATCCTCCATCAACAAGTTCTGCAAATCTTCCTTCTATTACAGAATACCTTATGGAATTATAAAGCCTTGGTCAGGGTTCCCAATAGCTGAAAGGATGATTTTATTTTTCAGTGAAAAGAAGCTTGAAATGAATATGAAGTCAAAAATTCTTAGAAGAACTGATTCTGAATACTCTCTGCTTATACACCTTTTGTACACTGATGCTTTCTAGTATAATGATTATAGGTGTTTGATGGTGAATATACAAGTGTATGTACTCTGACAATAAAAGATGATATTAATTAATACTAATACAATATCAGCATTGAAGCCCTCATGAAATTGCATATTCTTTTACATAATAGTATGTAAAAGTACATGAATCTGCATACATGCTACATAAATACATTATGATAGCCCAGGTTCTTGAGAAAAACATGATCAAGGTCAATGCCAACTAAAGAATTGGCAGCTGTGACTTCCCATTGTTGTGTCAACAGGTTATAGTGATGATAATAATTAACAACTGTCAATGAGAAAGACAAAAAAAAAACAACGTCTCAATGGCGGATGTGGCCATACCCGGAAATAGCAGAACAGTTTAGGAAGAAATTCACAAACTACAAAGATGTGCAAATGGAAGTTTAATAATGGCAAAAGAGAGCAAATATAGTACCTAGAGTTAATAGGCACCTTGGGTGCAATCCCAAAACATCTTGAGCATCTCTTGAACACAATTGACATTGATGAAATCATCTCAGTCAATTATAAAAAACAGTTTACAGTTAGACTTGAAGAGTTTACAGTTTGCATCCTGCAACCATCGAATAACATCTACCTATCCCAGGTCTTTGGGAAGGACTTGATAGGTGGAAAAAAATGCTGGGTCCTAAATATCTGGCTGACTCTGAAAAGAACCATAATAATAAAGAAGAAGAGGAGGAGGAAATATATCTTAATGTTTACTGTATTTTCACAATTCCTTAATGATGTATAAGTACTTGCATACTCTGCAAATTCAAAGATAACTTTAAAAAAATAATTGGGCTGATCTAAAGGCGTTAAGAAGTTGTGTATCTCTAAAGACCCACTTTCTCCTTGAGGGAGACCCCAAATAAAGTTAGTGAAGTGTTAGGTTGCTTTAATATCCATCCAAGTTAAAGATTGCTACACAATGCTGTAGATTTGGAACTTGCAAACTTTCTTTTCATCTTCAAATAGTGAGTTAATTAAATTACCAGCCCATACTATTGCCAGGAAGTACAGAAATAAAACAGCATTAAAAAAAATTGTAATGTCACTAATGTGGATTCCAGTAATACATACATATCCCATGAGGGCAAAGGGGTGGAGGAGAAGAAGAAGAGGTATTCAGTATTGGAATGCTGTAGCAGTGACTCTGCAAGACTAATTTAGCTCCAGCACCATCCCTCAGAAATGAGCTCTCCTAAAACTATATAAACCACCTAGGCAGGGACAAAACACTAGGCAGAACTGAGATTTACAGATCTCGTTTTATTTCAAACAGACCTTTACAACACAAAGATGCACGGCAAGAGTGTGATTCTCCACAGCTCCGGCACTCTGGCTGCAGCTGAACTGGCCTGCCAGGTGTCTGAGAAGGATGAGGCCCGGAAGCAATCATTCAATGCTGAATGGAAAGACTTGTCACTCACCTCAAGGCCTGAAGAAGCGTAAGTGTTTGCATTTGATTAGGCAAAGGTTGTATTAGACTTGATCAAAAATGATTTATTCCAGCAGATGAGTGGGGAGAGATTCCTCAGTTCTTTTCTGAAACTTGGAGGATAGACTGCTGGGACTCCTCTATGTCTACAAAAAGTGAAATTGTGGTACATTCATTGAAGAAATCAAACATAATCATATCTTGGATGTACTACATGCATCGGGAGATGGAGAACAGCTGGATTTTTCAAGAGGTTGATGTATTTCTTTCATCGGAAAGCAACTTAGCCTGGGGTTGGATTGAAGGGTTTCTGAGGTGATGATTATGTATAGCACCAGATATATGCTTATTGTATATTACACATAAAGACAGAAGAGACAGAAAGGGAAAGACACACCCAAAGGATGTACATGAATATGAATCTCTATATACTCTAACCTTGTGTTTAGATTATAGCATCTTAGATGAATAGGTATGTGACATTAAATCACAGCATCAGTGATACACCATTGAAAATGGTGAGTTGGGTTGAAAGGAGATTGGTATGTCCATGGTTACTGCAGCCAGGATTTTTAGAAGTAGATTTTCCTGCTTCTATTAAATTCGTTTTAGTAGATGGATCATATACATTGACTGCTTTGTTGGTTCAAAGCCAGGCTGAGTGTAGGCAAGCAGGCCATGATAGAGTTGATTTTCCTGTGTTGTTTACAAAAATATATTACCTCTGGCTGTAAGAGCAAATTTCTAGGCAAAGATCTGCCTGGTTTTGCTTCTACATTTGATATTTTTTGGGAGGGGCAATGCTGCTTGGCAAGCATTGTAAGTAATAGCCATTGAAAGGAGAATCTTCCATTTATTTGTCCAAGCCACCTTACACAAATAAACCCACCTAAATTGAAGCCACCAACATTGAAGCCACTTAACTTAATGATAGTGAATATCATCCTTGAAAGATACATATACTGAATTCAATTTCACATAAGCTTAGCAACAAACATATACTTGAAGGCTTAGTATAATGTGTGAAATGAAAGGGACCTCCTTTTCTGAAGTTCTCCAGTTTTCTGAGCATTTCAAGATCTACTACCATGAGAGAGAATGGGAGAGAAACAAAATGTCCTTTTTACCCTTTTCTCTATCCTTAGCATATGAAATGTAATATATGATGCCATTTCTCATTCTTTTAAAAACTGAATGTGCAATCTTTCCTTTTTTAGGGGAATACAGCCTTAAGATGTTCTCCCTTTTTAAAGAATACTGATGACATTTTTTTAGTTTTTGAAATGCATCATAATTATATCACAAATTTGTGAAAAGATTATAATATAATCATCACCCCCTTCTCTAATTATACTAAATATGGAAGAAACTTTTCTTCTTCCTTACTTCCATACACATTAATCACATTGCCTGCTTAGTCTCCATTATCATTTATATAATAATAATAATAATAATAATAATAATAATAATAATAATAATAATAATAATAATAATAATAATAATAATTTTATTTATAGACCGCCTCCTCTCCCCGAAGGGACTCGGAGCGGTGCACAGGGAAGTTAAAAAAGCAAATATAAAATACATAAATAGTTAAAATAAGAATTAAACAAATTATCCCTGCGCTAAAACCCACTATACTAAAACTAAACTATACTCCCCTAAAAAACCCAGTTAAAAACGGAAGACTAACCTAGGCCGGCCAAGCAGAAAAAGTGTGTTTTCAATTTTTGACGGAAGGAGCGGAGGTCCGTAGTTGTTCTAATTTCGGGGGGAAGGTCGTTCCAGAAGGCTGGGCCCGCCACAGAGAAGGCCCTTCCCCTGGGCATCGCCCGCTGGCATAGCCTAGTGGACGGCACCCGGAGAAGTCCCTCTCTGTGAGAGCGGATCGGCCGCAGGGATGTATGGGGCAGAATCCAACCCCGCAGATAGCTAGGTCCCGTGCCATGGAGCGCTTTAAAGATGATAACTAACACCTTGAAGCACACCCGAAAGACGACAGGCAGCCAATGCAGCTCGCGCAAGAGCGGTGTTACATGGGTAAACCTCGAGGTTCCCATAATTGCTCGCGCGGCTGCATTCTGGACAAGCTGAAGTCTTCGGGTGCACCTCAAGGGGAGCCCCATGTAGAGAGAATTGCAGTAGTCGGGATGTCATGAGGGCATGAGTGACTGTGCAAAGGGCATCCCGATCCAATAGGGGACGCAACTGGCGTACCAGGCGAACCTGGTAGAATGCCCTCCTGGCCACGGCTGTCACTTGATCTTCCATGGACAGCCGGGTATCCAGGAGGACGCCCAAGTTGCATGCCCCATCCACAGGGGTAAGGTGTTCGTCCCCTATGGCCGGTGAGGGAGTCAACTGGTTGTACCGGGATGCCGGGAACCACAGCCACTCGGTCTTGGACGGGTTGAGTCTGAGTCTGTTACTTCCCATCCAGGCCCGCACGGCTTCCAGGCACTGGCACATCACCGCTACGGCATCGTTGGGGTGGTTTGGGGTAGATATATACAGCTGCGTGTCATCAGCGTAGAGGTGGTACTCTACCCCAAAACCACGGATGATCTCGCCCAGCGGCTTCATATATGTGTTGAACAGGAGAGGCGAGAGGACCGGCCCCTGAGGCACCCCACAAGTGAGGGCTCTCGAGGTCGACCTCTGCTCTCCTGCCAACACAAATTGCGATCGACCGGAGAGGTAGGAGGAGAACCACCGTAAAACGGTGCCCCTCACCCCTAGCCCCTCCAGCCGGTGCAATAGGATACCATGGTCGATGGTATCAAAAGCCGCTGAGAGGTCTAATAGGACCAGGATGGAGGAACAACCCCCATCTCTGGCCCTCCAGAGGTCATCTACCAACGCGACCAATGCCGTCTCGGTGCTGTGCCCGGGCCGGAAGCCGGACTGGCACGGGTCCAGATAATCAACTTCCTCCAGATGACGGGGAAACTGTTGTGCCACCACACTCTCTACAACCTTCGCCAAAAAGTGAAGGTTGGAGACCGGACGGTAATTAACCAACAATGCTGGGTCCAGAGAGGGCTTCTTCAGGAGGGGTCTCACCATCGCCTCTTTAAGGGAGGCAGGTAAGAAACCCTCACTAAGAGAAGCGTTGACAACCTCCTGGAGCCAGCCTCGTGTAACCTCCCAGGATGCCAGTACAAGCCAGGAGGGACACGGGTCCAATAAACATGTGGTGGCTCGCAGTCGCCCACGTAACCTGTCCATATCTTCGGAAGTAACAGAGTCAAATTCTTCCCATAAAACTGTCTCAAGATCTGCCTCGGGGCATCCCACTGGGCCACTATCGATGGGGACTAACTCGCTCTGAATCTGAGCGATTTTATCCTGCAGATAAATCCCAAATTCCTCTGCTCTACCCTGTAAAGGGGCTTCCCGCACCCTCTCTATTGAAGGAGGGAGAGGGTCACCCTAAACAGGGCAGCAGGGCGGTTATCTGCGGATGCGATGAGAGTGGCACAATGATGAGGTTTGGCCACTCTCAGTGCCACAGGGTAAGTCCGTAAATGGGCTCTCACCTGTGTTCGGTCAGATTCAGACCGAGTGGATCTCCATCTCCTCTCTAGGAATCTCTTGTGGCACTTCATCACCCTTAGCTCCTCGGTAAACCAAGAAGCCAGGGTGGTTCGTCGCCGCAAGAGAGGCCGCAAGGGCGCAACCCGATCCAAGGCTCCCGTGGCCGCAGTATTCCATGCGGCCACGAGGTCCTCCATCGGGGCGCAGGTCAGGGATACAGGAAGTGGCCCAAGCACCATCTGGAACCTATCAGGGTCCATCAGGCGCCTGGGGCGGAACCATATAGATGACTCAGGTTCCGTCTCCCCGCGGTGGGGTGTAGCGATTGGAAAGTCGAGCCGGAGAAGTGAGTGATCTGACCATGACAGGGGTGTGATGACTATATCCCCTATACCCAGATCACTCTTCCATTGGCCAGAGACGAAAATTAGATCCGGCGTATGTCCACCCTCGTGAGTAGGACCCTGAATTACTTGGGTCAGGCCCATGGCCGTCATGGAAGCCATGAACTCCCGAGCTACCTCTGATGATTCGCCCACCGATGGCAGGTTAAAGTCCCCCAAGACTACCAGTCTGGGGGTCTCAACTGCCATCGTAGCGATCACCTCAAGGAGTTCGGGCAGGGCTGCTGTTACATAGCGGGGAGCCAGGTATACAACCAGCAAGCCCAACTGCCTCCCTAGGCCCCACTTCATGCAGAGGGACTCACAGCCGGTGGTCTGTGGCACAATGGTCTCTCTCGGCTCAAGACCTTCCCTAACAATAACCGCTACCCCTCCACCCCTGCCTAGGGCCCGGGGCTGATGAAAAGCGCGGTAACCTGGCGGGCACATTTCAACGAGGGGGAGTCCTCCCTCGTGGCCCAGCCAGGTCTCCGCAATTCCCACCAGGTCCGGCTCCCCCTCTGACACAAGGTCATGGATGAGGGGGGCTTTGTTGACCACGGACCTGGCGTTGCAAAACATCAGCCGCAGGCCCTGGCCCTGTAATCCCTGACCACCTAGCCTGCGGGGGTTGTGGCACCTGACCGTCTGCAACCATCGGCCACGCGCCCCCAACCGGGAGGATAGAACCTATCTCGGATCTGCCTCTCCCTGCCACCCTCTCGATGGGTAGGCCCTCCATGGAAACAACCCGTGTATCCCCCCTCTTAGTGGATCCATCCGCCTCCTTCCGCGGTCTGCTAGGATATTTATTAATCTGTTTTAGAGATTGTGTAGCTCCCTTACATTGAACTGTATTTGCTATTGTGTTCTTCATTCAACTAAACTGGACAGATTTATGGGGAGGAGGGGGAGATCTTCACAATTCCATTGGAACTAACCACTTCCACTTTGTAGCTGCCACAGCTATTAAGAATTTGCAATCAGAATGTCCTTCATGAACTTCTTCAATCCTATAAAGCCCTACTTAGATGTTCTCCTCTCAACAAACTACCACAAGAAAGTAAAACTGGGCATGAGTCTCTTAGGCAAGCTCCTGCATCATTTCTTTTTACAGGCTTTCTCTATTTGTGGAGGCTTGCTATGTGATCGACAACCATGGAAGATCAGGGCTCTAAAGCAGGGGTCCCCAACCTTTTTGGCACCAGGGACCGGTGTCATTTGAAAGAAAATTCCGCGGACCGGTGGGCATGGCTCGGCCGGCATAGAGGGGGAGCAGGGGGGAGGGGGAACAGGCGGCGCAGGCACGCACGGGGGAGGTAAGTTGGCTCACTCGCCCCTCTCGGCCCCCAATGGCATGAGCAGCCACGCCTGCGCTTTCCCGCCCCCAGTGGGCACTCTGCCCAAGGGGCTGCCCTCTCCTCCCTCCTCCTCCTCTCTGGCCCTGCGGCCCGGTTCCTATCAAGCCACGGACCGGCACCGGTCCACGGCCCGGGGGTTGGGGACCCTTGCTCTAAAGGATGTATGTAGGGAACTTCCAAGCAGAAATAAACCTCTTCCCAGTGTAGATGTGGGATGAAACTGGGAGACCTGAGTTTGCATGCTCTTATTGCACCACTAATTTCTTCCTTTTGGCAAATGGAGCATGGACTTCAAACAAGCCAATTGAGAATATGATTTTGAATGGCAATATTCTTGATGGCTTCCTTCTTCCAGATGAAATAACTCAGTTTCCCTGTTTCTGCTAGCAATGTATGTTGTAAGGTTGGTTTCAAGACAGAATGATTAAGATATGTTGTAAGGTGGATTTTTAATTCATACTGTGCTCACATCCATATAGCTGCTCTCACTCTGAAGTGGACAGTCAGCGCAAAGAAACCTACCACCAACAACAGGAGGCTTGGGCCATAATTCAGCGATCACCATGGGGCATCCTCCGTCTAGGTCTGCTGGGTGAGCCTCTGGTCTCTTACCATCTGCCTTATCAGCGAGCTCTGCCTTTGCCCATCTTCACACCAGTCAAGCTAAGCACCAAGGCTGAACGGGAGCTGACACCAACTCCATCAGAGTCAGTGGAGTCTCTGCCAGTCACAGGCGTCTGCCCTGACAAGACACCTGTGTTTGAGATCACCAAAGAGTTGCCCCTTGTTGTCCAGCCCACCTGCCCCGACTTCAAAAAAGCTGGCCTGCGCCGTTCATTGTCCCGCTCTTTGTCTCAGGAGGCCCAGAGAGGCTGAGGCAACTCAACAAGTCTCCTATTTGGAACTGGTTTGGGCCAATGTGCCTATTGCTGCATGAGGACAATCTGAAAGGGCCCAGATACTGGTTAATTGGTTTTAGCGCAGGTTGCCATTTAATAGATTTTTAAATTTATATGTTTTGTATTATCTTTGTATGTTGTTTTTAAATTCCTGTGCGCCGCCCTGGGTCCTTTTGGAGAAGGGCGGGATATAAATTGAATAAAATAAAATAAAATAAAAAGATACGTAGAAAAGACTTTGTAGGATTGAACTTTGGATGGCCTTCTTTTTGTGGGAGTGAGGATGGGGGTGGGGGGTGGGAGGATGTGGGATGTCTTTGTGTATATATAATTAGATGTATAATGTTACATATTTCTATGACCAGTGCTTGTTTTTCTTTCTTCTTTTGTTTAATGTTTTAACTGAAGAAGTCAGGAAGGTCTACATGAATAAAGGGGAAAAACAGCCTCCCCCTTGGGCAAGGTGATTGATATGATTGCCTAAAATTACAGGGAAAAATGAATTTGTAGATAAGAATGGCTGATCAAAATGATAAGAATGGCAGTTTCTGAGTTTAGCAAGTGGGAGATATGCTGGAGTTATACTTGAGTTCAGGAAAATGGTATTTAGTGGTATAGCTAGTGAAAGAATTTGGAGGAAATTGTTGGCCTTCTTGGTCCTGTTCCAGGAGGGAACTATGTAGTGTTTAGGATAAGAACTATCTTCTAAGATCCTATTCTGATATTCCTTCCTAGTTCTGTGACATAGGATAGGAGACACCCATGGTAATGTTCCAGTCAGTGAACATATGCCATGAAAGATGAAGAGTAAATACACCTCGGGAAAGTGATGAATGAAGGTTGAATTAAGAGGTTTAGAGAAAGGGTAGGAAATGGATTTAATTGATAAGGAACAGATTTGGTCTTTTACCTCCTTGTCCCTTCCATGTACAAGTAGTTGAGGAGGAAGAAAGATTCCACTGTGAATTTCTATTTCTTATCTTGTTTTCTTTTAAATAAAATGATACATGGATTTCTCTTGATTGTATTCTAAAGGAATAATGAAATAAAAAGAAAATGATGGAATGTGTATCTCTTTCACTTAGACACTTTTGCATCAGTCTAGCTCTACTCACCTGATAAGACAACAAATTGCCTTCATATTCATTGGGCACATTTTTGAACATAAACCTCCATTAAATGCATTTAAGAAGCAAGATGCTTTGAAAAGCGAGATGGGCTGCATATACGTTTAATAAATAAACAAATACTAAATCTGTTGCATGGCTAAAGAAAGCCACTGTAAAGCTGCATGCCAACACATGCCACCTTACAGGGAGAGGGTATTTAATACTACAACACACCTTAGAGAGTGGTTCCTTTATTATTTTCAGAAATACAGAGCCAAATCAGGCAAGAGTTTTCACTTCCACTTCTATTGCTAGAGGTGAGCTGAATTATGATCATAAATTGAGGACTACCTGTATACTTTCAGATAAGAGACTTAAGGTGTAGCCTGCCTATTACAGCAGGTGAGATAGGCAGATACTACTGTGAAAAGGTAATCCTGAAAGTATCCTGATCCCATGGTATCCAGGGGTTTCTAAGTGATAGCCAGCATCACGAATTGCATGCAGAAGTCTATGCAGGTAGTCCTCAACTTACAACCACAATTGGGACAGGAATTTCTGATGCTAAGCAACATGACTGTTAAGTGAGCCACACACATTTTTGCGCATTTTTTAACCACAATTGTTATGCAAATCACTGCAGTTTTTAAGTGTGTCATACAACTGTTAAGCAAATCCGGCTTCCCCCACTGACTTTGCTTGTGGGAAGCCAGCTGTAAAAGTCACAAGTGGCAATCATGGACACGGCAACTGCAGTGTAAATGTGAACCAGTTGCTAAGAGCCTGAATTTTGATCATGTGAATCCAACTTCTGCTACTGACTACTTGTTGGGCATCAGTTTGGAAGGTTGCAAATGGCAATCCCAGAACCTCAGGAGATGGAGTCATAAATGCATGTCAGTTGCAAACACCCAAATTTTGATCATGTGACTGTGAGATACTGAAAAGAGTTGTTAAGTGTGAGGACCAGTTATAAGTTGCTTGTTACAATGCTGTTGTAACTTGTATGCTAATCCAATAGTTGTAAATAAAGAACTACTTGTAGGAATTACAGAGTAGGGAAGTTATATAATTGTAACAAGGATTGCCTATAAATATCTAAATACGCCGCCCTGGGTCCTTTGCGGAAAAGGGCGGGATATAAATGTAAATAAACTAAATAAACTAAACTAAATTGTACCCAATTGGTTAGAAGCCACCCAGCGTTGGTCGGAATATAGTGGCTGTATAAATGTTTTAAATAAATTCTGGATTTATTAGTTATAGCTTCCAGTTATCTTCAAGGGCAGCTCCATGTAGACTGCATTGACATAATCCATCCAGAAAATGATTAAGGCACGAATGAATTTTAGCAGGGCCTCATTATCCAAGAACAATCATAATTGGTGCCCAGTTGCTTTCTAATCTTCAAGCAGAAGTGATAATTGTTCCCTGAATCTGAGGCAATAAGGCAATTCTATTCAGGATCAAAGATGAAATTTCTCCAGTTCCAGGACGGTTGGAGTCCAATACTCATAATCACTTGGATTTATTAAGGTTGTGCTAGAATCTATTCCCCATCCAGACCCCACAGCCTCTCTGAGACAAATAAAATAAAAAACAGAGTGCAATTAGTGCGCAACTTCAACTTTGTTTCTACATTAAAATATCCCAGTCTTCCCGCACCTCCAGTTAGAATTGGAAAAAGGTATATTTGAACTCTAAGTGAGCTACTACTAATCAGGGAAGATCAATCTCTCAATGTGACTGCGCATGCGCGAAGAATGGCGGCCGACCGCCGAGCTCGATGAGGACCGAGGGGGTTGTTTTTGTTTAGGGCATGTAGCCTGGCCCGTTTAACAACTTTCAGGGCCAGGCCCAGTGAGCCGCCCACCCGGGCAGCCGTTAGAGGCTATGACGATCTCCCAGGGTGGGCTGGCAGCTCATTTTGGGCGTGTGGAGTGGTTGGAGCGACGCTGGCTTAGGGCTCCGAACGGCTCTGAAAGCAAACATCAAACGTCGCGCCGAGGCTTTGAGGTTTTTACCGGCGTGGCGTGGAGAGGTGGAGCCGGGATGGCTGGGCTGGCGACGAGGCATCATCGCTGCGAAGAAGGCCAGATGAGGAGGCCGCAGAGAGGCCGGATAGGGCTGGGCCGGGCCATCTAAAGCAGGGGTCCCCAACCCCCGGTCCGCGGACCGGTGCCGGTCCGCAGCTTCATAGGAACCGGGCCGCAGGGCCGGCGAGGAGGAGGGAGCAGCGCCCTGGGCAGAGGATGGGCGAGCGCGCCTCCACACCTCCTTCCGACGGCCACCTCAGCGCCCTGCACTTTCCGGGGCTTCCTGGAGGGGCCAGCATCTTGACTGGGGAGGTTATCCCGCAGCGGGCGGGCGAAGGACCCAAGCTGCGTGCCGCCAAAGCCATCCGGGCGCCGCACGCCCAGCCCCGGACAGCTTCGGCAGCACGCAGCTTGGGTCCTTCGCCCGTCCGCTGCGGGATAACCTTCCCAGTCAACATGCTGGCCCCTCCAGGAAGCCCCGGAAAGTGCAGGGCGCTGAGGTGGCCGTCGGAAGGAGGTGGTGGACCGCAGCTTGGGTCCTCCATCCGCTCGCTGCGGGATAACCTCCGCAACCGACATGCTGACCCCTCTGCTGCTTCCCCGGGTGGAGGGAGGGAGAGAATGGCAGACGCACAGAGAGGCAGAGACAGAAAGAGAGAGAGAGGGAAACAGACACACACACAGACACACACACACACACACACACAGAGTGACAGATGGGTGGGTGGGGGGGGGGAGAGAGAGAGAGAGAGAGAGAGAGAGAGAGAGAGAGACAAAAACAGAAGGAGAAAGAAAGAAAAATAGGAAAAAAGATGAATGGAGGGTGGGAGGGAGGGAGTGAAAGAAAGAAGGGGGAGGGAGGAGGAAGGGAGGAGTGAAAGAAGGAAGGAAGGAAAGAAAGAAAGAAAAAGAAAGAGGGATGGAGGGTAGGAGGGAAGGAAGGAAAGAAGGGAGGGAGGGGGAGGGAGGCAATGGAAGGAAGGAAAGGAATGCAAAGGAATGGAATGGAAAGGAAAGGAATGGAAGGGAATGGAGAGGAAAGGAAAGGAATGGAAAGGAATGGAATGGAAAGGAAAGGAATGGAAAGGAATGGAAAGGAATGGAGAGGAAAGGAAAAGAATGGAAAGGAATGGAATGGAAAGGAAAGGAATGGAAAGGAATGGAATGGAAAGGAATGGAATGGAAAGGAATGGAATGGAAAGGAATGGAATGGAATGGAAAGAAAAGGAATGGAAAGGAATGGAAAGAAATGGAATGGAAAGGAATGGAATGGAAAGGAATGGAATGGAAAGGAATGGAAAGGAATGGAATGGAGAGGAATGGAGAGGAAAGGAATGGAAAGGAATGGAAAGGAATGGAATGGAAAGGAATGGAAAGGAATGGAATGGAAAGGAATGGAAAGGAATGGAATGGAAAGGAATGGAGTGGAATGGAAAGGAATGGAAAGGAATGGAATGGAATGGAAAGGAATGGAAAGGAAAGGAATGGAATGGAAAGGAATGGAATGGAGTGGAATGGAAAGGAATGGAAAGGAATGGAATGGAAAGGAATGGAAAGGAAAGGAATGGAAAGGAATGGAATGGAAAGGAATAGAATGGAATGGAATGGAAAGGAATGGAATGGAAAGGAATGGAATGGAAAGGAATGGAATGGAATGGAAAGGAATGGAAAGAAATGGAATAGAAAGGAATGGAAAGGAATGGAAAGGAATGGAATGGAATGGAAAGGAATGGAATGGAGTGGAATGGAAAGGAATGGAAAGGAATGGAATGGAAAGGAATGGAAAGGAAAGGAATGGAAAGGAATGGAATGGAAAGGAATGGAAAGGAATAGAATGGAATGGAATGGAAAGGAATGGAAAGGAATGGAAAGGAATGGAATGGAAAGGAATGGAATGGAATGGAAAGGAATGGAAAGAAATGGAATAGAAAGGAATGGAAAGGAATGGAAAGGAATGGAATGGAAAGGAATGGAATGGAAAGGAATGGAATGGAGAGGAAAGGAATGGAAAGGAATGGAAAGGAATGGAATGGAAAGGAATGGAATGGAAAGGAATGGAAAGGAATGGAATGGAAAGGAATGGAATGGAAAGGAATGGAAAGGAATGGAATGGAAAGGAATGGAATGGAGTGGAATGGAAAGGAATGGAATGGAAAGGAATGGAAAGGAATGGAATGGAATGGAAAGGAATGGAAAGGAATGGAATGGAAAGGAATGGAAAGGAATGGAATGGAAAGGAATGGAATGGAATGGAAAGGAAAGGAAAGGAAGAAATCTATTTTCCTATTTCCTTCCACCTCAAGCTACCTGTTTAGTTAACCAGGTTAAAGATCTATTTTTCTCCCAGCGGTCATTTCAAAGGAATCACATCCTCTTTCCTGGATTCCTGGATTCATTTCCTGGATTCAAACCAGCATCCCAAAGAGTCATGGGCTGCCTTTATATATAACGAGTGCCTATAAATCCATTTTTACCATCTTCAGAAGACCAAAGACCAGCCAGAAATGGAAGGAAGGAAGGAAGGAAGGAAGGAAGGAAAGAAGGAAGGAAGGAAGGAAGGAAGGAAGGAAGGAAGGAAGGAAGGAAGGAAGAACTTATGACCACTATTGAGCCCAAAATTTTGGTTGCTAAGCAAGACCGTTAAGTGAGTTTCACCACATTTTCCAAGTTGGCCACGGGTCACATGACAACTGAGCCACTCCCACAAAAAAGGCCACACCTTCTGGCTCTCAAAAGAAATTTCAGTAGTGGTGCTGTTGATATTTGGCTCTATTGACTAATAAGTTTGCCCACCACTGCCCTAGAGGGCCAAGTGAGCCGACTCCCGCCCCCCACATGCGCATGCGCCGCCTGTTTCCTCTCCCCCTCTCCTCCTCTAGGCCAGCCGGTCCGCAGAATTTTCTTTAAAATGAAACCAGTCCCTGGTGCAGAAAAGGTTGGGGACCCCTGATCTAAAGAACATCTAGACTTGCCATCGGAGGAGGCGGAGAGTCGGAATGGCCGGGCTGGAGACGCGGAAGGCCGGACAGGGAGGCCGGATGCTTGAAATGGCCGGTAAGGCCGGGAAACATCGGAGGCTGCAGGACTGGGCCGGGCCGAATGTACATCTGGGCCCGGTAGGCTGAAGGTAGGATGAAGGACCTGGGCCGGGCCAGGCCGATGAACACCTGGCATGGTAGCCCGAAGGATGTTTGGTGGATGTCGGGGCCATGTCGGGGCCGGGCCGGGCCAGGGGCTGAACCAAGAGACTGGCCGAGAAACATCTGTGCTGAGGCCTTCAGAGATTTGTAGTAGAGGCCCGGGGCCTAGGCCGGGAAGAACATGCCTCGGCTGAAATAAGAGCTGCAGCCGAGGCCCGGTTGTGATGCCTGGTGTGGAGGGCTGATTAACAGCTGGGCTTGGACTATAGAAGAACAGAGGCCAGATCTGGCCTACAGCTAGATGGCCGGACCAGTCCCCCAGCCCCAGTGCCACACATATATGGACAAACTTTCTCCACCTCCTACATCCAATTTGAACTTAGAGCCGGACTATTTGGTTCCTGGGTTGACTTGAATTGTATATTTATATTATTTATTTCTATTTATAACATCTACTTATATTTATAACATCTATTTATATTCATAACATCTATTTATAATATTTTAATATACCAGCATAATATTCAAGCAATTTTGATGCCCTTATTTACAACCCTCATGAATTTTTTACACTTTTACATCTTGTTGTATTTATTATGTCATACTCTAGAGCAGACTTGATCTTACTGCGAGAGTCCCCCTCTCGCAGGTTTGGCCCTCCATGCTAATGAGGGCCCACCTTGATGAGGGATTTTTTAATCATGAGAGGTGGGCGAAACGCAGTCTGAGGGGGTTTTTAGGGAAATTTCTTATTCGGTTTTTAGGGGGTTCCAGGGAGGGGGGTGGGGTTAGTCAGACTGAGGGTGGGACCAAAACCAAGTCGACGGGCGGAAGTAAAAAGGCAGCGGATGGGTCTATTAAGGAGAGGGGGGCTAGGGACGTTCCGGAAGAAGATCATTCTATTCCAACGGTCGTGGGGAGGGGCAGGTGCGATGGTAGACAAGGATTCCATCACCGGTTGGGCAAACGTGGCCGATGGCTACAAGCGGTCACATGTCCCAGCCCCCGCAATCTAGGTGGTCAGGGCTTACAGAGCCAGGGCTTGAGACTGATGCTATGCAACGTCAGGTCCGTTGTCAACAAAGCCCCCCTCATTAACGACCTTGTGTCGGAGGGGGAGCCAGACCTGGCGGGAATTACGGAGACCTGGTTGGGTCACAAGGGAGGACTTCCTCTCGTAGAAATGTGCCCACCAGGTTACCATACATTTCATCAGTCACGGGCCCTAGGCAGGGGTGGAGGTGTAGCGGTCATTGTGAGGGAAGGTCTTGAGCCGAGAGAGACCACTGTGCCACAGATAACCGGTTGTGAGTCCCTCTGCGTGAAGTGGGGCCCAGGGAGGCAGTTGGGCATGCTGATTGTGTACCTGGCTCCCCGCTATGTATCAGCAGCCCTGCCCGAGCTCCTCGAGATGATCGCCGAGATGGCGGTTGAGACCCCCAGACTGTTAGTCATGGGGGACTTTAACCTGCCATCGGTAGGCGAGAATTCCGAGGCCGCTCGGGAGTTCATGGCCTCCATGACGGCCATGGACCTGACCCAAGTAATTCAGGGCCCCACACACGAGGGAGGACACACACTGGATCTCATCTTTGTCTCTGGCCAGTGGATGAGTGATCTGGGAGTCGGAGATTTAGTCATCACACCCCTGTCATGGTCAGATCACTCACTTCTCCGGCTCGACTTTCCCACCGCTACACCCCACTGCGGGGAGGCGGAACCGGAACACCCAAGATGGTTCCGCCCCAGGCGCCTGATGGAACCTGAAAGGTTCCAGATGGAGCTTGGGCCATTACCTGTAGCCCTGACCCGCGCCCGGATGGAGGACCTAGTGGCTGCATGGAATAGTGCGGCCACTGGGGCCTTGGACCGGGTTGCGCCTTTGCGGCCTCTCTTGCGGCAGTGAACCACCCTGGCTCCCTGGTTCTCCGAAGAGCTGAGGGTGATGAAGTGCCACAAGAGACGCCTAGAGAGGAGATGGAGATCCACACGCTCTGAATCTGACCGAACACAGGTAAGAGACCATTTGAGGACTTACATTGTGGCGATAAGAGTGGCCAAACGTCAGTATTGTGCCACTCTTATCACGTCCGCAGATAACCGCCCTGCCACTCTGTTTGGGGTGATCCGCTCCCCCCTTCACCAGAGGCCGCGGGAAGCCCCTCTACAGGGTCGAGCAGAGGAATTTGGAGAGTATCTGCAGGACAAAATCGCTCAGATCCGGAGCGAGTTGGCCTCCACCGAAAGTGGCCCGGAGGAGACGTCGGAAGCGGGTCTTGAGGCACCATTCTGGGAGGAGTTTGACTCTGTTACTTCCGAAGATATGGACAGGTTGCGTAGGCAACTGAGAGCCACCACATGTTTATTGGACCCGTGTCCCTCCTGGCTTGTACTGGCATCCTGGGAGGTGTCACGAGGCTGGCTCCAGGAGGTTGTCAACGCTTCTTTGAGTGAGGGGTTCTTGCCGGCCGTCTTGAAAGAGGCGGTGGTGAGGCCCCTCCTCAAGAAGCCTTCCCTGGACCCAGCTTTGTTAGCCAACTATCGTCCCGTCTCCAACCTTTGCTTTTTGGCAAAGGTTGTAGAGAGTGTGGTGGCACAACAGTTTCCACGTCATCTGGATGAAATTGATTATCTAGACCCGCGCCAGTCCGGCTTCCGGCCCGGTCACAGCACTGAGACGGCATTGGTCGCCTTGGTGGATGATCTCTGGAGGGCCAGAGATGGGGGTTGTTCCTCCATCCTGGTCCTATTAGACCTCTCAGCGGCTTTTGATACCATCAACCATGGTATCCTATTGCACCGACTGGAGGGGTTGGGGGTGAGGGGCACCGTTTTACGGTGATTCTCCTCCTACCTCTCCGGTCGGTCGCAATTTGTATTGACAGGGGGGCAGAGGTCAACCGCGAGGCCTCTCACGTGTGGGGTGCCTCAGGGGTCGGTCCTCTCGCCTCTCCTGTTCAATACATATATGAAGCCGCTGGGCAAGATCATACGTGGGTTTGGGGTAGATTACCATCTGTACGCGGATGACACCCAGCTGTACATCTCTACCCCAAACCACCCCAACGATGCCGTCGAAGTAATGTCCCGGTGTCTGGAAGCCGTGCGGATCTGGATGGGAAGGAACAGACTCAGGCTCAACCCGTCCAAGACTGAGTGGCTGTGGCTACCGGCGCCCCGGTTCAACCAGTTGACGCCATCACTGGCCATAGGGGGCGAACATCTAGCCCCTGTGGCGCGGGCACGCAACTTAGGCGTCCTCCTGGATTCCCGGCTGTTTATAGAAGACTATGTGACAGCCGTGGCCAGGGGGGCATTTTACCAGGTTCGCCTGGTACGCCAGTTGCGTCCCCTATTGGACCGGGACGCCCTTCGCACGGTCACTCATGTGCTTGTGACGTCTCGGCTGGACTACTGTAATGCTCTCTACATGGGGCTCCCCTTGAGATGTACCCGAAGACTTCAGCTGGTCCAGAACGCAGCCGCGCGGGCAGTTATGGGAGGCACTAGATACTCCCATGTAACACCACTCCTGCACGAGCTGCACTGGCTTCCTGTGGTCTTTCGGGTGCGTTTCAAGGTGTTGATTATCATCTTTAAAGCGCTCCATGGCACAGGACCTAGTTATTTGCGGGATCGTATCCTGCCCCATACATCCCTGCGGCCGATTCGCTCACACAGAGAGGGACTTCTCCGGGTGCTGTCCACTAGGCAGTGCCAGCGGGCGACGCCCAGGGGAAGGGCCTTCTCTGTGATGGGCCCGACTCTCTGGAACGACCTACCCCCGGATATTAGAACGACTACGGATCTCCGCGCCTTCCGCCAAAAAGTAAAAACTTATTTGTTTCATCAGGCCGGCTTGGCCTAATCTATGCTCCTCGCCTCAGTCTGTTTTGTCAAATTGTCTATTGGGTTTTAATGGGTGGTAATTTTAATGGTTTTTAAATTTTGTACAGGGTAGTTTAATTCGTTTTTTAAATTTGTGTGTATTGTTTGTTTTTAGTTGGTTTTTAATTTTCCTGTACACCGCCCCGAGTCCCTTCGGGGAGAGGGGGTGGTTTATAAATATAATAAATTATTAATTATTATTATTATTACTAGTTGCGTTCTAAAATGTTTGGATTGCAGCTTCAATCAGAAACATCTGCTACAGTTAGACCACCATGTTGGTTAGGGATTAAGGAAACCATAGAGGTTGTCATCAATTCGGGGAAGAGTGGTGTAGGTAATACTGAGCTACATAGAGCAGAATCTATTCATAACGCTACCCAATAAAGATATCATTATGCTGCTAGGGAGAATAGACCAAGGGCCCATGTTTATCACTGTATCTTCATGACAAATGGACAGGGGGAGTTCTATGCAAAACACTGAAGTATATTCGGATTTGGCAGTGAGATATATACTATAAAGGCCGTGAAGACCACTAGTGAAGGGAGGGAGAGGGGGAAGGGGGAAAAGCAGAAAAACAAAGAGATGTTAAGAGTAATCTGGTAAATAATAATTCTTTTCTGTAATAGTCACTCTCACAAGTTAGGTCAGTTCAATTTTGCCCTGCTTGTTCGCCCTTTCTATTAAACCCCCAACCCCAAACAAATCCTTGCAAATAATAACTGCTGGACAGATTGAATTGCAACAGCTAGACTTCACCTGTGCTTGCTTGTGTGTAGTTCAAAACTACTAGGAACAGGATGATATGGCTGCTGGGAAGGTGGGCGAGATCTAAGGGAAGGGGGAGGAAGGGACAACTAATCCAGGCTTGGGACCTGTTCATGATGCCAAAGCAAGGCCAAGGAACCTGGCAACCATTCAAGGTATGGAGTGATTAGTTATATAATTCAAGAGGGCAAAGCTCCAAGGTCTCCTTCCGACAACTCAACAAGAAGACAGCGTGACCTGGCATGCTCAAAGCCAACAGTTTTAGGACTATTAATAGTTTTCAAGAGGAACAAAGTAGACTCAAAGCAAAAAGGGGACATTGGTAATTTAGGAACTTTCACCTAGAGTGGCTCTATTCTAATGGTGATAATGAATGGTTGGCAGAGACAGAAACAGAATAAGAGATAGTAGAACTAAGCCTAACTTAGATAGTAGGCTAAGAGGCAGGGGTAAAATATCAGCGCCTGTACATCTCCCTTGTGAAATTTTCTCACATACCCATTTTAAAAGGGGAAGAAGCCCTTGAACTGACCTCAGCTAGGCCATCCATGCAGATTTATTGGAAGTGTTATGGAATTGGTTTGCTATTGTCATTGACGATTTCTCTTTTTACTTCCCAGTTATTGATTCTGAAATTATCAGGCGCTTGCCCTGTCCCAGGATTGACCTTATTTAGTCTCCAATGTTAGCCAAGGCCAACTCAGCTGGGTCCCACTACTACTACTACTACTAATAATAATAAATTCTATTTATAACCCGCTCTCTCCCCCCAAAGGGACTCGAGGCGGGGCACAGGAAAATTAAAAGCAATAGACACAAACAGAGTACAAAATTTAAAATCACAATTAAACATATCCTGTGCTAAAAACATCTATAAAAACTAAAAACTGTCCCTAAAACCCCTTAACACTATAAATTAATTAAAATTACCCTACTGGTTGAACCTGTTCTTTAATTTTAGATTGTCTTTAAAATTCCAGTTCTGCTTCAATCTGCCTTTTGAGATCCCTCATTCCTAACTGCTAAGACATATCCTCCACTGGGGATGTCAAAGAAGGCACTTGCAATCACTTATTTCCTATATTAATCAATGGAAAGAGAAGCAATATGGGGAGTTTTCACCAAGGGAACTCAATTAACATTAAGTGCCAATATTTCATGAAAGTCCACAGAGGTAAAATCTTCACAAATCCTATGTGAAATGTCCCATTTCTTCTTAAAAATAAAGCAAAACTCCTTTGCTTTATTTTAAACATGCAATGCCAATCTTGTAAGGATTTGAGATGAGAAAGGCATGTGCTCGAGAGTTCTCTTCTTTTACTATTAGTTATATTCACCCTGCACCAGAAACCACAGCTAAGAAATCACAGTGTCTCTGTGTTAAATATGAATCAAATTTGTATGGTTCCAATTTCACTGTAAACATAATGGCTGATGGCTTGCTAAACCAAAACTGCACAAGTCACATTTATAGCTTAAAATAATAACTGGGTTCACACAGCGCAGTGAGTTTAATTACTATGGTTTCTAACCAAAGGCTGGGGATGTTGCAAGAAGATAGACATTGAATGGTTTAGTTTACTCCTAATACTTACAAAGCTCTGTCATTTTCCATAACAATGGTAGGGCCTTTGGTTTATATAATGCAGGGGTTCCCAAACTTGGCAACTTGAAGACTTGTGGACTTCAACTCCCATAATTCTCTAGCCAACAGAGCTGGCTGGAGAATTCTGGGAGTTGAAGTCCACAAGTCTTCAAGTTGCCAAGTTTGGGAACCCCTGATATAATGGATTCTTTTAAAATCCTCAGCCTTTGGGAACCTTTAGCTTGTCAGAGACAGGGAATGTACTAATTCACTCATTCTACTATTTTCTGCATCAGGCTTTGAGCATTAAGTTTCATAATGAAGGAAGCCCTTCAGCCCACAGGAACGCAGTCCAGACAGGATGTGTTTTTATAACATTGGTGAGATGGACACTTCACACGTCACTAGGTCCATCATCCACCCATCCCTGCTATCATCTTGGCCATCAGTTGTAACAAAGAGCCATATATGTCAATATCAATATACAAAGTGCTGATAGCATGAATCTTTATCAATATTGTCCCTTGCCATCAACCACTCCCTCCCAAAAGATGCTGCTTGTATCCTGCCGTTTGAAAGGGGATCCAATGTTTTCTTTCACCCCTCTTTAAATAGACTTTGACTTTAAAAATAGAAGAGGACTTGGCAAGGGATCATCCACATGTGATATGCTGGAGGGGCAAATAGGGCGTGTGGTGTTTGGATGTCAGGATAAGTCAGGGCGGAGGGGGAGTGGCAGTTCCCAACCACAACAGAAAACACTATAAAAAGTGAATGCATAAAGTTTAACCCGCCTCCTGCCCCAATCCACAGCCTTATAAGCAACAACATTTTGTAGTTATTTTTAAAAACCCATCTCTGCCTAGCTGAACCAGTTCCCGACATATCAGCACAGGTCTTCCAATGTGACCAGAGATATGGTGAGCAAAGAAAGCACGAGGCTCCAGCAGAAAACCACTCCAGTCACATCTTTTAACTCATCCCTGTGCCCCATTGTATCCACAGGAGGAGAAAAAAGGCTTTAAATAATCAGGGTGGCTGGAAACCAGGCCATCTAAAGGAAGATTTTACACTTGGAAATGTTGTTAGTGTGCATGTGAGTTTCAGCTGAACAATTCCACATAGGGCCACAATTCAGGATAGGTTTCAACATACTGAATAATAGGATCTGAATTCAGAGCTTCTTTAGTTGGTAGTTGAGTAGATAGAAGCCCTGAGCTGACCCTGCAGGCTGACTTTAAAATCAATGGAGTGGAACCAAGTTACTACTTGAATGGGACACCACAAGGAGATCATAAGCCTGGGAAAAAAAAAACCCTGAAAGAATGAGAGTGGGTTGCTGGGGCAAGCAACAAAAAGCAAAGGATTTCTAATAACTACAGCAAAAAAAATTAAACAAAAACAAAATTATGGGATGTTCCATGCACATCACATCACAAAGTATTGGATTAACAATGTTTGCAGTGCTGTTGGTTTCAAAGAAGACTGGCCAAATTAATCAAGGTTAAAGTTGCCCATTGCAATACTTATATAAGATAGGAGCAGCACTATTACATAAATTTGTTCCTTGTGGGCTTTCCATTGGCATCCAGGAAACAAAACACAGATTGCCAATCTAGTAAAGCTATTTTTATGCTCTATATGCTCAGCACATCTGAATATTGATGCCAGCAACTTTCCTATTATACTGAGTAATTCTCACTCTTTGTGAGCTGCCTCTCTATGCAGACTTTCCAGGTAATTCCTGCCTGGACAACCAACTAACCCCTTCCACATATTTAACATATTAGCAGAGGGAATGTTTGGGTTTCTAAAAGTTACACTGCTTGAACTTTTAACATCTTGGCTTGAACACATAGGCACATTGCTAAGTGTACGTAACCGTCCAACTTTGCAGACAGAATCACATTTCATGAAGCAAATGCAAGCTTCAGATCTCAGCTGCCTTGTAGCACCGATGTCTGGGTGGGGCACAATATGAAGGGTAGCAAGTGGAAGGATATCTCACTTTTCTCACATCTGCTAATCCTTTCTTTCTATAATCCCACAATGGGGGAAAAATGGAATATTACAGGTTTAGAAGCACATTATGGTGAAAATGTATACAGTAGTTTTGCTTCCAAGTATCATAATGCTTACCACTGTTGGCTTCATTATGCCACAACTGTGATGTTTACTCCTAATCTTTTAAGTAGGATAACAACATGGATAAGGCTATTATTCTGGGAATAAAATGGGGATACTTTCAACTACAATTTACCCAAATCTCATTTTTGCACTAGGCTAATTGTGGTTTTTGTCTCAAGCTTTCCAATTCTCTGGGCAGAAAAAAAATGTCTGAGCCTGTCTCACAGGATGCTTCCATCCAATCACATAATTTCCTTCCAGATCATCCTTAAAAATTACATTCTGCTAGAAGATATTTTCGGTGTCAATATGTTATGCATTCAAAATAATCTGATTTTATTAATTATGGCATTTTGTTCCTCTTTTCATGCTTATTTTCTGATAGCTACAATTCTGGCCTATCTGTTGATTAAGTGCAAATGTAGAATATCTTGGAGAAAATCACAAGATGCCCCAATTGCATTAAGTTTGCAGATTTATCTGGAGACAAACAAGAGACAGAGGCCACATATTCTTTCGTCATCCATTCTGACTATCATCTTCTTCTGTGATGCAGTGTACTGTAGTAGGCTAAGCTGCCTTTCATTTCCCAGAAGAAATGAGAGGCAGCTTAGTCCAATCAGCCCCCTCCTTAATAGTTTTAATAGTATATGCTGGAAGTAGATAGTGGGCTTCAGTCTGGCAAGATTCTATCTGTAGGCATGGAACAATTTAAAAAATCTCCTTGTAAGAATCACCATGTGTCTTTCTTGGTTTTGGGGGACTGACATCTGCTTAAGCCACACAAAGTGCTCAGAAGAAGATCAGTTTGCAAGTGGGACATGCAGGCTTGGTAAGGGTAGCTCCTGAGGGTCAACCTCATTTGCCTCCAAAGCCCCTGACTTGAAAACAGTGGATTAGCTGTTTCTTCTTTATTCCCCTTGAGGCAGATCAGCATCATTTACTGTTGGAAACAGGATGCTGGACTAGTTAGAGCTCAGTCTAATTCAGCAGATCTTCTTTTATGTTTTCGGGTCAGCAGGGACTACAAGGTCATCTATTCTGGCTCCCCATCCAAAAGGCAGAGCTGTAAGCTGGTATTAGGAAAGGTCAACCTTCTGCAACTGAAGCCTCATAGGTGCATTTCCAAAAATGCAAAGGGACTTTGGGACTTTTGGGTAGAACCAATGTTATCTGAAGAGCATCAGACTTAGAAAACTTGGTCCAAGTCTTTGCAATTTTATCTTGGCTTGCAGCAAAAGCTGGCAGCACATTTCTTGATGTGGTTGTGAGCATATTTTTCTAAACTCTAGATCAGTGTGACAAATATCCAGACCGTACTAGATGGAAGCAAAAATATATAGAGACCAGTAATTTTGGTGTTGTCTAGTTGCAGTCCATTTTCTGCAGTCTGTTAGCTTCACTAGTAGAAAAATGAAGAATTCTAATGGTTTCCTAGTTCTCTGTCCCCAGCATTTGAATTTGGATTTAAACTGCTTCTGAATCCCAATGAATGTAACAAATACTCAATAGCAATAATTCTATCCTCTCTTCAAGTCTTTTCAAGATATCTCAGCTGGAGGCTGCTACCACCACATTTTATGTCAGTAAGCTCCATAAATCATTGTGTGAGGAGGTACAGTTTCTCTGTACTGAAGAAGATATGAGAGTACTTAAGAAATGAAATACAGAAAATTGCTGCCAAAAATAACATTATAGATATGACTGTCTTCTGTCTTTATGTTCAATTCCTAATTGTTTCAATTTTTATCCCCTTTTAAAATATGTACTGTTACATTTCTAGATGGTGTCTCGAAAGGTAGGCAATATCTGGCTTGTGTTAGCAAATTATTATGATTAAATATTACATTCGTATTTTTCTGAGTAACATCTTACTTTTTCTTTCATTTAAGTAAGGAGAATAAACCACAATTCAGTTGTATTTCCTAATTTATAATTGTCAATAAAAATATGAGTGAAGAATTATAATTTAAAAGTTTAATTTAATACAGCCAACTTTAAGACCCAATAATCTAGTATGTTTTAAACCACAATTTCTAAATCAAGTAAAATAAAATATCAAGAATTTTGTTGTTCCCTCTCCTAGCACTGAAGACAAAAATAGGGAAAGCCCAAGAGTTCATTGCTTAGTTCAGATTTGCAATGATTACCACATGCAATGCAAAATGCTAACTTTCTGCTGAGCACAAATGAGCCTATTTCAAAGAAACTGTAGCACAGTCATATACAAGTGATGTTCACTCCAGCTTGATTCTTCTCTATGTGATTCTTGAAACCTGAGTTTGACAGCTGATATCTATTACCCTCACCCATACTCTCAGAATCCCTTGCAGGAGGTCAAGATTGTTGGGAAAGTGCAAAACCACAAATCCCCTGATAAGGAAGGAAGAAGCCTTTCAGAACAAGCTGGATAAAAGACTTGTTAACTGCGGGTAGTAGTTGACAGCTGGCAGCTGATGGAGCAATAGATAGTGAGAGAAAGAGTGGAAGTTTGTGCCAGGAGGAATAAGCCCAAAAGTTTCCTTAATTTATTCTCACTCTTTTGGTTTGATACCTGACCTCTATGATTTGGACCTTAAGCACCAACCTGCTGCGCTTTTGCAGAAGACGACAAATAGGGGAACAAACTGTAGGGAGAGAAAACAGAAGAAGCGAAAGTTGAAACGTTGCTCTGAGAAACTAGAGGCTCTGCTATTTATCTGCAGAGCCAGAAGGATTAGTGAAAGCAGCCATAATTCTGTCTCCAAGCTCCATTTGTGCGGCAGGGACAATTTGTTCACAGAGATTGTGTAAGAAAGACATGACGAGAGGAGAACAGGTGCCCAGGAAGCAGAAAAAGTGGCTAGGGAAAAACAAGAAAATGGATCCATCTTTCAAAGTACAGAGAAACACTATTGCAGAAGAAAGCATGCAAGGTTTATATTGTATACCAAAGCTCCCCATTATTTTCTTGCTTCATATACACAGGTACTGTGCCAAAAGCTGAACCCTTCACGCTGTTTATATCCTGCAAATCAACACAACTGACACATTTTGCAGATTTTATTCAGTATCTATAGAAACAAATAAGACTCATCTATTTAGTCAGTAGTTTGGTTATCTGAATTTATTTTTGAACTAATATTTATTTTTGAACTAATATTTGACCTCCCGGAGTTCAAAGGTAATTTCCCCATTAGGAATGTCCTTAAAGCTAACAAAAATTATTTATAAAAATGTTATTCAGAATTTTACATAAAGCAAAAACCATCTATAGAGAGATAGAAAAGAAAGAAAAGGTTCAAAACCAGAAAAAAGTTATTTAAGAAAATGACTTCTGAACTTCTTTTCAACAGATATTGATAAACCCATCATCTTTGCTCTCTTATAAATCTTCCCGTTTATTAATTGGGTTTTTAGGGGTTTAGCTTTTTAGTATTGTGGGTTTTTAGCGCAGGGATAAATTGTTTAATTTTCTATTTTATCTATTTATGTATTTTTATGTTTGTATTTTTTAATTCCCCTGTGCACTGCTCCGAGTCCCTTTGGGGAGAGGAAGCGGTCTATAAATTAAATATTATTATTATTATTATTATTCCATATCTTCCATAAAAATATTCTCATATTTTTCAATTATTTAATCCATAGATTATTATTTCTCTTTTTTCTTTCTTTAGCAAAAACCACAAAAGGTTTCCATACGCTAAAAAAACAACAATCCATTGTTATCTCTTTGACCAACAAGTCAATTTTGCCACTTCTGCTAATTATGAGTTTCATGATCCATTCCTCCCTTCAATTTATTTATTTATTCGATTTGTAAACCGCACCAATCTCCGTCAGGACGGACTCTGGGCGGTGCACAGGACATTAAAAAACAATAAATAAATAACAAATATACAAAAGTTAAAAAGAAATTAAATGACAAACCTGTGCTAAAATTCTAATTTAGCTGAGGCTCTCTCGTTCCTAGATCTAAATTCTATGCTAGTCCAGCTTGCTGAAAGAGATGTGTCTTAAGTGAGCGGCGGAAGAGGGGAAGGTCCGTGATAGTACGAATACTATTCAATACTCTTCCATCTTTGTGCATATAATAATCTTGCTGCCAAAGCTAATAAAAATCCCTACATTTGGGTCCTTATATTCAAATTCCGTATTCTGGAATATTTTGCAAAAGAACAATCACCACACAAATTTGCAAAGATGAATGTAACTGAATATATTTCAGCACTTAAAAGTATTCTAAATACTGCCCAGGAGAAGTGGAATTAAATGGAAGTAGAATGGCAAATGTATTCTTTGAACTATAGTTTTTTTTTAAATTTATGAATATATCATGCAGAGCCCAGAAATCTTGATCTGCTTCTGAACTTCATCAGGCTTTACTATGCATAATGTCTTTTAAATAATAAAAAGAAGAAGAAAATATACATGATAGAAACACATAGAAGCTAAGGGGAGACATGATAGCAATGTTCCAATATTTTAGGGGCTGCCAGACAGAGGAGGGGATCAAGCTATTTTCCAAAGCACCAGAAGTCCAGACAAGGAAATAATAAAACAAGATTCAACCTGGAAATAAGGAGAAATTTTCTGACAGTGAGAGCAATCAACCAATGGAACAAGTTGTGGGAGCTTCATCACTGAAAGTTTTCAAGAAGAGACTGGACTGCCATCTGTCAGAAATGGTATAGGGTCTCCCACTTGGGCAGGGAGTTGGACTAGATGACCCATAAGGTTCCTTCCAACTCTGTTAATCTGTTAATCGTTGGATTTTAGCATATGTGAACAAATAATAAAAGGCTAAATCACATAAGGCTGTTCCCATGAGGCTTCTAGCCTTGTAGCTAAAAGTTCCCAGTACTTCTAGCCTTGGCTTTTCTTGCATGACCAATTTTGAAACCACAGTACTCAGTTTTAAAGTTGATGACAAAACTATAAAGTCACATTCCTTTGTCTGAAGAGGTGTCATGATATGAAGATGCATAGAATGAAAACTGTAAGCTGTCATTAGTTAGTGGTTGGTTTTCCTACGTGGTTTGTTTAACAAAGCACAATTGTCCAGGCTCACATCTGTGCTAAACTAAGTTGGGCAACACTTTCCAGGATATGTCCTGTCTGGCCGCTCTCAAAGGGTTAGATTAGGTAATCATACCTCCTAGGCCCTTATTCTTAGCACTGGTACACCACAGGGTTGCGTGTTGAGTCCATCACTCTATACTCTTTATATACATGACTGCATTCCCACTCACTCCAATAATACCATTATTAAATTTGCAGATGATACAACAGTGGTAGGACTCATCTCTGGGGGGAGGCGGGATGAGTCTGCCTATCAAGATGAGGTGGACTGGTTGCTTTCATGGTGTGGAGATAATAACTTGGTTCTTACCACCAATAAAACCAAGGAGCTTATAGTGGATTACAGAAGGAATAGATCAGACATCCAGCTCTTGCTTATCAATGGAGACCAAGTGGATCAAGTGGCCACTTTTAAGTTTCTGGGTGTTATCATAAAAGAAGACGTGACCTCACATTGCAGCAGAGATTATACTACCTGAGACTTCTCAGGAAACAACAACTGAATGAAAAAATCTTCTACCACTGCACCAGAGAGCATATTTTAACTTACTGCGTCGGTGTATGGTTTGCCAATTGCACAGTGGCAGATAGGACAGCACTCCAGAGGGTTAATGTCATTGCCCAGAGGATCATTGGTTGCCCTCTCCCCTCTTTGGAAGAGCTTTATAGCTGTGTTAAGAAAGTTCAAAACATTCTTAAGGATCCATTTCATCCTGGGCACCCTTTTTTTGAACTATTACCATCTGGCAGAAGGTACAGGATAATAAAAACAAGGACAAATAGGCTGAAAAACAGCTTCTATCCCAGGGCAGTAACTATATTGAATTCTACTGAAATGTAAAATAGTTTGTACGAATCCACTAATCTCAAAAACTACTTCACCGATTTACACCAAACTTCCACACAATGTTCACAAGGACTTCCGATAATAGAATACCTACTCATTTTGTGCCTAGCACACGTGTGTCATGTGCAAGGTACACAAATGTAAAATGTACCCACTGATCAGGTTTTCACCTCCCTGTAACTCCTCCCACCAACAGTCATTTCCTCAGAAACCTATGGAGGCCTCTTAGGGCCAAAAAGGCACTGGGATAGCAAACTCCCAGGTGGCCCAGAGAGAGAGAGAGGAGGGGGGGGGGAAATACAGTTTAATAAAAGAGGGACTAGGGGAGACAGGATAGCAGCGTTCCAATATCTCAGGGGTTGCCACAAAGAAGAAGTCAAGCTATTCTCCAAAGCACCCGAGGGCAGAACAAGAAGCAATGGGTGGAAACTAATCAAGGAGAGAAGCAACTTAGAACTGAGGAGAAATTTCCTGACAGTTAGAACAATTAACCAGTGGAACAGCTTGCCTCCAGAAGTTGTGAATGCCCCAACACTGCAAGTCTTCAAGATGTTGGATAGCCATTTGTCTGAAATGGTATAGGGCAGTGATGGCTAACCTTTTTTGGCTCGCGTGCCAAAAGCAGGGGGATTGCAGGGATGATGTGCACAGCTGTGCCATCCATGGCATGGGTCCTGGCTATCTGCGAGACCGCCTCCTACCACATACCTCCCTTCGACCTGTCCGCTCCCACAGAGAGGACCTCCTCAGGGTGCCATCTACCGGTCAATGCCAGCTGGCGACCCCCAGGGGGAGGGCCTTCTCTGTGGCTGGTCCGGCCCTCTGGAACAACCTGCCCCCCGACCTCGGCACCATCACGGACCTACGCCTCTTCCGCCGGGCGCTTAAAACACACTTTTTCAATCTGGCTGGCTTGGCATAGATTAATGATTAATTTTAAATATAACATTTTAATAGTTTCTAATTATTTTTAGCACAGATTTACTAATTTAATTCTATTTTATACTGTGATTATGTGTATGGGTGTTTTTATTCTTTCTGTGCACTGCCCTGAGTCCCACTTGAGAGATAGGGCGGTATAGAAATCTGATAAATAAATAAATAAATAAATGAATAAATGCTATGTGCATGACCCCCTGCATTTGGCATGCTTTTTACATCCTTCCCAGGCTCCAGAGGCTTTATAGGAGCCTGGGGAGGGTGAAAACAGCCTTCCCCCACCTCCAGAGGGCAAAAAACGGCCTCAAAAGAAGGCCTAAATCAGCTGGCCAGGGCACACATGCACACTGAAGCTGACAGGGCAATGCCTTGCGTGGCCTAATAAATGGTTCCATGTGCCACCTGTGGCACCTGTGCCATAGGTTCGCCATCATGGGTATAGGGCTTCCTGCCTAGGCAGGGAGTTGGACTAGATGACCTCCAAGGTCCCTTCCAACTCTGCTATTGTATTATTGTATTACAGTAGGTAGGTAGGTAGAGGGATAGATAGAGAGGGAGTAATAACGTAGGTAGGTGGATAGATAGATAGGGAGAAACACAGTAGGTAGGTAGGTAGATAGAGTGATAGATAGAGAGGGAGTAATACAATAGGTAGGTAGGTAGGTAGGTAGGTAGGTAGGTAGGTAGGTAGAGGGAGAAAGAAAGAAATATAGTAGGTAGGTAGGTAGGGGGATAGATAGGGAGAAATACAGTAGGTAGGTAGGGGGATAGATAGGGAGAAATACAGTAGGTAGGTAGGTAGAGGGATAGATAGAGAGGGAGAAATACAGTAGGTAGGTAGGTATGTAGGTAGAGGGAGAAAGCAAGAAATACAGTGGGTAGGTAAGTAGAGGGATAGAGAGGGGGGAAATACAGTAGGTAGGTAGGTAGATAGAGGGAGAAAGGAAGAAATACAGTAGGTAGGTAGGTTATGTGGTGGTTATGTGTATGTGTGCAGGTGTAGATCTACACACAGATTGGTTGGCCATTTAACCAGACTGGGCCACAGCAAAGCGTGGCCGGGTATAGCTAGTAGTGTAATATTAATGCAGTATCAGGGGATTTCAATTCAATTGTATAGAATGTGAAGGATGTGTGTTTTTGTTTTATTTTTATAGTTTTCTTATATATGATGTACACTGAAGATGGCATTTAATTTCATTGTACAAGGTGCAATGACAATAAAGTAAAATAAATATTTGGGTTTTTTAGGAGATGGCCTGCTTAAGACCATAGACTTGTGTCCACTCATACAGTGAGAGGCACAGCCAAATCAATTAGAATGCTGAACTAGTGAATTTTGACCTGTTCAACAAACCATAGTTAAATAAATCATAGCATGGTACCTGAAGCCATTCTTGCATGCAGATGAAATATTGTTGTATTATACTAGAAACTCTAAGGTGGATTTATTATATAGGTAAGAAGGGTGGGTGATGTTTTTTAATTTTCCTGTGCGCCACCCTGGGTCCTTTTTTGGAGAAGGTGCGGGGTATAAATTTGAATAAAATAAATACAAATAAATATCTTTGGAAAGTTTTACCTTTCTCATTCTCAACCTCTATCATGTGTAAGAAATAACCACAAATGAAAAGTAAAATGTGGTGGAATTTAGAGCTGAGTTGATGGGAAGGAAGCAGCTGAAAAGAGATACTCCCTAAATCTTCACAGTCTATCTACTGGTTATGTGGTGAGCGCTTTAGTCTAGATTCCCTTCTATAGACGAGCTGCAATGAAGATATCATTCTGATCAGCTCCTTGTATCATTTCTTACACCTGACATAAAATGACTCTTGAGTCTTGTAGAACACAATGCAAAATAAGGTAACAAAGTATGGAGACATTAAATTATAGAGAAAAGAAAGATAGTTCTGCTACATTATTTACCCCCAAATGTTTACAATTTCCTACTTTTATCATTTAGAAGGGATAGTGACTTACTTATAGTATAAATTTCAAATATTATTTTAGAGTGTGCTATAACAAAAAGAAAACAAGAAATGGGAAATGAAAGGTAAGTTTATTCTATGAAAAGTAAGTTTTTAAAAAATCCATAATGTAAGTTACCTAGACTCAATAGTGGCATCAATGGGATTCAGAAGCATTCTAGATGAGACACAGAATAACTGCATGAAATTTCAAGTCTTTCAAACTTACTGTACATGATAAATTTAGTAACAGATTATTTGTAAATATTCAGCTGTCATTGTCAGTGTATGGGGAGTATTATTTTGTATTATGTGGATCCTAATTCTTATAATAACTGGTGAAATTAAAAAAAAAGAAGAAGGATGAGAATCTCTGCTCTAATCCTTCATAGATCCATATTAAATGATAGTATGAGTTGGCTTCTCTTCATGGTACTTTCCTCAGACTCATCAATTTCCTCCTTTTGCCTCTCCAAAATATGTATAGTCCTCATTCAATTCCTCCCCCTGTTCTACTTCAGCCTCTTTTTGAGTTTCATTATTTAATTGTACTAAGATGGGGCCAGGAGTAGATGGCCCTCCATCACTGGAGGACATGTTGTCTTCTTCTTCCTCTGCAGGATAGAAGTGTCGGGCAGCTGACAGAAAATCATCTCCCACATCAAGAAGAATAAAGCGGTCCTGAAATTACAATATAAATACATTTAAGCACAGCGAACATGAAAAAGTACATTAAAAATATGATAAGAAATTACTTAAATCACAAAAAATCCCAATTAGCAGTAAACCATAGATTGCATTACATTTCCATCTTATAAAACTGTGTGGTATAGTAAATATGAGGAGGTAAAGATTTTGAAATTGTTCTGTGGTGACAGGGCTTCCAAACATTTTGTTAAACGTAGGATTAGTTTTGCCAGTTTTCATTATTTGACTTTTTAAAATACTGTTCATGGTGATTCCTCCAGATTTTTGGTGTGAATAGGGAACAAAAAAGGCTTAAAGGAACTCATTTTAGAATCCAGAAAATTCAAAATCCTTCCTGGTGCAAGTCTAAGAAAATTTACATTTCAGAGGGATTGAAGAATTCCATTTAAATCTTAAATTTAAAGGAAGAGTATTAAAATTTTTAATTTGGTCATAAACAGAAGGAAACGACTTTTGATTTTGAAACGTGGTCTAGTTATCTGCAGAATAAGGGAAGAAGTGGCTGGGAGTGATCTTATTACCACTTTACAATAAAAGCACAACGATAAACAAATAACATAAATTCAATGAAGGTGACATTTCTCTGACATAAAAAGGTATTATTACATTTGCAAAGATTGAAATGACAGACCCACATTTGTAGAAGAGAATTAAACAGAGCAGCAAAGATTATTTTCCTCCCTTTCTGGAGGCCCATATTAAGGCCTTACAGGGCAGATACCTTTTCAATGAATTGTCTAGGAAGAACCAGAAAAGTATGGAAGCCAAACAGGCTTTGAAGAGTTTTAAAGAAACTTTTCTGGGCTTCTGCTTGAAGCCTCCACAACCTTATTTTTAGCAACTTCCAGTTCCCTCCCTATATGGCTTGTTAGGAATGGCACAACTACGACAACTATCTCATTAGTATTGCCGGAAAAGGAAGGATTTATCCTTCTCAACAAATAATGCTCATTTCCTGCTTCTAGATGGCAGCAAAGAGATGTAAAAAAATCCAAACTCTTTGCTGCTCTGTCTTAGTTTTGTTCATAGTTTTGAAGCATGAATCTTGTGGCCTAAATTCAGGAGTGCCTGTGGAAAGTCTGCATGAAAAAGGTCAAGATGGAAGACCTTATTTTCATTGGAGGACGACCTTATTGTCAAACAGCTGCTCCTTTTTACAAGTGCTGCTGTAAAGATATGTGGGAATGATCTTGAGAGACAGAAAGGACAGCCACAGACTGGACAGCCAGGTGTGTAGGAGATGTATCAACCCCATAGAAGGAGGGAGCATGTGGAAATATTTCAGAAAGAACCATTCCCAGTTTTCTGGAGAGTAAAAGGAAAGGAGGGAGAAATACTTTCAGACTTACCCAATTCTGTTAATGTAACCTTACAATAATGACACAGTTAGTATTTTAATTATGCTTCCGGTCAGAATGGCCTTGCAGACTAACAGTTGCACAGGCAATGTATATTAAAAAAAGGCACAGAGCTTCAGTTGTAAGTCCCAGCCACCATCTTGTTTTCTTTGACTTTCTCAGAAACATATCCGCCTATTTCAGCATCCTGAGAGCAGGACAATGGCAATGAATTATATAAGTAGAATTCCTCTCAATCCCATCACCCGATGTTTGTCTTTTTCTTCCTTTTGATACCTCATCTTTTTCTATCAAAAAGGGTGTCTAAACATAGTATAGTATAGTATAGTATAGTATAGTATAGTATAGTATAGTATAGTACAGTACAGTACAGTACCGTATTATATTATATTATATTATATTATATTATATATTATATTATATTATATAGTATATTTGTGTTCCACAAATGCTGATTTCAGTTAGATTGATGATGGTTTAAGGATTAATTCTTACTGCTGTTCATATAACTTCCTGGAGGTGACAGAATAGTAACAAATCTTGTTAAAGTTGCCACAAATATCTTCTAATACTTGTCCACTTTAAAATGGATTGCTTTTGCCTCAGGCCAGCTTTTAAAATCTTTTTTTCTTTTTCCAGGCCGTGAACCACAAAGTACATTAGAAGGAATCAACTTACATTGGCTCCACATTAGGTTAACCATTGTGGGAAGACCTACATCAAATTTCAGTTAATTAGGAGAGATGCAGCTGCTGTTCTCACCCTCCAAAATAGTTTCCATGATGCTCTGAGTAATATCCAGAGCTTCTTCTGACATGGCACTGTATAACCAATTTCGTTGTATTTAAGTACAATGACAATAAAGATTATACTTATAGACAGTGTATTCTCTACAGTTTCCTCCCTACTCACCAGGACAAAGAGATATCTCTCTGGTGGACCACCATGGTGATGACCAAAAATTGATGTCTGTTCAGCTAGGATAGTGTGGAGTCTGCGGGCCTCTTGAGGATTGTGGAGAGATTCATAGGAAGTACAGGAAGTTACAGTGAGTAGGCCATCTGCTTCAGCTTTGAATCCTACATTGAGAAAATATCATTAACCTTCATGTTTCATTCATAGCAATTCACTAAATGATCTTCTACTGTATTTATGTGCACTGCCAGAAAATTCAACATTAAAATACACGTTCCAACAAATATACAAAGATATTTCGCCAAATTTCAGATTGCAATTTAGTCATTCTTGAACATATAAAAAGCTTTTATCTGACAGCAAGGGATCCTCTATAATCAATGTGCTATAAAAGAAAAGGCTTTGTACAGCATAATCATCATCTAACTGTAACTACCATAAAACAAGCTACAGAAGATCTTAAAGTTCAGATAGGTATAGCATACAGCAAGGGACATCACTCAAATCATCAATTACACAAAAAATGAGGCCTGTCATCCTCCCATTTGTATTAAAATCAAAAACAGTTTTCAATGTTATTCCTGAACCCAGGTACAGAGAGGAAGGGTTGAGGAGAATGGCATTTGTGGTTTGAAAAGGTCCAAAAAATCTCTACCTTAAATTTTCAGTTGCTCAGTGTTGTTCAGTGATAGTGCAAGCAAAAAGGCCTGATAGTAAGTGTTTAGACTAGGATATAATCTTATAGCCCTGTGTAGCTTAAATTTCTACAATTCCATCTTCCATTTGTAACAAATCTTACAGAACCCAAGAATTAAACTACTGAAGCATGGATTCCCCCCAAATTCAATGGGAAAGCCAGTTTTATGTATTGGCTAAAGCAGAGGTGGTATTCAGCCAGTTCTGACAGGTTCTGGAGGACCAGTAGCAGAAATTTTGAGTAGTTCTGTCTCCCAGCTGATCTTCTTTTGTTGCCCTGAACAGCAGAACGGAGCTGGAAAGCAGGTTAGTGGGGTTGGGAAGGAATGGGGATTTTGCAGTAACCTTCCCCCAGGAGTAGGGAGGGAATCGGGATTTTGCAGTATCCTTCCCCTGCCACGCCCACAGAACCACTAATAATTTTTTTTGAATCCCACCACTGGGTTAAAACATTAGGTGGCAAAAGCATCAGGAAACCATGAGTTCTAGTCCAGTCTTAAGCCTGAAGCCAGCTGGCTGACTTTGGGCCAGTCCTTTCAGCCACAGGAAGAGGACAATGGCAAACCATTTAAGAAAGACATTGCTAAGAACGCCGAAGAGACTAGTCCAGGAGTTGCCAGGAGCCAAGCCTGATTTCAAGATAGGCACAGATACAGACATAAGGCAACGTACACAGAACCCCTACAGTAATTTCTGGTCAGGCAGCCGAAATTTAGCATCAGTCTAAACCCTGAGGAGATTCCCCCCCCCCCCAGCCCTAACTACTAGCTTAATATTGTTCTTTTAGATCAATTTAAATGCACCCAGAGACAAAGAGAAAGAACTAGGTAGAGAGACAGACAAAGTTTGCTTAAAGATTATCACTTTTGTATCACTAATGTTCTGTCTCTTGATCAGGGATTCCAAGATTTGTTTTTTTAATTAACTATCTTTAATATTTTGTGGTCTGGAATAATTTGAAAATTCCTGTTTCAATTTCTAAAGCCTACTAAACCTTGCAATATCATATAATAAGGGAAAATGCCATATAGACTATTTAATTCTCAAGATTTTTTTAAATAATAAATTTTGTTGGATTAAAGCCCTTCAGATGGCCAAAATACCTAGAAGCATTCTTTCCATAGTTTTTTTAAAAAATTTGTCAGCCAATTATTTTCAATGGACAATGGAAGATTGGAAGATTTAATTCTCTGAATCTAGGATGTACTTGCTGATATTAGTTAACATCTTGCAATAGCTCAGCCAATGGAAGGGTGAAACACTTTATCTTATTCTTACTGGGTATTTTATGTTTAAATCTGAAACAACAATCTGAAACTACAGAAACGGTATCTGAGGTCCTGCCTATAATTTTTAATGTTTCCTTTAGAATAAAAGATTATGCAATCTTCTTCTTATATGAATAAAAATTTATATAGAGGAGGGAGAAATGCGGTAGGTAAGTGGGTAGGTTGGTAGGTAGGTAGGTAGAGGGATAGAGAGAGAGGGGGAGAAATACAGTAGGTAGGTAGGTAGAGGGATAGAGAGAGGGGGGAGAAATACAGTAGGTAGGTAGATTGGGGGTTATACGGTGGTTGTGTGTACGTGTTTGTGTGTGCAGTTGTAGATCTACACACAGATTGGTTGGCCATTTAACCAGACTGGGCCTCAGCAACGTGTGGCCGGGAAAGGCTAGTATTTAAATAAATTAACTTGACAGAAAAAACGTTTACTATCAGGACACTTACCTAAGACTTCCAAGACATGTTTCCATCGATCCTTTACCTTTCGACGGATCTGTCGATGGGCAATGATGTCAAAGCTCAAACGTCGGTATCCCTTTATCAGAAAAAGGAGAACAGGGGGAAAAAAAGAATCCCCAAACTATACAGATCAGCAAAATACAAGCTCTTATAGAGGGCAAGGCATATGCATGCGAGGGGCTGGATTTTACAGAGAATGAAAGCAGAGACCTCCAACCTTGTGGAACCAGAGAAAACATTAATATTTTGGGAATAGATTATTATATATGGTGAAAATTAATTGTTGCGTAGGGTGTATGTCCATTCACAACATGGCTACCACAATGGTTGAACCCAGTCTCTCTCATATATATATATATATATATATATAAAATTGTGGCCAACTGATGAGAGCTAATAAGCTCGAAATAGATCTATCTTGGTCTCTCAAATTTAAATTTATTGATCAGCTCATAAAACTAACACTCATATCTAAAAACTTTACACAACGTAATTCATGATTCTCTGTCTTAGATGGTCTCTGCTGATGAGCCGAAAGGCAGAGAGGGAAACAGTATGTCTCCTCCCTTAATGGGGCCCTAACAGGAAGTTGTGAAAACAATTATCTATACTAAATACTCCTGTCTTAGCTGATGCAATGGGTAGAGCCAGTTAGGCTGTAGTGCTAGGCTTCTGCCTTGGATGCATTGCAGCCCCAGTTCGAATCCCAATGGGGTGTGGCCAACTGATGAGAGCTAATAAGCTTGAAATAGATCTATCTTGGTCTCTCAAATTTACATTTATTGATCAGCTCATAAACCTAACACACACACATGTTAGTTTTATGAGCTGATCAATAAATAAATCAGAGAGACCAGGATAGATCTATTTCAGGCTTATTAGCTCTCATCAGCTGGCCATACCCTTTACAGGGGCTCAAACCGGGGCTGTATTGCATATCAGGCAGGAGCCTAGCAATTCAGCCAAGCCGGCTCTCCCTTATTGCATCAGCTGAGACAGGGGTATTTAGTATAGGTAATTGTTTTCACAACATCCTGTTAGGGCCCCATTAAGGGAGGAGACATACTGTTTCCTTTTCTGCCTTTCGGCTCATCACCAGAGACCATCTAGACAGAAAGCCAAGAGTTCCGTTGTGTAAATTTTTTTTAGATATGTGTGTTAGTTTTATGAGCTGATCAATAAATAAATCAGAGAGACCACGATAGATCTATTTCGAGCTTATTAACTCTCATCAGCTGGCCATACCCTTTACTGGGACTCGAACTGGGGCTGTATTGCATATCAGGCAGGAGCCTAGCAATTCAGCCAAGCGGGCTCTCCCTTATTGCATCAGCTGAGACAGGGGTATTTAGTATAGGTAATTGTATTTAGTATAGGTATATTTTCACTTTATTGCGGTCATGGACCAGTTCTAGACAAACAATCACACAAAGATATACAACCGAGCCCCACTGAAAAGTGGGAGACAATAGGCAAAATAGATGATAAAGGCCATTCTGTCGACCATACCATCTATCCGTTGTGAAAATTTAAAGCTATGCTTTGAGGACTTTGGTCAGTTAAAATTGTGCATAAATGGTAGATACCATATAAGAGTTTACATGAAATCTGCATATCGGCACCTTATTTCATTGTAATTTTATTACAATATTATTACAATGACAATAAAGATTATTATTATTATTATGCAACCACCAAGTGGTACACTGTAAACAGTCAGTATGACTGGCCTCAGCCAGTGGGACCAACTCGACCATTCCCACGGTTCGTATATGCCAGGACTGCAGCAAAAAATTTTTGCAACCTTTAGTGTGATCTTAAAGTATCCTGGAGTAAAAGACAAAGACTAAGATTTCCGGTTAGTCCAGGGAATCTTTGGCAGATGGGGGAAATAAGTTGTAGTCTTTCCTCCCGGTAGTAGGGGCATGTAAATACAATGTGAACTAACGATTCCGGGGATCGGCCGTCACATGAACAGTGGGTGGGCTTTACACCCCCAGAAAGTCTGCTATCTAGGGCATTCGAGGGGATCACGTTAAAGCGTGCCTTTAGAAATGCCAGCCTGTATTTAATGAAGGATAGCTCAGAGAGATATTTGGGGGGTGGGTGGGGGGTAACCCAGTCATAAAACACCATTGACCAGAAGTTAACCAGTGAAGTTGATCCTTGCAACTGTTTTAAGTCTAAGTCTAAGAATAGTTTTGGACCTATATATATTCCTTGTCTTTCTGGGAATTAGGATTATTCTGGGAGTTGAAGTCCACAAGTCTTAAAGATCCAGATGTTAGCCACAACCATATAACACACATAAAGTGCCCTTTATTACATGGCTATGGGTCAACATCTTTCTTCCCTTATTCCCACACACACACTTCTTCTCCCAGATACCCCTGCAATGAGATCTCCGCAGTCCAGATCTGTCTGGACCACTTTAGAGTGTAATACAACTTAAGCTTAGTTTATTATTTTTATATTCTATTTTATGAGAAAATACTTTTTCTGTTTAGGTAAAGTTGCAGTACTCAGGTGAAATCAAGGCCAATTTGGTGGAAAAAGTTTAACACCCGCCTTCAATTGTAGCACTGCATAGCATGTTATTTAGCTATAGTTTCAGTGCTCTTAGGATGAGGAGAAATTAAAATGACATTTCTAATTTTTATGAGCTCTAGAAGTCTTGGGCAAAGCAGTTCATGGAATGACAGCATGACAAACCCAGCCATAACTAGATGTAGCCACAAGCATTTTCAGAATGATCTCAGAAAGACCAATTTATGCATTTACAACCCCCCTTTTTTTCTTGGCTCAAGGCAGCAATAGCATTTTTGTTTATGATCATTCTTGACACACACTTCACCACTTTCACACGGAGAAAACAACACAAGAAACTATTCACTATATCTGTCAACCTATCAAGCTACATGTGGTTGAATTCCACATCATTAAATTCAACTTCATATGAAAGAAAGAACTCCAACTGTGTGGGCCACTTACCTCTGACCCACGACGCATTTTTGACCTTTTCTCTAGCAGCTTGTGAAGCTCATGATCATCTCCCCGCTCCACATGAGCGGAGTCTGCTGGTTCATTCCACAAATTAGCTGCCTCTGACTGCCGCCATTTCTGTAACTTATTGAAATACTGAAAGGTGTCACTGCAATAGAAGATGGAAGAGATTCAAGGTTTTGTTTTAGACTGCAGTGTGAGGGCAATCCATAGCAATGCACTGTGATGGAGTTATTGAAACTGGCCTAGCCTAGTCTTTTCCATGGTGTATCATTTATTTCACCCAAAATATTTAAAGGCCTTGCACAGACTTTTCAGAAGTTCCAGGGCTTTGTGGGTTCAGATATATTCAAAATATATCTGAACCCAAGATATGTTCATATATTCTTGATATGTCTTGGCATTGGGTCTCAGACATGGCTGCTGAATTGTGATTCAAAGACTGTGTGTGGTTTCATATTTGCTAGTGGATCCATCACCATTCCTCTGGGGCAGTTTTTTTTCCCCAATCTTGGCAACTTTGAGATATATGGGATCCCAGAATTCCTCACCCAGGGCAATAAGTTTGAAAACAGACAAGGAGAGAACCTGAGATTGCCCACAAGTGCTCCAGATAGCTGCTCCTCATGAGGAGATCACAAGACAACTGCCTCTATGTGGTTTAGAACAGGGGTCCCCAACCCCCGGTCCACGGACCGGTGCCGGTCCATGGCTTGATAGGAACCGGGCCGCACTGAGCAGTGCAACTCTTAGAAAGGGCTGGAGAGGAGGAGTGAGGAGGGGGCAGCCCCCTGGGCAGAGTGCGCACTGGGGGCGGGAGAGCGCAGGCGCGGACGGTTGCACTGTTGGGGCCCCGAGAGGGGCGAATGAGCTGACTCACTCCCCCGCGCACGCATGCACCGCCTGTTACCCCTCCCCCCCGCTCCCCCTCTACGCCGGCTGAGCCATGGCCACCGGTTCGCGGAATTTTTTTAACATGAAACCGGTCCCTGGTGCCAAAAAGGTTGGGGACCCCTGGTTTAGAATAAATGGCCAGTTTGCTCAAACTATGGTTGGCACCTTCAAAAGGATGCAGGGTTCATATACTTCCTTACCTAATCTCTTTTGAACATTGCTTGTTAACTGTTTTTCAACTATCAAGAAGCTTTGGCTCAACAAATCTGAAAACATTGGATGAGTTTCCTTTAATTGATAGTGAAAGAAGTTTAAATACAACTTTATTTTTTATTTTGGAATAAACAGCAAAAAGGTAATTAGAAGTTTGATTTTGGAAAGTTACAAACAAACTTGAAAAATTTGGAATTAAGTTATTTACTATTGCATAAGAATGCTTCCCACCAGAAAATGTTTTTGTAACATAGTAGCTAACTGGAAGGGAGGAGAACATTCCAAGGAGGGGCGTGAGATAAGAGCAAACACGGCCCAAAACTGGATTGTGGGAAGAGGATAAATTTTAGGATAACCACTCCCTAAAATCTCCAGGGTACATCTATTAGGTTAGGGCAGTTACTCTGTCAAAATTGAATATGTAATCAATTTTTCCCCTCTTGGATTGTGTTGCATTGCTCTTTGGCTAAGCTTGACTTCTAAAAAAAAAATAGAATAGGACTTTGAAGGTTAGACACTAGAGGTAACTAGAAGGAATTATGATTACAATTAAAGGGGAACAATACTTAGATTCAATTTACAAATACAGAATAAAGCAAAATATTTTGACATTAGACATGCCACCATAATGAAATTAATTTCAAGAGATTAAGAAATCAGATCCTGTTGAAAACAGGAACAGGAGAAATCTGCCTTGAAGCTAAGTAAAAGCACTCACGGATGCTGTCCTATTTATACTAATAACAAGCCATTACTTTATGCAGCCCAAATGGCAGCATCTAAACCTAAAGAGATAGCTTCAGAAGAGATCAACAAACATCCCCAAGGCTGAAAAAAATATTCCTCTTATTTATTAAACAAACATCTCCCAAAGGAACTCTGGGGAGCAAACAGTATAAAAACGTAATAACATTAAAAACCATTCAATGCAATAAACTGTGCTGAGGTCTCAATAAAAAACTCCCATCCATCCATCCATCATCCACCAGCAGTCGAACTATCAAATTCTGGTCTCAGTGCTTGGAGGAAAAGAACAGATCTTCACCATTTTCCTGAAAGCCAAGAGTCGGGCCATCCTATCTATAGGTAGAAGCCATTCTAGCATATAAGGTAGGCACTATAACACGCAAAGTGTGCTACCGAGGCCCTGTAGGTGACACTGTTACATGAATGTACTCAGAGCATGTCCAACCCTGCTAAAATTACACATAGAAACCATTGGAGGGGAAAATGGCCCCATGCAAGTACAGGACAATTTTGTCCCTTGATAAAAGCATAGAAAAATATAGGGAAGGGATCAGTCTAATGAGAACAGAACATGCTGAAAACAAAAGGTTGCCCTTCAATTGGAATTAGAGAGGAGTCACAGAAAACAAGGGGAACAAGCAACAGAATGGACAATGGCAGAAGACTCCTGGAGAGTAATCTAAAGACTAAACTTTCCAGCATTACTTTCAAAGCAAAAGATTTCATTTGAATTATGCAAATTTGTACCATTGCATTTATATTTTTGGAACCTTGAGATAATTGTGAAATGCTAAAATACATACCCAGTGTTCAATGGATTCTTCTCTAATTCATCTTCATCGTGGTAACAGCAACAACACACTTGGCCCAAGAAATCCATGTCACTTGCAAAAGCTGCAGATTATAAAATATGCCTATAACTAGTATATCGGAGTATACAACAGGGATAACAGAAATTGCACTTGAAAAAAAGGCAAAGAAGTTTATATTTCTCTTTTAATACTGTCTGACAGTCATAAGCAGAGATCATGTGAAATGTTTCCTTCAATCCTCCATAGCTTACGGCGTTTGAACAAAACACACAAAGTTCAACATAATATATTGTGGTCTTGGCATTTATATGGGAAGAAGCATCTTCATTTATGTTATCTTCTTCAAGACCTAGTAAAGCAGTATTAAATAATGACGTGCCTCTAGGAGGTGCAGAGACACAGAGACATTTATCTAACCTAGTATCAGTTGGAGCCCCTGATTTTATTTTATTTATTCCCTTAATTTTTTAAAATGGAAGAGGTGCCAGGATTTTCACTTAAACTCCGTGGATATAATTAGAAAATAAAAATATAAGAAGGCTGCATGCCCATGCTTGTCAGGAAATGTACCTCACCAGGTAAGCTAGGATGCTGAACAGTGGACAATTACCATATTAATTAGACTTTTAGAACATGGATTTTAAAATGGTCATTCCACTCTTGACACTCAAAATTCCTAATGTCCCCAAAGACTTCTGGATCAAAGAATTCATCTAGTTGTGAGTTATCTTGTAATTTTTTGAAGACAAAGTACAAAGTATACCCAAGACCAGAGATTAACGGATGGGACTCATTTTGCAACCATGATATATGATTGGTATGAGACTGTAATGCTGGCTTGCCGAAACAAAAGTGAACATCCTTTCTGAGATCAAACTCCATGTCAAGTATCACCTTGGTTTCAGTGGGGGTTTTATGCCAAGCAAGAATGCCTAAGCTAGATAAATTTTTGCCTTGGTAGCTTTTCAAATCTTGCAAAGGAAAAAAAAACAACCCTTAAATATTTTAAATGGCTTTTCCCAGTCTGGCTTCTTCCAGATAGAACCTTCTGATCCTGGCCACTTCATATTGGCCTACAGACACCAAGACATCTGGATGTCAGGCTGCAATAAGATATCTAGCTTCAATAACAAAATTGAGGATGTTGTGGTACATGAATCGCATTCCTTCACCTAAAAATTATACATCCCGAGAAGTGCAAGAAAATAAGCCACTTTTTTTTCAAGTGATCTTTGATTATATCTTTGTGACATCACAACAAACGCCTCTAATAAAACTGATGGAAGAGAGGTTCACAGGGCACGATATCAATTAACTCCCTACATTGGTTTGGAATGTTTTTTCTTTTTGTCTTAGGCTATAGTTTATGGTTCATGTACAAAGCACCAGCAAAACACATTAGATATATGTCATATGCATTGCATTCTTACAATTCTGCATCCCTATAGCTCTAAAAGTAGGGATTTATAAGAAAATCAAATGAATGAGGGAAATTTCCATGTAGTCTATATTTTACAGTACTTTTAATAGCTATAAATATTGATTTAATAAGGCTGGTTTGGGAGTCAGAACATTTATCTGCCCTAGGATTGCTTTATTATCTATATTTTATGACTTTTAAACAAGAAAATAAAAATTAACACAGACTAATACAGTATAAACAAAGAAAAGGAAAAAATGAAAAGGATAAAAGTGGCTTCTGATATTCTTCACAGCATTATAAGTACAAATATATTTTAACGTCTATTGTTAAAGTTACATCATATTATACTTTCTATAATCTATTGAGTCTAATCATCAAATCCATAAATTGCAAGTTTATTTATGTGCAAAGTTCATGAAAGGATTCCAATAATGTAGATACGTTTTTTTTTTCTGATCAAAGAAAACAATTTATCCATTTCAGCAAAATGTAGCAAATTCAGCTTCAATGACCATTGCTCATAGTGGTGAGTGTTGAATCTTTCTATCTGTGCATATAATAATTTACCATAACTGCTTATATTGAAAGAATCTTCCATAGCTTCTTTTCTAACCTCCAAAGGGAAAAGCTCTGGCTTCACTGGAATGTTATTAATTAGTAGAATTAGTAGAATTCTTGTTAAGATGTTACTAAGATATTTCTTAATAAGCAGCTGTTCTTGTAGGTTACAATCCCGACATATTGAAATCTTTTTCATTTCAAGAGCTATGGCTACTTTGAGTAGTGAGGCAGAAAAGCTTGCATCTTTCTTCCTCCTATTTGTTGGACAATTGTCAACAAAAATTACTCATTGCCCCTTTCATGAGTGTCAAATCACCTTAAATAGCTCCATTGGTTCTCTCCATTTTTTGGATCAGTTTCAATACCCACTTCTATAGGTTCGTACCACAATTTCAGGTAATTCTGACTTTTAATCAGCCAGCATCCAGCTTGAACAGAAATTCTTGCACAAAGAAGTGGCTTGTTTGCAGCATAGAACTTCAAACTACATTCCTATAAAAATTCTGAATTTGGATGTCATATTGTTAAGTAGATGGCTAGCTCTATTATGTTTATCAAATGGTTTTGATATGTAAGCCACAAAGTGAGATATCAAAATCTGTAACTGGTGTTAATTGAGCTAACAACCACATTAATCTATATCTAAAAGGCTAATAATGTATTAGGGTATAGTTCTGGGGCCTGTACTTTATACATTCTTTCTCACAAGATTATGTAAATACAATAAAATAAAGAAAATCACAGATATACTTATATGAAGGATAAGTAATAACAGAACATGTGTATTTATGAGAAAGCAGGCTTTGGGTCAAGTTAGATATATAAAACCCCCACTAACTGCATAACAGAACATAACAGAAAAGCAAATACTTATTTAGAACAATGAAAACAAAGATTAGATTTAGATTAGATTAGCAAAACTGAATGTAAAAAGATAAATCAGGCTCAAAAGAAGTACACATTGAGACAGTGAAGTTTTTATTATTACTTTATTTGATTAATTCTCAAATATTTGAAGCAAAAGGCATGTTTTTTTTTTTAAATTCAAGTGGCTTTTTAAATGAGGTGTAAAGGAAAAGAAATCTGTGTTAGATTTACAAAAATGTACAAGCCACTTCCCAATGATATCCAGAATGTTTAAAATTGAAGGCATTTAAACAGGATTAATTGCTAATCTTTAAAAATGAGAATATATTCACACATTTCATGGTGGTGCAGGTTATTAAAAAATACTTTGAAGCAGCTTCTTGTTTATGACTTTCCTTATTCCTGGAGATAAGCAGTAAAGGTTTCACTTCAATAGTGATAGGCAAGATATATATATATAGGACAGATGGAACTTCTAGTCCTGTTCATATCCTAAAGCGTTTTCAGGACCTGCTTTTATTAAGGAATTATCTTCCGTGAAAATAAATTTTGAAGGAAGAAGAAGGACCACAAGTATCTACTTTAAGGAAGTACAATCCTCATGCTCTGGTGATAACTCTTGCCTTTGCTTTAAGAAGGTCCATTCATTATTATGGCAAATCCAGCACATGCCTCATGATGTTGTCAGGGCAAGGAAAAGTAGTAGATGCCAAGTTGTTTTCAAGTAAGTTTCTCTTGCACTTAACATGTATCCTTGAAGACAAGGGCTGGAATTCACTATTTCTGGATTCAGAAGTCATTTAGGAATACACAGAATATAAATCTTGGCAAGTCCTCCAGCCTACTTACAACAGGATGGAATATCATAATCAAACTATGAAATGTCAGCCACCGTAGAAGGTTCAGTTCTGCAGAGATGGGCCTTCTTCATATTCTCGGAAATAAGAAATGTAAAAAATAATAATATCATGATAGAACTAGAACAAGCAGCCCAGAAAGGCGCACACCGATTTGAAGCACAATTCTAATCCATGTATTCAATGGAGATAGTGGGAATTTCATTTCCTGAAACCATCGGCTCTTCAGGGACACATAGCCAAATTATGGTCACACCTTTGGGCAATTCAGTCCTCTGATTTGAAGGAGTACATCATTATTTAGGAAGGGGGCGGGTCCAGAGTTGATATAACTGTGATTAGAAAATTATCTGGCTTATTCTGCAGCACTCAAACCGTATTACTTCATATGCAAGGTTACTTGATTATACTCTTCACATTTGGATGTGTTTATGAGTTTATACTAGTCAGAAATAGTATGACCATGTCAAGGGAGAAAAGAGGACAGATAGAGAAGTATTAGGGATCAAGCGACAGGGTTTTGCGATTACGTTCATGAATTAATTTGGCACAATTGCAGTGTTAACTTTGATCATCAGCAAAAGATCTCAAAGATTTTGTCCTAATTTTTCTCTTCAATATGTTCTGTTTTGAACCACCAACCATCTTATCTCCTCTTCCCACATGATTATCTTCCTGAGTCTATACATTGACATCACTAGCCACATGCTCATATTTCATTTTTATCCTGAATGACAGCTAAATATTTTTTATTCAACTAGTAGGAAGAGATATCCACTTCTTTGGGCCTTGATAAGTTCACAGAACATTCAAAAGGCAATGTAAAACCAAGTTTTAAGAATTAGCTCTTGATGTGATATCCATAATTCGTTTACGCAGGTGGAACATAAATTCTGTCATGGTGGCACTCAAGCTTTGGTTAATTAGATATCGGGGAAGCCGACCCTATAGGACAAAACAAGCAAATCAAAACACATCAATTTAATGTTTATATATTCTAACGCTCATTGGTCTTGTCTAATCTAGTCAAATTATCAAATATTTGATACATAATTGTGGCCTCTTAAGATAGAGCAATATCTTTCCCAGTTCTGCCATCCAACTTCAGTTTTACCTGAGGCATTACTGAGTAAATGAGGTTAACCACAAACTATGGCTACTCTCTCTTTTTAAAATGAGCAAAACTAAGAATCCAGTAACTTACTTTATACAACTATGTCCATCTAGTTCAGTTTCATCTACTTAATTTCAAGCAGAACTTCAGGGTTTCTGGCAACTTTTTTTGTCAAGTATATTTAGAAATGAAATCTACATTTGGCATACAAAGCATAGTTTTCAATCACCATATAGTCCCATTTTTAACCATAAGATTAGAATAATGTAAGCACTGTGATGAATTGCAGAATTGAGCTATTATTGAGTTCACTTAAACAAATGATGGCTTATTTATTAGAAAGGCATAGGTTAATTAGCACATTCTCACTATTTTTATTTCTTCTCCCAATTTCTTCTGGCAACAATAGTTTTTCAAAGCCAGGAAATAATTAAAAATGGCACTAATGAGTGTTCTAATAAGGAAGAATAACATCAATTTCCCCCATGAATCTCTAAAGAGGGCAACTGTAGCAACAAAGCAATTGGAAATAAACAAAACTAATCTGGAACTGAAAACTTCCACTGCAGGAAACTGAATCCAACCCATATTTGTATTTTGTATAGACTTTGTAATCACAGTACTTTATGGATATCATAAAATGCCTATATTGTAGATTAGAATAACATTTGCAATAGCACTTAGACTTAAATACCACTTCATAGTGCTATAAAGCCCCCTCTAAGCTATTTACAGAGTCAGCATACAACCCCAGCAATTTGGGTCCTCATTTTTACCAACCTTGGAAGGATGGAAGGCTGAGTCAACCTTGAGCCGGTGAGGTTAGAACTCCTGGCAGTGAGCTGAATTAGCCTGCAATACTGCATTCTAACCACTGCACCACCACGGCTCCCAGGCTCATATTACCAGTTAGAATAAAAATATCAGTGGGACGTCATTTTGCAAAATGCCTGAGTGTGTATGAATTAATCTGTGATATTTATACATCAGTGAATCTCCTAGGAACTGCAGGAATAAAGTATGTATTGCAAGAGAATCTAGGTTGTTATACAATCCATGTAACATTCTGTACGGTATATCCCACAAGGACCAAGGAGCCAAAGACAATGCAGTAATAGCCAGCTAGTTATGTTGAAAAATATTAGAATACAGTAAAGCAGAACGGACCATTTTGTAATTATAAGCCTGTATTAAATCAAGACCTAGAAAGATAAAATACACTTTACCTTAAGGTCCGTATTGAGTATCCAGAACAAGGTAGAAATATTTGGATTGGTGGGAGATTTCAGGGCAACGAAACCTCCTGGGCCATTCTCTGCTCTGAGAAAAGCCAAAAGCAAAAATAATGTTGGAGATATACTGACAGAGCAGAAAAAATTAGGATTAATTTTAGTTTAATGGCAGATCAACCACTGACCAGAAGGGTTCAAGGCAATGTACGTTTACATTATGAAAACAAATTAGGCATTAACACTATCATTATACCCTCCCCCCCTAATGATGTCCTTTTAGGATCATTAATTGGTTTAGTTCAACTGCAATTCCGCCTCCAGCAATTTAAAACTAGTACAAATAAGCTGCTGGCTTGGAATTTCCTTATGACCATTCCATCAATGGAGTACTAAAGAGGGCACCAACCATTTCAAAGATGACACCCAAACTACTTTTATTGACTTTTTAAAAAATCTGTAAGCTGCATTTCATTAGAAATTAGTTATGAACAAGCCACCAACCACAGAAACAGTGCTGATTTGCATTGATTATGCCTTGCCAGTGCATTTATAAATAAAGCATTATTACAGATGTCCATAGGTCCCAGTGCCCTTTCAATCAAATTAATATGGACCCCATGATTGCTTAGACCAGAGGTTCCCAAACTTGGCGACTTTAAGACTTGTGGACTTCAACTCCCAGAATTCTCCAGCCAGCAGAGCTGGCTGGAGAATTCTAGGAGTTGAAGTTCACAAGTCTTAAAGTCGCCAAGTTTGGGAGCCTCTGGCTTAGACTACTCATCATGAAGGATGCCCTTCAAGGAATATCCCACAAATTTAAATACTGAGAAAAAGAAATGGGTGAAAGTATGCCAGTTCTTATCTGTATTTGGTATCTTTATAACAGATGCAAAAAACTTGGTTTTTGTAAACAAAATATTTTGAATACCAGAAACTCAATTTCCTTGAACAGGATAAAGATACACAATAGTCGATAACGCACATTGACATGTGAAATGAACACAGCCCCTCTCATATATCTTTCCAATTGCTACGCAAATTCTGAGTTAAAGGCCAATGATGTTTTAATGCTATTACTCAGAAAAAATAAAGGTGGTGAACAAAGACACCCTGACTGGTCACCCGAGGCAGAAAGCAACAACAAAGAGGCCTTGTTGGAAACTGCTCACAACTGGAGTTTGCTCGTCACAAGACATTATATAGAGGCCAAAAACAAACTAATTTCCAGAAAATGCTTTTATGTAGGAAGCTCTGAAATGCACCGTGCCAGGGGGTGGCTTCTACATTAAAATCAGAAGGTGTGTCGTCTTATTCATGCAGCCTTCCTTACAGACACACACGAAAGACCATAGAAACTATTCTGAAGGGCGAGTGCTATGATTGTTCCATTTATTTTAGCAGAACGAACTCTAGAGAGCCGACATAAAACTCAGGAATTTCTGCTGATACAAGAAAAACTCCAAATTTTTATTCTTCCAGGAAGCAGAAAACTGAATAATTTGCCTTTTTCTCTAAATTTCCCCCAAACCATCATTGTAGCAAGTTTTAGTTAACTACACAAAAGGAACAGGGTATCTCAGTAAGAAGGTGCTACAGCTATCCTAAATACCTATTTTGAAAATTCCTTTTCACTTTGAAGAATAATCAAAACATGAGCTCAACTACCGTTCAGAAATTTTGGAAAATATTTGGAGAATTTTGATCTTTGCTTTTAAAAATACTTTTCACATATATTACTTACAATTTGAAAAGTACAAAACACAATACGAGACAAGTAAAAATGGAATAAATATTTAGGACTGCATGGCCAATTGATTACTGTACAGATAGTCCTCACTTTATGACCACAATTGAGCCCAAAATTTCTGTTGCTAAGTGAGAAATTTGTTAAGTGTGTTTTGTCCTATTTTAAGTCTTTTCTTGCCACAGTTGTGATATCCAGAATCACTGCAGTTGATAAGTCAGTAAACAGGTTGTTAAATGAACCTAGCTTCCCCATTGACTCTGCTTATGAGATGGTCGCAAAAGATGATGACATGACCGTGGGACAAAGCAATGGTCATAAATATGAATCAGTTACCAAGGGTTCGAATTTTGTTCACGTGGCCATAGGGATGCTGCAAACGTCAAAACTGTGAAAACCAGTCGTAAGTCACATTTTTCAGTGCCGTTGTAACTTTGAATGGTCACTAAATGAACTGTTATAAGTCGAGGACTTCCTGTACTAAGCTGGTTTATAATCACTATCACCCCCGGCCAGCATGGCTATTGGAGTATAGATGCTTAACTTTCCACAGTTCTGGAAGTCATTCAGCATAGATTCTCTCTCTTTCTTTTTCTCTATTTTAATTGACTTATTCCTTACAAATATGCTTATGTATTCTTTGCTGGTCTTTGATCAAATTAAGGCAGAGGAGCATAATGCAGATCCCATCAGTCAAGGAAATTGGGATGGCAAAAGTCTAGGAGAAGCGCCTTCTCTGCTATGGCTCCCACCCTTTGAAATATCATAGCCCCTGAGGCAAGATTGGCTTCCACCCTGCTGACTTTCCCTAAGAACCTTAAGATCTGATCCTGCCAGATGGCTTGGGTCCCCAATGGGGGAGCTTCAAACTGCAGGTGGACGATTACTTAAAAGTTAATCCCCCCTCCCCTCCTCTGTGTATTTAATTTTCCCCTTCTCCATTTTGCTAAATGATTTTATTGTGATTTTATTGGGTGTACTTATATTTGACGATTTAAATGTGTTTATGCTGTAAGCCGCTCAGAGTTGCTTTGAAATGAGATGCGCGGCAAATAAATTTAATAATAAATAAAAATATAAGGAGACTTGACTTATGCATACTGGGAAATCCCCAAGTACAGTGGTACCTCGGTTCACGAACGCTTCTGTTCACGAACAACTCGGTTCACGAACAGAAAAGTTCATCAAAATATGCTCCGGTTCACGAACTTCGCTTCGGTTCACGAACAGGAGCCGCGGCCATTTTAATGCTATTTCCTGGCTGTCACATGGTTGTGACTTCCTGTAGGAAGATCGTGGAGAGAAGGAGACACAGAAAAAAGTACACTGTGAGTACTTTCAGTGACTTTTTTTGATTTTTGTTATGCTTTTAGCACATACAGTACAGTGTATTGTAATTTGTTTCATATTTTTTGTGCTTCAAAAACCAAAAAAAAGATCAGAACAGATTAACCGGATTTACATTAAATCCTATGGGAAACTGTGCCTCGGTTCACGACCAATTCGGTTCACGACCAGAGTCAGTTCACGAATTAAGTTCGTGAACCGAGGTACCACTGTATATATAAGCTACTACCATACAATATTGTTTACATCCAAGAATGTTCCTAAATTATTTAAAATTATTATCAAACGAACAATAAATTATCATTATCACTGTTGATGAAGATCAAAAGCAAATTAATTAATCAGCTGCTATATAGGAAGCTCTTTGCTGTATTTTTTTTTCATTGCCAATGCAGAGTAACTAAGGGCTGAAAAACTGCCTGAAAAGCGGCCGAAACCAGCCAAAAAACCCAGCCCCAAAGTGGCCTGAAAACCGCCCCCCAAAATGGCCCAAAACCAGGCATGTGCATGCTGGCAACTGGTCTTCAGCTTTCTAGCGCTCCAGCGCATGCACATGCATGCATGCACGTTCTGGTTTGGGCACTCAGTGCCAAAAAGGTTAGCCATCACTGATATAGGACAACAGTATGATTTTCATACCTGACGTATTTGGATGTAGGAGGGCGCAAGCTGTGAATTGTTGCCATCCCTGATGAAATGTATCGGTCTCTTCTTCTCTCAATCCGACGCACATTCACAAAATCTCTTGATTTGTAAAGAGAGCATATATGAAACATCAGTTCATTGAAACGAAATAGTGAAAAATATAGTCTGAATCAGAACTTACCTAGGAGAGACAACACCAGCTGCGGCACCAGCTGCTACATCATAGGATACAGTTGTGTTATCATCAATCCGTTCCAAGATCTGGTAAGAAAACAGAAGGTTTTCCCGCTTCTGCCAACATAAGCTAGTTTAGAGTATTTCCTTGGCATGATTTCTTTGTAAAGGAAATTTGATTTGCGAAGAAATCAGAACAATGATGATTAATTTCAGGTATGTTCACAAAAATAACTTCCATATTTACACCAAAGAAAAACACCATCACTGATTGGTATTGTAAACACTCATTTATTTAATTTGGTAACAGAATAAATTCTGAACCAATATATTTGGAGAACACAAGACAAAGGAAAAGTGATAGGCCTTGTCATTAAATAAAGTAGAAAATTACTTGCTATTGTCAGAATCCAATGGATAAAAAATAAAATCTAACTAGCTAACCCTGGGTAACTCTGTAGCATTTCAAAGATCCTCTTATTTCATAAATATTATAAATATTAATTTTAAAAATTATAAATTATATATTAATTCAGTGGGGGGTTGTGTTTTTGAGCCTTTTAATCTTAATGTGTAATGCTCATGCAAGTGGCATCAAGCAGCAAGTGTCTTTAGCAAACAAAAGGATGAGTAAGTGTGCTGCAGTTCTGATTCATAGCTATTGAAAAGAGAAGCCCAAAATAACATAAGAAACCCAACAGCCTAGAAATCATCCCTCTACCTCTCTCAATCATTTTCTGAAGATGACAGTTCATAGCAAGAAGAGCCATGTATAATTCAGAATTTAAGCTTGGGGTGTTAGAGAGATAAGAATAATCAATACTAAAAATAATGTTAGTGGTAAGTGAACAATAACTTGTGGTTACAAGTCTGTTTGGAAAGACTTACGTGACATGCTAGCAAAGTTTTATTCCATAGGACCATCTTCTCTGGTTGGAGAATCAGCTCCTGGTATACTAACTCAGCTGGACATTGTAGAATAGCCTGCAAATGAGGGAGACATGTTACATTTCAGAGTCTCTCCCACCCCCCCGAAACACTTGTAACAAAGGGTAACTAAGATTAACCAGTCAGTGGAAATTGAAGGATGAATTTAAACACCCCAGCGCCTCATTTAATAGTATATCCTCAACACTCACTAAAGCAATAATTAAAAGGAACATTCATTTGAGATTCCTGTGATGCTCAGAGGTTGTTGGGTTTCAACTTCCTCTCATCCCTAACTGATAGTCACGTCAGACAGTCCTGATGGGAGGTGAAATGCATCCATACCCCAATTTAAAATCTCTCAAATAAACAACATTATTGGGAGAAGTGCTGGAAAGAATAAAATACCAGCTAGATGGAAAAAAAGAAGTATGTGTATCACAGAGTGGTAAGCAATCACCCCACAGTATATTCCCCCCTCCCCGGGCCACTCAAAAAAGCACCTCTTTCAAAACATAGATTGCATCTGCCCATCTTCACTCCCTCCATTTTCAACAAAATGTGTGGGAAAGGAATGAGAAGATGGTTGGAAAGCTTGGAAAGAAGCTGAAAGGCGCCTTACCTTTAGGATGAAAACCTTGCCATAGAATGGCATTTCGAGATAATGAATTGTATCCCCAAAGTCCTGCGCAAGAAGTATTAAAGTCACATGAGTTCAATATTTGTCCTTTTACCGTCTCATGAAAATTTCCAGGATTGTAGCATTCCCCCCACCCCCTTTTTTTTTAAATTAACCGAGCTGGCCTCCAGGTTAAACAACAGGCAATCCTATACTATCTTGTTTATCTGATTCAACAACCGCCACTCAAACAACTTCAACTGCTTCTGTAAATTATCTAGTCCCTGAGCATCCAAGACAATTACTCTAGTTGAGAGTGAAGCTACCAAGAAGCCTCTTAGTATATGCTCTGGCTGGCCTAATTTGGCACACAGATGAGCTATTTCCACTTCTAATATAGCATATAAACTGTACAAGTCAATTGAAAAACAAACTGAAATCTTTCAGGTGAAAAAAACAAACTTACAAAAATGTGGTTGCATAAGTGTGCATACCAGAGGGTCCTACCAGTTCGAACCAGTTCGGCCAAACCGGTAGTAACTTGGTGGGCTAGGTTATTGGAACCAGCACCAACCCAGACCTGCCATGCTCCCGAACCAGTTCTCCTATGGGGGTGGCCATCTTGTTTTTTGGTTCTGTATTTTTCAGTGCAAAAACGTATTTTTTTTAATTTTTAAAAGTTTTGCGCATGCACAGACATTTTTATTTGCAAATGTATAAATGTAATTTATTTGCAAAAGGTTTTGAGGCACTGAACCGGCAGTAATGTCGGCAGCAACCCACCCCTGGTGCATACCCTTCAAATTACCATATTTTTTGGAGTATAAGATGCACTGGAGTATAAGACGCACCAAGATTTTGAAGAGGCAAATTTTTTAAAAAGTAGGTAGGTAGATAGAGGGATAGAGAGAGAATTACAGTAGGTAGGTAGGTAGGGAGAGAGTGAGAGAGAGAGAGTAGTTAGGTAGGTAGGTAGATAAAGGGATAAAGAGAGAGAAATAGAGAGCTAGAGAAATACAGTAGGTAGGTAGGGGGAGAGAGAGAGGGTAGATAGGTAGAGGGATAGAGAGTAAGAGAGAAATACAGTATATAGGTAGGTGTTTCTGCTGCCCCAGCACTTGATCAATGTAATTCTCATCAATCAGTTGGGGGGGGGGGGGGGAGTTTTTGCACTCTGCAAACCTCCCCAAAACAGCCTGTTTTTCGTGAAAACGGGCCCTTTTTTTCAAATAAAAGGCATGGATAGCCGGGAGGGGGGGCTTGCAGAGTGCTCGAGGGGGGCAAAAATGAGCAAAAAACACCCGGTTTTTAATGAAAATGTGCCCATTTTTTGTTAAAAAAAATAGTGCATGCATAGCCTTATGGAGACATAGAGTGCTGGGGGGGGGGGGGAAACTGGAGGGGGAAATGGCCCGTTTTTTGCACATTTCTGCCCTCCCCAGCCCCCAGGAGCTCTCTGGAAGCTTCTATAAGGCTATGCATGGCCATTTTGGTGAAGGAGCAGGGCTTCAGGAGACAAAAAATATATATATGCTGTACTCGGTGTATAAGACGCACCCAGATTTTCAGCCTCTTTTTTGAGGCAAAAAGGTGCATCTTATACTCCGAAAAATACTGTAATACGTTGTTACAGCCAAGGTGGTGCATTGGTTAGAGTGCAGTGCTGCAGGCTACTTCAGCTGACTGCTAGCTGCAGTTCAAATCTCACCGGCTCAAGGTTGACTCAGCCTTCCATCCTTCCGAGGTAGGTAAAATGAGGACCCAGATTGTTGGGGGCAATATGCTGACTCTGTAAGCCACTTAGAAAGGGCTTTAAAAACACCATGAAGCAGTATATAAGTCTAAGTGCTATTGCTATTGTTGAAACACCTTTTGATTTTATGACGGTATTCAGTCATTAATGACAGTAGGAATGGTAGGAGCCCATCAGCATGGCACATCTTATCTTGGGAATCTTTACCCATTCTTCCTTGAAAAAGTGCTCCTAATCCGTTAGATTGCCAGAGGACCTCCTGTGCACAGCCCTCTTCAGATCTCCCACATATTTTCAATTGGATTCAGATCTGGGCTGGGCTACTCCAAAACTTTGTTCTTCATCTAGTGAAGCCATTCTTTTGTTGATTTGGAGATATGCTTTGAGTCATTGTTGTAAAGGTGACATTTCTCTTTGTCTTCAGCATTTTAGCAGAAGCCTAAAGGCTTTGTGCTATAATTGACTGATATTTAGAACTTTTCATAATCCCCTCCACCTTGACTAAAGCCCAAGCTTCAGCTGAAGAAAAGCAGCACCAAAGCATAATGCTGGTACCTTCATGCTTCACTGTGTGGTGTGGTGCATTATTGGTGGTGCACAGTATTCTTTTTGCACCAAACATACTTTTTGGAACTATGTCGCTAAAGTTCTCATTATAAGACCACAACACATTTTTTCACATGATTTTGTCAGACTTGATGATAGGTTTTGGAAAATACGTATTTTTGTAAGAAAATTGTAAGAAAAGGCTTCTGTCTTGCCATCCCATAGCCCAGACATATGACAATATGGGAGATGGTTGTCATGTGCTGTATTACACAACCAATCCCTGCCAGAAATTCTTGCAGCTCCTTTAATGCTGCTGTAGACCTCTTAGCAGTGCTTCAGATTAGTTTTCTTCAATTTTGGAAGGACATCCAGTTCTTGGTAACGTCACTGCTGTGCCGTATTTTCTTCACTTGTTGATGACGGTCTTCACTGTATCCTATGGTATATCCAATGCCTGAAAAAAACTTTTTGAACTCTTGTTCTGACTGATACCTTCCAATAATGAGATCTCTTCAACCATTGTAAGCTCTTTGGAGATGATGGTTTTGGTTGTAAAGGGCAACTGAGTAAATTCAGAAAAATCCTAGCTGAACAGCTAAACCTTACATGGGCTTGATCAGAGTAATTTTAATTGATGACAGGTGCTCACTGACTACTATTTAATATCAGTCTAGATATTGGTTAGTTCTAAACACAGCCACTTTCCTACTTATAAACGGATATATAAACCATATTTTTGTTTTTTGTTTTTTCCTCCTCAAAGACTTCAATTTGTTTTTCAATTTAATTGTACAGCCTGTATGTTGTATTCAAGGTGGAAAAAATTCTCAAAGTGATTAATCTTGGTCTATTTTTTTTTTTTTTTACATCTTCAAAACCTGGCATTTTAACAAAAGTGTATAGACTTTTTATATCCACTGTATCCACAGGAACAGTTTGCTTTTCCATCAAGAATTTGGTGTCAACTGAATCCAGATATACTCTGTCTGTTAACCAATTATATATTTTATATCTCTGATGGTGCAGTGGTTGGAATGCAGTATCGTGGGGAAATTCTGCCCACAGCCAGATTCAATCCTGACTGGCTCAAGGTTGACTCAGCCCTCCATCTTTCCAACATTGGTAAAATGAGGACCCAGCAATATGCTGACATTGTAAACCGCTCAGAGTATTGTAAAGCACCACGAAGTGGTACATAAGTCTAAGTGCTATTGCTACTGCTACCCTTATTTTGCTTTGATAAATATTAATAGGCTGTTATGCTCAGATTTTACTCCTGAGAAACAGAATCCTGCAAAAGGCTTACATAGTCTACATGAAATACTATACTCTACGGTTTCCCCCTCTGGTACAATTGTTGGGTCTCTGTGGTCTAACGTCTTCACTTTCCCTTCTCAATTTAGAATTCAGAATGAGCAGAAAGTGCTACCTCCTTGTGTTCAGCAGCAACTGGGAAGAAAATTTGCCTCCCCTAAAATTCAGGCTTATTCAGTAGGTCCTCATTATTATCATTTTGTTTTTAAATTAAATTTTGCTCTACAGCAAAGCTCATAAAAACTGAAACCAGAGAGACAGGATATCAGGTCCTTATTAAAATTATCTGAGAGGTCTCAAGGCAAGAATGATAATGATCCTGCACCAGGTAATACCATAGCAATACAGAGAACATCAGCAATCTTTGATACAGGAAAGTATCAGAAAACTGCTTTTTCTAAAACAAATAGTGCCATTTCCAGGTGACATGACTAGTTGTAGGATTTCTGCCAGCAGTCACTCAGAAATGTAAACTTACTGTGCATTTCTCAAAAATCCAGGTTTCTTCTTGGGTTAAGATCTGATCCATCGCCTCCATTGCTACTTTGCCTTGCCGGACATATTCTCTCTCCTAGACCAAAATATGGAACTCATCTTAGCAGCACATAATTTACTTTATACACAGCAGATGTTGATATCTCAAGTTCATTAGATCAAGACTTAATTTAATCTAGTATGATACAAGGAGATACTCTTGGCTACATGCAGCACCAACCAGACTTCCCTTCATTTACCACCTGCACTCTGTATATCCCCATGCTGTTCCCGGGAGTCAAAGTGATCAAATTCTATGACAGGTGCCGTTTCAGGATAAATGAAAGGAGAAACTCTGTTGTCCATTGAATAAGTATAAAATCAGCTTTCTTGAAAACAAGATTGTAGAACATAGAACATTAGAGTTGGAAGGGAACTCAGAGGCCTTATAGCCCAACCCCCTACTTGAGCAGGAGACCCTATATCAGCGATGGTTAAACATTTCGGTGTTGGGTGCCACAACAACACCCATAATGCAAAGTGCGCCCCCACATGCACAACTCTCCCCCACTGTCGGTGTGCTGCTTGCTGCCAGGCTGAGCTTGGTATTTCCTTGGGGGAGGGGGGGGGCAGAGGAGGCCGTTTTCGCCCTCAGCGGCCTTCAGGAAGCCGGAAACAGTCCATTTCCGAACTTTCGGAGGCCCCTTTTTTGCCGTCCCCAAGCTCCGGAGGCTTGGGGAAGGTGAAGCCGAAAACCAGGTGGCTGGCGCACGCATGTGCGCTGGAGCTGACATAGGGCAATGGTTCGCATGACCGCAGAGATGGCTCTGTGTTCCACCTGTGGCACACGTGCTATAGGTTCGCCATCACGGCCCTATATCATTTCAGACAAATAGTTATCCAGTCTCTTTTTGAACGCCTTCAGTGACGGAGCCCCCACAACTTCTGAAGGCAAGCTATTCCACTGGTTGATTGCTCTCAACATTAGGAAATTTCTTAGTTCTAGGTCACTTCTCTCCTTGGTTAGTTTCCAATCATTGTTTCTTCTCTTTCCTGTTGGTGCTTTGGAAAATAATTTGATCTCTTTTTGTTTAGGAGCCTCTCAAATATTGGAAAAGAGCTACCATGTGCTGCCTAGTCCTTCTTTTCATTATTACTGTTCTTCGTATATTTTAGCCTCCAGCCCCTAATCATTTTTTCGGGGGGGGGGGGGGGGGGCATTTCTATGCACTCTTTCCAGATTCTCAACATCTTTTTTTACTGTGGTGACCAGAACTGGATGCAGTATTCCAAGTGTTGTTTTAATAAGTCTTTGTAAACTGGTCCTAGAACTTCATATGATCTTCATTCTATCCGTTAATGCAGTCTAGGATTGCATTGGCTTTTTTGGCTGCCTACTGCACATCGTTGGTTCATATTTAAGTGACTGTCCACTAGGACTCCAAGATCCCTCTCACAATTACAGACATTAAGCCATGTATCACTTAATCTATTCCTATACAGTTTCTTTTTCTTACCTAACTATAAAACTTTATTTTTTATCTCCATTGAATTTTATTTTGTTAGACAGAACCCAGTGTTGAAGTTGTCAAGATCTTTTTGGATCTTATGATTGTCTTCTGGGGTATTGGCTATTCCTGCCAACTTAGTGTGTGGAAATTTGATGAGTCCCCTTCAATTCCCTCATCTAGATCATTTATGAAGATATTGAAGAATACTGGGCCTAAAACGGACCCTTGTAGTACCCCACTGCTTATTTCCCTCCGTAAGGATGTAAATTTTACCTCAAATTCAAATTGAATTTAAGGATAATTTCCCTCCCTTCCCCCAGGTTATATTAGAAAAAAATGTCTTTCCTTCTTTATTTTAAGTGAGTTGAATATTTGTTTGCTTTCAGTAATATTTCCATAAATATTCAATAGTACTGTCTGAAAAAACTAAATATAAATACGCCCAACCAAGTGTCCTGTCATTTTAAATATTTTAGTTATTGCAAAGTCTTTTAAATACAAGTGGGAATTCCTTAAAAACAGAAACTCTAATCATATGATCAGTTTAAATATTACTGCCCTAGTTGCGTGACTTGCTTTTAAAAAAATTCAGCCACCACATCTACTGTTTCAATGGTAAGACTGAATAAGCAAGTCCAGCCTCTATGCCTTACACAGCTTTCAAAAGCTACCTCTCCCTATCTAAATCAACACCAGCCTACCATCTCTGCTGTTTTATTTCTCCTAATATTAAAAACAAAAGACCTATTACTCATTCAGGGAAGCAAATACAAATTGTTTGTCCATGTCACAACAGGACCGGCATGCTACTCTTGTATCAAAAACTATGAGCTAATGGAGCTTCTTTGAGAAGTTGGTAGAAAATATTAGACAGGATAATCCTGCCCCCTGGTGGATAGCAAGAAACAAAAACAAGAGACAAGTAGATTTTTCTAATAAATCTAGGGTAGGCATGTCCAACCAGCGGTCTGTTATGTGGCCCAGCACAACTAGTAATGTGGCCCCACAAGACCATAAACTTTTAACACGATTCTGTGGTTTATATACATTATATTTTTTATATGCAGCCCAAGACAAGTCCTCTTCATTCAATGTGGCCCAGGCTAGAGAAAAAGTTGGGACACTCAAGGTCTGGGATGCACAGTGATGATTGAAATTATTGCAGGAAAAAGTCAATTGCTGATAAAGTTTTGTTTGATGCTCTGCTTTAGGGAAGCATATTCGTCAAACAACAGAAGAGATTTCAGATTTTTCTGAAAGCCACGGGGTTCTCCAAGAAGTAAGATACTTACTTCCTACTTACAAAATTTGTATGAGGTTAATATAAATAAAATATAATTTTAATGTACTGTTTTCACAGACCCACACCAAATGGTTACACATTTGATACATGCAGATATATAACATCTGATCACTGCAACTAATCTGGAAGTTCTTCTAGGCCAGGGGTCTGCAAAGTTGGCTCTTTTAAGACTGGTGGACTTCAACTCCCAGAGTTCCCCAGCCAGCATAGCTGGCTGGGGAATTCTGGGAGTTGAAGTCCACCAGTCTTAAAAGAGCCAACTTTGCAGACCCCTGTTCTAGGCATAGTGTTTGGATATACCAAACACTATGGATTTGTGATAAATGCTGAGATATCTCAGAATAAAAACCACAGAGTACATTTGAGCACCTGTCCTGGGAAATATTTCCTTGGATATTTTAGAAACTCATCACATGTCAAGCTGTATGTGAACTGAAATGATGAGCAAAGGGGTTTAATACACCTTCCCAGTAGAATAGATAGATGGGTGAGGTGGCATTACTAAATGACACCTGATTCTTTTCCATTACTATTATGGGATGCGGCCCACTATTGTACTCTTGTTTATCTTTTGCTTCTATTTTATTGCCATTCCACTGTGCAATTTAGATTGGATACCCAACAGAAAAGCAAAGAGATTTATTCCGAAGCATGCATTTTATTATATGAAAACAGGAAAATATAACCCAAAATATGACAGCCCCAAAGGGCTTTGCTATTTTGTTAAGGCCTACCTCAGCAGTTACTGCACTTTTCCCGATAATTTCATCATCTGACTCATCCGATCCTGCATTAAGAGAGAGAAATAAACAAATATTTGCAAGTTTAGAAATTACTTTTAGAAGTATTATGTGTAAAGTAGGAAGAAGCATTTCTAGCTCTAGAATTTCTTGACAAAACCAACGATTCTAGGAGAAAATAAAACAAAATAGGAAGTTCTAGATATTTCCTGTTATGTATTCTACATATTTAAATTCCAGTTTGGGTTGCTTTTAGAACATAAAAACCACTAACCCAAAGAAAAACTAATTCTTGTCGTTTCTCTGTGAATTAATGGCTTGTCTTATAACTAGAAGAAGGCACGCCTAAAATAGCAATAGCATTTAGGCTTACCTGCTATATGAATGTGATTCATGTAAAGCAGGCATGTCCAAAGTCAGGCCCGGGGGCCATTTGCGGCCCGGGGGTCGGTTTAATACGGCCCTCCAACAGCCCTCCCTGCTCTGTGTAAATGTGGCCCTCCCTCCCTTCCTCCCTCTGTCTCTGGGGCTGTGTGGCTGGGAGGGAGGTGGACGGAGGTTACGGACGCCTCCTCCCGCAGCGGGCGAGGGAGCAGGCAGGGTGAGCACCCAAGGCTACCGTCATCTTAAGCACCACCAAGGCTGTCGCCCGGCAGGGGCGTCAGGGAGAGAAGCCGGTCGCGCCTCCATCGCTGCACGTTCTGAGGCTGCGAAGCTGGGAGGGAGGTGAACGCGCGGCCCCAGAACGTCCTCTTGGCGCGTTCACCTCCCTCCCAGCCACGCAGCCCCAGAACGTGCAGCTCCCGCCGCACAAGGTTGCCCTGCAGGGGCATCAGGCAGGGAAGACGGACGTGCGGCCTCAGAACGTAAGCCATGGTGCCTGCCGGAGGGAGCCGCGATGGAGACGCGACCGGCTTCCCTGCCTGACGCCCCTGCCAGGCGACAGCCTCGGTGGTGCTTAAGATGACGGTAGCCTTGGGTGCTCACCCCACCTGCTCCCTCGCCCGCTGCGAGTGGCGAGGGAGTGACTGACAGACACAGAGAGAGACAGAAGGGGAGGGAGGGAAAGACAGAGAGACAGACAGAGACAGAGAGAAAGAGAGGGAGGGAGAGAGACGGAGAGAGATAGAGAATGAATCGGAATCGGATTGAATCGGAGACAGACGGAGAAAGAGAGAGAGACAGACATACAGAGAGAGGGAGGGAGGGAGAGAATCAGAGAGTGACACACACAGAGACAGGGAGAGACAGAGAGAGGGAGGGAGAGACAGATAGATAGAGACTGATTAAGTGAGTGAGAGACAGACAGACAGACAGACAGACACACACACAGAGTGACAGAGAGAAAGAGAGAAAGAAAGAGAAGGAAAGAGAAAGAAAGAGAGAGAAAGAAAGAAAGACAGAAAGAAAGAGAAAGAGAGAGAGAGAAAGAGAGAAATGGAGAGAGAGAGAGAGGAAGAAAGAGAGAGAAAGAGAGAGAGAGTGAGAGAGAAAGGGAGACAGAAAGAAAGAGAAAAAGAGAAAGAAAGAAAGAGCGAGAGAAATGGAGAGAGAGCGAGAGAGGAAGAAAGAGAGAGAGAGAAAGAAAGAGAGACAGAAAGAAAGAGAAAAAGAGAGAGAGAAAGAAAGAGAGAAGGAGCGAGAGAAATGGAGAGAGAGAGAGGAAGAAAGAGAGAAAGAGATAGGTAAGTTTTTTTTAAATTTATTTTCAATACATTGTGAAAACTCAACTGTCAGTTGATCTTAATGTTATGAAATGTCATTTGCAATTAACTTGGCATAAAATAATTTATTTGCATTTAATTGTAGTGGTTCAAAGAATATTCGGAAAAATGTTCGGCCCTCCACCATGTTCACTTCATCCAATCTGGCCCTCTTTGAAAAAAGTTTGGACACCACTGATGTAAAGGAAGAAAGCTTGCAGATTACATAATTCTATGCTAATTCTGCAGAACTGTCAAATGTTCCCATAAATACTGCATCAATTTCCCTCATCTAATTCTGTTGAGGTTAGGTATAATCTGAACACTAAATTATGAAAAAAATCCTTGGCAATTTTCTGTGCATATAAGGATTTGGGGTTCACAGCAGGCTTTACCTGCTGGAAGCACATTAATGTGTTAGTAAACAGTTGCTAAAACATATCCAGAGTGTACAAACCTTTCCTCTTTTATGTCTGCTCCTTCTTTTTATTAACAGAGAAATGAAGCAGTTTTGTCATATTTGTGTCAGGTATTAAGGGAAAAGGCACTGCAGTTGACAAAAGAGAAATATCAGTCACCTGCAACAGATTCTGGAGGGGAGTAGAACTGGCCATCTGAAAGTGCTCCTGTATAAAAGAGTGGTCCTCGAGACACAGCAGCCTGAGCAGCCACATACCCTGAAAAGAAGAGAAGAGGCAATAGAAAAACGGGCTGGCTTGATCATTATCTTATGATACTTATTGCTCAATCTACACAATATATGAAATGAGAAAGCCTACCAAATGAAAGGGAAAATCACATTTGAGAACAGTGAGCAATCGTCTTAGACATTAGACTATTTCACAAATTAGGACTATAACTTTCATTGAAGTCCAAGTGAGTCTGAAAGCCTCAGAAAATTGTTCATTGTTTACTGGTGAGAAAGATTAAAAAATCTAATGCCTAATTAGGAGAGACTGGTCTAATGAAGGACTGATTTGGCCTTCATGGAAGATCTATCCATGTAAGAATAAAAAGCAAATCAAGAGTGAAAACTGCAATTTCTTTCTTTCAATTAAGATTAGCAAACACTCAGTGATAAAGTGTTTTAGGAAAACACATTGGTCTGGCTGGCTGTTCATTGATCTAGCAATTGAGGTTACTACAAACAAATGAATCCTACAACCTGTCAAGCAACAGTTTATATGATGACTCTATCATCAGGATGAAAGTTACTATTAATATTTTTTTAAATGCCTCATAGTGAAACACAGACCAGTTCTTTATTTTCCAACAATTCTACCCATTTATTTCTCAAATGTATATATCACCAGAATCCAAAACCCCCTGCTGGTACTGGATAGGTTAGGCCAGTGGTCGGCAAACCGCGGCTCGCGAGCCACAAGCGGCTCTTTGGCCCCTTGAGTGCGGCTCTTCCACCACCCTCGCCAACGGTGGGACTCCTGGGCCGCAGCAACCCTCCCTACCAGCCACCGGTTCCATCCCTCCCCCCGCAGAGCCTCTTCAGCCCAGCAGCGGCTACCCAAACGCCAAAGAGGCAGCCGTAGCCTCCCAAGCTGCCACTCGTCTACTTCCAGGGGCTGCAGAGGATCCGTGGGCGGGGGGAGTGAACCGGTCTCTGGTGGGTGAGTCAGCGGGGTGGGCGGGCGGTTTGTTGGGCACCACCGCAAGTTTCCTTGGCTGCCCGCCTGTCCACCCGCTCACCCACCGGACACCAGGTTCCTTCGTCCGGTGGGTGGGCGAGCGAGCGAGCAAGTAAGCGCGGCCAGCGAGCGAGCAGGTGGGCGGGCAGGCAGATGGGCAAGGAAAGTTGCTGCGGCAGCGCCCAACAACATGCCTGCCGGCCAGCCGGCCGGAGTTGCTCGCTCGCTCACCAACCACCGGACGAAGGAGCCTGGCGTCCGGTGGGTGAGCGAGCAAGCGAGCAACCGCGGCGGGTGGGCAGGTAAGGAAAGTTGCTGCGGCAGCGCCCAACAACCCACCCACCGGCCGCGGTTGCTCGCTCGCTCGCTCACCGGACGCCAGGTTCCTTCGTCCTGTGGGTGGGTGAGCGAGCGAGCGAGCGAGTAAGTAAGTGCGGCCAGCGGGCCGGCCAGGCTATTTCCAGGAGCTGAGGAGGCTTGGGGTGGGGGAGAGACAGACAGACAGAGAGAGGGAGGGAATCAGAGAGTGACTGACACACACAGAGACAGGGAGAGACAGGGAGAGACAGAGAGGGAGAGAAAGATAGAGACACAGAATGAGTGATTAAGTGAGTGAATGCGAGACAGACAGATACACACCACACACAGAGTGATAGAGATGGGCGGACAAAGGAGAGAGATACAGAGATAGAGAGAGACAGATAGAAAAAGAGAGAAAGAAAAAGAAAGTGGGAGAGAGAGAGAGACAGAGAAAGAAAGAAAGAAAGAAAGAAAGAAAGAAAGAAAGAAAGAAAGAAAGAAAGAAAGAAAGAAAGAACTTATGACCACAATTGAGACCAAAAGTTTGGCTGCTAAGCAAGACCATTGTTAAGTGAGTTTCACATTTTCCAAGTTGGCCATGCCCACCCAGTCACATGACCACTGAGCCACTCCCACAAAACAGGCCACACCTTCTGGCTCTCAAAAAAAAATGCAATTGTGGTATTGTTGATATTTGGCTCTGTTGACTAATGAGTTTGCCCACCACTGGTTTAGACTAAATATTACCTCCAAAGGATAGGTATAATTTTAAAACTAGTCCTTCCTATTTCTAATACAAACTAGAAATTGTTACTAGCATACTTTTGGAATGTTAATAGGAAAATAAAGACAAACATGCTGCCCACTCCAGTATCCTCATGTTAAAATCCCCAGTCTTTCTTCCAGAATGCAAGTCTAGAGATTTCATGATTATTGAACAGTATTTTAAAAAGTTGCTAGGCCATTAACCCATCTGCTTTTCAAACAACTACAAATCATGATCACAACATCAAAGTCACATAAAAACCTAATTACATCATAGCAGCATGAACCTGTACATTCTGCTGGACAAACAAGCAACTCTTTGTAGCATGTTTAAATTCAGAAAAGCATTTTTTTTTTTTGCTTTTGTATAGCAGCTGGCCAAACTACTATAACTCTTCAGCTTAGTCTATCTGCCTATCACATCTCAAAAGCAACTGCTTAAAACAACAGAGAGCTTTTTTCATCTAAGCTATCTCGTTATATTTCTAGATTGAAGATGACATCTTAGTCCCACCATCTTTACATTTTTACATACATTGCAGTATGTCAAAAATAAAATGAGACAGAAAGGATTTGCCATGGGTAAATTCTAACTTCCTTCTACTTATAGCTAAGAGGTAGCTTATTAAAAAACAAAAAGTCTTAAAATATATTGGGTTTAAAGTAGCAAATGCTTCCCTGAATTCTATAAGGAAGTCTCCGGTCAGAATGCCTCATCAAGGAATCTGATAACACCATTTTAATAGGTGGAAGAGCAGCTTTATTTGACACACCCGCCCTCACTGGATGAGCAGACTCACATTGTTCTTCCTCTATCTCCTGCGGCAAGACTTTGAAATCCAAAAACCATGTTTCTAGCCAAGCAAGGACAAAGGAAACAATGGGCAGAAGATAGCCAAATGCCCCTTTGGTCAGCAGCTGTTGCACGAAGAAAGAAAAAAAAGAAGAGAAGTTTCAAGGCATGTATTGGAGACCACTTAACATTAGAACCTTCCCGTTGGATTGGATTTGCAACCTTCATGTATTTCAGGAATAATGACCACAGACTACAGCTAGACTTCATATAGTGACTGCCTCATTTAGCATTGTTTGCGGTTATGATGGTGATGAAAAAGTTACTGTACAATCAATCCTTGTATTTATGATCTTTACAAGTTTGCTAAGGGAAGCTGAAATAAGGTCATAAGCCTCACTGCAGTTTCACTTAGTAGTCTCAATTGTAATCACTAAATGTGGACTACCTATAGCCATGATGGCGAACCTATGGCACGGGTGCCACAGGTGGCACGTGGAACCATTTCTTAGGGCACGTAAGGCGTTGCCTTGTCAGCTCCAGCATGCATGTGTGCGCTGGCCAGCTGATTTAGGCCTTCTTTTGAGGCTGTTTTTCACCCTCTGGAGGCTTCAGGGAAGCTCCTGAAGCCTCTGGAGGTGGGGAGGGGAGGCTGTTTTCACCCTCCCCAGGCTCCTAGAAAGCCTCTGGAGCCTGGGGAAGGCGAAAAAAGCATGCCAAAAGCAGGGGGTCGCGCCCATAGCATTATGGGTGTGGCACGCCCATGCACGACCCCCCTGCGCTCCCCCCACTTTTGGCACGTGAGCCAAAAAAAGTTCGCCATCACTGACCTGTAGTGTATGGGAATTACAGCCAACACATTTGGAGGGTATTAGCTTAATGAAGGTTAATATATTCAGTATTTCTTAAAGACTATTATCCACCATTTTGGAAGATCAGTTGTTATGAATAAAGTACTTTATTTGTAAGCACTTTTGCACCTCCAATCCCATTACCACCAATCCCATTGCCACTACTGGAATTTTAATGATGAACTAAATTCCCATTAGCTAATACAGAATATTTTAATCTGCTCCAACCATTAGAAAGATGGCTGCAAAATTTCAAATAGAACCCATTTTTTTCATGAACTCACATCTGAGAAGATAACTTTCAATATCAGGAATGTGCTACACACCAATGTAGTGATCTTGGGGATGAAGAGGAGAGAAGGAGAAAGAAAAAAGAAAATCCATTACAAGAGCATCTTGGGAAGCTACAAAGTTATATAAGTAAACATTTTTTGTAAAGGTTTTTTTCTTACCGCTATGACCCACCAATGACGAAGTTTAAAAACAGCATATGCAAGAAGTAGTACCGAGAACCGGAAAAAAGCCAAGAGCTAATAAAAGTGAATAAACAACATATTTATGAACAATAATGAAGTTCTGAGAAATACAATTATTTCTGAGTGAATTAAACTAATAGAAAACTACATAAACTGCTGGCAATGTAAGAAGAGTTTTAGAGACTTAAAAACAATTCTACAAAATACAACAGCTGATATATTTTAACAGCCAAGTGAATTATTTAGTAATAATTTATCCTGACCAAAAAAAACCCCTCAATTAAAAAAAAAAAAAGAGAATTGCAGCAGAATACTTACAAATATGTCAAAAAAGGATGTTTTAAACTCATAATGGATGACTTCTTCTTTTAAATTGACTTGGATAGTTTTGGTAGTCTGAAATTAAATAAGATGAAAGAAAATGACATTAATAGAGTTTAAATGGATAGACAATGATTTTTTTTTTTACTATGAGCATTGCCCCTTAGAGACAGACACAACTGAACAGGAGAAACCTTCACCTTTTATTTAAACTTTTTTTAGCCTTCCTCGATTGGTGCCTCCAGATATGGTAGGACTACAATTCCCAGAATTCAGAATAGTATAGCCTCTCATCATGCATAAACCCACATCTCTGAAGACACAAGGAAAGTTTTAAGATAATGCACCATTTGTACCTTGAGTACAAAACTGTTTTGAATATAAAACCATCTGTTTCACGCTCAAAACGTAATATATGAAGCATTAGTATAAGCTTGAAACATTTCCACAATTTTTGGAAAAGCACATTTTGTACTCAAAAGACAGCAATTTTGCACTTGGGGTATGACATTTTCTGAAGTATTGTACTTGAAATGGTTCGAAAGACCCTAGTCGAAAGACTAGGAAGTTTCTTCTAGGCCAGGGGTCCCAACCCCACCCCCTCCATGGACTAACATGGCGAAGCCCCATCTGCAGGATGCTGGCAGCACACAAAAGCATGCCCCCTCTAATCCACAGAAAAACCTTTCTCCATGGAAACGGACCCTTTGCCCAAAGGATTGGGGGCTGCTGTTCTAGGTAATATTGGATAGCTCAGAAGAATAACATATAGCACAATTGGCTCTAGTCCATTCTGATTCTGATAATTTCTGTTATCTTTTAGTTATAAACTGGAGATGGATAAGAAAGGGTAGCTATAGAAGATGACCAGGGTGAATCCAGGGGTTGGGTGAAACGCATAATCAGTGTGGAATTACTACACCCTCATAAGAGACCTAAGTCCAACCTCGCTGGAAGTCTGTTGAGTGTTATCTGGTGCCAATTTGCCTTTACTGTTAGATCATATTTCTGTGTGTATAGGTAGCATGAAATTAGTACGTCTGAACTTTATCCTAGCTCCTGATTTCTTGAACCTGAAAGCAGCAAGTTTAATTTGGAATGATTGAATCTTTAGATCAGTTTATTGGGGATTTTTATACATCAGCCAAGTTATGGATATAATCACTAGTCTGATCCACTGAAATATGTAAAACATTAAATAAAATTGCATTAAATAGCAACGTGAATCAACTAGCCCGCTAAGGAAGACTAATTTATTGGTCCAAATACAAATTAAGTTCACATTAAAATTGCACAAGATCTAGTTCAAGATGAATTCTTGTGGCATAATCCCATCTTGAGCCATAAATAACAAGACTCCAACCATAGCGCCAATGTTCCCTCCCCTCCCCTAAGCAGCAGGGTGACTGGGCAGTACACTGATAGACTTGCTCTCCTACGTTCAAGGCCTAACTACGACTACATAATGGAGACCAGAAGATGCACTCCTGGCAGAAGGGCAGAATCTCATGTCATAACTTCTATTGTCACTGAGGCCAGCTTCATTATTTGCTGTATTTATTTATTTATTTAATTAAATCTATATCTGCCCATCTGGCTACCACACGACTATAATATATAAAGAAACTTGTGAGGGAGAAACATCTGGGAGCAATACAGATAGATCCACATATCTTCCCCAAATCACTTTCAACAGCATGCACAAAATTTGTAGCTAATCAAGGGCCAGGTCCTGGATAGTCAGATTGTCCCATTGACTACTTTCAACAATACTAGAGATATTCAATGGACTACTAGAAGAACCTCCAGAGTTTTTGCAGAGGATAACTATTTTCACTTGTTCTCTACTCAGCTATCATTAAAATATTCTGAACTTTATTGGGGTCTTAGTTGGCTTGCCATTTCTCAGATTTGGGGAAGAATAGTTCTCTAGCATCATATATTTATCTGAATTCGGCCTAACAATGGCAGACTCTTCTTATCTTAACTCTCCCTGTTTGATCTGGACCTCTCAAACAAGTATCAAGCAATGACAAAAGAGTTAAAACAAACATGCAACATGAACGTTAAGAGTGATAAACCAAGCATTAGACACGTATTATAAATATAAAGTGCAATGTTAGTAAAATTATTCAGAGCAGCATAGCTCTTAACAAATTATGCTATGAATTAAAACATTTAATAGGCACCAGCAAATAGCAATCTTATTTTTATTAGGTGTCAGAGGAAAATATACCTAAAAAGTACCTTCCCTGGAGCACTATTCCACCTCTAAATGCTTTCCTTTACAAGTGTTTTTCCTCAGGCTAGGGAATTCTAGGAGTTGAAATTCACATGTTGCTGAGGTTGACAAACACTGCTCTACAAGAATCCCTAGCCTAGAGTTAGACAATGTTAACCTCTGCAGTTTGACTTAGATAATTCCTGTGAATGCAAGTCATTTGCTATTTTGTTTGGTGTTTATATAAATTTTACCCAGAACATCAGTAAGAGGTTAGATTGCTGAATCCCTCAGTGGTGTTATGGATGCAGATATGATGGAGTTTCTTCTCTCTCCATTTGTTCTTATGGATGTGAAGATTCCCTTCCCTCTTTTTATTTTTATGACTGAGTTGTTAAACAACTGCTCTATACAATGGAAAGACTGAATCTTGCTTCTAGCAGGATAAGTTTTCCTTTACTTGTGCATTCTATTCTGGGGAAACTGATTGGCCCATTTGAGGCTATAATACTATCAGGAAAACCATGTGTTATTTCCTGTGAATAGGGTATTTAGGCTTTTCATTGTTTCCCTTCCTTTCAAAGAAAACCCTCCTTTTTTCTAATCCTTTGAAAGCAAGGAAGCGGAGTGAATGGGTGGCCATATGATGAATCTCTGCTCATTTGTTGGTTGAAGAAGTTGTGGTTTCCAAATCTAAAAGAGTGGCACTCAAGAGATCTATAAATTACTGTACTTGAGCTACTTTTTCACAATGGTTGCTACTGTGGAATATACTGACACATTGCATGTAGAGAGAGCAAAGTGAAGTGATCAAAACATTCCATTTCTATCATACGGTTCTTGCCATTTCCAATGACTCTGTTCTTACAGATATGCTATATTGAGAAATATTTTGTTTACAATGAATATTGTTGGAATGCTCCATAGTTATTATGTATTCTGTAAATTAAATTGTGCTTAATGAAATTTCTGTTCAGAAGGTCTAGTATATCTCTGACACAATTAGTTACTCTTTAGACATGGACTACAACTCCATTTCCTCTGGACCCTTGGCCAATAGATTAAGCATGTTGGAAGAATTGCTGAAAGAGTACAGAACTAACTGCTACAGATGAGTAGGAGTATAATATTACTCCTACAGGGAGTAGTGTTTTCAAATGCTCTGAGGAACCAATTGGAAAATGTTTGCAACCAGGAAGGAATGTTTTTCCTTAAAATCAAATTGGTTTCTATTCTTATAGCACAACGTGTAAGCTGAGTAATTCACCTGAGTCATTACCTCACTAACTTGTAGCACACAATAGCATTGATTTGTGTAGGTTTGTTTATAGGTGGAGATATGAAATGGCCTTCCTAATATGGCTAACAATTAGAACAATTCCAAGAGGTTAGTCATTAGTGTTTTTGTCCCAAGTAGGATTACAAATTAAAAACTTGCAGGTTTGATTCAGCCTCTCTTATGGTTTGTGTTTAAAGCTGAAAGGACCAGGCAATCAGACCCTAAATCCAATGAAATAATAGCCTATTCCCTCCACTCTTGTCCCCTAAGATGAAAACTAGTCTAGTATGCTATTGTTAGCCTGGGCAATTATTATCCAATACAGGGATGGACATCTCCAACTGATGCATTGTATTTCATCCACTGCAGTAGCTGTGAAGAAAAGTGTCTCTGGGGAAACTTTTATTTCCCTAATTCTTTGAGCGAAATAGGAAAGCGGGGGAGAGAATCTAGGAGGTCAGGAGAGAAGATCTTATTTGCACAAGCCAGGTTTTCGACTCACATTCAGTTCAATTATCCAGAGGAGTGAGATGAAGAGAAGGTCAAATGTCACAAAGAGGCAGAAGGTTCGCCGCACATCAGAAATGGCCCTTCTTCTCTCAGGACAAAAGTAATGTGGGGAAAACCCCGGTGAGTGTGAAAATGAGGAAGCAATGGCAGGCAGACTCTGCTCCAAATCAGCGTTCTGGAAGTTACACAACTTGCTCATCCTTGGAGAGAACAGTGAAGTTGTTGATATTCATGTACAGCCGTGTCATCCGTGATCTTGTCAATGGATCATCTGTTTTGAGAGAAAGGGGAAAAGAGAAAACACATAGATAAGGCCTTCTAGATATTAAACCTACTCTTTCTACCAAGGAAGTCGGGATGGCATATTAGATAGAAACACAAGCATATTTCTGAATTAGATCAGATTGATTTGTACAATGAGTTCATGGCAAGTGGAATCCCATCGCTACCGCCTCTTCACAAGGTACATGGTCAAAGAACTTCAGTATTCTAACACAGATAGGACGGGAAGGGAGAATAGAAAGCTCTTGCACAGAATGGGCTGAGATAAATCTAAATACAAACAATTCACTTTTAATATTTGTTTTGATTTTTGTCTCCATCAAGGTGCAGACTGATAGTACATGGGGGTTGCAGGAGTGTGCAAGAGGTGCTAAGTGTGGTGGGATTGGAGAGAGCATGTGGGAGAATGGAATAACTCAGTGCATGGAGGTGCCACATGGGTTGGAGAAGGCCTGGAGAGAGTGGGGTGGGGAAAGTGTGCAGGGTTTCCTTCCACTGTGTTTGCCCTCCCTTTGCTGCTATGTGTGGAGGGGAGGGAGGGCTTACAGGAATGGCTAGGAAACTCACAGAACACGGAAAATGATGATCATGTGACTGCAGCAGCAGCAGCGGCCAGACTGCTAAGTAGTCACAACTTTCCCAAATTTTGTTCCTCAGAAACAACAGCTTCTGTAAATTAGCCCATTTTTGTTGATAAAATGTTGTCCTATTATGCACCCTTTCATCCAGTTAAAGTTATAGACACGTGAGTTTTAGTAGTTTATACATTAGGCAACACTAATGTAGGAAGTCTCTTAAAGGATGTTGAACAAAAGTGATCTTTTAGGAAAAATAAACAATTGGTAAGAAATTATGATATTCACTTATGAAGTATTGTTCCATAGTTTCAATGGCAGAATGAAAGCAAGTATGAAAATGCTGGGCCATCCTATTCCAGCTTCTGTCAGTTGATCCACGAGGGGGATGAGAAAATTGTACCCCCCTCCCTAATATCTACAACTGTTGTATCAGATGGTTGTTTGCAGATTTGGAAACAATCAAAGGTCATCTAATCCAACTTTCTACCCAAAGACAGCAGGGTTGGAAGAAGTATTCCACAATAACTAGACTCTAGAAGCAAATTACATGGGAGGTGGGGGAACAGCTCAATCTTCCCCATAGCCCAATTTGCATTTGCTTGGGAAAAGGCCAGCCACCCAACAATCAATCCACTCAGATCAAGTTATAAAATTGAAATTTCAAAACACCCAACAGCAAAAGAGCTTTGTTCCTTGGCATAGCTAAGCTCCAAGAACAGGGGGGGGGGGTGTCGGGGGGGGGGGTCCAGATCTGCAAAAAAAAAGTAAACTGTCCAAATTATGAGTCACATGTTATATCTCCCCAAGTGGCAGCTTTCATCATAAAATTTATGCCAATTACGACTGAGGCAATTAGATTTTCCATCTGTGCATTTTGCAAGGAAAAGCTACAGTTTACACATGTGTGTGCCCTTTTCATAAAGGTTGCTATGAATGTAGGCATCAAACTTGGTTCCCAAGCAACATTCAAACAGTCCCTGCTAAAATGACCTTCAATCACTAAGCTTCACTGGATTTGGGGGTGCGGAAAGAGGAATGTCACTGTAAATATTACTATAAGAACTGGCAGTTTTATTCCTTATTGGAGACGAGAGGCTTAAAGTTCAGCCATTTTACAATTCCCTTACAATATATGCCTGCATGTCTGTTGATATCTCTGCACAACTTTGAGACCACTTACGTTTCTATCATAACATCCATGTCAAAAAAAAATCATGATTCATAACTAATCCCTCTTCAGTGTATCTCTGGTTAAAAAGAACAAAAATATAGATTTCTTAGAACAAAGCCTAGGGATTTATGAAGAGGAGAACACCACTGTATATTTGGTTACCAAAGTTGGGGGAAAGTGAACATATGTTATCAAAGTTTTAAAAACCCTTTTATTCTACCGGTAAATAAATAAAAATATACAGAACCTCAAATGTTTATATAATAGTTTAATTATAAAATAAGAGTTGTCATTTTACTGAATACAGTCAGAAAAGTTGCCTGTTTCATCAGATTGCACAATTTGTGCCACATCATAGTAGTTCTTGCTTCACAGTTGGCAGAAGTGAGTCTCTAGACTTATTAGGAAAACACATTTGCTTATAAGCACCCCTTTCTTTAATAATGCACTTATAACCTAACTCTAATCTTGGAGTAAGTAATCTAAATTATTTGGCTCTGAAAATGTCCATCAAACATGTTAGGAATTTGCAGGATCCAATTTGGGTTGGCCACTGGGACCAGAGGTTTAGTCTTCTGAGCTTTCGGACTTGTGCTGGATCCATCCTTAGGAAACTTGGAAGATTAAATCTCTGGTCCCAATGACTGACCCAGATTGGAGCCTGCAAAATTATCCCAGAACACGTATAATTGTGTGTTAGGAAGTCATAACGTAGAACTATCCACAATTATTTTTGTCTCACAGTTATTTCAATTTTTTTACACTGAGTAAAGGAGCTCCAAAAAGATAACCTCAATATGAAAAAAGTTCATGCTCTTGCTGTTCTCCTCTGTAATGGTGGTTCAGCCAAACCCAATCAAATTTAGGATTATGTAATCTAAGATCATGGTGTAGGCTGAAAGAAGCCAATAAATAGTCTAATAAAACATGTTGAGCAGTGATCAAAATGTAGTTCTAATGAATGTAAAGAAAGCTGAGTCAAAGTAATAAATTAAGTTCTAATTCAGGCAGGCGATTCAAACGAGCTTATAGGTTTGCTGCTCAAAAAAGTCAGAGTTCAAAGACATTGGTTGTATTTACAACATATGAACATTTACAACATATGAAAGCACACTGAATGGCTTGATAAGATAGTTCACACGTCACACTGAGAAATATATTCTATGTTGCTTTGGCTTGAACCCCTGTAATTTGTTATTCAAAATGTGCACACTTTCTAACACTCCTGTCTTCAAGATTTGCTGAATCTAAAAAGCAAAGTTTAATGCGAAAGGTGTCAAGCCTCCATCTAAGAATTGTAAATAGAGTTGTACGTAGGGCTAGTGAAGAGTAACTGCAATGTCTAAGAGATCATTATTCCTACAAAAAAATTCCATTAATCTGGTAATGGTACATCTTTTAGTCTTTTGAAATTAGCCTCAACTGGAGTTTTGCAGGATACCAAAGGATATCAAAGTTGTAGGAATTTAAAAAAATAGGTCCCAGACTGAAATGAGTCTGTTTTTCCTCAGTCTTTGCACCAGACTTTGATTTTGGGTTCAGGGTTTTCCAAAACTTCTCTCAACTCTTCTTCTGAGGAACAATTAGAACAGTGTACCTTTAGTATTTGCTACCACATTTGCTTAGATTTCAATGGTTCCTATCATTTAAGAAACTTTTAAGCACTCTTTAAAGAAAGACAAAGAAGGTAGTCCTGAACTTACAGCACAATTGGAACCATAATTTTCACTGCTAAGTCAGATGGTTATTAGATGAGTTGTAATCAATTTTGTGACCCTTGTTGTCATGATTGTTAACTGAATCACTGCAGTTGTTAAGTGAATGGTGCTGTTAATCATGTGATCTGGGGATGCTACAATGGTTGTAAATGCAAGGACCAGCCACAAGTCTCTTTTGATTTTTATTGTCATTGTAACTTTGGTCATTAAATAAATGGTTGCATGTTGAGACTACCTGTATCAGAAGGAAAGCTGATATGACAATCTGAAGCAAAATGTACTCAAACTATACAATATAATATTGATGGTTCAAAGAGGTAATAAATGGTTGAACAGAAGCAGTGGTAGCAATGAAGACAATTACTTAATGACTTAACAATCATGGGAATAAAAATAAAACTGAGGAATAATGCAAGTATGAGTAACATCACTTCCTGATCACAAAAAAATCCTAAATGGCCGGCCCCTTCTGCTTCCAAAAGGCACATGTTTTAAGAACACGTTTCAGAAGGGTATTCCCCAGCTTCATATAAAGTTATGAGAAAACAAAGAAGCAGAACAAACTGCTATGTTAGCTTGCTACTATTTAGACATGAAGGCCAACTAGAAATTGGAAGGTAAAATTATTACACTTATTTAGTACATTATCATAAAGTTATTTTGCTAAGAACAGCACAGCCTCATATGACAGATTAACACAACAAGGATAGCAGTATTTGATTACCTAAATGTTACTCAAAATAAATGAATTAAAATTCCAATGTTTCAAAACTCACTACCCTTCCTGGATAGCCTGATCAGCAGATTCCAATGGCAAATTAGAAACACAAGTGTACCTAAACAATTTAGCAGCCCTGAAAAGCAGAAAAAGGAATACAGCATCTATACAATATCTCCCAACAAAATCAACAAATGTGCCTGACCCCACTCAACCCAATATAACACAAGTTGTAAAAAGGATAACACTACCAAACATAAAAAACCATCTCAAAAACCACTATTACAACCACATGGAATCAATGTAGTACAGAAACCAACTAAAGTCCTCCAAAACATCCTAAATTAACAAAAAGACCCCATAGTCCCAGAAGAAAAAAAGAGTCATCTACAACATAGAGTGTAAACACTGCTACAGCCACTACATATAGAACTATCAGGCAGAAGACTAGTAGAAGCATCCATAAACACTAACCAGCAGTCAAAAACATGATGAAAACGCTTTTATTCCACAACATAACAAACTTAGCCATATTTTCAACTGGGAAACTGTGAATATCTTAGACCATGCCAAGTCCAAAAAGACTAGAGAATTCCAGGAAGCCTGGCACTCTGACAAATTACTCATCAATAGGCACACATAGATATAAATATCTACATACTGTGCAAGAGACAATCAACAAGTCAAAAAGAAAATAAAAAGACCAAAGCATCTCCCCACCAGCAACCAGCACCCAGAGAGCATAGATTAACACCAAGACTAACATCAGTACAGCAATCAAGATGTAAACAATACCCAAATAAAAGGAATTGCAAAACAAGCTGAAAGCCCCACCAAAAAGAGCAAAAATCCCAACACTCAGAGAGCAAACAACTAAAATATAAACTGACAAGCAAACTGCACTCCTTACTAACACTGATGATGTTACCTAGTGTGGATAATGAAATGTCTGCAAGGAAACCACTGAGCTCAGAGGGAACCAAGGGCCCCTCATTTTAATCCTGAGCTACAAATATTCTTCTTCATTGGAACATCTGCCCACCAACAGGAGATGACTCTGCAGGCATATCATGCAGTGGATTCTGATCACTCTCTCAGCACAACCTACCTCACAGGATTGTTGCTGTGGAAGAAAATGGGAGGAAAAACAATTATGTACTTCCTTAAACTTCGGAGGAAAAGGTGGGCTGTAAATCAAAGAGATGATAAATCGATAGAACGTGATTGGCAGTCTTCCTAATCTACTACCCTTTACATGTTTTTACCGCAGAGCTTTTAATGCTGTTCAAAAGACAATACAGATTGTGAATTGTTGATTTGTATCATATATGTATCAATCCCTTAAAACGGTAGTTTCAAACTCTCACCTTCCCTAACATGGCAATAACAGATACCGTAAAGCTTTAAAAGATTGTGTTATCATTCACTAAGACTACGGAAAATTACCGCAGATTCTGTCCGCCCGCGTAAACACTGAAACCCCAAATCTGGAATTCAAGGAAAACCTTAATGCTTCTCATAGTGCTGTGTTAAATTTATATTTATTTATATTGACATTTAAGCAGAAGCAGTATGCTTCGTCCCATATTTGGGTAGACCAAGTTGCCCTGATAAAAAAACACCTTCTCATAGGGCTGTTTTAAACCTTACTTCATTAATAAATGTTGAATAATTAATTCTGAACAACCTAACGGGCAACACTATATAACAGTACTGCTTTTTATTATTAAAGACTGAAGAATATTAAAGTATTAATCCATATGATTTAAGAGTGCCTGTAAGGCACGCTTTTCGACGCTGCAACCACCATATAAGGATTTACCTGGTCAGCCGCTCTCCCAATTCCTCCTCGACAAGAGGAATCAAGTAAAAAAAGGCGGAAGTCACCCCAATTGAGTCGCACACAACTTCCGGTCACATGGCTAAATGTGATCACGCATAAGCCGGAAGAGACCCCCTCCCCCAGTTTCGATTACTTCGAAAGAGAAACAAAACGGTGGGACTGAGTCAAACATTCTAAAATGGGCCGAGGGGGCGGGGCATGGAAGACAGGAGGACATTTCTACTGGCTAAGGCGATGGGAAGAGGAAACCACGCCTGTTGGCTGAGAGCAAATCGATTTGATTGGTTCAGAAGAGGAATGAGTTACTTCAGAGCGCGAAACGGCGCGCTCTGTTCTACAGCAACGGAACTGGATGGAGGGTGGGGGAGTGTAAATAAAGAGGTGTAAATAAGTGGTGGTGGGGAACTGGTGATAAGAGCAAGAGTTTTCTCGAATGCAAGAGCATCGATTGGTTGGTGGCCAATAACGGCCTGCTATTTGCTCATAGAGGAATAGTATTAATCGAAGAAAGAAAATCAAACGTAAGAGAGTCCATTGGCTGCTCCTGTGAAGAGGCGGAGTCTGGAACATTTCCCGGAAAGGTTGAATTCTGGGATCATTTGCCTACAGTACAGCGGCCGCCTGGCTGGAGTTTCTTTTCTTTTTTTGGCGTTTATGCCGTGTTTGAAGACCTCTGCATTCCACTTTTGTTTAGCAAACAGTAATTCACCCCGAAGAACGCTGGTTGTGGTTCTTCGTACGATTGTGCCTTGTCTCCTTTTGTAACAACCGAGTTTTTCGTCCGTTTCCAATCTCAGCAGATGGCAGCACCTGACTCACCTGCTCTGGGATTGTTAGTATTTGGATGCAAATCCCAAGGATGCTCTTTTCCCAAGTGGCAACTGCAGTTTCTGTTTTTTTCTTCGAAGCTTCAGTCTTCAAAGAAAAACCAGAAAGTCCAGTTGCCTCTTGAAAAAAGCACCTTTGACTGAGGATCTCCATAGACATTTGGATGAAAGATCTCAGAAGAATAATCCCAGAGCCATAGGAAGTGAGAAGAAATCCTGGAATAAAGCAGTGGCAAGCCATCGCTGTAGCGCTGCCCATAAAACTATAGATCGGGGAATGGAGCTAACCACCTGGTTATGGTTTTTCGTTTTCCAAATGCCTTCCGTTCTTAAAAGAGAGAAAAGGTCTGGTCTTATCTTTCTGTCGGGAGTTTTGAAGAATGAAATGGTGACTTCTCTGTTGTTTCTCAAGATTAAGCATTCAGCCTCTTCACTCTCTCAGGTCTTATAGAGATTTTAAGCCGTACGGATCTGGATGGGAAGCAACAGACTCAAATTCAACCCATCCAAGACCGAGTGGCTGTGCGTCCCGGTACAATCAGTTGATTCCATCACTGGCCACAGGGGGCGAACATCTGGCCCCCGTGGATCGGGCACGCAACTTAGGCGTTCTGGATACCCGGCTGTCTATGCAAGATCACGTTTGACGGCCGTGGCCAGGGGGGCATTCCACCAGGTACGCTTGGTGCGGCAATTGCATCCCTTATTGGACCGGGACGCCCTTCGCAGAGTCACTCATGCGCTTGTGACATCCCAGCTAGACTACTGTAATACTCTCTACATGGGGCTCCCCTTGGGGTGCACCCGAGGACTACAGCTGGTCCAGAATGCGGCCGTGCGGGCAATCTTGGGAACGTCCAGGTATTCCCATGTAACACCTCTCCTGCGTGAGCTGTACTGGTTACCTGTGGTCTTTCGGGTGCGCTTCAAGGTATTGATCACCATCTTTAAAGCGCTCAATGGCACGGGACCTAGCTACCTGCGAGACCGCATCCTACCCCATACATCCCTTCGGCCGATCCGCTCCCACAGAGAGGGACTTCTCCGGGTGCCGTCCACTAGGCAATGCCAGCGGGCGATGCCCAGGGGAAGGGCCTTCTCTGTGGTGGGCCCAACCCTCTGGAATGACCTACCCCCCGACCTTAGAACAACCACGGACCTCCGCACCTTCCGCCACAAATTAAAGACACTCTTGTTCCATCAGGCCGGCTTGGCCTAAGTTATTTACCTAGCCTACAGTCTGTACCATAAATTGTTTTAATTGGGTTTTAGATGGGGTCATGTTTTAACATTTTTAAATTTTAGCACAGGGATAATTTATTTAATTTGATATTAATTATTTATATTTGTGATATTGTGTGTTTTAATTTCCTGTGCACCGCCCCGGGTCCCTTTGGGGAGAGGGTGCGGTTATATAAATCCAATAAATAAATAAACAAACAAATAAATAAATAAATAAATAAATAAGAAAGAATTCGGTTTCACCTGTTCATCTTCGTTGCCATTCTCTAAACTTGCTCCAAAATCTTCCAGTTAAAATATGTTCCCAGAACTAAATTCATTTTGCAAGATGAATCTTATTATTATCCCATCTTCTTTATACAGTACTAGCTGGATACCTGTGCTTCACTACAAAACTATGTGATAGGGCTTGATAAATTGACACTTAAAGCTGAAAAATTAATGAGCAGTTAAAGTCGAGGATGTTGTACATTACCCTGTGGAGTTCTTGCATACTCTCAACCCACTAGGATTACAACCTCATGTCCTCTACCTCAAGGTTGGTGCTCCAATCATGCTGTTACACACTCTTAAGTCCTGCAAAACTGTGCAATGACACCAGGCTTCAGATGAAGACTGTACAAACACGTAATCAAAGCCATGATTTTCACAGGTGTCAATCAGGGAGAAATCATTTTCATCCCCTGAATTCCTCTGATCCCATCAGACTACCACTTCAAGTTCAAATGTCTACAATTTCCCATTAAGGTGTACTACACCATCACCATCAATAAGGCACAGGGACAGACTTTGAAAGTGGCTGGTGTGCATCTGAAGAGTGACTGTTTCTCCCATGGCCAGTTGTATGTGGCGTGCTCCAGAGTCAGTTCACCTGACAGCCTGGTCATCCTCCAGCCAGAGAGCAAAGCCAGGAATGTTGTTTACAGGGAAGTCCTGAGCGATTCATCTGAGGGAGGAATTGAAAGTCTACGCTATGCAAGTTATTAGCCTGGGCTAGGTAGATGATAAAGCCAGGGGTGCTGGTGGCATTTCCCCCTCTTTTCCATTTAATTGGTCTTCAGTAGAAGGAACAAATTTGTCTGGACTGATGAGGTCAGTGTAAGAAGTGAGTTGGGGCTGAGACACTGCAGGAGAATAGAATGTCTAACTCCTTAGCATCAGAGTATGTTAATCTATATATAAAAATACTTTTAAAGAAATACTAATGATGTGATGGTCATTTCAAAAAAGCCAAGAGGAACAAATTTCAAGTTTGTAGGCTTTACAGTTCTGTAAAGAGAGAGAGAGAGAGAGAGAGAGAGAGGGAGGGAGGGAGGGAGGCCTGGAATAACAGTATCCTAGTTTTTAAGCCAGCATCTTAGCTACTACATCAAACTGGCTCTCAATACTAATATGCCCAATAGTCAGGAGTGATTACAGTAGAGCCAATGATATGCAAATTAATCATTTTTGTAGTTGCATCATACTGATGGCTCACCAGTGTATATTTGATGTTTGTACATGGTGGAGTTTCTAATTTTTTCCAAGTACAAAATTATAAGCAAAGGAAACCATTTTTAGAGACACTTTTATTGGTATAATCTCCAATTATGTTCCTTATTCACTGCCAGCTCTGATCCCAAGAATTTATCTGTGTGCAGGGTTTTTTTTTTTATTAAATGAATTTGATTATATAGAACTGTTTTTGATATTTTGGTGTCCAGTTTGATATAGTGGTTATGGGATCAGGATAGAAACTTGGGAGACCATCAATTCTCATCCTGCCTTTGGCATGAAAGTGATTGGGTGACTTTGGGCCAGTCACTCTTTCCTGCCTAGGAGGCAGGTAATGATTTTCTGAAATTGTGCCAAGAAAACTACAGGGACTTGTCCAAGGGGGGGGGGGGTCACCATGTGTCAACACTAGTTTGAAGGCACCCTCCTCTCCATCTGAAAGTACCAAGGTCTTCAAGGTCTTTGACATAGTTATGACTTTATTATCTTGAACAGCATGGGATCATTAACAAACTTGCCTATTTCGGTACTCATTCATAATTTCATACTTTGAATGACTTTCCAATGTGAAAATTGTCAACTTGTTCCTATTGTTTTTTGCTCTTTGATCAGTTAATAAAAATGCACATCTTCCTGTTCCATGATTGCTGAATTTCTTTGCGCTTTTTGTGAATGACCATTTTATTTATTTGATTTTTATATCAAGTTTTGGAAGTCCCAATACTTGTTCTATTTAATGTTGTAACACCCTGTCAATCATTCTTTAGATGTGGACAGTTTGCAGTTATATTTAATAGCTGTGAACTGAATTGCTTGCAGTTTTGTTAATTTAAATGTTTTTTCTCTTTATTTGGTTTATTTCTGGTTTAAACAATAGAGCATTATTAAATGTGTATCAAACATGCCCTCAGGAAAGTTTTAAAGTATATTATTTCGGTGGAATAGATGCAATAATATTCACTATTTGTCAAAAACCTTTTGGTTATGTCTTAACCAAAGAAAGAGGCCTTTATGTGTAGAGCTACCAGCAATAGGGTTTCTGTCCTTCATTTCTGCTGGAGGTGCTACTGGAAAATAAACACACACATCTGCTTCGTACCTCCCAGAGCTATTTAGGATTTGTTTGGTTTTAGTTTTACCTGTACCATGTTTAAGCAAATATTTTCCCTCAAGTACTTTGCTGCTTCATTATGGAGGGGGAGGAACTGTTGCTTTTGAGTGGGAGAATGAAGAATTCTTGGAATTTACAACAAGAGGGATGAAGTTTATTCCAGCAGTCCAGTTAAATCACACAGGCAACTATATATTGAGCAATAATCATATAAGAAGATACTAGAAGTAACTGATAATTGACAATGATAGGTATCATTTCATACTGCAGGGAGAAGGCAATAGTAAACCATTCCATCATGCTTTTATCTCATCTTCAGGTGCTGGGTTCTTTTTACAGATGGCTGTGAAGGTTTATGTTGACCACTGTTCCTGTAACAGTACATCCAACAGGAAGAGTGTGAAGAGAAATCTTCATGATGATGTTGCTGTTGATATTATGATGATCTCATTGCTGTTCCCTCCTTATAAAAGTGAGGTCTAGCATCTCGGAGGCATGTGCAATGTGTGTAATGGGAGCAATGATGGAGAATGATTTTCAGATAGTTTTACTCTCGGTATTCAACTTGCCGTTGCTCTTCCTCCAGGCCTATTTTTTAAAAAGATCCTTTATTTTAAAAAGAGAAGGTTAGTGCTTTCTGTAGAACTCTTATCACAAATGGTAAACATGATTTTTAAAGAGGTCTAGCATCAATCATTTTTCAAGAATAGCAAATACAAGTTAATACAGGTAGTTCTTGACTTACGGGTCATTTACTGACCAAAGTTAGAATGGCACTAAAAGCTGACGTATGTCCATTTTTCACACAACCTTTGCAGCATTTCTATGGTCATGGGATTTACATTCAGATGCTTGACAACTGGTTCATATTTATGACCATTGCAGTGTCCCAGAGTCATGTGATCATGGTTTGTGGACGTCTGACAAGCAAAGCCAATGGGGAAGCCAGATTCACTTTACAACTGTGTTACTAATTTAACAGCTGCAGTGATTCAGTTAACGTGGCAAGAAAAGTCATAAAATGGGGCAAAACCCACTTAACAAATTTGCAACTGAGCAACATAAATTCTGTGGTCAATTGTGGTTGCAAGTCAAGGACTACCTGTAAGGTCTCTGATTAAACCCCAACTTAGAAACGTGGGCAATGGCATGTCGAGCCACATATCTTCTTAGCCCAGCAACACAAAATGGCCCCAAGTGTGTGTGTGGGGGTCTCCCTCCCCCACTCCACAAGGGAACATATATAATGCAACTGAACATTGTCAGTAGAAATTGGGTTGACCTTAGGCTCTAATGGTGTAATCATCATGGTGTTGATGAAATTCCAACATTTGGATAACATTCTATCTTCAAAATCTTGCCATTGCATCCTATAGCACAACAGACTACTTGAGGATGAGCCACAACGAGCTCTCCTGGATAGAAAGGGCTTGATTAAGAAAAACAAGGCTGAAACAGTGAGGATGCCTGAAAACAGTCATTGTATTGTATCCTCAAGTGGGGAGGGTGCCAAGAGCCAGCTGGTTTTACTTATTTCCTTGTAGAAGGCCAATTGGCTGGTTGTAAGTGGTTTTCTGGCAACAAGAATGCTTCTTGCTGTAGACATGGTCTCATTTGGGATTTGGCTTTAAGAAGACAGTTCTGTCGTTACACAAATATACCTCTCTGAAGAGATTAGACTTTTCCTGTGAACTGAGGGGAGAGTCAAGGAGTGACGGGGATGATTAGATAGAGAATTCCCAAACTTGCTATAAGCCCACAGTCCTACAAAATCAATAACTTGAGTGGAGGGAAACAAGGATGTTAGTTTAAAGAATTGTGAATAAATGTTTCATAGCTTAGTTGGTGTGCTACAAATCAAATAAGCAATTTGCTTGGTTAAGTACGGTGCAATGTTTTGCTTCAAGAATTCTGATAATATGAATTTTCATCTATGCCTTTTTCTGTTTTAGGAAATTGTTTGTACACCTTTAATAGACTGAAAATAATCACCTATTCATAATTTTGATCTATTCATGCAAGAAAAGCTATGAAACTTAATTTTCAAACACACTAGACATGATTGAGGAAAATAAAGAGTTGTAAATATATAAGATTAGAAATATATATCAGAAAACATATAGTTAGAAAAGGGTGCAAGCAACCTACGTTTATTTAGATTATTTATTAGGCTTTTATGTGCTTCAATCCACAGACACTGAAGGGTAGCAAATTCTTAAGGTTAGTTTAGTTTAAAAATAATAAAACAATGCTTAATAATCAAACCACCACAAAACCAATAGTATATAAGTATCACAATTACAACTTTCCCCATCTATCTCTCTGGTGCCTCCTTTTCAATCTTAGAATAATACTCTCATACATACCCCAAACTCAAAATCTGGAAGATCCAGAGTTTAGTAGCTCCCTAAAATTCAAACAGACAATGAACCTTTCCCTGTTTCTAGGACTCAGTTGTTTCAGAGAAGAAGGATTGCATTGACGATGTGAAGTGATAAAGACATGAGTGACACAAGTGGAGCATAAGTTGAACCTGGCCATTACTGTCATCTTCATTTCCAGCAGGAGTTGTGAGTTCAGAAATACCTTCAGGTTATTTGCCTATTCTCTATGGGTGTGCAGAGCTCCATCCTGAGTCAAAGATGGGCTTACCCTAAAACCCGAAGGCTACCAATTTTCAATTCTCATAGACAGTTCAGTAATATACCATAATTGATGGTGTCAAGATTCATGGAGATTAGTTATGGAAAGTGGCATTAGTGCTTACAGTCCCCACAAAGGTGCTCCACAACAATCTTCACCCCATCCTGAATCCTAATTAAAAGCATCTGCTTCATCTTTAGCGCTCTATAACTACTGATTCATCACCTCAATCATCTTTCCAAGAAACAGAAAATTAGAGGCAGCATGTTAATTACCCCATAAAGCTCCGTCTATGGAGATTTTCAGTCATCCAGGTCATGATTGTCCCAAAATATGCTTTTTTCCAAGAGACAACTGGACTTTCTGGTTTTTCTTTTAAGACATTTCACTTCTCATCCAGGAAGCTTCTTCAACTCTGACTGGGTGTTGGGGAATGAAAGGATTTATATTCCTTGCAGACAGCTGGTTATTTGCATTCTTTTAGAGAGTCATTGAGGCCACTTGGAGATTTATCTGTGTTCTCAGGGTCACCTGAGTAGTGCAAATGGGTGTAGAGTCAACACAGTCCTTTCAGCAGTCCCCAAAAGGTTCCACACCCATTTGCAAAGAAAAACAAGAAAGATCCAGTTGCCTCTTGGAAAAAAGCACCTTTGAAGTGAAAGGATTGCTTCTTAAGGATGGGTGTACTGTTGCTTCCTTCAAGGCAAGCAATATAATCCTCTCTCCCAAAGAAATATTCACCAAACCTCTAACGTAGCCTACCATCACTTTTCTGACTGCTTTCATGAGGGAGATGCACACAGATCACAATGCAAGTATTACAGAGAACCTGCTCCACTTCCCTGAGATCTATAGATATATCTCATAGCTTCATTAAAATTTCTGATTTGATGTCCCATACAGATATTGACTGCAGGAAATTATACAGCACATTTGGAGGGCACTAAACTGGATCTTAGCCACAACAAAGCTAGCAGAGTTGATGGCATTTCATCGGAGCTATTTAAAAATCTAAAGACAATGCTATTAAAGTGCAGCACTCAATATGTCACTAAATTTTGAAAACTCATCAATGGCCACAAAATTGGAAAAAAGTCAGTGTATATTCCAATCCTAAAGAAGGGCAATGCCAAAGAATGTTCAATTGCACTGTTCAATTGCACTCATTTCACACACTAGGTCATGCTCAAAATACAGCAAGCAAAGCTTTAGCCAGAGATGGTATTTAACGGGTTCTCTCCAGTTCGGGTGAACCAGTAGCGGTGGCTGCGTGAGACTGCCTACCTACCCCAACGTAATGCGCAGAAGGAGGTGTGCAGACGCAGTGCATGCACTGACATTTCTGAACCGGTAGGGAAGGTCAGTGAATCCCATCACTGGCTTCAGTAATATGTGAACTGAGAACTATCAGAAATGCAAGTTGGGTTTCAAAGAGGCAGAGGAGCCAGAGATCAAATTGCCAATATTCACTGGATTATGGAGAAAGCAAGGAAATTCCAGAAAAGCATATACTTCATTGACTACAATAAACTCTTTGATTGTGTAGATCACAACAAACAAGAAGCAACCGTTAGGCCCAGACACGGAACAACTAATTGGTTCCAAAATGGGGAAAGGAGTACAACAAGGCTGTATATTACCACCCTACTTATTTAACATATGCAAAGTACCTCATGCAAAATACTGGGATTCATGAATCAGAAGCGTGCTGGGGAAAATACCAACAATCTCAACTATGCAGACAATAATACTCTAATGGCAGAAAATGAAGAACTAAAGAGCTTCTTGATGAATGTGAAAGAGAAGAGTGGAAAATTTGGCTTGAAACTTAACATTACAAAACTAAGATCATGGCATCTTGTCCCCTCACTTCCTCGCAAATAGAAGGAGTAATAGGTTTTATTTTCTTGGGCTTCAAAATCACTGCAGACAGCAACCGCAACCATGAAATTAAAAGATGCTTACTCCTTGAAAAGAATGTTATGGCAAACCTAGACAGCATATTGAAAAGCAGAGACATCACTTTGCCAACAAAGGTCTGTATAGTCAAACTATGGTTTTCCGAGTTGCAATGTATGGCTGTGAGAGTTGTACCATAAGGAAGGCTGAGCATTGAGGAATTGATGCTTTCAAAGTTTGGTATGGGCGAAGACTCTTGAGAATCCTTTGGATCCCAAGGAAATCAAATCAGTCAATCCTAAAAGAAACCAGTCCTGACTATTGTTTGAAAGGACAGATACTGAAGTGCATTTGGCCACCAAATGAGAATTGAGGACTCATTGAAGAAGACTCTGATGTTGGGAAAGATGGAAAGCAGAAGGAGAAGGGGATGGCAGAGGATGAGATAGTCAGACAATGTCATTGACACAGTAGACATGAGTTTGGATAGGCTTAGGGAGATAGTGGAGGACATGGGGTCCTTGCATACTGGGGTCCACATGGTCACAAAGAGTTGGACATGACTTAGTGACTCATCAACAACAATAAAAATAACAAAAGAAATGGATCTGAAACACTATTAAAAAGTGTCCTACAAAGAGGAGAGGTAGACTGCAATATCTCTATTAACTGCAAATTAATGTCATGAAGATTGAAGCAGTGTAGAAGTTGAAGTAATACATAAATGAACATATAAGTAAGCAAACATTTGCTGATTTCTTGATTTCTGTATTACAAAACGCAGTCTTGAATATTTGACTATTGGTTTGCTTGGGCTGCTTTTGGAAGCCAAAACTAAGGTTTTCCTAGAGATAAACATTGGAGGAATCATAGCAAGTCCATCCTTTCCACACTCCCAAATTTGTCCTAATTTTTTTATATACCTACTGCCAATGAACTTTGGTTCATGTATATAATGATTGTCTGCAGAAAGTCAACTCCCCAAAACTCTGAAACTTTTCCTTCTGACGATCCTGGCTAAGCATTAAGGAAGAACTGGCCTAAACTTTTGTTGTTGGCTCTTCCCTCCATAAAATACTTTTTAAATACAGTATTTATTTACAAAGCTTTAATAGAGCAGAAAAACATGGAATGGCATTGCCCAATGCACAGGGAGAAAGGTATAGGAGAAAGAAGGAAGGAAGATTCAACTATTCAGGGATTGGATCTTAAATTACAGCTTTCTGAGCATTGAATAGAACAATGGATTTGGGAGATAGACCTTAAAGATCTTTCTTTAGCTAATTCAGCTGAACCCAGCTATAAATTCTAGTTGCTGAACTACTAAATTTTCACATTTGGTTTTTAGAAATCAAATGGCAAAATCTTCAGAGAAGTGCTGCCAGACAAGGAATTTATTATGCAATCAACCTCCTTGTTGAAATTTTACATGGTTTACATAGAACATTGCTTCCAGTTACTGCATAATCTCTCTTCTGTTTCTCCCTCCTACCAACACACAATAGTTTCCATTTTTTAATCATGAAAAATAACATAGTTGTATAATACTTTTTTATTACTAGAACAAGGCTCAATTTGTCTGGAAGCACCTCAGCAATCTGATTTCCTTAGATAATAATTAAAATTGCAAACGTCATATAATTATCAGATCTGGATGGGTGAGCAGAAACATTTTTAAAAAACCATGAATGATCATGCTAGGTCCAACCAAATGAGCATCTAGTTCAGGGTTGAAGGTCAAACAGTGAGTGTGAGGATGGCCTTCTTCCTCCCCTTGCAGTAAAATCTACTGGCAAGGCACAATAAAAACAGCCATCCCACCACATGTCCAGAACAACAGGCCATCAGAGATATCTTGCCTTTGAACATGAAGGTTCATTTCTAAACAGCTTTCCATTCACTTCCTTTCCCTTCACCCCTTCTATTGAATAAATCACTGAACATAACCAAACACTGCCAAATAAGATACAAATTGAGAACAGAAAAGAGTAAGAGGAAAAATAGTTGTTAAAGGAAGTAATCCAATTGGTCTTGTGAAAAATGAGAGATTGCCATCAATAGGATATCTCCCAAAACTATCCTATCAATAGGATATCTCCCAAAACTATCCTTCACTTCCAATGCTAGGTTGTGGTGTGGATTGGGGGTGGAGAGGAACGGTTTTCCAGTTTAACAGCATAAGGAGGTCTCTCTTTCCAGTCAGAGTGACTCTGTTCCATGTCATGATCTGTGAAGAAAAGGGAAGAAAGATCAGGGAGAGGAATTTTTTTTTTTTAAGATTATTTCAAATCAATGCAAAGGTGGTTTGTGAATTTTGGGAAGACTGAGAGGGATGAAATAATTGTCATACATAATTCCAACTAAGATCAGATTTTTCTTTTTTCCCCTCAAATTCCCATCCAGACTAATATAAACTGTATTTCCTAACTACCTTATGACTTAAAAATGGATTGCATTAATAAAAGTAAAACATTAGAAAAGGAAACAGTTCCAGACAACCAAATAATTGAGTCAATTTCTCTGTTAAAAGAAAAATTCCATATTAAATATATTAAAGGGGGGGGGGGAGTATGTCTCTCTCTCTGTGTGTATGTATGTATGTGTGTATTTGCTATTTAGCAAGCATTGCAATCCAAGGCGCATTACCTGTTAATGGCGGATCTCCCTCTCCCTCTTCCTGTTTCACATTTGTCTCCTCTTCTGGGGCATCACCCTCTTCTGACTTCTCTGATCCAGTAGGGACTTCCTCAACAGATCCTGCAAAGGATACTTTCTGCCCACCTAAAGAGACCAGACTTTATTGTCACAAATATATATATATATATATAAATATAAATAAATAAATAAAAAGCTTCTGCTCCTTCAGAAAGCTCAGGGTTACACTCAATACATATTTACATCCTGATCCAATCCTTTCTGTTTGAAAGAAAGATAAGCATGTAAAACATTTATTCAAATTCCACAAAAGCAACATACATAATTTTAAAAACTCAAAGAGCCTTTCTCTATATTTGGGGGCGTTTATATTAGTCCCTCATTGTAGCTATTTAGTTTAATCTACATCTAAGTCTGTATTATTCTCATCTTCACACAGGTAGTCCTCATTTGTCAACCATTCACAGTTACAATGGTAAAGAAAAAGTAACATTGTGATCAATCCTTGCATTTATGGCTTTTGCAGATATTTAATACAAGGGAAGTGAACTGAAATTGAAAAAATTACGATGTTTAACTTAGCAATTGCTTTAAGGACCAAGATGCTGATCCCAATTGAAGTTGCTAAATGAAGACTAAACTGTAATTGGTTCCGTGATTCAGAAACTGCTAATTGCAGATAAGCTATGTTGTTATACTACTTCAAAATGTAGCAGAAATAGGGGAGGATTTCAAGGTGAGACAGAAGACATACAGTGACCTGGGCTGTGGTCCACTGATATTTTCAAAATCAGCAAATCCTAGCAGAGATGTAAAAAGCATTGTGGCTGTTGTTCTGTCAGGTCTCCTTTACTCACATGCATTCACAACACACACACACAACATATTTAAATTCATGAAGTAGCGCTTCACACAACATAGTCTCAGCAGGTCTTCCTTTTCCACCTGTATTTTCTGCAGCCATCTTTCCTTGGGGATGCAGTTTCCATCTGGGAACCCTCCGTAATGTGCTGAATAATTTGTTCTTTGTTAAGTTACTGATTAAAGTGGGAACATGGAAATCTTGTGATAATGGGATTTACACAACAGACTGTCACCAACAAAAGTGAGAGTAAAACTGCCTGCATTATCCTTAATTTTTAAATGTAAACTGCCAAAAGGAAAACATGTACAGAATGACAAGACTCAAAGAGATTCCTAAACTTGAGAGGAGACGAAAGTATTGTTCTCATTCCCAACCATGAATATTTTCCATGTAGAATGTCTTGTCAATATGACAAATCCTTTTGATTTTATAATGAACAGAACTTTCAGACTTTATACAATAGTAGCATTGTCGAAGCAGGAGCTTGCAAGAGCTCAGAGAAGTTACTGACAGACATTCCTGACAAAATGATGCCCCTTGGGTCAAAAAGGAGGGAGTGAATGACAACAACTACTGCTACTTACATACAGTATCTCATTTGCTGTGTTGTGGGAGTTAACCTTTCTTTCTCAACAAGGCTTTGATTCTGATCATTGCAGAATCTGACTTTATGTGGATAGGAAGTCAGACTTGATCTCCAATCCTGTTTTTTAATTTGCCTCTGTCTGATGTAATGGCTATTTAGTGCAAATGGGAATGTTCTTATTTTTGAAATTTTGCCAATTACAGAATAAAGGATTCTGGAAATATTTAGACAGAACTGTGGTTGAGCAGAAAAGTTAGAACTCTTTTTAAAAAACATGCTGTAGACTTTAATTCTTTAATGTGTATAATTAAATATTTTATACCGTAATTTAATTTTTATTTTCATCATGAAATCTTTTTACTTTGTTTGATGCTGTAGGAAATACATTTTAGCTTGGTGTAGTTATGCCCGAAATATTGTTCCTCAGAGATTATCCTCTATTTTTTGTGAAGTTCAATCTCTGCTTCTCTTTACGTGTCTTATGCGTTTTCTCTAGCACAAAATGCATGTGGACAAACACTTAATAACCATGCAGTTCCCAGGTTACCCAGCTTGGTGCTTTGCAATGGAATGGATTGCAACAATTAATTCCATGCAAATATGATTTTTACAACAAATTGGAGGGCCTATTGTCTGCCATTTGATAGACTGAAGCTGCGGAATTCTGTTGGAATGGTTGTCTTTAATAAAAATAACCTTGTTTCTTGGCTGGGTGACAGGAATACATGGAGCATACAGCAAACCACCAAAAGCCCTCACCAATATGAAGTATAATAGTGAAGGGTGATTGTGATCCATAGCATAGAACTACAATATCATGAGCATCTCCCAATTTTTATGTACAAACTATTGGAGAATAAGCAATTGCTCTATTTGGTGCATTGCTTTCTGTGACATTAATCAAAACACCAGCTGCACTTGCTGACAGTTAAGCCATAAAATGCATTTCAGTGAACCTTATTGCAGTTCAATTGACTCAAATGTTCTTTCTGCAAAAGCCAGAGAATTTGATGGATAATGGCATGAGGACTTGAAGGATTAAAGGATTGCTGCACTATTATATTATACCAATAAAGGATCGAGAACCTGTTTGGTGTAGTGATTAAAGGAATCAGGCTAGAAACCAGGAACTTGTGAGTTCTACTCTTGCCTTAGGCACAAAGACAGCTGACCTCTCCCTCAGCCCTGGGAAGAAAGCAATGGTGAATCCCTTCCAAAATCATGCCAAGTCACCAGGAGCCAACACACACACACACACACACACACACACACCCCACAATGTTTGTCCATCTATATATTGTTTCCTACACATGCACATAAAGAGATTACATGTATTGTCATGTCAGATAAATAATACAAACTACAAATTGGTGCCATCCAAATGTGTTGGTTTCTGAGGAAATTATGAGAATCAGTCCAATTCACCTGGGGGTACCCAGACTAATGAATAACTTACAAGATGAATGGAAAGGTTAATTTATAACTTACAAGTGTGTTGTAAGAATCCAACACCCAGATAGTTCACATTCTGCAGTGCAGAAGCTGAATTCTAAGACTTATGTAAATTATGCAAATTAAACAATGCTACATTTATTTACTTTGCATAATATTAAATTTGTCTGTCATATGGAAGCAGTAAGGAATATGTTGGAATCACAGAATCATCACATGTTCAAGTAGTAAACTCAGGTATGACATTTTTTTTAAAAGTCCAACTGTTCAGTTTTGACAGTTTAAAATAGAAATAGATTGGCTCAAAAAACACGTACTAGACCAGGGATGGCGAACCTATGGCACGGGTGCCACAGGTGGCACGTGGAACCATTTCTTAGGGCACGCAAGGCGTTGCCCTGTCAGCACTAGCGCGCATGTGTGCGCTGGCCAGCTGATTTAGGCCTTCTTTTGAGGCCGTTTTTCACCCTCTGGAGTTGGGGAGGGGAGGCTGTTTTCACCCTCCCCAGGCTCCTAGAAAGCCTTTTAAAGTCCGAGGAGGGCGAAAAAAGCGTGCCAAAAGCAGGGGGTCATGAACATAGCATTATGGGTGTGGCACACCCATGCACAACCCCCCTGCGCTCCCCCCGCTTTTGGCACGCAAGCCAAAAAGAGGTTATCCATCACTGTACTAGACTGTCGACAGTGATAAGATTATAGATGAAACATACTGTATACACTCACAAACAAGTCTACGATTATAGGTGCCAAAATACACCAAAAAATTGGATTGAGTTTATGCATGAGTATAAATAATAATTCTGGTACTTGCCTGTGTCCCATATATACTGGCCTGTAAGCCATTCACAGATAAGTCAGTCCTTGAATTTTTCACCAGAATACCACACAAAATATGGGCAAATGGCATATAAATCAATTGTGAAACATTAAAACATGCCAACACTTTGAGAGTTTGGCTGATCTGTGGGTAATACATTTTTCATAGTATTTTTATTTTAAAAAATTGAAAGTCGGCTTATACATGGATGGGTTTACATGTAATACATGGTAAATGAAACCAGTGACATGCATACTGCTCTATAGTCATAATTACTCTAAATAATTATTAGAATTATTCTAAAATCTTGCTTTCAGCAGGCAAAAAAATCCCTTCGAAACTTGGAGATAAAACTACTTTTTTGTGGCTGGGGATGCATTTGTTAAATTCAGCTTCTCAGGCCCAGCAGCTTTAGCACATCAACATGTAAGCCCTACCCTGGGATGTTTGCAGAGATGGGCTTCTCATAGAAGCTGTTATGACAAGTCTTGTTTGCCCTCCAAAGATCCTATTCATTTAGCCCCACTGGTATTCTGGCTAATGTTTTTCAGAGGATGCTTTCGTAACTGTAGAAGTAAGTCTTTAGTTCAGGGAAGTTGAGCCACAGAATGGAGAAATTCTTTCTGATCTCTGCAATCACATATTTGCTTGGAACCCACATTGCAATCTTCTTCAGCCGAGGAAAATATTTTGATGGGAAGTACATACTTGCAAGATACGTTTCTGGATGTGGTTTTCCCCATTTCTTTTAGATAACCATGTTTATTATTTATTTATTTATTTATTCGAATTTATACCCCGCCCTTCTCCTTATTAGGACCCAGGGCGGCGCACAGGCATGATTTAAAACACTTATGTTAGCATAAGTGTTTGAATTCTTCTCAAATAACAATATTCTATGTATGTTTTATATACAATATTTTATATTGTCATCACCATTAACTCCAGTATTAGGTCTTAGGGCATCAGGAGTTCTATCTTAAACTTATTATATTGCCTACTAAGAGAGTCTCCCAAGTCATCTCTCACTATGACTTCTTTGCACGTGAAGACTTTTTATTGCATTGCTGAGATCTGCATGATTATCACTAATCCTGTATGATTATCACCAACCCCTATTTTCAGACTAACCTTCCTTTTATCATCCAATGACCTAATAAAGACAACCAGATTAGTTAGCTACCTTATATGTTATTTTCTTTCTGGATTTTGAACAATGCAATACAATACAATAGCAGAGTTGGAAGGGACCTTGTAGGTCTTCTAGTCCAACCCCCTGCGTGGGCAGGAACCTTATACCATTTCAGACAAATGGCTATCTAACATCTTAAAGACTTCCAGGGTTGGGGCATTCACAACTTCTGGAGGCAAGCTGTTCCAGAGGTTAATTGTTCTTACTGTCAGGAAATTTCTCCTTAGTTCTAAGTTGCTTCTCTCCTTGATTAGTTTCCACCCGTTGCTTCTTGTCCTGCCCCCAGGTGCCTTGGAGAATAGTTTGACTCCCTCTTCTTTGTGGCACCCTCTGAGATATTGGAACACTGCTATCATGTCTCCCCTGGTCCTTCTCTTCATCAAACTAGACATACCCAGCTCCTGCAGCCGTTCTTCACATGTCTTAGTCTCCAGTTCCCTAATCATCTTGGTTGCTCTTCTCTGCACTCTTTCCAGAGTCTCCACGTCTTTTCTACATCGTGGCGACCAAAACTGAATGCAGTATTCCAAGTGTGGCCTTACCAAGGCACTATACAGTGGTGAACAATAAGCATATCCTTCCAACTTTCTCCCTGAGAATATTACATCCTGCACAGTTAGTTTCTACAATTTTGAGAGATGTTAAGGCCTGAATTTCATAAAGCAAATTCATCAACACATTTATAGAAGCTGTGCTTCTATCTCCGCTTTTTCTACATGCTCTCATACTTAGGAGTTGTAGCTATAGAGATTATATTAGCTACTGACCATTAGGAGGCACTACTTAACAAGGTTATTTTTTTTCCTTATTGGCACAATTCAGGCACTGTATATAGAATACCTAAGTCTGAAAAGTACTAATGAAGTTAAAAATGGTTGTGTAACGTCTCCTCCTGGTTAGCAGTCAACATAATATCAGTAACCCTGTATATTATTTCAGTTTATTCACATCAACTCTTAAGTAGTCATCATTATATTCCAGCTTTCCTTCTATTTGTAAGGAGAAAAAAAAAACTTGGGGCAGCTTTCGGATGATGTACCACCAACCTTGAAAAAGGAAGAAAATTTCTATCGGTTCCAAATGGGGGAGAGGGAATTGCCAGATTTTATTTTCAACAAGTTCTGCATTTGTGGATATGACGAAGAACAAATCTAAGACTAAACCAGGGGTCTGCAAAGTTGGCTCTTTTAAGACTGGTGGACTTCAACTCCCAGAATTCCCCAGCCAGCAAGGCTGGCTAGGGAATTCTGGGAGTTGAAGTCCACCAGTCTTAAAAGTGCCAACTTTGCAGACCCCTGGACTAAACCATGCTTTTTCACAGTAGACGAGGAAGAAAGAAAACTGAATTCATATGGAGGCCTGCTTAAGGCCTGCTTAGTAATCGATCCACATTTCCTGTGTGATAAACATACTTCTTTATTTCCTCATCTACCTTAAGAAAAATGAAAGACCAGTTTTTCCTCCCATACTCATATAAGTGTTTCTTTAAGTAGATTCTTTTGCCTTTAGTTCCAGTTTGTGTTACAGGAAGTTAGGTCACATATCTCCCTTTTGAAGACTAATGTTGCTTTTGTTTAGAAACAGATGAGACCCACACACGTTGAGAGAAGCAGAATGTAATTAAGTAAGAGTGGTTGTTTATAATTAATCTATAGGTGATATTTACTAGGCAATTGATTGATAGTAGTTTCACCCCATTCTGTGTATCAAACTCACTTCTACAAGATGCTTCTGCTTTTCAGGTATTATCTGGATCTTTGAACATGGGATATTCATGGACTTCTCTAAGGGAATCTCCAGTTAATTGATCTCTTTTTAACAGCAGAGAATGGCCCCTGCTGCCAAGTCTGAACAGAAATAAATGGCATCCAGGACTATTAGGTTTAGGATTTTATTCAAATTTGTATACCGCCCTATCTCCCTTACGGGACTCAGGGCAGTGAACAGGCAGTAATAAAAACAACAATAAAACATCCAATACAATACATATATTAAAAATCGATTAAACACAGAGCCTGCTCTAAAATACCCTATAAAACCCCTAATAAAAAGCAAATTAAAAATTACGCCAGGCTGGCCGCACGAAATAGATGAGTTTTCAAGGCTCGGCGGAAAAGGCACAGGCCCATAGGTCAGGGGGTAGGTCATTCCAGAGGGCAGGAGCTGCCACAGAGAAGGCTCTCCCCCTAGGGGTCGCCAGCCGACATTGACTGGCTGACGGCACCCTGAGGAGGCCCTCTCTGTGCGAGCGGACTGGTCGGAGGGAGGTATTTGGTAGGAGGCGGTCTTGCAAATACCCAGGTCCATTGCCATGGAGCGCTTTAAAGGTTGTTACTAACACCTTGAAGCGCACCTGGAAAGCCACAGGCAGCCAGTGCAGCTTGCGCAGGAGAGGTGTTACATGGGAGCATCTAGAGGCTCCCAAAATCCCCCGCGCGGCTATATTCTGAACTAGCTGGGGCCTCCAGCTGCACCTCAAGGGGAGCCCCATGTAGAGAGCGTTGGAATAGTCCAGGCGGGAGATGACGAGGGCTTGAGTGACCGTGCATAGAGTGGCACGATCCAGAAAGGGGCGCAACTGGCGTATCAGGTGAACCTGATAAAAAGCCCCCCTGGCCACGGCTGTCACATGATCGTCTAAAGACAGCCGAGTATCCAGGAGGACGCCCAAGTTGCGGGCCCTCTCCGCGGGGGCTAATGACTCGCCCCCAATAGCCAGAGATGGAACCCAGCGGCTTCATATAGATGTTGAACAGGAGAGGCGAGAGGACCGACCCCTGTGGCACCCTGAGGCACCTCAGCATTGACCTCTGCCCTCCTGCCAACACAAATTGTGACCAATCGGAGAGGTAGGAGGAGAACCACCGTAAAACGGTGCCCCCCAGTCCCAACCCCTCTAACCGGCGCAACAGGATACCATGGTCGATGGTATCGAAAGCCACTGAGAGATCTAACAGGACCAGGATAGAGGAGCAACCTCTATCCCGAGCCCTCCAGAGATCATCAACCTATGCCGTTTCTGTGCTTTACCTGGGCCGGATGCCGGACTCGCGTGAGTCCAGATAGACAGATTCCTCCAGGTGCTGAGGGAGCTGTCGTGCCACCACCCTCTCAACAACCTTTGCAAGAAAGCGAAGATTGGAGACAGGATGGTAGTTGGCCAAAACAGCCGGGTCTAGGGAGGGCTTCTTGAGGAGGAGCCTCACCACTGCCTCTTTCAAGGCGGCGGGCAAAAACCCCTCACTCAAAGAAGCGTTGACAATTCCCTGGAGCCAGCCTCATGTAACCTTCCGGGAGGCCAGTACCAACCAGGGGGGACGCGGGTCCACTAAACATGTGGTGGTGTTCAACCGCCCCAGTATCCTGTGCATATCCTCGGGAGTAACAGGATCAAACTCTTCCCAGATAGTAGACTCAAGACCTGCCTCCGTCGACCCGTCTGGACTAGTCCAATCGGAGGCTAACCCGTCCCGGATCTGATCGATTTTATCATGCAGGTAACACCCACATTCATCTGCACGACCCTGCAAGGGAGCATCCCGCACCCTCTGATGAAGGAGGGAGCGGGACACCCTAAACAAGGGTAAACAAGTTACCTGCAGACGCGATAAGAGCGGAGAAATAGTTCCATTTCGCCGCTTTTATCGCCACTAGGTAGGTCCTTAAATGGGACTTTACCAGTGTCCGGTCAGATTCAGAGCGGGTGGTCCTCCAAACGCCCTCTAGGCATCTCTTCGGACGCTTCATCACCCTCAGCTCCTCGGAGAATCAAGGAGCCAAGGTAGATCGGCATCGGGTGAGAGGCCGCAAAGGCACGATCCGGTCCAGGGCCCCCGTGGTCACACTGTTCCAGGCAGCCACTAGCTCCTCAGTCGATTTGCGGGTCATGGTCTCAGGTATTGGCCCAAGCTCTGTCTGGAAACTCTCAGAATCCATCAGGCGCCTTGGGCGGAACCATCTTGTCACTTCCGGTTCCACCTCCCCACGGTGAGGTGTAGCGGTTGGACAGGCCAGCCGGAGGAGAGAGTGATCTGACCATGACAGGGGCTCAACAACTATTTCCCCAACACCAAGATTACTCAACCACTGGCCGGAGGCAAAAACTAAGTCCAGTGTGTGCCCTTCGGTGTGGGTGGGGTCAAGAACTAACTGGGTCAGGTCCATCGCCGTCATGGAGGCCATGAACTCCTGAGCTGCCTCAGATGCTTCGCCTATTGATGGCAGATTGAAGTCCCCCATGACTAACAGCCTGGGGGTCTCAATCGCCATCTCAGCTATCACATTGAGAAGCTTGGGTAGGGCTGCTGATACGTAGCGGGGAGCCATGTACACAATCAGCACGCCCTGCTGCCTCCCATGACCCCACTTCACACATAGGGACTCACAACCGGCAGTCTGCGGCACAGTGGTCTCCCTCAGGTCCAGGCCCTCCTTTATGATAACCGCTACCCCCCACCCTGACCCTGGGCTCTCGGCTGGTGAAATGCATGGTAACCTGGCGGGCACATTTCAACGAGGGGCACTCCCCCCTCTTGGCCCAACCAGGTTTCCGTAATACCTGCCAGGTCCGCGTCCCCCTCCAAAACCAGATCATAAATGAGGGGGGCTTTATTAATCATGGACCTGATGTTGCACAACATCAGCCAAAGGCCCAGGCCCTGAGATCCAGAACCCCCTAGTTTGCAAGAGGATCTATGAGGGCTGGAGCGCACCACCGCTTGCAAGCAGCGGGTGCGCCCTCCCCTAATGTGATATGGCCCGCTGCTCCCGCCATACCTACCCCTCCCATACACAATATTGATGGAATTGCCCTCTGTTAAACAGACCCTCCCCCCCCCCCCCAGTTCCAGGAGCTACGCCCTCCTCACCAAGCCCGTCAGCCGGCGGCCTGGGAAAATTCCCCGGTGGGTTGTCACCCTCACCCACCACCCTAGTTTTGGATTGCCCTCCCCTCTCCCTGGAACCCCTTAAAACTAAAAATTTAAATAAAAATCCTCTTAGGTTCCATTTCGACCACCTCTCTTGATTAATAAATCCATCATCGAGGTGGGCCCTCGTTAATGCTGAGGGCCAGACCTGCGAGAGAGGGGACTCTCGCAGGGTGTGGAGGTCAGCTGCTGAGTACAATAAAGACATTTGAGATTGTGCGAGAGAAGTTGTTCAAGAGATGGCACCGCCTTCGGTATATATTGTCTTTGGGGGCCATGATCAAGATATTACTAGTAGGCCATGTTAGCTCCAGCAAAACCTGCAGGACACTGAGCTGGTAAGCCATAGGCCGAGTCAATAAGTTCTTTATTGATGGAAGTTCAGAGTCGTCCTACCTTCAGCACAGGGAGGGGTATGGTGGTGTGGGTGATGGCGCCACACCCGACACAAAAACATGTCGAGACTATGTGCTTCTCCTTTCTTGAGTAGATCTGATACTATGCATGGTCTTCCTATTCATCACTTTCCAGCTTACTTAACCAGCTGTCCAATGAGATATGGTATACATTCTGATACCACCACCATCTTGTGGCTTCAATCCGTTTCCACTATCAAGACTTGCACAGACATCAGACTTTAATATTTGGGAATAAGACTAAATATTCAATTTTGACCTGTCATCAAATAATACATGGTTTATGAACCAAATTCTTTTTTACAGGAGATGATGGGTATTCTGGTTGTAACCCAAACAATTTTGCGTTTGGATGGAGCCAATTAGCCAATTTCACCATGTTTCTGATCTGTGTGGACCTTATTAATAGTCTTTTTACAATTATATCCTTATGTTCCAAGGAATGACCTTTCTATACAGGTAAATGTGGCAATTATCATATGGATTTTTACTCATTAGTTTTGCATCCTCATGTAAAATACTTTCTCACAGGATTTTCCAATTAAACTCCCTCATTAGGAGAGCTGAACCAACACAGAAGCTAACTTATATTTGTCATATTTGATCCATAAATATTCAAATCTTTAGCTATGACTGACTTACCTCTCCTCATATTTAAGATTGTCTTCTTGGGGATGGCCTTTTCTTCTTTCCTATGTGTTCACAGAACTGATCATCCACAGAGACAATTATGGCCCGATACATTATATCTTTCCAGGATTGATTCTGATTTTTATTATATTCAGCCATGATTTTCTGCCTTTATACTATCTGCTGTTCTACACTGGTACAATATTCTTCATATTCCAGATCTTAGTACAGTTTTGACTTTGTATTTTGGATCATTGTACCTCCATCCAAGAGTCTAGGACAATTTTCTGGGGCTGCCAGCCTCGCCTGCTTCACCCAGGAACCCCCATCACAGCCACTCCACCTCAAGCATTCATCTTCACTTGGACCTCCGGCCGCATTTCCCCCCCATCGCTGGTCCCCCACCACTACTCCCCCACCCTCTTGCCCAGGTCAATTTGCAGAGGGATACTTGTCCCAAGCCAATTGGCTGTAAGAGAGAATTAGCCAAGCGTCCTGGCAGCCGATCCATGTACCAAGGAGTGGGACTCAGTTTTTGCATTGAACGTGGTGCTCCTGGGTGGGGCAGGAAGTGCCCTCAGGCACTGGGGAGGTAAGGGACATGGCAGTTGCTGTGAAGAGCAACTGGGCTGCTCCTCTCCACCAGGCAAGCCTTCCTGGGGGCAGCACCGCATCCTGCCATCTCTAAAAGGGAAGGCCTGAGTTCTACCCTGTGGCTTCTGCCACTGCTGCCACCTGTTGCATTCTTCCTAGGTCTGCTCTTTACCCAGATCTTCTAGGATGCTCAAGTCTTCCTTTTGGGATTGGGAGGGCACTGTGCTGCTCCTGGGAGAGCACCCCTGACAGAGAGGTTGCCCCACACAGCAACTGCCGTGTCCCTCGCCTCCCTGGCGCCCATGACTACTGCTTACCCCACCTGGCACTATTACATCCAATGATAATATAGAGGCCCACTTCTTGGCGCATGGATTAGCTGCCAGGATGAGTGTCTAATTGTCCCTCACAGCCAAGTGGCTGGGGATAAGTGTTCCTCTGTGAATCACCCTGAATAAGGGGGTGCAGGACTGGTAGTGGAGACAACCCCACTGGAGGGCCAGCCTAGGATGAATGATTGTGGTGGATTGGTGGCAGCAGGGGGCCTGAAGTGGGAATGGCCAGGCAGCCTTGGCCAATTGTCCCATTCTGCCATCCAACAGCTCTATGTTTGCTGTCAAGTTTGGAAGAAAATTCTATTCAATTTCTGGGAAAAACATTGTCCACTAACAGTCAGCTCTATCCCTAGTCCATGTACTTCATTAAGACTTCTGGAACTTGGTTGAATTCTTGACCTTCATCCAGAACTACAGTTCTTTCAGTGGTCACATGAGTATCTACATAAACCACTCAGTACCCTCTCTATAAGTACTTCTGGTGCCCTGTTTTTCTGAAAGACTCCTAAGGCTGTCTTGGAGAACTAGTATGAATGATACCCAGAGATGTGTTCAAGTGTGATTTCTCCTGAAAGTTATCTGTAGTGCTCCAACATATTTTTGTATGGGCACATCACCAATTTTTGCAAATGAACAGATGACCATTTGAAAAATCAGTACTGTAATAGATAAAAACATATCCCTGGAACCTGAGAAAGAAAAGCAAAAAGAAAGCACCTTATTGAAGGACTTTATCAGTCTTTGTCCACATGAAGCTTCGTTCAGAAGTAAGGCATTTTACCATAACTCCCAGAATTCCCAACCTGGATGACCAATTGCCACTCTAGGTAAGAATTCTGGCGGAATACTAATATACCCAGGGAGTCTTTACTAAACAATTAAAATATATTCATGAGGACAGGAAGTTTTGTATGAGAAAACTCTTCTCCTCTGCAGAATCTCCTAACTTGCTACATAGCAACTACTGAATTTGAGGTCTAGCAGCCACTCCGTATTATAAGCTTTTACTGTCAGGTTCACATATCACATTGTTTTAACCATCAAATAAACAAAAGCACACTATGGAATAATATAATGTATAACTTCAAATCCCAGAATTCCCCGGTACATCTAATTTAAAATTTCTGAACTTCAGAAAATACAAGTTTATATTTACAAGAGAAAATTAAAGTTATCATCCAGATCATCAAAATGTTTATATTTATCACAAGTTCCATCTTGCTCTCTCAGAACATTTACTATTGTACCTTCAACTGGGAAGGCAAAAGAGTTGAAAATGGACAACAATTAAAAGCATTGGAACAGATTGCCTGTAAAGGAGACTGCTAATTTTCTGTAAGTTTTTATTATCTTATTATTTTATTATCTTTTATTATTTTTATTAGACATGTGAAAACTCTTTGGCTATGGAAGAGAGAGAGAAAAAGAGAAAGAGAGAGAGAATGAGAAGGATTATGACCAAACTCATACCTTTGATTACGTCCTCCAGCAATAAATCCCTCTTAACTCTATATTGTAACACCCACATTTACCTTTCCGTTTCTGGGATTTGGAGAGAGATGGGCAGACTGGATGCTCAGATTCCTTGGGCTTATTTTCCAAGACTTTGTGGGGAGTGATGACAATAATTAGGAAGGAAAGAAGGAAGGAAGGAAGGAAGGAAGGAAGGAAGGAAGGAAGGAAGGAAGGAAGGAAGGAGAAATAAATTATCCCTCAGAAGATAAAGCAGCAATTTTCTCACACTTTGTGTCAATTTCTTTCCTTCTTCCCTTATGTTTAGCCTGCAGTCCTTTATAGACCAATTGTTTTGGACTGCTTTTCTATCTGCAAATTAAGCCACCTATTTACAGTACTTTCATTAGTAACTTTGAGAAGACTTCCAGAATAGTCTTCAATTTATCTGCAAATGGCAGCAGAATATTATTTTCTACCTGCTGCAATAATTTCCTAAATTTTCACACAGAATACATCCCTCTTGCCTGATGAAATGATTAATTCTCTAAGTAAATATTTCAACCAGAATCAGCTCCTGAATTCTTCTGGCATTCACCTGGTTAAGGAATTCCACATTTCTGGAGGACATTCAAGTTGGACTATATATATATATATATAGTTTATTACAGAAGAATGAGAAAAAGTTGTACTTGCAAATACTTCATCTGCATTACTTCAAGATAAATATGGGTGAACTAACCCCAGATGCTCTTCAGTGTTACTGTTGATTAGTTTAATCATGCAATCAAAAACCACACCAGTATGTCATGACTTCTGGCATGAAGAAATGCTGATTTATCTTACCAGTGCACTGTCTTAGCAGTCTTCCCTTGGAAGCTGGACCCTGCCCCTGGGATTCTGTAACAGACAATAAAGAAATATGAACCAGAAACACATTCTTGGTGCTTTATGTGTGTGTATGGGCATGTAGACCTGCATCACAATTCTATGCTTTCCTTTGTTTTTAAGAAAACAAAATTCCAACACTGATTATTGCTCAACCTAAGAGTTCATGGGCTCTCACTCACTCTCAGTTACATTTGCATAACCCCTGGCGCCATTTCCACACCATGCTGGAGAAGTGCAACCTCTATTCTTTCTGCTAATCAAAATCAGCATTATGCAGCTAGATTTCATGAGAGGCTGAAATCCCTAAAGTCTGTTTTAGAGCACTAGCAACCAGTGTCAGTTTCAAACCTTTGCTCTGGAATAGCTAGAAAAAGCAAATACGTGGACAGCGGGCCTGGAGGTGGCAAAAAGAAAAATGTCTTCTATAGATTCCACCTCTCCCATCTTGTAGCTCCTTCCTGCTGAGGAGAAAGCTGGTTTCCTAGGAGACTGGCAGCTCCCTGTAGCTAGGATGGGAAGGTACGTGTATGTGTGTGCTGTGAGGGGGAGACGGTTACAGATTTCTCTCTGACAAAGGTGCTAAACGAAGGGAAATATATTCAGTACATACAGTATGCCCCTAGTGAGTGGGATCCATAGGTAACAGCAGGGAAAAAACCCCTTTAAATAGAAGTGTGTCACTACAGTAACAGCCCACCTGCCTAAAACTGCTTGACCTCAGGAATCAACCCTCCTCTTTCCTTATTCATCACAATACCTTTTGAGGTATCATCTCAGGTTCAAGCAAACGCCCCTTTTTATAATTTATTGCAAGTGATCATGTGATTTGGTTAAGGTTTGAAAGCAAGAACTGAAAACTTACACACAAACACAGCCAGGGATTATTCATTTTTCAGCAACAAGGAAAAATTCAGCATTCGTTGCAACTATTAGAGTTACATGAAATAATTTCAACTGTAGCCTAGGAAACTAGGCAGTTATTGTATTACTTGGGCTTCTAAAGCCTCCCTCTGAAGCTCACTTGAATGGTTCTTGGAGTATTTGTTTAAAACAAAACAAAATACTAGAAAAAGCCAATGCCATTCCCAAAAATGCCTTTGAATATTCTGATTGCGGACTCCAATAATGCAATAATACCAAGCCAGCCTTCTCTTCTTGTCACTCTCCAGATGTAATTCCCATAATGCCCAGAAAACATAGCATATCATCTGAGAATTCTGGGATTTATGGCATTTTGAAAGTTATTTAGGAATACTGTCTTATAGCCAAAGAAACCTGCCCTCCTTCCCTTCCTGAACAGAAACCATGCAGGCAAATATGCTAAATAGTCCAGTGTTTATCAGCCTCAGCAACTTTAAAATGTGTGGATTTCAATTCCCAGAATTCCCCAGCCAGCACTTGAATTCTGAGAGTTGAAGTCCACACATCTTAAAGTTGCTGAGGTTCAGAAAGGAGCAATAAATTATTTCTATCATGTTAATCAAACAGGGTAAGCAAGCACAGTCAGTTCTAAGCAGTCAATAGTGGTACTTGATTGATTAATAATAAACTTGTAAGAGTAATTTTGGAACAGGGAGCGTTTTCAAAATGTGCCTGTCTCTGCACTGCAAAACTCAGCCTGGCAACTCTGGTTTTCCCATTGGTTTGGCCTCTTTTTTTCCTAATCAGTTTTTATCTGGCTTACCTCCTGATTTATACAAGCCAGTCATCTCCCTCACAGTGTCATCTGAATCCTGAGCTTCTTCTTCCTCCTCCTCCTCCTCTTCTTCCTCTTCCTCAACATCTTCAGCATAGTCTTCATCCATCCAGGAACTGTTGGATTCCAGATGGCTTTGTGCGAGGCGTTGCACAGCTATCATTAAAGAAGAAGAAAAAAGGTGGCAAAGCAGAAATATTATAAGAGAAATGGGAAGGCGGGGGTACTTAGTTTGCTTTTTAGAGTTGTAAACGTTTTTTTAAAAAAGATGCCTTAAAAAAAAAGATCTAACAGCATAGATAACAACAAACAAACAAAAAAGCCAACTCATCCTTAAAGCAATAGTTGTATGATGCTTATGAAAATCCAAAAACCTTTAGGCAAATTTCGGCTAGCCTAAACTGCACCAGGACTATATTTGTCTTCCTCCCCCCCCCTTCTCCCAAGAAAGGTTTTGTGGTGAAAATAATCTGATGTACTTCACTGACATTGTGTCCTTAGTACAGTCAGATTGGTGGGATCAGTCTGGCATCTGCTGGCCACTTAAGATGGTGCAGGCATCGCCCCTGCCTCTCTGGTGCTTGGGTACTCTCTTCCAGGACTATTCGAAACGGGGCAATGAGAAAATTCCTTTTTTTTTCAAACTGCACCCTGGCCCCTCTGTTCTTCAGACCTCCAAATTGATTCCTGGCTCAAAAATGGGAACCAGACAAACAGCAGCTGAGCAATGGTAGTATACGGTGAAGCAGAGAGACGTGAAGTTGGTTTATTCTCTGCTGCTCCATGGTACAACCTTCCCTGTATGTTTTTTGTTCAGGCTGTTTTGGGGTTGGTGGTCTGCTGGAATAGTTCTAATATTTCTAACCACTGATAACAACTAACAGTGAAGTTCCTGTCGAAGCTCTTCAGATGCCTGAAATAATTCTCTTTGAAATTTAGCACACTCCCAGGGAATCTAGGGCATCAGATGTCTCTGTGAACATCCTTTACAATAGCCATGGCAAACTAAAATAGAGCACCTTCTACCACGCCACATACAAGTTTTTATATAAAGACATAATGCAGAGTTAAATCTTGGATTTCTTCATGATAGCCCAAGAAAAAGGGACTTTTCTTAAGTTTGGCTATTATGTCCATCTGCACAGTGTTTTCATAACAGATTTCTCTGCTTCCAATCTTCCTTCTTCCCATCTTGCTAACTTCAACCCTGACAGCTTCTTCTGAACACACCCGCACAAAATATTTGTGCAAAACCAGAGCGAGTTTTGGCAGATGGTTCAACACACTAGTCTAGCCATCTGTTAAAACCCACTTTCTCTCCAAACTCGGCTATGCCCAACATTAAAGAGGGTGATTGGTAGATGCGTTTCTTCCAGCTGGCGATGTTTGGTGGGAAGGAAGGCAAAACAAAACTCGGGGAATCCACCTGCCCTACACCAGGGGTCCCCAACCTTTGCAACTTTAAGTCTGAAGGACTTCAGCTCCCAGAATTCTCCAGCCAGCAAAGCTGGCTGGAGAATTCTGGGAGTTGAAGTCCTTCAGACTTAAAGTTGCAAAGGTTGGGGACCCCTGCCCTACACTTAACTTGCCCTATTGTGCTGAAAAAGCAGCACGATTTTCTTGTGCAAATTCCTGTGGCAGAATAGGGATAGCCAGGTAGATTTCCCCAGTTCTGTTTTCATGGGGGGTGGGGGGGGGTGGGGGAGCACACTTTGCATTATAATTGTTTTTTGTTAGTTCAAATTCAAATGGAAGGCTCTTTTTCTGTGAGGAAGAGCTCTGAGTTCCAATCTCAACCCAGAAATTGAACCACCCTGGGGAATGATGTCTCAATTGCCGTCACCTGTTTTTAGAGTGCTGTTTTGTGAATAAAAAAGGAGAGGACAAAGATACAACTTGAACTCCTAGAGGAAAGATGGGAGATGTACATAATTTTAGAACGCTAAAGAACAATTTGAAATGAGTTTCATCTCTTCTATGCCAGTTTTTCTTTGCTAACAAGGTCGAAAATCTAAAGTCTATTAATCCTGAAGTCAATATTTGGGGAGAAAAAAACCCCATTGCATAAAAACCTGGGTCATTCTCTCCCTGAGAATTGAAACCTATCCTGATGATTTTGAAGCTGGTGCCAATGTATTCGGAACATCCACTACCACTAACTACACTGGCAATCTTACGGCCGGAACTCAGAATTTGCAATGTCCAATTTTGAATTTGCCACAACTGCAACATCAAAAAGAACTGGTCTAATAGCTGTGGCCAATCTACATAGTTCTCCAAATTTCACGGCTAGTATTCCAGCAGAATTTTAAAACAAAAACATACAACTCTTCCAAAGTTTGCAATAAATGTTGCAATGTATTTATTGCAGTACAGTACATTAAACTAATAGCCTATATATTGTTTAAAATAACTGAAAGAATATAAATACCCTTGACTGGAAGCAGAGGGAGGGAGAATCTTCTGCCAGTTTGAACCATAGCAAGAAGAACTTCAGTGATGGACAAGACTCATTTACAAACCCATTTGCTAAGAATTCCTCTACTTTACATTTGTGGGACTAAATCCTGAACTACTTTGCTTGCCTTGATGCAGGGGTGGGTTTCAAATTTTTTAGAACCTACTCTGTAGGTGTGGCCTATTTTGTGGGCGTGGCTTGGCAGTCATGTGACAGGTGGGAGTGGCCACCTTTTAAAATGTGGTGAAACTCATTTAACAACGCTCTTGCTTAGCAACCAAAATTTTGGACTCAATTGTGATGATAAATTCTTTCTTTCTTTCTTTCTTTCTTTCTTTCTTTCTTTCTTTCTTTCTTTCTTTCTTTCTTTCTTTCTTTCTTTCTTTCTTTCTTTCTTTCTTTCTTTCTTTCTTTCTTTCTTTCTTCTTTCCTTCCTTCCTTCCTTTTTTCCTTCCTTTCCTTCCCTTCCCGTTGGGTCACTGGCAGCGGCGGGCCAGATTTACTTCCAGGTACGCCAGTGGAACCCCCTCTCACCGATTCTCTACATTTCACCAACCGGTTCTCGCGAGTAGGCGCGAACCTGCAGAAACCCACCCCTGCCTTGATGGATCTGATTTGACAGCCTTCAGGAAACGGAGAAAGCATCCAGAGTAACTGCTCATTTCATCTTCAGGTTTTGACTTGACAATCTTATCGATGTTATAAGTGTGAAAAGAATTTCTTTGTATGCTTAAAATCTGTTTCAACGTTGGTCACAAGCAACTCGAAATACAGATACACAAAGCAGCAGCAGCAAAATGGGACAGAAAATGAACCAGTTAATAATTAAGGACTCAAATTAGATATTCTTGATCGGTGCCTGAGGGCATTTCCTCCAGATTTGCCCTCTGTTATTTATATCAAATTGCTTTTTTTTTGACAAGGCACTCCAGCAAGGCCATTATTTACAGAGAAAACTTCCGGATCTTGCAGTTCAAACTTTATCTTGGCTCCTTACCTTGCCCTTTTGATCTAAACACCAGGGCATTTCCCTCCCCTCAATTCATTTTAACTTGCCTGAATGATCTTGTAAGATCCAAAAATGATTAGTGATACATCCAGTGACCATATATCTTTTATTACACAGGACAATCCTTTATTTCAGAAACTTGTCCTTTAGATGTCCTTTTGTTTTTCAAAAACTCACTTTTTTTGGTCGTCTAACTTTCATCATACAAATGGTTCAACTTTTAATGCATCCCCTTTCACATTCGTGTGGAAAATACGGAAATTGAATTGTCTTTTTAAAATAAATGTACACATTCTGTTGGGTGTTACATATTCTTAGAATTGCATGTAAAGTTTTTCTTGGTTTTGTTCCTGAATTTTTCTTTGTAAAGCAAAGTTATAAACAATTTTTTATCCTTATAAATCTCTTTTACGTTTATCCTTTATTTTTCTGAGAAAATACGTTCAGTGTAATTATAAGCTTGTCCAGAGAATGAGAGTGTGTTCTGACATGACTTTGCCTTGACAGGTGTAAATCCCCCTACATTTGTAACCCTTTCCCCACTTCTATTTTGCTTAGGGTGCCTTAGGGGTGACAACTCCCCATTGAGAATTTTAGCAAAAGAGCACAAGACATAGGATTTGCATAAAATGGGCATATGATAGTTTTTACAATGATGTCCATTTAAAAATTATTCCTAAATAGGTAGTCCTTACTTAAAAACTGCAATTGAGATGTGCTATTCTGTCACTAGATTATGTGGTCATTAAGTGAAACATGACATGACTGCCAGTGGCAATTCCCCTATGGTCATTTAGTGAATTTCTGTAGGTTGTTAAGTATGGCATCACGTGACCAGAACTTTCCCCACTGACTTTGCTTGTTGGAAGCTTGCAAATGGCAGTCGTGTCACTAGGGTTGCTACAACTGTTTTAAACAGGCGCCAGTTGCAAAGCTATCAAATGGTGAGGATGCTGTGACAGCCACAACTTTGAAGACTTTGAAGTAGGTTAATACCACTTTATAATGCCTTGGTAAGGCCACACTTGGAATACTGCATTCATTTTTTGTCACCACGATGTAGAAAAGATGTGGAGACTCTAGAAAGAGTGCAGAGAAGAGCAACAAAGAGGATTAGGGGACTGGAGACTAAAACATATGAAGAACGGTTGCAGGAACTGGGTTTGTCTAGTTTAATAAAAAGAAGGACTAAGGGAGACATGATAGCAGTGTTCCAATATCTCAGGGGTTGCCACAAAGAAGAGGGAGTCAAACTATTCTTCAAAGCACCTGAGGGCAGAACAAGAAGCAATGGGTGGAAACTAATCAAGCAGAGAAGCAACTTAGAACTGAGGAGAAATTTCCTGACAGTTAGAACAATTAATCAGTGGAACAGCTTGCCTCCAGAAGTTGTGAATGCCCCAACATTGCAAGACCAGTCATAAACCTACTTTCAGCACTGTCATAATTTTGAACAGTGCAGCAGTCTGTAAGCAAGAATTATCTGCAGTTTAAATTCAGATTCAATTTGAATCCTAGACTTAAACTCTGCTTCTTATGCTGGGAAAAAAACATTTCCCCCCTAGATCCTTATCAAAAGTGCACACCCATAACTTTTACTTCCCTTAAACATTGTGCAATATTGTCATCCAATAATCTTAGATATTGTAGTTACTAGTATGATTGTTTTTCTCTATATCTGACTCATCATTTTAAGTAATTAGAATGCCCTCTAAACTTTCATGACACTGTAAGTTTGATCAACAAGATTTAAAACTTACCATAAGACTTTGCAGTTGCAGAAGCTCTACAGGAAACCAAATTAAATGTACACCACCCAATAATAACACAAGATTTGGCAGACAAAATCTCAGTTGACAGGATGAAAGAAGCATGAACAAAGGTTTATTGAAAAACAAGAGATTAGCGGCTTTAGAAAATGAAGTGCTCAAGGTAGGGCAGGAATTTTCTCATACTGCCACACAACAGAGATCTACTGAAGAGTTTGCACAAATACTTTCCTTGTCCAGCAAACTTGGCAAGAATCAAGTCCTCAGTGAGAAATGGGTTTGAAGAAGAATTGCAAGGCAGAAGAACAAGGTCTTTGTTATAAGAAGTTTTGGGAATGGGGAGGCAGGCAGTGTCAAAATTTTTTTTAATGTGTTCAAGTTCCTTTGCAGACACACCTTGTTTTGGATTGCTTTACATAATCTACTCCTTTATCAGTTGCGGTTTTATAGAATTCACTGTAGTATATGTACTCAATTAGAGATTTCAAGACGGATTGCAGATGTTAGCTTTTCTATGATTATTCAGGATTGCGCTGACTATAAAAGCAAAATGAGCTGCAATTTAGATGCCTGAGCTACATTGCAGAAGATGCTGCTGTTTTAGAGACCAAGAAGCAAATTTGCATAACAGTTAGAAGCCTGCAAAGTGAGAACCCCTGTGGTAGATCAATTAACATGTAATTATTTAAAGTAATTGGGATATTTCTTTCTCACCTAACCTTGACCTCAGTAAAATCCTTCATTTTATTCATAATTTATTTCACTATCATTTTAAAGGGTCCCTGTTTTACAAAGATTGAGAACCTCTGCCCTAAGCCATATTAGTTAGCTTCTGTCAGATGGCATTAAACTATCAGGCTGGGCAACATATTATACATAACCTTTAGATGGCAGCAAAGAGATGCTAAAGTTTTTCTGCTTTGCTGCCATTTTATGTCCATCCAGATTTTTCAGACCTGCATAAATAAAATAAGCACGGTAAATGCCACACTAGGTCAGAGTTTTTCAAATTGTAGTTTGTAATTTATGGTCCGATACCACAACTATTGCAGGGTATGGATAGGCATATATGCAATATTGCTTTGGAAGAAATTCAATTGGTATCGGGGGTTGGAGGGAGAACAAATATGACAATATACATGAACTACGATAAGTCAAGAATGCTACTCTAGTATTAGATCCAAATCTTCCTTACAACAATTACAAAACATGGCAATCTTCTAAGTTATTTCAGAAAATATATTAGTCAGCCTTCTGACATGGGAATGTTAGTGTGGAATACCAAAATTGTTACAAGAACCACTATAGCAAAACAGATGGAAATGATTCTGTTGAAATTTCTGGCGGAGGCAGAGATGATCCTGCAGAAGTATATTTTTATATCTTTCCTCCAAAATCACTGATATGATATAGGTAGTCAATCAGTGGTGGGATTCAAAATATTTTACTATCAGTTCTGTGGGTGTGGCATGGCTTTGTGGGCGTGGCTTGGTAGGTATGGCAGGGGAAGATACTGCAAAATCCCCATTCCCTCCCCACTCCTGAGGAAGGTTACTGCAAAATCCCCATTCCCTCCCCACCCCACTAACCTGCTTCCCAGTTCCATTCTCCTGCTCAGGACAACAAAAGTAGATAAATTGGGAGGCAGGGAGGGGCGGGGTGGACAGCCTATTTGCCGGTTCTCCAAACTACTCAAAATTTCCACTACCAGTTCTCCAGAATCTGTCAGAACTGGCTGAATACCACCTCTGTAGTCCATGACTTACAACCAATTGTTTAGTGATTATTCAGTTACAACAGCACCACATATTTCTCTCCAGAGATTTTTTTAAAATAACATGGTAGAGGCAGAATTGGGCTGAAAAAAGTGAATAATCAGTAGCTGTGCTTTTCTTCCAAGTCAACAGGAACTGTCAGAATTATGAAAACCTTTCATAAACTTACCTTTAGCCAATCTGATGTGGCTGGTTCTTTTATGTGTTTCTGGCAAAGGAGGACCTGATTAATTGCATTAGCCCATTTGGAGCCCATCAAAGTATTTTAAATATTATTCTTATATATTTGGTCTGAACAACATCTGTTGTCCTCCTGCAGGCAGAGCTGCAATCAGGTTTTCTCAACCTTATGAACTTTAAGATGTGTGGACTTCAACTCCTAGCCAGAATGCACTGGCTAGGCAACTTTGAGTGCTGAAGTCCGCATATCTTAAAGTTTACAAGGTTGTAAAACACTAGGCATAATTTTTGCCTTTAAAAAGTTTGCTTTTGCATGCACTGGATGGACATTTCTGTATGTTGATATCCACACATCTTAAAATTTATGAGAGACATTGCTGTAAACTAGCGTTAGGCATAATATAGTTGCCTTAAAGAGTTTTACTGCTTCCATGACAAAATCTTCACCTCCGTGATTGGCAAAATTAACTGCACTGGATGTTCACATACAACGTTCTCCATTTGCTCTGTGTTGATGTTGTTTCTTTTTCCACTTTGCATGCAATTGCTATGTACCAATGATGGTGAACCTTTTAGATACCAAGTGCCCAAACTGTGCGCACGTATGCCCAAACTGAAAGGTGTGCACATATACACAAACACGAGTGCATGCACTAACACATGTCCATGCACAAACATGTACACATTTGTACATGCACACATGCACAGGCATGTGCGCGTGCATGGACATGAACGTGGACATGCGCACATGCACAGCAGAGGCCCGAACACCAGTTGGAGGCGGGGCATCCCAACACTGGCAGCACAGCAAGAGATCCTTTTCTTTTGTGAGCTTCTGTTTCGTCGTTTGCAGGGAAATAGAAGCTCACTAAAGAAACACCATGGAGATCTAACCTGGGGCAATGATGCCTGTGCCAACAGAGAGGGCTCTGCGTGCCACCTCTAGCATGCGTGCCATAGGTTTGCCATCATGGCTATATATGGTAGACCCCCTGCTTGAATGTTTGCGAACAAGGAATCTAGGGAAAAGGTGGGGAGAAAAAGCCCCAGAGCAGGGGTGTCAAACACAAGGCCCGCAGCCTGCATCTGATCCATGGGGTGCTTAGATCTGGCCTGCAGAGTCACCCTGGAAACAGCGAAGGACCAGAGTTGGCGCTGATCTACAACCTGGTGACAGCTGGCAGCATGGTAGCAAAACAAACTACTAGCAAAAATGGCATCTGCTCCCTAGGCATGGAGGCATCGGAAAGTGTTTCCCCTTTTGCATTTGAGTATCCAAGAAGTGACAGCAAAGGAGGAAGGGAAACAGGAAAGACAAAAGAAAAGAAGAAACGATGGAAAGAGCAAAGAAGCGGGGGAAAGGAAAGAGGGGAAGAAAGAAGAAAGGAAAATGAAGAGGGAAGGAAAAAGAAGAAAAGAGAAAAAGGAAGCAAGGAAGGAGATTATAATGAGAGGGAGGGAAGGTCTGAGGGAAATCCTGAATAGCACTTGGCCACCAGCAGCCCTGCTGCCCTTTCGCCATCCCCTTGTCTCCTGCTCCTGACCTCTCCTGGTGGTCTCCCATCCTATTGCTGAGGATGCTTTAGTTACAAAGCCGGGTCTCCTCAAATGGAGAGGCAGTGGGCCTCTCTCTGACCCACCCACGTTGCTATCCCACACATACAATGAGCAACCTGGCCAAGGAGAGTGAGCATGGCAGCAGCAGCATTGAGAAGGAGGTAAGTGCAGCCAGGAAAGCAGGTCTGTTCTGTTCTGTTCTGTTCTGTTCTGTTCTGTTCTGTGCTGGGCTGGGCTGTGCGGTCCTGGTGCCCTGGGAGCTCAGGGGCCAATCTGGGCACTTGCCCTTTCGCTGCCTAGGGCTCTGAACAGCCTGAGCTGCCATCTAGGGATCTTCCGCATGGCCTGATAGCTACGGCAAGACTCCTCTAGAAGACAATGGCTTAGCCCTCTCCCTGGTCTCACCTTCCTCCACTAGAGGCAATGGATCCCCCAAGCTCTGCCTGGGCCACAACAGATGACCAGACTCTGGCCTTGCCAACCCAGTCACACCCACCCAACCACATCCACCTGCCCCCCCCCCCAAGGTCAAACACAACCCCAATGCAGTGCTCAATGAAATCAAGTTTGACACCCCTGCTATTAAGAATGTTTGCTTAAAGTAGGATAAAGTAGAATTTTAATGTTCATTTTAACATTTCTGGATATTTTTTAGATGTAGGAATTACCAGTATTATTTTGCGGTATAAAATTTAGGCACCACTTTTCAGCTCCAAAGTGAATTGCAAATTAAACAATATCAGTAATACACTTTTAAAAAAGCAAATAGTTAGAAACAGAAAGTGGAATTGTTTGAATATGCAGATTTTTTAAAAATTGTATTAAAATAATTCCACCTCCCTAAGAAGAAAAAGCTGTAGTTGGGGGGAGCTACTATGCAAAAGGGTCCTGTCCCATTTCCCCACCAACCTAATCTGTAATAACGAGACACAGAGCAGAGAGTTTGGGACACATCTTAAATGAAATTATTGAGAGGTATACCAAAGCCAACAAGGGCACATTCCTCCTGATTAGTTCTTGGTATAAATAATCTATCAAGGGAATCACACCTACATCTATCTGAAGCTGGGTTTCAAGTAGCTTTCAAATTTAAAAGGATCTTCCTCAAAAACCTAAAGATGGCTTGATACCATTCAGAAAGAAAAACTGAACGCTAGCAGAAAACAGATCTAGTATAGTGAAACTCAATGATGTTTTATTCTTTTTTCCTTTTTTTTTATTAAAAAAAAGTTCTTGCTTCCCACAGAGTTAAACCTACAGATTCCTTCTTGAGATGCAGATGCTTGCAATGTTCCAAGCAAAGTCTATTCACAAGTAATTTCTAGTTTTAATTAAAAGGGTTAACAAAGCAGTGATGAAACACACAACTTAGAGAAATGCCTACCTTTTTTTACAACAGGAGCCCACACAGAAATCAAACTATGAAGTTTTTCTAACATGTATACAAAATTATATCATTAGCAAGTTTGTGTTTCCTTTTTAAAAAAAAGAGTGAAAAGAAACAGTAAAATGTTGGGCTAAATGATTAATCATTGAAATGACCAAGGAGAAGAAATGTTGAACTACATTTTGTGGTCATCCCCACCCTACACAAAAAGAAGTATGTTTTGATGAAGAAGTAAAAACGTGCACAAATAGAAATTTGGTCCTAGTGATTAACTTTCAAGTTGTAATTTTTGCAAGTGTAAGGAAGTGAAGTACCTTTGCCAGCTTCTGGGATATTTTTCCTCTAATTTGTAACTGGGATTTCCTGATATCTCTCATCCAAGTAATAACTAGTCCCCACCATGCTTAGCTTTCTTTAAGATCATCAAACAGCCAGTTGGGAACTACATATAAAAACTGATTAATAATATTTTGAGCAAATGTCATGTACCACTAGGCATTATTGGATGGTGAATTCCAAGTATTGGAAGAAATGTCCATCTGGGTTTTGTTCCAAGTGGGGAAAAAGACACTGGAAACATGGCGGCTGTTTGGAAAGATGACTTTAATGGTGAGCAGGATCACATGCCTTGAAGATATTGGATGAGGAAAAAAAGGAGAGAGATGCTGAGAGTGCCTGGGTTTTATACCCTCTCTGGGTTTTTGAATTTGAGCTTGTATTCTGATTGGTTGTCAGACTCCCATGGAGCCATGCAGGGGCAACTCTGTAGGCAGTCCTGAGCCCCAAGCTTGGTTGAGCGTTGCTGGGTGATGATGTAATGAAAAGGCTTTGGGCATTTCCTACCATGGCTCTGCCTGAAGGAAGTATATCTTTATTATGTATAATAGACTGGCCCAGGCCTTAATGGTCCATTGACAAAGATGGGAGGAGGGCTGAGTTTCTGCCTCCCTTTTAGGGGAAATATTCTGTCCTTTTAATATTTTCTAAAATATTTCATTTTTCTAGGAGAGGGGTGGGTGCTAACTTCCCACACAAGGTAAGATTTGTATTTCTTAAACACCTTGCCACTGCTTATTTCAGGTATGCCCTGTAGTCTTCTTTAAAACTATGCCTCCCCCCCCTCCTTGCAAAATCAAAGGAGAAAACTATTCTGCTTTTGAACAACTCCGTTTTGCTACTCGCACAGATTCTTCCCAGTTCTATCTTGTTGGTGTACATTTCTGTGCATGATGGAAAACATCTTTAAAAGCACAGCCATGGGACAAGGTAAAAGCTTCAGGCATGTGTGGGAAGGCAGAATGTGCAACTCAGCTTCAGAAGATGAAATAGTTGTAGAGAAAAAAGATACAAAGAGACAGATGAGAACAATAGGTGCGGGGGAGTGATGATGAAAGCAAAGGCTGATGGGAAATGAATGAGTGTTCTGAGCAAGTGACATGAGTGTTTAATGTCAGGAAAAGGAAGAAATGGGCCTCTTGTGGTATGCATGCCTAAGAGGGGGGAAGCGTTCCTCACCCATTTTGAGACTCAACCTCATTCCAATGCAACCCACAGCTGTTTCTCTGTCAGCCCCTAGATCAGGATTATATGACTGCAAGTTTGAGGGTTTCACATATGTTTGTTTGTTTGTGCCATCAACTTTCCACATCTTTTCAACTATGCTGCCAGGTTGTCTAAGATGGTACGCTTGTTCAGGTAGTCCATACCTTAATAGGGGAAAATTTAATTTTCAGGTAAAGATTGACATCAAAATGAAAAACAGTGCTAGGGCAAGGGGAGATTTGCAAGCGCACACACACACACCCCAATCTATTCATTTGCAAACACCAATTTTAGCATAGGTGTCAAGGGCAATAGGTATCTTCGAGTCATCCAACGGCATCTGGGAATAACTTCTGAAATACACTCTGGAAAAGCCAAGGCGGTTTGAGACAAAACATGTTTGACAAGCACTATTTAAAGACCAATTATTAGAATATTTTCTGCCAAATGTTTCCTGTGGAGGGGAACATTTTAAGAATGAGAGTCCAGTTACAGCAGGACTCTCGGCTTTAGACTCGGCTCCTCAGATAAAAATTTACATCTTTAGAAAGCTGGATGGCAGGACAGAATTGATACTTTTACGTTAGACATCTTCCATTCATGTTTGGGGAGCCAATATTCTTGATCTCTTCGTTACCAAACTGGGGGGAAAATCCAAAGATTGCTACAAGGTACGGTGAAACAAAAATAGAAAATCTCTGGTTACCAGGCTGGAATCTCCAAGTACTACTACTACTACTACTACTACCACTGCTACTACTACTACTACCACCACCACTACTACTACAACTACCTCCTCCTCCTCCTCCTCCTTCTTCTCCTCCTCCTCCTCCTCCTCCTCCTCCTCCTCCTCCTCCTCCTCCTCCTCCTCCTCCTCCTCCTCCTCCCTCTTTTTGCCACTTTAGGCATAAAATACATGCAAACTACCAGTATGACCCATAAAACAGATTTAATAGCAGCCAGGCCAAGGACTCCCCCCACCTTCCAGTTCTATTCATGATCAAGCCCCTCCCATCTGTTACTGTCGGAGCCACAACTAAAAATAAAGATTCCATTTATGAGAAAAAACAAACTTAGTGTGATTTTTTTTTGCTCCCCTTCTGGCAATCTGCTTTGTGAGAGAAAGAGAAATAAAACCATAAAGAAATGAGATGGAAGAAAGTGAAAAGGAGAGGTGACATAAATTCTTATAATAAACAAACATAGCCACTTTTGGTTCTGGCCACACCCAGTTTGTTTCGGTCCCACCCATTTTTGCAATGAGCCTCTTGATAGAGTCATGTGAAATCTCTGATAGAAGAAAGATTGCCCATCTTTTTCCTGCATTCCTGTGCTCGGCATCACCTATTGTTGGCCCATTCATTAATTGATCAGTGCGTTGATTGAAACTGTTTTATAATTGCCTACTACAGAAATATTTTCTCTGGGTAGCTAACTTAGGGTTAAAGCAGTGGTAGTCAACCTGGTCCCTACCGCCCACTAGTGGGCGTTCCAGCTTTCATGGTGGGCGGTAGGAGTTTTGTTCGATACTGAAGCACTTTCCTTTTTTTAATTTAATTGACTTCCCTACTTTATAAATCACTATTACTGTGGAACCGGTGGGCGGTTAGAAAATTTTACTACTAACAGAGATACAAAAGTGGGCGGTAGGTATTAAAAGGTTGACTACCCCCTGGGTTAAAGCATAAAATAAAGTAACTACTACTAAAATACCACAATGTGAGACAGCATAACTGAGGCAAAATCACAAACATATTTCAAATCCCCAAAGGATTACAGAATGGGCTTGTTCAATGCCTTGACCCAATTCTCAATGATTTTGAGATCTTAGAGAAAGCCACTGAGGTTACAGATATCTGAATTTCACATTGGGAGGCGGGAAATGAATGGTATGCTATTGCAAAGGATAAGCAATGACAGACAGTCCACATTTCCTGGTGCAATAGGCAGATCAAACACTTCCATGTCAGCTAAAACCCACCCCGTCACATTCCAGCACAGATGGAGATAGTCACATCATTCCAATTCACTTCAAAACACCAACATCATATGATCACCTTACTTCCCACCATTACTGGCCTACTGCAATGGAGAGTCAGTTTGGTTTAGATGTTAAGGAGCCAGCCTAGAAAGCTGGTGACTGTTCTAGTCCTACCTTTGAGGGCAAATGACAATTAATGCAGCATGATATTTTCTGGGCAAATGACATTACTCACATATTTGGGTCAGATGTGATGACCCAAATACCTAATTGTATCATTTGGACAATAAAATCATGGGATACCTTTTCTCTTGTAATGTCACTATGGGTCATAGTTTCAGACATCAAGCACCACCCAAAGCCAGGAGAGGGCCTTTAAATCATTAAGTCCCCTGCCCCTTTGATCAGTGCAAGACCCCAAATTAAGGAATATGTATTGATGACTGTTCCATTTTTGTAGCAACATGTCACTTGGTGAAGGTAATCTCCTTCAGCCCTCAGACTAGTTCCCAACTGTTTTTACAGATTGGAGAATTTAAAAATATGCCTTCTGTATCTTAAATCCATTTTTAGGTGATTTGCAGTTTGGAATGAAAGTGAAATTCCTTTTTCTGAAGAGTGCTATTATGCTCTATCCCCAATCCTGAGTTTTTTTAGTTCAAGGCTAAACATTCCCAAGACCTTTAGTGTCTCTTGAGCAAATTTAATTCCTAGTCACCTATTTATCGTTTGCTCTCTGAATCCCACCCCCTGAAATCTATTTAAAGCATCTGCCCAGTGAAGGGGTTGCCACAATCAGAATAAAGTGGATTTATTATTTCCCATGATTTGAAATCTATACATCTGTTTTTGCAGCTTAAAACTGCATTTGCTCTTTTTTATTTTTGCAGGGACATCACATTGCTGATTCATATTTGGTTGATAATCAATTACTATTCCAAGATCTTTTTCACAAGTACATCTGCTAAACCAGGCACCCTCCATTCAGTCACTGTGCATCTGAGTTTTGCTTCTTAAGTGAAGAACATTGCTTTTGTCACTGTTAAATTTAATTCTGTTATATATAAATCTATTTATTTAGATTTATGTATCCAGCCTTATCCCCAATTCTGAGTGGCAAACCAAATTCTAATGTAAAAGCCACAATATTGGTAAATCATACGTTTCATAGAGAAAATCTATATAGTCCCTAAGACAACTTGATGGAACATAATGAAAAATATTGTAGTATACATTCAACTTATTTTAATTATTTTGAATTCTATTTCTGCTTTCCAGAGTATTAGCTATTTAATTTAATTTTGTACACTTAACAAGTGAGCTCATTTTACTAAGGTCATTAATGAAAATTTTGACGAGGCCTTAAAACTTGAGGTATCTTTCTTTCAATCACTCCAGCTTAATAAGGAACCATCAGTGAGCACATTCTGAATATAATTTTTGAGCCTACTATGTACACACTTGTCATATTATGCAATGCATTTCTAATCAGAATGTCATGGAGTATTTTCTCAAGTAATTAAGATATATTAGGTCTACAATGTTCCCACATCTATTAATGAAATTCCCAATAAAAAAATCCATGCTGACAAATCCATGCGGACTTCTGCTAATTATCACATTGTTTTCAATGTGCTTACAGCTACAGTTCTTATGGTCTTGGTCTTTCTAAAAATTTCTCAGGTATTAATGTCAGACTGATTGCCCTTTGGTTCTTAGAATCTTCCTACACACACGCACATGTTCACACATTATGTTTCTGGAAAATCAAGATTTATTGCCCTGCCTGGCATGAAGCCTGCCATTTTTCTTTGGTCACCAGGCAATTTTACAATTCCAGTATTTTTCAAAAGTTATATACAATTTTGATTGTATTGCCTTCGCCTTCTCCTCCATTTTTTTTCTTCTTTCAAGTTATTTTGCAAATGAACTTTTTAAGATCTCTAATTTTAGGTACTCCTACACAGTTTTAGATTCTTTTCCAATTTTCTTGTCCTGACGTTAAAAATTACCTATCATTGTTCTGAGTTCATTAAAATCCCATTCCCCCCCCCCCCAAGTCCTAGATACGTCTGTGTTAGTTTCTCTCCAAATGAAGAACTTCAGTGTTAAACGGTTGCTTTTCACTAAATGTTTTTCACAAACATTTGGGATGACTTTTTGTTCAGATCTTTTTAATATAGTTTTGTGTGAATAACTCATGGTTAATGTTATCCTGGCTAGAATTACATGTAAACTCATTATCTCATCTTTCTTCCACTCATCTACCATGCAAGTTGCTAATGCAAAGAAAAATCATTCTTGCCAATAGGTCCAATGCTAATGATCATTTGCACAAAATTTTTGAAATCACCCACTATTGAATCAGAGAATGCTAAATGGAATAGACACACTTCTCTCTTTACTCCCTTCCCCAAGATGAACTACACAAACCATTCTTCTTCTAGTTTTGTATTCAGCTTGGTTGTCCTGGGGAGTTATAATACTAGGAAAATTTACTATGATGTAGAGGTGCACACTGCTTCCAATGGAAGCAGAGAAGATGTTCATTTGCAGAGTTGAAAGGACACTGTGATTAACAGGACAAACAAATAAGTTTAAAAAAAAATTCCAACAGTGAAATTAATGATTTGCTATTAATAGATTTTACTCTTCTCATCTCATCATTTTGCTCAAATTTTTCTTGCATGAAGACAATGCTTGACAATGGTATTTCCAGGGCTGACCCAACCATTAGCTTTTTTATACTCTTGACAAGTGATCCTGGGAAATGGAGGAGAGATTGTGTGCCACAGGGTATGGATTAGACTGCACCTCTGCCTCTACTCTGAGAGAATGGTCTTCCTTTACAAATTTTGGAGAAAGATTCAACTACCAGGTCAGTAGTTTTTGCTTCTGAAATACTGAGAAAGCTCGTCATCTTATTTCTTCAAGGCAACAAAACATTTTAGTGGACTCAAATATTTTCCATTAAAGTTAATTATTATAGAGTTGCTTTTAACTGATTTCTAAGAGAGAAGGATAATTTTGATGACATAAAAAACTCACCAATTTTTTGAAGATCTTATCTTGGCATTTTGAGCAAATCTCAAGTGACAATTCATGAGCTGGGTGTATTGTTAATCACATTTATTCCTCTTTCTCCAAGATATTCATTTTTAGTTAAAGGTGATGCTTCATGAAGGAACAAATATAAAGCAAGTTTCATATTTCATTGACAAGCCTATTTATTAGTTTTGAAAGATGAATACTAAAATACTTGAAATAATTACTGACTGTTCTTTATTAGTTAAACTTAAGGTATTCTATATCACTTGAAAAAAACCTTTTTCATTTGAAAAGAGAGAAATGTTTTAAAATTAAAAACAAAAAGAATCCATCATTTCAATTTGTTTTACATTTATGTTTGCAACGTATTAGCTTATCAATGCATGTTTCAGGTTAGCAAGCTTTAAAGGGGGGAAAAGAAGAGTATTATGCCAGAGATTAATTAAAAAATACTAATTAGCCTATTGGTTGTGGCCACGATTGTACAGCAAGATACTACGAATGAAATCATGTCCCTTGTATATTAGCCTGGTGTTAGAAAATATGACATTCTCAGTAATTAAGTAGGGATAATTAGATTTACAAGAAATGGATTTGGTTTCTTACTTTCTGGCATTAAGAAACATACACTTCTCTTTGTGGAATTGTTTACAGTAATTTCTGTGTAATCTATACAATTAGAGAAAAAGAGAAAGAATCTAGTATATGTGTCAGAATCAAATTCAATTCTCTTTCAATTCAAGGCTTTCAAATAGTTTTAACCATGTGGAGAAAAAATATGGACATTTTTCTTTTCTCTTATGATGGTTGCATCAGAAGAAATTGAAATACTAAACAGAATAGGGCAGTGATGGCAAAACCTTTCAGCACTGAGTGCCAAAAATGGAGCATGCGCTTGTTGGGGCCACATCTAGGAAGAGGAGCTGCCCAGGGGACATGCACGCACCAGAAAATGAACTTCCGGTTTCCAGCATGCACATGCGTGGTTACCAGCTAGTCTTTCAATTACTGGCTTGCATGCATGTGCGACTATCAACTGGTCAGTGCGCATGCTCACGCTGGAAAATGAAAGACCAGCTCTTCCAGTTTCTGGCACTGCTGCACACACATGAAGACCAGTTGATCATCGCCTGCAAATGCACACCAGAAATGTAGAAGAGGAACTGGTTATGTCACGCGTGCCAGGAAAATGGCTCCACGTGCCATAGGTTCACTATCACGGGAATAGGGGTTTAGGTATTGAACTTGTCTGGAAAACCCAGATTCAAGTCTTCCTTCAGTCATGATTGAAGGTATCATTTTTGTTTGATGCAGGTATCATTGATATTTGGTTAGGTATCACTTAAGAAGAAGTCTTCCCTTCTAAACTAATATTAACTAAAGCTAATGCTTGCAATCAGCAATTTGAATAAGGATTTGAATCAACATACTGTACATCCTTATAAGCTCATCTCAGTTCAGTAAGAAGATTTTTGAGTTCATTTTAGCTCAGGTTTTTTTCATCAGTGAATGTAAGTAATTCACTTAAAATCTGCAAAGTGAATGTACATTGCTTTGAACAAACTGTACTTAACCGAGAGTGTTGAAAGAAACTCAGTATTAAATGTTCTATCCCATTTAAAAATTAGGCAGGTTGAATGGAAGCATAGGGGGGAGAGAGAGAGAGAGAGAAATATGAGTCATCCCATCTCCCTAGAACTGAGTCTTTCAATCCAGAATTAATATAGTTAATGCAAACGAATACAGAGTTTATGCATATATAACACCCACACATATTCAGTTTTCTCCACCATTTTCCCATGCCCCTAAGGTCACCTTCATTTCTGCAAAATAGTTAGTTTTGAAACAGATGGAGTTTAAACTTTTTATCAAACATAAAAATTCAAGTTAGGTGCAAGAAGGGTCAGCTATCACATTCAAATTAAGTGCAAAAGAGTCTGTTTCCTTAAACTACAAGTTCTCCATGAGCTTAGAAAAGAAATTAGCAGTAAGGGAGTTTTATGCAAGTGTGAAAAAAAGCAGCTGATGAAGATGTGAGTATTTGCAGTTAACGTTTTCAGAAGAACTGCATTCAGTTGGAAGTTAAGCTGTCCTGTCCACAAATGTTAATATTTCCAGTGTTACCAGTCTTATTCTGTCATTAACTAAGAACATTTTAAACAGATGCATCAGTTTTTCATTTCTATTTTAATTTTAATGAGTGTGTTTTTGTGGATATGTAAGGGCACCCGGGAGGGACAATTAATTCAAATAAAGATTATAAAGCGCTATATATTATTTTTTTTAAAAATAGAAATTTGGAGATAACGGGACTGGAAGAACCTTAAATGCGGTAACTTCAATGTGACCCTCTAATCTGGAAGCGACATCAGTCTAGATCTGGCGACACTCTTTCAAGTTACTAATGTTAAAAGTTTAATATTTATATATGTATTTGTTTATAGGCTGGTTTTATCTAAACTAGTCTCTTACAAATTAATGGGAACATTACAATAAAACAATGGTAAAAACAACAGTGCTCCAAGCAAGGCTCACAGGTCTCAAATCCATAGAAGGAGCAGAAAAGCCAAATAAAAAAACCCTTCATTTCATTTCTTCAGCTCACCTTCACTGCTTTTCTATTTAAACCACAATCATTTACCCTCTCTAAAAAATGAAGTGTACAAAGGATAAATCTTGACAAAAAATTATGATATGCACATTATTTTCTCTCCAGTCTCGCTCCTACAATCTACCGTGAAAGTCAATCTACACATACAACAAAAAATCAAAATAATTTTTAAATGTTTGTTAGTTTGTCATCTTTTTGCTGTTCATCCCTCCATGCATCATCTCTTTATGTAGCTCAAAACCAGTGTTCTTAAATGGCCTCCTCACCTTAAACAAAATATTGTTTCTGTATAAAATGACTAGGACTAGGTTCAACTATTATTGTATGTCAAATAATGGAATACTGAATAAATCATATTTAATTTAGTCCATATAACCTGTTTAAAATTATGAATAAGGATTTCTAGGCCAAAACAGAAAGATTTACATTCTGTGTGCTAAGATAAACCAAGCAAAGCAACTTATGAATTGGTATAGTTGGTATATAAACCAAGTCAACAGTATCTTATTTAGAGAAAGACAGAGGGATTTTCTACTTATAAACATTTTTAAAATGAAAATAAATAATATATATATAGTGAAATATCTAACATCTATAAGTCATTAACTATCAAGTTTGTAATTTTTCACCATCTTTTTTTGATCTTTTGAGGCTAAAGGTCTATTCTGAATTTTGGAGAACCTGTAAATGGCACATCCCAAAATTATATAATGGGAGACTTGTTTAATCACAGAATATATAAATGGTCAATAAGAAGAATACATTTAAAAGACAAGTTAGGCTTTCACATTGCTTTCTACAACTCCAGTGGGGTCTTTCTGGAGCCCAGAGTCATTACCCAAAGAGAAATAAAGTTTAGGAGCTGGGGTGCTTAGCTTTGCAGCTTGGCAGCTTCATGTTTAATGTCTTTTTCTTAGAAGAATATTTTTAAAAATGCATGTGAAGTAGGAGTTTGGGGACACTAAATACAATGTTTAAGGGTACTATTGTGCCTGCAAATACCATTAACCCAACCCTTACTATGTATTTATCTATAAAGCAAGTCTATAATGCCATTTTCAGGAAGCACCGCAAATATTCTTTCCAGTGTGTCAGTTCTTGCCCTGTAGCTATTGCTGCTATGAAATCCAAAAACAAGTGCAGCAAATTTTATGGTAGCACTGAGAAGAATTTAACTGTATTTCAGCATTAAGACTTACATTGTGAATAACGAACAATAGAGAGCTATCTTACCTTTAAGAGAAGGGGGGGTGTAGACACAGGGGGCATTCCTTTTGTTTTTAAGGTGGTATCCTTCACCCAGAGTTCTCTGGAAAATCAAGAAGTAAGAGACAAGAGATATGAAGCCAAAACCTTTCTTAAAAATTCCTATGAAATAATAATACAAATGGCTAAATTAGAGTTTTGTATTCACTTTGATCCAGGGAGCATGTTCTGTGCACATACAGGACTGTATATACAGCTAGATTGTGTACAGTATATTTTTTCACATTACATTTGTTGCTTAGATTTCCATCACTGTTTCATAAAACATAAAACAGGGTTCTGAAATAAGTAGACTACAAAAAAAAGAACCCTAAATTTATTTTTAATTCGCAACTACGTCTGCAGATTGGAGAAGACTTAATCATGAATTGATGCATTCATAACCTTAGGAGATTGGTCTCGCATTTCCGGGTGTGATTCAAGGTGTTGGTTACTATCTTTAAAGTGCTCCATGGCTTAGGACCGGGGTACTTGCGAGATCGCCTTCTGCCACAAGAGCCTCCCACCGGCCAGTACACTCCCATAGAGAGGGTCTCCTCATGGTGCCATCGGCTAGACAATGTCGACTGGCGACATCCAGGGGAAGAGCCTTCTCCGTGGGAGCACCTGTCCTCTGGAACGAATTGCCCCCGGAATTAAGAACTATCCCTGACTTACGCACCTTCCGCTGTGCTCTCAAAATCTTTTTCTTCCAACAAGCCGGGCTGGCATAAAACATGATTTTTAAATTCAAATTTTTATTAATTTTAATCAGGATTAGTTTGGGGTTTTTTCCACGTTTCGGCCAAAGTTTAATATGTCTTTTAAAAGTTTTTTTAAAACTTTTATATATTTGTTTTTATTCTGGCTGTACACCCTCCTGAGTCCTTTGGGAGTAGGGCGGTATAAAAAACCCAATAAAATTCAAAACTCAAAACTCAACTCAAAGAAAGGTGATGCCTCTTCTAAAGAGTTTCAGTGTCTGAGATTTTGACATTGTTTTTACTTGCTGCCCATTTCATTCAATGATGATCCTTTGGTCAGTTAAAACCTGGTTGCTCTGATTAATCAAATTAAGCAATTTTATATTCAGAACATTTATTTGTCAACCATGTAATCTTAATTACATAGAACAGTAGTTAAGGTCCTGGAATTGGAACAGGGAAGACCTTGAGCCAAGGTCTCATTTGACTACAACTTACATCTTGGGCCAGTCATTCGTAGTCATTCACAGTTGTTGTGTTGGGAATTAAATAATAAATAAAATATTAAAATGTTCCCTTGAACTCCCAAAGGAAATACAGGGAAAAAAGCAATAGCTACCAAAAGGAATTGTAAGCAAACTACAGCATATTGCTAAAAATGACCTCTCTCCACAGGCCATAATAGCAATAACAAAGCCATTCTTCGCCATTCAAATTACACTCCTGAGCAGTGAAAGACTATAAGCTTCTTTTTCTTATGATACTCAGAACAAAACTTAAAATGTCATCCCGTATCTATATGGGAATCAGCTCCTGGCTCGGTGATCTCAGCATTCCAACCAAAGGCAAAATAGACCCATTTTCCATGTCCTGGAAAACATTTTCCATGTCCTGGAGTCACATATAGATGAATGTTCTGAGTTGAATTAAGGTGGTGTACAATAAAGAGAAGATAGCCCTTTTATGAAAGAATTACAGCATACTACATAAGAAACTAGGTTGCAAATTATTAATCCTCCATTCAAATACTACTCTTTCCATTAAGTTATAGTTTATCTTAAGCAAGCTGTGATTTTTCTTAAAGTCTCATGAGCCTTATATGCAATATGGAGGGAGAATTAATTGGGTATATTCCACAAGATAAGAGCCAGTCTGATGTATAGTAGTGGTTAAGGAAACCAGGAGACCATGAGTTTTAGTCCTGCCTTAGGCATGAAGCTAGCAGGACGATGCATGGGCCACTCATTCTCTTCCTCCTTCTTATTGTCTCCTTCTTAGAAAGCAGGGAAGGGCAAACCATTTCCAAAAATCTTGCTGAGAATACTTCAGGGACTTGTCCAGATAGTCAGAATTCAAAACTGACTTGAAGGCACCAAAAACCAAACCAAACCAAACAAAATAACCCACATCTGTAGCTACAAGTGTATTAAAAAATTTGCACACAATTATTTAAACAACTAAACCACTTCATTTTGTTACTTTCTGAATAGTAATATAATAATAATAATAATAAATTCGAATTTATTAACCGCTCCCTCTCCCCACAGGGACCCGGGGCGGTGCACAGGAGGAACTAAAAAACAATATAAACAATAAATACAAAAATACATACTTTAAAACACAATTAAACAATATTATCCCGTGCTAAAAATAATTAAAAACCCATTTAAAATACATTTGAAATCTATAGACAGAGAGACTATCCAAGGCCGGCCAGTCGAAAGAAATGGGTCTTCAATTTCGTACGGAAGGAGCGGAGGTCAGTGGTCGTTCTGATATCGGGGGGAAGGTCGTTCCAGAGGGCCGGGCCCGCCACAGAGAGAGCCTTTCCCCTGGGCGTCGCCCGCTGACACAATCTAGTGGACGGCACCCGGAGAAGTCCCTCTCTGTGGGAGCGAATCGGCCGTGAGGATGTATGGGGCAGGATCCGATCCCGCAGATAGCTAGGTCCCGAGCCATGGAGCGCCTTGAAGATGATAATTAGCACCTTGAAGCGCACCCGGAAGACGACAGGCAGCCAGTGCAGCTCGCGCAAGAACGGTGTAACGTGGGTAAACCTAGTGGTCCCCATAATTGCTCGCGCGGCTGCATTCTGAACTAACTGAAGCCTCCGGGTGCACCTCAAGGGAAGCCCCATGTAGAGAGAGTTACAATAGTCCAGTCGGGATGTCACGAGGGCATGAGTGACTGTGCGAAGGGCGTCCCGATCCAATAGGGGGCGCAATTGGCGAACCAGGCGAACCTGGTAAAACGCCCTCCTGGCCACGGCTGTCACTTGCTCTTCCATAGACAGCCGGGTATCCAGGAGGACACCCAAATTGCGCGCCCCATCCACAGGGGCAAGATGTTCGCCCCCTATGGCCAGCGTTGGAGAGAGCTGGTTGAATCGGGCAGCCGGAAACCACAGCCACTCGGTCTTGGTCGGGTTGAGCATGAGTCCGTTACTTCCCATCCAGATCCGCACGGCTTCCAGGCACTGGCACATCACCGCTACGGCATCGTTGGGGTGGTAATAATAGAAGATGATCACGATGAAATTTCTCCCCTGATGCTATGACTGTTTATTGGATAAATATAAGTGAAATCTATTCCTGAGGATTCCTAGGAGGGCTTTTGTAGGTTCAGTAGGATCCTTACACATTCTGTCACAATTTCATAAGAAAAGAAGTGAGAGGACAGAACATTATCCTTAGATTTTCTTTGAAACTAGGTTAGCTTTTCCTAAATATATGTTTAGCTTGAGCTTATGCATGTTTTAGCTAAACATTCTTTACACCCTCCATATCTTGCTGAAACAACATTTAAAATATGTCTGGCTAGTGCAGAAGGAATATAGTTGGAATGTATATACTGCAGTTCTACATTCTATAACCAGGAGGCAAATGTAATTGCAGGAAGAAATGTAAAATACGGACAGGTGCTCCAAGAACCAGATAAGTAGTTGCGTTTTCCACTTAGAGATTGGAGAAGCTATATCCTCAAAGAAGGAATTGCCATCTTAAAACCTTTGCACTGCAATATCTCTTTCAGAATTTTTCTGTACTTCTTATCTCTCCATCTTGGAATGAAGAACAAATTGGTGAATGTCCCCAAACTGTTCAAGAGATAATATTAGCCCCAGAGAGAAAATAAATAGTTTTCTTAAAAATACTTGTTTGTAGCTGGTATGAGAAATGCTTTCAGTTCCTCGGAGGCTCTCAATGTTAGAGCTTTCAGAAGAAGCAATAGAATTGTCCTGGTTATCCTACAAAGTCCCATTAAAGTAAGTCAAGTTACGAGTTTGCACAATAGGCTAAACTCCAACCCTGTATAAGAAAACACAATTACTGTGTTCCCTTCAATAAGCCACCTGATGGCTTAGCAGGGTGGTGTAGTGACCACAACACATGGAACCATTATCGGTATCAAACGTTATCTGAAAAACTGCCTCTCTCCTATTACATCCCCCTGGCCCACCAGGATGGGAAGGAAGGACATATCACAGGTTCCATTGCTTAAGGATTGTGCTCTGGTGGGGCCACCAAAAAGAACCTTCTTGGTGATGGCCCTTCTTTATGGAACATCATTCCCCTGAGGTATACCCACACTCCATCCTGCATCTTTTCCAAAAGGCCCTAAAAACATGGCTTGTCAGCAGGCCTGGAGACCCACAAATAGAGATGGACCAATCCTGGCTGATTTGAATGTGTTGTTGTGTGGGGTGAGTGGAGTAGGATTAATGGCTCTGATTGTATGGTGGGATACTTTTTAATTTTTTAGAATTCTGTAATCCAGAGTTATCTATGCGTGAATTGGGAAACTAAATAAATAAATGAATAAAGCCCTGTTTTATCCAGGTCTGTTATACCAATGCCACCCTGTACAGGTAGTCCAACATTTCTGTTGCTAAATGAGACAGTTATTAAATGAGTTTTTCACCCTTTTACCACATATGCAAAGTAAATCAGTGCGTCCACGCTGACTTTGTTAGGCAGTAATCACTGCAATTGTCATAAATGTGAGTCAGTTGCCAAGCATCTGAATTTTGATCATGTGACCATAGGGAGGCTGCAGTGATCATGAGAAATAAGTCAATCTTTTAGTGACATTTGTAACTTCAAATGGTCACCAAATGAACCTTTATAAGTTGAAGACTACCTGTAATTCTTTCTGATACTAGCATCTCATTGCTATTTCCCCATCTAAAGTCACACGGAATTAGCATGGTGCTAATATAATTAACTAGTATGCCTACACCAAAGAAACACTGTAAAACTGGTTGGCGTTGCTAGGACAGTTGCTTAGAGGTGGAATTGCCTGCTTTTTCCTGCCTCTCAGCTCTTGAGAGTTTCTCTCTTCCTCCAAGACAGTCTTTCTCACCCTCCTTAGCTTCTCTGAGCAGTGAATTTGCTATAGCACAGTGGAGGTGGGCAGGTTTCCCCCCCCCCCATTGCTTTAAAAAGCAAACTGAAGGAAGAATACATTCAGGGATACACAAAAATGGAGTGAGGAGCCTTGTGCTGAACAATGTTTCAGGGAATGAAAAAGGGAAACACAGAAATAGAACTAGGGGAGCAATTATATCATAAACTAGCTGTACCCGGCCACGCATTGCTGTGGCCCAGTCTGGTTAAATGGCCAACCAATCTGCACACATACACACAACCACCGTATAACCCCCAACCTACCTACCTATTGTATTTCTTCCTCTCTCCCTATACCTACCTATCTACCTACCTACCTACTGTATTTCTCCCTCTGTATCTATCCCTCTACCTACCTACTGTATTTCTTCCTTTCTCCCTCTCTCTACCTACCTACCTACTGTATTTCTCCTTCTCTATCCGTCTACCTACCTACCTACTGTATTTCTCCCTCTCTCTCTATTCTTCTACCTACCTACCAACCTACCTACTGTATATCTATCTATCTATCTATCTATCTATCTATCTATCTATCTATCTATCTATCTATCTATCTATCATCTACCTACCTACCTACCTACCTACCTACCTACCTACCTACCTACCTACCTACCTACTGTATTTCTCCCTCTCTATCTATCCCTCTACCTACCTACCTACCTACCTACCTACCTACCTACCTACCTACCTACCTACCTACTGTATTTCTCCCTCTCTATCTATCCCCCTATCTACCTACCTACTGTATTTCTCCCTCTCTCTCTCTATGGGCCACCTGGGAGTTTGCTATCTTCTGTGCCTTGTTTTGGCCCTTTTAGGCCTCCACATGGATAGCAAGCCACTCCCACAAAGCAGTCCACACCTACAGAAGAGGTTCTAAAACATTTTGAAACCCACCACTGGAAGGAATATACACATCTTACAGGACTGGTCTCTGTTCTTGTTCTTTTTGCTTGTGTGGATTATATCATTAATGGAAAAAAGGGTAAAGTGACTTTTGAAATTACTGTTTCTTACAGTAATTTACCACAACCACCCCATTTTTTAATTCTATATTCTAAGAAACAATATAGTGGCCTATGAAAAAGGGCATCTGAATGTAGCCTAAAGCAACAGAACAACATCATTAGGATCTTTTAACACTCTTGGTAAGGCTGCAAGCTTTAATAAGTAAATTCAGCAACCAAAGTGTTAGTTGTTTAATTGGTGATTGAAAACTTCAAAAAGTAGAGCTGAGAATGAAATTCACACTTTAATTTTTGAGGCTATTTTTGTTCTTGCGATACTGTAATACAAATAGATTTTATTTATTTATTTATTTATTTTAAAAACTGCCGTTAGATCATACATTTTCATACTTTCCTGTCTCTCAGATATTTCGGTAACTTGAAAAGCCATGATATTTGGCCATTTGGTTAAAAAAAGAAAGATTTTAATTGAACTAATTATTCTGTTCAACGGCTGATAACTATTTAAATCAGCCTTCATTTTGCTGCTCACTCTTACTTAGCAAACCTCCATGGTTTGATGTTTAATGAAGTTTTGGAAAAGGTCCACAGTTCCTTTGCTCTCCATTGGGAAATAGGTGAAAAAGTGACCCCTTCCATCTGACCTCTGCTAAGGGTTTTAGCTTCGTAAAATAAACTGTGTGGTAGGCAGGGAGGTTGAGCAAAGGGAACAATTAGACTGATAATCTGATAAAACAGCAGGCAAGTCATGGGGTGAGTTTGAAAACCAGCCAGACTTTTTCAAAGGCACTAAGCTTCTGGCTCCCAACTCTGTCCCCATAATTTCATTACAGTAAAGTAGTTTGCCTTGCGTTAAAGCAGGAATTTAATATAACAAGTTAATAAAAAAAAGGGGTAGGAGAAGTCAAAAAAGTCAAGACAAAATATATTACATTGCACTGGTGAGATTGCACTTGAAATGCTGCATCCAATTCTGGGTAAAGGTAAAGGTTCCCCTCACACATATGTGCTAATTGTTTCCGGCTCTAGGGGGCAGTGCTCGTTTAAAAGCCAAAAAGACAGCGCTCTCCGAGGACATCTCTGTGGTCATGTGGCCAACATGACTAAATGCCAAAGGCGCACAGAACGCTGTTACCTTCCCACCAAAGGTGGTGCCTATTTTTCTACTTGCATTTTTACATGCTTTCGGGCTGCTAGGTTGGCAGAAGCTGGGACAAGTAACGGGAGCTCACTCCGTTACGTGGCGCTAGGAATTCGAACCGCCAAAATGCTGACCTTTCTGATTGACAAGCTCAGCTTCTTAGCCACTGAGCCACTGCGTTCCCCCAATTAAAACAAGAGTTAAAAACCAGAATTAACAATTCTGGTTACCATGATACAAAAAAGATATATCCCTACAAAGAGTGCAGAGAAGAGCCACAAAGATGGTATAATGGGCCTGTAGGCTAAACTGCATGATGAATACCATATTTATTCGAGTATAACGCGCACACGTGTATAATGCGCACCCCTAATTTTCGATTAAAAATCGGTATTAAAAAACCGTTTTTTTTCTTCGCCCTCGCGTACAGTGAGTGGCTGCAGCCCGGAAAAGGCGCAGTGCGAACTCACAATTCGCCTGCGCCCTCAATGGACCGGCCCTCGTTGATAACGCGCACCCAAACTTTGATTTCTTTTTTTGGTAGAAAATTTTGCGCGTTATACTCGAATAAATACGGTAATTGCAGGAACTGGGAATGTCTAGTCTAATAAAGAGAAGGACTAAGAGTAATGTGATAGCAATCTTCCAACACTTGAGGGGCTCCCACGAAGAAAAAGGTGTTGATCTATTCTCCAATGCACCTGGGGTTGAGAATAAGGGATGGAAGACTATTAAAGAGAGATCTAACCTAGAACTAAGGATAGATTTCCTGACAGTGAGAACAATTAATCAGTAGAACAGCTTGCCTCCAGAAGTTGTGAGTGTCCTGTCACTGGAGGTATTCAGGAAGAGACTGTTTTATTTAACCATAACGGTATAGGTAAGGGGTCTCCTGCTTGAACAGGGCTGAACTAAGAGACCTCCAAAGTCTCCTCCACCCCTATTATTCCATGAGAAGGTTTAGAAAAAGAATAGGTAATAGAAAAGGAGTTTTGATGACAACTGAACTTCAGCTTTTGCTCCCAGGGAAAGATACTAAGACAAATCCCCCCCCCCCTCTGCTCTTTCTGACTGGGGACCATGCCTGACACTGGAATGACGTATTAGTGAATTGACATAATTTGGCTCTGGAATGATTCAATTTCTGTGAAACGGGTTTAAGATTTTACACACAGATTTAGTTCTAATTTTATCTTCTTCTTTTTTACTAATGATCTTAATAATTGCCTAATTCCCATAAACTGAGGGAAAGCTTTTCCCCTTGTTGCCGTTAATAGATTGTAATAAAGGAGTCCCATTTTCTGTGGATCCAAGAGTGGATTGTTTCAACTATCTTCAGGTATATTGCCTAGGGATCATTCCTATTTATAGCTCCAAAAATATCTACAGCAGATTCCTGTAATCTCTATCTCATTCAATTTCACTTCTCCCCTCTTATAAATGCTGTTTCCCACTTGAATTTGAAATATTTTAAGAAGCCCTATCCAGTACTAGTATCATTTCAAGTAATTTTAACTTAGCCTCATACATGTTTTAACTTTGAAAGGCAAAAAGATGAAAATAGTCACAGAAGTCTAAAAATGGCTTTGAGAATGAAATGGAGTGGCTTTAGTGCTATTTCATATCAAGAATATCCTAGGGGATAACAGTCTGCTACATCTGCAGAGAAATGCTGCACACCAGGATATTGAAGTGGACACATTTCATGATTATCTCTATGAGGCCAATTTTGTGTTTAAAGATAATAATCCACCCACACTTTAAGTACTTGAAAACTAAATGCTATATGCTAAATGCTATAGGACACAGATGGCTTGCAGTTCCATCCTTATATGTTTTTAGACTTCAGTATCAACTAGAAAAAGTATTTTGGCATATCCATAATAGAAGTAGGTCAGCTGTGTGGATTGAAATATTAAATGAAGTAATGAAAGTATTATATCAAGGTGCGAAGATTGAAGAACATGTGAGAAGTTGTGATTAAAGGACTGTTGGATTTAGTGAGTTCCATGTCTTTTAGTGAGCTCCTATTGATAAGAATAACGGCATCTGAACTGTACTTAATCATTTCATATAATAACCCAACAATGAAAAATTGTCATAAGATTCTGTAAAGATAGTACATTAGAACTGCCAGCTATCATTCCATTAGATCAAGGACAAGATTTTAAAAATAAAGGTACTAAGACAAGTGTTGAAGTTATGTTAAGAAATTTTAACTCATGTACCACTTCTTATATCCCCAGAGTGATCACAGTAATTTAATAGAACTCTGTTACGTGTATTGAGAAGCACAGAATCTTAACAGATGTGTCAATGGAATTTATATTAGCTTTTTAGTTCATTTTTAAAATTGTGCTAAAATAATGCAAGTGGATGTTTTCTTAAGTGACTTTGAATGCATTAGGCATATTAGAAAGTGGCAGATAGAGTTCTAAACCTATGAAGCTGTGGATCAACTTCCCTATTTGCCCATGTATAAAATCTGGCATGAAAGATATAAAGGACCTGTTAATACTATCTGAATCAATTATTTATTGCACATAGGTCTATTTAAAAGATTATTTGATGAAGGAAAACAAAAAGTTTCCATCATCACCTGGGATATAAAACAGATTACAGTAAAACTAAAACCAGGAGATGATTTGACTTTTACAAACTGATTACAAACTCTTTACCATGATTTTGTCTGAAAGGCTGAATTCATTTTACAGGATTTTATTTGTGAAGATCAAGTTTTTTTTCTTAAAAGACAACTATGAAGTAATATTTGGATATTCTGGAATACAGGTAATCCTTGATTTATGATCACAACTGAGCCCAAAATTTCTGTTCCTAAGTGAGAACATTTGGAGCAAAGTAAGCCAGAATTTGAAATACATTTTTGTACTAATGGTAAGTATGTAATTGCTAAAATTACAACAAAGTAGTAACTTTGTTAAGATTTGAAACAGGAAGAAAAGGTTGAATAATGCATGATAAAGGAGGCTAAATTTTTGGTTAAAATATACAGATTGATCATTAGGAAAATACATGATTAAAAAGGATTGAAATTTATGTTGTGTTTGATTCTAAAGTAGAATACAACAGAGAAATTATGTCGATTGTATAAAGGCATGTCAAATGCATTCTGGAAATGTGAACACGAAGGAAGATTTTATCCTACTTGGAGAAAATGTAAAAAAAGAATGGATTCAAAACATACTTTCATATGAGGATTTCAGATCAATATTCAATTGAATACGGGACTTTTTCTGTTAAGATTAATGCATAAACACTTTGCCAAAAGCCATTAAAGATTATTTCAATATATGATTACTGCAGCAATTTTTACTAAATGAACAGATATTCAACACTACTCACTATGGTGGAATGATTAGCAAAATTGATAGATTTTCCTGAAATTGAGAACATGACTTTTTTGATTAGAGAAAAAGCATCCTCTACATTTAATGGTGACTGGAAACCTCTTGTGGACTCTTTGCATAAAAATGTGTGTGTGTGTGTGATGGTTTCCATGATTAGACAGGATAGATTATAGAAAGAAGAGTAAGCCTGTAGAAAGGCTAAATATATATTTGTACTTATATCTGCTGTGAAAAATATTGGAAGCCTGTTCTTTACATTTTTCTTTCTTTTCTATTTTTCTTCGCTATTTTCTTTTCTGATTCTTTTTGCTTTCTTTGATTTTTTTCTTCCTTACTTTATAATAGTTTGTACTACTTTTTACCTTCTTGTTTAAAAGGTTTAAAAAAAAATCCTATGCCAAAAATAAAGAGAGAGTTTAAAGAAATCTAAAGGAAGTAGAATAAAAAGGGCAAATGAGAGAGACAGAGCCTTTACCTTACTGCTCAATATATCCATCATCTTCACGTGTGGAAATTTATGACCCCCATTGTCAATTCTGTCCTGCCCCTGTTGCGTTAAGTGCCTAATGGCACTTTTCAGATTTTATTCCTTCAGCTTTCCTGACTGCCCTTTCTCTCTCTTTTCTGTACACCATCAACTTTTAGGAATCACATCTGCCAACTGCAGCAGGAATTTTATTTCTTTTAATGTTTTTTTTTTAAAAAAAGCTCGGGCTTATATGCAATTCTGAATGCATGACACTGAATTGCTTACAGTATGACAACATACTGAGTAATAATATAAACAGTCACATTATTTAGCAATAGACCAATAACTGAAACAAATGGTTCTATTGCAAGAGCAATTAAAGCTGAAGGTCTACACCAAAGGCCAAATTTATCTTATCATTTTCAAAACCTTCACAAGGTTGGAGCTGGTGTAATACTAGGGGGATGCTGTGCCATAGAAATAGGGCAACTGAGAAGGCCTATTCTAGCCTTTGATGATAACATCCCCTAGGAATAAGAACCCAGAGAGGGCTTTCCTTCCAGGAATCAAATGGGCAAATGCCACTGAGAACAAGTGTTTCTATAGATACCCATGTCACAAGTCATATAGGGTTTTAAGGTGACAACCAGTACCTTGAATTGCACTCAGGAACCAAGTGGTAAGTTCTGCAGCTCTCCAATAAGCAATGTTATATGGGTCATCCAAGTGACCCTCCAGAACTACACAAGCTGTCACATTACCTAGTACCGTGATGGCGAACCTATGGCACGCCTGCCACAGGTGGCACACAGAGCCATTTGTTAGGGCATGCAAGGCACTGGCCTGTCAGCTGACCAGCATGCACAGCCTTTTGACGCCATTTTTTGCCCTCTCCTTGAAGCCTCCGGAGTGCGTGAACGTACTTCTGGTTTGCTTGTAGGCAGGTTTCAGAAAGCTTCCCTGAAGGCTCTGGAGGACAAAAAACGACCCTACAAGCAAACCAGAAGTCTGGGTTGCTCATAGGGCCGGTTTTTGCCCTCTGGAGCCTTCAGGGAAGCCTCTTGAAGGCCCCTGAAGGCTCCAGAGGGCTAAAACCACCCCTACGAGCAAACCGGAAGTCCATTCCCAGGGGGGTGGGGGAGGCTGTTTTCACCCTTCCTAGGCTCCTATAAAGCTTCTGGAGCCTGGGGAGGGCGAAAAAAGCATGCCAAAAATGGGAGGGAGCACTGGTCGTGTATGCATGAATGCTGGGGTCGTGTGCAAAGCATTATGGGTGTGGCACGCCCGCACATGATCCTCCTGCGCTCCCCCGCGCTTTTGGCCTGCGAACCAAAAAAGGTTCGCCATCACTGACCTAGAACAACTCTGGCTTTCTGTTGATTTTCAAGAGCAGCCTCCCTAAAATGTACATTGCAATAGTCCAGTCAAGAGGAGGCCCATGCATGATCCACAAATTGGGTGGGTCTGGCTGCAGGACTCCGTTATATCTAAGTTCCTTCCTCCAGCCATCCTCCTACACCCCATTCTGTTCAACTCAAATAGAATGCAGTTTTTTTCAATTAAAAAAAATCCCCAAAGGAGGTGAGTCACTACAGTACTTTTATTTAGATCCTCCCCTTCCTTCCTATGCTTTATTTGGGCAGAATATGCTGATTTCCAGATTCTTCTGCATTTTATTCTGGAGGGAGGTGATCCTGCCCTGCTATTTCATCCTGTTCCTGCATTTCAATGCTAGACTATTTCAAACCCAGGCAGTCCTCTTTATTTTTCCCACTCTTCAGTGTCTTCGTTTTTAAAAAAAGACCAGCAAAATTATAGCAAATGAAGCTGATTTAATGGGGGGGGGGGCAGGGTGGAGGGGGCGGGCAGGGCAGGGCGGTGTGTGTGTGTGTGTAACAAAGTTGTGCTTACATCAGAAATGATCAGCAAATGCCTCTCTTGATCCCATCGCCTGCTGATTACCTAACTTCTCAGAAAAAGAATAAGGTAAAAGAGGGTTTTTGCAGCTTGAGGGCATAACTTTATGTTGTTGCCTCAAGAGGAAAAGGTCGCATTAACATGCTAAAAATGATTCTAGGAGTTCCACCCATGGGCTGGAGACATGATAAAGGCACCATCATGAGGACATAGCAGAAAAACAACATTTTTCCAGTGTTTGTGCAGTGGTTAGGCGCGACTGGAGAATTAAAAAGGAATCATTCAGCAACATGACTGTAGAATGGACTGCATCATGGAATAAACACCAGTTTTTAAAAGCCAGGTCCTCTTCAGTCCTACCAATAGACTGAACTCCATTTGTTTTGAAAATCTGCATACTGACTTCCTTTATTGGTTCAGTTCTTTTTATTTTAATACATAATACTTGTTTTAGACGTGACTTTTATGTAGCGTGCTGCATCTTTGGTTTCTCCCTTCCCCTCCCACACAATCCTCCCCAAAAATAACCTCAAAAAGAGACCTGGGAGTTCTCTTAAGGAAAACTATACACTCAACAAAGGCTACGTTAATGTGATTGAAGATGAAGCAAAAGTCATGGAAAAATGCAGGCCAAAATAAATTTGCTCTGCGGGAGGCTCAGGTGGAGGTGGCAGCAAAGCTCTCAAGCTGTGCTTTAACAGCAAATATATATATTTGCTGTTAAATATATATATATTTATATATTTAGTAAATTCCAAAGTCTCTTAGTGTAGCAGAGCCGTTCTGCAACCTGTAAAGTCTTTTGTTTGAGTAAGGAAATGCAGAGCTGCAAAATTCTCATCTATTGACCTTGACATCTCTCACCCCTGCTTGCTATCGCTAAAGGGAAGAGGCCAGAGAATAGGGAGAAAACTGAGAAGCAAAATAGTTGCTATTGACACTATATAGCCTTTAGTTCTGGTGCTACTTTTCGAAGCCGGCTATAATAACATTTATTCCTTCATCCTTCATTCATTTAATTAGTGGGGTTGCATACCATGTCAAATTCTGATTTATGTCTAGTTGATCAGATTTATATAACTTGTTAAGCTACGAGGGATTGCTTATCAAGCTCAATAGCTTTAGTGTAATATCTCTAAGTTAAATCAACTCCCTTCCATTTAGTAAGCATGTCCTATTCTCTCTCTCTCTCTCTCTCTCTCTCCTTCGCCTGGACTACTGTAACGCTCTCTACATGGGCTGCCCTTGAAGAGCACCCGGAGGCTTCAGCTGGTCCAGAATGCGGCCGCGTGGGTTATCATGGGGGTACCTAGGTGCTCCCATGTTACACCCCTTTTAGGCAGCCTGCATTGGTTGCCAGTTGTTTTCCGGGTGCGATTCAAGGTAATAATTATGACCTTTAAAGCGCTCCATGGCTTAGGCCCAGGGGTACTTGCGAGACCACCTACTGCCACCGGTAACCTCCCATCATCCAGTACGATCCCACAGAGTTGGCCTCCTCAGGGTGCCGTCAGCCAGACAGTGTCAGCTGGCGACCCCCAGGGGGAGAGCCTTCTCTGAGAGTGCCTTCCCTTTGGAATGAGCTACCCCCGGAGCTTCGCATAATTCCCGACCTCCCGTCCTGGCACACTCTAAAAAGCTGGCTTTTTCAGCAAGCCGGTGTGGCCGGAACAAAATAATTTATTAATTTTAATTCCAAATTTATTTTATTTTATATCATAATGTGCAAATTGTTAATTAATTTGTTGCTTATTGCTTATTGGATTCCTTATTTAATCTCCCTTTTAACTTTTGTACTATGTGTTTCTTTGGTTGTACGCCACCCTGAGTCCTTAGGGAGAAGGGCAACATATAAATCCAATAAATCCAAATCCAATCCAAATCCTTGCTCCCTCCCCTCCCTTCTCTGTCTCTCTCTCACACACAGCAGAGTTACCAAATATCTGAACAGGCAAAAGAGGAAAAAACAATGGGAAAAGAGGACAAATGGGGGAAAAGAGGACGCACATTTAACCTTCATGGCATCCGGAACATTAAAAAATGGAAAAAGAATACTTAGGCCTGCATATAATATGACATTAATTTTTCCAGCATCAGAAAGCCTGGTTTTTCAGTCACAGGAATGCGCTAAAACCAGCTAGGAGATTAAGGTCTTGTCAATTTCAGGCAGCAGCCCAAGCCTGGGAAGGTAACTACCGTAATCAAAGTCACACAGCAGAGCTTGAAAATTTACATTAACATTTTTTAGAGATGTTCCCTGCCATGAAGAAAAGGTGCTCAGGAAAAGGTTCTCAAACAACTAGACCAGGGTCTCCAACCTTGGCAACTTTAAGACTTGTGGACTTCAACTCCCAGAATTCCTCAGCCAGCAAAGAAATTCTGCTGAGAAATTCTTGCCAACCTCTTGCCAAGGTTGGAGACCCCTGAACTAGACAATATTTAATTTCAAGACTATCCTGTGGGACAGATGAAAAATGGAGGATATTTCCTCCTTTCCCCAGATATCTGATAACCCTACTCGCAGCAAACATCTGCAGAAAGATGTTTAGACCACACTGACTATCATAGGAGGAGGGTAATGTTTTTGTACAGGAATGTGATGTTACTGATCCTCTTTCAGTCACAGCAGGTTTCTCTCTTGGTCACAGCAGGTGACCACATTAAAAAAAACAACAGGCAAGTTTTTCCTTAACTGAGATTAGTGACAAGAAAGATCAAATACAGCGAATATGATCAGTTTGCTTTTAAATGATGAAAAAAGATTTGCTGTAAAAGATCGCTAAAACTCTTTTCTATATTAAATAAACATGAATAATATGAACTATGGTCAACCCTCACAATTGTGAAATACAGCTTATCTCAAAGCAAATGACTGAAGGCAGGCTGGTAGGCAGCCTTTGCGCAACTGATAACTGTCTTCAATTTTTGCCTTGCAATTTGTTTGTTGCATGGAATTCCCCCATGTGTAAAGAATAAATAAACATTTATTCAATTTCTATCACCACCCACCTCAATGCCTCTGGACAGCTTATAATACAATATATATGAAATGGGTTGCTACTGATAGATTGGTCAAATCTGTTATGCATAGCAAAGAAGCAGCTGCCTTCATGCTTAGCTATTTAAAATTTGGCCATTAATGAACAGGCTTGTAAGTGGACTGAAGTCAATATGCAGCTAAATAGACACTAGGCAATCTTCCTGTATCTAATATCATCTGCAAATGTAGGACTATAAATCCCATAATTTTCAAGATGCATTAGTTGGCACTGATTATACACCTATAACCGAAAAAAGCTCTTTTGAAAGATCTAAACTATGGTGTTAGAGAGGTGATTTAATCCTTCCTCTATTTGACTGAAATTGTAGAAGAAGGAATGGCAGAACCTTGATGGTGGTGGGGAATTAAAAGAGAGATCAGCCTAAAATCCCTAGGTAGCTGCAAGCAGACTAACTCTAATCCCTCCCCTTGAATTCCGTTGAATTTATCTAACACCATGCAGGTTCTAACCTTTGGTTAAGAAAAGTCCTCTGGATAAGCATGATCAGCACTAAATCAGTTTAACTGGACTCTTCTCTGTGGACCTGATCTTTCACACCTGACATTAATCTTCTCAAGGGTCAATGGGCATTCAAGAGGAGTTGGATTTTGTTCACTTGAGGCTATGTAGAGTTTCTAGGCTGATCTCCTTTAAACTTTGTCCTCCGGTTCTGTCACTCTTCCTCGTTCAGAAATCATCTCATCCCATCTTCATTGTTATTCAAAACAATCTGAAGGCTAGCTGATACATGATATTCTGTTGTGGAGCTCACAACTGGCTTTATCCTTCTTTGATTGGTACTCACAGATCTACAGTATATTTTCTGTTAATTAAAATAGGATAAACTTTCAACTATTCCACTCCAAATGACAGAGTCTGAGAATATACAAGACTAACTTCTACATGCCTTTGGAGGTTTCACAACCCCTTACACTCCAGAATGAATCATGGACTTGAGTAGGCTTCCAGGTTGGAAGGAGATAAACCAAGAGCACTGAGTCATGCACAGGTCTAACATGTGCATCTTTGCAATTGGGAATAGTTTCTGCATCCTCAACACTTAGAGAGACGTTTGTCTACCAATCTGTTGATTAGAAAAGCTATTACCTATAGCTGTGATGGTGAACCTATGGCACATGTGCCAGAGGTGGCACACAGGGCCCTCTCTGTAGGCATGTGCGTTGTTGCCAGCTGCTCTTCTGGTTTCTGGTGCACTGTCTTTGCAGGCACTAGAGTGGCAAAAAGCAGCCTAAAAATGCCCCCAGTCTATTTTTGGGGTGATTTTAGGGCCATTTTCAGGCTATTTTGGGGCCAAAACCAGCCTGAAAACGCCCCCCTAAACACCACAAAAACAGGCATGCACACAGTTGCCAGCTGGTCTTTGGGTTTTCGATGCTCCACGAGGACGAGCTGGCTGGTGCATATGTGCATGCTGGAAACGTGAAGACCAGCTGGCCAGTGTGTGCATGCACACCGGCCAGCTGGTCTTTTGGTTTCCGGTGCTCCAGCACATGCACATCCACGTGCATGCACATGCATTCCAGTTTGGCCACTTAGTGCCGAAAAGGTTCGTCATCACTGATCTATAGCCTCTGTGAGTCCTATTTATTTATATAATTTATAATGCCACTCCTTTCACAAAAGGGACAACATACAAAGTAAAAAACAATAATAACCCCCCATCCTATGATACCTGAGGTTAAACATTAAACCAAAATAATAAGAGCTGCATTGCCAGCGGAGTTCCCTTAATCTCCTGATCCAAATGCTTAGTGGACCAGCCAGAATTAGGAACCCTGTAAAAGGTTATTAACATGGTCTGGCATTTGGATTTCAATGTGAATGCTGTTTCATTCATTCAACATGATGGCATGTTTGATGGAAGGAGTCCCATGCATGCCCTCTCTGCTACTTCGTATCATGGTGTCTTGTAGTGGTACCTGAGCCACCAACTTTAAGAATTAAGTTAGAAAGGATCTTTCCAAAGCAACATCTCAGTAGGGTCTTAGGAATTCTAAGGAACGGCAGGCAAGCAGCATTATCAGCCAAATCAGTTTCTCCCCATTTTCTGTTTGTGCTATTTATTATTCCAATGAGCCCTGGTGGTGCAGTCGTCCATCCAAAGTCAGTAAAATGAGGACCAAGATTGTTCGGGGCAATCTGCAAATAATGCTGCTACATTGTAACTAGCCCACAATGTGCTATAAAACTATGGGATGGTATATAAGTCTAAATTGCCAATTTTTAGTTAAATCTGACCAGTTGCTCTGGTTTAGGAATGAGATGGTTTAATGGCAGTTAGTGGTAATCCTGTTGAAAATATAGTGCTATTTAAGTATACATTTATATCACAACTTTCCTTCAAGTAGCTCGGAGTATATACATGATACTCCCTTTTTCAATTTAATAATCACGATGATCACCCTGTAAAATAAACTGATATATTGGGTATGTCTAGTTTGATGAAGAGAAGGACCAGGGGAGACATGATAGCAGTGTTCCGATATCTCAGAGGGTGCCACAAAGAAGAGGGAGCCAAACTATTCTCCAAGGCACCTGGGGGCAGGACAAGAAGCAATGGGTGGAAACTAATCAAGGAGAGAAGCAACTTAGAACTAAGGAGAAATTTCCTGACAGTAAGAACAATTAACTTCTGGAACAGCTTGCCTCCAGAAGTTGTGAATGCCCCAACCCTGGAAGTCTTTAAAAAGATGTTAGATAGCCATTTGTCTGAAATGGTATAAGGTTCCTGCCCACGCAGGGGGTTGGACTAGAAGACCTACACGGTCCCTTCCAACTCTGCTATTGTATTGTATTGTATTGTATAACAAGTAGGAACAGTCCTGAAGAAATCCAATGAGTTTCTACGGCTGGAGATGGCCTTACTCCTGGGACTCCTGCTCTTATCCAACACCCTGCGCTACTACACGAGCCTTGACCATTCAGTCTTGGGAATGGTGAAGTCCAGCAGGCTTAGCTTATAGCATCTTAAATTATCCACAATACTGACCTGATATGGGGTTGCTTCATCTTCTGTACCAAGCAGCGTGAAGAGTATAGGGAGGGCAAAAGAAAAAGAGAACATTATGAGTAAAAAAAGAGAGAAAGAAATGTAAAGCATACTTTGACACCATAAGTCCAAAAGATAAAAACGATGGCTCTTGATTATGTTATACAGATAGTCCTTGACTTACAACCGCAATCGGAACAAGAATTTCCATTGCTAATCAAAGCGGTTATTAAGTGAGCCATGCCTGATTTTACAACCTTTTCTGCCACATTTAAATGAATCACCACAGTTATTAAGTGAATCATATGATTGTTAAGTTGTTGGCTTGATTGTATTTGTGAGAAGATGGGTGGGAAGCCAGCTAGAACCATCATAAATGCATGCCGGTTGCCAAGGGTTCAAATTTTTATTTCATAACCTTAAGGATGCTGCATCAATTGTAAGCGCAAGGACCAGTTATAAGCTATTTTCAGTGCTTCTGTAACTTTTGAACGTTTGCAAAACAAATAATTGACCAAACTTGGTGTACCAAACTCGCACTGTGTTATAGCTTAGTTCATTTCCATAGCTAAGCAGCTGGGCTGATAGTTTCTTCAAATGTAACTATTTCAAGTCGACACAACATGCCAATTATTTTAGTGAACGCCTCCACATAGGCAGTTACTTTTGGTAATATTTATATGTGTGTGTGTATATATCCATACAGTGGACATTCATAGCCAGGAGTAGAATTGTCTCAGCTACACCATGAGAAGCCAATTATACTTGTGACTTGCAAAGAATTTTCCTCCCACCATTAGATTTAACTACTTAGATAGGCTAAATGTTAATTTCTGTTTAATAATCACTTGGTTAAATCCATTCCTTACAGCATGGAAGCAGCATGGAGGCACCTGTGTTTGGCTGTTAAGAATGGGATCCATTAAGCAACTAAATCATAAATGGACTAAAGTCAGTATCCAGCTAAATAAATAAGTTTTAAAAAAACCCTCTCTCTCTACACCTCCCCCCCCCTTCAAGTATACCCACAGTGTGGCTTGAGGGATTTGGGGGTGGGGGTGGGGGGCATTTATATCACTGATATATGGCATTTGTGATCAACTAACTGTTTAGGTGCAAAAAATAATAATAATAAGGTGGAGGGGGTTTAGAGGCCACGTCTCCTTGTGTAGCCCTGAAGCGGTAGGTTGATAATTTCTTCACAAGAAAGAAAGGCACTGTATCACCCACACAGTGAAAAGCCACGCTTTTAACACCCAACTCTTAAATATGAAGCATAGCCAACTGCAAGCAAATTCAGCTGAAATTAAGTTAAAAAAATAAACTGTTTATTCACTCCCGTGCCTGTATAAATCTCTTAGCCAAACAAACTTTGCTGGAAAAAGCATTAAGGAATGTTCCCTGGGAGGACGCAGGCCTGTGGAATAGGTAAGGCCTGTTCTGAACACCATGCCTTTCCGTGTACAACAGCGGGGCTATTGTTCAGAGAAGGGCTACAGAAGATACCCTTTCTGGTTCCTGGAGCTAAACTTTCAGAACAAAAAAGAAAGAAAGAAAATAAAAAAACTCCAGGGATAAGCTTTACTGAAAAAAGAATGTGCATTTTGCTAGGAGGAGGAGAAGTTGTTTTAGTGAGTAGGAGGAGAGCAAATGCTTGCCTCTGCAAGATCCCTCTCTCTCTCTCTCTCTCTCTCATTTTTCTCTTTTCAAATATAGAAATGCTTCATTATTGAATTGGTATCTCTTTGGCCCAGGTTTGGCAGCAAAAAGATATTCACAAAGTGAATCCCATTGACTCCCAAAGGGCTTACTAGTAGGAAATCACTGTTACTAGAATCACAGTGAGCTAAAGCTAAATTCATGGCTGGTTTTACACAACACATTTAGCTAAATTCAAATAAACAACACGAATCCAAGACTCGAAGTCCACCAGTCTTAAAAGAGCCGACTTTGCAGACCCCTGTCAGCTAAGCAATAAAACTGAGGAAGGGACATACTGACACTTAAGCCAATATAAAATCATGCGCACTGGCACAAAATTTTCTGAGCTGGCAACGCATAATCAGGAAGGGAGCCTTATAGGAATGGCGGACAGCAAAATGAAAACGTCATTTGTGTGTGAATGTTAACACAAAGAGGCACAAATCCCATACTTGGGATGATTAGAAAGGGAGTTTAAATACAGGTTCCAATATCATATGTTGTGAGGGAAATTTATAATAAATTCTCTGTGCAAAACTCTGATCTCTTTTCAAATACAAGTAGGCCTCATGACTATGACTGGGACTAGAATTTCCATTGCTAAGCAAGATGGTAGTTAAATGAGTTAACTTTCTGATTTTACAGCCTTTTTTGGCCACCATTTTAAAGCAAATCACTGTACTTGTTAAGAGCTTTAGGTGGTGAATCCAGTTTCCCCCACTGACTTTGCTTGATGGAAGCCAGTTAGTCCACAAATGGCAATCACATGACTCCAAGATAGCTGCAGCTATTGTAATTATATGGAGGTTGCCAAGTGCCTGGATTTTGATCACGTGATGTGGGGAATGCTGCGATAGTGATAAATATGAGGATTGGTGATAAGTCATTTTTTTCAGTGCCTTTGTAATTTCAGTCACAAAGTGTATGGTTATAAGACAAGGGCTACTTGTAGAAGACTTTGCAGATGCAAAAAAGGGCAGTCAAAATGATTATGGGGCTAGAGCAACTCTCCTATATTGAAAGACTCCAGCAATGAGAGCTCTTTTAGCCTACGAAAAAAGAATAACTGGAGACATGAGAGCAGTATATAAAATCATCTATGCCACAAATAATGCGAAAAGAGAAGTACTTGTGCACAATAAGTTTGGAACTCAAGATCATTCAATCCCACTAAATATTAGAAGATTCAGGATCAAGAAAAGGAAATTCATATTTATATTGTACATAATGAAGCTATGGAATAGCTGCTAGCAGCTTTGATAATGGCAACCTATCTGGGTGTTTTTGGAATAGGAACTAAATGGTTTTGTGGACTTTCAGGCTACCAATGGCTAGCAGTATATGTTCAAAATAGCTGTCCTGGAACAAGGAAACTTCACCAAGATAATTGAGCAAGAAACTGTTGAATTCACACACATCAAAGGATTTGAAGCTATCTCAGAAGATTTTAAGAAATACAATGGACTTGTAACACTTGATAATTGACACTTGATAATGTATTTATAATATGTTCTGCATGTAACTTGCATATGCCTTCTTCCTTTTATTGCCCTCCTACACATCCCAATTTAAATCCTATATCAGCTAGCCCCCCAATGGATCTGATTAAATGAGCTGTGGTTCAGAAATGCTTTTGCTTCTTAATAAAATCTATTAGTCTGAAAAGGTGCTATCAGACTCCTCCTGATTAATGGCCCCTAGCAGTAATACTGGTTGCTATTTACAACGTCCTGGATTACAGTTAGCATGCCTAAAATATTGGTTGCTGCAAAGCAACATTAGGAGAATCATTCCAAAATGAATGGAGTGGGCAATTATAATTTTTGACATAGTGCTGGACAAGGTGATCTATAGCCTGATCAAAGGGGACTCTTCTTATGCTCATGCTGGCCTCTTAACCAAGTTAGCACATCGCACAAATGCAGGATTCTGGCTTTGCTGGCCTGGAAGGAGCCAGAGAATGAAGCCATTAAAAACTAAATGGAGCCTCAGTTTTGTTCCCTGTTTATTTCAGGCAGACAAAGCCAAACCCCCATGTTTCAATTTCATGCTATGCTTTGCTAAATAAACTCTCTGTACCCACTCACAAGCCAGGGGCACATACAAATCTGCCCCTTACTGAACCAGCCGTACTGAACTAGTGAAAGAAGAGCAATCTGAAATCCCTTTACATTTGCAACCTTATGAAATAATTGTCAGAAATGTAGAGTTTCCATTTTTTACACATTTGACAGGTGGATAAAATCAGGCACACACCTCCAGGTTCAATTTAATTTATTTATTTTGCTAAAAGCAAATGCACAGGAATATTCTCAACTAATGGTCAGCACCTGATTATAGTTAGATAAGGGTCATTAGCACACAAGGGAGGGTTAGATTTGTGGCTATGTAAGGATTGTAGCCTGATTCCTCTTTTTACTCTTCCCCTTGACTCTGCCAATCCTTCTTCTGCAATGTTATTCCATAGGAAACTAAGAGCAATAACTAATTTTACGTAGAAATTGTAGGTGTTGCTGATAAACAAGATGTTCTTAAATGTTCTTTGTAAATGCAATAATCAAATAATCCCAGAAGAAAATATCAAAATCTAGAGTTGAAAGAATTGAATGTAGTTTCTCTCTTGAAGATACTGGAAATAAGCATTTGATTTAAAAAATAGTTTGACATTTCTTTTCAACACTGCTCTACCCCTGGCATTTCCTGGTAAAGAGCTTTCAGGATCATTGCTGGATAAGAAAAACCCATGCATAAGCTTCTGGGTGCAAGCCAATCCAGAAGTGACAAGAATACTCAATATTTTTCAAACTTGTCAACTTTAAAATGCATGGATTTCAACTCCTAGAATTACTCAGCAGTATGCTAGATGGGCTAACATTCTAATCTGGTATTGCAACTCAGTATAAAGGTGAAAGTAAAGGTAAAAGGTCCTCTCGCATATATGTGCTAGTCATTCCCGTCTCTACGGGGCGGTGTTTATCTCTGTTACAAAGCCGAAGAGCCAGCGCTGCCTGAATATGTCTCCGTGGTCATGTGGCCAGCATGACTAAACACTGAAGGTGTACGGAACACTGTTACCTTCCCACCAAAGGTAGTCCCTGTTTTTTTACTTGCATTTTTACATGCTTTTGAACTGCTAAGTTGGCAGAAGCTGGGACAAGTAAGAAGAGCTCACTCCATTACGCAGCGCTAGGGATTCAAACTGCTGAAACGCTGACCTTTTTGATCAACTAGCTCAGTGTTTTAACCACTGAGCCACTGCTTCCCTTGTGCAGCCCTCCATTCCTTTCTTCTGGTTTAATAAAAAAAAAAAAAAGATAACTCACCAGGGGAGGTTTCTGAAAGCTGGAAGAGCAAAGCTGGGGTTGGTCTCCGACGACGGATCTAGAAGAGAAATCAAACAGAAGTTTTGTTTTGCTTCTCATAACAAGAGATTGAAGAAATATGGAGGAAGAGTCAATGCATATTTTGAGGCTACAGTTATAACTTATCCATCCTTATTATTTTTCCAGGAGAAATGAATAACAGATGTCCGTGTAGATTGTTTGGAATCTGTGATTTGTAACACTTTTCTGTACTGAAATCAACTGCCCAGCATTGTTCCAAGTCTTTGCAGCAACCTTTTAATACCTACCGCCCACTTTTGTATCTCTGTTAGTAGTAAAATTTTCTAACTGCCCATCGGTTCCACAGTAATGGTGATTTATAAAGTAGGGAAGTCAATTAAATTAAAAAAAGGAAAGTGCTCCAGTATTAGATAAAACCCCTACCGCCCACCATGAAAGCTGGAATGCCCACTAGTGGGCGGTAGGACCAGGTTGACTACCACTGTTTTACAGCTTGTGGGACACAATTAAGACGTTGCTTTCTGGGTGCCTTTCCATTCCACCAGGAACATCAGCCATCACAAGAAAAAAGGAGTGTGGAGTTCCCGTTGCCAGAATTCTATGGCTATAACCCTTTGTGCCATATTCATGCCTTGAACACACACTCATAGCCCGCAGCATTGGGGGAAGCAATCCAGTAGTTGCATAGTTGGATTAAGGGTATCCCTTTTATGCCAGAGGATCTGACTTGCTGATCTCATTAGCAGTCCAGAGAGGAGGAAAACATGGAGCGTGGGAATCAGTTCCAATGTTACTGATCTTTCTGTTGCTGATTCTAGTCCACTTATGAAAACGTGTGGAGGGATGGAGGGTGGTAAGACAGCCTATGGACTTTAGCCACATTACTTAGCAGACTAACTTCTCCAAACTAGGCTTTTTCAGATTTGTAAATTTAAATTCCATTCACCTGCACTTTTGGTTATCTGGGAGTAAGGGAAATCTGTAACTCAGCATCCCTTGAAGGCTGCAAGGAGGGGAAATCTATAGTATCATTACTATCAAAATGATAGTAAAATTAATGTACTATAATAGAGGTGATATTCAGCAGATTCTGACGAGTTCTAGAGAACCGGTAATGGAAATTTTGAGTAGTTCGGAGAACCGGTAAATCCCACCTCTGACTTGCCCTGCCTCCATCTATTCTCTGCCTCCCGAGTCCTAGCTGATTGGGAGGAAATGGGGATTTTGCAGTAACCTTTCCCTGGAGCAGGGAAGGAATTAGAGATTTTATAGCAGGGGTCCCCAACCTTTTTTGCACCAGGGACCGGTTTCATTTTTAAGAAAATTCTGCGGACCGGCCGGCGTAGAGGGGGAGCGGGGGGGAGGGGGAACAGGCGGCGCATGCGCACGCGGGGTGGTGGTGAGTCAGCTCATTTGCACCTCTAGGGCCCTCAATGGTGTGAGCGGCCGCACCTGAGCTCTCCCGCCCCCAGTGCACGCTCTGCCCAGGGGGCTGCCCCATCCTCCCTCCTCCTCCTCTCTGGCCCTGTTCCTATCAAGCCACGGACCGGCACCGGTCCGCGGACCAGGGGTTGGGGACCCCTGTTTTATAGTATCCTTTCCCTGCCACACCCACCAAGAAACGCCCACAGAACCGGTAGTAATTTTTTTTTTAATCCCACCACTGTACTATATGTCTTGGGCCTGATAAGAGAGATGAGGATCCTTCTCACATACAGTTCATGAGACAATTTATGCAACCCACAGATTCAAATGGAAAGCCGTGGCTTATTCAAGGCAGGCCACTGACTATTTAGGCCTGGATAGACAATTGAAAGTTGTTTTGTGTTCTTGATGTCTCCTTGGTACTATAAGACTCCCTTTTCTCCTAAATCATAGAGAGAACGAGAGAGAGGCAATGTTGAAACAAAATCCCAGTGCAGCCCAGTGCTTTATTTTTAAATGTGCCCATTTATGCAAACAAAAAGTAAACCATGGATGGTAGGATGTATCCTGGAGAATTGGAATATGTGGAAAAGGGTTGTCTTATACAAATGGCTATTATGGGCCATTCCTCCTAATACAAATAGGCTGTGTATAGACAAATTGCTTTTGTGGCAGCCATTTTGTGAGAGCGTTCCTAACAAGTTTTCAAAAATCCCAATACTTGCCTGGCCTTATTTTATTCCAATAAAATCTGTTTCAGGTTAAATATCAAAGTACCATCAAATTCCTTCAATGGAAAGTATTGGAGATCAAATTTCACACTGATACTATATTTTGGTAGCTAGGACTCTGAAGAGGGAATGAGTGGCCTGTGTGCTTGTAAGCATTCGTGGGGGAACTATTGAGTTTCTCCTGCCAGCCATACTTACCTTGCAGGCCTGTACTCTGTATTTCCAGACCAGTCTACCTGTACCTGCTCTTCTCAGTTTATCTTGAACAAGCAGCTACAATCCACTGCTTGGAAATGTGAGGGGGTATAAAGGCTTTCTCATCCAGAAAGAGATTTAAGACAAAGCTTGGTTAGGAGGCATCAAAGAGGTGATGGGCGAGAGACTTCAGTTGTTCTGGCCTCCAGCTCATTTAAATGACAGAGTCTGTTTTGAAAACATTTGGTAAACCTGGAACCAAATATTCTCCTACGACTGGCTCATATTCACACAACAAATTATTTCAGCTGCTATATATATGGCTTTTATTATAATGTGTTTTTGTTTTAATTGCAAAATATTTTTGAATTGTAAGCTGCCCAGAATCACTGATTGAGATAGATGGATATAGAAATTAAATAAAGAATAAATAAACTCACTTAAATAAGTCAGATACAGACCTAGCGGTGGAATTTATACACTCTACTAAGCTTCGCTATTTTTAATCTTGTGTAGTTAGAATTTGGGTTTTTATTGTGCTGTTTACTATGTTCTACAAAACCATCCTGCTTGTTGAGTTTATTGTTCAGTGAGCTGAACAATAAACTAATTTAGTAACCAAGTTCAGCATATTAACATGAATACAACTACCAGGCCATTTTGAGCAGCGCACTGAGCCTCATTTAGCAGCCTAGATGTTAAATCTATTTTAGCTATCTTCTGACACTTTACCTTAAACAGCCTATGCACCAAAGCTAGAGAGAGAGAGAGAAAAAATCAAACTTCCAGGCCTTCAAATATATATATATAAATAAAGCATTTTGACATTGTGTGGTCTTTTTACCCCATTCTTTACAAATTTGGCATCCTTGACTCTATGTTCCTGTGTGTATGTATTTACCAGTGACAGACAATATATACTTGGTCTTTATTGATTGGGTGCAGATACATTATCATACCTGAATTTATTTCACAGTGCTAGCATTTTCCACCATCCTACTCTCCTTTCTCTCTGCAGAGTTAGATATTGTATTCAGTCATAAGGTGGGGTGGGTGGGTTAGCTTAATTTGAACCCAGCGTTGTAACCATGGTTTATACTTCAGCACAATGTTTGAATCCAGTTTTAACAGGTAAAGTTCAGCTAGTGTGATGTTGCTACTATGGTAGATTAGTGAGTATATGAATAATTAGTTCCATCGATAACATAATGATTGATATTATTTGCATAATACCCAATGATAAAGCATGAACACACCATGTCCGTAAAAACAAACCTTAGATTCTATTGTTCTTCTAATATTCAAATTCTACTATTTTAATTCTACACACACACACACACAAAATAAGAGGTTATTTATATTTTGGAGAAGGGTAACCTTGGTTGCAGATCCATGACCAATTAAGAAATCCCCCGTTTGTTATGGGGAGGCCAGGGCCCAAAAGAGCCTCAAAGCTGAATCCTTGATCCCTGGGCTTTGGTTGTAATATATCTTCTTTAATGTCCATATTTTTTATATAGCAATATCACCAGGAATCAAATATCTGATGTAGTGACTTCTTCAGTGATGACTGAGGAGTGATGGGGATTTAATATAATATAGATATTATTAGACTGAGTAGTTAGGAATGATGCATTTATTACAAAAGAGGTGAGCCAATTTTTTCAAGGCATTTTTCACCACTTGGTGTGAAAATCTATTTGGGAATCATACAGATCACATTAGCAAGTGTGAAAAGCTAAGAGTCTGCATCAGATGTGAAAATGTGCATATAAGAGGTTTATAACTATGTAAAAAAGTTTGAGCAGGTACAGACTTTAGATGGATGACTGTATATAATTACTATAAATTTGCCTCTGCACATCTATAAGAAAAGATCTTGCATCCAGATCTATACAGTTTATTAACTATATGTACTATTACAAAAGAAAGAAGTACTGTATTTTTTCTTTGGGTTCATGGAAGTTTTCTGACATGCATTCCCAGATTTGTCTTTCTATGTCTTTATATATTCCAATGCTACACAAATATAAAGACCCATATAGTGCTAAGAAATGTAATTCGTATTAAGCAATGAATTATTTATTTACCTGGTTGCATTTACAATCATATATCCCCCTGGAAAAAAATCTTCCCAAAGTGACTTACTAAATAAAAGTTAAACAATATAAAAAAACCAATTACAAAGTAAATGAGAATATTCACAGAGTATGGTATAAGCACAAACAGGCATTATTTATAGGAAGCATGCATGGTTTTAATAATCACCTTATATAAACTATTTGAGAACATAAAGGGACGATTTGGAAGTAAGTCCAAAACAGTTTCTGGAGATATTGCTTTTCCTCTATGGGCCAATGCTTTGGAAATCCACAGTTGGTAACTTTAATTAGAATCCCAATGATTTTAGTCTCGTTCTAAGCACTGCTAAGTCACCTCAGTGACCGCAAGTGGCATGTGTGTGTAAGTTTGCATTTAAACAGCAGTCAGTGCACTGACTGGATGTACTTCTGTGCCTAATAAACAGAAAGATTTCAGAGAAGAAACTCCTCGAAAGAAGGGAAGAGAAGGAAAGGAGATTGACCATTGTTACTTTCCCAATTTCTTTCCACGCCTCGAATCCCTCCCTTCGCTGCCCCCCCATCCCCAAATTGCTCCTTCCTTACCATTTCCACTGCACGGGGATCCAGCTGGCTAGGCGGCGCAGGTACCGAAAACTGGATTTTCTTCCGCTCTTTGGGGTCCATCACGAAGTCCGGGAATCAGACAGCCTCTTACTTCCCACAAGAAAAACTCTCTCTCCGGATTCCCTCCCTTTTGCCTTTGCCTCTTTTCAGTCCCCCGGGATCCCTTTAGCAGCAAGAGCTGCCCGGTGCCAACTTCCTGCGCTGCAAAAGCAACTGAAGGTGGCAGAGCTCAACTCTCCTTCATGGCTGCGTTAGGGGAGGCTGGAGGTAACGATGGGAGGGCAGGCGAAGAGGAGGCGGCAAGAGTGGGGGAGAGGAGGGGAGGGAAGCTTGGTCTCTTGCCAGCTGCCGCCTGAATTATTGAGTCCTTCCGAGGAGGTAGGTAGGCATCAGGACACTCGTTCCTAAGAAGCCCTCAGCTGGACGCCTATTAAAATGACGCCACTCAAAAGAGATCAGTAGCTGCCCGTCTTAGCCCGTTCCGAAGAGCAGGAGAGTGTCGCGGGAGGGAAAAGTTAATCAAGAAACAGTAGCTTTCTTGGCAAGTCTTCATCAGACCCCATATCTTTCTTTCTCTGTCCTGTCCTCCAAGCACAGTGCCTCCCCCCGCCCCTTTCTTCTTTAGGTTTCAGTACCCGGAGATTAATAATTATATTCAAGACATTTGAAATCTTAAACAACCACGAACTGTAGACCTGGAAGGGATCAGAGGAATTGCTTATTCCAATGCATTCCATTCCTGACAATTTTAAGATATGTGAAGTTCAGTTCAGTTCCCAGAATTCCCCAGCCAGCATGTTAGCTGGAGAATTCTGGGAGTTGAAGTCCACAGTCTTACAGTTGCTAAGGTTGGGGTAGGATGGGCTAGTCCAGGGGTCTGCAAAGTCGGCTCTTTTAAGACTGGTGGCTGGGGAACTCTGGGAGTTGAAGTCCACCAGTCTTAAAAGAGCCGACTTTGCAGACCCCTGGGCTAGTCCAACTCTCTGTAAAGTGCACAAAACCAGTGTACAAAACTCTTCTGAGAAGTGGTTGCCCAATTTTTAAAAATATAATTGTCCAGGGATGGACAGCCAAAAACCTCCATTGATAGAGTGTTCCACTGTTTGACTGCTTTTATAATCAGGAAGGTTTTCCCTACACTTAAATAAAATCTAAGTAATTGCAATTTGAACCTCTTATTTCTGATACTGGTTTGTGTCCAGGAATCTTGTGGTTTTTGAAGAGGAGCAATGGCTTGTACCAGAAATCATTCACTTGATTACCAGCCAGTCCTTGATGTGCTGGACTACAGCTTCTGTGACTTTACACAAATGTCTGCATTCATATATCCTGAATCACGTAGGAGTGAAAATAGGATCAGTGAAGTCAAAAGAAAACAGCAGTAGCTTTTTGCAGAATAGCTGTTGAGTGACAGTGCAATCTTCATTTATGAACTAAAATGTGAATAATTGTTCAAACAATTATCTTCATGAAGATAGTCTCTTTCAAGGAATCCCTGGTTTAAGATTTTTTGTTTAAGAATGACCATCTTAAGACTAGTGGCTAATAGTTGTGGAAAGGGGATGTGTTTCTCCCTGTTTTTCAATGTTGCTATTGCTAATATTCAATTTGATTGTCTACAGCAAATTTAGCTTGTTTCCCCCCCAAAAGGAACCAGATGAATTAGTTTATGAGCCCTGAGAATCTCTGAATATCTATGAGATATCTGACCTCTACCAAGTCCCCTGTGGCCTTTTTGATTCAATAGCTTTTGAACAGATTTAAACTTTTGAAAAATTAAGATGTCAGGGTTCCAAGTAACAGCCCCAACGAAAGAAGACTCTAAGGCTGGAAGTTCCTCAAAGTTCCATTTTTAGACTTAAGGATTAAGTTGTGCAGGAGCCGGGTATCTCTGGCAGCATTCAGGATGTTGGTCAATATAAGAAATTTCATAACCAGCAGAGGTATATATTGTACAGTTCTTGTAATCAAGTATCTCACCCTGTTGAGCTAAAGTTGGACAGGATATGTTCCCAAAATGGGCATTTGAATTTCTTTAATTGGGACTCACTTGTAATGAGAATCTGGTGGAGCTTTCTGTATTAAACTGGCAATTCCCATATTGTTAAAGCTGAACTTCAGAGAAAATTCTGCAAGGTACTTGAATGACTGTAATTTGCAAGAGAAAAAGGCACACATGATGACTTGGTGTCATTCCTGATTCGAATCCTATCTTTTATTCCTGGTCTGATGTGATTTCAGTGTTCTCTGAGCACCTTCCAAATTCCCCACTATGGTAACTGAGTTAAAACAGAGTAATATACAGATATTTGTCTGATGGGATAAAATGTATAGCTCCTAAAAAACAAATGGCATAAGGAAAATTTGGGACAGTTTTCTTTCATTACATCTGAATTTGGTCTGAGTTTCCCAAAACCAATTTTGAATAGGCAGAATTCAATATGAGTTTTGCATTAATTATCAAAATCCAAAAAGGTAGAGAGAAAAATATGTGACAATAGTATTCATGGTCATTGATGTCTGTTCATTGGATCACGCACATACTCCCATGATTTTTTTCATCTTGCTCTGTTTATTTGAAAATAAATAAATCCCACCTTGACCAAGCAAGGAACACAACAGAAACCACTATTCCATTCAAAATAAGAAACACCATTCATTTTCCCTATTGCAGACAAATAGACTGATTAACAACATGGGATTATATTGTGCTGACACACGAGCCCACAATATCCTGGTCTGGCCACATATGAAGGTTATCTGAGTTTAATGCTGTCATAGTTATTAAAACAAATAGAAACTTAAGCCACCGAAAGTTTAGCACAGTGTTTCTCAATCTTTGCAATTTTAAGAAGTGTGGGCTTCAGCTCCCAGAATTCCTTAAGTGACATATATATAGAAAGTATTCAGAGTATTGTTCTTATCCTCCAAAGACCTTAACTGCTTAGAATCAAATTGTTTAATGCTCCCAAGTAATCTTTCTGATAAGATATCTAAGAAATCTCTCTCCAAGGTTCGTTTCAACCTTGGTAAGGTTGGAAAGGGTGTATCTTGGTAAGGGTGTATCTGTAAGGTTTTCTACCAGAACTGGAATTTCCTTTCCCTTTTGTGTAGGACAACCAGTGAAACCCGAAAACCTCTTTCAGTGTTGTCTATTACCTGAAGCTGCAATAAGTTGATGAATGCTAGCAAAAGTGAGCAAAATATCTGATCAAGGAAGTGAATGGAAGCTCATGCCCTGCAGTAACATCTTGCAAGATTCAAATCTCCAAGTCATTCTACAATCATAAAAAATGATTTATTCTTCAGGCCAGTGTATCCCATTATGCTTATCCTTAGCTTTTGTTTTCTGGAAATAATCTACATTTTGAGGTATACTTCCTGCCACATTTCTTGCCCATTTAGTTTCCTTCTCAAATATATTTATATTGTTAAGGCATAATCATATTAAAGCAGGAGAAGGAAAAATGTATGTATTTATCTGTGTATATGCCACTGGTGGGATTCAATTTTTTTCACTACTGGTTCTGTGGGTGTGGCTTGGTGGGCGTGGCAGGGGAAGGATACTGTAAAATCTCCATTCCCTCCCCACTCCAGGGGAAGGTTACTGCAAAATCCCCATTTCCTCCCGGTCAGCTGGGACTCGGGAGGCAGCGAATAGATGGGGCTGGGGCCAGTCAGAGGTGGTATTTAACTACTCAAAATGTCTCCAGAACTGGTCAGAACCTGCTGAACACCACCTCTGGGGTGTGTGTGTGTGTGTGTGTGTGTCCATACATACATACATACATACATACATGCATGCATGCATAGATACATACATACACACCCAAACACACCCACACATTCCACCCCACACACACATCCATAGATATGTATGTACATATATACCAAGTACCTTACTGAACACAACTATTTCCATTTATGTTCTATAATTCAAATTCAAATTTAATTTGTAGAACCGCTCCCTCTCCCCACAGGGACTCGGGGCGGTGCACAGGGAAAGTAAAAACAATAAATATACAAATATAAATACATAATATAAAAACAGATTAAATCAATTCCTGTGCTAAAACCCTTTAACTAAAATACCCAGCAGCTATAAATAAGTTTAAAACCCCATAGAAAGAGAGACTAGCCTAGGCCGGCCAAGCGGAAAAAGTGTGTTTTTAATTTCAGACGGAAGGAGTGGAGGTCCGTAGTCGTTCTAATATCGGGGGGAAGGTCGTTCCAGAGGGCCGGGCCCGCCACAGAGAGAGCCCTTCCCCTGGGCGTCGCCCGCTGACACAGTCTAGTGGATGGCACCCGGAGAAGTCCCTCTCTGTGGGAGCGAATCGGCCGTGAGGATGTATGAGGCAGGATCCGATCCCGCAGGTAGCTAGGTCCTGAGCCATGGAGCTCTTTAAAGATGATGACTAACACCTTAATAGCATACAGAATATTATTATTAGTTTCCTATGGTGCAAAAACAATTCTCACCAAGCTGAACACACACTTTTAACATTTTTTCAAAAGATCAGAAAGGGTGAGAGCGATGCTATACATGGAAATGTAGTTTTCAGGTATATTACTCTATACAATTCATCATCCCAAATCTGCATGTCTGAAGATTATAGAAACTGCCGTTCCACACTGTGTTCTGTTTGCTGTGTTTTAATTAACAATCATACATATTTGCTGGTTAGTAATTGAATGAAGAATCTCAGGAAATTCTAGCAATGGCATATAGCCCCATTTAAGCTACCTAAATTTCCCTATTTATTCAAAACATTACAGGAAATCAGGCAGGTGTTCCATATAAAGCATTCATTTTTCTTTGGGCTTGTTTCGGAGACTACTTGGGTAAATACCTGCAGTTTTCTTGGCAGGAGTTTTCGGAAGTGGTTTGCCATTGCCTCCTTCACCAGACTGAGAGAGTGTGACTGGCACAAGGTCATCCAACTGGTTATGCGACTAAAGCAGGACTAGAAATTGCAGCCTCCCAGTTTCTAGTTTGATGTCTTTACCACTGTATCAAACTGGCTCTCAATGTAGAAAACACAAAGCAGTCAGCAGATCAAATGGAAATTCAATGAGTTGTAATGCTCTATATCAGTGGCCCCCAACCTTTTGGGCACCTGAGTCTGGTTCCATACAGAGAGGTTTTTCCATGGACTGGAGGGGTTTCATGTGCTGCCTGCATCTCACAGATGGGGCTTTGCTTGTTTGTATTGCCTTGTTTCTGTCAGGCCACAAACTAATGTCGGTCCATGGACCAGAGGTTGGAGGCCCCTTGCTCTATATACTTCCAAGAGTAAGCTTTGTTGAAGTCAATGTGAATTATTTCTGAATAGTTATGCATAGTTGGTGTGCTTAATTAAATCAGGTTGGGAGCAGTAGGATAGAAATTACCTGAAATACCAAAATATTTTTAAAAACAGAATGTGGATAGAATGTTAAATTCTGTGTCTAGTGAAAAAAAAATCTAATTTTTTAGAGTATAACTTCAGAAGTAATACATTTAGCCCTGCTTGCTTTCTCATTACTCTGCACTGCCACATCTTTTCTATCCCTTGGCCTATCCATCTGTCCTCTGCCATCACCTCCTTTTTATTACAATTTAGTTCAACTTTCCTATGGGAAGCAGAGACTGTCAGCACATTCCTACACATATTTATTAAGACATAAGTAGCATTCAATGTATGTTTACTTAGTCACTTATGTGCAGTGTATGCTTATATCTATGCACGAGATTGTGCCACTGCTAATGCCCCAAAGCCCCTGTGAAATAGTGTCATTCCTAGAATTGGGGGGGGGGGGCAGTTAAGGACATGTTGATTTACAGGAAGCAAAATGTACACAACCAACTGGTAACACATTCATTTCAGAGTTTGCTTCCATAAACAAGTTTAGCAACTTTCAGGCTCCAGGTTAATCCTTTTACCCAGTAGCCACATTATTACATGTTTGGCCTGCATATTTACTCTGGAAGTCTCTGATGGAATAAAATAAGCAATGGGAATTGGGTGGGACCCAGAAGAAAACTTTCTTGCTGGCCATGAGGAGTCAGTGAATGAATAAATGGCAATAAATGGGGAAATGTTGTTATTTTTACAGCCAATTGATTATCCCCTTTTCTTTTGAACAAACAGAACAGAGGCAAGATTCTGCAAACCAGTCAGACTGCCATGGTATTCAGGACTGCTGAGTTTCCTGGGAACCCAGAACAGAAAACAAACAGGCACAAATGTTTTGTGATGGTTTTCAACTATAATGACCTGATGGTCTCAAATATTATGTGATCCACCAAAAGCAATGTATTATTCCCCAACCAATATATAACAATTATGAATTTATCACGGGACCTGGGAGAAAACTCAATGGGTGCTCAAGATGAGCTTGAAGACCCAGATTGTTGGGGGCAATATGCTGACTGTGTCAACTGCTTAGAGAAGGCTGTAAAGCACTGTGAAGCGGTATATAAGTCTGTGCTGTTGCTATTTACACTGAGATGTATAGAAATGTTGGATGTCAGTTTTTTAGAAATCAGCTTCTTAATTCTCATGAGAGGATAATTATGGTACAACTGTTATAATAAGCAGAAATGGATTGGACTTCTGTTAAAGCCAGAATACAAAAGTTATTTATTTTTTAAAATCAAGTTTTATCTTGGAAGGAAGTTAGATAACTTCAGGGACTAGGAACAGATGCACGATTGGAATCAGCAAAGAGAAAAGCAAGAGGAGAAATCCACTATGGATTTCTGCTGACCCAAGGATGTACTGTGACTTTATAGTGGCAAAATATTCTCAGCATAATTCAGGCTTTTGTTTAATTTTTTTATTCAAATGTCAAGTTCCACTAACTGGGAGCAGGGTTGAAACAAATGGTATCAAACTGAGCTGTTGAGCTCCAAGTGGCCATTAAATGGCAACAAGAAGTCAGAGTTTTTTATGTCTCTTGCCCCATCCAGCAATCATCCAGATGTTTACAATCCACATCTGTGTAGCCCTAAGATGGCAGAAAGAAGAAACCAGCTGCAATGAACACATGGATCAGGACAAAATTTTGACAAAAATGAGGTTACAGCCCTATGTGCTTGTCTCAGCAATTTAATTATTCAAATAATTAGCAGCAACAAAGACTTGTAAATATTTTGCAAATCCCACAAAGAACAATCAAACTTCTCCATCTCTATGCTAAGAAATGATTGCTCAAGCAAATTGCCAAAAAGACTTGGTTCACACATCTCACTAGACCAGTGATTCCTAAACATTTGTCCATCACACTATTTTTAGTGTAACTTTAATGTAGACACTTACTAAAAATCCAAACACCAGAAAGGATCACAAAGGGATACTCAATAATCCTTCATACCTCTCCTGGTTTTCTGTCTGTATTTTCCCAAAGTTTATAGCAAGGAAGCCTTGCTCTAAACCAGTGGTTCCCAACCTTTTTTTGGCCATGACCCATCTAAGCATCTGTAAAATCCTGATATCCCCCTGTGACATATAATTCTTACTTTACTCAAAAAGTGAACTCTACTCACATGGAGGAAGACTAAAAGGCCATTAACTTGGCTTAAACAAGGTTCAAATTGCCCCCATTAAAAATCAAATTGTCCCCCTGTGGGTCGTGGGCCCCACGTTGGGAACCACTGCTCTAAGCAATAACATGGATGCCTCATCTAGGCTTAATCTATGCAATTACTTTCCTGCACGAGCTGCCCTGGCTGCCTGTGGCCTTCTGGGTGCGCTTCAAGGTGTTAGTAACCATCTTTAAATCGCTCCATGGCACGGGGCCTGGCTACCTGTGAGACCGCCTCCTACCACATACCTCCCTTCGGCCTGTCCGCTCCCACAGAGCGGGTCTCCTCAGGGTGCCGTCTGCCAGTCAGTGCCGGCTGGCAACCCCCAGGAGGAGGGTCTTCTCTGTGTCCTTCCCTCTGTCCAGCCCTCTGGAACGACCTGTCCGCCGAACTCCGCACCATCACGGACCTTTGCCTCTTCCGCCGGTTGCTTAAAACACACCTTTTTCATCTAGCTGGCCTGGCCTAGATCCAGATTTAATTATTTTAAATTTAGTGATTGAATTTTAATATAGGTTTTAATAGTTTTAATCATATTTTAGCACAGACGCACCAAATTTAATTCTATTTTAAGATGTGACTGTATTTATACTTTTATTGTTTGTAGTGTTTTAATTTTTCTGTGCACCGCCCTGAGTCCCATTGGGGAGATAGGTGCGGTATAGAAATGGGATAAATAAATAAAAATAAAAACTGACCATTGTGTCCAGTAAATTGTGCTTTATATTTCGGTGTAATCTATTAATCCAGCTATTTGGAGGTATAGTCAATTGATCATGATTAAGCACCCCATAGTTTACAATGATATGTGAACCCATTGGAAAAGTTGGGCAATACAGATTGGAAGTCTCATGCTTAGATGCTTCCTGTCTATAAGTATTTTAGGCACAACAGGTATTATCTCTGTACGTTCTTTAATATTAAACCAGCCTTGATTTAAGAGAGATCTAGGATAAGAACTCATATACAGGTAGCCCTTAGTGATTGCTTGAAGTTACAGTGGCACTGAAACAAGATTAATTTATGACCATTTTTCACAGTTACAACCTTTGCAGCATCCCTATGATCATTCGGATGCTTGGCAACTGGTTTAAATTTATGACAGTTGCAGTGTCCTGGGGTCATGCACTGGCTGCCTGTGGCCTTCCGGGTGTGCTTCAAGGTGCTAGTAACTATCTTCAAAGCGCTCCATGGCACGGGACCTGGCTACTTGCGGGACCGCCTTCTACCACATACCTCCCTTAGACCTGTCCGCTCCCACAGAGTGGGCCTCCTCAGGGTGCAAATAGACAGCTAGTTTTTGTTTCTCACCCACTCACCTCCAGCTTGCACATATTCAGACAGATTTTAATCCATATCTTCTTTGTGGCGATATGTAAGGAGCCACCTTACATGGATAGTTTGATCACCTCATAGGTATTTCTAAGAGGCTTGTGTGTAAGTGAGAAAATCCTGGATTTTGCTGAATTCAGTTCAGAATGGAATATTTTGCCCAGCTCAGAAGAAAAGGACTGAAGTCCTCAGCAATTGAAAATTTGTGAAATTTTCTCTGTGGCTTGTTTCCAGAAACTCTAGCAAGAAAGAAAATATTTACCCTGACAGAATGGCCAGCCAGCAGCTCCATTCTGTCTTATACCTGGATGATTGACAAAAAATAAATGTATGTGTGGGAACAAATCTGTCTGTTCTCTTCACTATATTTTTAGAAAAAAAAGGTAGGCAATCCCAAGAGGATTCCATACCGTGAATCTTGCTGTGCTGTTACTTCTCTGTCTTCTTCCTTTGGGTATGAAAATACATCTGCAATTCTACGTCACTTACAGTGCGTTCCTATAGTATATGATGTTCATAGAACAAACTGAAATCCCACCTCAAGGGCAAAGAAATAGAAGTCCCAACTCACAAGGGGAGCAGATTCAGTCTTCACATTCCCACCTATCACCTACAGAAAGATCCATTTGCCTTGTTCCTTTCTGATGGCACAGTAGTAACATCAGAGACCAAGAACAGGGAGCCAGTCATTGTTCCAAACCTTCGTCTCCTAAATACTCCCTCAACAGAATGAAAAATGCATGGCAGGCTCTAGACCAGAGGTTCCCAAACTTGCCAACTTTAAGACTTGTGGACTTCAACTCCCAGAATTCTCCAGCCAGCTCTGCTCCAGCCAGCTCAGCTCTTGTGGACTTCAACTCCCAGAATTCTCCAGCCAGCTCTGCTCCAGCCAGCTCAGCTCTTGTGGACTTCAACTCCCAGAATTCTCCAGCCAGCTCTGCTGGCTGGAGAATTCTGGGAGTCGAAGTCCACAAGTCTTAAAGTTGCCAAGGTTGGGAACCTCTGCTCAAGACTTCTTCTGCTCTGCCAAAGAATGGGAGAGATTTGAAAGCTGTGATCATACGACACTTGGCAGCAGCTGCCAAAATTGATCTTCTTCTAAGTCATTTTGACTCGGTCTTTCTAAAGTGAGTGTCCACTAGATATGCAGGATTATATTTTTCATTGAGCCAGTTGGGAGTGAAGGAAGTTGTCTTTTGTATCTAGAATTCATCAATTTGGGACAATATATTTTTAACATTTGGATAACTTTTTAAAAAGAAAATATATTCAATTAATATGTATATCAGCATACATTTTCATTTGGACGATGGAAAAATTTCCCAACCATATAATTGTGGTATGAAAAACTGAAGCACAGCTAGTCCTCAACTTATGACCACAACTGGAACCAAAATTTCCATGATTAAGTAAATCACACCCAATTTTACAATCCTTTTTGCCATGGTTGTTAAGTGAATTACTGCAGTTATAAAGTGCACCACACAGTCATTAAGTGAATCTAGCTTTCCCCATTGACTTTGATTGTATGAAGCCAGCATGACTCTAGGATGCTGATTGTACGAAGCCACATTATTATTATTATTATTATTATTATTATTATTATTATTATTATTATTATTATTATTATTATTATTATTATTATTATTATTATTATTATTATTATTATTATTATTATTATTTAGATTTTTATACCACCCTTCTCCCTTTCAGGACTCAGGGCGGTGCACAGGCAATGATAAAAATCAATAGTATAAAACATTAAATACGTTAAAAATATATTAAATGATTAGCCTGTCCTAAAACCCTGCTAAAACCCCTACTAAAAACAATTAAAACTACGCCAGGCAGGCCACATGAAATAAATAGGTCTTCAAGGCCCGACGGAAAAGGCGCAGGTCCGTGGTCGTCCGTAGGTCAGGGGGTAGGTCATTCCAGAGGGCAGGAGCTGCCACAGAGAAGGTTCTCCCCCTAGGGGTCGCCAGTTGACATTGCCTGGCCGACGGCACCCTGAGGAGGCCCTCTCTGTGGGAGCAAATTGGTCGGTGGGAGGTGTTTGGTAGCAGGGGGTTTTAATTGGCAGGCCAATCCATTTAATATATCTTAACATTTGATCTTAACTTTTATATTACTCATTTTTACTGTTGGCTGTACACCGCCCTGAGTCCCGAAAGGGAGATAGGGCGGTATATAAATGCAATCAATCTTAGAATCTTAGAATCTTAGGAGGCGGTCTTGCAGGTAACCAGGTCCCTTGCCATGGAGTGCTTTAAAGGTGGTTACTAGTACCTTGAAGCGCACCCATAAAGCCACAGGCAGCCAGTGCAGCTCACGCACATGACCCTAGGATGCTGCAACCATCAGAAATATATGCCGGTTGCCAAGTGCCCAAATTTTCATTGCATGATGGGGATGCTGTGAGACTCATAAGTGCAAGAACCTGTCACAAGTCACTCTTTTCAATGCCAGTATAACATTGGACGGTCACTAAAGGAATGATTGTAAGTGAAGGGTTACCTTTAAATTGGAAAAATACTGGCTTACTAATGATTAAGAAGACATTGAAAAAATGGGTGATAAGCACTGAGATTTTGTTATGAGGTACTCCAAATGATAATTATGACAAAAATGAGAGTATTCACTCCTAATCCTCCAACCAGTGGTGGGTTTCTACAGGCTCACACCTACTCGCAAGAGCCGGATGGTGAAATTTAGAGAGCCGGTGAGAGGGGGTTCCACCGGCGGACCCAGAAGTAAGTCTGGCCTGCTGCTGCCGGTAACCCAATGGGAAGGAAAGGAAAGTAAGGCAGAAAGTAAGAAAGAAAAGAAAGAGAAAGAAAGAAAGAAAGAAAGAAAGAAAGAAAGAAAGAAAGAAAGAAAGAAAGAGAATTTATCATCACAATTGAGCCCAAAATTTTGGTTGCTAAGCAAGAGCGTTGTTAAATGAGTTTCATCACATTTTACAAGTTGGCCACTCCCACCCTGTCACATGACTGCCAAGCCACACCCACAAAATAGGCCACACCTAGAGAGTAGGTTCTAAAAAAATGTGAAACCCACCACTGCCTCCAACACAATGGGACAGAAAATAAATTCTGAATGTACTAGGTGCATGAAACATAAAATGTGAGATCCATGACTTGGCAACCAGGGTCTCACCTGGTATTCTGTGTTGTGTTTTGGAATGCCTTTAAAGATTATTGCTTGTCTTTCTCTGAAAGAAAATATCAGAGGAAGGAGTTGAGCAAACTTGAACATTGGCTACAAGAAGCCACAAACAATTATAACGCCATGCCAACCTATGGGGATTCCAATAAATTAATGAAACACAAATTGCTTTTCTCTCAAGTTGAATTTGCCTTGACCTGCATTAAAGTGGAATGATTGGAAAGGGCGAACAGACTGGTAAATTGTTTAGCTTTTGGACCTCAATAGACAGGCAGATGTAGCTCAATTAAAGACACTCAGGGACAGATTCGTGTTACTAAGACAGCAATTAATATTCAGTTTGAAAACAATTCTGCTGAGTTCTTTATTGTGCAGACAAGACATCTAATAGGAGAATTCTACCTCTGGGGACCAACAGAGCTCTAATCTTTGGATAACCAGCAGCAATAATTTTACAGCTTTATTAACTGTGCCTAAAACTGGACAAGAAATTAAATTATAAAAAATGATAAGTTTCTGATTCAGATGGTTGTCTTGTTGAGTAGTTGAGGGTTGTAATGTCTTGCTCATTTTTTTCCCTTTGAATGAAATTGGGGGAAGGAGGGGATATGATGAGAGTAAAATGCTTGTTGAAACAGTCATCCATTTGTCTCATCTGTCTGCTTCTCATTGCTGACATGGCCTCCTGGATGTGCTCCTGGATATCCTGCTGCCCTACAACCAGTGGTGGGTTTCAAATTTTTTAGAACCTACTCTGTAGGTGTGGCCTATTTTGTGGGCGTGGCTTGGCAGTCATGTGACAGGGTGGGAGTGGCCACCTTTTAAAATGTGGTGAAACTCATTTAACAATGCTCTTGCTTAAGCAACCAAAATTTTGGACTCAATTGTGATGATAAATTTTCTTTCTTTCTTTCTTTCTTTCTTTCTTTCTTTCTTTCTTTCTTTCTTTCTTTCTTTCTCTTTCTTTCTTTCTCTTTCTTTCTTTCTTTCTTTCTTTCTTTCTTTCTTTCTTTCTTTCTTTCTTTCTTTCTTTCTTTCTTTCTTTCTTTCTTTCTTTCTTTCTTCCCTTCCCTTCCCTTCCCTTTCCTTCCTTCCTTTCCTTTCCTTTCCTTTCCTTCCCATTGGGTCACTGGCAGCGGCGGGCCAGATTTACTTCCAGGTACGCCGGTGGAACCCCCTCTCACCGGTTCTCTAAATTTCACCAACTGGCTCTCGCGAGTAGGTGCGAACCTGCAGAAACCCACCACTGCCTACAACCCTCCATTTCCTGTTCACAGGAAGCTTGCACTTGATTGTCTTCAGTTGACTCATGGTGCCAAACAGGAGAGAAGTACAAAAGGTGGTTAAAACCACTAGGAAACCTAAACCCAGAGGGAGTTTTTTGGAAGAGGCTACTGGTTTTTTTTATAATGTGTGTTTGTATTTGAAAATAAACAAGCCAAGAGGAGCTGGAGTTTAAACTCTGCAGCAGGTAGTCAATATATACAGGTAGTCCTCAACTTATGACAGACCAAAGTAACAACATCACTGAAAATGTTGTAATACTTATGACCACTTTCAGTATCCCCACAATCATGCGATCAAAACAGATGCTTGGCAACATTACTTTATTTACCAACAGCAGTGAGTCACTTAACAACTGTGACAAGAAAAGTCATAAAATGGAACAAAACTCACTTAAAATGCTTCACTTAGCAACAGAAAGTTTGGACTCAACTGTGGTCATAAGTTGAGGACTACCTGTATTGCTTCCATGCTAGATTTCATGTGCAGGTCAGATCACTGTAAACACTTTAAAATATTTGAAAAGCACAACAAAATAATTTCCCTGCTCTCCATTAGGAATAGGAAAGAAAATGAATAATCAATTACCAATAATCATCACCCAGTCAGTTTGGAACTTCATAGCTCCTACAAAATGTCCTCAGTACCATTATCCACATTTTTTGCAAGTTAAGACAGTGGGGCAAGAGTTGCCTCAAAATAACACACGGTGATAACCTCCTGGGAGAGATTGGATGGGCACTTACAACAGCTGCATCTAGATAGGCAATTATTGGGAAAGATAATGCAAGATTATTTATTTTATTTATTTCCTTGGCATTTGTGAGCAATCAAGCACATGCACTAAAGCAAGATGTAGCTGCTTCTCCTTCCCCAGATATCTGCAAGGAGGTCAAAAAGGCAAATCATGAATAAGTGCATTTGGTGTTTTATAAGCATTCTCAAAACACATTCTCACCATTTATCCAAAGGTGCTACTGTGATAATGGTTTACTTTTATCAGTCTTCAGAAAAGATGATGCTTGCCAAGTAAGGCTTGGTGATAAGAATATATTTATTATCTTTGGTGGCATTTCTAGGCCCACAGTATTCTTTTAGATCCTCAAAATATCTAAATTTAGGATTTAGGAGGACTTTATCTGAGAGCATCACTAGGGCAAATAGCTGCCTGGGGTTTTTATTTAGTGGTGACCCTCATGGCTCAGAATGAAGTCTTATCTCTCACCTGGAAAGAACTTTTCATTTTTCCAGCCTTCAGTTTGTATTTACTATAAGTAGCTTTCACTTTTTTGACCTGTGATTTTACATGATTTTCTCAGAAATGGAACAACTGTGGCAAAAGCAAGCAAATGAAGTACCAATGGTAATAGGTGCCTTGGATGGAGTCCCAAAATAATGGGAGCACCACTTGTACACTGTCAGCATTGACAAATTCATCGGCAGTCAATTGCAAAAGGCAGCTTTACTCAGAATAACTTACAGTACATCCTGCAACTATATCTGCAACACCATCAACCATCCACATCTGCCTACCCCAGGTAGGTAGACAAAAATGCCAAATACAGTCTGGCTGACTGTGCAACAAACCATAAAAATAAAAATATCTGAGCTGGACAAAAGTCTAATTTTTCCTCCAAGACCTTGTATCATCTTTTTAATTTAGATGTCCTTTTGTCATAACTCATGTTCTCTTGTTCATTTCAAAAGCTCGGCATTTTGTTCAGTTCTTGCTTTTATTTCAGTCCTCAAATAACCTCCTATAATGGATTCTTTATTAGGCATAGTGCTTGCTTTTGTTAGCTATTTAAAGCATCATTAGAATGGCTTCATAAACCATGTCTCTACCATGCTGGCTTTATCTTGTCTACATGATTTAGGCACTTATCCTGTTTTGTTCTGTTTTGTTATTCTATAGTGCCAACTGTAAAATACGTAAGAGAGGAATTAGTATGGAGTTGTCTTTATGGCAAGAACCAGGTTCTATTAAGACTATTTGGTAAAGAAAGGATTACAGTTCATTTTTTTTGTCATATCACACAGCTATATCACAGATATTGCACACATACCACATTCCTTCTTTCCTCACTCCCAGGTCCAGCATCTTTAGTACCTGAATGATAGGCATAAATATAGTTGACTTTTGAGATGAAAGCCTATCTTTATTTTCACTGAGAAATGAGATAGCCTTCTATAGCACAATCTCCCCCACCCTTAAGTGTTGGGAAGAATTTCTCAGGGATACAATCTCAACATATCTGAAAGGCAATTTGGGAACACGGTTTTAAAATATAGTATCAGTCTTTCTCATCACATACAACTTCAAAATAATCCACGAAGAGCCAGAAAATCAACTACTTTAGAGTAGGAATAAGCAACCCAAGGCCCTGAATATATTTTACAGCGCCCAGTAGGTCCCCTGGTCACCAAGACTGAAAATTGGTGGCATAGTTTCTTGCCATTTATGAGGGGAGGGAAAAAACCTCATGGAAACTTTAAAGGGGACCATTAAAAAGGACAATATATACTTTTAAAAGGGACCTCTGTTTAAAAGGGACCTCCCTATTCTAACTAAGGAATATATGGAATATTAAGATGCTGTTTATGTATTTGATTTTGTTTTGTCCATTTGGCATCTTTGCAGCATTGGTAGCCCAAAAATGTTATGTATGGTCCCTGGCCAACCCAAATCTTACATTAGATTTTAAACACTTGCTAAAAGGTCCTTGCATAAGTCTGGCATTTTCAGAACAATCCATTAATTATGGCATATTTTTTGTGGATTATACCCATTCCCACAAGGTATGAAATATTATATTCTATTTGTTGTCCTGCTTTTTCTGTTACCTTCTTAGAAAATGTTAGATTTTCCAAAGTGATCCTAAAGGACAGATACACCAATCTTGCTTGCAAGAGGTCAGTCATGACAGGTATGAGATTATCTGGAGATGTAGACTCTGCTTTCATGTTGTGCAAGAATGGTGGCCAAGGAAAGAATGATTACTGATTATTCCTGCCTGATAATGCAGCCTGTGGGTCTGCAGAAAAGCTTGAGAATGTAAAGAGAGCAACTTAAAGAAATCATAAGAATTGTCCTAAAAGAAAGGGTGATGGTTTTATTTTGAGGACCTGCATAGTTTGATTACTCTGTATTGTGGGGCTGATCATATAAGGATTTTTTAAATTGCATTATAGTTAAATGTAATCATCTAAAGTTAGTTAGATTTCCTAATCTTTCTTCCCCTCTGCTGTCTTTATTTTGTCGGTTACATTTCACTCTTTTTTCTCGTGCTTTACTAAAGTTTGTATACCCTGAAAAAAATAGCATAAAGATTATATAGATAAGATTATATAGATACATAAGACTATATATATAGTCTTTATGCTATTTTATCTATCTAAATAAAAATGTAAAATAGTTTGTGCAAAACCGCTAATCTCAGAAAGTACTGCACCAATCGGCACCAAATTTTCACACAATGTTCCCAAGGACTTCCAATGCAATCATACGTCTATTTTGTGTGGCTGGAACATGTGTGTCATGTGCAAGCAGCACAAACGTAAAAGGTACACACTTCTCAGGTTTTCACCTCCCTTAAGCTCCTCCCACCTGGCTGCTTCTTATGATGCGTCACATACACCCCCCTCCCCTGCGCTTTTAACATCACACTTCCAAAGGTCATTTCCTCAGCAACCGAATAAGCCTGGTACACTCCCATGTGGCCCAGGCAGGCCTACTAGACCCAAAACAAGATGCAGGGGATGGCACACTCCCAGGTGGCCCAGGCAGACCTACTAGGCCCAAAACAAGATGCAGGGGTTGACACACTCCCATGGGGCCCATTTTTGGTCCCGGGAGGCTGCATGGTAGGTAGGTAGGTAAGTAGAGGGATAGAGAGAGAGAGAGAGAGAGAGGGAAAATACGGTAGGTAGGTAGACAGGTAAAGGGATAGAGAGAGATAGGGAAACATACAGTAGGTAGGTAGAGGGATAGAGATAGATAGATAGATAGATAGATAGATAGATAGATAGATAGATAGATAGATAGATAGATAGAGAGAGAGAGGGAGGGAGGGAGGGAGGGAGGGAGGAAGGGAGAAATACAGTAGGTAGGTAGGTTGGGGGTTATACGGTGGTTGTATGTACATGTTTGTGTGTGCAGGTGTAGATCTACACACAGATTGGTTGGCCATTTAACCAGACTGGGCCACAGCAATGCGTGGCTGGGTACAGCTAGTATTTATATATATAAAAGCCAAGTATCCCTCACTCATCACGAAATATCCAGAACCATAAAGCCTACAAACTTGAAATTTGTTCCTCTTGGCTTTCTAGGTGCTTGCTAAGAAAGGATTTTTCGAAATCAACATCAAATCATTCATATTTCTTATACAGTAGTTTGGTAGAGAGATTAACATGCTCTGAAGTTAGAACTTCTATTCCCCCTCCCCACCTGAAAAGAACTCTGTTCAACTGCCAGTTGCCTCACATTCCGTTACCTCAATTCAAACTGCAGACATTCCACCTTTTCCATCAGAAGCGGTTTGAGGCTCTTTACAGTATTAAACCTCAGTACCTCACCAAAATGTCTATGCTTTTCACCTATGGAACTGCTTCTGGACTCAAGGCGGTAGGAATGATATTCCCTTATGTGTTTCAATCACTGATCACCACAGAAGTTTAAGGAGATAGCAGAGGCCTATGAGGTTCTGTCTGACAGTAAGCAAATGCTTTTGGCTTCCCCTCCTCATTCCTCAGCCATTTTGACTGTTTTGGTCTCTATCCAAGATACTGGCCAAGTAGGTGGGACTATTTACTTATTTGATTTTTATGATGCCTTTATAGTTTTCATAAATAACTCAAAGGCGCCAGCATACCTATTTCCTCCTACTTTCCCCACAAATAACCCTGTGAGTTGAGCTACAGAGAATTATCTAGTTGGGACCTGGTTTCTAGGCTGCTGCCTTAACTACCAAGTCAAACTGGCCTTCATTTCTGCAGCATAATGCAACATTAACATTTCTTAATTTTATCAATGAAAAGCAAGTTTGAAGAGAATAGAGTATGTTCCCACATCCAGTTTGGGGACTTAAATGTTAAATTAAAAAAGTAAGTGTGTTGAGATTTTGAAGAAAAATTCTGCATGACCCAATTTACGACTGGCAACCACAAATTACTTAAATCAAGTTTATCGACTTAAACCACATGAATCTACTCCAGGAAGGAGGGTACAAGCAAATAATTGTATAATAAATGTTGATTAGTAATCATGTCAAATGCCAATCAAAACATGGCTTAGATTTTCTGATTCACTCATCACAAAATATCCAGAACCGTAAAGCTTACAAATTTGAAGTTTGGCACGTATATTCCTCGTGTGCTAGCCCAAGTGTATTTGTTTTCCTCTTCTGAAAACTCTTCTAATGACACTTAATCATGTAATTCATCAATCATGTCTTTTTTCTTTATTTCCTCTATAGGTTGATATATATCTTTAAACCAAAGAGGCTTTTCAAATGATGATTGAAGTCTGAGCATGAGGAACAGATATTAAAAATGATCATAAAATTTCAGTCTGAGATTTTAATTTTCACATTGCTTTATCATTTTAGTTGTATCTCAAATTCCAGTTTTTGGAATGGAGAATATTTATTTATTTATTTATTTATTTATTTATTTATTTATTTATTTATTTATTTATTTATTTATTTATTTATTTATTTATTTATTTATTTATTTAATTTATATACCTCCCTTCTCCCTCTCGGGACTCAGGGCGGTGAACAACCACGATAAAAACAGAAAACCAGAAGTAAGAATACATATTACAATATTAAATAATTTGTCCCGTAATTTAAAGCCAATACTAAAGACCCAGTTAAAACAAGGCTATGACAGGCCGGCTACATGGAATAGATGTGTCTTCAGGGCCCGACAGAAGAGACATAGGTCTGGGATAGTATGTAATTCAGGGGGTAGATCATTCCAGAGGGCAGGGGCTGCCACAGAGAAGGCTTTCTCCTGGGGGTCACCAGCTGACATTGTCTGGCCGATGGCACCCTGAGGAAACCCTCTCTGTGAGAGCGAACTGATCGGTGGGAGGTATTTGGCAGCAGGAGGCGGTCTTGCAGATAACCAGGTCCCTTGCCATGGAGTGTTTTAAAGGTGGTCACTAATATCTTGAAGCGCACCTGGAAAGCCACAGGCAGTCAGTGCAGCTCACGCAGGAGAGGTGTCACATGGGAGCGTCTAGATGCTCCCAAAATCCCACACACAGCCGCATTCTGAACTAACTCGAGCCTCTGGGTGCTTCAAGGGAAGCCCCATGTAGAGAGGGTTACAATAGTCCAGGCAGGAGGTGACGAGAGCTTGAGTGACTGTGCGTAAGGCATCATGATCCAGAAAGGGGCGCAACTGGTGTATCAGGTGGACCTGATAGAAAGCCCCCCTGGCCACGGCCATCATGTGCTCTTCTAAAGACAGCCGAGAGTCCAGGAGGACACCCAAGTTATGAGCCTTCTCTGGGGGCCAATGACTCATCCCCGATAGCCAGAGATGGCATCAACTGGCTATACCGTGACGCCGAAAGCCACAGCCACTCGGTCTTGGATGGGTTGAGTCGGAGCCTGTTCCTCCCCATCCAGACTCGCACAGCCTCCAGACACCGGGACATCATTTCCACAGTATCGTTGGGGTGGCCCGGGGTAGAGATGTACAGCTGAGTTGTCAAGCTCCCAAGAGAAACTTCAAATGATTCACGGCCTCACGTAAAAGTTCAAAGAAATGTCCATTTATTGAATGTAACATCATGGCGAGCCTCGGTTGCAGCCATGACTGGCAATAATTGGATGGCTTCTGCACTTTACCCCCTTATGCTCCCTCCCCTCTGCTTGTCATAAATCACGTTCCCCAATTAGCATTGAAAATAATTGCATGCATGCGCAGTCACAGGCTGTCTTGAGATTCCTTTCCTGCCACAGGAATGTCAAGAATTTTCAGTTTGTTAAGGCAAACAGATAAGGTCCATGGCAACATCAGGATATTGACATCCGGCTCCCCTTACTTCTCTAAAGCAACCTATGGGAAACAAAACAATCTGAATGCAGGTGTATGACTTAGGGATGCGTCCCCTTCCCCCCTGGCTTGCTTGGGTTTTCTGCATGGAATTTTGCTATAAGGCGGTCAGCTTGGATGTTTCTATGTTTCACCCACGATGCCTCCGATAGGGGATAACCCTTCCACTTGATTAGGTATTGGAGTTGCCTTCTGTGCCACCTCGAATCAAGAATTCATTGGACTTCATAATGGGTTTGGCCCCCTATGACCATAGGGCCTGGGGGCGCACGGGGCAGTGGTCTCAGAGTGGAACCGATCACGGGTTTCAAAAGGCTACTATGAAATGATTGGTGTGTCTTCCCCAGCAATCAAGGCAGTTTCAATATCACTGACTGGGCTGATGATCTTTATTATGGGGAATGGCCCCACAAATTTTGGCCCCATCATGAAAGGTTGCTCAGGGTCAGGATGCTTCAGTACCGGCTCCTTTGCAAACATTTTTTTCAGTGTTTCGAATGCCTCTTGGCAGGCTAGGCTCCACTGTAGGGGTTGTCCCGGACGAGGTTTCGTTCCTGGGCTCCCTGTCTTCAGGAGGTCTGTCAGGGGTTTGGCAATCTTCACAAAGGAGGGAATGAACTGCCTGTAGAAGTTTGCGAACCCTAGGAAACTTTGTAGCTGTCTGCAGGTGCGAGGGGGTTGCCAGCTTAGGACGGCTTGCACTTTGGCTGGGTCCATCTCTATTCCTTCATTTGACACTCGGTAGCAATAGTAGCAACTGTGAGAGGGATCTCGGAATCCTAGTGGACAACCATTTAAATATGAGCCAGCAGTGTGCAGCAGCTGCCAAAAAAGCCAACACATTTCTAGGCTGCATCAACAGAGGGATAGAATCTAGATCGCGTGAAGTGTTAATGCCACTGTATAGTGCCTTGGTAAGGCCACACTTGGAATACTGCATACAGTTTTGGTCGCCACGATGTAGAAAAGACGTGGAGACTCTGGAAAGAGTGCAAAGAAGAGCAACCAAGATGATTAGAGGACTGGAGACTAAGACATATGAAGAACGGCTGCAGGAGCTGGGTATGTCTAGTTTGATGAAGAGAAGGACCAGGGGAGACATGATAGCAGTCTTCTGATATCTCAGAGGGTGCCACAAAGAAGAGGGAGTCAAACTTTTCTCCAAGGCACCTGGGGGCAGGACAAGGAGCAATGGGTGGAAACTAACCAAGGAGAGAAGCAACTTAGAACTAAGGAGAAATTTCCTAACAGTAAGAACAATTAACCTCTGGAACAGCTTGCCTCCAGCAGTTGTGAATGCCCCAACCCTGGAAGTCTTTAAAAAGATGTTAGACAGCCATTTGTCTGAAATGGTATAAGGTTCCTGCCCATGCAGGGGGTTGGACTAGAAGACCTACAAAGTCCCTTCCAACTCTGCTATTGTATTATTGTATTATTATTGTATAGCCTAGGTAGTCTAGTCGCTCATGGTGGAATTCACATTTTGATAGTTTGACATACAGGTTGGCTGCCAGAAGTTTTTCCACTACTTGGCGAACCAGGGGTATGTGGTCATCGACGGTCTCAGTGTAGATAAGGATGTCATCTAGGTAGACGAGGACCCCCCTGTAAAGGTGCTCATGCAGCACCTCGTTTATTAACTGCATGAACACTTCTGGGGCTCCCTGTAGTCCAAAAGGCATCACTTTGTTTTTTTGTTTTTTGTTTTATTTTAATAAACACTATAACAAAAATAACATATACAATACAATATTTCACCCAGTGCTATACAATGGAGAGGAAAGTTTGGTTCTTCAAAAATAGGTATCTTCAAATATCTTTAAGTTCTCCAAAATCCGCGTTCTCTGGGTACAGGTGTCGAAGCATCCAAGGTCCCAAGTGCATAGTCCACAAATGGCTTCCAAGTCTTCCAAAAAACATCCTTTTTATAAACACCCTCTCTAAATTTAATATCACATGTCATTTTATCATTTAAGGCTAATTTCCACATTTCACAATACCACTCTTCTGTTTTAATATTCGTCTCCATTTTCCAATATCTTGCTATTATAATTCTGCCCATTATAATCATAATTCTAATCAATTCTTTCTCATATTTTGTTAATTCTAATTCCTTAATTATCAATAATAATATAGTTTCTGATCTCAATATTATTCTTTTCTTCGTCATTTCAAATATCATTTCCTCCAATTTCTGCCAAAACTTTTTAACTTTATCACATTTATACCACATGTGTTCGTACGTTCCCAATTCCATATTACACCTCCAACATTTATTACTTGTTTTTTTATCCATCAATGATAACCTCAATGGAGTCAGATACCATTTCCAAACCACCTTAAAGTTATGCTCTTTAATCCTTATGGATAAAATCCTCATGATTCGACTCTTCCAATTCACATTCCAATCCACGTCTGATATTTTAATCTTAAATTCATCCTCCCAGTTCATCTTCATTGCCATTTGTGGTTTCTCGTTAAAATTTATAATCTTATATATCTTACTAACGAGTCCCTTTAACCCAATTTCGTCCTTAATAATTTGAGATACTAAGTTTTCAAATTCAGTTTCATTTCTACCTATTTTACATATTCCCCTTACATTCGTAGTCCATTTTTCTATCTGTATTTTTTCAAACCAATTTAAACCCAATTTTTCCATTATTTCTTTTCTTCTACTTTCATTTCCTAAGGCTTTTAACCAATCTATTATACTTTCTATATTTTCCTCTTCCAGTACTTTTTCACGGTTTATGTTGGTTTTAATCGGCCAATTTCCAATTGTCTTTCCCAAAAAGGTTATATCTGGGATTAATATTTTAACAAATTTATTCCAAATTTTACTCAATCCCTTTAACCAATAACTGTTGATTACCTTTTTTAACTTTGCTTTATCTAGAAACCATACAGGACCAAATCTCTTAATATCTTTTAACTCTAAATCTCCCCAGTGTCCATCTCCACCTTTAAGTATTTTTACCACAGTTCTGATACTATAGGCCCAATAATAATTAAGTAGATTGGGAATTCAAAAGGCATCACTTTGAATTGGAAACTTCCTAAAGGGCAGTTGAACGCTGTTTTCCATTCATCTCCTTCCCTGATCCATATTCGGTAGTATGCTTCTCTGAGGTCTAATTTGGTAAAGACTTTTCCCTTGGCCAAGTGAGATAGCATATCTTTCATGAGGGGGAGCAGGTATAGGTTGTGTACGCACACCGCATTTATCCCCTGAAAATCCACCACCAGACGCATAGTTCCATCTTTCTTCTCTTTGAAGAGGACTGGTGCTGCAACCCGTGGCTTGGCTGGCTCAATGAACCCTCGTGCTAGGTTTTTGTCTATGTATTCACGCATTTCTTGCATCTCTCGAGGCGTCATGGCATACAGCTTGGGTTTGGGTAGTTTTGCCCCAGGGATGATTTCAATGGCACAATCTGTTTCGCGGTGGGGGGGCAGGATGTCACATTCTGTCTCACTGAACATTCTGCGAGGTCCTGGTATTCCACTGGAATCAGTTCAGCCTCTGGGTTTTTGTCAGATGTGGTTGCCAGTTGTTCTCGTGGGTTCTCTTGGGGGGCTCCCAATGTGAGTGGCATTTTTGCTTGCTCGTGAGGGAGGGGTTGAGGGCCAGGTGATATCCTAAGCCTGCGGGTGCCTCCTTGCCACCAGATGGTCGGTCCCCACTTGTCTAGCCAGGAAAGTCCAAGTATGACTTTCTCTGTCATTTTGGGGGCTATTATGAATCGAAATTATTTCCCAGTGATCTGCCAATTCTAGTCTCACTGGTTCAGTTAGGTGAGTGGCATAGGCTCCTCCCATTAGGGAACCGTCAACCTGCTCGAACCGAATCGGGTGGTTCAGTCTTTTCGCTCTGATCCCCAGTTTCTGAACTGTGGTTAAGTTGATCAAGCACCTAGTGCAGCCTGAGTGTACAAGGCTTGAAAATCCCCCTGTTTTCCCGTTTTCGGGGTTGTGAGGCGTATTGGGAAAAGGAAAGGGTAAATTGATTCGCTCACCATTGGGTCATTTTCTCCCTCGTCCTCGCTGTCATAGGGTTCAATTGACTGGTCATCATTGCCTGAGGTTTCACCGCTTTCGCCTGGGAGGGTGGAGACCCCTGCAGCTTGAAGAGCCCTCCTGGATATGTTGATGGCCCGTCGGGGCCCTCGTTCTTGTTGGGCCCTGGGTGGTAGGTCCGGCCTTGGTTTCGGTGCTGGGGTTGGGCATGCAGCTACCATGTGGCCCATCCCCCCACATCTGTAACACCTCATGGAACTTTGAGGGAGGGCTGGTCTCAGGTCTCGCTGTGGTGCCATTTCTTTCTTTTGGCAGGATGGTTTCAGATTAGGTTGACCCCTCTCCTTTGTGTCTGGTTCCTTCCTTGTGTCGTTGGCACGTAGCCCACTGTTGACTTTTGTTGCCACTCGGAACTACTCAGAGAGTTGGTTTGGGATGTCACGATATGCAGTTACTTGGGCAATACGTTTATACAGGCTTATTCTGAAAAAATGCACCAGCAACCGTTCTGGTAGGGGAGATAGTCTTCCAACTATCCTCCTGAATTCACGGATGTGCTCTTTGATGGGGCAGCCTCTTTGCTTTAGGTTGCTGAGTTCCTCCTCTGCATATGGGTCCTCCTCCCCCTCTTCAAACCTGGCCCCAGCACTTGCAGGAAGTCATCTATGTCTTGCAGTTGGGAGGCTCTCCGCTTATGGAGGGCTGCTAGCCATTCTTTTGCTTCCCCCTCGAATTCACCATGGTTCTGGGGGATGGGTAGAGGTGCCCATAGCGTTCTAAGTGGATATCAGCTGAATCAAGGAATAGAGCTAGTTGGTTTGAATCACCATCAAACTTTCCCCTGAATCGGGGTGGATCCCTCCTCTGTTTTCCTCCCGGCCCCTGTATGCTCGTGCCTGATACGGCCGGTCATCTTCTTCAGCTCTAGGAGGGGAAGAGGGAGAGAGTTGCCTGCTCTTGGCAGCATGCTTGCTTCTGGGGCTGTGCTCCAGCCTGCGTCTCCTCCCTTCAGCAGGATCAGATATGCCTCCTCTCTCTTTCGGATGGCAGGCTGGCCTCTCGTCATGAAGGGTGGCTTGATCAAAATCCTCCCTCAGTTTCTCTACTGCACCCCCCAGGGATCCCATCTGGGGCCATGGGCGCCTGGCTTGTTCCCAGTCCCACATCCAGTCCACCCTTGCCAGTTCGCTGGAGACTCCCCCTCTTTTTTGGGAATCAGGGTAAGGGAACTCGAGTTCGGCTGCTTTAGGATCTAGATTCCAGTACTTATCTTTTCTTGCTTCTGCTGCTGGGAAAGGCTTTACAGGCTGGACGTCTGGAGCTCCATTGTTCAGGGTAGTTGGCTGGCCTCCAGCTGAAATGAGGCTTTTTTCTGCCATGGCCTGATCTCCTCCCTCTTTATCAGGCATTGCCTGGGGAAGGCGGGACTCAGGTAGCCCGGAAATCTTGATAGATTTCTTCAAAAAGTCCTGGCTGGCTGTCAAGCTCCCAAGAGAAACTTCAAATGATTCACGGCCTCACGTAAAAGTTCAAAGAAATGTCCATTTATTGAATGTAACATCATGGCGAGCCTCGGTTGCAGCCAGGACTGGCAATAATTGGATGGCTTCTGCACTTTACCCCCTTATGCCCCCTCCCTTCTGCTTGTCATAAATCACGTTCCCCAATTAGCATTGAAAATAATTGCATGCATGCGCAGTCACAGGTTGTCTTGAGATTCCTTTCCTGCCACAGAAATGTCAAGAATTTTCAGTTTGTTAAGGCAAACAGATAAGGTCCATGGCAACATCGGGATGTTGACATGAGTATCATCAGCATACTGATGGAACTCTACCCCAAAGCCACGGATGATCTCACCCAACGGCTTCACATAAATGTTGAACAGGAGGGGCGAGAGGACCGATCCCTGTGGAACCCCACAAGTGAGGCGCCTCGATGTCAACCTCTGCCCCCCTGCCAACACAAACTGTGACCGATCAGAGAGATAGGAGGAGAACCACCGTAAAACGGTGCCCCCACTCCTAACCCCTCCAACCGGTGCAGCATGATACCATGGTCGATGGTATCAAAAGCCGCTGAGAGATCTAACAGGACCAGGATAGAGGAACACCCCCTATCCAGAGCCCTCCAGAGATCATCAACCAATGCGACCAATGCTGTCTCCTTGCTGTGTCCGGGCCGGAAGCCGGACTGGCGCGAGTCCAGATAGACAGCTTCATCCAAGTACTGAGGGAGCGGCTGTGCCACCACACTCTCAACAACCTTCGCAATAAACCGAAGGTTGGAGACAGGACTATAGTTGGCCAAAACTGCCGGATCCAGAGAGGGCTTCTTGAGGAGGGGGTCTCACCACCGCCTCTTTCAAGGCGGCTGGCAAAAAACCCTCACTCAGAGAAGCATTGACAATTCCCTGGAGCCAGCCTCGTGTAACCTCCCGGGAGGCCAGTACCAACCAGGAGGGACATGGGTCCAATAAACATGTGGTGGCGTTCAACCGCCCCAATATCCTGTCCATGTCCTCAGGAGTCGAACTCCTCCCAGATAACATTCTCTGGACCTGCCTCAGTCAACCCGTCTGAACTAATCCAGTCAGAGACCAACCCATCCCAAATCTGATCTATTTTATCATGCAGATAACGCCCAAAATCTTCCGCTCGACCCTGCAAGGGATCATCCTACACTTCCAGATGGAGAAGGGAGCGGGTCACCCTAAACAGGGCAGCTGGGCAGTTATCTGCAGCAAGAGCGGAAAAATAGTTGTGTTTCGCCGCTCTTATTGCCACTAGGTAGGTCTTAAGATAAGACCTTACCAGTGTCCGGTCAGACTCGGAGCGGGTGGCTCTCCAGCTGCTCTCTAGGCATCTCTTCCAATGCTTTATTACCCTCAGCTCCTCGGAAAACCATGGAGCCAGGAGAGTTCGGCGCCGGGTAAGAGGCCACAAAGGCACGACACGGTCCAAAGCCCCTGTCTTCAGATCTTCAGTCGAGTTGTGGGTCAGGGTCTCAGGTATCGGCCCAAGCTCCGTCTGGAACCTCTCAGGGTCCATCAGGCGCCTGGGGCGGAACCATCTCATCGATTCTGATTTCGCCTCCCTGCAGTGGGGTGCAGCGGTTGGAAAATCAAGCCGAAGGAGGGAATGATCTGACCATGACAAGGGTTCGATGACTAATCCCCCGAAATCAAGATCACTCAACCACTGGCCAGAGACAAAAACTAGATCCAGAGTGTGTCCTCCAATGTGGGTGGGGTCATGAGTTAACTGGGTCAGGTCCATGACCATCATGGAAGCCATGAACTCCCGGGCCATCTCAGACGTCTCACCGACCGATGGCTAGTTGAAATCCCCCATGACTAGCAGCCTGGGGGTGCCAACCGCCACCTCGGCTATCACACTGAGAAGCTCGGGTAGGGCGGTTGATATGTAGCAGGGAGCCAGGTACGCAATCAACAGGCCCAACTGCCTCCCACGACCCCACTTCACACAGAGGGACTCACATCCTTGTTTCTCCTTCTACATGAAGACACTGGACATTCTTGGATGCAGAACATGGCTATTTGCTGATAAGCTGCATGGAATGCTTTTTTCCACTTCTTGATAGCTAAAAATAATGGAATCTTATACCACTTTAAGACTAATTCATATATTTGTAAACAAGATTGATGCAGTAACTTTCTTAATACCAGGCAGGACATAATTTGTGTATCTGATGTGGACATCTCAAAAAACCATCTATATATATAAAAGCAAAAACCACTCACGCCAGATCACAAAATCTCCAGAACCATAAAGCCTACAAACTTGAAATGTGGCATGCATGTTCCTCTTGGGTTCTAGGTGCTCGCTTAGAAAGGATTTTTCAAAATGATCATCAGATAACCAGTATTCCTTATATAGTATTATATTAACACATATCAATGCTAAGGAGTTAGACATTCTAATCCCCCTCCCAAACTGAAAACTTGGACATGGGCATGGCCAGTGCGTGACTCATCCAGCCTCCTGGCTGGGAGTTTGGAGAAGAGCCTGAGGGAGAGAAGGTGATAAGATAGGGGAGGATTCTGTGGGGCTAGGCTGAGGGAGAAGGTGGTAATATAGGAGAGATTTCTGTGGGGCACGGCTCAGGGAGAGAAGGGGGTAGGATTAGAGGAGGCTTCTGTGGGGCAAGCCTGAGGGACACAAGGAGATAGGATAGGAGAAATTTCTGTGGGGCAAGGCTGAGAGAGACAGGAGGATAGGATAGAGGAGGTTTCTGTGGGGCAAGCCTGAGGGAGAGAAGGGGAGAGGAGAGTCTGGTGGTAATTGTAAGAGTTGATTATCAAGCCCGATCACATAGTTTTGTAGTGGAGCATGGGTATTCAGCTAGTATCATATTAAATGCACTGATCTTCAACATGCTGTAAGGTACTGATTTGGCTCAACAGATTAAACTGCATTGTTTCCATTAAGTAAGAACCAATAATGGAGAATAAAAATTGTCAGCTATTAGGCCTGATCTGGCTGAATCCCATAAACAGGTACTATTTTAGTTTGGAATTAGGAATTTCACAAGCAAAACAGAAAACTCCAAGTAGGGCAGTCTGGAGTCACATTTACATACTATAGTTAATACTGCAGTAAAACAGATCTCTTCTGTATGAAAAGTTCATTTCTTTATCTGTAGTAACTCTTGCCTCATCCTAGCTCCTGAGCTCCTTCAGCCATCCTAGGCATACTTTGAGGAGAAAAGGTGGCTTCCAGTCAAAGGATTTGTGTATGTGTATGTGTATACAACCAGGTAAATGCACATAACATGAAGATCATGGATGATGGCATGCAAGTTTTAAAAAAAACCATTTTGAAGGGAATGTAGGTAAGGGGATCTATTGTAGCTTGAGGCAAGGGAAGGGCAAGGATCAGATGATGTTCTCTGTTCTTTTGTTCTGATTGGCAGAAATGAGAAACATTATTAGAGATGGTATTCAAACTGCTATGAAGAATTTGGGAGGTAGAAATTAAAGTGCTCGTTGACATCCTTAGTCTAAATGAGATCATAAACCAAACTAAGAAATTAAATGAAGGCAAATATACGTGTTCCAGGATAATGTTTCAGGATCCGATCTAGGTCATTCACTGGGATCAGAGAGTTAGTCTTCTGAGTTTTTGGGCTCGTGCTGGAGCTCATCCTCAGGACAAAGAAGAAATTAAACTTTGTTTAGCCAGTCTGAGTGGGGTGACTGAGGAGAACTCTGACATCTAAGCTCACATGGAATTCTGTAGACCAAACCCCAGCCTTTGCCTTCTTGATTTATTTATTTTATCCCCTGCCTTTATTGTTTTTATATGCAACTCAAGGCAGCAAACATATCTAACAATCCTGTCTCTTCTTATTTTCCCCACAACAACAACAACCTTGGGAGATGAGTTGGGCTGAGAGAAAGTGACTGGCCCAGAGTCACCAAGCTGGCTTAGGAAGCTGGCTCTCATTCCTAAGGTGAAACTAGAATTCACAGTATCCCAGTTTCTAACCTGCTGCCTTAACCATTATACCAAACTGGCTTTCCTGGTTGATGGCACTAGGGATGAGAAGCTAGAGGTACTAGCTTGGGCAGCAAACAAAATATCTGTGATAGGGAAAAAATAAGTTTAAGAAATATGGGTAGGATGAACACTGGGGATTAGAAAAATTATACCTCGTTTGAAATTGGAAGAGTTACTACTGTAGTCAAGTATGGATAAATATCACTAAGGATTGATTAAACAGGTCAGAAAACTTTTCCTCCCATTTTGAATCAAGCTCTACCTTGAGATGCTTCTTGCCCGGTGAAGACAGAACAGACTGCATGGTTGTTATAGCAACAAATGGTGCACATGCACGCACATATGTATTTTAAGGAGTATTAGATAATGTTTCTCTGATATTTTTTTTTAAATGCAGAAAAACTTCTCCACTAAGATTACTCCCCCATCTTTGCTTTGACAGAAATTTTTGCTTGACAAGTATGCAGCATGACTTACCCCCACTTCTCTTCTATCCCAAAAATGGGAGCTGTGATCACAGCAGCTCCCTGAATAATTTGTTGATTGCCTAGCATCCCCTCAAATAATTTCAATGGGGTTCTTCGCTCCTACTTGCAGTGCAGTGCTATCTACTTATTTCTTGTTTTAGAAAATATTTTTGTTTGTCCTTGGGGGATATTTTAGGGATGCTTCTATTTTTTTAAAAAATGCTAATGGATGGTAAATGAGTTGTCATTTTTCACATTCAGCCTCTTTCCTTCCAGATCCCTTGAACTTGACTCTACATCCAAGCCCTCTACCAACATCTGGCATCGTTGGGCAGATACCAAAAGCCAACTGACAACTTGCCCCAGAGTGACAACATGTCAAGGCATTCTGGACATCTAAAACGGAGGGTATTTTGCAGGTCCCCACTAATCCTTCTGTTACCACCAAGAAGCTTACCTGTGGAGTTAATGTTGGGAGAGTTGGCAGGCAGTGGAAGCCCTTGAACCCTAAAACCTTTTGAAATTGGCTCTTCAAATCTGTTTCTAAAACCCCTGGGTGTAAATGAATGCATTAATGAAGCCTATATAGACATATTACACCATCCTTTCCAAACCTGGCACCTTCCTTCATTCTCTGTAAGTGGCAAGGTTCACGCTATTAGATAATTTTCCAGCAGTGAACTGTAGTAATTTAGCATTCATCCCATGAGCAAAGCAAACCATGCATATGAGTGATGTTTCCTGGACTATTGCCTCTCCGGCTGGTCAGTTACTTAGGTCCTTTCCAACTGACACCTTGACAGATGTGACTGTGAAAACAAACCAATCCACCTGGTCAACCAGGAGCACCCAAGGAGATTGCCACTATGGTATTAGGTCAGGAGAATTGAAACAGTAGAAAGCTTAGAAGGAATGTCTTTGCAGGTTCAATAAGCAACTAAACCTCTTCGGGTTGTTTGTCTGGCTCAAATACCAGTGCAGTTCTTAGATTTATCCTGAAGTCAACAATTAAGTCCAAGTTTGTATACAATTAAAATCACGACTAATTAGCAGTCTATATTTTACAGAGACTAAGAGGAAATCCAGACAAACCAAGTCAATTTTCTAGAGCAAAAGTTCTGGATATAAAAGCTCTAAAGCAAATGTTAATGACCACTTTATAGGTTGACAATGTTTTGGTGAAATACTAAGCCCTACATATCAAGAGATCCAGACTCCATTTGCTCATATCTAGCTTGGTTTAGATCTAGCTTCATGCAGAGTATTCCTTAGTAACCTTGTGAGCTCCATCTGTCCCTTAGCAAAGCCAAATATTCCTCTACTTTTCTGTTTTTGCTTTTCTGTCTTTAGAGGCCAACATTTTTGAAGCCCCTGGTCTTGGCCAGAATCTGGGCCAAGGTAGGAATGATGAGACCAATTGCTGTCTTAGTCTCTTTGTTAAGAAGTAGTAGATATGCCTATCTTTTGAGTTGTCTCCTGTGGTCCACATCTGAGTAAAACTCTAAAGACCAAGTCATGATAAAGAATCAAGGGCAATTTCCAGGTCCACTTCCACTATCTAAACTATTTATCCATCTCCTTCTGTTTCACTTTGTTATGGTTCTGATTGAGCCCCATCGTTTATCCATATAGCCTCTGGGATATTTGAGGAGCATTTTTCTGCAACTGTGGGAAAAGCTGCATTTTTCCATAATGGCAATTTCTCATGGAGAGAGAATGAGAAAGACAGTGCATAAAAATAGAAGAACATTTGCGATAATTACCACTTACAGCCTCACCCTTCTCAGGGAATTAAATTATATTTTATGACTTTAGGTTATTTTGATGGGATAGGACATAATGTGTTTCTTTTTGTTTCAGAAAAAAATCATTAACTTTAGTGAAAAGAAGGAGAAATGATGGGGTGGGAGAGTATTGAGAATCAAGGGCACCCCAACCTATCAAAGCAATATATTGTACAAAGAAGGGAATAAAGCATGACCTGGAAAACTGAAGTTCTATCTTACTAATTTTCGGTTTCTTCTGTCCTCCATCTGCTGTTTTCTTAGAATAAGCAGCTCCCAAAAGAAAAGTGTAAATTGTGGTTATGCATTCACATGTTTTGTTGTCTGGCCTTGGTGATAATTTGGCAGGGCCAATTTCTTATGAACTGGATGTTCTCCCACTGCTAAGACAGACAGTATATTCTGAACCACCACTGAATTGGTTAAAGATTTCTACTTGATATAATCTCCACTTTTGGGGACCAAGTGGGATCAGATAGAAAGAGAAGGAAAAAGAGGATTGCAGAGAGAAGAGATACGGTAGGTCTGATCAGGGGAAAGAAGCCTGCCGTACCATTTACATAACCAGCTAAAGGTTTGACTTTATGCCTAGGTTACATAGGTACTGACATGGGTCAATTAAAGACCTAGCAGCAAAAGAGAGAAGAGATGAGGAGTCCTTGGTGTTCTCTGAGTTTTCTTGTTTTCTTGTAGATATTTCATTACTCAAAACTTTACCCAAAAGTTCGTTATTCTAAGTTATTCTAAACTAGGTAGCATCATCAGTGCTAGTAAAGAGTGCAGTTTGCTGTAGGTTTATATTCTAGTGTTGGTAGGGGTGGTCTTAGAGATTTTTTGTTTGGGCTATTTGCTGTTGACTTCTTTGGCAGGAGTATTGTTTACTTGATTGTTGATCTGATGTTAATCTTGGTGTTAATCCATGCTGATCTGGGTGCTGATTGCTGGTGGAGAAGTGCTTGGATCTTGTTGTTCCTTTTGGGCTGGCTGATTGTCTCTTTTGCATAGTCTATAGATGTTGTTAATATCTATATGTCTATTGATGGATGATTTGTCAGAGTGCCAGGCTTCTAGAAATTCCCTGACATTTTTGGACTTGACGTGGTCTAGGATTGTCACATGTTCCCAACTAAAATATGCTTAAATCTGTCTATATGTTGTGAAATTAAAGAATTTTCATCTTGTCTTCTGACTGGTAGTTGGTGTTTGTGCATGCATTCTGCCAGTCTTCTGCCTGTTTGTTGTCCTATATAGTGGTTGTTGCAACCCTTACATTGTATGTTCTAGATCAGGGGTCTCCAACCTTTGCAACTTTAAGTCTGAAGGACTTCAGCTCCCAGACTTCTCCAGCCAGCTTTGCTGGCTGGAGAAGTCTGGGAGCTGAAGTCCTTCAGACTTAAAGTTGCAAAGGTTGGAGACCCCTGTTCTAGATGACTCCTGTTTTTTCTTCTAAGGCTGTTGGGTCTTTCAGTCTGCTTGGGATGTTTTGAAGGGCTTTAGTTGCTTGTGTGCTATGCTTGACATCCATGTGGTTATAGTAATCTGTTGCTGGTTTCTGAGATATTCTTGATGTATGGCAGTGTAATTCTTCTTAGGATTTGTATTGAGTTGAGTGGTCAGGCACTTTTTGAAGAGAAGATGTTTATAGGTTAAAGAAAGCGAGGTCAGGGGCCCAATTTGTGTAGTTGTATTCATTGTCTAACCTTTTAAAACTCCTTTCCCCAAAGACACCACCAATTCCTGATATGGAAAGTTCTTATTTCATGAAACAGTTGTCATTCAAAAGTGTTTTTCCTTTGAGAAGCCATGCAAGAAAATGCAAGCTATTCATCTGGAAAAAAAAATGTGGATCGTTAGTCCACAATTTCTGCTGACGCTTCTTCCCTAGAGTTCTCTAGCAGAGGGACGGGCTGGTTTTGTTCTGAATGGTTTCTATTCACTTCTATTGGACAAACTAATAGAATACAATTTCAGGTTTCAGAGGTCGGAAGGGAAGAGGTCTGCTTCATGTTTTAGGATCACCTATATCTAGTCTCCATAGCTACATCCGTATTCATTCCTGTATCACAGAATTGGGAGGGTCCTTGAGACAGTTAAATGGGTTGAAAGCTAAATCCACAAGGCAAGAAATCTTGTGAATCCTCTCTACATGCTCCCAGTCAAGGAGAGTTCACATTTTCTCCAGAGACCCTGTTAACATATTTATTCCTCTCTTCCACTATTCATCAAAGATGGTGGGCCTTCTGCTAAAATAAGTTGGCATACTGAGCTATTAATAAATGCTTTCTTAAAAATTCATTTAACACTGTTACAATGCAAAACTTTAATCTGTGGCAGGTGCTGACGCAGAAAGAAGCAATGCCAGGACATTCTGAACATTAATTACCAGGTGACATTTTATTTACCCTAGTATGGGATCCAGGGTTTTGGACATATCACATGGGTTAACCAAACAACAGCTGTTAATGGCAAATATTAAATAGGAATTGACTTTGCAACACAGGAGGGCACCGGTTATTGGCTTCAGTTCATTTCACAACTTTTTGCTTTTTAACAAAAGTTTTGTCAAGAGCTTAATTAGAGCCTGATCTTGCTCTTTAGACATTTGATTTAATGTACACTCAAGCACCACAAGAGATTGTTTTGGTAGATGCACAGAAATGCAAGTGGGCATCCAAATGGTTTGTCTCATTTAAGATTTGTAAACGTAATTCTGCCTTATAGGAGTGTGCTTTCAATTAAAATGATAATATCTGAAGCATAACATTTTGTTCCTGCTTGCTGAGACTTTTTCACAGGCAACCGAAAAAATATCCTAGACATAATAGGATATGATTTTTCTTTAGTTTCTTTTCTTGCAAGAAAACGGGACAGAGGTGAGACAGATATTAGAAAGCACTTCTGGGCATATGCAATTTATATTTCCCTGATCACTGTGTACAACACACATACATGCATGTACAGACCCAAAATTAATCATTAAGTAAGATTGGCTTTTATTTAAGATGGCCACTTAGATATTACTCAGCTAGAAAAAAGGAGGGGAAAAGGAAATTCATCTTCAAATTAAAACACAATGAGTGAAGGAGAGCTGGGTAAACAATGTTCATGGGAATTTATGTACAAAGATGTCAACTCAAAAATAATTGCTCTGATTTAAATAGAACCACTTATCTTTTATATTTTTTTACAATATTTGAACTAGATAAAATATTCAGATAGGAGATTGTTCCTGTAAAGTATGAAACTTAATCTGTATACAGTAATCCCTCGTTTTTCGCGGCTAATCGGGACCGGACCCTTCCGCGGAAACGGAAAAACCGCGAAGTAGGATTCTGTATATCTATACCGGAAACTTGAGCTGGTGGACATCGTTTAAAGCAAGCACTAGGGGGCGCTTGCCTCCTACCGATGCATTTTTTTGCTATTGAAAAACCCGCGAAGCACTGAAGCCGCGGAAAAGGAAGCCGCGGAAAACGAGGGATTACTGTCAAGAAAAAAATGTGTGTCCGGGTCACCTATAGGTTTTCTGTAATCCTTCTGTTAAAAAACAGTCTGACGTCAGTGTGCTAATCAAACAGTGAAAACAGGTGTGGGATAGGAAGAATTCAGCAGGTTTTGAAGGAAAATGATATTCAAACTAAATGTGTGGTGCCCACTAAATACACGTTTGCTTAACCATGATTTGAATGAATTACAACTCGATAGATTCCTAACCAATGGTTTACTGAATCTGGATTCACACAGCAAATTAAATCAAAACTGGATAAATAAAAGTGGAGCACATTTGTTTATTAAATTTATAAACTGTCTTCTCATTATTGAGAGCAACTTAGGTAAAGGTTTGTCTCGCACATATGTGCTAGTCATTCTAGGGGGTGGTGCTCATCTGTTTCAAAGCCGAAGAGTCAGCACTCTCCGAAGTCATCTCCATGGTCATGAGGCTGGCATGACTCAACGCCAAAGGCACATAGAATGCTGTTACCTTCCCACCAAAGGTGGTCCCTATTTTTCTACTTGTATTTTTACGTGCTTTCGAACTGCTGAGTTGGCAGAAGCTGGGACAAGTAATGGGAGCTCACTCCATTATACAGCACTAGGGATTCGAACCGCCGAACTGCCAACTTTTCTGATTGAAAAGCTTAGTGTCTTAGCCACTGAGCCACCACATCCCATTTATTGTACTGGGAAATTTACAATAAAATAAAATAGGAATATAACATCCACTTACAAACATTGTACAAAACCAGTGATAAAGGGATTCATCAGCAGGTTTCACATAATAAGGGAAGACACCATTATTCAACAGGATCTTGCCAGCCTTCCCAACCTGTATAACACCAACTTTGTCTTGAGTTTCCAATTTCTTCTGCATTTTCCATCCAGACATTGAAGAATCAATTTTCAGTCTCTTCCTTGTTGGGATTGTGAAATCCCATCTGGTACACATAGTGCTCAACTAACAACCATTCATTTATCATCTGTTCAAAATGACCATGGCACTGAAAAAAGTTGTTTATAACTGATTCTCACCCTTACTACCACTACAGCATCCCTAAAGTCACATGACCAAAATCTGTGTGCTTTGCAGCTGGCATGTGTTTATGACTGTTGCAATCTGCTGAGGTCCTGTGATTGCCATTTGCAACCTTCCCAACCAGTAGCCAACAAGTCAATAGGAGAAGCTGTGCTTGTTAAATAAGATGAGCTGCTTAATTGCAGTGATTTGCTTAACAACAATAGCAAAAAGTACCTTGCTTAGCAACAGAAATTATAGTGCCAATTTTGGTCATACGTCAAGAACTACCTGTACAGAGAAACCTCTTAACTTCCAACTCTATTAATTTTTGCCACTCAGATCTAAGACTCCTAAGCAGCAGGAAATTAAAGTGATTTACTTAGAATGAGGCTCAGCTGAACCCTTATCACTTCTAGGAGAACCAGTTGAGCATCCCGGCTGTTGAAGGAAGAGTGCTATACATTATTCTACAAATCCCTGAATTGTCTCATCTTTATGGGTGACCTTCAGTGAGTGGTTGTGTTTGTATGACATACTTACTGTAGTTAACTTTAGCATTATTACTCATTTTTATAGGTTTGCATGATACATTAAAGCCAGCAGCACATCAAACCATAACGCCAACAAAATTGCAGACATGAATGCAATTATGTGTGCCCCAACATCTGGCCCAAGTATTTGCATCCCACATTCCACACATGTTGGTGTTGCCCCTTATTTCTCACATCCCTTTGTCAATATCCATGAGTAAAACACAGACCATATGCACAGGTTTTGCTTGTGCAGTGTGGTAGGCAAACATTTGAGTAGATAATTTTGTGTAGTTGGGTCAAAGTATATCCTATCCATCAGTAACATATGATGAGAGAAGCTCTAGACCAGAGGTTCCCAAACTTGCCAACTTTAAGACTTGTGGACTTCGACTCCCAGAATTCTCCAGCCAGCAGAGCTGGCTGGAGAATTCTGGGAATTGAAATCCACAAGAGTTGAGCTGGCTGGAGCAGAGCTGGCTGGAGAATTCTGGGAGTTGAAGTCCACAAGTCTTAAAGTTGGCAAGTTTGGGAACCTCTGCTCTAGACAAATGAAGAGCCGCTATATCTGACAGCTTCTTAAACCACCACAAAGTTGACTGAATGACTACTACTTTTCATCACTTTTTAAATTAAACCTTCAGAAAAAAGATTAAAAGCCATGGTGGCCTGATTCTGGTTAGCATAGTCAGAGAGTGATTTTTGGGAACTTATCCACCATGTTTTATCCTACCTTGAAAAAATGATGAGGGAAGAGAATTCCTAAAGCACACATAATTTTATGAGGTTACTCTAGGATCATCTCTGCCAGTGGGATGAAAGAAGTATTAAGCCTCCATTAATCTTCTCTTCACTATCTTTGCAATATGTTTGACAGGACAAACTTGAAGCAATCCTGGATTTTGGGGATAAAACTAACCTCTCTAAATCCTACGCTGAGTGGGTTATAGTGTTTATACAACATGGTAACTTTGGTTATGATCTAATTAAATCTGCTATGTGAACATAGTCAACAAATGGCTTTTTGTGTGGTAAGTTAGTTGACCCTCCACTTGTATCTAGCAGATGAATAATTATGGTATGTCTGATCTCACAATTAGTAAATTACCATCACCTTCTTCTGAGTCAGGAAGTTTTTCAACTTCCATCTCTAATCTAAAGACTTGGAGTTTCCTAGTCTTCTCCATTCCAATCAAATTAGACTTAACTCTACTAGAGTTTTATCATCAACCAAGTTTAATCAGGTTCTGAATCAAGAATAGCTGTCTTGAACTAACTGAATTACTTGAGAAATGTCTCCATTAAGAAGATCACATAGGGGACATTAAACGGGAGTAGTTTCTGGAATTCTTCCTAACTCCTTTACTAGCAATGGCTGTCTCCTCATGCTACATCTGTATATGTTGGTATCAGTGGTGGGTTTCTGCAGGTTCGCACCTACTCGCGAGAGCCGGTTGGTGAAATTTAGAGAACCGGTGAGAGTGGGTTCCACTGGCGTACCTGGAAGTAAATCTGGCCCGCCGCTGCCAGTGACCCAACGGAAAGGGAAGGAAGAAAGAAAGAAAGAAAGAAAGAAAGAAAGAAAGAAAGAAAGAAAGAAAGAAAGAATGAATTTATCATCACAACTGAGTTCCAAATTTTGGTTGCTAAGCAAGAGCATTGTTAAATGAGTTTCACCACATTTTAAAGGGTGGCCACTCCCACTCTGTCACATGACTGCCGAGCCACGCCCACAAAATAGGCCACACCTACAGAAAAGGTTCTAAAAATATTTGAAACCCACCACTGGTTGGTATGTATATGTATAATGGGAAGCACAGGGTGCTTTTTCACAAATGAAGGCAAATACTGTACATGTGTCCCAGGATAATGTTGCAGGATTCAATCTGGCTCATTCAATTGGGCCAGAGGTTTAGTCTTCTGAGCTGGAGATCCATCTTCAGCTAAGATATTCTTTCTGCTGTAGGTCAATAGAGAATTGAGAGCGAGCCTTAGCATGGAAGACTGAGCACATTCTGATTTGTTCCTAATTTCTTGTCCATAGGGAAGGGAAATCTTTGGGACAAATGTTCTACTCCTCCCCCCGCCCCTTCCAGTCTTAAGCTATATTTGGCCTATAGGTAATCTTTGACTTAGGACCATTTGTTTAACAATGATTTGAAGATATGAGGTTTGGGGGGGGAAATGACCTGTGAACTGTCCTGGAATGTATGATTCACCTTTATGATGGCTGCAGAGTCTTGTGATCATGTAATCACGATTTGCGACCTTCTCAGCCAGCTTCTGACAAGCAAAGCCTGTTGAAGAAACTAGATTTGGTAACATAAAATTGGGTTAGTCACACGATGACCTGCTTAAAGGCATCATCATTTAATGACCATAATGCCAGATCCAATTGCTCACAATTATATTTTCAAGTTCAGATTCTCCTGTGCTGGTTTCTGTGTCAAATTTTGACGCAGTCTGTTGCATTTTAAGAGAGTTACCCTCCTGACTGCAGACAGAGTGCCTGACTTGATATCCTAATTCTTTATATAATTGCTTTCAACATTCTACTGGATTGGAAAGAATCTAAGTAAAATAGTATTTGGGCCACGATTGCCCTCTGCTGTTACATCCTGGGATTGACTAAAATGTTTGCTTTGTTCTAATCGGGACTGAGTCTCAAATTTTAGTTTGGAAAAAAAAAGTACTTGACTCTCATTCTAAAAACCAGCCTCCCACTTTTCACCTTAGTTGATGAGCTTCATATCAAGTCAAAACATAAACACAAGCAAGGAGTCTTATATGTGTCAAATTAAGGTGGTTTGTATGTCAGTTAACGTTTCTAGGAGATATGCAAGTATTAGTCTGTAGAATATACTATTAGTCAGTATATACAGATTTTCAAACGCTGGATAGAACACAGAGTATTCTTTCAGATATTAGTGAACTCCAACACCCATCAGTCCTAACTGCTGTGGCCAGTGGAATATGACAATTACAGCCAACAAGATCTGTGGATCAACACATTCCCTATTCCACTGACACAGCCAAGTGCTGCATGCAATTTACTTTACTTTACTTTACTTTATTTTGATTTATATACCACGCCTTCTCCATCGAAATGGACCCAGGACGGTGCACAGGAAATTAAAACCAACAATGATAAAAATACAATAAGTAAATAGATAAAAAGAATTAAATCGGAGCCTGTGCTAAAATTCCCCCTAAAAACCCAACGACCATTTACGTATTTGGCAGAAGCTATATAACAAAAAAGTCTAAATGATTAAGCAAGACCAGCTTGCTGAAAAAAGTATGTTTTAAGTGAACGGCGAAAGAGGGGAAGGTCCGTGATAGTGCGAAGTTCGGGGGGGTAGGTCGTTCCAAAGGGCCGGCCCTGCCACAGAGAAGGCCCTACCCCTGGGCACCACTAGCTGGCATTGATCGGCAGTTGGTACCCTCAGAAGGCCCTCTCTGTGGGAGTGTATCGGACGCAGGGAGGTATGTGGCAGGAGACGGTCCCGCAAATAGTTTTCAGACCCAAACTACAGGGATTGGTTGCCTGTGATCCTGGGCCTTCATGATCCTGGGCTCTTGGGTTAATTAGAGTCTCCCTCTTCTTAATTCAAAAAGCCCTATTTCATGCATTTATTAAGAGTTGGCAGTCCTTTCACTGCTGCTTGGAAAGAAAGAAAAGAATGGTAGAAAGAAGTTGGGGCGGAGGGGCGTCTTGGATACCGGCAGGGTCCTCTTTCAGATTTGTTCCAAGATTTCTCCATGCAAAATAGAACTGCCAGATCTGGGCCGCAAAAATCCATACTGACATTAGATAAGATTAGCACTTAGCCTCATATAACGCTTCACAGTGCTTTATAGTTCTCTCTAAGCGGTTTACAGAGTCAGCCTATTGCCCCCATAATCTGGGTCCTCATTTTACCCACCTCGGAAGGATGGAAGGCTGAGTCAATCTTGAGCCTGGTGAGATTCAAGCTGCCAAATTGCAGGCAGCTGACAGTCAGCAGAAGTAGCCTACAATACTGTACTCTAACCACTGCACCACCACGCCTCTTGTCAGCAAAAGGTAAGTGGCAGTCTCTCTCAACAGTTTATTTTTGTGGAAACGAGGCTCTCAAATCTAAAAAGAAGCACATGGAAATAGAGGATATACATTCTTCACCATTACCTTTAAAATATGAGGATTGTCTTACATGAAGTGACAATACAATACTGGTGGCAGATAAACTTTCTTTTGCCTATTTTGGAGAGATTCTTGGTTATCCAGGTCATGGTTGTCCCAAAGCTGCTTTCTCAGGAGGCAACTAGACTTTCTTGTTTTTTCTTTTGAAGACGTCTCACTTCTCATCCAAGAAGCTTCTTCAGCTCTGACAGGATAGTGGGGATAGAGTTCCAGTTTCTCAGATGAGAAGCAAATGTCTTAAAAAGGAAAAAAAAACCCAAAAGTCCAGTTGCCTCCTGTAAAAGCACCTTTGGGTCTTTTGCCTATTCTTTCCTTTGAGGTCAAGGGAAGATTGTTTTATATTTGGGGCGTCTGAACACAGCACTGGAAGAGAAAACTGAGACAAACTTCCACAAGTTTGGAAAGAAGCTTCCGCCAGATGCATAACCACATTATGGAAACCATCACAAGTTATTTCTTATGAATTGATAAACGAAGGCTCCTTACTGCAAGACCGCCTCCTGCTACCAAATACCTCCCACCGACCAGTCCGCTCCCACAGAGAGGGCCTCCTCAGGGTGCCGTCGGCCAGGCAATGCCGGTTGGTGACCCCTAGGGGGAGAGCCTTCTCTGTGGCAGCTCCTGCCCTCTGGAATGACCTTTTCCCTGAACTACGGACGATCACGGACCTGCGCCAGTTTCATCGGGCCTTGAAGACCCATTTGTTTCGTGTGGCCGGCCTGGCATAGTTTTTTAAATTGTTTTAGTAAGGGTTTTTAACAGAATTTTAGTCAGGCTAGCTATTTAATAGATTTTTAACTGTATTTTATGTTTTACATCATTGCCTTTTATTAGTGCCTGTACACCGCCCTGAGTCCCGGAAGGGAGAAGGGCGGTATAATAATAATAATAATAATAATAATAATAATAATAATAATAATAATAATAATAATAATAATTATTATTATTATTATTATTATTATTATTATTATTATTATTATTATTATTATTATTATTATTATTATTATTATTATTGGTGGCCATTGTAGCATGTCATCACATTGATTGCACCAAACACTACAACTTGGAGAATACAAGCTCCTTGTGCCTTACCCAGGAGATGCCTAATGTTACGTGAGGTCTTGCACCATTAAAGTCCTTTCAAGACATCATTTGCCACTTCCCAGTTGTCATGGGGCAATAAGCATACCTTGGCCACTGTAGCCAATCAATGCCCCAGAGTTCTCTGCTGCTGGATCAGGTAAATGAGTTCTGCAATAGAGAAATTGGCTCTGTCTCTCGTTTTAGGGTTTTTGGTGGATGTATGTAAAAAAGTCAGTTGACTGCATATAGATGTTCTGTGAGTAGGTAAAAACAGTTCATTCCTATACATGACTAGATCTGATGAGAATTAAATGTAATGCTCTATAGCCATGATGGCGAACCTATGGCACGCGTGCCACAGGGGGCACGTGGAGCCATTTGTCAGGGCCCATGAGGCTTGCCAGGGCACATGAGGCCCTAACTTCGGCCTTTTTTTGGAGGCCATTTTGAAGCCTCCGGAGGACTCCTGAACACTCCGGAGGGCTAAAAACAGCCCTACGAGCAAACCAAAAGTCTGTTCCTGAACTTCTGGTTTGCCCATAGTGCCGGTTGTTTGCGCTCCAAAGGCTTGTTTTCGCCCTCCCCAGGCTCCTTGAAAGCCTTTGGAGCCTGGGGAGGGCGAAAAAACAGCTCCAAAAGTGGGGGGCCCTGGTCGCACGCACATGCGCGCAGAGGCGTGCACGCAGAGCATTATGGGTGTGGCATGCCTGCACATGACCCCCCTGCGCTCCCCCCACTTTTGGCAAGCGAGCCACAAAAGGTTCGCCATCACTGCTCTATAGGTTAATTGGCTGTTAATTAACCCTCTTTTTGCGATCTCACTGCTCCAGACACAAACATGATCCTTTAAGTTAGATGACCTTGTAGAAACAGAGCCATCGTTTATTTACAGGAAGAACAGACTGCGTGTCCCCCTGCAATGTGTTTTCTCATCTAGATACCAAGGATACACATTATCACAGACATCCAGCAGATGTCACTGTGGGGCCAGATTTGTTGGCAGGACACAGGCAGGCATCTGGCTTTTGGCAGAGCCCCCATGTCACAAGTTAAGAGCTGGGCATTAGATCAATGACCTTGGCAGACAGAGATGCGGATGGGAGACAGGGTTGGATTAGACGGAATTTGGCAAATTGCAACCTGCTAGGCTGTGCCAAGCCTTGCTGGGCAATCAAGGTCCTTCTTTGGGTTTTCCCGTTAAGATAGGCAAATTGTGGATTCAAAGGAGAGCAGAATAAACACCTCTTTGTAATGTCTTTTTCAGACCAGGACTCTGCCTGAGCCAGAAGGAAACTCAGAAATGCTTTTGGGTTTAATGTAAGAAATCCCTCATTTTGTTCCTACATCATTTCATCCACAAATATAGGAAGGGCTTCTAAGTCAAGGTCAAAGGTTGTTGAAGTCAAAACAACAAATATCCCACTCCCTCAAATGCCCAACGTTTAAAATCAAACTAGTGTTGTGGGACCTGATTTATAAATATCCAGAGATAATGTTCATCATTCACAGCAAAATTAATGAGTAAATATTAAACTCCAAGCAGCTACCTGAAATGTCAGCTTTGTTCTATTTAACAGTACAACCAGCTTTGGCCAAGAATCATTGTTTCTGGCCATTGTAAGTTGTGAGCTGGGTTGAACACACACACATCTATTTACATCCATGGGTACATGGAAGCACCCATTTTGACAAATATATGACATGCTCACTCACTCACTAATACCATAATTATTCAGAACTAGACAACTGATCAAAGGATGCACCGGTCATTTTGGATGTAACTATCTTGGGCAACATCTCAATCATTTGGGAGGCTGGCAGGCTAATTCTCAACAGAGATAGGCAGAGATTTGGTCATCAGAATGTTCTGTCATAGATCGATTATGGAGCCATCACAAAATCATGGTTGTCTGTCTTCAGGAAAAATAATAAAAAGTCTGAAGTATCACAGAGAGTAACCTCAATCTGGTGGGTCCCCTCTGATCTTCTCTCTTGGTGCCACAAGCTGAAAGTTGATTTAATCTTTCAAATTCTAATGATGAATTAAGCTCCAGGTTTGATAAAAGTCCCATATTTATCTTCACTACTAAAAGGGTGAAGTTGACTCCCTCCTAGCCTGCAATTGACTAGGTTCCCAGGTTCCCAGGCTTGTTGGTTTACTTATATCCTAACTTTATTATTTTTATAAATAATTCAAAGTTGTGAACATACCCAACAAACACACTTTCCTCCTCCTATTTTCCTCATGACCCTGAGCTGGCTTTTGTGACTAAGGTGGGATTTGAACTCACAGCCTCATGCTTTCTAGTCTGGTGCCTTAATCATTGGCCCAACTGGCTCTTCCATTTGTATATTCAGTTTTTGCATTCAAATTGTAGATCATGCTGGCTATTACTGACACAGGCTTAGTTAGGAATGGATAGTGGGGTTCATTTTTGGTGGTCCATCTATAACCTTTTTCTGGCCTTTAAATCTGATTTTTTAAAAGAAATTATGATTCCATAATGACTTTATTCAAATATAATATTTAGCTATAACATATCAAACTGGGACAAATGCAAACAAACTATAAGGTGATTTAACATTTTGTGTTAACCAGTTTTACATGAATATCAGTAAAATAGCCTTGCTAAACCGGGTGACCTTCAGATACATCATAATTCAACATAGACAATGGGTGTTGCATGAAGGTTTGGGGAGCTGAATGCTGGCAGATTTAGAGCATATCAGGTTGTAAGAAAGCTGAAATAAAACCACAGCTTTCTGAAGATAATGTCAGCATTATTTGCACTATGCAGATTATGGCCAAAGGGCATCTTGTATTTGTTTTCTTTACCTAGTCCTAGACTAACATTCAACATATGATTTACCTCCAATTATCTTGGGCTACAAATCCTACTCACTGCAGTCAACACGAAGATGATTGTTTTGTAATCTAACACACCAGGCAGGCACAGGTCAGGAAAGACCATTTTTTAGGGTCTGATTTAATTTTCAGCCCATAAAGGTCATGGAAGTAGTGTTTTTGGATTAAACATAGGCAGACATGACATCATATAAGCAATATTGTCTTTCTAGATACAATTCATTAACAGTGTCAGAGTAGCCACCATTTAGTTCCTCTCTTTTAAACAAATTAATTGTTTACATAATGGACATAATCATACTGTACTTACTTTATTTGTTATTTGTGAGATTTATGCAAAGTGTGTGCGGGAGCAAATGTATTTGCATTGAATAGGTTTAGTAAATGAATTACTCAATCACAGGGCGCCCTCTATTAGCCTTTCAGAATAATGCAATGTATCTTTACAAGTTTAATCTTTGCTTTACTTAGAACATCTATGGAACAGGCATTTTTACAAACAGAGTCAAGATACTGAATCGCTGCAGCAACAAAGGAAAGACTTAGTGGTTATATATGTAATGCACTATGCTTAGCTACATCAGTTAAAATTAGTATTCATGCAACAGGCAAGCTTGATGGGTTTTTTTTTCTTGTTAATTTTGGTGGTTTATTCTGTTGGTTGAAAACCCAGTTTGTTTAGTTACGGTAATACATTTGTTCAATGAAAATAATTGAACAGAAAATAATTTAGGGCATTAATTATTATTAATTATAATATATCAACAAAGCCAGGAATAAACCACTGACTTTTCCAGCAGAAGAAACTACCACCTTAGATGCTGCTTTCTCTACAGTTCTTTACTTACCCATCTGTTAGGGGCAGGCTGACTTAGGAATTTCTTGGGGAATAATCCTGGAGTGTAACAGCTACAGGAATAAATAAAAGGGTCATTAAGAGTCATGCTTCATTTTGGGAACCTATTCTGAATACTTGGACTTTAATACTGAACATATACGGTACAACATTGCAATGTCTCTCAATCTTGGCAATTTAAAAACATGTGAGATTTCAAATTCCCAGAATTGGAGGACTGGGGAACTCTGGGAGTTGAATCCACACATCCAAAAGGTGCCAAGGTTGTGAAACACTGCCATACTCTATGCCCTTGCATAAAAGTAATATTTCTTCTTAATGGAGTTCAGCTGCTGATAACTTGGTTCTTTTCGTTTTCTTGGCATGACACAGCAAGGATTCACCATTGTCTTCCTCCCTCCTCCCTCCCTCCCTCCCTTCCTCCCTTCAACACTAGTTCTGGAATTCCATAATAATCCTCTAATCTTTCCTCAACAAATATTATTGCTCTTGTTGCTATTATTATTGTTCAAGATATATTATTATTTCCATCAATTTCTTCTACTCTTCTCAGAATGATTACTGCAAGGTTTATGCAAACTTTCAAAGTGCACTGAATTCTTTGTTAGACATACAAGGAAGTTGGCAAGACTTAAATTGTACATTCTTTTCCCTGATAATTATCAGTGGACACCATCATATCATTAATTATCCTAAGAAAGAGTTAAGTCCACAATTACTCCAAGGGCCAAGTCCACAATCACTTTCAAATTTGTCTTGAGGTCAGAATGGGAAACATTAACTTCTCCAGGATAGAATTTTCAAAATATGTTTGGAGATTTGGGGGTGGGAGTAAGCTGCCCTTTGTCTTGCTGTCTACCCTTCTGGATAATCTATCTGGAAAATTCCTTTGTTGATAGAGATGTAAAAGGTATTCTCATTTAAAAACATTCATTTCAGTAGTTTTAATTCAAAACAGAATTAATGAATCAGTATAGGGTTATCAGTATAAGAAAATCTGATCCTGTTTTTTCATGTATTTATAAAAATATCTTTCTTCTCCAAAGTGATGTTATTCCAGGAATATTTGTGTGAGGAGAAACTATTACATCCAATACTACATTAGAGGAAACCTAAATCGATGGGCTGCCTTATTCATCTGCATATATAATCTCATGTATGACAGCCAATATTTATCTTCAGTCAGATGATTGGATTACTGCCAGATTTTAAAATGTCCCAAATATCAAAAAGTCTTGCCGAATTTTTTTTTTTTAATTTTGAAGGATCTGAAGAACAAAATGATATACTTTCTAATGTCCTGTCAATACATCAGTGATTTTGAAAGATGTGGCCTCTAACACACAATTTCTGAATGCCTCCAGATTTCTTTTAATCATGGGGATGGCACTTGGCCTTAACAGATATACTATAAATCTTTTTTGGGGGGAAACGTGGGAGGTGGAGGAGCTATCAAAATATTGCCCATGTTTGAAATGTTGGAAGTCATTTTAAGCCATCCTAAAATAAGAGGTTTTAAAAATAAATATGTTAAGGGGCAATAAATTAGTGTGAATATTTTGCTCAGCATCTACCAATTTGTTAGCTGCTCAGGAAAAATGGATTTTAAAGAGCCTTTCCTTTGTGGTCCTTGCTGCCAAAGGAAACCCTTAGGTGAGACAGCATTTTTAAAATAGTTTGCTTTTGGTTTCACGATCCTTTGGACAGAGATGTTTTCTCTGCTGGATTGTCTTGCTTAGAGTGATTTTCTTTTACGCCGATAGTCTTTTTTTAAAAAAAAAATTAATGATCTTAAAAAATAGAGTACATGTGTTTGAAAATAAAACGCAATTTCAAGCTGTCATCATTTTTAGGTTCAACCCGATCCCAAGTTTGTAATTTTATATCATCAGTATAAGATACCATTTTCAAACACTGCAAACATAGTGGAAAATAGTACTATCCTTTGGAAATATGCAAAGATGTTCAAAACACAGAGGAGGGGAAAGCAGGGAATCATTTTTCTGGTGAAACCTAACTGCTAAAACTTGCAACATTTCATTGTGATGGTGCTTGTTTTGTAATCTTCAGAATGGGCACATTGTCAGGATTATGTGTTTGCAATGCTGTTTAAATGGAGCTGGGGCTTTTTGGGGAACTTTGAATAATAAGATCAAAGGTATGAAACTCAAAAACAAATTGCTGTGGCATTGCAAAGCATTTGCAAAAAACAGTCTGGCATGGCAGAATTGTATGTTTTGTAATCGCCTCCCCCCGCCCCGGCAGGATGCACGAGCGCACACACACAATTCCACCCCAGTTGCTTGCAGCCGATTTTGGGTCCATCAGTAGCAGACAGGACTTGGGAGCTGAGCCAAGGGAAAGACCTGGCACGTGTCATGGGCATGGGGCAACGGCGCCAGGCCCACCGCCTCCTTGCAGGAGTGACCTGCTTTGCCACCCCATATGCCAAGTCCCCTGTGCCACTGCCAGACAAGTTTGAACGGCAGCCAAGAACCCAAGATGGAGTCAGCTGCGGCTTTGACCTCTTCCCTTCACCCTGCACAAACAGCTCTCTCTTTTCTGCACAGCTCAAAGAAAGGAACCTACTGGGAGAGGAGCGAGGGAGGCCTGGAACTGCAGACAAAGCCGATCCCAGTGCAGCGAGGATTCTGAGATGAGCCAGCCCTTGTCTAGAGGTCAAAGAGACCTTATATAGAGGTGCATGTATTGTTACTTAAAGGCCCCCTTTTTAAACACAAAGCTGTTCCTGAAGGACCAGTCAGAAATGGCAATGCAAGGTAATTCAAACCTTGCTTCACCTCTACCATTTCTGTATCCTTACCTTCATTGAATACAAGGTGGCCAGAATATATTCAGATTAACAGAGTAGCGGATTATTCATCGGGGGGGGGGGTGGAATGGAAGATTGGCTGCCCTAATTGAAGAGGATATTGGGGGGTGGGGAGGAGAAGATTCCTGTGTAGTCTCCAACCATAGCAGGGTGTCTGTATTTTGCTCTCCAGCCAGGAAGGAAAGAGATATATGGACATAGAACAGAAATTACTCTATTCAAACTACAGTCTTCCAGTCCAGGTGTTTTAGATTGGAACTCGCCCAGTTCCAATTGACCATCCTGGCTGAGGCTGATGTACGGAGCTTGAATATACTTGAACTTCACCAATTTGTTCTATACCTTGATTGGACGGAATATTTGGAGGGTTTTGGAAACTGCTGTTCATTTGGAATAGGTGAGTTTGTGTCATGTGTGTAAGATTCTGTGTCTCCTCCCCCTTAGTATTTTGGGGTTTTCCTTTGCATTTCAAATCTATTTGTGAAGTTTTTTGGTATTGAGTTATCTAAAATGGCAGGAAGCCAAGCCATCAGTTTTCAACAATAGCACATACAGGAATTGGTATATAGATAGAGGCAGTTTTAAGAGTGAAAAATGGGGTTAATCTATGTGATTCTAGGATACAGGCTGCCATTTTAGAATCAAATCCTGGTTTCTTTACTTCGACTTAAAAAGGAGGCGGAAGCTGTTGAGATCTAACAAAGAGAATTATGAATCTAACACATCTATGATTCAAACATCAACCTGATGGAATTTGCAGATTTGATGTTGTGCATGTGACCAAGAAAGAGGCACAAGTATTTTTTTCACTGCATAAAAATAGAATGAACTCCGGCCATTGAGAAAGTTGGTGGTTTCTATAGAAGCTTGCTCAACATTTGCAAATTATGATCCAAGCAGTTTATTAGATTGGAAGATGAATTTTGAGGGCCATATCCCAAACAGTTGTTCCACCCACCCACCGCAAATTATACTCTGCGTGTTTCAAAAAGATTATCTATATTCCTCAAGTTCTTGTTGGCTACACAAATATTGGCCTTTTTATATCTATTAAAGACAGACAATAAGTGCATATTGAAAACCAGGCAGAAATACCAGGGCAATAATTGTTAGCCCAAACTAAATGGGATGTGATCTTTTTCTGGTAATTTTGTAGCTTCTTCCTTTTTCCTCCCTCCATTATCAATAGCTCTGCTTATCTCACACTGTATCTTTAGGAAAGAAGGGAGAATACATAATGCATTCCTGGAATGAGCAAGTAACTATAAAGGCTAAAAAAATGTGTTTTTTCTTAATTTATGCTTAAGGAAAGTGAGTTTTTCAGCAGTCTAAATCTTTACTATACCTGCCATCTCATTCTAAATAGGATCCTACAGTCATGGAATTACTGAACAGGAATACATATGGCACAGAGAGTTGTTTTTTTTTTTTTAATCCAACACAAAACAAATGCCCAACACATCAATTCCTCTTTGCTTTCTCTGCACTGCAAAATAAGGTTTGGGTTGACTGGTCCCGGTGGATCTTTTCTGACTCCTGATGAATTTAAAGGTGAGCACAGGGGACATGGAAAGGGAAACCCTCTGCTTTTGCCAAGGGGGGAGGGATTAAATGGCACCCCAGTGGGCTTTTGCCCCATCTGTTGGTTTCACAAATCCCTCAACAGCACTGCATGTAAAGCAAGTGCTTATGTGTGTAGGGGTGTGGTTTGTGCATGTGTGCGTGCAGCTTGCTTGCAAAAAAGGGGGGACGGAGGCCTAAACGGCAGGCTTTTTTTTTTTTTTTGAAAGTAGGCTGTTGCTGCCAGCTCTACCAGATTGAGAGGCTGACCGCCCCCCCTCATTTTAAGGCTCAGTTACCTCCCTACTGCACTGGAATCTGATTGAACAGCTTCAGTGTGTGTTTGGGGTGTGTGTGCTGGGGCAGGGAGAGCAGAATTTGGAATCGGCATTGGTTTTTTTTATTACTGTGACGAGACGGCGTTTCTCTCTTTTCCCAAGTTATTGAATAAGGTTTAATTCAACTAAGGTGAAGCATGTTCGAGTTTTGTAAAATCACAGCACTGTAAGTAATACAGCAGCCTTCATTCTCCTGTCTCAGCTGGATGTTGACACGGATAATCCCGCTATTCCTAACCAGGTTAGGGAAGATGAGTCCTTTAAAAATTGAGATGAGCGGTTAAAAAAATAAATATAAAAGGATGGTCAAAGGCAATAACAGTAATAGGAGTCCTCATTGCTATGGGAAAGAAGTTTAAAGGAGGGCTTACATATTGTTCTTGAGTGAGTTGAGGCAAGCTTCAGACAAAAGCAACTGCGTTCATTAACAAAGAAGAAAGAGATTGGCAGAAGAATATAACTAATCAGATGCTCTGTAGTAACGTCCATAGTAGGATTTTTAAACTGCTGCTACCACATCTAAGGTCTCGGAGTGCTAATTACATCTTTCCTATCTCTCTAGTGTTTACTGAAAAGTGTTACTTGCTTTTCCCTCTTTTCATCAGTTTGATCTACTTCCTGCCCATCTACTTTTTCTAATCAGGGAGAGTTTGGTTATTATTTTCAAAGCCCTCCAGATTCCTCCAGGGAAAGCAGTTGTGCCTGCTCCTGTCGTGAGAAGGGGCTGGACTGGAAGACCTCTGAGGTGCCTTCCAGCCTGATGAACTTACATTTTTTGGTCTTATTTGTACCAAAAAGATTGTAATCCAGTATTTATTGCCCTGGGTATAAACTTCTTGAAAATAAATAGGGATTACTTTTATGAAAGACAAAAGGATAACAAAAGAAGAATGAGGCATTGGCTAAAGTCTAGGTGGAGAGACATTTTTCATTTTTTTTAATAAGACTTTTTGTTTAAAAAAAACAACACCTGCAGTTAACAAAAATAAACCCTAATATCAGCCAAACAAATTTTGTAAATGTGGGTATGCACATTACACATTTAACGAGGATGTCAGATTTACCAGAATGCTCAACTCCTATAAAGGGAAACATGTTGGTGATGCTTACTGGATCACCACCCCATGTACATTTTAAAAATAAATAAATCCCAGTTTAACTTCTGGTGCTTTGATTCTAGGTGTTTTATGGGGGAGTTTGTGCTTCAACCATCTATCCAATCATTTTTACACATGTATGAAAATGACATTTATTTGCCATCGTCTATGCTTTCTGTTCTTTTTTCCTCAAAAGAGGAAAATCAGACTTTTGGATGGTGAGGAGGTGAAGAGAGTAGTGCAATGCAATTTTCATAGTATGTGATTAGTGTTCAACATGTAAGTCTTCCAATTTACCAAAAGGTACAATTTAAAGTGTGCAATGATGCATGTGACAGATTTGCCTATTTTAGTTATTCAGGTATTCATTATGAATGCCTATCACCCAGGGGTGGGTTGCTGCCAGCATTACTGCCGATTTGGCACACAAAAGTTTTTTGCACCTAAAAAAGCACATTTGCACCTAAAAAAGTCTGCGCATGCGCACACTAGAAAAGGAATATATATATATATATATATATATATATATATATATATATATATATATATATATATATATATATATATATATATATATATATATATAGTAATGAAGATTGTTCTGCGCATGTGCAAAGCCGAGAATCAAGATGGTGGTGCTGACGATAGAACGGGTTACGGGTTTGGGAGCGTGGCAGGCCAAGTTACTACCTACTTGGCCGAACTGGTCTGAACCGGTAGGAACCCATCTCTGCAATCGCCTTATTAATTGTTCACATTAAATTGTGTAGATTTAATGGATCCCCCATTTTGTAGACTTTGGGTAAAAAGGATACATTGTGCTCCAGACCTTCACCCAAGTAATCCACAATCATATTGCATCTAACATAGATCAGATAAGCCAGTCATTTTTATAGTAATATTGTGATTTCAATACCACTTTATGACATTGTTGTAGAGGGCAGGCACTGTATGATCACAGACAGATGCTACACAAATTCATAACCGCACAAGAACTAAAGCCCTTTTAGTCATTAATTTAGCAATACATATGGGATATATTTCCTGCCTTACCCATTCCACTATTTTGGTCACAAACCTCTATTCTAACAGTTGAATTCTGTAAAAAAAAATCCCAGATATTTTATAGGAAACTTTTTCACAATCCAGAAGATACTGAGCAATCTCAGTGCAATTTCAATAACAGATTAAAAACAACTGCCTGGAATAAATACTGTGATTCCTGTTTTTAAAGATAACAGCTCAAAAGAAGTAAATATTCTCTTCCCTGGCTATGGCTACATTCCTTCAGCTTTTGTGGATGGGACACACAGAAAAGCCTGTGTGCTCCCGAGAGTGTGTCAGATAAATTAAAATGCGGCTTGTACAATACAGCACTAGACATACAACTTTTGCGCAGCGGTGGGCTGCACTTCAAAGACAGCTTGGGCCAGAACAGAGAAATGGGTCAGGCCAGGACAAAACCCAACTTGATTTAATTTAAATTAAATGTGAATTAAAATGAAATTAAACACAGTTAAAATGATTACTCTCCATGTATTTAATCATCTCCCCCTTCTGTTACATTAAAAATTACATATGATGGCAACTCTTGGAAAGGCTCTAGGGGCTGCACTCAAAGCTTTTACAGGCCAGCCGTGGCTACGGAGCCTCATGTTGTGCTTCGATGGAGAGGCAAAGACTGAGTAGTCTCAGGAGCAACTTTTCTAGCAGTCTTCTGCCATGGCTGCCCCCAAAGAATTGTGGGGGTTGTAGTTTGGTAAGATACTGCATATTCTCCATCACAACACTAGGATTCCTTGGAAATTTCCCAGAAGCTCCTGTTCCTGAGGAAAGAGACAATAGTGGCCAATATGTTTCTTTGAAGGACTGCTTCTAACACTGTTCTTTGCTTGTAATAAGATAGAGTGTGTCAAGTGTGAAAGATCAAGTTCACATATCAAGGTCCAATTAAACTGATTTACTGCTATGGGTACTCATGCCTATACTTAGGCATATTCTCAACTAATGATTAGCATTTGCTAGGAGTTAGATAAAGCTCAACAGAATTCAAGAAGGTTTGGGCTTAGTCTGCTTGTGGCTTCTTAGAGACTCCAGGCTGATTTCTCTTTTAATTCCCTCCCAGGTTCTGCCACTCCTACACCCTACAGAATGCTGAGTATATTCCGGGTCTCACTTCAGAGGCAAGTGCCTAGAATGCAATTAAGTTAATACGATTAGTTGTTGCCCCCTCAAATAGAAAATACTGGATATATTGACATTGCTAAGGTGTTTGTATCTGTCCAATTCAGAGTTGGGTTCCTACCAGTTCGCAATGGTTCGGTGGAACCGGTAGTGGAAATGGCGACTGGGTCTCCGAACCGGTAGGGACGGCATGTTTGCCATGCCCCTGAACCAGTTCCCCGGTCACCATGACATCTTTTTTGGGTCTTTTAAAATGTTCTGTGCATGTGCAGACCTATTTATAGGCAACTGTGCATGCATGCGGAGCACCGAAATCATTCACGTACCAAATCAGCAGTAATGCTGGCAGAAACCCACCCCTGGTCCAATTGCTATATGTTGTTAGCAGTGGTGGGTTTCAATTTATTTTACTACCAGTTTGCTTGTGTGCTCACAAAGGTTCTGTGCATGTGCAGAAGTGTCCGGATGAGTGGGTGGAACCTCCCACCACGGCCACTACTGGTTTGCCCGATTCGGGGTGAACCAGCAGAAACCCACTTCTGGTTGTTATGGAAGCTCAATCAAATAGTGTTAAAGATGTTACAATTGCTTAAAAAAAAATTACAAATCCCATAGTAGTCGGCACATTACAATACAGATTATATTCAGTGAAAGTTGCTCAATTAACAGTTATTCCATAGTACCACATAATTAGGCCGGACCCACAACATAACACTTCTAATTATTTAACACATTCTTTGATGCTTCTGTATCTTTGCATGTCTTCAGTTCTCGCATGTACCATAGTACCAAGATATAGCAGCATGGATGAGCTTGTCCCCACAGAGCTCAGAGGAGGATTTTCCCCGTATATTAGGGAGAAACATTTTGATGTCATCTTGTTAGCCTGGATTTCAAATATTCTGTCATTGTGTCATATGAAGAGGCTATGAGAACTGTCATTCAAAATAGTGGAGAAACACTCACCCAATGTCCATGACCCAATGTGACGTTTTACTATTTCATTGCTCCTTCAGATTTGCTCTTTAAGTACAGATTGGACAGACTGAAAGAAGACCTATTCTTATCTAAAGATTTGTATCAAACAGGCTTTGTAGATGCTTTTCAGGGATGTTTTTTTATTTCGGTACGATCTCTATTTCTATCCACCTACTTCTCAACTTGGATTAATGACATGCAACTTGTTTTTGTTTTGTTTTTTAGTTTTCCATTCCACTTTAGAAATCTGCACAATTTGTGAGTTTGTCCCCCCCACTTTTTTCATGCTAGTTCAGAAGGATTGTAGGTGTGTGTGTGTTCCAATGACTCTTTGTTGACAATTGAGCCAATGAAAAGATCTTGATTTCTTTTTTTAAAAAACCCATGACACTAATGACTTAGAAAGCAAACAGAATTAAAGAGGAAACTGGTATAGAAACCAAGCCAGAATCAATGCAAGACCCATTGCTGATGTACCGTAGAGCAAAACAAATTCTGAAACTTTGGGATATTACTGTGGAAAGACCTAAGGATTACTTAGCATTATTAATCAATATTAAAGTAATCTGAAATGTACCTATGGGTTTTCCAGAACCTAGAATGATCACCCAATTCAGTAAATTTATTGCAAGGCCCATAATAATATTGGCTGTATCCAGTGGTGGGTTTCAAATTTTTTAGAACCTACTCTGTAGGTGTGGCCTATTTTGTGGGCGTGGCTTGGCAGTCATGTGACAGGGTGGGAGTGGCCACCTTTTAAAATGTGGTGAAACTCATTTAACAACGCTCTTGCTTAGCAACCAAAATTTTGGAGTCAATTGTGATGATAAATTCTTTCTTTCTTTCTTTCTTTCTTTCTTTCTTTCTTTCTTTCTTTCTTCCTTTCTTCCTTTCTTCCTTTCTTCCTTTCTTCCTTTCCTTCCCGTTGGGTCATTGGCAGCGGCGGGCCAGATTTACTTCCAGGTACGCCAGTGGAACCCACTCTCACCGGTTCTTTAAATTTCACCAACCGGATCTCGCGAGTAGGTGCGAGCCTGCAGAAACCCACCACTGGCTGTATCTCTCTGTAAGAGTGACAAGGCTGGCAGTGATATTCTCTGATTCTTGCAAGAATCCCAACTGGGCATCCCACATCCCAAAAATGTAGTGCTCCTTCTTATCCTGTTCCATGTTTGGCTGATGAAGATGTGAGCACTAAAAGGAGGAAAGTTAATGATGCATCACGGCCAGCCTGCCTACACCAGGCAGAGTCACCCCACAGGACTGACCTGCTGTCCACGGACAGCTCTCTTGATGGGCAAGGGCTTGCGGAAAGGAGCCAGGGCAGAGGCTTCCCTCCCTGCATCTTCTCATCCCTTGGTCCCAACCTGATGCTTGACTTACAATCACCAACCAGTTTGCAGCTTCCAGTCCCCAAAGAAAGACTAAAGTTAAAACATCTGTTAATTTATAAACCAATTTAACCATGACTGGTTAATAAATAGCGAACAGCTGCCAATTCCACTACCCCTTAGCTCAGAAGAAGGGCACTCTGGGAACGAGGATGGGAACAGATTAATTGAGCTGCCTTTTTAAAAACTCTGCTCTTTCTTGGGCACACATGTGGCTTTCTTTCACCCCCCTCCCCGTCAATTCTCTGGTTAGAATTATTCCCCCAGAACTGAATAACTTTCTTTAGGAAATTGAAGATTTGTAAGCAAGACGGATAGAAGTAAAACAAATGGAAAGATGTTCATTAATCTGATGGCTGATGCTGTTGGTTTTCCGGAAAAAAGAAATGCTAAAGTAATAAGATTCTTCTAACCCTTTAAGGGATGTGCTTTTTGTTCTGAGTACCTTTACTTCCAGTCCCTGCATGAATGAGGGCTGATAGTAATTCCTCACCAGTTAAAAAGAGTTAACTTCATATTAAATAATTTAGAGACAAAGAAACCTGAATGATGCATCAGTTTTCCCGCACAACCTATATAGGGCCAGTGAACCATAGCTTAAGTATACCAGGCTAAATTATAATGCACTGTTATGTGGAAACTGGATATCATAAGTCAAATCATTTCAACCCTGAGATAATTCATATTTGAAATGTTTCCTAAGGCATACAACAGGTTGAATTTAGGACACATCATATATTGTTCCTGTTTCTTTGAAAGGGCAGGTGGAGAAACAACCTCGGCACCCTTAAGATGCATGGACTTCAATTCCAAGAATTCCTCATCAACATCTTAATAGTGCCAAGAAAACACTGCTGTAATGGATCAATAGAGGCCTATTAGCAGAAAAGCCTGTAAGTCAGAGAAAGTCTTCATCTTTCTCCCGGATAGGCTACCTTTCTAGATGTAGACATTGGAATACCTCATTTTGCAGATTTCCACTTCAAACTGTAATTCTACAATTATAAAAAGTCAACAATCTTAATGAATGGCTTAGATGGTATTCCACACTTTGTGGCTTCTTAACTTTGCCGTCTGAAGCAGTGGTGAAATTCAAAAATGTTTACTTCTGTGGCCGTGGCTTGGTGGGCATGGCAGGGGAAGGATACTGCAAAATCCCAATCCCTCCCCATTCTTGGGGGAAGGATACTGCAAAATCTCCATTCCCACCCCACTCTGGGGCCAGCCAGAAGTGGTATTTGCCGGTTCTCCGAACTACTCAACATTTCTGTGACCAGTTCTCCAGAACTTGACAGAACCTGCTGAATTTCACCCCTGATCTGAAGCAACTCTCTCATTACAACACGCAGTTTAACTATGCATAAGAGGAAAGCCATTTGGTATTAGGGCTGCCCCATAATAATTTGCTACCTAAGGCAAATGACAAAATGGCTTTGCTGCCCACCAATTTCGAGTACAAAAAGCAAATAGATTGGAAGATGATCCATTTTCTTCAGGCCAGTCTACAATAGCAATAAAGGCTGAGTCACATCCTGAGCCCTTATTTTCTGAGCTCTTCTGCCTGACCCACAGTAAAAACTCCTTCCTCAGGCAGATGATTCACTGAGCATCTGGGTGTGGCTTTCTATTCTAAAACGATCGGTGCAGTCCAACTACAGTTCTGCTGATTGGATTTATAATTTATCTATCTCCCAAAGAAAGCAAATCTGAATCACAGATCCTCCACACCACTGCAGATGCAATCTGTGGATTGGTGACTAATAATTTCCAGATAAGGGCCAGCCTTTCCAATTTGAACAATAAAGGTCAGGATACAACTGTAGAAATGCATTATTCCCAATGCAGGAGTCTACCAGGATTCAATGCAGTGGTGGGATTCATTATTTTACTACCAGTTCTGTGGGCATGGCTTGATGGGCGTGGCATGGCTTGGTGGGCGTGGCAGGTGAAGGATGCTGTAAGCTCTCCATTCCCTCCCCACTCCAGGGGAAGGTTACTGCAAAATCCCCGTTCCCTCCCAATCAGCTGGGACTTGGAAGGCAGAGAATAAATGGGGGCGGGGCCAGTCAGAGGTGATATTTGGTGGATCTCCGAACTACTCAAAATTTTCCCTACTGGTTCTCCAGAACTGGTCAGAATCTGCTGAATACCACCTCTGGTTCAAAATGCTCACTTTCAGCATTTGCAGTGCGTCTGGATTCTTTTCTCCCAACAATGCACCTCTGTGAGATTGAAGGCATGAGAACACTGGAGGATTGAAAATATTGTTTTCCATCCATGTGGAAGGTTCCTGGGGGTGACCTTAATCTACTGTGTTGCCAATTTAACCTGGCCACTGTGAAAAAATAAATCAAATTACTTGACCATATCCTGCATATTAGACTAGATACGAGTCTGATTTAAGAGGTCACACTCAGAATGTGATTCAAGGTTAATATTTATCTGTGTAGGTTGATGCAACATTTTTGCACGTATTCATAATTTTTTTTAAAAAAAATCTAGATGTAAAAATGGAATGTGTGAATGTGTTAAAAGCATTCTGGGGGAAACCACATTTTCAATCAATATTTGCATGCTTTTATAACATATATCTAGCTTCATTTTGGGAGCCTGAACAGCTTATGGTATTAATATAAGAAGATTTTAAAAATCATTTAATACAGTAATAATCAAGCAGTCAGATGTACCATAATTTGTGAGCAGCATTTTTTCATCCCTAAATGCCAACCCTATCCAATCAGAATAGAGCTGGAAGGAACTTTGGAGGTCTTCTAGTCCAACCCCCTGCTCAAGTAGGAGATCACTTCAGATTGGTGGTTGTACATCTTTTCTTAAAAACCTCCAATGATGAAGCAACTTCAACTTCAAGGCAAGCTATTCCACTGGCTAAATTTCCTCACTGTTAGGAAGTGTCTCCTTAATTCCGGGTTGCTTCTCTCCTTGTTTAGTTTCCATCCATTGTTTCTCGTCTTGCTTTCTGGGGCTTTGTAAAATAAGTTGACCCCCTCTTCTTTATGGGAGCCCCTAAAATACAGTAATATTGCTATCTTGTCACCCCAGTTCTTCTTTTCTCTAGACTAACCATACCCGATTCCTGCAACCGTTCTTCATATGGTTTTGTCTCCAGGCCTTTAATCATCTTAGTTCCCCTACTTTGTACTTTTTCAAAAGCCTCAACATCTTTTTGTAATGTAGTGACCAAAACTGGATGCAGTATTTCAGGTGTGGTTTTACTAAGGATTTATAAACCGGTGCTAATATTTCACATGATTTTGATTCTATGCCTCTATTTATACAACCAAATATTTTATTAACTTTTTTGGCTGCTGCCACACACTATTGGCTCATGTTTAATTGACTGTCCACTAGGGCTCCAAGGTATCTCTCACTGTTACTGTTTTTGAGCCAGGTTTCACCTAATCTGTACTTGTACCTTTGGTTTTTCTAGGTGTAAAATCTTGTTTTTCTCCACATTTCAAGTTTCAAGTTGTTGGATAGGGTCCATTATTCAAGTACGTCAAGTTCTTTTTGGATCTTAAGCTTGTCTTCTGGGTTGTTGGCTATTCCTGCCAGCTTAGTGTCATCTGCAAATTTGATGAGTTCCCTTTCTATTCCCTCATCTAAACCATTTATGAAGATATTGCAGAGTACTGGGCCTAAGATAGAACATTGTGGTACGCCACTGCTTATTGTCTTTCATCTAGATGTAGTACCATTAAGGACTACTCATTGAGTATGGTTTATCAGCCACTTAAAAATCCATCTGATTGTGATGCTGTCTATCCCACATTTTTCTAATTTATCAAGAAGAAGGTTGTGGTCCATTTTGTTGAATGCCTTACTGAAGTCTAACTATACTACTATATCTAGTTAGTAGATCACTCTGTCAACGAACAAAATAAGATTAGTTTGGCATGATCTTTTTTTTACAAACCTATGCTGGCTAGTAGTTATAACTTTATTTGTACTAGATATTCACAGATCTTTTTTTAAACTATTTTTTTCAAGTATAGATGTTAGGCTGATTGGCCTGTAGTTTTCTGACTATGTCCGTCCCTCCCACTTTTTTTTTTTTTTAAGATCAGCTCTCTTACAATCCTCTGGTTGTTCCCTAATGCTCCAGGATTTTTTTTTTAAAGCTTTGTTACAATGGTTCTGAGATAACATCTGCCAATTCCTTCAGAACTCTGAAATGTAATGTATCAGGTCATTTTAGGATTAAGATTAGGATTTATTGGATTTATATACCGGCCTTCTCCCAAAGGACTCAGGGCGGTGCACAACATAAAAACACATATTACAAAAGTTTAAAAAAAGATTAAATAGTAAATCCAATAACCAATTGACAATTTACAATTAAATTAAAAATTAAATTAAATATTAAAATTAATAGTTTATTTTACTCAGGCCAGGCCAGCTTGCTGGAAAAGCCAGCTTTTTAGGGCACGCTGGAAGGAAGGGAGGTCGGGAATTATGCGAAGCTCCGGGGGTAGCTCATTCCAGAGGGAAGGCGCTCCCACAGAGAAGGCTCTCTCCCTGGGGGTTGCCAGCCGACACTGTCTGGCTGACAGCACCCTGAGGAGGCCAACTCTGTGGGATCATACTGGACGATGGGAGGCTACCAGTGGCAGTAGGTGGTATCGCAAGTAACCTGGGCCTAAGCCATGGAGCGCTTTGAATGTCATAATTAGTACCTTGAATCGCACTCGGAAAACAACTGGCAACCAGTGCAGGCTGCCTAAAAGGGGTGTAACATGGGAGCACCTAGGTACCTCCATGATAACCCGTGCGGCCACATTCTGGACCAGTTGAAGCCTCTGGGTGCTCTTCAACGGCAGCCCCATGTAGAGAGTGTTACAGTAGTCCAGACGAGAAAGGAGAGGGCATGAGTGACTCTGCACAGGGCATTCATGGACAGATCACGCTCTCCTTCGGCTCGACTTTCCGATCGCTGCACCTCACTGCGGGGAGGCGGAACCGGACATTCCTATATGGTTCCGCCCCAGGCTCCTGATGGACCCGATAAGGTTCCAGAGGGAGCTTGGGCCAATTCCTGTGGACTTGCCCCGCGACTCGACTGAGGACCTAGTGGCTGCATGGTTAAGTGCGGCCACTGGGGCCTTGGACCGAGTTGCGCCCTTGCGGCCTCTCTTGCGGCGACGAACCACCTGGGCTCCTTGGTTTACCGAGGGGCTTAGGGAGATGAAGCGCCACAAGAGACGCCTAGAGAGCAGATGGAGATCTTCTCACTCCGAAGCCGACCGAACACTAGTGAGAGACCATATTAGGACTTACTTAGTGGCGATAAAAGTGGCCAAACGTGAGTATTGTGCCACTCTTATTGCATCCGCAGATAACCGCCCTGCCGCCCTGTTTGGGGTGACCCGCTCCCTCCTTCAACAGAGGCCGCGGGAAGCCCCTTTACAGGGTCGAGCAGAGGAATTTGGGATTTATCTGCAGGAGAAAATCACTCGGATTCGGAACGAGCTACCCTCCATCGACAGTGGTCCAGTCGAGCAGGCCGAGGCTGTTCTTGTGACACCATCCTGGGAGGAGTTTGATTTTGTTACCACCGAGGATATGGACAAGCTGTCAAAGAGACTTAGGGCTACCACATGTTTATTGGACCCGTGTCCCTCCTGGCTTGTACTGGCATCCTGGGAGACGACACGAGGCTGGCTCCAGGGCATTGTCAACGCATCTTTGAGTGAGGGGTCCTTGCCTGCCGTCCTGAAAGAGGCGGTGGTGAGGCCCCTCCTCAAGAAGCCGTCCCTGGATCCAGCATTATTAGAGAACTATCGTCCCGTCTCCAACCTCCACTTTTTAGTGAAGGTTGTTGAGAGTGTGGTGGCTCAACAGTTTCCGCGACACTTGGAGGAAGTTGATTATCTAGACCCGCGCCAGTCCGGCTTCCGACCCGGGCACAGCACCGAGACGGCATTGGTCGCGTTGGTTGATGATCTCTGGAGGGCGCGGGATAGAGGATATTCCTCTATCCTAGTCCTATTAGACCTCTCAGCGGCTTTTGATACCATCGACCATGGTATCCTATTGCACCGACTGGGGAGGTTGGGGTTGGGAGGCACCGTTCTGCGGTGGTTCTCATCCTACCTCTCTGGTCGGTCGCAATATGTGTTGGCAGGGGGGCAGAGGTCGGCCTCGAGGTCCCTCATATGTGGGGTTCCTCAGGAGTCGGTCCTCTCGCCCTTACTGTTCAACACATATATGAAGCCACTGGGTGAGATCATCCGTGGTTTTGGGGTGGGATATCATCTGTACGCTGATGATACTCAGTTGTACATATCCACCCCAGACCACCCCAACGATGCCGTCGAGGTTATGTCCCGGTGTTTGGAGGCCGTACGGATCTGGATGGGTGGTAACAAACTCAGGCTCAACCCGTCCAAGACTGAGTGGCTGTGGCTTCCAGCGCCCCGGTTCAGCCAGATTATTCCAACTCTGGCCATTGGGGGCGAAACACCGGCCCCCGTGGAGAGGGCGCGCAATTTGGGTGTCCTCCTGGATTCCCGGCTGTCTATGGAAGATCATGTGGCAGCCGTGGCCAGGGGGGCATTCCATCAGGTACGCCTGATGCGCCAATTGCGCCCCTTACTGGACCGGGGTGCCTTACGCACAGTCACTCAAGCACTCGTCACCTCTCGACTTGACTACTGTAATGCTCTCTACATGGGGCTCCCCTTGAGGTCCACCCGAAAGCTGCAGCTAGTCCAGAACGCAGCCGCGCGGGTCATTACGGGAGCGCCTAGACACTCCCACATAACACCTATCCTGCGCGAGCTGCACTGGCTCCCTGTGGTCTTTCGGGTGCGCTTCAAGGTTTTAACGACCATCTTTAAAGCGCTCCATGGCTCGGGGCCTAATTATATGCGAGACCGCCTCCTGCCCCATACATCCCTCAGACCGATACGCTCCCACAGAGAGGGCCTCCTCAGGGTGCCGTCGGCTGGACAATGCCGACTGGCGACACCCAGGGGAAGAGCCTTCTCTGTGGCGGGCCCTTCCCTTTGGAACGACCTACCCCCTGAACTCCGCACCATCTCTGACCTCCGCCTCTTCCGCAAGTGTCTGAAGACACACCTATTCCATCTAGCCGGCCTAGCATAACCCCCATTACTGACTCTTAGATAGTTTTAAATTTGGGTTTTTTAAATTCGGTTTTTAGCGCAGGGTCTATTAGAATAAGTTTTTTTAAATTTTATATGTTTTATATGTGTTTTAACATCCCTGTGCGCCGCCCTGGGTCCGTTTGGAGAAGGGCGGGGTATAAATTTAATTAAAAAAAAAAATTCCGATCCAGAAAGGGGCGCAACTGATGTACCAGGTGAACCTGGTAAAAGCCCCCCCTGCTCACGGCTGTCAGATGTTCTTCTAAGCTAAGACGCATATCCAGGAGCATTCCCAGATTGCGGGCCCTTTCTGAGGGGGGTAAAATTTCTCCTCCTATCACCAAAGTTGGAATCAGGTGGACAAATTGGGATGACGGGAACCACAGCCACTCAGTCTTGGAGGGATTGAGCCTGAGCCTGTTCCTCCCCATCCAGATCCGCACAGCCTCCAGGCATCAGGACATCACGTTGAGGGCATCATTGGGGTGGTTTGGGGTAGAGATGAAAAGTTGGGTATTATCAGTGTATTGATGATACCGTACCCCAAAACCATGGATGATCTCGCCCAGCGGTTTCATATATATGCTGAACAGGAGGGGTGAGAGAACCGACCCCTGGGGCACCCCACAAGTGAGGGGCCTCGGGGTCAATCCCTGTCCTCCAGTCAACACAAACTGCGATCAATCCGACAGGTAGGAGGAGAACCATTGCAAAATGGTGCCCCCCACTCCCAACCCCCCGAGTCGTCACAGTAGGATACTATGGTTGATGGTATCGAAAGCCACCGAGAGATCTAATAGGACCAGGACAGAGAAACAGCCCCTGTCCCGGGCCGCCAGAGATCATCAACCAACACGACCAATGCCGTCTCCGTGCTGCACCCGGGCCTGTAACCTGACTGAAATGGATCCAGGTAGGCAGCTTCCTCCAGGTACTGAGGAAACTGACGTGCTACCACACTCTCAACAACCTTCGCTAGAAAGCGAAGGTTGGAGACCGGACGTTAGTTGGCTAGAGAAGATGGATCCAGGGAAGCTTCTTGAGGAGGGACCTCACTACCACCTCCTTCAGGGCAGTAGAAAAGAACCCCTCTCTCAATGAAGCATTGGTAATCGCCTGGAGCTAGCCTCGTATCACCTCCTGGGAAGCCGAAATTAACCAAGAGGGACACGGGTCCAGCACACAAGTGGCAGCACTAAGTCTCCCCATAATCCTGTCCATGCCCTCGGGGGTCACAGATTCAAACTCATCCCAGATGGCCTCCACAAGATTCATCCCCATCAACTTGCCCAAATCTACCCAATCGGAGTCCAAGCCTGTCCGAATCTGAGCGATTTTACCCTGCAGATACTGAACAAATTCTTTAGCACAACCCTGCAAGGGGTCTTTCCCAGGTCCTTGGTTGAGTAAGGAACGGGTCACCCTAAACAGGGCAGCTGGACAGTTATCTGTGGATGCGATAAGAGCGGAAAAATGTTGCCATTTTGCTGCTTTTATCACCACTAAGTAGGATTTGATATGAATTCTTACTAGTGTTCGATCAGATTCAGACCGGCTGGCCTTCCAACCACTCTCTAGGCATCTTTTCCAGCGTTTCATCTCCCGGAGCTCCTCGGTAAACCAGGGAGCCACCCGGGATTGGCACCGGGTCAGAGGCCGCAAAGCACAACGCGGTCCAAGGCCCCAGTGGCCGCCCTATCCCAGGCTTCCACTAGGGCTTTGGTCGAGCTGTGAGCAAGGGATTCTAGTTGGTTCCACCTCCCTGCGATGAGGGGTAGCAGTCTGGAAGTCGAGCCTTATGAGGAAATGATCTGACCATGACAAGAGTTGGATAGAAATATCCCCTAAATCTAGATCATTCATCCACTGTCCAGAGACAAAAATCAGGTCAAACGTGTGCCCCCCATTATGAGTGGGGTCTTGAATTAACTGAGTTAACTGTGGTCATGGTGATTTATATTCATCAAGATCAGATAGGTGTTCTCTTACCATTTTCAAATTTATTTTTATTTTTTTCTGATCTGTCTTTTATATATATGTTTTTGGTAGGTAAGGCTATAGTTTCTTTGTGTGTGATGAATGATGCAAAAAATGGGTTAAGTAGCTCTGCTTTCTCTCTATTGCTTGTTACTTCCTTGCCATATTCTCTCTTTAGTGGACCAACTGTTTTCTAGACTTTTTTCTTGCTATTTATATATTGAAAGAGACTTTTAAAATTGTTTTTGACTTTTGTTGCAAGTCTTCATTCATTCTGAGCCTTTGCTTTCCCTGACTTCATCCTTGCAGATTCTGGCTGTCTGTTGATATTCTGCCTCAGTTGTGTGTTCCTCTTTCCATTTTTTGTATTTATCCTTTTTGTCTTTCAGTTTATCAGAGAGATCTTTATGCAGCCACTTTGGTTTCTTCTTGGATGTCTTGTTTCTCTTTTTCAGTGGCATTGGGTTGGACTGGGCTTTTGTGATCATATTTTTTAGTTTCCTATGCTTTTTGAGTTGTTTTCCCCTTTAGGATTTTTATCCATGGAATTTTTCTTAATCTCTCTCAAAGTTTGTTAAAATTAGCTCTTTTAAAATTTAAAGCACTGGTTGGATTATATTCTATTGCTTGTGTTTGCATTATGTTGAATTCCAATATGACATGGTCATTCTCATCGAAGGTTCCAGCAATTTCAATTCCCTCTCTCACTTCTTCGATTTAGGTTCAGTATAGATTTTCCTCTAGTTCCCTCCTCTGTCTTGTGGATGACAAAGTTATCAGCTAAAAGCTGCCATTTTGAAGAGTCGCATTTCTATGGTGTTCCAAAAACTAAGAAGGAAGTAGTCTGGATATCTGGCAGTAAGCCATTCGAAAAGAGGGGGCCATCACTGAGAAGGCTGAAACTCAAGGTTGCTGAAGATGGCACTCCTTTGATGAGACCTTCAACAAATCCTTTCTCCCAGACTGATAGATCCAACTTAGTCACAGAAATATCCAGGTCCAGAGTCATCTAGATTTTTAAAGATGGCAATAATACAATAACACAGTAATCTAATCTAAAAATAAAAGGATGTGAATGACTGCAAATCAAGCTTTTGATAAGGGAAAGACTATAACTGACCTACATCATACAATTGTGAAAAACCTCTTCTGGCCATAGCCTCTACCTGTTATTCAAACTGGAGCTGGAGGTTCAGGATGATCATCATATTGCAGGTCACTTCAGTTGGGGCTATCTAGAATCATTTCCCTATCTAGAATGAAACAGACTATTCCTGGGCTCAGATGATTTCCAAATCCACAGGGACTAAGAACAGGATTCAATTTAAGCTTAGTTTTCTGCTTTCAGATGCATAGCTTCCAGGAACTGGGTCTAAATTTTTACCAGAATCCAGTGTGAAAACTGCAATTTTCTAGGTTACATAATAGTGGTCTCCATTTGTGCAACCTTTTGACCCTAGACTACAATTGCACTTTAGACTTTAAATAATATTTGCCTTTTTTGGTTTTAATTTACATTTTATATGGGACTCTTTAAGAATGAGCATTTTCATCCTTGCCAATGATGAGATGATTTCTTTTTTGAAAACCACACAGTGGGAAGCAATTTCCAATATCCTCTGTCTGTACATGTTGATGGGGGCTGATGGGATTTATACATCAGCAAAATCTGGCGAGCCACAGCTTCCCATTTTTGCCTTAAAGAATCTTCAGCCATATGGGTATCTGGAATAATGGCCATTCTAGAATTGGCTACATCCCTTTTTGGGGTGATGTAATGCAGCTGCCTGTCAACCAGCATACATGCTGGGAGCTGGGCAGTTGAAGTAGAAAATTAGAGATAGATCTAGGAAATGGGATTCAGCATTAAAAGTCTAATCTTTTATATTGTTGACTTTTTCAAATGAAAACAGTCTACTCTGTTTCAAGTAGCTTTTATATCAATAGGACACATACTTTCTTTCCATAAAATCTCACTGAAGATATTATGTTGGTGGTGACATTAAGTTAAATTAGGTTATCTTCATTCAATTTGATTTTCGGAATTGTGACACCAGCAATTACTTCTGTAAACATTGTGCAGCTACAGCCTAATCATGTGCTGTACAAATAAGTGCTGTTCTGTAGGATGCCTCAAATGAAAACAGAGGGCCTCGGAGGTTAATCTTAATATCCATACAGCGGGAGGAAATTCTTCAGGGACTCTAGTCCCAAGTTATTTAAGGCTTTAAAGTTTTAAAACCAACCATTTGAATTATGCTCAGAAAACTGGCACCAATACACTTGATTAAAAATTGGCAAGATATGTATTCAATGTATCCAATCCAAGTCAACAAATGTGCCACTGCATTTTGCATTAACAAATGTCCAGACATTTACAACACATTGAATTAGTTTCTAGGACACATTATCTGTGGATACCTAAATGAGGAGAAAGTTACTTGGGCCACCTAAATCTCAAAGCATAATCTCACACTCCATATCTGAACTTTGAGGAATAGTGGAACTGCATTCAGAAAGCTGTGTATAAATAGCCTCAAATAATTCATCACCTTATTTGTAGGCAGAAAAAACAGGGGTGGGAGGTCAATGGAATAAATCTTTCTAGAGCCCAGTTACTTAAACTATGGTCTGAGGACTCTTCAGTTCCATAAACCCAGGCTGCCAGATATTGAAGGATTTGCAAAATTTAAACCAATCTCTTAGTATTATTTGTATTTGTTTAGAATATAAGGCTTTTCATGAAAAATATTTTATTTATCTAACGAGTTCAGTACTGTTAAGAAACACTGTTCTAGAATAGAGGTTTTTGAGCGATTTCTTGCACTCAAGGATTACAAATAGCAATGGAAAAAGCACAGTTTTTCTTTTCTCTGATTTTGGTGTTGTTGAATGTAACTATAAATGGCAGCAGAAATAACCATGTCAATAGATCATGCCATGCTCTACATAAGAGATAGGGAATTGTGGCTCCCTTTATAACTTGTGGACTTCAACTCCCAGAATTCCTGAGCCAGCACTTCATCTCTGGGAATTGAAGCCTACAAGTCTTAAAAGGGATATAGTTCCCCACTCCTGCTGTAGATCTAACATCAACTTTCTTCAATCAAGGAAGCTTGCAGTGATTCAAAAAGTCCTTAATACCCATGAACTTTGGATTGTTGAAAGTGCTGTATAAATGTGAAATACTGTTTATTGGCATAGGAGCCTGGCAGCAAGAAATAATCCTGTGGAATTTGCAGCTTGAAGTCGCTGCTTCCTATCTTTTCAGAGTATGATTGATAATGGGAGAAATAAAAGATCATGGTTGAAAAGATGTGTATGGTCTTTTCAGCCTGTATCTTGGTTAATATTGTTCTGAATGAGGTACCACCTTCTAGAAAATACTTCCCATACTCTAGGCTTTAATTGAACATGAACATCAGGCTAGAAATGCAGTTTTGGAATTTGGTTTGTCTCTAATTACAATGATCACATCCACCTGAACTCTTCTATTCCCTTCCCCCCTTCTTCTCTTCACCATCAATAATGCATGGCTTTGTGTTTATTGCTACTTAATTAATCCACACTTAGGAAAATTAAAAGCCTACAGAATTCCCCAAAGTGGTTTGGAAGAAGGGGCAATATGCCATCATCATGACTATAGGCCAGGGGAAGTTGACAGGAGGAAAGGGTTGAAACAGGAAAAGCCATCTAGCTAGGGTCTCCCGTGGGTTCCCAGGAGTGGGATCCCTATCTCCTCATGTAGAATGATGGGATAGTACAAGCTCCAAAGCAGCAGACAAAACCCACTCATGGTTGTAAATGAAAATTATAAGCAATGTCAATAGAGGTTTCAACAAGACATAGGTCTGGCACAGGTTTTGGACATATGAAATTAATTTCATTGATCATGTTGGTACAAATTTCTGAAGTTATAATTCCATATCTGGAATGTTCCAGTTGGGGAAATAGACTGACCTGTGGTCTTCACTCAAGTAAATTAGAGTGCCATTCGGTAATGAAACACTGAATGTTTACACACAGAACCTGTTCAGGTTACTCCTACCTACCATGCAGCCAAACTCATATAATCTCTGAGGAGTCTTCCCTTAATCTTGTGCTATTCAAGTCTAAAGCCTCATTGATCTGAAGTTTCTTACTTAAAAAATAAAACAAAACAATAATCCTGTCAGGTGGGTTGGGCTGAGAAAGAGTGATTGGCCCAAAGTCACCCAGCTGGCTTTCGTAGCTAAGGTGGGACTACAACTCAGTGTGTGTCTTGCTTCCTAGCCTGGTGCCTTAACTATTAGACCAAACTGGCTTTTCTTAAATCACTTCATCATTTATCCATCCTTAGATTGTAAAAGCTGTAAGAGCTGTGGTAGCGCAGTAATTAGAGTGCAGTACTGTGGGCTACTTCTGCTGACTGCCAGCTGCCTGCAATTTGGCAGTTCAAATCTCACCAGGTCAAGGTTGACTCAACCTTCCGTCCTTCTAGGGTGGCTTAAAATGAGGATCCAAATTGTTGAGAGCAGTATGCTGACTCTGTAAACTGCTTAGAGAGGGCTGTAAAGCACTGTGAAGCAGTATATAAGTCTAAGTGCTAATAGGAACAGAATAAGGAATAGGAACAGAATAAATGAGCCAGCCAGTAGCTCTGCTTGCTTGCTTGAAAGTAGGAAGCGTAGACATTTTCTTCCCACTATTGTTGCCCTGCAACTCTTCTTTGGATCCATGCTGCTTCCAATCTGGATCATTGAATCCTCGAGATAAATAATCTTTGACACGCCTGCGTCAAATGTATTTCTAAAATCATTCATTAGTGACCACCACCCTATATCTTGAATACCCCAGTGAAATGAAATGTTGCACGAGGAACCCTTTCTTTTGATTGTGAATCGCCTCTAGTTCTAATATTTTTGGGAGAGGGACTTCTCCCGGTCTTCTTTCTATATTGGATACACCATAGTCATATTCCCTTCCCACCATCATTTTGCCAATATAAAGACTTCCAAATATCCTAAAATTTATTCATAAAGTGTTCAGGCTCTCTAATAGTTTTAATTGCCATCTTCTGCATTTCTTCCAGCCTTATTATATCCTGTTTCAAATGTGATTATCAGAATTGTACACAGTACTCCAGATGCAGATGGATCATATTTTTGTGCAAGGACATTATAATGTTGGCATTTTTATTTTCGTTCCATTTCCTAATGATACTGAATGAAATTCGCCTTTTTTCATTCTGCCACATACTAAATTAATGTCTTCATTTTGTTATCCTTTCTCTCATCTATCTATCTATCTATCTATCTATCTATCTATCTATCTATCTATCTATCTATCTATCTATCTATCTATCTATCTACCTACCTACCTACCTACCTACCTACCTACCTACCTACCTACCTACCTTCTTAAATACCCATCTCCCTTGTAGAGAGGCTCTGGATGGTGCACAATTTAATTAATATAATATAATGTTAAAAACCAAATGATTTAGGATTACATTTTTAAAAAAATGTAAAGCAATGTTAGAAAAATAGAAAAATAGAGAAATCCAGGATGGGGGAGATTAGGGGCTGTTAATAAAGGTGGTGTGTGGGGCCCTGTGTCCCCCAGGCAATGTTACACAGCCAGGTTGTCATCCCTTAGCAGAAGGGCAAGAAATTGGGCAAAACATTCCCACAAAATGTGGCCGTGGCAGAGAAGACCTTTTTTCTTGACCCCATTATAACTCCAATATTTTTAATCAGGGGTGGGTTGCTCCTGGCATTACTTCCGGTTCGGTGCACACAAAAATTTTGTTCTGTGTGCATGCACCTTTGCACAAAAATAGATCTGTGCATGTGCAAAATGTTTAAAAAAAGGGGGGGGGGAATATATTTGTGCAATTATTTGCATGGCAGGTCTGGGTTGCTGCGGGTTCCAGGGACCCAGGCCACCAAATCACTACCAGTTTGGCCAAACAGGTCCCAACCAGTAGGAACTCACCTCTGCCTTTAACCCTGGATATAATCCATCAATCTGTACTTGAAATTAGTGCTTTTGACACTAATCCACATTAGCAATAGCACTACCGCTAGGACTTAGACTTGTATACTGCTACATAATGCTTTACAGCCCTCTCTAAGCGGTTTACAGAGTCAGCCTATTGTCCCCAACAATCTGGGTTTTCATTTTACCCACCTTGGAAGGATGGAAGGCTGAGTCAACCTTGAGCCTGGTGAGATTCGATATGCCAAATTGCTGGCAGCCAGTAATCAGCAGAAGTAGCCTGCAGTACTGCACTCTAACATCTGCGCCACTGCGGCTCATTATAATTACTTTATGTTTGTATTTGACCATTGAGCAATTTAAAGAGAGGTTCTGGAAATCTTCAGTTATTTTTTCTCTACCCTGAATGGCAGATTTGGCCCACTCACTTCTTCCTTCTAAGTCAAGGTCATTCATGATATGTAAAAAATCCCAACACAGATACTCCACTTCTTACTTCTGTCCATGGGAGAAATGGCTCATTGATGTATACTCTTTGCTTCCTCTTTGTTAACATGTTAGCAGACCATAAAAAGAAAGTCTTCTTCTTATTGGCCACTAATTATACCAAAAAACCTTGATGAAGAACCTTGTCAACAGCATTTTGAAGCCTTTGATAAACATTAGGAAAAATAATCAACAAGGCAAACTAATTAGGAACCAGACTTTCCATCATAAGTCATTGGGCTGTAAATCGAGTTGGACCCAATTTTATGACTATATTTATAGCGGCAATTAAGCACTGCAGTTGTTAAATGAATCACATAGTCATTGCGTGAATCCAGCTAGATGTTTTTTGCCTTTTTTTAAAAGGAAGTTGGCAAAAAAGAAGACAAACCTCACTCATATGGCTGCAGAATGTTGCAACTGATCATAAATGTGGCCAAATTGAAATCATGCAACCATGGAGATGGTGCAACAATTGTAAATGCAAATAAAGATCGTAAGCCACTTTTTCTGAAATTGTTGTAACTTTGAACTGTTGTTAAATGAACAGTTGTAAGTTAAGTGCTGATATTTGCCCTCCCCCCCATCCTATAATTCCTGTAGTTTATGTTTATGTTTATTATTAAATTTGTATACCGCCCTTCTCCTTTGCGGGACTCTTGGCGGTGTACAGGCATCAATAAAAACATACAAAAGACATTGATACATAAAATACTATAAAATAATATTAAATTGGGGCCCGTTCTAAAATCCAGAATAAAAATTCTTAAATAAAACCAATTAAACCAATTAAAAGCTACTACGCCAGGCCGGCCACACGGAATAAATGTGTTTTCAAGGCCCGACGGAAGAGGCGCAGGTCAGTGGTCATACGTAGGTCGGGGGGTAGGTCGTTCCAGAGGGTAGGGGCTGCCACAGAGAAGGCTCTCCCCCTGGGGGTCACCAGGTGGCATTGTTTGGCCGACGGCACCCTGAGGAAGCCTAGTCTGTGGGAGCAAACTGGTCGGTGGGAGGTATTTGGTAGCAGGAGGCGGTCTTGCAAATAACCAGTGTTCATGCGTCAGAAGGGATCAAATTTCCAGACTTCCTGGAAAATTCCAATGAGTTTCTTCCCACTCTTCTTTCATAGAACTTTGAAGAAACTTGCCCACTGAAGTATATTTAGAAAGAAAGAGCCATTTTGTCTAAGCTGAGAGACAGAATGTCCCCAACAGAGACTTAGTGAACAATGTTAGTAGTTCTTAAGCAACTGCCAAGGTGTTGCTTCCCTCTTTTCCTTAGAACCCACAAAGCAGCTGGTGGGATATATAATCTGGAGAAGTGTTAATGGTTGTTCTACAGAACTTGGACTGAAGATGAATGCTGTGGTTGCTATGCAACTACCAAGTGCTTCCTCTGTATGTGAGTGTGTGAAAGAGAATGTTACATGTAGAATTAATGGAAGAAGCTAGCAGAAGCTAAAAATTGACAGATGTGAGAAAATGAGGAAATTAGCTTGGGAGGCAGATATCAGTCATGCGATGGGATTGGGTGGGGTAATGGATCTGAATTCTGAAGGAGGATAAACCTTCCAAGTATAATAGAGTTTTGGTCCAGGTTCTTCTGCCCCATGGCAATAATAACTCAGTTACAACTACACTTTTACAAGACATTAAATGTCAGCTACTGTAGTTACATTACAGCTTAGAAGGACATAATATCCAATGATATGAGTTGAGGAAAGGAAAGGAAAGGAAAGGACACAGTTAACATTTTGGGAATAGCCTTGCAGAAAGTTAAGGATTATCTACTGCTAGTGGTTCCACCATTCAATGGAAAGCTATCGTTTTGTTGTTAAAAACAAGAATGTTTTACATCCTTATCTGTATAGTGTAAACTCATTGACAATCATGTTCAGAAATACTGGAAAATCATTCAGAGATGTTAGATTTAAAAAAGGGAGCCATGACATGGAGCGTCAGTAATATCTGCATGTGGCTAATAGTCATGAGATGCAACTGGAATTTTGTTTACATTTTTTTAAAAATTGGACAGATCTTTCATTTGAGCTTACAAATTACATTCTTGATGATACATTACTTTTTTCAGATTAAACATCCTAGTTTCAAATGCTTAACCTGTCTACTGTGTGTCTATCATTCCTCTCATTGTCCTTTGATCTGTCATGATTTATCTTTCATCAGAATTGATTTTAGTTTTCTTTTTTGTGTTTGTCTAATTATCTATCTATCTATCTATCTATCTATCTATCTATCTATCTATCTATCTATCTATCTATCTATCTATCTATCTATCTATCTATCTCTCATCTTCAAGAGGGCCTCTGTCCCTTTAAGATGCTGCCGTTGTCCTGGATCAGCCCAAGCGCCTATTAAAATTTTATGCGAAGTGTAAATGGGGCAAGTCTCCAGCTTCCTCGCTCCCATCGAATGATTTATTACTCGCAAATACCACAGAACTAATTAGTATAGTAATTAATTAATACGAATTTGCATATTTGCATGTGCAATTAGCGCAGTGGAGTGATTACTCTGAAAATGAGAAACTTGGGCTTGTCAGATGTTGGTGTGAACTGGACTGGAAAGGGGTGTGCAAATGAACTTTAAACAGCCTCGCACGCCAAGCAAAGGAGAGAGAGAGACACACACATATATGGAGACAAATAGAAAGAAGACCTTCATTAGGAGAAAAACAGAAGGAAGAAAGGAAGGAAAAGGATTAGATTCTTTGATTGTGTGTGTTTCGATGCATATGTGTGTGTGCGCATACAAGGAAGGGTGAGGCACATTTACACTTTGCATGAACACATGCTTGGCACTATTCTCCCCCTCTGCAAACTTAGGTACGTGCTACATCAAAGCTGTAGATGTTACAAAGAAAAACTCTTCTCCCCCCCCCCCTACTTTCTACTAGAAAGAAAAAGGCCCGTTTTATTCATGCATTTCTTTCTATGGCACAGCTCCAATTTTGCCGAGATCCAACCTTATTGTCATGCATTGCGCTTTCCTTTACTAGCTAAGCTATGTGTAATGGGATGGTGCAAGCTGTTTTCCAACCCCAGTCTAGAATTGTAGTGGTGACACCTTTAAGGTGCCGGACTATATTTGTAGTTACTTCTTCAACATCTCTTCAGGAATATCTACCATTTTCCTCATGCTTGCAAACTGCAAAATCTTCCAACTTATACAATTAACTGTGGATGGTTTCGTGGTGTTTTTTTTTTTTTTTACATTTCATTTCATTTTGATTTTTGTTTAATAGAAAAATCACATAAACCTAGGTGCAGCATACAAGCATGCTTTGTATGCTATGCTGACAGTTATGCTATTTGATGGTGGAAATAAGTCCTATGCATGTAGAAAATTATCACTATATCTCCACCTCTGGCATTAGCTTCCATGATGCTGAATGTTTAGAGGGGGAAAGGCCCTTATGTTTATGAGGAGGAGTGGTTGCCTTAAAATTGCATTCACACATATCCTGTTGTGCTAGGCATTGCTTCTTTCTCGTGTTTCCAGGGCTTCTCGTGTCATCCTAGAGCTGAAATGTGAATGAGGCACAAGATTCAATGCCTGTAAATATTAGCTTTCTGTAGCTGTTGTTTTTAAAGGTCTAAGTGTTGCAAAATTAAACATGAAAGTGCAGGAAGAACTTCTTGAAAACCAATTTCCTGTGGCCAATGGGCAGGATTTCAATACTTTCATCACTCTTTCCAGTGGCTAGAAGCAAGATAATTGTGCAGTGTACAGAATTCTTTTTTTAAAAATCTGCTAGCAAATAACATACACTATGCAAGCTCATGTATTATCTTGCTCAGACGCCCATGTTCCAGAACAAACGAAGTGTAGTATCTGAGGTGGTTATTGGATTATGGATTCTCTAAACCTGAAATAAGTATCTAGGACACCAACCCGTACTTTAAGTTTCATGGATGGTAAAGCATAATCTTCGACTTGTTTATCTTTCAGGATTTCCTTCCAGATATCATGGATTTGTGATCAGTAAACTATAAAAGCTTGCCTTCAAAAATTGTGGGGCTTCATCACTGGAGATTTTTAAGAAGAGGCTAGACAGCCACATGTCTGAAATAGTATAGATTCATTCTCCTGCTTGAGCAGGGGGCTGGACTAGAAGACTTCCAGGGTCCTATTCTATTCTATTTTATTCTATTCACTTGGTGGTGGCTTTAATACCAACAGAACAGAATATCTCAGGCTTGAATTGTAGATTCCTTAGTGGTCTCTGATCTTCTTTGTTTTTTGCAAATCTTATGTTATCAGATTAAGTAACATCTTCAGTGAGCACTACATTTTGTTACAGATAGGACAACATCTTCACTGAGCACTGAAGATGTTGTCCTATATGTAACAAAATGTAGTACTTTTCTGTCTTTGCAGCTAAAAACATTTTTTCTTAAGAGTGGGAGGCCATATTCTGACTTTCCTAATATTTCTTACATTTGAAACTCTGGCCTACTATCCATACTATTTTGTTAACTATCACATAGTTTTTTATTTATTTTGGAGCCATTATGAAATATCATATAGTACATGCCGTTAGCAGAAATTTAAGAAGATCATTGCATTGTCAGTCCAAGTGTCCACCTAGCCCTATGACATTCTGAACTATAGGACTTTCTTCTGCTTATCATTCCCAGCTAAGGTGATTAGGGACAATGGCTCCTAGAGACAACATAAGAGATTCAAATATTGATTGTAATCCAGCCTGGTGCCCTTCATAATGAACACCCATGTTGTGCAGGGATCATCATTGGGGGGTGGGGGGGACAAGTTTGGGCAATTCTGAACTTTGAGAAAGTCAGAAACAATCAGAAACATTACTGACTTTGTTGACATGTCTGTGTAAAAGGTGGGGATGGTAACATGACCGTAATGATTTGCAAGTGTCCTCTTCCGTTGCGTTCTAGTTTGCAACCCTGGCATTTCCTGATTATTTTTCATTCCATTACTAATCAGCCCTAACACTTAGCTTTTTAAAATCAGCTAGGGTTGGCTAGGTGCTCTACAGTTTACACGTGAACATAAACTAACTCTAAAGATGGAGGTTCATTTAGCTAGTATGATTAATAATTGTGCAATTCCGTACTGTACTACTTTTTGAATGCTTATTAGCTCTGGCAGAGTTTGGTATTGGAAGGAACCCTTTGCCCATTGTTCAGACATTCCCAATTGTATTCAGAAGGCCATCTGTCTTTCCAGTTTTTCCTCCTGTTCCCAAGAAGCAAGAACATAGCAGATTCATGGGGGAAACTGTATGCAGGAAAAAGGTTGGCTGCTATTGCTGAAAAGTAAAGGCTGCTACTACAATCTATTGTTTCCGAATGTCCAACCTTTACCAATCTAGCTTGGCAGCCACCTCATTCTCGAAAGTCTTATTTGGACACTAGTAATTGCTCAGTAATTGACACTCCCAGACTTTGAGGTGTTTATTCCAGAGACGTTTGTTTCACAACATTCTAAAGCTTTGGGTTGTAGTTCTTTTGTTTGTTTGATCTTAATGTATTTCAGATCATTTTTCCAGGTGCACAGCAAACACTGTAAGGAAAACAGGAACGTGTTTTATAGCTACCCTCCCTGTCAAATCATCCAGTATTCACACATGGAATCATCATTGGATTGAAGGGTGTGTGTGTGTGTGTGTGTGTGTGTGTGTGTGTAAAAGCTTATGTGCAATATATGTAAAATAAATGTGCAATGAACGCCATCATGCCAATAAGTTCCCTGTTTGGCCAGGGTAAGTAGGAGACCATGAATATACATCTGCTCAGGCTCTATTTTTTTTACAGCGGGAATGTTATCAAGTATGTCGATAATTGGTAGCCTGCCTGGTACAAAGCAAGTCCATGGATTAGCTCTGCCTGTTGCTCGGCTACTTTTTGCCTCCCCTCCCGCCAAATATCATTTTTCTACTTTTATATGTGTCACAGCACAAGAATCATATGAGCTGTCTGGTATTAGTCAAGTGGGTAGCTGAGATTAAGATCCTCCGTGCAATAAATAAATATGTGATGAAAAACTGAGATTTCTCCAGTTATTCTCACTTCTGTATCTGCTGGCTATCTCTCTTCAGCACCCATTCATATTCTGTAAAGTCTCATCTGAACAGGCCCTTAAACATTTTCAATGGTACCACCTTTATGTTACCTAAGATAATGTCAGTACGCTGAAGGCTTGTACCAGAGACAAATTCCTTATGTGTGTAACTACACCTGCCCTAATAAAGTATTCTATTTGGTCCTGTTTCATTCTGTTCCATTCCATTCCACTCTATTAGCAGCTTCTAAATTAAGAATAGAGAAGAAATCACTTGTTCATATTCTAATGAGAATGTGTCACATTCACACTTCTCAAATACATATGTAAACCAGAATGTAATATCTATATTTTTCCAAATTTTGTGATGCAGCCCACACACCCACATACTGCAGATTAGGATTGTATGCATGCTTTGAAAATAATTTAGAAAAAGTGATTTGGACTTTGCATGAATGCAGCAATAATGCACTATTCATTGAAGTGACCCAACTTATTTCAGTTTCTGCGGAAACCTGTGGAAAAGATGCTACCGCTTTAAGAGCTGCATTTAGCTTTAATAAGTAAACTCCTCAAAGCAGCAGTGACTCCATCCAAGGAGCTATTTCAGTGTATGTGTATTTGAGTCTCAGAGAACTCATCAGGCCCAGCAGGCAAATAGCAAAGTGCAACCTTGGTCCCTGGAAGTCTATTCATTTACTTTTGTGGCTCCAAAAGTTCAGCTATCTGCCATAGTGAGTTACTCAATGAGTTACTCACTAAAATTAACTTCAGACTCAATTTCTATAGATACAACTCACCTTCATTGATTGACCATGCCAAATTCTATCCACCTTATTTATTTATTTATTTATTTATTGCCATGTGCTGTCTCTGTGGCAACCACCATCATTATGTATTGTTGCTATGGCAATGGCTGTTGATGTGTGCCATCATCTCTACATTGCCTGTCTCCATCAAGGCCCATCTCCATGGTGACTTCTGAGGCTATATATCCATGGTATTCTTATTAAGACTGGTGTTCTTATTAAGGCTCCATCTTGTGGCCAAGAGACAGCAGGCAGCCATGAGTAAGCTTCTTTAGCAAACTGCTTCCTGGTACCCTCTTAAGGCCGCCAATTGATAAATACAATGTCCAATGGTGCAGCCAGATCTAGATTATCTTCCCTTTCCTGTTAAATTAGTCCCCCCTCCCCAAATCTTAGTCTTGGAAATTCTGGACCCTGTAATTTGAATATTTTGGATGATATACCAAAAACATGAAAATAAGCCCAAGAAATCTAAAACATTTCTGGAACTACAGTACATTTGTCATCTTTGGCAGTATCTTCCTGTCTATCTTAAGTTAATTTGATATACAATATGCAATCAGAGAAAATAAATCATGATCTTCTAATGAATTTCACAGTTAGTTGATTTGGAATCTGAATTTGTTCCACTCACTGGAAGATTATATTGTATTCTGAACTAAGTGGGAGCTTTTTCATCAAGAGTTTTTGGTTTGGGAGGTAAGGGATTGACTATAAACATAATATGCCATTTTTAAAAGTGTGTGTTAAAAGTTTTAATGCAGAATAAAGTGGCTAGTTACTATAGGTCAACAGTGAACAACCTTGACTTAATTTCTAGAAGTTCTCTCCAAGATATCACTCATGATCTCTCACATATAGTATGTTCCTTTCTTCTAGGAAGAAAAGGATGACAGGAAGAACAAAAATTATATTGCATAATAAAAATTTTTAAAGTATATTGAGGTCCACTGTTTGCTTCAACTCCATGAAGCCTCCCAGGAGAGTAATTTGAAGACAATACAACCCTGAATAGAGAAACATATTGCCCATCTCTATATGCAAAAGTCATTTAATGTTAATGCTGCTCTTGATGACTTCTCATCTGCTGTGGACTATGTGACGCTTCACCATTCTGACATGCAAATAGACTTAGCATAATTCATAATACCCCTTACTCCTGGTTAAAGTCAATGATGCCATGAACAATGAAATAATAACAACTTTCTCTTGCAATCTCTTGTTTGGTGAAATCACTTTGTATATTTTTGTTTCTTGAAAATATTGTGTAGGTCTACATCTGTAGTCCTATTTTTCTTTGGCATGTTAAATTTGTAAATGGCAATTTGCTATGGCTCATGCTGGAATCTTTCATTTTCTTCTTTGGGAGCTACTGTTCCCAAGTGACATTGTGCATTAAAAAATATGTCATTTGGAACTCTCCCATTAAAAGAAAATCTCCAAATAATCTCTGATGCTGTACATGAAAACTAGAATCTGAAACAAACTGCCTTTGCCAATCCTAATTTGAATTTAATAGAATCAAATTTGCTAAATTCTCATTCATGCTGAAGGTTCTCCTTGAAGTATTTTTTGGTGAAGTATGGTGACATTCCAGTAAACGTGGTGGCTCAGTGGGAAGACACTGAGCTTGTCAATCAGAAAAGTTGGCAGTTCAGCAGTTCGAATCCCTAGTGCCGGGTTATGGGGTGACCTCCCATTACTTGTCACATCTTCTGCCAACCTAGCAGTTCAAAAGCATGTAAAAATGCAAGTAGAAAAATAGGAATTACCTTTGGTGGCAGGGTAACAACGTTCTATGCACCTTTGGCATTTAGTCATGCTGGCCACATGACCTCAGAGACATCTTCGGACAGCACTGGCTCTTCAGCTTTGAAACGGGAATGAGCACTGCCCCCTAGAGTTGTGAATGACTAGCATGCATGTGCAAGGGGAATCTTTACCTTTTATGGTGATATTCAGTTTAGCATATGGATATTTTGTAAGTGTCAGAACCAGAATTAGTTAAAGCTCTCATTCAGGTGTCCGTTTATATGAAAACCCAGATTTCTTGTTGCTCTCTCTCTTGCCAAAGTATCTTCATCCTAAGGTCCTTCTCTGTGCTTTGATCATGATGGAATCTTTGCTGATAGGGACAAGACAATAATATTTTTATAAAACACTGTGTATTATATACTTGATGTCAGTGTTCTAAGCCATCCTGAGTTTCACATAGAGTCTCAAAGAGTGGGATGACCTTCCACGGCAGCAGTGATGTTTTTATAAACTTTAACTGCCGAAGGGTTATTCTGAGATAGAGCCATGCATCCCTTTTCTCTTTATTCTCCTTTCTCTACAACCTTACATATAAATGAAGAATAAACGTTGTGTTATAGTATTTCAAGCCCAACACAATGATCTCTGGTTTGCTCAAGAGATTTTTTTTCCCCTTGCAGCTTCCATCAGTTTTTTTCAACTCAACTGTATCATTTCAAGAACAGGCAATAATATCATATTTCATAGGATTGGAGATTTATCTTTATCAGGCAATCAGTCCTTGCATATGAAAATGTTGCAGGTGTTAAAAACTCTAATATGGCTTCTTTGTGCTACATTTCCAGAGGCAGGTGTTGTTTTTTACAGCCTGCATAGTGTTGCCCCATTAAGATACATATAATGATGCTGTATATCTAAAACACATTGTTTGGGATATATTTATTTAATTTTATATAATCCTGACTTCAGAACAAAGGCTCATTGCTGATAAACATTTATGAAGTCAAAAAGACTTGTTAAAGTATACTGTGTTTTTTTTTTAAGCCTTTATATGTTTTCTCCAAATAATAAATCTAAGGCCCACACAGTATCAATTTGCATTTTAGTAAATTTCCCTATCTAGTGGATCATGGTCCCTGGTTTAATGAAGATCTGATTGGCAGTATCTTCTATATTGATGTCTGTCAACTTTGGCAATTTCAAAAATGTATACTTCAACATGAATTCTGGGAGTTGAAGTCCACACCTCTCAATGTTGCCAAGGTTGAGAAATACTGGTACTACTCTATGGACCAGACAGAGGTAATGTTAGAGTAGAATACTAGTTATAAAAATGGTCCCTGCTTTAAATCAAACCATTAGCTCGTTGAGGAAATCTTCATGACACTTTGAAATCAACCATTATCTGAAATACAATACAATACAATAGCAGAGTTGGAAGGGACCTTGTAGGTCTTCTAGTCCAACCCCCTGCGTGGGGAGGAACCTTATACCATTTCAGACAAATGGCTATCTAACATCTTCTTAAAGACTTCCAGGGTTGGGGCATTCACAACTTCTGGAGGCAAGCTGTTCCAGAGGTTAATTGTTCTAACTGTCAGGAAATTTCTCCTTAGTTCTAAGTTGCTTCTCTCCTTGATTAGTTTCCACCCATTGCTTCTTGTCCTGCCCCCAGGTGCCTTGGAGAATAGTTTGACTCCCTCTTCTTTAGGATAGGATAGGATAAGAATAGGATCTTCTTTCTAAAGATTTGGAGGCTCAGGCAATCACTCAGAAGACCTTCAATGTTCTAGGAGTATTTCATGATTTGGCATTCTCCAAGAATGTTTGATTACAATTCCTCTTATTCCTAAGCAACATGAGCAATGGCTATGAGAAGAATTGTACCAGTTAATTGAAAAGCATGAAATACATAGATTCTCATGCATAGAATAGTGTTGTTCAAGGTTGAGACACACTGCCATACTCATAGACTCTGAAGTTGGCAGATTCTATATTTTCTCTACTAAAACTTCAGGTACATATCCTATCCATTAGCTCCTGTGGACAACTAGATTTGGACAAATTTTCTGGAATTCTCTCTGTGTGTTTTCCCCTATAAACTGAGTCTGAATAAAATTCCAATATCTCTCCTCTGAAACTCTTTATAGTTTGGGGAACTCGTATTGTGTCTGTTGCTGTTGAATAATTGGCAACCAAATACCATTGTGTTTCTGCTGCAGATCACTCAGTGATCTGCTAGTAAATCCTGATCTACTTTCCCATACAATACTACACTAGCCTTATTCACACCTTTGTCCTATCTGTTAGGGATTTCTCTAAGTTGCATTAGGTGATGATGCTGCCCTAGAAAGTCTCTGAGCATCTTGATTGGTGCAAGGTGTTAGTGCAACTGCCCATATGTTCAATGGGCAGTTGTGATACCACCACTTCAGGAGCCACACTTGCTTTGTTTCCAAGTGCAATTCAAGGGATTGATGATCTCCTATAAAACCTCAAATTGCTCATGGCTTGGGCATCTTCAAGGTGGCTGTTCAGAAAGAGAATGCTTCCTAAAGGTCCCCAACAGATGCCATAAAAGGGAACCCCCAAATTTTCTGTGGGTGCTCCCCTTCTCTGGAAGAGCTTGCCTTCTCATGGGTTTCTTGAAGCTTATAAAATCCTGGCTGTTTCAGAAAGCTTTTGGAACTGGACTGTTTTGGACTTTCTGGACCAGGAAAACAGTAATTATGCATGCTGATTAGTGATTTTAATATACTAGGTTTTATTATATATTATTTTATTGTTGCATTGGCTTTGTTGTTGTTGTTGTACACTGCTTAGAATCTTTCAACTGAAACAATATCTATGTGTCATCTCTAACTATCTGGATATAAATAAATAAATAAGGTATAAAGTGAATGTGTGTGAATGTGTGTGTGTGTATATATATATTAGTATAGTATAGTGTAGTGTAGTGTAGCGTAGCGTAGCATAGCATAGCATAGGTATAGCATAGGTATAGCATAGGTATAGTATAGGTATAGTATAGTGTGAAAGATGGGCTTCAGAAAAGAGAAATAGCAAAGACTGTTCAAACTGAAAACAAAGATGGAAAACCCAAATTATACTGATCAAAATAAATTTGAAAGGAAGATAGATGATAGATAGACAGATATGCAGACCGACAGGCAGATATTCACTCTGTGCAAAATGTTGTGGCAGGCAGCCAACCCTGTAATATTCCATACGCCACGACTGCTGCAGCTTGGATTTAGCAAACGAGAAAGAAAAAGGAGGTGTGGATTGTGAGGGCCTGGAGCAAGTGGCACAAAGAAGAGAAGGGTTATTGCCCATCCCATGGGGGTAGCTGAGGGAAAAGAGACCATCACCGATCTGGCAGTGCTGCCATAGAAAATGGGGTCACCACACACCACACACACACAGAAAGAGAGAGAGGGAGGGAGAGAGGGAGGGAGAGAGGGAGGGGGGAGGGAGAGAGAGAGAGAGAGAGAGAGAGAGAGCTTTCCCCAGCTTCTGCATTTTCTGAAACTGGCAGTGCCAACCAAGCTCGCTTGCACAACGTCCTCCGAAATGGGACTAAGCCGACACCATCTGGGCAAGGGGAGGGGGTAGGTGGGTTTTTTTAGCACTTGTTCTCTCTCCCTGCAGACTGGCTCTGGCAAGTGCCAAAAGAGCTCTTGTTAATCCATGACATACTGTGGCAGTTTGGGTGCCAAGCATGCATTTGGGCTGCGAAATCTACCCTTTTCCCAATCTGACTATCACACTCTTCCTTTCCAGCGTTCTCGGCATGGGTCCATCCATTTGTCCTAATGGGCCAAAGCAAAAATCCTGCACTCACTGCCCTTGCCCTCCTGCTTGTGCCCTCAAACCCACCCCTGCAGCATCTATTTCTTGCAATCAGAATTAATTATGTAAACCAGGGAGATTTGCATAACATGATTAAAAGATGCAGCTTTCATTCTGGGTTGTGAAAAGATGAGCTCTCTCTCTCTCTCTCTCTCTCTCTCTCTCTCTCTCTCTCTCTCTCTCTCTCTCTCTCTCTCTCTCTCTCTCTCCCTCCCTCCCTCCCTCCCTCCCTCCCTCCCTCCCTCCCTCTCTCTCTCTCTCTCTCTCTCTCTCTCTCTTCTTTTCCCCTTTTTTTTGTTGTGATTGCCAGAGTTAGATGGCTCTTGCCTGGCCCTCTAAGAAAGAAAAAAAGATGGAAGGAGCTCCAAGGCCAGAGCAGAGCAGTGGAGGCTATTCTTCAATCCAGATCTGGAACATCCAGGCAAGAGGTACAGGTGTCACTTGCTGAAAAGGACATGCCCAAGATACAGGCTACTTGAACAAAATGATGGTCTCGCGCTTTCTCTCCTCTCCTGTTCCCCAAAGCTAAGTAGTTGACTGCTATCTATCTTCAGCATTGGTGATGGAACACATGCACAGACACGCACACACACACAGAGAGCAATTTCTTATAAAGGTAGCAGGATATCTTAGAGTGAGAAGGGCAGGCCACATGATCCACTGCTCTCCAATTTCTCACCATTTGCCATTCCCAAACCTCTGTTGCCTGATGTCTCACTCTCCCTAATAATTCAGCTGGCCCTGTGGCTGGTAAGAGGTTTTGTAGTGACTCAGAAAAAGAACAGTTTTCCTTACAACCATGCCAAGTAAATTAAGTTACTGCTTGCTATAGGGATTAATTTCTCATGCACCCTCCTCTGTGTGCCTTAAAGTATGTAACTGCATAAAGTATGCTACTCTGTACAACTCTCTGCTTTAAATTATTTTCATTGGCAACTGCAACCCAAGAATTTAGGATCCCGGTGCTGGCATTCCTGTTTTGTGTTGGAGACCACTATTAACGTGGCATGAAGTAGGGTAGGACATTACATTTTGTACAGCAATCTCTTACCCTCACTCACCCTTACACACAAATACTTGACACCTTCCAGTTGTTTTGGATTGCAACTCCCATTCTCCTGAAATGTGTGCATTATGGTGAGAATTGCAATCCTGCACACTTGGAGTCACAAAATTAGGGCAGGAAATTATGTCAACCAGGTTTGGCTTATAATTGGAAGGCTCTGAGGGAAAAAGGATGCAGTGGCTAAGATGCTGAGCTTGTCGAGCAGAAAGCTGGCAGTTCGGCAGTTCGAATCCCTAGCACCGCGTAATGGAGTGAGCTCCCCTTACTTGTCCCAGCGCTAGATTGGTAAATCTAGCAGTTCAAAAGCTTATTAAAATGCAAGTAGAAAAATAGGAACCACCTTTGGTGGGAAGGTAACAGCGTTCCGTGCTCCTTCAGTGTTTAGTCAAGCTAGCCACATGACCATGGAGAAGTCTTTGGACAGCATTGGCTTTGAAACAAAGATGAGCATTGCCCCCTAGAGTCGGGAGCAACTAGCACATATGTGCGAGGGGAACCTTTACCTTTACTTTAAAGGGGAAAGTGACCAAGAGCATTTCTGGATGGCTTTCTCATAAAATGCAAGGAATTCGGCTTCTAATATAGAGATGGCCCCATTCAGAAACAGAATAAGCCATACTTCCTCAGACAGAGGGGTGTGTGTATATCTCACAAGGACAGTAAATTATTATTCATTCATTTATTACTACCAACAGGTAAAGAAGAGGAGAAATCCTCGTGCTGTTTTTGCCTCAGGTGCAAAAATATGCTGACTGCTGGCTGTGGTACAATCTTCTTTGGATCAGGAAGGGCAGACATTAGCCATTTTCCCCCCCTCAGCCAATAAAATGCCAATCCAGTTGGCTTCATGTTGGAACTGGTAGAAATGCCTGGAACTTTCATCTGCTCTGTATTTTAAGGAACTGGTCTTTATTTTGGATTAAAAAATCATTTGAAAAAAATTGATATCAAATCAGATCAATTTTTATTTTCAGACAAAATGTGCAAAAGCAGCTTACAAATATAATCTAACCTTGGCACTGGATAAAACAGTTTAATAAGTAGAATATTGAATAAATATTACACAATAGTCATTGATTTGTTACTAAGAGCCTTGTTTTTTTTAGCCATAGTTAAAAAGCTGGCTGTTACCACTGTAATCTTGGATTTTCATCTACAAATAAAATATTTACATACCCAGAAGTATGTCCTGATTTAGATTTTGAAATAGGCCAGATAATTTCCTGCCAAGGACTCTTATAAAATTCACAATACAATAAAATATGAGCCACTGTTTCAAAATAAGTACCATTTTAGGAACAAATCTTTGAGAGATGGGAACTTTTTGTAATCTACCATGTAGCATGTTTAATAGCAATTCATTTACTTATATATATGCTATTCAAATATTTAGGGCAGGGATATCAAACTCACATTGTCACAGCGGTGTCGCGTGACATATTATGACTTTCCCTCATTCGCTAAATCAGGTGTGGGCGTGGCCAGCACATGACGCATCCAGGTCGTGGCCCGTGAGTTTGGCAGCCCTGATTTAGGGGGTTGAAAAATATATTTATAATTAATTTCAAAAATTGCAGATGAACACAATATTTTAATTTTGGCCATTAATTCCATTATTAAGTTAATAAAGTTCTGGATTTTGCTGAAGATGATCTATAATAACTCTATTGTAAGGTGCCATTGGTTTAAATTATTTGAGTCTCTATGGCAGGGGTGTCAAACCTGCTGGCCACGCCCATGCCCAATTTAGCGAAGGGGGGAATAACGTCACATGACAATAACGTGACACCACGAGTTTGACACCCCTGCTCTATGGACATTCAGCTCTGTACTTTCTTCTACTGCTATACTTCAAAATTATTATTGTTATTTACTATAGAGTAGCATTCAGACTAAATTTTCCAAAGAATCTTTGAAATCAATGAGGCAATAAGAATTCCTTGCTAAGCAAGTTTTCTTTAAAATGAGTAAGTATTCAGACAAACTAAGTCCACTTTTATTTCAGCAGGAGTTTGTCTGAATGACAAAGTATTTGCTTGGAAATATCGCTTAGAAAGGATATCTATCTATCATCTGTCTGTCTGTCTGTCATCTATCTGCCTTCATTTGTGTAAAGATGTATGTATGTATACTTATGTGTATGTGTAGCATATCCTTTCTAAGCAAATACTTCATGCTATGCAATCTAATAAAGTACCCCTATTTTCTCTCTGCCCAAGAAGGAAGCAATGGCAAACTACTTCTGAAAATCTTGCCAGGAAAACTGCAGGGGCAAGTCAAGGCAGTTGCCAGAATTCAAGACTGACTTGAAGGTTAAACAAATGAAATATGTAATTGGTCCCACAACTTTGGGCACTCTTCAAGTAAGAAACTTACTTACAGTAGACCTGCAAAGGAGCCTAGAAATAACAACTCCAGGTGAAGCTTGCTTTCTCCAGCTTATGAAGCTTCTATAAGATTCAAAAGTAAAGGAAATGGGGTTGCTTCTTGGGGAAATGTATTTAACAAAATACCTGTGGCATTGGGAAGGCAGTGCCTTTCACAAGATCATTGTTATGACCCTGGCACCAAAGAAGTAACACCAGGTGATTTCCAGGCCACTGGAAGAATTTCATCAAATAAATTTAAAATTCACAGCAGATTCAAATCTGATTTTCAATTGTCTTCACCTGCAAGGAGGCAGGTGAAGGGGGAAAAAGCAGCCAATATCTGTGCTGTCCCCTGAATTAACTCCTGGAGTAACAAAATCTACCCTCCCACTATTTCACACAAGAGAGTAAATAGTTAGCAGGCATCCCACATCTATATTTTCATATATGTTGGGTACACTTGGGTTGCGATCTGCACATATATTGCAGTAGGTACAAAGTAAAGCTGAAAATATGTTCAGAAGCTGCTATCTGGAATGTTTCACAAGCTACTTCATGTGTGTGTGCATTTGTGTGTGCATGCATTTAATAATACCACAGGGAGGTGATGAGACCAGGACTTCCATTTAAATGAGTGCTGGGCTGAAAAATTATTCTGCTTATTATTCTCATTCAGTTGGTTCAAGAAGAAATTACTTGTTTCTTTATTGCCCTAGAAAGATGTCTCAACGAAACTCTCAAAAGTTAGGGTGCATTTATGGGAAGTTTAAAATATGTATTTCTATTTTGCCTGAATACTTTCCATTTGAAGTTCAGCAGCCTTGTTGGCTTCATACTCCTCATCTGAATTTTCCCCTCCCCACAAAATACTCAGAAGGAAGCCCCAGAAGGAAAAACTGGATGACGCACGAAAAGCGTCCTGTAAACAGGTATGGCAGAAGGAGAGGCAGACAGGCGTGGGCTGCTGGGGGTTTGCAGGGGTTCAGGAGAACCTCAAGCAAAGATTCTGTGCAGTTTAGAGAACTCCCAAATCCCACTCCTAGCTGGTCCCCACCCACCCCTCCTAGGTGTCCCCATGCAGCCTGTTTCGAATGCAGGTAAGTGCAAGGTGCACTCAGAGGCTCGAGGAGGGCGAAAAACGGGCCTACTGGAAATTCGGGAAGGCCACAAACGAGCCCGTTTCCGGCCTCCAGAGGGCCTCCTGAGCCTAGGGAGGCCATTTTTGCCCTCCTGGAGGCTCGAGAAAAGCCTCCAGAGCCCGGGAAGGGCAAAAACGCCCCACCCCACTGTGGTACAGGAGGCTGATTAGACCATGGCCACCATGGCCACGCCTACCCAGAATCCAGGCAGAGAACCCCTTGTTAAACTTTTTGAAGCCCACCCCTGCAGACAGGAAACCAAAAACTCCAAGGAAGAAAGTTTGAAAGAATCCTATAGATCAGGGCTGAATGGGGAATTCTGGGACTTGAAGTCCATAAGTATTAAAGTTGCCAGGTTTGGAGATCCCTGCTATAGATGAACTGGGTTGGGTTGGGGGGAGAGGGGAAGACTGTGCCTTAAGTAGAAAATATAGAATTAGTAGATTGATTTTCTTACACTGTTACTATCACAAAGCATAATATTAGGGATTCACTACTCAGATTGCTAAACTAGTGTTTCTCAAGCCTTCTAGTTTTACTTCGAAGTACTTGATTAGAACCAACTATTTGTGAGGTGTTCTGATCTGTGCTAGAAGTGTCCAGATGGTTCCAATTTTTGAAAAATTTGATGAATAAATCCCAAAGCATGGTAGTTTCAGAACTGGTGTATTGGTAGTTTACAGGAAAAGTGGAAATTCCAAATTCTTCAGTACAGATAATTAATACAAACAAACAAACCATGCTATGTGTCAATTTCCTCTTTTTAAAAAATTTAAATGTTGTCTTATCTATCTCTTATCTCTGTGTCTGCATATTTTGGATTAAAATGAGATGGGTTTATTTATGATCATACATTCTAATTCTGAAAGTGTGTTCTTACTATTACTAGTTTCTTAATTCTTAGCCTATCTGTTTCTGGATTAAAAGATTTTAGGGCTCTGTTCTATGATTCTATGATTTATCAATTTAGAAAACAATTTAGAAAACAATTCTCATATGAAAAGAACTTTTCATTACAATCTTTCTCCACCATCTTCATTAATATTATCATTTTACTTGGAAATCACTGTTCTTTTCAATGCGGTTGAAGAAGATGCATAGCAAAGTAAAAATATGGCCATGCTTCATCACAGTTTAAAAATCCAGTGAAAGAGGTAGAAAGAAAACACAAAACACAATAAGCAGATGGCTCTCAAAAGTAAACTCCCATGCTCAGTTCACACACACCCAAATTTATTTGTACTTGTTTGAAACTAGACAGCATGGGGGCCAGCTGCACTTCAGAGGGAAAATTCTACAACTGGAATGCTTGTTGTTGAAAATATTCTATTAAGTTTATTAGGTTTAAGTGACACATACATTTAATAAATAAAGTAAATGAATGCTTCTTAAGTTATGTCATCCCTGACCAACTTTAAATTATACTTGCACTTATACAGTCATATAGAGATATACACAAATATCAATCTTTCAAATTTGGGATGCCTCAGAGATGATACTTTAAGAGTGGGTTTGTGTGGTTTGCCTTGTCTCTTAGCAACTGGGTAGCTATGTATTGTCTTCAACTTCTGACCTGGTTCAAGAATAGCTTGAAATGCACTGCAGGTCTCCAGCTGTGTGATTATTAAGACATAGATAAATGACATCAAGCTTGTGAATAGTCATAGTTGGTAAACCAAGATCATTCATTCAAGGAATTTGCATCTCACAGCTGCTGCTGCTTCTTCTACCTGGACTCTACTTCTACTATTCAGATTTGATGAAATTTGATGTATTTCAATTTCTCAGAAAGTTTCATCACCCTAAGGATGTGATTATTTCTTTTATTATATGGCCTGGACAACAATTTTAAATAACATTTGTTTATCCTTTGCATCTATGCATACATTCCAGACTGCATCTTTATTGCTGTATTGATAGAATGTGAGAGTTTAAACAAAGAAACCTGCTAAATTCTAGCCTGCTTGGCAGTGAATAGCATGGCTTAACCAAAAGAGGCAGCAATACTGTCATCCTTATGTTCCTCAGGGAACTACTTGATTGGCTGACAGGCTGAAAGGTCGCTTGATTACAGAGATATTATTGGTTGGGAAACTTGGCTGTTCTTGGCCTCCCGTGTCCTTCCTAGGCAACCCTCCAGAATGGTCTGTTATCTGTGATCTAATACTTATATTTTGGGGGGAAATGGGGAAGAGAGGATATATGGAGAGAGAGAAGCCAAATTGGATAAAGTGGCAAAGGGGAATAAGGTGTTAAGAGATGGAAAGGGATCCAACAGCTGCATTGAGTTGGCACAGCTGACAGCAGGGATGAAAAAGGTTGAATGAAGTTAGCTATGGAGTATGTCAAGGAAATAGAGATCAAAGTGGAGAATGACAGCAGCAAAATTGAGACAGACAAACAAAATTAACAAGAAGCAAACCAAGGAGGAAAGACCAAGAGAGATGTAGCTCAACATCCACAAGCATCACCTTCATTGGGAAACAACAGAAATACAAAGTGGACTCCAATCCATTTCCTACCTCTACTAACATGGATAGAAGTGGGGGATTCTCAAAAACCTAAATGAATATCAGAATCCATCATAATGACTAAAACAAAGGACAAGGAGCTGATCTAAGCTTTGCATATAATGAATATAGTCATTAGAAGCCAATAGTGTTATACAGGTTTGGCAATGCTCTTAAATGTGTATGATATATCCTGCATCTTTTTTAAGCTTTGGTGGTATGCGCACTTAGGGATCCTCACTTGACTAGGGTTTCTCAACACATGTTTGCTGTTTACAGATAAGGATAAACCAGCCACCCTTGATGTATTTGCTGTTAACACATCAGTGCAATCTAGGCGTAGCATTCTCACCCAGCAGCTGTGACTGCCATGTAAAATATAAAATGTGGAACTACCACATTTCTCAGTCTGTCAAGATGTGTTTCAAAAGACAGGGGGGGGAAACTCTATCTCTTAAGTCTTATATTAATCAACTGATTAAAAGTTTTTAGTTGTTTTAAACCAGGCAATTAATTAAATCAATGCAATTCCAGCAGCTTGTTAAGCCAACCTCAATATTTAGCTCTAAATGTCTTCTGTAGTTCAAACATGAAGGTCTCGTTCTCAGACATAAATTGGTGTTCAGTCTCGGGCCCAAGATGTGAGTACTGTTACATGTATTTATATTATATTTATATTTTATTAGATTTCTAGACCACCCCCTCTCCCCGAGGGGACTCGGAGCGGTGTACAGGTAAAAATTAAAAACTACTAAAACCATGACAATACATACAAAGTTAAAATCAAATTAAATAATCCTGTACAAATTTATAAAAGTTAAAACTAAACCCATAAAACCGAATAAAATAATTTAAATTATGTGGCCAAACATGAGTTTGTTCTGGTCCACAAAGAAGAAAATCTATTGGAAAATATTTCTGCATGCAACTGTTTGAAATGATCAGTAAATGTACAAGAGCATCGTAATTTATCACTACTGGCCTATAATTCTTCAATGAGCCAAGTAAGAAAAGCGGAAGGAAAAGTCTCAATCGCATGGTTGCAGCTGCCATCTTGATTTTTTGACAGCCCTCATATGTGTGGTTAGCTGCCCATCATAACTCCTTCAGATGGGCAGTCATATATAGCGATAAATTAAATAAATACGTAAATTTACCTGCAAGCAACTTTTTACATTCTAGTGGAATAGTAGAAAACCTTTGTCAAGAACATGCATTTACTTGAGATAAATCCAATTAGAGGATTACCTCCCAACTGAAATATAGTCGATGTAAGATATGAATTAAGTCACAACCAAGTTGGAAGAGACTGAAGATGGGCCAAGAACTATATGAAACTAAAACAAGGCCCACATCCAATCCTTGAACCCACTGCCCATCAGCAAGCTCAGCAATCAGTGGTGACATAAAGCTTTCTTTGCTCCCTCCCTTCCCAATCACCCTGTGCAAAGGATTAAGGAGTCTATAAAGGTCCATAGCACTTGGGTGGGAAGTATGTGGCTTCCCAGATGTTGCTACAATTCATGCCCCTCTATCTGTCATCATTGCCCATATTAGCTGGGACTGCTAGGATTTATATATATATATTATATATATATATATATACATGTATACATTTTGTAATTAATGGGAGTGGTTGCAATAAATTCCCCTTTTCTCTGAAAGACATAGAAGGCAACTTAGTTTAGTAATATCAGTCATACTGCAGCAAGAGGTGGAGGACCACGAATTCAAATTGAGCCCTCAGGTGAAAAAACTGAATTTCTCAGCAGGGCAAAAAATTTCTTAAGATTTGGCAGAAAGCTGCAATGGATCAACTTACCAAAGGATCCTTTGTGCCTATGAGCATGCATTAGAGAGAAGGTTACTTGTACATTGAAGTCTCCAAATAATAAGGACTGGGAAAAGAGGATGATAAGAAGCTGGTGTCACAAAAAGATCATAATGTACTCAAGGTCAGATGCAAAGTCTGCAGTAGAGGTTCTACTGTGGTTTATTTGGAATAAAAAGAAAACTTGACAGACTGCACACCCAACATAAGTAAAAGAAATGGCTGACCAGACACTAGCCATACTGCTGGAAACAGAACCCAGCTGCTGCAGTTCCCTGTCGAATCTCCCCCAACCCCCATTGACAGACCATCAGTGCTTTGACACAACCATAAATCCCTCCCCCCCACCTAGATGCTTGCCAGTTTGGCTGGTATCCAGATTTCCATTCGTAGCCCTGCTGTCTATCGCTGAGATGCTCTGGGGTGATAGAGTGGGAATGGTGGCTTATTAATACGCCTGTGTCCCATTAGAAACATCTGCATCGGTGGGGGAATGTGGATGGGGGACAGTAGAGGTATAAATGAATTGCTACCCTGCGGGGATGCCTAAATATGAAGCCCCTGGGTTCATTGGATGAATCTATACATGAGTGTAAATGCGTACATGGGGGTGATGGGGATGTTGCACAAAATTGGGGCGCTCTTCCCCATACGTCTCTTCTTATTCTACATCCTTGTAATGAGCCCATTACACACTTTGTCACTGATCTCTCTCGCATATTCACTTCTGAGAAATACAGCAGCTTGTTCCATCTGGCCCCTTCGTCATGTTTCCCCCTCTCGCACTATCACGAGCTGGAGACTTCCCCTAGCATCCCTTGCTCTCCCACAAAGCAAGGAATTTCACCGAGGACGTTGAGCTAGCAGAAGGAAGGGAGGAGTTCATTTATGTCTGTGAAACTTAGGTACGTCTCAGCTGACACCCCTATCTTCAAATCTCAGATTCCCACCAACTATACAGTCTACGGCTCTTAAATGTTAAAGCGTTCTATATCAGTGTCCAGAGGTCATGGTTTGTCATACAAAAGATATCCCAAAGGTGCTGTGACTGCCTCTCTTAGCTTTTATGCTTCAGATACACAGGGAGTGTAATTCTCAAAATTTTTACTGCAGAGATCTATAGTTCCAAGTGCCAGGTTGCAATGGTCAAGAATTCATACAATTCCTTTTCTGAGACTATGAGGGAGAGAGAGAAAGAGAGAGACAGAGAATTTGAGAGAGACAGAAAAAGAATGTTGCTGGATGATTAAAGCTGTCCTACTGATACCATAGTTGGACTAGTATATGGCTCTGCAATGGTTATAAAGACAGGCTTGTCAAGATACCGTGTCACTTTTTGGTAAAATTCACTAATAGACACCCATAAGAATTTTTCTGCCCAAAATATTCAGAACATTTCTATATACACAATCACAGTTATTGTTATAACAGCCCTACGCAGAAGATGGGTATTATTACACCTATGCAATAGAGAAGAATTCACATGCTTATTCCACCCTGGTATCATCCAACGCTAGGGAGAACTCAACCATATGGCCAGGAACAATTGTGATCTGCTGTCAGGCAAGAAGTTGTTAATGACCGAATGGGATTCACACTATTAATGTTGCTCACATAGCTCATGTATTCTTTATTATTGGAATGGCTCATATTGTTACATTATTCACACAAGTATCCCTGCTAGCTAGAGGGATAACATGTCAGAGTGGCTGCCATCACTGAAAACATGTGTGAATGAAGGAGAGAGCTTAACAGGGTGAGAAAATAACATCTACATGTTGCTCTAGTTCAGTGTTTCTCAACCTTGGCAACTTGAAGATGTCCAGACTTCAACTCCCAGAATTCCGCAGCCAGCATTCACCGGCTGGCGAATTCTGGGAGTTGAAGTCTGGACATCTTCTAGTTGCCAAGGTTGAGAAACACTGCTCTATTTGATAATAGCAGAGGTAAAATCAGGGACGTCTATGCAGTTCACAATGCTATAAATGGTCATATTTCTGGTGAAAAAGCAAGCCACTTTCAGAAGTAGTAAAATATAGCAATTAAGTAATAGCATGGAGAGTAGACAAGAAATTTGTGTCTTTTATGATATTTTGGTAGCATAGAGATCATGAAGTAAACTCATGATCACCATGAACCAGACATACAACTGGTTTGTTTTGCAATCGCTTCAGGCTTTTTTCCTCACGAATGAGTTAAAGTGTTATCTATCCATCTTTGGGTCTGCATAACGCAATGCAAGCATAAAAACCATTGCTAATCCTCATCTGCCTCTGTTGCTTGGGTTCCATATAGCTGCCAAGTGACAGCGCCCTGATTTGTGAGTCTTCCCTTCACTAAAGGCAAAGTGATTGGATCTCTCCTTTGACTTCGCAGCTCTCGCCGTTCAATAGATAACCAACCAATGAGAAAGTGAAGCAGCAATGGGTCACTTCCAGGCTTAACCGTGCTTAGCTTCTGAGCTCAGATAATGCTTTAGCCCAGAAGTTCTCAACCTGTGGGTCCCGACCCCTTTGGGGGGGTCGAACTACCCTTTCACAGGGGTTGCCAAGACCATCAAAAAACACATATTTTTGATGGTCTTAGGAACGAAGACACCAATTTTATGGTTGGGGGTCACCCAACATGAGGAACTGTATTAACGGGTCACGGTATTGGGAAGGTTGAGAACCACCGCTTTAACCGGATGCTGAAGTCCAAGTTTTATAATTCTTATAAAATGTACCGATTTCATGACTCTGCTTGCGCTTTCCTAAGCTGATTGTACAACTCCTCCTCCTACACCCAGGGGTGGGCTGCTGGGTTCGGGATAACCTCTAAGGTTCTGTGCAGTTTGGAGAACCCCCAAATCCCATTCCTGGCTGGCCCCGCCCACCCCTTTCCTCACCTGTCCCCACATGGCCCATTTTGGATGCAGGAGAGTGCATGGTGTGCGTGGAGCCTCAGGGAGGGTGAAATATGGGCCTACCAGAAGTTCAGGAAGGCCAGAAATGCTGTTCCTGGCCTCCAGATGGCCTCTGGAGCCTGGGGAGGCTGTTTTCGTCCTCCTGGAAGCTTGAGGAAAGCCTCTGGAGCCTGGGGAGGGCAAAAACATGCTCCCCCCTACCGTGGTGCAGAAGGCCGACATGGCCACGCCCACCATGGCCACGCCCCCCCGAGCAACCTGGCAGGGAATCCCTTGCTAAAGTTTTTGAAGCCCACCCCTGCACTCAGTTTGGGGATGTCCCCAGTTATAATAATGCTGTATGAAAAAAGCAAATATATGAGGAAATAAAGCAGAAATAGCACTAGTGAGGAGGCTGGCAGTAATCCATGTTTGTTACCTAACCAGGTTCTGTAGAATGGGATAATGGAAATCAACGAAGTTGTGCTGAGCAATCATCTTTTCTACTTCACAGGGAGAGAGAGGTAATTAAAAGGAATAAAAACAAGGAAACAGTTCAGCATCCCTCAATATTTTCTGGAAACTGCAATAAGAAAATATAAGGTTGTCACATATCAAGGTGGGGCTACATTTCAGAATACGATTACAATGCAACAGTATAAGCATACTAACTATATTGTATTACATCAAGCAGAAGGGCAAAGGTCTGCACAAAAAAGAAATGAGCAAGTCTGTCCCCTTTTCTTCCATAAATAAAACAGGGGAAGTCTGCTCTGGGTTTCTTCTCCCTTGTCTCCCTTGTTAGAACTAAACTAAAAAAAGGAGGTACCATTTCCTAAAACCCTCCTCTGATCAGGGACCTCTGCTGGTGAAGAGAAATTACTGAAAAGGTCAAAATGGTGTGTCTGAACTACATTATTGAAGTAGATGGACCTTTTCCAAATGCATTCTATTTATTTTCTTTGTAACATAAACCTCCAATAGGATTCATTACTGGGGATGCTGAACATAATGGATATTAAACTATTCAGATCAGAAGTAATTGCTTGAAAACTTTTACCCTTGAGAGAACAGTTTTTCATTCATGAAAAATGGCTTTCTACGCCTGCTTTCTACCCTCTAGAGATCCATGGAGAGGTGAGCTGAGGATCCTAAGACATTCACTATATTCAGCATGAAGGGAGATGTGAGTGTTGAAAGTTCCCTCAGACCTTGGCAGGAGAAGAAGGAGAGGGAGAGGGAGGAGAAGGAGAGGGAAAGGGAGAAGGAGGAGAGGGAGAGGGAGAAGGAGACGACCAGGCAAGGCAAGTAGGCATATGTCAATTGGACCTGTGCCGTATTCTGTGGGAACAGAATTAGGAAGTTAAATCAGTTGGCAACACGAACTTACAACAAATGCTTATAGCAACATGAAAGGATCAACCTTATTCAAATAATTGATCAAATGTCCTCCTTTTTTCTACTTCGAGGCATTCTATGTCTGGGTTGCAAAAACCCACTGGATCCAACAAAAACTTTTCCCCCCAAGTTTTTTATTTTTTTTTTATTTTTTATAAATGTATCAAATCAATGTGTGAACAGTGTGACATCTGGGTGTCATACATTCTAATACAAATAAAACTAACAAATAGTTAATGGTAGTTATTGCATTCAATCAACATATATTTCTAGTAAATAATAAGTGTTTGTCTTTGATTGGATCCAACAAAAACTTTGATGACATACAGTGATCCTCTGGATTTTTGTATCCTAGATATGGAATTTTGTTTGTTTGCTTGATTTGGGTTTTTGTTTATTTATTTACAATATTTATTTATGGCAAGTTTTCATGGCAAGATTTCAGATGTGGTTTGCGTCTGAGGGAAAATGACTGGCCCATGGTCACCCAGTTGACTTTATGCCTAAGGTGGGACTAAAATTCATGATCTGCTGGTTTCTAGTCTAATGTCTTAATCACTAATCCAAATTAATTCTCATATTCACACTATTACTGATATATTAGTATTGACTTTAGAATTAGTGTTTTACTTATTCAGGCTGAGATCTAATCTTCTGGAAAGCTTGCCTAAAAGTTATCATGCCAAAACTGCTAATTTAGCCAAACCTAAGGGAGGGCAGCCAATCACAAGCTGCATTGTATTTTATAGGAATTATGAAACATGGACTTTAGCATCTGGCCCATCCTGTCTGGGCTCAGAAGCTGAGCATGGTTAAGCCTGGTTCCTGGGAAGTTTGGAACATTCCACAACAAGGCAAAAGTAACCCCACTTACACACTATGGTCATTTATACTGTAAGTATATATGTAATTGAGTTCAATTTTTGGAAATCTTTTCTTTTTTTATGGTACATCTATTTCTTACACCACACAGGCACAAAACAATCCATTTCCATTAGGTCATTATTTCAGAGATATTTCCTTATCTAAACAGAGAAACAAAATGACCAAAGTAGTTGAAGTAGGAATGACGTCCAATTTCCTGCCAGTTTCTCTATTTTCTTGAGGCAAACTGAAAATCTTCCTTCCTTCCTTCCTTCCTTCCTTCCTTCCTTCCTTCCTTCCTTCCTTCCTCCCTCCCCCTCCCCTGCCCTCCCCTCTCCTGCCCTCCCCTTCTCTTCCTAGCTGTCAGATAAGCAGCTGCTGTTGGGTTGTAAAGAGAGCAAAGGATTGCAAGACAGGCTGGGAAACTGTCATGGAATGCTAAAAATGAAGATCATGTGAACACAGCATGACTACAACAGTACAATAGCAGCCAGTAGCATTAAAGTAGCACAACTTTCCTAAATTTCATTCCATTGGGAGTCATGGGTCCCAAACTCTGTAAATTGATCCATTTGATGTAGCTTGTTCAAAATTTGTTTCCCTGTGATGCACAATTTCATCCAGTTAAAGATCATGACAATATTTATACAGAAAGAGGGGTGGGGGAGGGAGAGATGCGTTTATCTTGTTGGCCTTTGAGTGGAATAAGCTTTAGCAACAGCTTTTTAAAAGATGTAATGTTTTTAATACTTGAGTTTGAAAACATTATTGTTAGCTGGTAGACGCATTCAAGTATGAAGGTACAAAAATTAAAGAAATAGCAATAGCAATAGCACTTAGACTTATATATCGCTTCATTGTGCTTTTACAGATCTCTCTCTAAGCAGTTTACAGGGTCAGCCTATTGTCCCCATCAATCTGGGCCCTCATTTTACCCACCTTGGAAGGATGGAAGGCTGAACCTTAAGCCCGTGAGATCTGAACTGCCGAACTGCAGCTAGCAGTCAGCTGAAGTAGCCTGCAGTGCTGCACTCTAACCAATGTGCCACCTCGGCTCTTTATTATTAATAAATGAGTTTTGCTTTGGAGCAGGTTCTGTTGGGGCAGGGCTTTTGTTCATTGGAGAATATTTGGACTGCTAATTTATCCCAGTTAACTGGTATAACATATGATAAAACATAACCCATAAAATTAAGTAACAAGAGTTTATTTGCAGTAGTACAGTGAAATTGTTAGTTTCCCACACCACAGTTTTGGCAACATGATGGCAAGATGTTAGGTTATAAGTAGGAACAAGACAACCTTGTGTGATATTTTGGTTGGTTTTGGTTTATGTGTAGTTTAGGTTTGCATTTGCCACACTTTTGAATTTTTATTTTTATTTTTAAAAATTGCTATATGCTGATGGATATAATGTACTATGAAAACTAATCTGTGTGTGAGAGAGAGGGGGAGAAGGAGGTTAGAGAGGGGGGGGGGGAGAGAATGCCAGTGTGGTCTGGTTGCTAAGGTCCTTGACTAGGAGTGAATCAATCCAGGTTCTAGTCCTCTGTGAGGCATGGAAGCCAGCTGGGTTTCTCTGATCAGCCATTCTCTCACAGCCTTGGGAAAGTTATAATTTTTAATGAAGAAACCTTGATTGATTTGAATTGATAATCATAATATAGTTACAGAACCATACATGTACAAAGTAGCAAAAGTTTAAGCATATAATTATAAATATATGTACGTAACACATAACACATATTTGTAATTATGCTTATGAATATAAACTGGTTTTCTATTCCTATTCCTATCAATCACTCTGTACCCATTTAATTAATTAAGCATATTTTTGTATCTATTGGATCCTAGTTTACAATACATATCCTAAAGGGTTTCCGGGTAAACTGTGTGGGGTTTTTTAGTTAGCAATTATGTAGTCTTAAATATCAGTTATTGAGATCTCCCTTTCTAGTTTCTGCTTAAAACTGAGCTATATTTAGATAATTCACTAATAGGATTCTTATATATTTAGTTACACTTTCCAGGATTTCTATCTTCTTCTTCTTTCACCCTTTTACTGTATATAGACATTGGGATTGACTAGTTTCACATCTAGGATTTAGAACCCAATTTCTAAAAGGCTTACAAGAGGCAGATCTGCTTACTATGAAGATGAAATACTACATATTGCAAGAATGATCCATCATTTGGTTTAACTTCCCAAACTCTTATCCTCTTTGTTGATCTCCTCTGCAAGCTTTCTAGGATCTCAACATCTTTTTTGTACTGCGGTGACCAGAATTTGACACAGTATTCCTACTGTGGTCTCACCAGTGCAATATAAAACAGAACTAGCTCTTCACGTGATCTTAAAACTATCCCTTTAATGATACAACCTTAGACTGCATTAGCCTTTTTGGAAGCTGCAACTCACGGCTGGCTCATAGGGGAATGGTGGTCTACTAGCACTCCAAGATCCCTTTCACAGTGCCTTGGACATCACCAGGAATTCAGGCCACGGCTCAAAGGAGTTTTTATTTTTTCAATAATGTGAGGCCCCAATGTGCCCTCCAACGTTTGGTTGCCTCCATCAAGAATCCCTCCAAACATAACTGTTGCCATGTCATTTTTCATTATAAAGAAGGGTTAAACAACTAAATCTTGGGGTGAGTAAGTGGCAAGACTTAATTAAATTCAAATCAAATTTAGTTTGGCTCTGGCTCTATTCTAGGTTTTGCTTCAGCCAAGCCCACCTGTGGGAGAAGAGTCCTCAGTATGTATCTCAAACACAAATTGATCCCTTGGCCTGGAATTGCAGCTCTGCTTTAGAAGTGAGGTATGAAGCATGGCTCAGGATGAGCAGGATGAGCTCTCCTTAAGTGGGGTTGTACAATCTGATTTTTAACAAACAGATTTGCATACCGCATACGCTGACACTGTACCTTCTTGGGAGGTATATAGCATGTATTGTCTTGCATTGTTTTGTTTTATTAACACAGTGGTAGCAAGCAGACACGGATTCTCAATACTGCCTACTTTATTTGCCAGGAGAGAAACGGGGGAGGGAGTTATTTGCTCCACCAAATTCTCAGAGTGAGGCTTGCCATTAGCAATCACGAGAGAACATTTTCTTCTTTTGTCCTAAGTTAGTTATTGCTGTTGCTGTTATAGCAAATGGTACTAACAGCATTTTTATATCGGCAGCTTGCCCAATGTGTTGTATCCACAGACCTGGTATTATTCACGAGATTTTGAAAGGAAAGTGATGCCCATGCTAATCAGTCAATAAGGGAAGAGAATATTCAGACTATTCTGCAAAAAAGAATGTTTTTCTGGAGAAGAGGGAAAGGTTGAAAATAAGATTCTCAGAATTTCATAGAAACACGAGAAATTTCAGCTCAGGTCTGCATTCTAAGTTCATTCAGATCAGTCACACTTGTTTCCAAGAGTATCACAGAAAATTACTGTGTTCCAGGAAGTACCAGGACATAATAAATGGATTCAAGTTACCTGATTATTCGGCTTTGAATATGTTTCCCAGTGAGATTGCTAGTCAAACCATAACAACAGCATTCTGTAAAGAATTGGTTGAAGAAAAAAACAGGCTCTGACTCAACTCTTATAAGGCAGAGGAGATCTGGGTTTTTACCCTCCACATCCAGGAATCTGGGGATGTGTTATCTCTGGCTCTCTGTGGGGTAGCACTTCCTCAGACAGAGCTAGTGTGCAACTTGGGGTTCTTCTGGAGGAAGAAGTCACCTGTTCTTCCTTGAGGAACAGGTGACTGATGTGAATAGGAGAGTCTTGCACCAATACTCCTTGTATACACTATCAGTTGTACCCATTCCTGGACCCATTCCTGGACTCGGAATGGTCCATTTTGTTCATGGTCCACTTGGACTATCGCAGTGCATTTTTATGGGGCTGCTGGGCATACATACAGTACATACATGCATGTAGGCATGCATATGTGTAATTAGACACACACGCACACTATTTTTTTCACTATAGTAGCAATATGCAAAGCAAACAAAAAAGATAGAAAGAAAAATAGAAAATGAAAGGAAGTAAAAAAAACCATGCAATTTTGCCTTCTGCTATGTGTGAAATAAATAAGCATCCACATGATAGTTTCTAAAAATTTGAAAAAGTATTTAGACTGTTAGGAAGGTCTTTCAAGAATCAGTAAATGCAAGACATTTTTTTTGTCTTGTACACACAAGGACAGTTCCCCCCCCCCATCCGCCCGAATGCCATCACTCTGCTTAACAACTAATTCTCACAACACTGTCAATAATTTACCAAGAATGTATTACCATTATTCTTCTCTTCCTTCCTAGAATCTATCTCTCCCCACTTATGACTATAACATTGTTGCTTGTATCCTACAATTTATATTGTTTTTATTGTTTACTAGTATGATTTGATAGCTTATTAGTAAATGTGACTATCAATAAATGTTATATCTTTTTATTCATGATGAATGTATTTTATTCTCCTTATGTATACTGAGAGCATATGCACCAAAGACAAATTCCTTGTGTGTTCAATCACAGTTGGCCAATAAAGAATTCTATTCTATTCTATTCTATTCTATTCTATTCTATTCTATTGAACATCTCTTCATTTTTCTATAATTATACAGTGGGTAATTTAATCTTGTATCCCTACCTGAAGCAAGAAAGAGACTGATATTATCTGAAAAACTAAAATGTTTATTTTGTGGGTCTGATCAAATGAACTCTAGCCCACAAAAACCATTCAGAATAATCCTTGTTTGGCAACCCCAGCTGGGACTGGCAACTTGGTTGATAAGTGAAGGCGTCACTAACTGAAATGGTGACTGTGCTTATGGTCTTATTTCAGCTTCCCTTTTTGCTTTACAAACCTGTGAAGTTTTTTAACGCAAAGACTGGTCATGAAGTTACTTTTGCATCACCATTATAACTGCAAATGATTGCTAAATATGTCAGCTGCCAAACCATATCTTAAAATTATTATATTAATTGCTAACATGTGTAGGTGAGAGAGAGAATATAGAAATTAGTCACCTGAATAATATTTTTTTAATTGTGGCAATAATAAACTTCAGCCAACAAATCATTTAGTTTCCCTCTAAAGGACTGGATAACAAATTTAAATAATAATTATTGCTTAATATAGCACATCAATTCTTGGACAGATACAAACGTTTTCTCTCTGTTAAATAAAAACTTAAGAAACTTTATGCTTAAGAAACTGGATATTTATCACACTGAACAAGAACGGTACTGAGAAAAATCTAGATATTGGCTACTGGTCTCTAGTTATACAAAATAAGCAAGGTGCTATTATGTTAACTATTCAGAGTACAGATCATAATGTCTATACAGTTTCCAGACTCATTAATCAACAGCTTTTGAATTTTACTCTAAACAATATAGTACCAATTCTCCTGCAGAAAATGAGATGGATTTTTTGAACACCAAGCCAAGTTATCCATTTATCATAAGATCAGGTTTCTAGTTTGCTTCTTTCATAGTTTTTAGTTGTTTTGTATTAAAAAGTATACTCTATTTTCACTAGAGACTTTTGAAATACAACCCTGCCTCTTAGTTGTAAGGAGGAAAACATCCCAAATAAGCAAAGTTTATAATATGTCTACTACTGTGTTTCCCCGAAAATACAATATGTCCTGAAACTTAAACCTTGCAACATTTTTTGAGTGGGCAAAAATATAACCCACCCTGAAAATAAGCCCCGTGGACAAACCCCCATCTGGCCAGGCATAGCACCGCTCACTGACCTAGCGGTATCCCAAAAACACCAAGCCGGGGGCAGGGTGGAAGAAAGGCACTCACATTGCTTGCCACCTTCAGGATACCGCTAGGACAAAGTCTTCCGGCAGCCTGCCCATAATTATAGATCACACTCCTTTCAGAGTTTGGAAGCCACAGAAGAATTTTTACTCAGAGCTCAGCGGCGGCGGCGGCCTGGTCCTGCAAGGAGAGCTGGCCCAGGGCATGTGAGGCTTCAAGGCATGCAAGCTGGGGGTGGAACAGGCACTAGTGCAACCCACTTCTCTAGCCAGGCAGAGCTCCATGCACTGACCTACAGGGTATCCTGAATGTGCCACGCCATGGGAGCTGGGGGTCAGGCAGAGCGCCACATAGCTTGGTGCCTTAGGGATACTCCCTAGGTCAGTGAATGGTGTTCTGCCCTGCTGGAGAGGGGGTTTGCTGGGTGGCTGCTTGTGAGCATGGTCACCTTATGGCTGCTTTGCCCCTGAGGCTGTGCCCGGCTCTTCAGGAGGCCGCTCGCAAGGGAGCAGCCACCCTGCAACCCCAAAACAATAAGCCCTCCCCTGATAATAAGGCCCAAGCCATATTTTGTGGGTCAAAAGAAAATAAAACCCTGTCTTATTTTTGGGGAAACACGGTAGATATAGACATTTTCTGATAAATATAGATGCTAATAAGTAAGATTGCAGAATATTCTTCAAACTAAAGTATATTAAGTTCAGGCTAGATTTATACAGGATGATCAAGCTAGCAATAATAGATTTTTAACTGAAGTCCTTGCTTTAACTTTAAAAAGATTGAGTTGTACAGGTGTTTGTTTATTTGTTTGTCTATTTGTTGTGGAAAGGAAACATAGTGGCAAGGAAGAATAATTTCAAGTTTAATTTAAACTTTAATTTAATTTAATTTAAATTTTAAATTAAATTAAATTAAATTTAAATTAAATTAATTTAATTTAAAGTTTTTAGAGTAGTTTTTAATATAATTTTTTTATAATATAAAGTTTTTAATATAATTTCTAGGGGCCATTTTCCTTTTCTGTTATTTGCTTTGCCTAGTTGCTCTGTGTTGTGTTGATCCTTTAAGACAGTTTCTCGGTTAGTATTTTTCCTTTATTAACTTGTTTAGCAGAGTAAAATAATTTTATATCAAAAAGACAAATTTCTACACCAATAAGCAAGTAAAATGGAAATGTGTATTAATTTTATAGAGATCTGCAAACAGTATATGCTGAATATTGCACTAGAGAAACCATAAACAAACCTTCTGGAGCCTGTAATTCAGTTCTATAAGAAGGAACCTATTGAAAGCCACAATAATAGGAAGAAAATGATGTTCTGCAGGGTACATTTCTTGTTATATCATTATGCAGAACAAATGATGAAATTGATGGGAGGATATGCGCACCCTCTTTCCACCTTAGTTCCGTGTGAAAGTATTTGTAAGTGATGAAATGTAACCAGCTGCATTGTAGGTACTTTTTTATTACAATAGATCATAATCTCAATGGACTTGATGAAGAATGGAAGGCCGTACCTTGGAAAAAATTGAATTAGTGAACTTTGACAGATGTTTTTTTTTAATGTTCTCAATCATTATCTATTTTATCTCTTCCAGAAGCTTTCCAATTATGAATCTTTTGGGATGTTCTCCTTTTCTTAACCCTAACCTCTTCCCATTTCCTTTTTCACTGGTACTGCTATTTCTGCTAGCTACCCTCAAATAGCCATACATTCAGTTTAATCCAAAGCAGTGAAGGGAAATCAAGAATGTGTGTAGCCAGACTTCCAAAGGCGACGGACGTGCTTCGAGCGCTGTCCGCCGCTTGCTGTACCGGTGGGCTTCTTCGGGAGCACAGGAGATTCTGAGGGAATCTTCTGCTGTAGGGGTGGCTCGCTGGGAGCCCCCAGCCTGGTGGCAGCCAGTGGGGTGCCCCCAGCCTCGCCCTAGGAGCTGGCGAGCAGAAAGGGGGGGGCAAACCTTGCCTCTTTGCCGGATGGATCCCGGGAACAACAAACAGAATGAAAAGAGTAGCTGAAATGCCGGAGGTGGAAGGCGCTCCCTAACCTCCTGGGTTTGCTGATGAAGGATAAGCGAAAGGACACAGTAAGTTCCAGTTCAATCAATTTTAAATGGAGATTGGAGGGGGGAGTTTTTTTCTTGTTAACCCCCCCTCGGACGAAGCGGCAATTAAACGATCCCTCTCCATTGAAATGGAGAGAGGAAAGAACTAACTTGCTATTTGAACTAAATATGAAAAAGAATTGTATCGTATCGCAGTTACAACAATTTCTTGTGGAGTTCTTTTAAAAAAAGAAAGTAAATGGAACTTTCACTTTTCTTCCTATAAGAAGGTGGGGCAAGATGGCTTCTCTTTGTTCTCCGCTTATAACTCCCTTGCATTGGTGAAGCTTTTCCCTCCATAATTACCATCGAAGGATTTAAAACTTTTTACTTTTAACATTTATCCCAAAGACCCCCAAGTCTCTCCCAATACGTGGACTCCTGGATGTGGATTATAAGATTTCTTTTTTCAACTCTTAAAAGAACTTTTAATCCTGGACTTCCATTCGTATTACTCTGATACCTCGGACTGTCTCGGTTGTCTGTTTCTCCAGCGCCATTTCTTTATCAACTTAGAGAGCAGAACTGACACAATGACTTTTAGAAAGCCACCAATAGGAAAGTCAACTTCCGTCCTATCTTCAGCCATCTCCAGCCCAACTATACAGCTGAAGATTTCTTCACTTTTACAGAAAGAATCTGCTGGAGAGGGCGCACAAGAACTGTCGGTCACAGAAATGTTTCGGGAACTGATGAAAAACATGCATGAAATGCGGAAAGAATTGATGGATTTAACATTAGAACTCAGGGAAACACAATGAAGTACAGTGGAAAATAAACAAAAAATTGTGAAGTTAGAGGAAGGGGCGGCCGAGATGGGGGAAGAGGTTAAGGAGATCCGGAAGGAGAGTCTAGAATTAGGAGCTCATATGACTAAATTTGAATTTGAAAGAATGTCTTTTTTCCTCAGGTTCCAGAATATACCAGAGTCAGAAAATGAGGACCTCAAAGATGTTATGAGAACAATACTAGCAGAATACCTTAAAAGAGATAAAGAGCAAGTCTGGTGGGATATGGACCTGGTCTATAGAATTAATTCAGCCTATGCTAGGATGCATAATGTACCAAGAGAAGTTCATGTTAAATTTCTTAGGAGATCCATAAGGGATGAGATATTGAGGGCCCAGCGGGATGGAATCTTAAAGTATCAAGATAAAGAAATAACTGTTTTGAAACAAATTCCGAAAAAAATTAGAGAAATAAGAAGGAAATATTCCTTCTTGTCGAAGAAATTATACAAAAAAGGAATTTGGTTCAAGTGGTTATTGCCAGAGGGAATGCTGATCTTCTGGGAGGGGGGGTAGAGTTAAAATTAAGACACTAAGTGAGGCGCAGGCATTTATCCAAAAACATTCTCCCCAGCTGGGAGATCAAGACGGGGGAACAGGGGGAGCCACAGCCCCGCCCAGGGATAGGGAAGAAGAGTCAATTGCGAAAAGACTTAGGTCCCAAAAATGATTTTATTTGAAATTCTATTGTAATTGTTGATACAAGATAAAATAGCAAAGAAAAAGAGGATTGAATATATGGACTGTACAATGTAACCTTTATATATGCCTAACCTTTACTTTTAAAATTGTAAATTTATGAAGTGTTGGGAGGGCCACCACCAATGGCAGGGATGCTACCAAAATGTTATTTTCACCCTATACCTTTTCCCTTGTATAAATTTTTGAAAACCAATTAAAAAAAAAAATTCAAAAAAAAAAGAATGTGTGTAGCCACTGAATTTATTACATAGTATTCTTAAGGACTAAGAGAATTCACGAATTCCCCCTTTCTCGAGCAAGTGCAGCTGTAATAAGGAGTCTTTTCAGTTTTCATATTATTTATGATAGGCATATCAGGCATATAGGGAATGAAATAAATAATCAAGCAGAGATCAACTGCTTCTTTATTTCCTACTTCAAATTAGCAGTTTATATAACACCATTAAAAGCTAAAGCAGAAGCTCTTCCATTAAAGATCAGTATGAATTACAAATCAAAAACATTACTTATTTGTGACATCAGTGGAGCTTTCCCCTCATTTATCTGTTTTCAGCCATGGTAGTCTTAACAAGGGATTTTTTAATGACTACATCTCCCATCCTATTAACGATTCTGATGGGCATCTGATTGGAGAATGCCATTGTTTGCACTTTATACTTTCATTTCCGTGTGCACAAATATCTTCCTCTGTGTATTATCATAAGAAATTATGTTCTTCAGAATTTGATTCTGAGTCTGGAAATAAAGGTAGTGCATTCTTGTATATGTATGCATTCATTTATTTGTCTGTTTGTGTATATTTGGTTTTTCTCCAGAGTTTTCTAGCATTTTTTCTAACTAGCATTAAAAAAAATTCTTTGGATGGATATGCTTGTTAGGTATTCCACTATCTTCTCTGGGAGTTAAGATGGCACAGATGATTTATTTAATTAATTATTATTAACAATAATGACTATATTTACAATCAACTCACCAAACATTCTTTGTGTGGACCAGCATGCCAAATATTTACTAATTTCATCACACAGTTGAAAATCTGTTGTTTCTAACACCCTTAGTCAGTAAAATTAATCTTAAACAATTATCATGTATATCAAAGAATTGATTATTTTAGCACAGGTTTTTGTTAGTTTATTTATTAGTTTTATGGCCATATCAAAAATATACAAGAAAAATAAAATACAGGATATAAATCCAGGATAAAATAGATAAATACATCGCCTTTACAGGGTACCTCAATCTGTTTGAAATAACTGATCTTTCGGTCAACCGTCTTAGCTAGAAACTTAGAAGTTTGGGTCATGATGTATAGATTAGAACAGGGGTTCCCAAACTTGGCAACTTTAAGACTTGTGGACTTCAACTCCCAGAATTCTCCAGCCAGCTGCTGGCTGGAGAATTCTGGGAGTCTAAATCCACAAGTCTTAAAGTTGCCAAGTTTGGGAACCCCTGGATTAGAACAAGATGCGGTTCGGATCCCAATGGGCTCATCCTTCAAGTAGTATCTAAGCCTAAGAGTGGCATAAAGTTGGCAATCAAACAAATATAAAAATATCTTCAATGGCTCGGATACCACATATACACGTCCTCTCATGTTATGGCAGGTGGTGGAAGTGCCCATATTGGGGCCATGGAATAGTATAGGCCCGTCTTAAGAATTCAATCAAACTTATTGAAAGATATTTTTTAAATTGAGAAATAGTTTTGTTCTTGACCAACAAACTTAAAATATATTGTTACCAATATTGGATAGAAAACACATGCTACAAAATAATTTTGTTAAGTCAACTTACTCAGGAATTGGGGTGAGCAATATGTATTCATTCCATTAAATATATTCTGGGTAGCCTATTGAATGGTCATTTATTTCTACTTTGACTGCAGGAGCTGATATATTCTTCTCCATTCTCAGTATGCTTCTTAAAAAGTGGGTAGGGGTGCTATTCAGCAGGTTCTGGCAGGTTCTGGAGAACTGGTAACACAAATTTTGAGTAGTTCGGAGAACCGGCAAATACCAACTGTGGCTGGTCCCAGAGTAGGGTGGGAATGGAGATTTGCAGCATTCTTCCCCTGCCATGCCCACCTAGCCACGCCCACAGAACCGGTAGTAAAATATTTTTACTTTCACTACTTTAAGTGGATCTGTGTTAAAGTGAGGTGGCTTTTGTAGGACTCCACAATTCCACACTGTAACCACAGCATTGGGTTATTTTTGCCCTGAATACTTTTAGTATCTGGACAAGATACCTGGGTAGCTATAATTAGATAATTGATATAGATAATTGCTAAAGATTATTTATATAGGTTTTTTAGAACTTGCTTTGACCCTTTCTGGCCTTCTTTTAAAATGATTTACCCATGACCCTGCATTGCTAAAATCACAAAGAATTCACTTGTTCAATAGGCTCCTCATTTACCTGCCAATTATATTTCATGCTTTTCTGCTAAATACCATCACTTTAGATTTTATTTTATTGATGTTTAATAAATTAAGAGCACAGTAGATAATTAGCTTTTGCAGCAGCCTTCTTGAGCCTTTTTGAGAGTGCGCCACTAGAACCACGTCAGCAACATATAGACAGATATTAATTAAATTGTCATGGATCTTTGTCATATGAGTGTCTGAAGCATATAGAAAACCTGGAATATCACTGAAGTTAAAAAGCATTGGGGTTAGGATATAACCCTATCTAATGCTTTTATGGGCGGGAACACTTGGAATATGGACTTTCAAATGAGTGTTTAAGTAGAGGACCTTAACCAAGAGTAAAGTGTTGGGTTCCATATTTAAGTTGGGTAACTTCTTCCACAAGATGTTTCTATTTATAGAGTCAAAAGCCACATAGAGATCTATGAAGGCAGTAAACAGCTTCTTGACATTAGTTGCTTTGTCATGAGATGGTATAAAATAAAACAATTACTTATTGTGGAGCACAGATGTGTGTGGTGATAGATATATGTTCAGTAGAACTATTTCAGAGAATTTACATGAAAATTCTACAGCTAAGTAATGGGTGGACACATATCTGAGGGCTACTTCCTGTCCCTGCCACCTTAGCTTGGCCTTGGCAAGTGTAGTTAGTCTTCTCAATGCCCATCCTCTAGTTTTATGTTTCATTGCAGGAATAGTTCAATATCTAAGACCTGGTAAATGAATCTTTACTTCATCTGTAAACAGCCAGGCATCTTGGAATGCTACGAAGTCATATTTAGAGTGTAACTGCACCAGGTCCTCATCCATTACTCTGTTTTTCCAGCCAGTGATATTCTAAGTCAGTAACTGGATAGGCCTCTTGAACTTAATATTAGTGAGGATGATTGAGAAGGTATTGGAAATTTGGGTTGAAACTCATGAACTTTTTAATTCAATGGAAGCAAAATTATTCCCACCCAGCCCCAGGCCCCCTCCCACACACACAGTGGTTTAAAATTCATCTACCTTCACCACTGCATGGGCTATAATATATGCTCCAGCAAGTTTTGATGTGAGTGGCAGTTTGAGTGGTATACTTCTGCAGATTCTCAGAATAGTATCAAAGTCCATTAAAAAAAAAAAGCTTATTTCTAGGTAAGGATGCTTTTTTTTTAATTCAAATATTTTCCTTAGACCATTTTGAACTGCTTCATAAGTTCTAGCCCTAGTTAGTGATTTTGGGTTTATACCTATTTTTGGAAGTATGACTTAAGGGTGAGTTCCTTATAACTCAGTCCTGCCCCAAGACCATCCTCACTTAGTAAGGGTTACCAAGATTTGGGATGCATCTTACTTCCCCTTGTCAAACTTTATTTCATATCTTTTACTTACATTTCTTTGTAGGGTGTCATTTTTTTAAATTAGGGAGTAGGGGAAGTGAGGGGAAACTACTCCCCAAAACTCTTCGTTGTTCTCTTCCATGTGCATATTACATGATGAAATAGGGGATGAACCAGCAAATAGTTTTTCAAAATAGGCATTATTTTCTTGACCATCTCTTTTAGAGGCTTACCAGCTTTACATATTGTTGCTAATAATTCACTCAGATCATCAAGCCTTTTTATAATGCCCATTTGTGAAGTATCTGATAGGGTACTGAAAGAATTTATTTTTAAGAGTTCTTCAGAAAACTGATTAGTTGTGAGAAATACAGGTTGTTTACTCAAACTCTCTCTCCTCAAGGACATTGGTGATAGAAATCTTTGGGGCTACCAACTTTCTTGTTGCTGCAATTCAACTTTAAACATAAACACTCTTATTGCCAGATGGGTAATTAATGGGCTTACTGCTTCTATCTAGAATACGTACAATGGGAAGATGTCCAGCTTGCTCCAGCTAGGTTTCACCATAACATCCTGCCAATAATAGGGTGTTTGAGTGAAAGAAGGATTATTTAGACATTCTCCTGTATGGGAACCATTCAACATTTTGCAAATTAGCTAACTCCCTTTCACAGTTAGAAGCAGACGAAGGAAGAGAGTCACTGTACTTCTGGATTCCCATTTTTCTCTATTTTGAATTTATAGAGTCATCAGGTCTGGCCGTAAGTAGCAGTTATGACTTACTTGTTTTTCATCTAATGCTGCCTGGGTGGGTGCAACTAACTTGTTTTGCACACTCATCTGGATATAGTCTTAGATCTTTTAGCTTATTCTCTCATTCTTTCTAGGTTCCAAATTAGGATCTATCTTTCCACAGATATCTGCTTTTGAATTACAATTGTCTCTGCATGAGCTTGTTTTAACTGACACTGCTGAAGTACTTGGATGACTGTGTTTAAGTTTAATAAAAGTCTTTTTTAGACTGTTCACTTTATTGTTAACTGGCCAGAAGCTCAAAAATTGACAATACTATTTGGGCAATCAGTAGGCATTGTCTGGTTATGAAGTCAGTAATATTTTTGTTATTTAAGTCCTCTTATTGCATAAGCATTTCAGCTGCAATTTGAAAAGAGGAGAGAGGCAGAAAGACCTAAAAGTTGGGGGCACTCTATCTCTGCTTGTAGATCCAATTCTAGGGGGTCATATCTGTTTGAGAGGTTACCAGGAAAAGTAGGAGAAGTTTGGGTACTTACAGTGAGTGTTTACTTTTTACATATCTATCCTTTTAAGTTTTTCAGTAGGCTTGAGTGAAGTCTGAGAAGCAGAATGTGAATGCTGCCTCTTTTTCCTGTTCCCCATGAGATGAAACACTGGTCTCCTATAAAAATGGTTAAAAAAATACATGTCTCTAGCAGAAGAAAAAGAGATGAAAATAAAATAAAGTAAAAGAGCTAGTTAAAAATTAAAAGAGGCTTTAGAGGGAGCTCTTAACAAAAGATGCTACATCTGTGCCATCTTTCAGAGTTCCCACACAGATTCAGGGATAAACATTGGCTGAAACAGAAAAATAAAACCTGAACTTTGTTTCAGATGAAGCAACAATCTGAAATCACTTTAAGAAGCATTCTCTCTTCTCATACACAGTAGGACTTTTGAAGGATGTATGTAATACTAATAATTGTTAAATTAACTGCTTGATCTTTTAAAATCAAACTTTTGACAAATAGCATGGGAATGACCTGTGGACTAGGTGACTCTTTGTTCTGAAAATCCAGAAGGATTTTTCTGATATTTTTATGTTTGGAGAAATATTAGACATAAACATGTCAAATGATTAGTTACAATCCCATATAATATTTAGGGGGTGTCAAGTTTCCAAACATTAGGTGTACTCAAAAGTTGTAACATGCCTTGAGGATTGTAAAGATATTTTGGTTACTTTAATATAATTTAGATGTGCTTGGTAAGTAATTACATAAATATCATAATTTTTAAACATTTTGTTTATATATTATGCTTCTCTGCAAGTAGCTTGCTTGCTTGCTTGCTTGCTTGCTTGCTTGCTTGCAAAATAATTCCAAGTGATGAATAATAAAACTTTAGCAGTGTAATGCTTCAGCTGAAAAGAAAATGTTATCAGAGCGCAAGAACAGGAGCATTGAGTCCAGATTTTTGGAAACCATTCTGTTTTCCCTCTGAATTTTGCAGAGGGGTAACCAGAGAGAGAGCCTATCTTATACTCTACATTCATTTAATCTTTCATGGAAGGGCAACATTAACATGCACGCACTATAGATAACCTCACAGAATTACAGAATCATATGAGATAAATTATTTTTCTAATGCTATGTCATAATGAGCTTTACATGTGAATACTTTTTGAATTGAGCTTAGAAGCCTACTGGCAATCAGTGCAGTGACCAAAGAAAGATTTATTTTTCAAAATCATATTTCAATTGCTCTTAACTTCAGCAATGTATGGTGTACTATATGTTGAAATTTTCAAGATGTCTTCTAGGGCAAGTCTTATTTACTACATTGCAGTAATCCTGGGACATGGTGATAAAAACAGAAGTTATCATCAAGGCTTCCTGGGCCTGGTAGGCTTGTAGCTGATGCAACAGGTAAAGGCTTCCTCTGGTCATTGGACCTTTCAAACAGGAGACATAAGTCCAGAAGAACCCCACAAGGAGGATCCTGACTCCATCTGGTGAGCTTAAATGTTTAAAGACAAACAGCAGATCCATTGTGTAGGGTTTAATATTGTCTTCCCTACTATTCTGTGCCCATGGTGGTGCAGTGATTAGAGTGCAGCACTGCAGGCTATTTCTGCTGACTGCCAGCTGTCTGCAATTTGGCAGTTCAAATCTCACTGGGCTAAAGGTTGATTTAGCCTTCCATCCTTCCAAGGTCAGTAAAATGAGGACCCAGATTGTTGGGGGCAATATGCTCGGTAAACTGCTTAGAGGGGGCTGTAAAGCACTGTGAAGTGGTATATAAGTCTAAGTGCTATTGCTATTTTCTTAATCTCTAGGCACCAACTGAAGACTTGCATTGATCTAGTGTGGAGTAATGATCTAGAAGATGTAATGATCTAGAGTTGAACATGATGCATAAAAATTCCACATAGACATGGGGGTAGTGGTTGAAACTCTGTGGTATTTCCCACTGGAGCAACATAGATTTGGTCACTCTACCCTCATTCTTGAGTGCAAGCTACAGTCTTTCTATGTGAATGCTTTTATTTATTATGTTTTATCCCACACTTCCTCTAAGGACTTCAGGACTAGGTACATGTCTGCCTCTTAATTCATAATCCCTTGAACTGAAAGGCATAGTTCTCAAGTGACCCCTTATTATGAAGGGCTTGATTCATGTAAATGGTGCACCTGCATCTCAAGGGAGCCAAGATGGCTAACCACACTGCAGGCCAATGGCCTGAGGCACAACCAGTAATGTCTTCAAGCCACCTGTGTCAAGGTGAAGAGTGCCCAAAGCTAACTCAATTAGAATGCAGAAAAAAACAATCTCTGCCAGTTACAATCCAGTAATAACTGAATTAATAACAATTTTCTATCAAGCCATGTTCTAATCTTTTCATGATATCCCAGAGCCACTCCTGGGGCACTGATTCATTCTACCTAAGTTGACCAATTCCTGTTTTATAGCATCACTACATGGTGCCTGATGCCAATTGTTTTGCTGGCCAGTCACTTGCAATATCCATATTGGTTCAGCCTTTTCTTGCCCAAAAAAAGCCACATGCTAGAGTTCTACTTCTCCCCTCGGACTCTGTGGAGCAGAACAGACCCTCCTCATTAACCCTGGTTGGCTGACTCCTTGGAGGAGAATACTGTGATTGCACTTGAACCTGCATGTCAGAAAGGAGGCTGGTCAGGAAGGGAAGGTACAGGATACATGTGTAGACATCAACAAGAGAGAGTGGCAAATCTAGGAGTGAAATGCCTTTTGCTGCTGCTGTTGCTTCTGCAGAAGTTATCAGAACTCCAGTTTTCCCCGAGTTCAGCTAGCACCCTGAGTATTGTCGCTGTCTAAGCCACTGCCGTTTTCCTCCCTCTCCTTTCTCCCACTCTTCAGCTGCGTCCTCATCCTTGCTGGATGAGAATTCCGACTGGGAGAGCCTAAAGACAGCAGGGAAATAAGAGCCAAATCTGACCTGCCTTTTTTCTCTTGGAGACCACAGTTACAGAGAATCGGTATTGTTTTTATATACCCACATTGTATTCGTTGAAGTAAAATGACATATTCAGAGAGTGGAATGGCTTATTGATGACTCTGTGTGTGTGAGGGGGTGGGGAAGAAAAAGAGAAACAATGCATAATATGGAAATCGCCCTTTTAGAATTTTATCAGAATGATCGAGCAAAACACTAAAAACCAAAAAGTTAAAATACCATGTTAAACATTAAATACAGATTAACAAAATACAAATGCTATATTCATGTAACAGGCCCTTACTTTCTTCCTTCCCTGCCATAATATTATATTATGCCTGCAATGTTGAGGGAAGAACTCACTCAAAGTGTTCAATAGCTCTAGGGAAATAAAATCATTTAACATCATTAGATGTTAAACATAAAGGTTCCCCTCGCACATATGTGCTAGTCGTTCCCGACTCTAGGGGGTGGTGCTCATCACTGTTTCAAAGCCGAAGAGCCAGCGCTGTCTGAAGACTACTCCATGGTCATGTGGCCAGCATGACTAAATACTGAAGACACACAGGACATTGTTACCTTCCCACCAAAGATGGTTCCTATTTTTCTACTTGCATTTTTACATGCTTTAGAACTCCTAGGTTGGCAGAAGTTGAGAAATTTATTAAAAAGAAAAGCTTTAAAGGGTTTTTTTTGGGGAGAAAGGCAATTAAATATCAGAAATTGGATGAATTTCTCCAGTTTTTCTAAAGGATTAGAAGAGATTCCCTAAAATGGGAAGGCAATATACCTGAGGCAATATACCATAGTAAAACAGTTGTCTTGCCATTCATTTTAGAATTTAGTTCTAAAGATCTGATCATTGCTACTAACTGATATAAATCCAGGAAGATGTTATATTTATTTCTGGAGGGTAGATCTATCTTTAGGTTCTCAGCCCTGTAACATACTTTTTTTAAGGAATAACTATAGCATTTCCCAAATGTGGTTGCACTGTTTACTTCAAATTTCAGTAGCTGCTGACTGTGGCAATGTTAGGGTTGGTGGAGTGGATTCTAACACATCTGGAGGACACCAGATTGGGGAAAGTGCTATGACTACAGTGTTTGAAATACAGCATTTCAAATTTAATTATTCTATGAGATATATGAGAAAAAAATTGAGCAAGAAATTTGGCAATTCTGCTATAGTAAAATATAGTAAAATGCTATACATTTTTGCTTCTTTTCACTTCCATCACAATTTTATAATTTTCCTTTTTATGTAATATATTTCTGATATAGAGGCTACCCTGGGAGAAATATTGTCTTGAATTCAGGAAAAAAGAATCCACTTAAAAGGAGCCCTTGCTGTCACATAAGGTAAGTTGCTCCTTTGAGATGGTTGAGTGTGGCCATCTTGAAGAGTTCAAAGTGTGGGTCTTCTTTCCCATTGTTGATAATGCTTTGAAAGACATTTTTTTTCATGGTGATCCATCACCCTCTAGGTTGGTAGAATAGGGCAATTCTAGTGGGCAATTCAGACCCAAGGGGCATCACTCCATTAAGAACTTCTCTGTGGCAGTGAATTGGATCTGAACAGGAACAGCTAACTACTGTATTTATTTGTTTCCCATTCCATTTCTGGGATGGCAGATTTTGGAGTAGGAAAGATTAGAAGATCTGTAGAAGATCTGAAAGTTCTGATCCATGAAGTACAACATGATGGGGATGCCCACAAATCCAGGTGAACTTGATTGGAATGGAAGCAACACATTTCAATTCGGTTCAGTTAAGACCCTGCAAAATATTTTCCCAGAATGTGGGAGAATATGTTCCTATTAACTAATAATGGTTGGTGGGACAGAACTTCTCATGTTTTCTACAAGAGAGGAACACAACACACCTCCCCACAGTGGCCAAATCCCAGTTCTTTTCAAAAACAAAACAAAACATACAAAAACCAATCAAATAATCCCCCCCCCCCCCGTACCAAATAAGAAGGAAGATTACTCTTCCAAGGAAGTGGAAGAGGTTGTGTTTTGTTCTATCATAGGTGAGCTGTGATCAGAGCATATGATACGCTGGGGGAGGGGGTGGTTAATTAAAAAAACACAATATCTTTCATCCATTCTTTCAAAGAATACCACAACCAGTCACACCAAGATACATTCCGCTATCTAATATTTCTCTAATCCCTGCCCCCCCCTCCCATGTCTCTAAATTCTATTGTTCCCACCTCCCTTTGCTATTTTATTTTCCCCTAGTCTCTTTCATCTTGTTGTAGATCTACCGATCTGGAATCATTGTGGTGGCTGGGCTAGGTCTTTCTTTCTTTCTTTCTTTCTTTCTTTCTTTCTTTCTTTCTTTCTTTCTTTCTTTCTTTCTTTCTTTCTTTCTTTCTTTCTTTCTTTCTTTCTCAAGAGTAGGGAGTGACAGATGGTGGTCTCGCTTTCCCCAGAGAGCGAGATCTCCCTACACGCGAGCGCATGTCAATCTCCGCAGCTCATGTGATAACTCCAGTGGATGACGTGCCAGCCATATGGTCTGGCATCAGAGTTGGTACCCCTCTGCCTGCTTGAAGCGTGCCACTTCCCTCCTCCTTTTGGATAAGACAGTGAAGGAGACGGGGTGGACCTCAAGGAGTCTTCCCCCCCTTTCCTCCCCCCATTTTTTCCCTCCTTACTCCCAAAAGATGCAGGGTCCAAGGACTTGAGGACTCCTCAACTGAGCTTTGGAGGTAAGTTATGTAAGGAGGGGGGGGGACGGAAACTTAAACACTGGGTTGCAACTTGTCTCATCTTACCCCACCCCTGGCCACTTTCTAAAACCCCCCCCCGGGTTCTTATCTTTCTCTTCTCTCCCCCACCCCCACCCCACCGACTTTTACATCCCAATCGATTTGTATCTTCGAAGAGGAATGAATGAAGTGCGGGGTGGGAGTGGGGTGGGAGTAAGAGGTAGGAAAGCGATCTCTATGCAAGAGGTATGTATAGATCCAAAACCTCTGATGTAGCAAATGCCGGTTTTGTATAAGAAGGAAGCTTATCGATCTACCCATACAAAACCACTTGCGGGGGGGGGAGCACAATTAAACAATTTAGTAATAAAATTGTGTATTTTAAAATATGGGGCGGAGAAATGCACACACACACACACACACACACACACACACACACACACACACACACACACACACTACTTGTAAATACCTACCATGGCCTTCGGAATCAGATCTCCAGCAATTACGGGTGCGAAGGGCTCTCTATCTTTTCTAATCTCATCTCGCAAGCGATTTATTCTAGCCTCGGGGTTTATCTGCGCCTGGGTTCGGATCGTCTCTCTCTCTCTCTCTCTCTCTCTCTCTCTCTCTCTCTCTCTCTCTCTCTCTCTCTCTCTCTCTCTCTCTCTCTCTCTCTCTCTCTCTTTCTCCCCCCCCCCCCGTTGCTTCCCCGCTTCAAAGGCAACATAAAATGACTGCAAACACTCGCGCACAAAACTGGCACATGGATCCATCAGTTCTTTCGGCAGCTCAATCTTCTCCCAGGAAGATGGTCTCAGGTCTGGATGTGCGGGTGAAAAGGGGGGGGGGAATGGAGGCGGGGGGAGAAGGAGAGGGAGAGGAGGAGGAGGAGGAAGGCGGATCGGGAAGGGAGAAACTGCCGAGATGTCAGTCTCGAGGGTCGCCCTGAGAAGGAGGATGAGGATGGGGATGGTGCCATAGAGGAACATTCCAATCCTTTCTCCTCCTCCTAGGGAGCATGGAAAGAACCCTCCAACGGGAAAACCAGCGGGGGAAAAAACAAAAACCGGGGCCCGACGGAGAAGTTATCAGGATTTTGGCAAGCAAGGGAGGGACGCGGCGTGAAGATTGCGGGGTCGGTGGGTTTTCGGCGCTGCGAAGTGTCTACCTTCAGAAATGTAATGCTCGTTTTAATTCTTCTTGGAAAGGAAAGGGCCTGGGGAAAGCTAGGGCAAAAGGTCCGGTTTTCTAAGCGGAGAAGGGGGCAGGAATTGGAGAGAAAAGTTCTAGGTTTTTTCTGGGCATTCCCGAGATCCCCGCCTCAAAGCCGTGCTAGCGAGAGCAGCAATCTTGTGCTCCGACATGCCGGGATGCAGATGAGATGGGTTTAATGGTTTTCAATTCCATTAAATCTGGTAAACTAATCAAAAGAGGGGAGCGAGGCTGAGTAAATACAGCTCTGTATCCCCGCTAAGAAATAGAGAAAAATCTATTGTATTTCGATACAACAAAAGGAAAGGGAGGTAATTTTTAATGAAGAGGGATCAGAGATAGCTTTGCACTAATTAAGCGGGAAAGCAACGTAGACACCAATTAATAATAAAAACACTTTTTTAAATGAATCAATTGTTTTCAGGGGAAGAATGGGGAAAGCCAATTTCAGGCAAGTTCTAAACAAATTTTCCTGCCCTCTCCCCCCCCCCCCCATAAGTTCCCCCTTTGTATGTGTGCGCGTGCGTGGGTGTTTGTGAAGTATGTGTATATAAAGTATTGTGCATATGTATAATGTTTTTTTAATGAAACGAAGAGGGAGTAAGTAAGGCTGGTTGTCATCACGCAAATGCAATGCTGTTCGTGTCAGTAGGGAGGATAGACAGGTTTTCGTTCACTAAAGAGGTTTAAGATAAGGTTTAGAACAGTTCTGCCCTATAGTTTGAAGGGTGGCATATTATCTCTCCCCCCCCTCTCTCTCTCTCCCTCCCTCCCTCCCTCTCTTTCACTCACACACACGCGCGCACGCACACACACGTTAGGCTAGGTGAGAGACCTGGATAACAAGGAAGACATTAGGCACCAAGCTTTGGCAGAAAAAAGCTGCAATTTGTTAAGGAATCAATCTCTCTCTGTCTGTCTCTCTGTCTCTCTCTGTCTCTCTCTCTGTCTCTCTCTCTCTGTGTATGTGAGTGTGAGTGAGAGAGAGAGGGAGGGAGGGAGGGAAGGAGGAAGGGAGGGAATCAACTGCAGGGGAGGAAGGGCAATGATAATCGATTTATAGTTTAAAATCAGACCGTAATAATATCATAATTCCATTTCCGCTGAAAACAGGTTGAGTTTTGGACAAGAGGTGGATATCTGAAGACAGCCTTTTTTCTCTCTCACTCACTCTCTCTCTCTCTCCTTCCAAATCACCCTAAGGATCTGGTGACCAGGCTGGCAGCAAAGATCTTCTTTGGAAGAAGGGAGGACCCTTTATATCTTGGCCAGGAAGATTGAAATCTGTTTAGGAGTGGAACTGTCAGCTTTCCCAGCAATTGGCTGGAAAAGGCTGAGTGACTAAACTATCCGTGGGTTGGGATAGTCTTCCAGGGGTCCAGGGTAATTGGTTGGTGGGTGTTAAGTGGTGGATGTTAAGACCAACTTGTGTGACTATTTCTCGTTGCCATTCTTCCCTTCTTTCCGGCCCGCTCATTCCGTGCGCCTTTCTCCTCCCTCCTTCTTCCCCGCCCCCGTCACCCCTCCAGCCACCATGTTGACGCGCCTCTTCAGCGAACCCAGCTTGATCCCAGAAGTTCAGAAATTCTCCAGCTGGGCGGACGATTGTGAAGAGGATGATTCGAGCGACAAAGAGGAGCAAAAAAGTAAAAGCTGCCCTCTTCAGGACGACGACTCGGAGGTAAAAGAGGAGACCGACCTGGGCGCTGATGAAGAGGAGGAGGAGGAGGAGGAGGAAGGCATCGAGGAAGCGGAAGGCGATCGACCTAAGAAACGGGGCCCCAAAAAAAGGAAAATGACCAAGGCCAGGCTAGAGCGCTCCAAGATGCGACGCCAAAAGGCCAACGCCCGGGAACGCAACCGGATGCACGACCTTAACGCCGCCTTGGACAATCTCCGCAAGGTCGTGCCTTGTTACTCCAAAACGCAGAAATTGTCCAAGATTGAAACCTTGCGGCTGGCCAAGAATTACATTTGGGCCCTGTCGGAAATCCTGCGCTCGGGTAAGAGGCCGGATCTGGTCTCCTATGTGCAGACTTTGTGCAAAGGTTTGTCCCAGCCGACCACTAACTTAGTGGCCGGCTGCCTCCAGCTCAACTCAAGGAATTTCCTTACTGAGCAAGGCCAGGAGGCCGGGAGATACCACGGGCCCAACTCCAGCTTTGCCATGCACCCCTACACCTACCAGTGCTCGCGGATCTCCAGCGCTCAGTGCGCTTCCAGCACCATGGCTAGCTCCCACGCCTTGCGGACGCACGCTTACTGTGCCACCTACGAGTCCCTCTATGGGAACGCCTCGCCAGATTACAATAGCTCGGAATACGACGGGCCCCTGAGCCCTCCTTTGTGCGTGAACGGGAATTTTTCCCTCAAGCAGGATTCTTCCCCCGACCACGAGAAAAATTACCATTATTCTATGCACTACTCCGCCCTCCCCAGTTCTCGCCCTTCCGGGCACAATTTAGTGTTCGGATCTTCGGGAATGCGCAGTGGCGTCCACTCTGAGAATGTTTTGCCTTACGAGATGCACCTCCATCATGACCGAGGTCCGATGTACGAGGAGCTCAATGCTTTTTTCCATAACTAGCGCCTTTCCCCCTGTTCTCAGAGGCGCCTTGGGAGTCGCGTTCTCCTACCGGTTTCACGAGCAACCGTGACCACTTGTAGATTTCCAGTGTAATGGACTGGGAAAGTGGGGGGCGTATTTGGGTGGTAGAAACTAAACAGAAAGAGAGAGAATGGGAGAGGAGGAGGGAAGAGAGAGAAATAAATAGATCCTCGGCCTTCTTTGATATTCCCCTGTACTTCGTCCCGAGGGCTGCAATTTTTTTTTAAATTCAACTGTGAACCACTTTTCTCGTAACATTAATAAAAAAATCGGAAGGGCGGGAGGCTAAAATAATAATCATTCCTATTCGTGAACTAATTGAGCCGAACGTTCTTGTTTTGGAAGGGGGGGGAGGGCGGGAAGGAATCTGATCCAACAGCCTCTAGATCTGAGGCAGCGGGTTTCAACCCTTCCCAACCCCGTTGAATTCAATGGGTCGCTTTGGTTTTCAGTCGCTGGCTTCGATTTAAATGGAAAGTCGGTGGAGTTTTTTGAGCCTTGGTTTCCGCGGGATTCCAATCCCGATTGGGAATCAGATTATAAACAGAATCTGCGACTTCCCTGCCTCCACTAAGTACTATGAAAAAAAATCTGGTGCAATATATATGCTAGCATAATTTTATATTTAAAAACAAACGAAAGGACTCTATAGCTAATAGACTGTTTAGTTGAGATGTTGCCCATCCGAAAACAAAGTTTTAGATCCACATTATTAGGAGAGACAACCACATTTTTCAAAATTAAAGAGGAGGAGAGTATCAAAGTTTCACCCCATCCTAATGGATTGTCTATGCTAAATATGGCTTTAGAACAAAACAGTTTATAAAAGGCAGGTGATGGGAGGAAGGTTTCCATCCTCCCAGTAGCTGAATCAAAAAATCCCCGCAAAAGGTATCTATGCCATTTGCAATCCTTTACATATTTATTTGGGAGTTAGTCTTATTAGGCTTAATAGGGCTTACTTCAGTGTAAATATGTATCAGCTTGCACAAAAAATTAAGCTGTTAAAATATTTGCAAACTTTAAATCAAACTTTCAATGCAGTGAGAACTTGAAAAAGCAATAAACGGGCAAACAGATGAAAAATATATTCTATCTCTATCTATGCAAGTAGGTATTGAAACTAGAAAAAGAAATAAAAGAAAGGGAAAGAGAAAAGAAAAAAACTAAAACAACAACAAAAAGAATCCATATGAAATATTAGAAATATGGACCAACAAACTCGCTGAGATTTAAAATTGTGCACTTTTTGATTTGGGGGAAACGGACCCGTGGAAAGTTTCCCTGATATTTAACAATCACTGACTTTTTGAACCACCCTTGTAACCCCACGTAACTTACTTTCCAAAATTTGTGTGTCATGCTGTTTTTTACCTGTTTTAAAAATGTTAAAGAAAAATGTGGGGGGGGGGGAGATTTTTATGAAATGGCAAAATGTTTTGTTATGCATGGATAGGTTGGGGAAACGCAAATATGCAACTTTTAAAGGTGATGTGAAGAGAATACTATTATGCTTAATATTTCTGTTGGCTTATCCCCCCCCTTAATAGTAACTTACATTCTTTCTTTCTGTGATGGGTTTTGGGGAGGGAAGCATATGTTTATGTAATGATACACCAGTATATAAATCTCTCTATAAAAAAACAAAAAAAAACAGTTAACTTGTAAGGACTCAGAAGAGTATATTTCCCCCAATACAGTACTATTTCATTTTTTTTGTTCATCTGATAACCTTATTTGAGCAAAAGGAGGATGAAAAAAATTACCTCTAATTTTTCCCTCCTTTTAATATGACCTCCATCACCTTTAGACATACCAGCATTTAAAAAAAAAAGATTTCGAAGAACTTACATTTCTGAACAAAGTTTTAAAAAGAAAACAACAAAAATCAACAACATTTTACAGAAAAAGAAAACTAATAGAGAGAGAGAGAGAGAGGGAAAAAAAGTTGTAGACAATATGAAATGTCTATGGGACACCAGAAGTGCTTTTTTTGTGTGTTTCTGTTCAGTTTCCTTAAGATGAATAAATATTTACGTCAAATGATATGCTAAACAAAAAAATCTCAAAGTCTTGTTTTAAATAAGGAGTAGTCTATATCTATCTGTCTGTCTGTCTGTTTATCATATATATATATATTCATCATAATTCTGTCAAATTTGGTTTATGGCAAGGCATTTTGCATTTTAGAGAGGAAAAAATTTACAGCTCCTTTTACACAAATAATACAGATCAAAAGGCAAGGAGGTTATGAATTGCAGACCTTCTCACCACTCCTAACATGGACAAAGTTTAGCTGTAAACTTCAGTTTTTAAAAAAGATACATGGTTGGTTAAAAAGAGGTGGGGGTGGGTGGGTGGGTGGGTGGGTGTTGCATGTGTGTAAAATTCTTAAGTACAGTAGTGTGCTTTAAACATTAATTTGCTACTGTTTTCTGAAATGGTTACCAACATTTTTGATGGTCTGAGAGCTGCAAATCAGCTGTGATCTTATTCAGTGAATTGAAGCAGCTTCTTAAGAAGACAATTAATAAATAATAGATGTTGATTTGATTCCCTCAGCATTAGCTCACTTCAAAGAAGTAATGCTAAATGTGTAGATGGGCAAAGGATTATGGCCAAAATGTCTCCATAATGTTTCCAAAGTGGGACTAGACAAGCTCTCACTTCCAAGACTACTCAAGACATTAAAATAGCAAATAAAAGTGTGTTTTGTGTGTTCAAAGATGGTGAAGAAGTGACAAAGATGGTGAAGAATTCAAATATATATTTAAGCAACCCTTCTGAAGACTTATTAACAAATAGTTAATAGACAATAAGTCTTCATAAGACCTGCTTAAAATATATTCGAATTTCTTCACCATCTTTGTCTATTTCTGAACACCTATACTTTTTATGTGCTGTGGAGTGGGGGAGGAAGCCTACTTCTCATTTTATAAAGACTAGTGCAGTTTCCTCCTCCTGGACAGATGGCATTTTCCCTGCATCTCCCTCCCTGCGCACTCACATATTCACACACACACACACACACACACACACACACACGCATCACTTCCCTCTCTGTTTCTTTTTCGCACACACACACAGCCACACACTCACGTTATCCTACTTTCTTTGTGGTCATTTAAGCAAAGAGAAATTCAAGACAAAGTAAGGACAAGCGCAAATGTTATCTTTCAAAGCAAGCAAACCTATTGACAACTAAACACTGATTAATAATAAATCTTTGAAGGTTCCTCTCCCAACCCTAAGAAAATCCCTTTCCTTTATGGAGGAAGTTACTGTAACCCAATAAGGTCATCTGGGAGCTGTCCCAAGTGTGTATGGTGCTGAACTAGAAGCTCTGGGAAAACATGTCCTTGATCTCTAAAACAGCTTTTCTCACACTCAGGAATTCTTGGAGCTGGTTAGCATTCTTACTTGATATTCAAAAGCTCCATATTGAGACATGAGAGATTTTGCCCATGAAGCCAAAAGTTAGAAGAGCAGGCATGACTTATATCTCAATAAAAATTCTAACAGAGACAAACACCAATATTTTACTTCTGGTGGGTGTTGCAGGATCCTGGGCAATTATCAGCAAAACAGTTATCTGAAATGGGGGCAAGACAAAATCAGATGAATCACACAGAGGCAACCGCTCACTCCAAATATCCATCCTTCTTTAGACAACCTAGCCCTAACCCTTTCAAAGCCTAGTTTATCTCATAGCTCACAGGTATATACAGGCATGAATAAAGACTATCTTGGTTGCCCCGTGATCTCCACTGTTTGCAGGATGAAGACGCCATAGGAAGGAAACTTTATTTAAAAAATAAGACTCGATAATGGTGTATATTTCTTGGGTTCCACAAGTACAGGACATATATTTCTCTTTGCTATTGACAGGGGCTGTTTCCTCACCTGCACTTGGAAAGGTTTAGGGAAATGAAAAGTTTTAAGCAAGTCTTCATTTTTGGCAAGGGCGCACACATACAAAAACATACATACTTTTCTTCCCTCCTTTTGAGGATAAAAAAATGAATATATTAAATAAATAAATAAATAAATAAATAAATAAATAAATAAATAAATAAATAAATAAATAGGTAGGTAGGTAGGTAGGTAGGTAGGTAGGTAAGTAAGTAAGTAAGTAAGTAAGTAAGTAAGTAAGTAAGTAAGTAAGTAAGTAAACAAACATACACTAGAAACCTTAAGATCTTTAGCTTTTTAGTCACTTCTGTCTGAGCAGTTTCATTAGCTAAGTCTCCTCTTATACTTCTCCTCCCTCCCCCTTTCAGAGCCTAGTGGGTTAGAAAGCAGGAGACCGTCCCATCTTAGCCATGAAAGTTAGCTGGGTGACCTGAGGCCAGTTTTTCTCTAGGTGCTCACCTCACCTCACCGGGTTGCTGTTGTGGAGAAAATAGGAGGAAGGTGTGTTGAATACATTCACTGTCTTGAGTTATTTATAAAAATAATAAGGTAGGTAGGTAGGTAGGTAGGTAGGTAGACAGACAGATAGATAGATAGATAGACAGATATAGGATAGATAGATATAGGATAGATAGATAGATAGATAGATAGATAGATAGATAGATAGATAGATAGATAGATAGATAGATAGATAAGATAAATACATATTCTTTTTCCCAGCCTCCCCTTTCTTCATTTTTATCCCTTTTCTTCTCTTCCTCCTCTTTCTATTCATCTCTATTTATGCAAGCTCCTTTTCTCTCCTCTAATAAAAAAAATGGTTATAAAAACAAACTGAGTAAAGGCTGTGTGTGTGTCAGACTAAAACTATAATCTTCTAACCTGGTAGATATGACCTGAGAGATTCTAGGATATCTTCTTTCCTCCCCTATCCAGTTCAGGATTGCAACCTGCTAATTTGGAATCTCTCTGGGCTAACCTGCCTTGGGAAACCATGGTGCTGATGACTGAATCCTACCCCCAGTCCTTTTCCAGGTGCTCATACCATCTCATTTGTTCAAGTTCTAGAAAATCCAGCCGTTCCTTTGCATCTCCCGCTCCCCCACCCCACCCACTCCGTCCCACTCAAGTGCACTTGCACTTTTTTTTTTTTTGCAGTCCTTCCTGCCCCATCTTACATTTGCACCACTGAAGCAAGGGGAAAGCATTGCTTTTCCCTTGCAGGTTAGTGTTTCCTTCCTTTTCAAGGGTGGCTGGACATTCCAGTGGTGGGCATTCCAGTGAAAATCACTGTAGGCTTCTATTCTATCTGAATTGCTTTTAGGCTGATTAAAGCCCAAACCAGCTCCAACCCATGTTTTTCTGTTTAAATGACTGAAAATGAGCTGCACATATCCTCCCTCTGCTTAACTAGGGCACAGGTTTTTCTCTGCCATCTAAGCAATAGAGCAGCAACTTCCGTGATCTGTATGCTATAACCACGCAATTGGTTTTTTTTTTTTCATCTGCTTTAAAACAAGAGCTTGACACCAGAAGTTGCACTTCTAAATTGTCAATCCTCCCGGTCTTCCTTTACCTCTACACACCTACCATGTTTTCTTTGTGTATATGAGGGGGTTTGAAATTTTTCTAGAAGCCTGAACACCTGTGGAAGAAAAGTATACTTCTCCAGTTGCAAACACAGCTACAAACAATTTCCGCTCTATAAACATTCAAATTTCAGTTCGACAACCATCTTAGGTGTCTCTTAGGCAAAAAGGCAAATACATGTTGAAAAAAATAAATACAAAATATTAATAAATGGTTGAGGATGCCAAGGAATTTCAGTCTCCCTGCATGCACACCCACTGAGAAATTATTATTAGCTTTCTTTTTTGAAGAAAATGCTTGCACACTAACATGCATGAGAATACAGACAAGACAGACACATACAAACATACATACATGTACACACACACACTCAATTTTATGCAGATAAATATTCAGTAACAGGTACATCATCACACCAATCTTCAGGTCCCCATTTTATTTTATTTTCAGAAGGTAGGAAGACAGACAGACAGACAGACAGACGAATTGTTGTTTAGAGAAACCCAGAGGTTTTATCATTTAATCATTTGCAGTTATTTTATCCTTTAAAATACTGCAGCCACAGAGAAACTTCATTACAGACATTATACAAAAGCTTTCCTGCCTCTCCAGTGTAAACTATTCAAAGCCATCAAATCTACCAGTGTGATGAATTTAGCAACGGTACATATGGAAGTGTATTTCTATACATTGGCATAGAGATACATGCCTCTATTTTAGGAATAGAAACAGCCTGTCACAGCTGGTCAAGGAAAATAGGGCAGACACTTTATCAAAAGGCTAGTTCACACGCGAGCTTTCTAACCGTTCATTGGTTTCAGCTGCTTCACACATCCTTGTCCATCACTTGATTTCTCTATAAGATGCAACACCGTTAAAATTCAGGTGCTAGGTGAAGGATTTTATTTGTGAAGGTGTACTCCCATAACAATTCTGTCTTTCTGTAGTAGCCAGAAGAGAGAAAGCAACCACTCAAAATTATTCAGGTTTGAAAGAGTCTCACCTGAATGTCTGAACTAGGTGACAAAGTCTCCAAGAATATACTGGCTGAGAGGATTATTCTACCAACCTTCTTCAAAGCAGCGCCTCCTTCCTTAATGCTGGCTGGTGTTTACTGACAAAAAAGAACTGATCCATTGCCCTTGCTTCATGCATGCTCTTCATTGCAAGGACCACCCCTCTTGAAAAATATATTCATAGAGAGAAATTACAGCAGCATTGAGTAAATGGCTAAATATTTCTCAAAGGTCTGCTCTAGGCTTCCCATGGCACCATTTCCCCCAATAGGGCGCCCTCCTCAACTGGATCATTTGGAACTACAATGCTCAGAATTTATAGCCAGCCTAGTCATAGAAAGCTCAGCAGGTCTGGAGAGTACTGGGCTGGGCCCTAGAGGGTCAACTAGGATGGGAGACCAACTTGAAACCAACTCTGGCTCCCCAAGCTTGAGGGCAGGATAGAAATTAGAATTTATATATGAATCTCTTAATCATGATTATCAGCATTTTCATCAAAGCAACCTATTTTTATCTGTAGGCAGGGGTGTAAGGCCCAAATACGTTTGCTACATCGGGTGAAGACCTTCGAAGAGCTGGTGTAGTTGTTTTTTTGCGAAGTGAAATGAATGGATATTTGGGAATGGTCAACGCAATTGTCAACATATGTCACACACGGGAGGGAGGGAGGGAGATACTGAGAAGTCTGTTGCATCAAGAAATGGTGGGAAAGCTCTGTATATGTTGAAAAGCGGATCTATGTTTAGCGAAACCTCCCCAGTCAGACGTTAAGTCCTGGGAAATTCAAGGTAGTAGTGGAATCTCAGCAGTAAAAACACCAAGGCAAAAATAGTAACGTTCTTTATTTTTGAGCCGTGACTGTTTCGGGAGACTTTCTGCTTGTGCATTTTTGATAAGAGAAATCAAAGTTTCAGTTCCGCAGCCGAAAAGCTCTTCCTCCGGTAATATGAAATCCCAGTGATTGGTGAGGAATGGCCCTTACCTTAGTGCTTCCTAGAGCAGGGAAGAAGCGGCACCCAAAGTCGTTTTCCTGCCCCGACCCTTCCCCTAAAATGAATGCACGGCGCCAAGCGCTTTCTTCAAACCATAGACCTCCCTATTGCGTCCCCATTTGTGTGCCCCCAAACCTTTCACCATCCCGTTAGCCCTTTGCCCCCTTTCTGTTCCCAAAGGGGACAGCCAAATCCACCCTCTTACAAGTCCCCAAATAAGAGCCTGGGCACGCCAAAATACGACGTACAGTACAGTCCAAGTCACCCAAACGAAGAATGAAAGCGAGGCGAAGAGACAAAAGAATGGTTTTTCGGAGAATTTCTGGCCCAGGTTCTCCAAGTGCGCCTAGGATCAGAGAGTCAGAATGGGGGAACTAAGATGTGTGTCTTATTTCAAATCCTGCGTGAATGACATACATGGCAATAAATTTGAAATCTAACTGAACGCGACCTACGGGCGTTTGGTAACTTTGGAGGGTCGGATGCCAATATCCATAGATACATACATATTTACAGCAAATAACTCAGTATCTTAGGAAAGTTTTGCTGATGGGCAGGGGGAGAAAAGTCACGAGGAAAGCACGACTATTTCGGCATCTAAACGGACAAGTAACTGTGTATTGAAAGCAATTTTTATTTTAATGTTATGAAATATTCCAGCATTTTCTTCCTCAACAGCCTTGTCGGTCCCTGCAAATTAGAGCGGGAATTTTATTTCTAGGTTTCCCCTTTGCACTGAGCGGGTTTCCTCCGTCTGCGCGAGGGCAGGTACTCTGCTGCTGCTGCTGCTGCTGTTGCTGGACCCCTATCTCTAGCTAGCTAGCTTAGCTGGCATCTTTCTGGTTGGCAGCGCCAGCTTCCCGATTTCCACAGTAGTAAAAGAGAGGCTCTCTGTAGGGAGTTAGATGCCAGGCTGTTGCCCGTGCCAACAGCCAGCCAAGGGCCACTGAAGGGAAGTGGTTCGTTTGCTACAGCGGAGGGTCGGACATCTGTTCACTCCAATACGCTTTTAAAGGGGAAGGCCTCTCTTTTAAAGGCGAAAGCACCGGGCACAAGCTTGCCCAAGTATTCTCGGGGACCCTCGTCTGAGAGGGCAAGCGGCGAGAACCTCCCGGATTTGGGCAGCGGTGTATCTGTGTGTGTGTGGGGGGGGGGGATAAACCATCAATAAACCTTATCCATAAAATGCAGAGGTGGTGGTTAGGCAAGCTGCCATGTGAGAGAGGTTTGGGGAAGGGGCAGAGGATGATTTCATAGAATATTTTTGGGAGGCGAAGTTCACCTCCCCCAAAACATCCTTTAACCAACTCCCAATTCTGATTGAAAATATCCCTCATCGTTTGTGGACTCGTCTGTTTTCTTAAAAGATAAAGTGGTTTATCGCGGGGAGGGCGGGGGAGGAGAGAGACCAGGCGCAAATTCCAACTTAAGCCTAAAGGTTTTGGCTGCCCACCTGAAGTGCCCCAGGGAATCATCCATATGGCGCCCCTTCCCAAGTAGTCTGAGGTGCTCTGAGGAGCCCATCACAGCAACCATGGTGCATTTTCAAAAAAAGGGGTGATGGTGGCTGAGAGGAGAACTAACCCGCCCTGGAAAAGGGCTGGGTGAGTTAGGTGAGCTAGGACACACCTATAATAGTTAAACCTCCCGGCGAAAAGGCGAAGCCACAACCAGACTACAGCACCACGGGCGTCCACTACCCCTGTTCGCTCAGGATCTGCGGAGGAGGCAAGATGGGAAATGACCCCTACTTCTCACCCGCCTCTCTTTAGAAAGAAGTTCAAATTAGGATCCAGAAAATCTTTTATTATTAGAAATAAAGCAAGCCATTGTGCAAAGCGAGCTCCCGTCGCCCTCCATTCCCTACATATATAGAGAGCCTTGGAACCCACCTTTACAACACATATACCACTGGAGCTTAAAAGGGATTTAGTCTAAAAAAAACCCAAAACACTTGGCGGGTGTGGGGAGATGAGCTGTCCCCTTGGTTCTCAAACTGCAACTTCCCCCATTTCCCCCGCGCTAAAATGAGGGGTGTTTGTCTATTTTTCTTTTTTCATTGTACTTATTATTGTTTCCAAATGCAGGGAAATGGGGAGGGAGAGCGAGCGAGCGAGCGAGCGACTAAAAACATCAAGATCCATGCCAAACGGCCCCATGGCTCCGTCTCTGCCCAGTGGCCGGGTGAATGCCAGGTTAAGCAGAAGGGTGGGCAAAGAGGAGGGGGAGGGGGAGGAGGAGACCTTGCTTCAGTTTAGATTTCGTGGCATCTGTTCACTATTATACAGTGTAGATTTTTATATGGACAGCTAAATTAAAGACAGATTTCTGCCAGGATTACAGATATTCTTTTTAAAAAGAATGCGATGGAATAGGAAAAGCGGAGAAAAGGCACTTGCGATGTAGTGGCGGGAGGAGGGGGGAGAGGAGGAGGAAGGGGGGATTAAACAGCTCGTCTTTTATTGATATATTTCTTGGGTGAAAGGTGTAAGAAACAAATTACACGTTATAAAATAATCTCATGGCTGCTTGACATTCTTCCATACCTACTTGCCTATCTTTACTCTCTAAAGTAACCTAATTGTGGCCGTTTCCAGCTCGCCCAAACGATCTACACACCGAGTCGTTTTCAGTCCCTTGGTATACATTTTGCCTCCTTCTGATCCTGACCCACCCATTGGCCTTCTCTTTCCAGCCTGGCCTCTTCTGGTTCTCTTCTTCTTGCCCGGAGTTCCGATTTACGCTGCTTTCTCTTTTTCTCCAGCCATCCCGCCTCCCTTCCGCCCGCCCCCAGGTGAAAGCCAAAGGTGAAAGCCAGAGGTGCTCTGGCTCTCTTGAAACGACCGGGAGGTCTGGGGAAATTAACAGGCTCCGGTCAACAGGGGACTTCAACCGGAACCAAATTCCTTCGGCTAGAAAGGCTCAGAAGCTGACCTAAGGCCAGAAAGGGTCTTTTCACGGGCCGAATGTGGAGGGGGGGAGAAATAAGACACTCGCAGATGGACTTACTGAGGCAAGGTGCCAATTTGTTTGTCCCAAATCCAAGAATTTAGGATACCTGTGGCGGAATAGGTGCACAAAGCAGCCTGATTGGCATTCACGATGGAGTTCAAAACCAAATGATCGATAATTTATTAATCTGTAACGACGATCCCAAGTGTACCAATCGGTATTATAAATAGAAAAGCAGTCCACTCAACTTCTTGTCTGAAATTAATTTATACTCTCTTCTATTGGGAAATCTAATTCACAAAAAGTGTGTGTGTGTGTCCTCAAGCAGATGCCTTACAATGAGGAAAGCCTTTCAAGAAAGATCTTACAGGATGGGGGACCGCTACAAGAGGGCCGCTGTGCTAAAGCCTGGACGGATTTCTTGATTGACATTTGAAAGAGACGCAGCTGAGAGAAGGCGAGAACATTTTGCCAGGCTATGCAGAACCGGTGGAAATGATAGCCCAAATCCTAAACTGGATTAAATGTGTTTTCACACACAGCGCGCACACACTTTTTAGCCTGACATATTCCCACCGAAAGAGTTAAAAGTAGGGACATCTGTGCCTGCAAACTGCGGGGAGATCAGAAAACGGCCAATGAAGGTTGGCAGAAAACGTGGAACAAATGCCCGATACTTCGGAATGCCGAACTGCCAGGCAGGTTTTTGTGTTCTCACACACAACGCCAATCAGGGGACCTATTGGAAAATAAACACCACCCTTTGGCCTATTCGGTTTCTTTACTGGCTCCGGCCTTTATGGGGGCTTGGGAGAAGAAGGACCCGCTAAGAGAATAATAGCCGGGCTTCCTCTCTTCCCACCAGAGAAATGGGTCTCAGTTCTTGGAGAGGTTTCTAAAAGAAAAGAAAAACGAAAAGTCGCAACGAAAGGCTAAAAATGCTTCGAGGCTGAAATCTTAACGTTCATTTTCTTGCGGCTGAAACCAGCTGAACCGAGTAGACAAACGTGGTTTGCGTTCACACAGCAACAGCTAGGTAGCCCAATTGCTCCATTTACCCATTTGCTGGATTAATAGGAAGTTTCTTTGCCTGGGTGCCATCGGAAACGGACACCGTGAGGCTTGCCAGCGAGAGCTTCGCCTCCCCAGGGATTGGGACCCTTAGTCGGATAACTGACTCGTTCGGATTCTGCTCTCCGTTTCGGCTATTCGGGCGTCGGGCTCTGAAGAGTGGGCGGAGACGGCTCTTGGATTCTGAAGGAACCCCCGGCCCACTCGCCCTCCCATCTCCCAGGGCGATTTCTATGTCCATATTTTGAGGCGCGGGCTTTTTCTTTTGGCAACCAACCTCCGAGAGGGACAGATAGGGAGGAAGACTGAGGCGAGGAGAAAATCAAGCCGGAGTGCGGCTGGCATTCCCACTCGCCCGAGTTGAGTCGAGCCGCCTCTCTTCGAGGCGAGAATGTCACGAAACAGGGCACGTTAGTAGCGCGCTTTCCCCCATTCTTATCTTTTGCAGTCCAGCACAATTTCCCGGGCTCTTCTCCTGATCTAAGGGCCAGGAGCAGGCTTCTTCCTTTAAGTTAGGCCTCCACACTGGCCAACCTCCCCGGGAAAGGCTCCTCTGGGCATACCCCCCTCTTAAAGTGGACCTCGGAAGAGAAAGAAAAAGGAAGAGAGGCTAGGAATCGTGGCTTGACACGCGCGCATTTATTTTATTTTATTTGGCCAGCCCAAATCGCAGACTGTAGATTTGGATTATTTTTTTAATATATATAAATATATTAAACCAAAAAATTTATGAAGCTCCTCCCCCGGGGGATTTTGGTGCCATTCGGAGCCCGTGCCAACTGGGGGGAGGAGAGAGGAATAAGGCACAGAAGGAGGGGAGAACCGCGACTGAAATTCCAGGACATCTGTTCGCTATCTATGATGGCGCTCCTGATAAAAGGGCCCAGTATCCGGAGAAGCCAACATCCCTCCCTCCCTTGCCGATTTTGCCTGGGGGAAAAAAAGTGGAGTTTTTCGGTGGGGGGGGGAGCGAGGGTCGCTATTTCGCATTGCATGTGGGTAGATCCCGACCTTCTCTGAATAGCAATGCCCTGCCCAGTGGGGCTTTCCTTTTGCAGTGTTGAGGTTTTGGAGAGGGGGGCTACTGGGTCTCCCAGACTCAGCTCCCCACGCGCGATCTAATTAGGAATGCAAATCCTCCTTTTTTCCTCCCGAGCTGGCAGAACCCCGAATTTGGCAGGCTCCTGCGCAAAGGTTAGAGGACAAGCCTGGTGGCAGAAGCCAAAATCAATTACTCCGTGCCCCTGTTATTACCAGTTTAATTTGGATAAAGGCTTAAACACACAGCGCCCAAGCCCAAACCCACCCACGATTGCGACGGGGTCGGAAAAGGCAGGGCGGCGGGTCCCCCGCGAGGGCCCGAGCAGATTTGGTGGCAGCCTACAAAGTCGTTAGAGTGGAGAGGACGAAGCAGGAATTGCCTAATTCACTGGCCGGGACAAAGGATAACTTTCACCAGCCAGCTAGTCCGCAGCGACACCTCTATCCCCATCTTTCACCCAGCGCAAAGAAGCAAAAACCATTAAGCATATTTCATATACTTCAGCTTCCTTCATCTCTCCCTCCCTCCTCCATCCTCTATGTCTCTCTCCCTCCCTTACTTTTTTCTTTTTTGTTTTCCTTTTTTATCATTCCCCCATTTCACCCATTTTTCTATTAGACTCTAATGTCAACTTTTTTTTTCTTTTTCATTCTTTTTGCCCCCTCTGTTATTCAGTTTCTGATTCCCTTCCTATGCTTTTCTCCTATCTAAGTTCTCCCACATTCTTTATCTTTTTGTTTTTTCCCCTTGCTGCCTTAGCAATAAAGTCACCTTTCTTCCTTCCAATTAAAGCAATCTTTGCAAGCTGAAAACAAGTGGAAAATAATATTTTGGCGATTTGTTTTCATAAACATGGGAAGCTGTGGAGATAAGGCTGTTCCAATTATTTCTTGTTCTCTTTTCCCTTCCTTGGTATAAATAAAACAGACTATAGCCAGCAGTCAGTGCCCAAATTCATTTTGGAAATGTCAATTGAATTAGGCCAAAATTGCCTGAAGGGGCACCTGTGCTCTTTGACCCAATCTCTTGTAATCCATCACCTTTAATCCAGGTCAACCTCCCTCAAGAGGGTGCCCTCTGCATAGGGTGGACTATAATCCCACGTCCCACAGCCAGATTTGGTTGACTGTTCTGAGTAGGAAGACCAGAATGGTAGCCTAGTAGGGCTGGAAGGCCTGGTCTGGAAATTGTGATAGATTAGTTGCCCAGACCCTCCCTCAGTGCCTCCTTTTCCTGTGGTAGTTTTAATACCCTAGACCAGTGTTTCTCAACCTTGGCCACTTGAAGATGTCCGGACTTCAACTCCAAGAATTCCCCAGCCAGCATTCGCATTCACTGGCAGGGGAATTCTGGGAATTGAAGTCCAGACATCTTCAAGTGGCCAAGGTTGAGAAACACTGCCCTAGACAATGATGACCATCCAGAGGGCATTTTCTTAAAAGGACAGCTGTACATAATCTGATAGATGAAAGGGGGCATCCCCCCCCCCCAAATCTAACATTTGTAGCATATGCTTCAGGCTAGAAGCATTAATTAAAAGCACTATCACTTTCTTCCTCCACCAAAATAAAGCAACAAAAACCACTGCGGCAAATTTTTCCTTTGCTCCTAGTTCTCTTTCCCCCTTTCCCCCTCTCCTTCCTTCTCTTGTGTCCATCACTTTTAAGCTTCCTTCCTGAAGAAACTGGGGCGTTGGTCCTACCTGATACGCCCCTTCTCGAGGCTCTAGAGACGGTGGTCACATGCGGGAAAACTCAGTCAGCATCCAATAAAACTGAGTCTACTAATTTGATGACATCATCACGCAGGAGTAACTTCCCGCTTTGAAGACGAAAGCGATCGTAGACTGCTGTGGATAAAAAAATCGCTCTCTCCAGACCATTAGTAGCAAGGATACAGCTCCCTGAGACCACACAGACCAGAAGAAAGCCAAAAAAATGGGTGGGGGTGACCACCGTCTCTACAGCCTCGAGAAGTGGTGTATCAGGTAGGACCAACGCCCCATTCTCCAATGCTGGTAGAGACGGTAGTCACATGCGGGAGGTACCAAAGCTGGACATGTCCCCGGGAGGGTAAGAGACTGGCCTAGGAGGTGGAAGAGGGGAGAACCTGTTGCAGGACCCACAGCCCGAATGCCGCATTCGCCGAAGCCTGCCTATCCACCTTGTAATGGCGGATGAAGGAAACAGGGGAAGTCCAGGTGGCCGCCTTACAAATTTCTTCCACCGGAGCATGCGTGGACCATGCCGCCGACGTGGCAGCGCTGCGCGTCGAGTGAGCGGTAATGGCAGGAGGAGGAGGCAGGAGTTGAGCCGAATATGTCATGGAAATGGTGGAGCGGATCCAGTGACCAATCGTGGAAGAGGAAGCTTTGAGCCCTTTGTTTGGAGGGAGAAAGGCCACAAAGAGAGATTCCATACGCCGGAATGAAGCTGTAGTGTCAATATAAATTTGGAGGGCCCTCTGTACATCTAAAGTGTGAAACTTTCATTCAAGTCGGTGGACAGGCCTGGGACAAAAGTCAGGGAGGACGAGGTCCTGCGAATGGTGGAAGGCTGAGTTAACCTTTGGGAGAAAGGTGGGATCTAGTCGGAGAGTCATTCGGTCAGGGTGAAAGATACAGAGGTCAGATCGAGTAGAGAGGGCTGCCAGCTCCGACACCCTCCTCGCGGAGGTGATAGCGACAAGAAAAATAGTCTTTAGGGTGAGATGGTGTAGGGAAGCCGACCTGAGAGGTTCGAAGGGTGGGCCCGTAAGATAGTCCAGCACCTTGGGGAGATCCCAAGTAGGGAAGCGATGCACAGTCAGAAGGCAAAGGTTCGAGGCACTCCTGATGAAGCGCCTGATATAGGGGTGCTGTGAGAGAGGATTGTGCCGGTGAGCCGAGAGGACCGAAGAGAGGGTGGAGACATGTCGTTTTAAGGTGTTGGGGGCAAGATGATTATCGAGACCCTGTTGCAGAAAGTCCAAGACTTGAGCCACGGAGGCCTCCAAAGGCACAAAGTTCCTAGGAAGGCACCAGATGATAAAGGCTTGCCAAGTGGCCTCGTAAATCCGGTTTGTGGACGGACGGCGAGAGGCTTGAATAGTCTTAATGACATGTTCAGAGAGGCTGGAAGCTCTCAGGACAGCCCACTAAGCCTCCAGATGGTTAGGTTGAGCCAGGGGAGGTCCGGGTGGAGGATGGAGCCCTGAGAGAGGAGGGATCTGATCTTGGGGAGACGCCAGGCCAGGCCCACCGACAGATTGACTAGGTCGGCGAACCACGGCCTGCGAGGCCAATAAGGAGCGATGAGAAGTAGGTCCGCTTCCTCCGCCAGCATTTTCCGAATCACCCTTTGGATCAGGGAGAAGGGAGAGAAGGCGTACAGGAGACCACGAGGCCACCTGCACCTCAGAGCATCCATCCCTTCCGCACCTGGTGTCGTCTAATGTGCGAGGTACCCGGGCAGTTGAGCGTTGGATGATGTCATGAAAAGTTCCATCCTCGGAGTCCCATACCTGGTCGACAGTTGATGGAATATCTGTCGATTGAGGGCCCACTCCACCGGATTGATCGTGGTGCGACTCAGCCAATCCGCATGGGCATTGTCGACGCCTGAGATGTGTTCGGCGCGAAGAGAGAGAAGATGGATCTCCACCCAGGATCCTATCTGAAAGGCAGACTCCATGAGAGACACAGCCCGAGTGCCTCCCTGGCGATTGATGTGAGCTTTCACCGTTGTGTTGTCCGTCCAGATCAGCACATAGGAGTGCAGGATGAATTGCTGGAAGTAGAGGAGGGCAAGATGGATGGCCTACAGCTCCAGCCAGTTCATGCTGTGGGAGAGGTCGGATTCTGACCAAAGACCCTGAGCTACCTGTTCTTGCAGGTAAGAGCCCCAGTCTGACAGACTGGTGTCCATCGTGATGACCAGCCAGGGAGGCTCCCTGAAGAGAGTTCCCTGAGCTATAGCTGGGGAGCACCACCAGTCCACAGACTGGAGCACCTCTGGCGAGAGGGGGACCTGCACTAGGGAGCAACTGCTGTTGGTCTTTTGATATGGCAGGAGGAACCACTGGAGGCACCGGCTGTGAAGCCGAGCCCACGGGACGATGGAGAAGCAGGAGACCATCTTCCCCAGCAGTTGAGACAGCTGGAGAAGAGGTACCCACTGCTTCCTCCGAACCTCCCGGGCCAGATCCCTGAGACTGGACTGATGGTCATGAGAGAGATAGACCTTTCCTTGGGACGTGTCTATGAGGGCGCCCAGATGAACCAGGTGGGACATGGGTGATAGATGGCTTTTCTCCTGATTTATGGAGAAACCCAAATCCTGGAGCACCTGAAGGTGTCCTGGAGATCCCTGATGGCCTGGGTGCGAGACTTGGACAACAGGAGAATGTCGTCCAGGTAGCAGAAGATACGAATGGGTTGGGTGTGGAGGTGCGCAGCCATGACTGCCAACACCTTGGTAAACACCCTCGGGGCCGAGGAGAGCCCGAAGGAGAGTGCCCGGTATTGGAAGTGGCGGCCCCCATAGACAAAGCGAAGGAAACGGTGATGGGACCTGTGGATGGGGATGTGTAGGTAGGCCTCGGTGAGATCCACCGAGGTCAGAAGGTTGTTGAGACGCACCCCCTCCAAGATAGAGAGAAGGGAGTGCATCTTGAACCTTCTATACCTGACAAATAGGTTCAGGAACTTTAAATCCAGGATCGCACGCCAGCCCCCCGAAGACTTCGGAATGATAAAGAGCCGAGAATAGAAACCCTGGCCCCTTTGACCCGGGGGCATGGGCTGAATGGCCCGAATGGAGAGCAGATGTTGGATGGCCTGCTCTACCAGACCCCTCTTATGAGGGTCCCGGGACACAGGGCAAGAGACAAAGTGGTTCGGAGGACTGGAGCGGAGATCCAGGAGAAGGCTGAATCGGATCGTGGACCTCACCCAAGCATCGCCGGTTATGTCATCCCAGTGGTCCGCAAAGGCCGCTAGGCGATCCCCTATTGGGAGATCCTCCAAGCACTTGTGACGCTTGAAGGGTCAACTGTTGTCCTTGAAGGATTTCCTGGGCTGGAAACGCTGGTTGTTTCTGGCAGGTCTGGTGGAGAAAGAGGGACCCTGTCTGGGAGGCGCCTGTCTCTGGGAGCGGGAGGTGGAGGCACCTCCATCATGGCCACGAAAGGGCTGCCACCTGTAAAAGGATTGTGGTCTGGAATCCTGCTTTTTTGTGGCAGGTGGCAACACCTTTCGCTTATCCTTGGATTCCACCAAGAGTGGTTCCAAGGGGGCTCCAAAGAGATTGGAAGGGGAATAAGGGGAAGAGGCTAGGCGCCACTTGGCCTTGGCCTCGGCCTGCCACTGCCTAAGCCAAAAAAGGCGTCTGGTGGAGATAGAGGTGGCAATTGATTTGGAAGCAAATCGGGCAGCATCCAGAGATGTGTCAGCAGCGAACTCCAGGGCAGCCTTGATTTTATTGATGTCACGGCAAGCCCTGGGGAATCTGGCCTGGAGCTGCCTAAGTCAAAGGAGAGCAGCACGGCTAAAAAAAGGAGGCTGAGGTGGAAGCCCTGATGGACCAGGCAGATGATTGATGTGCCTTGACTAGTGTCTGTTCGAGACGTCTGTCCTCGGGATGTAAGGAGTCCTCCGGAGGAGCCGAGGCTGCATTGGAAGAAGCCACAGTTACCACAGGCAGATCCACTGGAGGAACTTCCAGGGCCTTGAGCAGGTCAGGGCTGGAATTCTACAAGCAGCGATCCAAGGTGTTAGGGAGAGGACCTGTACCTGGAGACGACAACTGATTCTGGACAACGTCAAGGAAGAGGCGGGCAAAGGAATCACCTCTCTCTCCACCGTCGGCTAAGCGAAGAGTGGATCAGTGGTGTCCGCCGTCTCAGCAGAGGCATCCTGAGAGACCTTGGGAGGAGGAATACCTGAGATCTTTTTCGCCTTGAAAAGGAGAGATTTGAAAGCAACAGGTTTAAACAACCCCACAATTGCAGGAGGATCAGGAGGTAAACCTTCATCTTCAGAGAGATCCGAGTCACAACCAGGCTGATCATCCTCCCCAAAGATAGAGGCCTGATTGGAAGGTCCAGGCAGGTCATGGCTGGAAGAGGCAGAAAGGTCACCCTCCCTGTGCTTGGAGCTGGAGGCAGAGGGGGATCTACGAGGAGTGGAATGAAGGGAGGCCCTGTGCCTGATGTCCACTGCAATGCCCCTCTCGATGGCATCCGAGATAATAGATGCGAAATCTGAAAAATAAGGGGCCTGGGGCAAGGCCGGAGGAACCAAGTCCTGGAAAGTCTCCTCACCGTGTGGTGTCACACTCTTGCCCCCATCGGAGTCTTCCCCACTGTCCGCCAGATCCCCAGCACCCCTGGCCTCCTCAGGCTGAATGATGGAAGCAGCTGGAGAAAGATCATCCTCTGAATCAGAGGAGAGATCTGGGAGGGCTGGGGGGGCGTCGTTGTGCCCTAAAAGTGGTAGCCTCAAGATGCTTTGTCTTGGCAGTGGCCTTCCTGGGAGCTGGGTCAGTGGTAGCAGTAGGCCCTGAAGCAGAGGCCTTGGCTGGGGCCTTACGAGCTGGGCCTGGAGTCTTGGGAAGAGGGCCAGCAGGCTGAGAATCAGAAGTTGTCTTTCTCTTCTGAGCCCTGGAAGGGGGAACCTCCTTGGCAGGCAGGAGCTGAGCAGGGGCAATCTCTTGCGAATCCTGGGAATCTTCCATACTCACAATTAGAAGCAAACCTCAATGCAGATGGTAGGTCAAGATGACTGCCAAACTTTTCCGGCTGAAACAAAATGGCCACCGAGGCTAAGAGCCTATGGGCCAGGAGCCACGAGGCAGCAGGAAGACAAGCCTGCAAGGAGAAGGCCGCAGGCAGGAGGAGAAGGCCCCAGGAGCTGCTGCAAGGCCGCAGGCGATGAGGAGCCGGAGCGGACGCGCTGCGGGGCGAAGGGTTCAGCGGCAGTGGGCTGCAGCGATGGCGGAGGCGGTGGAGACCCCCGGAGCATTGGCGGCAGCGGCGGCGGCTGAGGTGGAGGCCAGCGAAGCCCTGGGCGGCGGAGGTGGCAGGGAAGGCAGCGGCGGCAGCTGGGCTGAAGGCGGCGGCAACGGGCGGCATGAGGAAGCTTGGCCGCAAAGAAGCGGCGCAGCGGGAAGCCGCCAGCCTTAAAGGGGCAGCAGTAAAAACCGCACGAGCCCAAGACGCCTACGGAGGGAGGCAAGCCCTCAAAGGCCCGAGGCCCCAGCAGCAGACTGCAAGAGTCTGAAGGGCTGCTGGAGGCCAGAAGAGGTGGGAGTCCCCAGGCAGGCAGAAGAAAAAATAAAACTAAAAGGAAAAAAATCTTTTTTTGAAAAAAATGCCAATAGAGAAGGTGGTCAAATGCGGAGAGAGCAAAACACACAGCCAGTTCCTAGAGAACTGAGTCTGAAAAAGCGGGAAGGTACTCCTGCGTGGCGATGACATCAAATTAGTAGACTCAGTTCTATTGGATGCTGACTGAGTTTTCCCGCATGTGACCACCGTCTCTACCAGCATTGGAGAACAATCCTTTTGTTCTTGGGCTCGCAAGTATGCTATTATCCACATTTTTTTTGGCTATTCTTTTGGCATGCCCTATAAAGTACACACAGAGGTCTAGCTGCTTTAAAAGCCTACAGCACTGAACAGTAGGGCTGGCCTATGTCCTCTTAGGCACAATGAACCATGTTCTGTGGAACCATGTGGCTGGCACCTGATCCACTCTTCCAAAACCTCCTTTAGAAATGGGGGGCCCTCCCTCCCAAGTGGAGGAGGGAGTGCTATGTAGCAGGGATGTGGGGGAAGGAAAACTGGCTCCTTCTGTTCAGCAGAGCTCGGGTTGTTTTTGTTCTGGTGGCTTCTGCTGAAATTGTACAACAGATCTGTCCATTCGGCCTGGAAGTACAAGGTGATCTGCTTCAAAGAAAGGAGGCCAGCTTTTCTGAAGATAAGACAAGCAAAAATACCAATTTACCGCTGCCTTCCTGGTTGCCTTTTATGATATATACTGATTGGAAGGAAATAATTCTTCTTGATTGTTTTGCAAAAATGCTCACAACCCAAGATAATTCTGAAATGGATAAAGTCTGGCAGCAGTCCTAGAGGGGGAAAAAATAAGATAGAAAAGAGGAGCTCATCGAGTGATTGATGGGTTGGAGAACGTTTTCCAAGGATAAAATTATCTGAGACTTAATCTGACTTTCATTCAGAACAATAAATGTAAAACAAGTGCTAAAAAGTTGTGGGGAGTGCCATACAGCCATAGATAAAGCATTGAAAAGAAGAAAGAAATGGGGTGGGGGGGCCTCCAAAAATAGCTGATGCTCATTTCCAGCACCATACAGAGGATATTTCTCCACCCAGTGCATTGGTTAGTTTCTTTCAATCATTTTTTTTTATATTCTTCAACCCAAAAAGCAACACTGACTGACATCCTATAATTAAAAGCAAGACAATCCTTTCCTGCAAAAATACAGCCTTAAAAAATCAGATATCCAACATTGCAGAGGGCCAAGAGAGGAAGAGAAAGGGAGGGTTGAAGCAAACAGCAAATTCTAATTGCAAAGTTAAGCAGACTTTCTTACAATGACCAGCTGGCATGGAAACAGAAATGGTTCAACAACAGGAGGAGCCAAAAATAGATGGCCTCTTGGCAGAACTGATGAAAGCTCTTATCTTAACTCCTACCTTTACAGGAGCCAGATGGAATAGGTGCCGACAGGTGCCAGTTAATGCAAGGGATTCAGTGCCACAAGACTGGATTATGTTTACTAACTTAAATTAAAAATGAAAAGGACAGGGAATAGACAATTTACTAGGTATACTGCAAGTCTGTAAAGCACAAAGGTTTTAACTACGATTGGAATCTCCTTCTCTGGAGAAAGTGGGCCCATTGATCCCTGGGACTGTGTGAATTCCAGGATGTCCTATTTGTGCCCTCCCTGAAGCATCTGACTGGCTGGTGCAGAATCTAAATGCCAGACCAGAAAAAATAGTTTGGGTCTCTTCTAGTTACCTATGTGCTTCTTACATGCATAAGATATTCTGCAAGTCTAATTCAACAAGTTGATGTTATTGAGAAAAGGTTATTTTATGCCCCAGCTTAGGGGTCATAAAACTATTGCTAATTTACCTGTCAAGTAAATAAAAAAGACTGACAAGCATGAAGGACAAAATCCTATAGTCGGTGTTTCTCAACCTTGGCGACTTTAAGTCCTGTGGACTTAAAGTCGCCAAGGTTGAGAAACACTGCTCTAAGCAGTAGCCCTGTGATTACATCATTCTGTTTTATAGGTAGATGTATAACTATTTATATATTTATATGGGTTTTTTAAAAGCAGGCTAGAGGCTAAAATATATGAAGAACAGTTGTAGGAATTGGATATGCCTAATCTAGTGAAAGGAGGGACAAGAGATAATATGATAACAGTGTTCCAGTATCTAAGGTTTCATTCTTATTTCCTGCAACATTCCTTTCTATATCTTGCCACTGATTTAAAAAAATGTTGATGGATAAGCAATTGCACAAATGAACAAATGCCCATGTCCTCCCCTTAGGATATTTTCAAGTTCAGTACTTCAAAGTAAGTTTTTAGGAATGTAAAAACAAAAAGATGAGGTAATATGACACATTTTGAAAGTCGTTATATCTACTCCCACTGAAAGGGAAATAGTTCACACTTAAATCCTTTGCCCAATCCACCGGACAGACAAATGAAATTGGGAACAACAATTAATTTAAAGCTCAGCCACAAATCCAAAGAGATACCATGCATTAAATATTTTTTTTTATTTACACACTTTATGTACTATTTTCACATCCATCTGACTATTTGTTGCTCTTGTTGTAAGGCTTACCTCTTGCTTCTCTTTGTAATGTCAGACCTACACGGTTGGTGACGAAAGATGAACATTAATATGGTATGGTATAAAAAGTTATTTTGTAAAGGCAGTGATGATTTAAGCAAGTCTTGGGAATAAGAGTCAGGGAAATACCCCCTCCCCAGTTTTTAGATGTTGCTGGTGCAGCTGCTATCCCAGCTGCTGTTCTTCAGAGGCTCCATGGTGACCATGGGAGAGAAATTATCCCCTTCCCCACATGTAATACCTAGTACTCTAGACAGGTAGCACAGATGTTTTGATCCCCAAAATCTTTAGAAGCATACCTAACATGTTGTAAACAAACCCCTAAAAATATTGCCCACGGGGGATGAACATTTCTTTTGAGAGGCATCATTCAAGATGGGATATTTGGTATGTCCCACTAACATAATTATTGCACCCTATTAGTTTTTTTCCCTACCATGGCAGTCATATTATCCTCTCCTTGCTCCCCAAGCTTTCGTTATCTTCCTTTATGCTTTTTCTGTTGCATCATCTTAAGATGGGGAAGAATCCAACTGACTTTTTCTTCTCTGTTATATCTGTATCTACCCCTGTCTAATTGTATAAAGAACAGACCTCTATGTATACATGCATACACAAACACACATGCACATGCACACACACACATAATGTATACACATATGCATCATACAGTATATACACATAAATACATATATTCATGAATATCCATACACAAACAACTCCCTCTCCCACCCATGTGTCTTTGTTCAGAAAACAGGAATGCCAAAAGGTTTTGGAAAGGAAGCTTATTTCTCAGGAAATGTGCCATGTCCTGTTCTGCGTGCACCAAATGGCAAATGGCAAACGTAATGTGTTGCTGCATAATGTGTGAAGTCAACTTCAATAGATGAATCTGGAGGTGTCTTTTTAAAACCAGTCTTTTCCATCTTACGGAATATACATTTGGCGTGGCATAAAGAAATACTATCTTGCAGAGGTTCACCACAAAAGATTGGATTACACACACACACACACACACACACACACACACACCCTGCAGAGGCAATATCTATGTATAAAAAATTATAAACGAAACAAACCTTTTGGCAACTCCCCTGGAACAGGTCTCACTACGTTAAGTGGGATGATTTGTTAAGACTGAACGTTTTTTTCAATAGCTGAAGTTTGGGAGGAGAGAGGAGGGCAGGCTAGCCCACCCCAACCCCCATCCCAAAGGGTATCTTCCCAACCTGCAGTTGGGGGGGGGGCAGGAATAACAAGCCTAACTTCAGAATAGCCTCCTAAAGTCAGGAGATGACTGAGGGAGGTGCCCATGACAGAGGGAGACATCTCTGTGCCAGTTTAATGCATTTGATAGAAGACCTGCTTATTTCCCATACTGTATTCATATCACAACCTAGAACAGAAGGTTTCTGAGCCTCTTTCAGCCTGTATTAATTCCAGGAGCTTCTCCCTTGTATCTGCCACTTGCAGGGCTGCTGAGAACACCTTCGCTTTTGGTGGCAGTGAACTCCTGCAGCCTTCTTTCTCCTGGTCCCTCACTCAGCCTCTCTCCCTCCCACCCTCCCAAGTGACTGCAAGCAGGCTGGTCGTCATGCTGGTACTCACAGCTGCAACCCATCTGCTTTGATTGAACGCTGACATTGATGAGACAGGTTCGCTGTTTGAAGCATCCTTCTTTTGCTTGCACTGACTGCGGCAAGATGAGGATGAGCTGGGGGCTTTAAGGGGAAGAGAATCAGATGAAACTTTGAGGGATGGTGGTGGGGGCATGTGCATTACAGGTAACATTATGTTTCAAATAAACATTAAATGCATCCACTGTCCTAGGAATGGAATGCTCCTTTCTGTTCTCTTTGCTCTTCACACTTCAAGGCCAGTCCAGATGATGAAACAGATAGTGACCCTTGATTAGAATCAGCTGATCTGATTATATTAAGTAGGCTACCAATATTTACTTGTTGCTATGCATACAGTATAATGAAATATTACCTGTTCGGTACATACTGGATGAAAGACCAACCTGCTTGGAAAAGGCCAGAGCTAAAATATTTGGAGAAATTGGGAAATGGTGCTCCAGCCTCTTGGCTACACTCTACACAATATGGCATGCAGACAAAGTGGTCCTCTCTTAGCAACTGCATTCCTTTCATTACGTATAATGTAGCCTTTAGTTCAGAGGTGGAAAGCCTTGCCTGCATCTCTCCAAAAACCACTGCCAATTTTGAATGTGACAGACAGGAAAAACAATTAAAATAATCAGAGAGTAATTATAGCGACTGTATGTAATTAATTGCATTTAATATTTTAATTGCATTTGAATTTAAACTAAATTATTATAGGTTTCCTCCTGGCTCCACCCATTTCTTTATCTTCATCCTACTTACCTGATTGTCTTCAGTGGGCAATCCTGAGTATGCACTCCTGCTTGGTACAACTATAATTATTGTAGTTCAGAATAATCAGATATGCTGTGTAATAAGCAGCTGTGTGAAAGGCTGAGTTAAATACAAGATGGGTGATGCTGGTTCATCCACAGTGTATCTGCAGGGGTAAATTTTTGTTTTTTTAGTTTTTTGCATTCTGGAACTAAGAACAATTTTCTCACTAGAGTCTTATAACATCTTCTCTTATAGTCTTATAGCATCTTCTCAATATATCACCCTATCACTGTTGGAGTGACATAAAAGTGCTGTATTCATTACTATTATTTTGGCATCACCATGGTTGAATCTGAAGATATTCTAAGTTGCTAGTGGAGAAAGAACTAAAAGGATTAGCCGTTCTTGTTGGCTGCCAGAGAGTAGCAACAGTGCTTATCCACACATAATAAGTATCAGGTTCTTGCTAAGCTCAGAGTATAATAGATCACAATATAATTATATGGCTGTTGCACTATCATCAGTTTAGTGGATGACAAATTATACAGGTGTGCTAGATTGGGATTGAGAACCAGTTTTGTGAGATGTTTAAGGCACCAGGCTAAAATCTAGGAGAAGGCGAATTCAGATCCTTTATGCACAAAACCAACTGGGTGATATTGGGTCAGTGACTCTCTCTCAACTCTAGGAAGAAGGTAGTAATGCAAACCATCTCCAAAAATCTTGGTTGGGGATTTATTCAAGTTGGGCCTCATCCATGCATTTGCCAGAAGTCAATAATGATTTGAAGGCACAGTCCCCTCTCCCCAAAACTCAGATTGTGACTGCAAGACAGGAACAGCTCTAGGAAGAAGCTGTTGACAATGGCCACAATAGGGTGAGAAGCCACTCCTTAAGAGCTGCAATTAGAGAAAACGATGCTAAATTAAAGAGAAACATCCTGGAGAATTATGAGAATTTTTGACAAGCATTCCGTAGAGGACAAGACATCTGTGTGCACAGTGTGCAGAGGGACATTGCTGCCTTTCTCGCACCTATAAATTATTTTGCATTCAAGCTATCAGAGTGGACATTTGGTTGCTAAGTGCTATTTACTGTTTGTAGATTAATGGAAAGAATTTATCATCTTTCTTTAAATTATTACGTTCATATGCTTTAAAATACAAAAGATAGGAAAGAAAACAAGGAATGCAAAAACCAGAATCATCAGGTATGGTACAGTAGTTAAGAGCAGCTCAAAAACAAAGATAAGGAAAATTTATTATAATACAAATTTAAAGATATGGGACAACAACATAGTTCCATTTTTTTTATTATAGCCATGCTTGATAAACCACTAATTCATCATTCAAAGATAAATGTCAGTGTTCTAAATGTAAATCAAAATTACATTTACTTTTTTTTAGATTAGATTATATTATTGTTTCTAAAACCATATTAACAATTTTTGGACTAAAACAAAATAAATGTGGGGCAAGCCCATATTATATTGGTGAATATCCCCTTCATCATATTAAAGTTCTAAAATCAGTTGACGTTGATAACACTTCAACCCTTTTAAACATTTTTCTAAGATGACCAATAAGCATGAAAATATTGTGCTGAATTAATTTTATTTCAAGTTCATAATAAAGATAACTGTACCAAAAGTTTCAAGTCAGGGTTCAACATGGAATGTTTATTTTACTCTTTTTTAAAAAAAGAATTTTATTGGTTTTTAAAAATTTTACAGGGAAAAAGTATGCAAGGTGCAGTAACATTTTGGCATCTTCCCTGCCGTTGGCAATGTCCCTCCCAAAAAACTTCGTACATATACAATTTTAAAAATAAAGGATAAGCATATAGAAAAAACTAAATCTTATAATCCATATAATCAATCATTTTTCCCTTTGCCATTTTCTTGTGTATCAACAATCACAATAAGTTTTCAAATAAATCATTTTTGAGACCTAAGTCTTTTTGCAATTGACTCTTCCCTCCCGTCTCCAGGCGAGGCCATCGCTCCCTCTGTTCCCCCATCTTCCCCTCCCAACTGGGAGGATTTTTTTTAAATAAATGTCTCCGCCTCAGTTAATGTTTTGATTTTTACCCTGTCCCCTTCCCAGAATATCAACATTCCTTCTGGCAACAGCCACTTGAACCAAATTCCTTTCTTATATAATTTCTTAGACAAGAAGGAATACTTCCTCCTAATCTCTCTAATCTTTTTCGGAATTTGTTTCAAGATGGCTATTTCTTTATCCTGATATTTTAAAATTCCATCCCGTTGGGCCCTTAATATCTCATCCCTTGTGGATCTCCTGAGGAATTTAACATGAATTTCTCTTGGTACATTATTTATCTTGGCATAAGCTGAATTAATTCTATAAATCAGGTCCATATCCCACCAGAGCTGATCTTTCTTTCTTTTGATATATTCTGCTAAAATTGTACTCATAATATCTTTAAGATCTTCACCTTCTGCTTCTGGCAAATTCTGGAACCTGAGGAAATAAGACATTCTTTCAAATTCAATCTTAGTTATGTGAGCTCCCAATTCTGAGCCCTCCCTTCAGATCTCCTTAACCTCTCCTCCCATCTCAGCCGTTTCCTCCTGCAATTTCACAATTTTCTGTGTATTTTCCGTTGTATCAATTTCTGTTTCTCTAAATTCAAGTGTTAAATCTGTCAGTTTAATCATAATCTTGCGAAACATTTCGGCGACTGATTGTTCCTGTGGTCCCTCCTCAGTGCGCTGCTTCGGCAGGAGTTGTGAAATCTTTGATTGTGTGATCAGACTAGAAGCCGCTGAAGAGGGTGCAGAAAGTGATTTTCCGGTTGGTGGCTTTTTGGAAGTCATTTTGTCAGTCAATGAAAGAAAAAATGGCGTTGATAAAACAGGCAGCCAAGACGAGTCCGAGGTATCCGAGAATCCGAATGAAGGGACAGTCTTAAGAGTTCACTTTTAAAGATGAAGAAAAAGAAAAGAAAAGAAAGAATTCTTACAATCCGTATTCAGGAATCCACCTATTTGGGAGAGATCTGGGAGCCTCTGGGAGGGATGTTAAAAGGGAAAGTTTCTTCATTGTTGATTGTGGAATGACGAAACTTCACACAGGGGAGTTACAAATGGAGAACAAAGAGGCGCCATTTTACCTCGCCACTCGGCAGGAAGAAAAGTAAAAGTTCCATTCCATTTGCTTTCTTTTCTTAAAGGTACTCCGTAAACAATTGTTGCAAATGTGATACAATGTAATTCTTTTCCAAAGCTAATTCAAATAGCAAGTTAGTCCTTTCCTCTCTCCATTCAAATGGAGATGAATTTTGTGCTTGGCGCTTAGCCCGAGGGGGTTTAAAAATTCCCCCCTCCAATCTTCCTTTTAAAGTAGATTGAACTGGAACTTACAATGCCTTCTTGCCATCCTTCCTCAATAGTCCAGGTGATTTGGGAGCATCCTTTGCCTCCGGTCGTTCAGATGCTCTTTTCATTGTAGTTTCTGCTTCCGAGCTCCATCTGGTGAAGAGGCAGAATTCCCCCCCCCCTTTTTGCTCTCCAGCTCCTAGGTCGAGGCTGGGGGCATTCCAGCCAGCCGCCGCCAGCTGGGTGATCCCAGCGGGCCTTCCCTACGGCAAAAGACCCCAACAGGGTCTTTTGTGCTCCCAAAGGAGCCCACCGGTACAGCAAGCGGCAGACAGCCCACAAGGCACGTCTGTCGTCTTTGGGAACCGGAAATGATCTCGAATGTTTATTTTACTCTTGTGGGTGAACTTTGTTGGGGCAAGAATTTGGGAGAACGCAACCTTCCTGATCCTCCTGAGTTTCGACTGGTTTGAAATAAGGGGACCTATTGGGGAGTGAGCCCATTCTGACCGGTTCTGGTCAAACTTGCCATTCTGGTGAACCGGTAGTGCAAATTTTGAGTAGTTCAGTGACTCTGATTGGCCCTGCCCAACCTCTGATTGGCCCTGCCCCCAATCTATTTGCTGCCTCCCAGCCTCCGAGTCCCAGCTGATAGTTGATCTATTGCTGCCACCCAGCTGATCGCTGGGTCTTCTTTTGTTACCCTGCAGAGGAGAATGGAGCTGGAAAGCAGGTTAGTGGGATGGGAAGGGAATAAGGAATTTGCAATAACCTTCCCCAGGAGTGAGGTGGGAATGGGGATTTTGCAGTATCCTTCCCCTGCCACACCCACCAAGCACACCCACCAAGCCGTGCCACACCCACCAAGCCACGCCCATAGAATCAGTAGTAAAAAAAAATCGAATCTCACCACTGGAGTGATCTCCTTCCTGAGAAGGAGGTTCTAATCAGGGGGTTGAAAGAGAAAGCTGCCCAAACACTTCTGTGTTGTGGGTGCCTTGAGTTTCCTCCGGTCTCCATTTCTTTTAAACTTCTATGTGTAAGCCTGGGGGAAGTCATCCACTGACAATGGAGCTGGTATTATCAACATTCTGTTGATACCCATCTACTGCAAAAATGTTGCCCTTGGTCCAAGTGGCAATGTACTAAAAATGCTAATCAAGTCCTGGAGACTGAAGGAATTGCTTCAGGGTTATGGGAAAAACAAATCCAGAAAAATACCATTCTGGATTCTCAATTTAGTTCTAACCCCACCCTCAGAGATGACTCACAATTTGAGTATACTCTTAAATTTACAACTCCTGCTTGTTCAGCAGGTTGTAGCGGGTGGCTGTGAAGACCTTTCCCCTGTTACATCTTCTGCCCTCCCAAATGAGGAGGCTGCTCATACCTTAATCACCTCCTGCTTGGATTAGTTTAATGAGGTCTCTGAAGATACCCTTGGAAAGCATTCCGAAGTTATAATGATATAACGTGCAGCAGCCTAGGCAGGGATAGTGAACCTTGATATACTTATGTAAACTTGCCATTTCAGAAGCTGAAATGGTTGCTATCTGGCTGCCAGGTGCAATTCAAGATGGTGGTTGTCATTTTTAGCAATATGTTTGACGAAATGCCTAATTCTGCATGTGTTGGTCCATTCAATAAGATCACAGATTCCTGTAGGTCTCATCTATATAAGACTGGTATCTGATAGAACTTCTGAATCTGGAATTTTTTTATTGCTGCCTCCTTACTTTGCACTCCCCCCCCTTCCTCTGGAACAAGCTCATAGGGAGGTGTTTGTTGATCTCAATCCTCCTCTCTTACAAGGCTCTGAATCTGCACTACCAACTCTGTCTTCTGACCTGGTGTTTAGCTTGGAAGCTCTTATGGCCACTTCCTATCTTTTCAGAAGTGTCTTACTTTGTGCCCTTCCTACATATCCCAATGTATGAGAAAATGGAGCTTCCGTACTCTGTGTTACTGGCAAGTTAAAAGAAACGAAAATGAGAAAAATAACGACTTAAATTATATAGCACCACCTCCTGGCCATGTTGCACTGAGGTATTCTAGGAGATTGCAGTCATCCATTCCGCCCACCCAACCCCCTGGGGAAATAGTCCATTGTCACAAAAAAATTAGACTTCAAAATCAAACTTCAAACTTCATATAGGGGGGGGAAAGGAGACATAAATGTAAACGTCCCCCTTTAGCTTTAAACAGTCAAATGCAATATATTCAGCAACAGGCGATAAAATCATAGACAGTAGCTCCCATATAAAAATATCAAAGAAAATATAAAGCCCAAGAATGTTATAAGATGATGCTTGTCTGTTTCTGTTTGGAAGCAACACTGCTCAAAAGGCCCAGGTTGCAAAAGCATGCAAATACTAAGCTTATTTGGATGTGATCAGTAATAAATATTATATTTAAAATCCCAAATAATAATCATATGCAACATTCCTAGTTAATCTTGTAATCTATTTCTTTGAGTGACTTGATGCCAGAAATTAAAAATCCCCGATTGCTTGCTTTTTATAGTCATGACATTCAGCTTCATCATATCTTTCCTTGTAGAGAACTGCCTGCATTTTCCAAAAGAACAAAAGCTTTTCTGCTAGAAGAGGGAGGGATTTCGGGAATTGCCTTTTTGTTATATGCTAAAGTAAGCATCTCTTCCTTCGACAGACGCATTTTGGAGAAGACTTCTTGAGAGGAAGTCTATACAATGGAAATACCTGAGTTCCACTGCCTGGAAAAGAACGCCTTTTACCATAAACCCACTAATTATAATACCATTCCCCTCAATTCAATTAAATTCCTCTCTCTTTTCATTCCATATGCAGAAAGCAATTGCCAAGGATGGCAGGTGTAAGATTTCTTGGAACTCAAAGGGCTGTAAGGAGACCTGTCACTTTTCCACTCTCTGCTTGAGGCTAAGGATTTCACTTGAAAACTCTGTCGTCTTAAGATCTATTTATCTAGTCCAATATTGCTTGCTATTATTGACTGTGATTATTCACTGGTTTTCCTTATTTCACATTTCATAAAGGGAGATACCCATGAGATCTCCCATCTAAAAGCATGTGCTGATATTTCAGCCATGATCCTCTGAGGCCATGTGTTCCCATGTGCTTTTTTGTCCTTTTCCCTTCAACTCTCCTGAATTCCTGCATTCTTGACTCAAAGGGATTGATTAGGAGGGCCAAAATGATCAAGTGGATCTTAAAATCTCTTGACATAATACAAAAGCAGCCTTTCTGAATCCTCAAAAGAATTGATCTCACCCCTTTCTTTCCTGTGTTCCAGCTCAAAGGTGTGTCCAGCCAGCGAGCACTACCATTTAAAAGCAGAAACACACACATACACACATAACAATTCATGCTCAATATAATAATAATAATAATAATAATAATAATAATAATAATAATCTTTATTGTGATTGTAATAAGATTGTAATAAAATTACAATGAAATTGGTTCGAGCGCTGTGCCAACATTTGCATCAGGTGGAATACAGACAGCAGTGGCAGCCATAACAGGAATCTCTCCAGGCAAACAAAATGCCCGATAAATGACAGTTGAGAACCCCACGTCTGCAGAACAGTGTGTACAAGCAACCCCACTGTCGGTATACCAGTCATTATGTGTGAAAAATTCAAATCTGTTTGGCATTTTAGGAGTTGGTGGAAGAGGAGCATGTCTCTTTTTCTTTTTTATTTCTTGTTGCAATGAACTTTGAGGAATCGCACTTGGCATTTTTTTCCCCTTCTCTCTCAGCTTTCCCAACAGAAAAGGATGGAATTGCTGGTAGGGGTGGTGCTCTCCGCTTCTTCATTTCAATTCTTGCAGTTGCCCCTTGTATATTCCCAAGAGATAATGATGGTGCCACCGTTACAGAACATAAACTTCGTGAAGAATCTGCGATCATTGTTTCATCAAGGCTTTATCAAGTATCCAGAAGAAATCAGATTATTCTGCCCTCCCCGTATTAAGTGACATGGCCCCATCCTTTTGGTGTTGCTGCAGCCTACCCCATTCATGGTGCCTCTCCTGAAAAATTAAGATGATCTGTGTACTTCAAAATGTCGCGTGGATAACAACTGTTAACAACCCACATATCCCTTTCTTGACTTATAGGTTTATGACATTTCTCAGCATTTTTCTAAGAAGTCCCCTTCCCTCTGAGAGAATGTTTGTGAACCCACAACATCACTCCTGCAGCTCAGTGTGTAAAAACAAGCCACAGGTGTCAGGTCTGATTGAGTATTTTGACCAGACATGTATAATTCACTCCGCCTCACATAGCTTGTCCCTGGAGAACTGATTTTCTCCATTCTTCTTTGACTTTCCTGGCCTTCATAAGCTGCGTTCCTGCCCCCATCCCTTTTCCCTGTTCCCTATTAACAAAGGAACACAGATTGTTACCAGTAGCTCTGTGTGTGTGTGTGTGTGTGTGTGTATTGTGTGTGTGTCTTGAAGCCCAGGAGGTGACTAAACCCTTTTCCTGTTAGAAGCTCCCTGAGTATCTCTGGAGCTTCTACTGCAAAGTAAACATCTGTTATTTCAGCTTTAATCCCATTAATATGGCAACAATCTCGTCAAGCACTGGGAGCACAGAGAATCACATCATATGTGAAGGTTGCATATAGGCGCTGTGCACTCTTGCTCACAGACTGTCTGAGCTAAGTTTACAAGGTCCATCCTGCCCATCATTATGCTGCATTTGATTCTTCTTTGCAGGTAATCTTCTGAACAAACTAACAGAGTCCGCAGATCTAGGCAATAAATTGCACAAGCAAACCAAATTGTTTCCATTTTCAATTAAAGTTCCTAGATAGCATGACATAGGTGAAATAGGAAGAATGCCAGCTTCAGCTAGCATGTAAAAGATAAATATATTATTCCCCCCCCCCCAAAAAAACCCTCATCTTAATTTGCTTTGGTTAGATTAATCTTGAATTCTTTGCAGCTATAGACAAATATTTGCCTCCTTGACTAATACATGTTGAAATCATCAATTGAGGACTATAGGAATTGTGGGCCAATGCATCTGAAGAGCAGCAGGTTGGTGATTGCTGGTGTTGATGGGAAAAACGATCCAGGGTGAATCTCAGGAAAGAGACAGTGAAAATTGATGTTGTTGCTTTAGGACACTCCTTTTTAAGTAAATCAGTGCCAAATATTTCGTTTCCATGAGCACAGAATAAAGAAGCTTTTTAGAACTGATTTTAAAAGCAGGCAAATGAAAATATTGACAAGGCTTGAAGCCATCTTATCACTTATTCTACGGATGTGCGAGGGTATGAAGGAAGTGAACTTGTTCGTAATCAAGAGCACAATTTAAACACAATCTATGAGGTTCAGCCATCTGAATAAATACAATTTACTTCTTCCAAACTAGGTCCATGAAGATAAGTTAAAATAAACAACTTCGTTTGTTGAAATGAGTTCTTCCCGTCATAAAAGAAATTGGTGCCTGACTTCATGATAGTTGTTCGAATGGCCCTATCTGAATCTGAATTGCAGATTCTAGTCCCACTTTGTTTTTAATGATGAGCTCATCTGTCTGAAACCCTAGCTGTGTAAACTTAGTTTTTAGTCAATGAAAACATTTCCCTCTGAAAAAAGGTTATTCTTGTCCATGTGAGTGAAGTGACAAAAGGCAAGGTTCATATGACCAAATTCAGCATAAGTTGATCAAAGTGGATCTTCCCTCTATTAAGATGGCACCTGAGTTGCTAAATTGTGAAGTTTATACGAAAAGTTATCCTCAGTACCTTCTTTGCATTTTTGTGTTGTTTTAGTTTGCCTTAGAACTTAAGCAATAAAAAAATCCAATTTATTTATTGTTTACAATTCACAAGGACTATCTGGTTCAATGTTTGTATTGGAGACATAAAAAACTATTTCCAAACTGAGCTTTTATTAAACTTGCTGAATAGAATTTTATTGTATTATGTTTTTGAGTTTATTTGACACCTAACTCTATTAATATATATTATATATATTATTATCATAGCCTGGACAAGTGGTATTTCTTTCAGATATTCCAATGAGCTATTGTTGCTACTTTGTCATGCTGTTGTTTGTAATCACTCTGTGTAATCTTCTTGCAGCAGCTAATTAGGTGCTCTACTTTGTAGAGGTAAAGTGCTGATTCTTGCTGCCTTCTCCATTCTGGCTTGATATGTATTTGTACTTAAGGTTTGGTTCTGTGCATCAGTGGTGGAATTCAAAATTTTTTACTACCAGTTCTATGGGTATGGCTTGGCTTGGTGGGAGAGGCATGGGAAAGATACTGTAAAATCTCCATTCCTTCCCGATCAGCTGGGACTCAGGAGGCAGAGAATAGATGGAGAGGGGCCAGTCAGAGGTGGTATTTACCGGTTCTCCAAACTACTCAAAATTTCTGCTACTGGTTTCCCAGAACTGGTCAGAACCTGCTGAATACCAGTGCATCCAGAATTAGCCCTTATGTCTTTTTCTTCAACATTCCTGCTCTTAATCATTGCTAGGCCTTGTTATCTGCTTTGCCTGCTAGTATTTTTATCTATTGGTCCTGTCATACTTTTTTATTCTTCATTTGGTCTTTCTTGCATGCCAGTTTAGTCTCTTTGATCATCAGTAAATCTCCATGGTATACTAGCTTTAGTGTACCCTGTTTTCCCCAAAATAAGACCTCCCCGGATAATAAGCCCAATCGGACTTTTGAGCAAATGCGCTAAAATAAGCCCTCCCCTGAAAATAAGCCCCCCTGAAAATATTGCAACACAGCAGCAGCCATGAGACGACCATGGTTGCTGCCTCCTGCACCTCAAAAATAATAAGACCTCTCCAAAAATAAGGCCAAGCCCTTATTTCAGGGATCAAAAAACCCACAAATTTTCTTCACAGTTCTTCATATATTCTTCAAATTTTTCTTCAGTTGAATGTTGTACTTGCAATATTCGACACCCAGATATGATCCTTGATGACTAGAGTTTGTCAGTGTTGCTGCATAGATTTTTTGTTGTTATTGTTGGCTGTTACTTTTCTGGTCTTCCTACCCTTTTAGTTCTTCTTGACTCCAGTTCACTACAGTATTCCAGATTTGTATCTAATGATTAGATTTGCCCAAGAGTTGATTGCCTTGGTGGCTTTTCCTCCACTGAGTTTGGTGTTTAAGATTTTCTTCATTTTCATTATATGTTTATATCTAATTTTCTTCTTGACTTCTCATTATATTGTCCAGTGTGGTCTAGTGCTTAAGGCATCAGACTAAAAAATCAGGAAAGTGTGAGTTCTAATCCTGCCATAGGCCAAAACTCTTTGGATGAGTTACTCTTAGCTCAATTCTGCCAATTCAAGGTGTTAGTCATTACCTTTAAAACACTTTATGGCATAGCTCAGGGTACCTGAGGAGCTGCCTCACCCAATAGGATTGGCCTGCCCCACTAATGCTGGCAGAATAGGCCTATTAGCTGAGAATTATGGCTTATGGGACTCAGGAGAAGAGCCTTTTCTGCTATGGCCTTAGGAACATTTTACAACAGGAGATGAGGCCTGCCTCCCATTCTTCTGGCCTTTAGGAAATGCCTCAAAACCTGGCTATGCCGGTTGGCATGATGGGGCACTGAAAGAGAAGCTATTGGCTGGTGATGGATAGTGTAGTAACAGAGAAGTCACCACCATCTCGCCACTCTAAACCCACACTTTGTTTTAATTTCCTATAATTTTAACGTTTATATATTTTATAATTATTGCTATTTCTATATGTTTTATTTTGTTGTAAGTTGCTCAGTGTTGGCTTGCATGGAGAGATGAGCGGTATATAAATTTGATAATTAATATAAATAAAGTCACCCTACAGATGTTGTTGTTGGAAAAACAAGGGGAGAAAGGCATATTAGGTATGTTCACTGCCTTGAACTATTTATAAAAATAAGTGGGATTAAAAATGTTTAAAAGCATAAGATGATGATGTCCTAGACTTAAATAATTATGAGATCATCAATCTACAAATAGCTGATTTATTCCATGTTAAAAATTGCAATTTGTGTCCATACTGAGCTCGTGTTCAGAAGGATTCACTTTCATAGAGGCTTCTTGACACAGATCACAGAGGAAGCTGTAATTTGATACTATTATAGGATTGTTCTCGGCAGCACTCCCCAAGTTTTCTTCCCTAAAGGTATAGGTAAAGGTTCCCCTCACAGTCGTTCCCGACTCTAGGGGGTGGTGCTAATCTCTGTTTCAAAGCCGAAGAGCCAACGCTGTCCGAAGACGTCTCCGTGGTCATGTGGCCGGCATGATTAAATGCTAAAGGCACACAGAACACTGTTACCTTCCAACCAAAGGTAGTCCCTATTTTCCTACTTGCATTTTTTTCAATGTGCTTTCGAACTGCTAGGTTGGCAGAAGCTGGGACAAGTAGCAGGAGCTCACCCTGTTATGCAGCAGTAGGGATTTGAATCACCAAACTGCTGACCTTTCGATCAACAAGCTTAGCATCTTAGCCATTGAGCCACCACGGCCCTTTCTCCCTACTTCTCTCCTTTTGATTGCATGACTCCTGGGATATATAGCATAGGTGGTCCTCACTTAATGACCACTCATTCAGTAACCATTTGAATTATATGATTGGTTCTTGAAATTCCAGCCTTTGTAGTATCCTGCCATAATGTGGTCACCATCTATTACCTTCTTTGGCAGTTTCAACAAGGCTGATAGGAGATCACAAATTGTGGCCACAAGATGTCTTCTCTTAATGACCTATGGTGATTTCTTCTAGATAGCAAGTGAAAAGTGCAATCACTAAATGATGCAGTCTCATGACATCATGCTTTTTGACTGCATCATTTAGCAATATTTCTAGCAGGATTATCGGATTCTTAACATAATAATAATAATAAATAATAAATTTTATTTATAAACCGCGTCCTCTCCCCGAAGGGACTCGGAGCGGTGCACAGAGAAAATTAAAAATACAATACAAAATACATAAATAGATAAAATAAGAATTAAATAAAGTTATCCCTGCGCTAAAACCACTATACTAAAATTAAACTACAATTCTCTAAACCCAGTTAAAAACAGCAGACTAACCTAGGCCGGCCAAGCAGAAGAAGTGTGTTTTCAATTTTTGGTGGAAGGAGCGGAGATCCGTAGTTGTTCTAATTTTGGGGGGAAGGTCGTTCCAGAGGGCTGGGCCCGCCACAGAGAAGGCCCTTCCCCTGGGCGTCGCCCGCTGGCATAGCCTAGTGGACGGCACCCGGAGAAGTCCCTCTCTGTGGGAGCGAATTGGCCGCAGGGATGTATGGGGCAGAATCCGATTCCGCAGATAGCTAGGTCCCGTGCCATGGAGCGCTTTAAAGGTGATGACTAGCACCTTGAAGCGCACCCGAAAGACGACAGGCAGCCAATGCAGCTCGCGCAAGAGGGGTGTTACGTGGGCAAACCTAGAGGTTCCCAGAATTGCTCGCGCGGCTGCATTCTGGACAAGCTGAAGTCTTCGGGTGCACCTCAAAGGGAGCCCCATGTAGAGAGAATTGCAGTAGTCCGGTCGAGATGTCACGAGGGCATGAGTGACTGTGCAAAGGGCATCCCGATCCAATAGGGGACGCAATAGGCGAACCTGGTAGAATGCCCTCCTGGCCACGGCTGTCACTTGATCTTCCATGGACAGCCGGGAATCCAGGAGGACACTCAAGTTGCGTGCCCCATCCACAGGGGTAAGGTGTTCGTCTCCTATGGCCAGTGATGGAGTCAACTGGTTGAACCGGAATGCCGGAAACCACAGCCACTCGGTCTTGGACGGGTTGAGTCTGAGTCTGTTACTTCCCATCCAGGCCCGCACGGCTTCCAGGCACTGGCACATCACCGCTATGGCATCGTTGGGGTGGTTTGGGGTAGATATATACAGCTGCGTATCATCAGCGTAGAGGTGGTACTCTACCCCAAAACCACGGATGATCTCGCCCAGCAGCTTCATATATGTGTTGAATAGGAGAAGCGAGAGGACCGACCCCTGAGGCACCCCACAAGTGAAGGGTCTCGAGGTCAACCTCTGCTCTCCTGCCAACACAAATTGCGATCGACCGGAGAGGTAGGAGGAGAACCACCGTAATACGGTGCCCCTCACCCCCAGCCCCTCCAGCCGATGCAATAGGATACCATGGTCGATGGTATCAAAAGCCGCTGAGAGGTCTAATAGGACCAGGATGGAGGAACAACCCCCATCTCTGGCCCTCCAGAGATCATCCACCAATGCGACCAATGCCGTCTTGGTGCTATGCCCGGGCCAGAAGCCGGACTGGCGCGGATCCAGATAATCAACTTCCTCCAGATGACAGGGAAACTGTTGTGGCACCATGCTCTCTACAACCTTCGCCAAAAAGTGAAGGTTGGAGACCGGACGGTAATTAACCAATAATGCTGGGTCCAGAGAGGGCTTCTTCAAGAGGGGTCTCACCATCGCCTCTTTAAGAGAGGCAGGCAAGAAACCCTCATTAAGAGAAGCGTTGACAACCTCCTGGAGCTAGCCTCGTGTAACCTCCCAGGATGCCAGTACAAGCCAGGAGGGACACGGGTCCAATAAACATGTGGTGGCTCGCAGTCGCCCACGTAACCTGTCCATATCCTCGGAAGTAACAGAGTCAAACTCTTCCCACAAAACTGTCTCAAGATCTGCCTCGGGGCATTCCCACTGGGCCACTATCGATGGGGACTAACTCGCTCTGAATCTGAGCGATTTTATCCTGCAGATAAATCCCAAATTCCTCTGCTCTACCCTGTAATGGGGCTTCCCGCACCCTCTGTTGAAGGAGGGAGCGGACCACCCTGAACAGGGCGGCAGGGCGGTTATTTGCAGATGCGATGAGAGTGGCACAATGATGACGTTTGGCCACTCTCAGTGCCACAAGGTAAGTCCGTAAATGGGCTCTCACCTGTGTTCGGTCAGATTCAGACCGAGTGGATCTCCATCTCCTCTCTAGGCATCTCTTGTGGCACTTCATCACCCTTAGCTCCTCGGTAAACCAAGGAGCCAGGGTGGTTCGTCGCCGCAAGAGAGGCCGCAAGGGCGCGACCCGATCCAAGGCTCCCGTGACCGCAGTATTCCATGCGGCCACGAGGTCAGGGATACAGGAAATGGCCCAAGCGCCCAAGCGCCGTCTGGAACCTGTCGGGGTCCATCAGGCGCCTGGGGCGGAACCATATAGGTGACTCAGGTTCCACCTCCCCGCGGACAGCTTTGTTCCCTATGCCACCTGTCTGGTAAGATCCATTTTTCTCACCACGTACATGTATACATATGAACTAGACTGTGTTGTTTCTCCCTGTCATATAATATATGTAGGTAGATACATATTTATTTATTTAGTCATATTCATGCAGTGTATGTTGGAGTTGGTGACCCTTTTGAGAGCTGTATGCAATGAAATTTCATTTTAATGTATGCCAATTAGTGTACAGTCAAAGTGACAATAAAGTTATTATTGTATTGTATTCCATTCCATTGGCGTGATAAGTGGGGGCGATAGGGGGTGATAGGTGGCGTCAGCAATAAGCAGTGGAGGCAATAGATTGATTGCGCTTGCGCGAACTATGGCGGGCTAGCCCTGGAGCTCCGTGCTGGGTCATGGAGGTTTACTGGCCGTTTATGTGCCCCAGCCCTCCCGTTTTAGTTAGGAGGGCATGGGATTGAAGAGGAATCCACCCAGGTACCCCTGGGTGAGGTTTGTGGATGCGGGGGTGCACGGACGGCGTTGCGGGCGGTGGAAACCCCGGAGCGCCCGAGCGGAGGTCGGCGTCTCGGCGTCTGTTTGAGGGCGCGGAACGCTGACTCCGCCGTATATCCCCCGGCGAGGGCGAGAATGGGACTACCCATGGAGTGGAGGCCGGCGGTGGGTGCGCCAGGAGGCCGCCAGGAGGCCGGCAGCGAGGACGGCTGAGGCTGAGGCTGAGGCTGGAGAAGAACGGAGAAGAACGAGTGGCGGTGAGAGCGCCTCGTAAATGGTGGTGAGAGCGCCGAGAAAGAGAGGAGGTGAACGCCGGGAGAGGGCGTTGAGTGAAATGGCGGCGGTGAGAGAGCCGAGGGGATTGCCGGACGCCGCGCCGGCCGATGCCATGGGTTGGCCTACTGTTGCAAATGTTGGCGTGAATCCTGGCTTGCAGGCGGCAGCGGAGGCGGAGGCAGAGGCGGAGGTGAGAGCTCCGGCTCAGCTACGGAGGTGAGAGCTCCGGCCCAGCCCCAGCCCCAGCCCAGAGGCTAGTGTCCCCGGCGAGTTGATGGCGGGGCCACTGACCAAGCGGTCTGTCGCCGGGCAGGCCAGTGATGGCCAGAGGACGCTGACAGAAGATTTTCAGTGGACTCAAGACGTTAAGACCCAGTCACAGATGCAACTTATAAGAACTAAGAACTAAGATATTTGAAACCCTCCCCACCATGGTTTGTTAGACCTTATACATCAACGTCCCTTAGAGACCTTTGTAATCCCTCAGAAAGAAAGACCTATGGACAGAAACACCTGAACTGCCATCCCTAACTATTCCTCTTGATGCACTTTATTCCATCTATTTGATGCACTTTATGCACTTTATTCCATCTACTCATGAATTTTATCATCTACTCATGAAATTGTGTGTTTTAAATTAAGGCCATTGATACTTTTTACAATCTTACCCATGACCCTCTTATGAAATTTATTCTTACATTGCATATATATTTATAATTATTTTAACTATTTAATTATTTATTATATCGCAATGTACTCCAGGACTGATTTACTGCTGCTGCGAGAGTCCCCGCTCTCGCAGGTCTGGCCCTCCATTTTAACGAGGGCCCGCCTTGATGAGGGATTTATAAATCCGGAGAGGTGGGCGAAGCGCGGTCTTCGGGGTTTTTTAATTAACAAATTAGTGATTATTTTAGGGGGTACCAGGGAGGGGGGGGTTTAGGCAGGTAGAGACGGAGGGGGAAAGAGAGGGCCAGGCCAGCAGACGACGGAGGGGAGCGGAAGGATCCTTTAAGGGGGGGGAGATATGTGTCGTGTCGGCAGAGGGCAATTCCATTCAGAGGGTCGTGGGGAGAGGCAGGTCCGAGGGGAGACAAGTTCGATCCTCCCGGTTGGGGGCACAGAACCGTTGGTTGCAAACGGTGAAGTGCCACAACCCCCGCAGGCTAGGTAGTCTGGGAGTACAGAGCCAGGGCCTGCGGCTGATGTTTTGTAACGCCAGGTCCGTGGTCAACAAGGCCCCCCTCATCCAAGATCTCGTGTTGGAGGGGGAGCCGGACCTGGCGGGAATCGCGGAGACCTGGTTGGGCCACGAGGGTGGACTTCCCCTCGTTGAAATGTGCCCACCAGGCTACCGCGCCTTCCATCAGCCCCGGGCCCTAGGCAGGGGTGGTGGGGTAGCGGTCATTGTCAAGGAAAGTCTTGAGCCGAGAGAGACCAATGTGCCACAGACCACCGGCTGTGAGTCCCTCTGCGTGAAGTGGGGCCTAGGGAGGCAGTTGGGCTTGCTGGTTGTATACCTGGCTCCCCGCTATGTAGCAGCAGCCCTGCCCGAGCTCCTGGAGGTGATCGCTACGGTGGCAGTGGAGACCCCCAGACTTTTAGTCATGGGGGACTTTAATCTGCCATCGTTGGGCGAATCATCCGAGGTAGCTCGGGAGTTCATGGCTTCCATGACGGCCATGGACCTGACCCAACTAATTCAAGGCCCCACTCACGAGGGTGGACATACGCCAGATCTCATCTTTGTCTCTGGCCAATGGAAGAGTGATCTGGGTATAGGGGATATAGTCATCACGCCCTTGTCATGGTCAGACCACTCACTTCTCCGGCTCGACTTTCCGACCGCTGCTCCCCTCCGCGGGGAGGCGGAACCAGAGTCTCCAATCTGGTACCGCCCCAGGCGCCTGATGGACCCGGATGGGTTCCAGACGGCGCTTGGGCCATTTCCTGTACCCCTGACCCGTGCCCCGATAGAGGACCTCACGGCCGCATGGAATAGTGCGGCCGTGGGAGCCTTGGATCGGGTCGCGCCCTTGCGGCCTCTCTTGCGGCGCCGAACCACCCTGGCTCCTTGGTTTACCGAAGAGCTGCGGGTGATGAAACGCCGCAAGAGATGCCTAGAGGGAAGATGGAGGTCTACCCGATCTGAATCTGACCGGACACAGGTAAGAGCCCATTTACGGACTTACATTGTGGCGCTGAGAGTGGCCAAACGCCATCATTGTGCTACTCTCATAGCATCCGCAGAAAACCGCCCTGCCGTCCTGTTTAGGGTGACCCGCTCCCTACTTCAGCAAAGGGTGCGGGAAGCCCCGTTACAGGGTAGAGCAGAGGAATTTGTGACTTTTCTGCAGGAGAAAACCGCTCAGATACAGAACGGGTTACCCTCCATTGATGGCCCAGTGGGATGCCACGAGACAGATCTTGTTTGGGAGAAGTTTGACTCCGTTACTTCCGATGATATGGACAGGTTACGTGGGCGACTGCGAGCCACCACATGTTTATTGGACCCGTGCCCCTCCTGGCTTGTACTGGCATCCTGGGAGGTGACACGAGGCTGGCTCCAAGAGGTTGTCAACGCATCCTTAAGTGAGGGTTCCTTGCCTGCTTCCCTAAAAGAAGCGATGGTGAGGCCCCTCCTTAAGAAGCCCTCTTTGGATCCAGCTCTTTTAAACAACTACCGTCCAGTCTCCAACCTTCCCTTTGTGGCGAAGGTTGTTGAGAGTGTGGTGGCACAACAGTTTCCCCGTCACCTGGAGGAAGTTGACTATCTAGATCCGCGCCAGTCCGGCTTTCGGCCCGGGCATAGCACCGAGACGGCATTGATCGCGTTCGTTGATGATCTCTGGAGGGCCAGAGATGGGGGTTGTTCCTCCATCCTGGTCCTATTAGACCTCTCGGCAGCTTTCGATACCATCGACCATGGTATCCTATTGCATCGGCTGGGGGGGTTGGGAGTGGGAGGCACCGTCTTACGATGGTTCTCCTCCTACCTCTCTGGCCGATCGCAATTTGTGTTGGCAGGGGGGCAGAGGTCGACCTCGAGACCACTCACTTGTGGGGTGCCTCAGGGGTCGGTCCTCTCGCCTCTCCTGTTTAACACATACATGAAGCCGCTGGGTGAGATCATCCGTGGTTTTGGGGTAGAATACCATCTATACGCTGATGATACTCAGTTGTATATATCTACCCCAAACCACCCCAACGATGCCGTAGCGGTGATGTGCCAGTGCCTGGAAGCCGTGCGGATCTGGATGGGAAGTAACGGACTTAGGCTCAACCCGACCAAGACCGAGTGGCTGTGGTTTCCGGCTGCCCGATTCAACCAGCTTATTCCATCGCTGGCCATAGGGGGCGAACATCTTGCCCCTGTGGATGGGGCGCGCAATTTGGGTGTCCTCCTGGATTCCCGGCTGTCCATGGAAGATCAAGTGACAGCCGTGGCCAGGAGGGCGTTTTACCAGGTTCGCCTGGTCCGCCAATTGCGCCCCCTATTGGATCGGGACGCCCTGCGCACAGTCACTCATGTGCTCGTGACATCCCGACTGGACTATTGTAACTCTCTCTACATGGGGCTCCCCTTGAGGTGCACCCGGAGACTTCAGCTAGTCCAGAATGCAGCCGCGCGAGCAATTATGGGAACCGCTAGGTTTACCCATGTAACACCGCTCTTGCGCGAGCTGCACTGGCTACCTGTCGTCTTCCGGGTGCGCTTCAAGGTGTTAATTATCATCTTTAAAGTGCTCCATGGCTCGGGACCTAGCTATCTGCGGGATCGGTTCCTGCATCATACATCCTCGCGGCCGATTCGCTCCCACAGAGAGGGACTTCTCCGGGTGCCGTCCACTAGACACTGTCAGCGGGCGACACCCAGGGGAAGGGCTATCTCTGTGGCGGGCCCGGCCCTCTGGAACGACCTCCCCCCCGATATCAGGACGACCACGGACCTCCGCTCCTTCCGTCTTAAATTAAAGACTCACTTTTTCTGTCTGGCCGGCCTAGGATGAGTCTCTCTGCCTCTGGGGTTTTATGGGGAATTAGTATTATTTAGTTTTAATGGGAATTTTAGCGCAGGTTATATTTAATTTGTTTTTAGAATTGTTGTATGTATTTGGTTTTTATTCTACCTGTGCACCGCCCCGAGTCCCTGTGGGGAGAGGGTGCGGTTTTATAAATTAAAATTATTATTATTATTAATAAGCAGTGGCAGCGATAAGCTGTAGCTGCGATCTAACTGTGATGATAGGCAGCAGCGGCGATAGATGGCAGCGACGATAGGCAGAGGTAGCGAATGGTGGCGGCAATCCCTGCTGATCAGTGGTATTCTGGGAGGCCAATCAAACCACCAATCAGCTGTTCGGCAGCAAAAGCTCCAGGAGGTGGAGGCAGCAGTGGCAGCCATTTCCAGTCGCCCAGCCACTGAACGATGAGGCTATGGAAGGCCAGGATACAGCTGCCTCTCGGTTGACCAATGGTGAGCGCAATGGAGTGGAGGCCTGACGAGCCACAAGCTGGGGCTATGATAACGTGCTGAAACTGATCAGGCTGTTTGCTGTTTACTGCAAGGACGCTAGCCAGATGAATACCAGATGGATGCTGGGAGGCAGAAGCAGATTCTTTTTTTCTTTTTTTCCTCCTCTAAAGCTAATGTGCGTCTTATGGTCTGGTACATCTTATAGCGCAAAAATACGGTACTTATTGGAAATCAAAATCTATTCTCTTCTCTCATTTGAAAGAATAAATATATGAACTGCCTTTTTAAAAAGAAGGGATAAACAACAACAATATGACTTCTAACCATCATCCTGTATTCTTAGAACTGCAGACTTCGAAAAAGTCACTTAAGTAACTGCATCCAGCTCAATACAAGCATATCAGGAACGGTTGCAGGAACTGGGTATGTCTAGTTTAATGAAAAGAAGGATTAGGGGAGACATGATAGCAGTGTTCCAATATCTCAGAGGTTGCCACAAAGAAGAGGGAGTCAAACTATTCTCCAAAGCACCTGAGGGCAGAACAAGAAGCAATGAGTGGAAACTAATCAAGGGGAGAAGCAACTGAGAACTGAGGAGAAATTTCCTGACAGTTAGTACAATTAACTAGCTTGCCTCCAGAAGTTGTGAATGCCCCAACACTGCAAGTCTTTAAGAAGATGTTGGATAGCCATTTGTCTGAAATGTTATAGGGTTTCCTGCCTGGGCAGGGGTTGGACTAGAAGACCTCCAAGGTCCCTTCCAACTCTGCTATTGTATTGTAAGTAGCAAAGAATAGAAAGAATGTAAAGCATCCCTGACAAATGGCTACCTAGCCTCTTTTAACAAACCCAGTTAAGGCTAGATCAATATCACCCTTGGTAACAAACTGCATTGTTAAACTAGAATGCTTTTCCTAATGCTTTTCTGTCTTCATTGAAAGACTATCGTTTGGTGTTCTGTACATGGGACAACAGACAACAGAGGACTGGTCTTGGTACAGAGATCTGAAAAAAATTCCACCATCATATTTCCACTAAGATTATTTCCACTAAGATTATTTCTCTTATTTCTCTGTCTCTTCTCAGGAGATTTAATTTCTAATTCTTCAATTATTTTTGCAAGCCCCAGATTAAGAATGCCCTGTTTAAGGACAACCCATAGCTAAGTACAAAGCCTTTTGTAGCAAAATTCAAGTTAAAGTAATAATAATTCAGATTAAATATACAATGTTCAAGTTCATTAGGCAATACTACTTGTACAGCATTATATAATAAAGTTCCAATTTATATACAAATTTGACTTAAGACAAACCTTGTGAATAGAACTTATTCTTAATTTAGGACTATTTGTATGTGTTCAATTTTCTGAATCTTTTTTATCAGAAACAGACAAGTATTTTATGTGGGGTTTGATCAATGAAGAATGTAGAAATTAATATTGGAAACTATGCATCCTTTGATGTTCTCTAAAATTGTACTTGCCCTTTTTACTTAACTAAAATGGTATTTGCCTTCAACTTACTACTTCTGTGGGGGGTTTTGCTATTTGTTTTCCTGACACACTTCTATCTCATTCCTATGAATCAGTCTGAATACGCCATAAAAAATCTCAGAATGTATCTGAGAAATAAGAAATAATTACTATTATTTGATCCAAGAACATCGAACCCAAAAAACTGAACCACCCGCTCTACTGAGTTTTCGAGAATATCAAGTGAAATCAAATTTCAGTTTCCTGAAATTTTCCTTTTGTTAAAGCAAAATAGCTGGAATGGAAGTCCATCCAGGGAAGCTGTGAGTATAAAATTTTCTAGTGTTTCTCAGGTATTAGACTTCGTAAATCTTCATTTTCACTTTCCTCCCTTGAATTTACCTGTATCTCCTGATCTTACCTACACAGTTTGGTTTATGAAAACTCCTGATTTGACTTTATCCTTGACTTTTGTTAAATTCAGAAGATGTGAGACAGGCTTATGAGACAGCATTTAATTAAAATAAATAATAAAATGCATCAAAGAAAAATAAAGGGAAAAATATTCTTTTCAAGCTTTGTTCATCTTTGATTTATTAAATATACCTCAGTTGGCTAAGCTCACAATGGGTTCATAAAATATTTGAAGTCAAAATTGGGAGGGAGGATTCCTCCCTCCCTTAGCACAGTTTCTTACCCGAGAAAAAAAAAATCCCAAAAGTTTAGACTCTCCAGAAAGGTGAGCCTCTAATCCCCAAGCTTTTTCTACTAAAATCTGGTCCAGTTTGATTTGATATATCCCACATGCAGATTCACCTCATTGACAACAAATAGTTTACTAGATTTCTCTGCCTACTGTCCTCCAGTGTGTTAGAGAACTCCAATATCATTGTCGTCTAGGGATGATGAACGGTGCAGTCCAATCTCTCTGCACAGCATCAGGTCAAGGGAAGCTGTGCTATGCCCAGTAAAACACTAGAATTAACCCTCAGAGAAAGTAAGAGGTAGATCAATCCTTTAGCATGCTCCTAATTAAATCACACTTGACTATAAATCTTTCAGAAAGCCCTCTTAGCCCCATCATAAAATAATTTAAAGACAGAGAAGGAGAGAGATAAACAGTTTTGGGACCATTGTATTCACCTGCCTCCCCTTTGCTTATTATAACAATTGAGCCTATTCAACGCTAGAGCTGGACAAATTAGGCCAGGACATAGCATGATCCCAGCAAAGTAAATAATAAAAAATAAAAGCAAATGAATTCCTGCCAAATTAATCACATTTATCGCCATCTGTGATGCTAATCCTAATTCTGTTCCTTTTTTGGTAGCAGAAATCGAAAGTCCCCACACACCACACTCTGGGAAGTGGGTGTCACAGAAGGAAGGGGAAAATCGGAAATTGGCAGTTCGTGCATCTATAAGGGCTGTGTCACTGGGAAAACATCTGTCTAAAGATATGGATGATGGGGTCAGGTGCTTTGGGGAGAAGCCAAGAACAGAGTTGTTGTCCCCAGCAGCTGGGTCCTCAATATAGTTGCCTGATTTATCTTTTTCCAACCTGAATGCCTGCTAGGATTTTAATTCCTATCAATCCAACCAACATTAGGCTGATCACCTGACTAGAGATCATGGGAGTTATCGTATAACATCTAGAATAATCAGATCAGGATAGTTGTTCGATATACTATGTACCTTTGAATCAGTATTAACTCCTGGTGACTGCCTGGACTAGCCCCATTCAGTTTTCTTGGCAGAATTTTAGAAGTGGTTTGTCATCAGCCTTATTCCTTGGGCTCAGAGAAAGTGATTGTTCTAAGGTCACCCAACTTGGCACTGTGCCTAAGGAAGAACTAGGTCTATTATATTTACCCCAAAGGAAGACTACGATAGTTCTTTCTTTTAAAGTAATTCATTGCTAAAATGGAAAGGACATATAGCATTAAAATTCTGAGAATTTGCTAATGAAAGCAAACCTGTTTTAAAATAATTTTTTATTTTGTCTCGTTGGTGAACCATACTCATTTCAGCACTGAGTTGTTGGTTGTTGTTGTTTTTATATAAAATGAGAATTTGAATAACCCATATAAGATAGTGGATTATTAAAATATGGAAATACTCTTCCATTTATGAGCCCTCAATTTAATTGCCCCATCAACTTCTAGAGAAAACATATACCATATTTTTTGGTGTATAAGATGCACCACCACCCCCAAAAAAAGTGGGTGAAAATGGCTGTGTGTCTTATAGAGCGAATGTTGCTAAAGCCCCACCCACCCGCTGGCCCCTCCAGCAGCCTGGTCAGCTTCAGCACATCCTAATTTAGCAAGAGCAGCTGATTTGTGGTTGGATCTGCCTACCGGAATAGCATCTATCAGCTGTTCCAGGCTGCAGGGATCATCACTGCCACTTATTGCCGCCTTCGTGCACCCCATTTTCAATCTCCATGCACCCCATTTTCAGCCCTAAAATGTGGAGGCCAAAAATGGGGTGCAGAGAGGTGGCGATAGGAAGCAGTGGTGATGGGCGGTAAAGATGGAACAGCTAAGAGGCAGTATTCCAACCACCAATCAAGCTGTACTGAAGCTGACCAGGCTGTTTGCTGTTTGCTGCAAGGAGGCAAATTGGTGGGAGGCAGAGGCAGATTTTTTTTCTTGTTTTCCACCCCAAAACTAGGTGTTTCTTATAGTCCAAAGTGTCTTATAGTCTGAAAAATATGGGTAATACTTGAGCTTCCTCCCCTCCAATTCTTAAATGCAGGTCCAAGAACTCATCTAAAGAGTGCTGCAAATTTACACTTTTAACATGAGAAAAATGAGAATTATTAAATGTATGGGAAATAATTATATTTATTATTATATACTACAATGCACAATTCATTCATTATTACATTAAATGAAAAATACTACTTTATTGTCACCCATCTGTTCCTACTTTGGGACAGTGGTTCCCAAAACAACACATAAAACTTCAATTTTCTTGAAAATGTTTATGCAATCCTGAACTTGAATCCGAGCAGGGAGAAAACAGTTTCCCTTTCTTCACACCCAAGGCTTGATTTTCTAGACCACTTTAATGTAATTCCTCTGCTTGTATTTTTACAGAGAGAAAAATGCTCCCAAGGTGTTCATAGAGCCTGGTCCCATAGGTTATTTGCCTGTCTTTTCCATCTCTGTGGAATTTCTTAAATGGAAAATGCTGTTTTGAGAGCTATATAAAACAGCAGAGCAAGCTTGATATAGTGGTGAAGGCAATAGAATCTGGGAGACTGTGAATTCTATTCCGGTCTCGTGCACAAAGCCAGCTGGGTAACCTTGGCCACCAACTCACTCAGCCCTAGGAAAAAGAAGTCAATGGCAAACCACCTCCACACTCTCGTCAAGAAAACTGCAATGATTTGTCCAGGCAATTGCCAGGAGTCAACATTCACTCAAATGCGTACACACACACACGCACGCACACACACACACACACACACACACAAAACAATGGTAGATATCATACACTATAACTTATTCCTTGTAGGAGAAAATATCTGGGATTAGTTCACAGGAATTCTAAGATCTGGACCACTGTGGTTGTAAGATTCCACAACCTGAACCAAGTCTGTTGTGGGAGCTCCATTTGTAAGTTGTCCACAGGGAGGGGTCACGGGCTAGTCCTGAGCATTCCGAAAGCTTGACAACGTGCACTGAATTTGAATATGCTCCCAAAGTAAACCTGCCAGGAAAGCAATTGAGTAAGTGTAATACGCACAGGATCCTCTGCACCCATCATTAGCTATTAAATGGCTGTCTTCATTATACATGTGGTACTAGCATTTATCACCAACAAAAATGTAAATACAATTTAAAAACCACAGGAAGAGACACTTTTACATCTCACTTCATTCAACTAATTACAACTTGAATATATGTTAAAATGTATTTGTGGTCTCTGTGTAAGTGCATGTGTATAATTACCGGTATATATGCTACACGTGCAAAGTCGTCAAACTCATGCATGCACACATTCTTTAATTTTTATATTAAATTGTTTCTTGTTGTCCAGTCTGCCTCTTCTCTCACCATCGTTAGCTAAGATACTATTTGCTTATTTAAGCTATTTTGGAGTTCTTGGTGTGATTCTGATCCCTTCCTCCACAAATCTAACTTTCCCCAGAAAGATTCAGTGGTCACTTGATTTCAACTGCTAGGATACACACACACACACACACACACACACACACACACACACACACAGGCAGAAGTCATTGATTCAGGGATGTCCAGAGGCTGTGGTCAAAAAAAGTGAAGGTGGCAACCACAACAGTGCAAGAGTTATACAAAAAACAGAATACCAACTTGACTTTTTATCATACCCTATGGACCTCTTGCATTAGCTGTCCACAAGGGAGAGACTCTTCCTTCTAGCAAAACATACGGTAGCTTAAAAAAAGACACCAAACACCTCTGTAGGTGTGGCAGCCTTTGTCTGACCTGTTCTGGACTCAGAAAGCAAAATTGGGCTTAGTTCATCCACTTGAAGTCCCAGAGCGCAGGTTAGACTGTGGTTGAAAGTTGAAAACATATCTCGAGAGAAGTCAAAAGCGCATTCCTTCCCTATCACTGCCAAGGGGATTTTGTATCCACAAGGAGAGAAAAGACAGCCAAAATGATGCAAGCTGGGTTGCACCACTGTAGCATCATGCCACAGCTCCTGACTTTTTCCTGCTTGCATCACAATATCCCATACATGCCCCAGAGGAGCAGAATTGCCGCACGGGACATGATACAGTTTTTGTCATTTTGATGAAAGCAGAAAAAACCCAAGTGTCAATGACACATTAGAAAGAGAGTTAATTTTTACAAGGGAAATATACTTTGCACATGCTCTGGGACACACTCATTGTTAAAGCGTTCTCTTTAAAAAATAATCTTACAGCTATTATTTAGAAGGTAAACTCTTTCAAGAGTCTCATTCTCCTAATAGTGTAGAATTCTCATTTTGCAAAAAACAGCCTACAAAAGCCAAGCACTGGAAGAGAGGGAGAGAGAGACAGACAGACACTCCCTCTTCTAGGTCAAAAATACTGACAGAAAGACCTACTAAGCCTTAGTTTTCTCCAAATCGCAATGCTCCTGGTTGCGGTAACATCAGGCATGTTACTATGAGGGGGCCCTTCTCTGAACCTAGAAAGGAGATGTAAGGGTGAAACAAGCAATAACAAAGAAAGTCCCAATTATCCTAATTTTACAAAGCTGGCCGGCTTCCACTTAGGCTGCCGATTCCTTGAGGGCAAACTGCTGAGTAGATTGGACAACTGTGAATTTTCAGAAGGCCTGGAAGGTCTCAATCTGCTCTTGCCAAGATGTGGTTTGAAATGTCATGGGGGCTGGGATGTGTGTTTCTACCTCAACACAGCTTGGAGAATCTCCTTTCTCCCTTTTGCCTATTCTTCCCAAGCCCATTTTCAGCAATACATATAGAATATTTCCACCAATTGAGACCTTGGTCGTTTTTTAGAAGTATTGCACAATGAAGGAAAATAAATGCCTGGGAGGTATGAGGAGGGTTGCTCTTTCACTCTCTTTTTTCCCTCTTGCAATACATTCCTCCCTACACACACACACACACACACACACACACACACACACGAGAGAGAGAGAGAGAGAGAGAGAGAGAGAGAGAGAGAGAGAGAGAGAGAGAGAGAGAGAGAGAGAGAGAGAGAGAGAGATTCAGATAGCTGCAACAAGGAAGTTGTTAGGAAGAGAATACTAGAAAAAACAGCTTCCAAAAAAAAAAGAAGAATTAGGAAAGTGGGAGGAGGAGGAGGGGGGGAGAAGGAGTTGTGTGAGGAGGGAGTCAGAGAATAAAAGGTTATTCACATCTTTCAAAGATACCTCTGGGAGCATTTGCTGCAAATGTCTATTGGCGCTTTTTTATTAAAGTTGCCAAAAAAATTGTGTTAGCTAATGGATTCTTAATTCTGTCGGAAAATGAGTGCAGGAAAATTATGCTATTCATCTTATATTGGTTCGAAATCACATCTGACATCTAATCGATCATGGTGCGCAACATTAACTCTTTGGATCGGGACCAAATTTCTCCCCCCACTTCGTACTGCATGTGCTCCATCTCTCTTTGTGAGTGTGTAGGCGTGCGCGTGCGCATGCACGCCTCCATTTAACTACTTTACTGCTGGTGTTTTGCACCCATCAAAAGGGCTTTTAAAAAAGGTACATACCATGTGCTGTGTGAGTTCGTTCCGCAGCATTATTTTCATTCCTCATTTGCTGACAGATTGTGATGTTGCCTTATCATCAATTCTCCCCCTCCACCTCTTTTAATGCACATTTTAACTTCTCTATTTCTCCTCATCAATGTTCCCTCAGTGACCTTTACTTGACCTTGTATCCTCCATTTTCCTCTATAAGGGGAAACAATGGAGAAATTTGCTGTTTTACTGGCATCTTTGCACAGAATTTTGCTGTGGTTATTGATTTTTTAATGGGGCCCAGAATCATAAAATCTCCCGCTTTGTAGAGGAACATTGCTTCTCTGTTAAATGTTTTTGTTCCGATTTCAAATTAATCTGCATCTCCTCTGAAGTTTCTTAGAGGGAACAAACTCAAGGTCATACAACTAAAGCTGGCTACAGTTTAAACACCTTCCTTTCTATTAGGGAACCTCCTGACTCTTTCAATACACATATGTTACTTCAGAGATTACTATGGTGCCAGTTAATAATGAAAGGCAGATCCGGGGGGAAATTGTCCAATATTTCTAAAATATTGCATTTTAAATAATTACTACTATTGCTTGGAATGTGTATATATTTTCCTAGGGCTGACATAATTTTCTACACATTTTAGGTTTGTAAGGTATAAAACAAGACAATGTCGTGTGAATCTACTGGTATTAATGAAGAATCTATATGCTCTTTAGGGGGAGAGGAGTTCTCTACCCAGGAACAAGGAGGAAGAGCAAGAGATAACAAAAATTAAAAGGCCTTAAAGAGAGCACAGAGTAAATATTCTCAATAAGGAGGTAGATACTCGTGAGCCTAGAAAAGCTATTGCCTAATAGTTGCCTTGTCACTTTACTTTACTTTTACTTTAATTCGACTTATTAACCGCCCCCTCTCCCCGGAGGGACTCGGGGCGGTGCACAGGAAATATAAAAAACACAATATATCACAATAAATTACATAAATATTTAAAATTATATTAAACTAACACTCTGTGCTAAAATCTTCCTGTTAAAATTACCATAAAACCCAATATAAAAATTTCTCTAATAACTAAGGCTAAGTACAGTAGGTTAGGCCAGGCCGGCCTGTTGGAAAAGGTAAGTTTTTAATTGCTGGCGGAAGGAGCGGAGGTCCGTGATGGATCTAAGTTTGTGGCGTAGGTCGTTCCAGAAGGTAGGGCCCGCCACAGAGAAGGCCCTTCCCCTGGGCGTCACCCGCTGGCATTGCCTAGTGGATGGCACCCGGAGAAGTCCCTCTCTGTGGGAGCGAATCGGCCGAAGGGATGTGTGGGGTAGGATGCGATCCCGCAGATAACTAGGTCCCGTGCCATGGAGCGCTTTGAAGATGGTAACCCGTACCTTGAAGCGCACCCGAAAGACCACAGGCAGCCAGTGCAGCTTGCGCAGGAGCGGTGTTACGTGGGAATACCTGGAGGTACCCAATATTGCCCGCGCGGCTGTATTCTGAACTAGCTGTAGCCTTCGGGTGCACCTCAAGGGGAGCCCCATATAGATCTGACCCTTCCGCGCAAATTGTGGCTAAAAGGTCATCATAATATGCATTATAAACACCTGTGAGGAGATGGGTATGGAGATTGGCTTCATCCAGCTGTGCCTACCTTGGAGTTCAGTCACACATCAATATAAACTGGAACAATAACAGTAACCATAAGCGCATCTGAGTTTATAATCCATGGCCCTTCTAGTAGTGATGGCAGTCACTACCGGTTCTGTTGGCATGGCTTGGTGGACGTGATGTGGCTTGGTGGGCATGGCTCAGTGGCGTGGTATGGCTCAGTAGGAGTCAAAAATGTTTACTACTGGTTCTGTTGGTGTGACTTGATGGGCATGGTGTGGCTTGGTGGGCGTGGCATGGCTTGGTGGGCATGGCATGGCTTGGTGGGCATGGCATGGCTTGGTGGAAATGGCAAGGGAAGAATACTGCAAAATCCCCATTCCCTCCCCACTCCATTAACCTGCTTTCCAGCTCCGTTCTCCTGTGCAAGGCAACAAAAGAAGACCCAGCAATCAGCTGGGAGGCAGCAATAGACCGACTATCAGCTGGGACTCAGAAGCTTGGAGGTAGCGAATAAATCAGGGGCGGGGTCAGTCAGAGGTGGTAATTGCCAGTTCTCCGAACTACTCAAAATTTCCGCTACCGCTAGAACCAGTCAGAACTGGCTGAATACCACCTCTGCCTTCTAGTGCTGGGTTCTGGGGCTGTACCAATTAAAATGTTCCTTTGAAGAAAAAGATTATTAGGAACAATCTAAATCATATAGTTTCAATTATTTGATTGACTTAATTTTGATCACCATGATGGATGATCTTTACAGAAAGAAAAAAGGGGTAGTGCAATCTTACTGATGATCCTGGTTTTTCTTCTAATAATAATAATAATAATTTAATTTATAGACCGCTCCTCTCCCCATAGGGACTCGGAGCGGTGCACAGGGAAACTAAAACCACAATACAATATACACATACAGTTAAGAAAAAATTTAATATGAGCCTGTGCTAAAATCCCCCCTCTGCTGTTTTTGACGCTGTGTAGTGTTACTATGAATTATTTTTTTTGCTGGCTTTACAGCATGAGAATCCAGGATACTGGGATCCACTACTACCTATACGAGCATGTTCAGAAGACAGCTTTGAGTTACTATTGCTTGGCTCTATGGCAATTAAGCTGTACAGCCCGCAGGAACATCAAAGCTGTATAAAATCTACAGAATGCAATTAGGAATGGCTTTCTAGAGCTCAGTTTTCTTTATTGCATCTGAACCAGAAAAGGCTGTGAAGAGCCTGGACTAATGTTTGGATGCAATGCAGGATTGGATAAATATCAAAATATGAAAGCTGGCTTTTTATCTCCAAGAATTAGAGAAGTTGATTCCTCTAGATGAGATTGCATTTCTGGGTAGACCAAGTGTGCATTGAGAGATATTTTTTTCAATGATGGCTCAAGCATCTGTAATTAGTGTCTTTCTCACTCATCCTAATTAATTGGCTATGGTTATTTCTGCACAGGGATAGTCTGGCCATAGTGAATCAGGCCCCAATACTGCAAGGCTGAACTGTTGTAATAGGTCTTATTCAGGAATACCTATGAAGCTGAACTGGAACCAGCAACTAGCATAACAATGTAATGGCTAAAAGGATTGTTGAAAAAGACACCCTGCCATGAATCCCTTCCATCAGATTTGAAATAATTGTACTGGCTGCCTGTGCTCTATCAAGCTTCATTCAAATTGCTTCTACTGACATATAAAGCTAAATGCTTTGAAACCTCATTATCTCATGGATTATCTTGTTCCTTACATAGCTACCCAGCTATTACAATCAAAGTGTGGGTTGTTCTTTTGAGCACAATGCAGCAACCCAAACAGGATAGGTTTAACAGCAGAATGCTGAGGATGGAATCCCTTCCATGTCCAATTATCAGTTCTGAATCTTGTTAGTTTCTGGCCTGAACTGAAACTGAGCTGTTACTCAAGATTTGAGCTGAGCCTATAGCTACTGTGTCATCCAACATATCTGCTATTGTGTTATGGCATGTTTCTATGGTTTGTTTTACTGTACTCCACTTGGTAATGTCTTTCTTACAACTAAAAGGAAATTTGTTTCACAAATATAAATAAAATCCACGGTTCTAGCCATGACCTAATGTAGTATCTTTAAAAAATCTAAAATATTAATGTGATGGAAAATCTGCAAAAAAAAGCAACATTTTTCAGACTGGAAAAGAATGGCATGGCCCTTTCATCTCTGATATTCTTGTTGTGAAAAGTTTGCTCTGAAATCTTCACCAAAGCCAATCCAATTATTGCAAGCATCTTTTATTGGCAATGCAAAAAGTATTTTTATCTCTCATAATTTTTGTATACCGTCTTCATGTGCATTGGAGGCTGGTGGCTATTAGCTAATGCAGATATTTCATTTACTGAGGGTGAGAGCTGGGATAAACTATCTGGGTAGTAGGACTATAGTCAGCACAGAAAGCATAAGTTTTGGGGAAACTTTTAGGGAATTTGCAGTTGGTTAGCAAGAAGGAACTATTACTCAGAGGGCATGGTGTTTGCTTTTGGGAAACTGATGGTATTCAAAGGTTAGCATTCTCCCACTGTAATGCATGTGCATAAACAGATGTTATAAACATAAACAGATGGAGAGCCAGTTTGGTCTAGTGGTTAAGGCACCAGGCTAGAAAGCAGGAGGCGATGAGTACAAGTCCCATCCAAGCCATGAAAGCCAGCTAGGTAATTGGTCACTCTCTCTCAGCCCAACCCACCTCACAGGATTGTTGTGGAGAAAATAGGAGGGAGGTATGTTGGATATATTTATTGCCTTGAGTTATTTGTAAAAATAATAAAGGCAGCATATAAATAAATCTCTCTATATAAAAGTGAAATACCACTCAAGCATCATCACGAAACCTCCAGAACTGTAAAGTCTACAACCTTGAAATTTGGTACCTATGTTCCTCTTAGCTTCTAGGTGCTCACTAAGAAAGAATTTTTCAAAAGGATCATTAGATCATCAGTATTTCTTATACAGTATTATATTAACACGCATCGATGCTATGGAGTTAGATGTTCTACTCCCCCTCCCCACCTGAAAGGAACTCTATTCCAACTGCCAGTTGCCTTATATAGGCGTGGCCAGTGCATGACTCATCCAGCCTGTGGGCTGGCCCGATCACATGATTTCATAGCAAAGCACGGGTCCCAGGGAGGGGGGGGGAAGAGTCAGATGGGGGAACGCCAAGAGAGAAGGCCTGCAGGAAGCGGAAGTAGAGAAACGGAGGCGGGTGAATGGGGGGTCGTTTCCACTGAGGTATTTGCCATCAATACGGTCTTGGGGAGGGGCAGGGGCGGTGGGAGAGGGGATGGACACTATCAGTTGGAGGACCGTGGCCGATGGTTACAGGTGGTCACGCACTCCAACTCCTCTTGTCCCCATCACAGACTAGGTGGGCAGGAACCACAGACCTGGGGCCCTAGGCTGATGCTATGCAACGCCAGGTCCGTGGTACAAAAAGCCCCCCTCATTCATGACCTTGTGTCAGAGGGGGACCCGGACCTGGTAGGTATTACGGAAACATGGTTGGGCCACGAGGGAGGACATCCCCTCGTAGAAATGTGCCCACCAGGATACCGAGCCTTCCATCAGCCTAGGGCCCTAGGGAAGGGTGGGGGAGTGGCGATTATGGTTAGGGAAGGTCTTGAGCCAAAGGAGACCACGATCCCTCAGACGACCGGGTGCGAGTCCCTCCTTGTGAAGTGGGGCCTAGGGAGGCAGTTGGGCGTGTTAGTTGTATACCTGGCTCCTCGCTATGCAACAACAGCCCTGCCCGAGCTCCTAGAGGTGATAGCCAAGACGGCGGTTGAGACCCCCAGACTTTTAGTCATGGGGGACTTTAACCTGCCGTCAGCAGGCGAAACCTCTGGGGTAGCTCGGGAGTTCATGGCTTCCATGTCAGCCATGGACCTGACCCAGGTAGTTGTAGGCCCTACCCACGAGGGCGGACACACCCTGGATCTAATCTTCGTCTCGGGACAGTGGAGTAGTGATCTGGGAATAGGGGATCTAGTCATCACACCCCTGTCATGGACATAAAACGCTCTCCTTCGGCTCGACTTTCCGATCGCTGCACCTCACTGCGGGGAGGCGGAACCGGACATTCCTATATGGTTCCGCTCCAGGCTCCTGATGGATCCGATAAGGTTCCAAAGGGAGCTTGGGCCAATTCCTGTGGACTTGCCCCACGACTCGACTGAGGACCTAGTGACCGCATGGTTAAGTGCGGCCACGGGGGCCTTGGACCGAGTCGCGTCCTTGCGGCCTCTCTTGCGGCGTCGAACCACTTGGGCTCCTTGGTTTACCGAGGGGCTCAGGGAGATGAAGCGCCACAAGAGACGCCTAGAGAGCAGATGGAGATCATCTCACTCCGAAGCCGACCGAACACTAGTGAGAGACCATATTAGGACTTACTTAGTGGCGATAAGAGTGGCCAAACGTGAGTATTGTGCCACTCTTATTGCATCCGCTGATAACCGCCCTGCTGCCCTGTTTGGGGTGACCCGCTCCCTCCTTCAACAGAGGCCGCGGGAAGCCCCTTTACAGGGTCGAGCAGAGGAATTTGGGATTTATCTGCAGGAGAAAATCACTCGGATTCAGAGCGAGTTACCTTCCATCGACAGTGGTCCAGTTGAGCGTACCGAGGCTGTTCTTGTGACACCATCATGGGAGGAGTTTGATTTTGTTACTACCGAGGATATGGACAAGTTGTCAAAGAGACTTAGGGCCACCACATGTTTATTGGACCCGTGTCCCTCCTGGCTTGTACTGGCATCCTGGGAGACGACACGAGGCTGGCTCCAGGGCATTGTCAACGCATCTTTGAGTGAGGGGTCCTTGGCTGCCGTCTTGAAAGAGGCGGTAGTAAGGCCCCTCCTCAAGAAGCCGTCCCTGGATCCAGCATTATTAGAGAACTATCGTCCCGTCTCCAACCTTCACTTTTTAGTGAAGGTTGTTGAGAGTGTGGTGGCACAACAGTTTCCGCGACACTTGGAGGAAGTTGATTATCTAGACCCGCGCCAGTCCGGCTTCCGACCCGGGCACAGCACCGAGACGGCATTGGTCGCGTTGGTTGATGATCTCTGGAGGGCGCGGGATAGAGGATTTTCCTCTATCCTAGTCCTATTAGACCTCTCAGCGGCTTTTGATACCATCGACCATGGTATCCTATTGCACCGACTGGGGGGGTTGGGGCTGGGAGGCACCGTTTTGCAGTGGTTCTCGTCCTACCTCTCTGGTCGGTCGCAATGTGTGTTGGCAGGGGGGCAGAGGTCGACTTCGAGGCCCCTCATATGTGGGGTACCTTAGGGGTCGGTCCTCTCGCCCCTACTGTTCAACACATATATGAAGCCGCTGGGTGAGATCATCTGTGGTTTAGGGGTGGGATATCATCTGTACGCTGACGATACTCAGTTGTACATATCCACCCCAGACCACCCCAACGATGCCGTTGAGGTTATGTCCCGTTGCTTGGAGGCAGTACGGATCTGGATGGGTAATAACAAACTCAAGCTCAACCCGTCCAAGACTGAGTGGCTGTGGCTTCCGACACCCCGATTCAGCCAGATTATTCCAACTCTGGCCATTGGGGGCGAAACACCGGCCTCCGTGGAGAGGGCGCGCAATTTGGGTGTCCTCCTGGACTCCCGGCTGTCTATGGAGGACCATGTGGCAGCCGTGGCCAGGGGGGCGTTCCATCAGGTACACCTGATGCGCCAATTGCGTCCCTTACTGGACCGGGGTGCCTTACGCACGGTCACTCAAGCACTCGTCACGTCTCGACTCGACTACTGTAATGCTCTCTACATGGGGCTTCCCTTGAGGTGCACCCGAAAGCTACAGCTAGTCCAGAATGCAGCCGCGCGGGTGATTACGGGAGCGCCTAGACACTCCCATATAACACCAATCCTGCGCGAGCTGCACTGGCTTCCTGTGGTCTTTCGGGTGCGCTTCAAGGTTCTAATGACCATCTTTAAAGCGCTCCATGGCTCGGGGCCTAGTTATATGCGAGACCGCCTCCTGCCCCATACATCCCTTAGACCGATACGCTCCCACAGAGAGGGCCTCCTCAGGGTGCCATCGGCCGGACAATGCCGACTGCCGACACCCAGGGGGAGAGCCTTCTCTGTGGCGGGACCAGCCCTTTGGAACGACTTGCCCCCTGAACTCCGTACCATTTCTGACCTCCGCCTCTTCTGCAAGTGTCTGAAGACACACCTATTCCAACTAGCAGGCCTTGCGTAGCCTCCAATACTGACTCGTAGATAGTTTTAAAATGGGGATTTTAATTCGGTTTTAGCACAGGCCTTTAGTTGAATAAGTTTTTAAAAAGAAAAGGTTTTTATATGTTTGTATGTTTTTAATGTTCCTGTGCGCCGCCCTGGGTCCGTTTGGAGAAGGGCGGGGTATAAATTCAATAAATAAATAAATAAATAAACAAACAAACAAATAAATAAACAAACAAACAAATAAATGTTATGAAATTCTTAGCAAATCTTTAGTGTCTTTCAAAAGGAAAGTGACCACAAAAAAGTTCCCTTTTCCCTCATCCCCAAATCTTCCATTGTTCAACAAAGTGGGATAGGGAAAACAAGAAAGAAACCCCCTTAATCAGTGTTTCTCATCCTTGGTAGCTATAAAATCTCCCAGAAATCCCAATGCAAGCATAGCTGGGGAGTTCTCAGAGTTTAAGTCTACATAGGTTAAACGTGGTTAAGGTTGAGAAACATTGCCAATAGGGAGAGCAACGGAGTATGGAAATCACATTTGATTAAAGAAAAGAGCAGAAGTACTTTTATTTCCACATCTGCTTCTGAACTTCGTGATTGAAGTAGAAAAGAATGAAACTTTGATTTTTGGATTTTGCCGAGGAGATTGATAGATCTTTACAAAAATGGCTTGTTCCAGGGGTGAAATTCTACCGGTTTGGACTAGTTTGCCCAAACCAGTAGTAAAAAAGTGCTATCGGTTTAGGCGAGCCAGTAGTTCCGACGATAGCTGTGTGACAATCAGCTGTGCTGTGCAATTTATATTTGCTAGAAATTGTACAGCACAGCTAATTGTTGCACAGCTGATCGTCTGAATTTTTTTACTGGGCAAACCAGTAGTTTTGACGATTAGCTGTGTGACAATCAGCTGTGCCATGCGATTTATATTCGCTACGAAGCAGGAAATCCTGCTTTCCAGCTAATCTAAATCATGCAGCACAGCTGTCCCCCCCCCCCCCCCGTTCTACTTACCTTTGCAGACTCAGAAAAGGCTTCTTAATCCTCCTTTTTCAGCGCTGCGTGGTACTGCCTGCAGTGCGCATGCACACGAAGCGTATAATTGGCACATGCAAAGCGAACCGGTAGTGAAGCAAACCAGTGGCAGACTTCAGAGCATTTCACCTCTGGCTTATACATATTACTATAAAAAAGGAAAAAGTTGTGATTTGATGCTAATGCCTTATTTTACTGCAAGAGAGAGAGAGCAGGAAGTCAGTGCTTCTTTTTCTTCCTGAACCTTCCTCACTTCTCTTCCCCCTCTTCCTCCCCATTGTTTTTCTTTTGTATTTTATAACTTAATAAAAATGTTACACTGTGGAGTATGGAAATCACAGACACAAAGGGAGCAATGCTGTTGCAATCAGCTATCCAACTTGTTTTTCTAGTAGCCAGTCTAGTAGCCTTTTAAACAGTTCACAAGAATTTTCCAGACTTCGAATGATGGGAGGCTAGGAGATAGTAGAATGCAGTTCAGCTCTCTTATATTAAGCCCCCATAGTCATCCTAATTCCAGGCTTCTCAACCTCTTTTTCCCTGGGATATGAAGGGCTTTTCGCTGCCACTTTTACCCTTCCTAATACAAATTACAAACACACACACACACTTTATGTATACACCCGTCTGGTTCCTTTTCCACATTTTTCTCTTCTTTTGAGAGCGGAGGGGTGTGTGGGGGAGAAGCATGATGTCTCCTGAGGGGTAGAGTGTGGGAGATGGCAAAATAAATATATAAAAGAGTCCTTATGGAGCCCACCAATCTAGACTTGGAGGTGCCTAGAGGCAAATGTTAATGCAACAGCAACTCTGAGAAGAAGAAATATAAAAGACTAAAGAGGGGGCAGCTAGAACCATATGTCAGGAAGGCTTAGGATGCATTTGGGGAAGATGGGCTTCCGTCTGCCAGCCTGGGCCTTTCTGTTTCATCCCTGTGGATCCTGCTTTTGAGAGAAGTAAACACTTCTCATACAACCAATATTCTCCAACCTACAGCTTTCCTGGGGATTGAGGGGGGGGGGGGAATTCTAATATCCATATAGGCCATGCTGACTGGGAATTTTGGGAATTTACAATCTTAACCCACGCAGAAGAAACCAAGCTGGGAAAGGCAGATAGATACTGATAGTGTCCTCAACACTGTTGGCTAAAATTGATAACATAGAGGAGAAATTTGTGGGGTGGGGGATTGGTTTGTGGGAAGAGCATCTGCAAACTAGCAAGCAGAGTTTTCATGGGGAAGGAACCAGACCTATATATAAGAAACTAAATGGCAAACAGCTCCTAAGTTCAATGTTTCAAAGGAACCACACGTTCGTTCTGTTTTATTTTTGGTATTCTTCCTTCTCCCTCAATTAAATTTAGACTGTAAATTTAGCTGCATTTAAAAAAAAATTCTGGTTAAAATTCTTCCTAACTCAAAATCTTGCATGCTATTTTGTGAGCCTTCAACTGGCTCATTAAATACTTTTTCCTCCTTGTATTCAAGTCTGCCTTTTGTTTGTTTGTTCCTGTTTCTTCTGTTCTATAGCATGAACTATATGCACTGCTATATGCACTACTGGTACAGCAATAACTGCCAGAAAACATATGTGCACACTTTGCAATCCAATCTAATTTATTCCAAACTAAATCCCCTTGAATTCAATAGGATTTTAGTTGCTTAGTTGCTCATTTTGCAATATGATAGATGCCATCATTTGTCAACAATGTGCCGCTGCACTCTACGTAAGACAAGGTAACTTGTCACTGTGCAGAATAATAAATGGATCGCAATCTGACATCAGAAATGACAATGTTAAGAAACAACTACAACTACACAAGAATAGTCACAGAGAAACGAGGGTCAATCCCAAGAATCCTCTGACACAATTAATTTGTTATAATCTTTAAAATGCCTCAGGATTCTAGGCTGATTTTGCTGCAATCTAACATGAAAATTATTATTCTACAAACCATTTCCTGAAGTTCGCAAGAGAACAATTGGATGGAAGAAGACTTGCTTGTTCATTAATCTTAAGCATATGTGGCAAAACCTCCCTCTTCAATACCAAATAACTGTTCATTTTCACTACATATTGTGCCATCTACAATCTGAATTTTGTACTTTTGTTAAATTGAGCACTAGACCACTGGGACCTCATGGGTCCAGGAATAAAACCAGATTAGGCATAAACAAAGGTAACGTTTAAGCGGAATAGGCAGGCCTGAGCTGGAATCAGGCAAAATTTGAAAGATTGTGGATCCTGTGGAGCAGGATGAATTGTGGATGTGAAAAGAGAGCCTGGCAATGATAGAACAACTTATGTGGCACCATGTAATAGTTTTATTGTGGTACAGTATAAACATATGGCACCATAGGTAGGCTCCATTCAAAAAGGCTTAACCACATTCTGTTTCACCATAGTTTCCTTATCCTGCTTAGTACAAAGAACTATAACACGCTCTGCTAAAGTGGCATGGGCTGAATATTGGTTCAGTGTGTCATGTGAACATATCCTGAAAATGTCCACCAGATGTGTTGAATTATAGCTCCCAGCAGGGCCAGTCTGTTAGCCAATAACAGACAGTAGCTGGAAGTATAGTTCAGTAACATCTGGAGAACCTCATAAAATTTTCCATTTGTTTTCTCTCCCTGCAATAAAGTAACACAGGTTTCTTCATGGAAGCATATAGCATTCATTGATCTTTCAGACTTTAATTCTCAGATAAAACACAGATTTATTAAAATGCGAGGTGACTGGCTACATATAGTCTCCCAGGCCTCTCCTTTAATTATCTGAAAGCTTGTAGGATCCCAATGTTATTTGATGTAATATTTTACAGCTACATTATCCATACAGATCCATTATATGCATGTGCAAACTTCATCATCCAGAGAGACACAAACTATGTTGTCTGGAACATCTAAAATTGCTTCCAGTTTTAATTCTAGAAGGATTTAATTCTAGAAACTACCAAATTCCTCCCAGAATAGCATGGCCCAGGAGGAGTTTGCTTTGGTCAGAAGGGAAGCAGGACATGTTGAGTTTTCAATCCTGGATCAATGAAGTTTGTACATTTCTACACCACTGGAGGCCAGACTTATAGCAGCAGCTCTGAACAAGCAGAACCTCAAGAATCTATCAAAGGGGTTTTTGAGGAAGAGGCATACCGAGGCTATATTACTCATGTATTACCCCCATATTCCTCTGGTACTATTTGCTAACTTGCTGCTGTTTCTTTCATCCCTAATATCAATAGACTTTCTTCCCTTCTAGAGTTGTCATATTTCAGCTGCAAAAATCCGTAGTAACATTGATTGATATTTTCATTTCATTAAAATAAGGACTGATAAAGAATAACAGATTAACAGAGTTGGGAGGGACCTTGCAGGTCATCTAGTCCAACCCCCTGCCCAAGCAAGAGACCCTACATCTGCCTCTACCTAGGATTGAACTCACAACCTCCTGATTGGGAGGCGAGAGCTCTACCTCTAGGCCACAGCAACAAATTTTATACCTCTTCTTTCTTTCCTTTTGCACCATGGACCTATTTCCTGCCAATCTATTTCTTTCTATTAAATTTGGGCTGCCACACATTGCTCCACTTTAATTTCAAGCAGTCTCAGCTAGCAGGGTCATTGGTGAGGGATGCTGAAATTATAATTTATTTATTTTTATTTATTTTATTAAATTTATACTCCGCCCTTCTCCTTGTTAGGACCCAGGGCGGCGCACAGGCATTATTAAAACCACAGAATACAATATCAATTAAAATATATTAAATTACTAGACCCGTGCCAAAAACCCATATTAAAACCATACCAAATTAATTTATTTTTAAAAAGTCAGAAGTAGGGGCTATCCTAGGCCGGCTTGTTGGAATAGAAACGTCTTAAGACGTTGGCGGAAGAGGCGGAGGTCCGAGATAGTGCGAAGGTCGGGGGGTAGGTCGTTCCAGAGGGCCGGGCCCGCCACAGAGAAGGCCCTTCCCCTGGGTGTCGCCAACCGGCATTGCCCCGCTGACGGCACCCGGAGAAGACCCTCTCTGTGGGAGCGGAGCGGACGAAGGGATGTATGGGGCAGGAGGCGGTCTCGAATATAGCTAGGCCCCGAGCCATGGAGCGATTTAAAGATGGTCGTCAGCACCTTGAAGCGCACTCGAAAGGCCACAGGCAGCCAGTGCAGCTCGCGCAGGAGAGGTGTTACGTGGGTTTGCCTTGAGGCACCCATAATCACCCGCGCGGCCGCATTCTGTACTAACTGTAGCTTTCGAGTGCACCTCAAGGGGAGCCCCATGTAGAGAGCGTTACAGTAATCCAGCCGGGATGTCACGAGCGCTTGAGTGACTGTGCGAAGGGCTCCCCGGTCCAGTAAGGGGCGCAACTGGCGTATCAGGCGTACCTGATAGAATGCCCCCCTGGCCACGGCCGTCACATGGTCGTCCATGGACAGCCGGGAATCCAAGAGGACGCCCAAGTTGCGCGCCCTCTCCATGGGGGCCAGTTGTTCGCCCCCAATGGCCAGTGTTGGACTTATCTGGCTGAACCGGGGTGCCGGAAACCACAGCCACTCGGTCTTGGACGGGTTGAGTTTGAGTTTGTTACTACTCATCCAGATCCGTACGGCCTCCAGACACCGGGACAGCACCTCGACGGCATCGTTGGGGTGGTTTGGGGTAGATATGTACAACTGAGTGTCGTCAGCGTACAGATATTATTCCACCCCAAAACCACGGATGATCTCGCCCAGCGGCTTCATGTAGGTGTTAAACAGGAGTTTTCGAGAGGACCGACCCCTGAGGGACCCCACATGTGAGTGGCCTCGGGGCTGACCTCTGCCCTCCTGCCAACACCCATTGCGACCGACCAGAGAGGTAGGACGAGAACCACTGTAGAACGGTGCCTCTCAGCCCCAACCCCCCCAATCAGTGCAATAAGATACCATAGTCGATGGTATCAAAAGCCACTGAGAGGTCTAATAGGACAAGGATAGAGGAACAACCTCTATCCCGTGCCCTCCAGAGATCATCCACCAATGCGACCAATGCCGTTTCGGTGCTGTGACCGGGCCGGAAGCCGGACTGGCACGGGTCTAGATAATCAACTTCCTCCAGATGTCGGGGAAACTGTTGGGCCACCACACTCTCAACAACCTTCACTAAAAAGTGAAGGTTGGAGACGGGACGATAGTTCTCTAATAAAGCTGGATCCAGGGATGGTTTCTTGAGGAGGGGCCTTACCACCGCCTCTTTCAAAATGGTAGGCAAGTACCCCTAACTCAGAGATGAATTCACAATGTCCTGGAGCCAGCCTCGTGTCACCTCCCAGGATGCCAGTACAAGCCAGGAGGGACACGGGTCCAATAAACATGTGGTGGCTCTAAGGTTCCTCCGCAACCTGTCCATATCCTCAGTAGTAAAAAAGTCGAACTCCTCCCAAGGTGTAATCTCAAGACCAGCGCTGGACGCCTCGATTGGACCACAAGTGGAGGGCAACTCGTTCCGAATCTGAGTGATTTTGTCCTGCAGAAATACTCCAAATTCCTCTGCTCGACCCTGCAGAGGGGCTTCCCGCGGCCTCAGATGGAGGAGGGAGCGGGTCACCCCGAACAGGGCGGCAGGGCGGTTTTCCGCGGACGCGATGAGTGGCGCAATACTCACGTTTGTCCACTCTTAGCGCCACTAAGTAAGTCCTAATATGGTCTCTCACTAGTGTTCGGTCAGCTTCGGATCGAGTAGATCTCCACCTACTCTCTAGGCGTCTCTTGCGGCGTTTCATCTCCCAAAGTGAGATGAAAGTGATATCTGCCTTACAAAATGGGTGAATGTATGCTTTGAACACTAACATAAATAAAAGAAAACACCACTTTAGATTTTCACAGCTTTGGACTTGTGGGGAGAGAAAAAAACAGGTGTTTATAAATAAACAGGGCAGCAGCAGGCTGGGTGGAGTCTCTATTTTTAACGTGCAAAAGCAAACAGGTGTGCTTAAAGATCAGATTGGTCCCACACACTCAAACACACACACAATTGTCTGGGAAATATCTGGTGGCATTGAATGAACGCCTCATGGTGCTCTAGAAACATTGATTATTTTGGAGATCATGCAGAAAAACAGTTGTTTGGTCATGAAGCCACACTGCCTTCCTACAGACTCTCATGCTTTTTGAGGTGTGCAAAGACAAAAAAATCTGTGCTGCTTCCAATCCCCCCCCCAGTAAGGAAGCACCAATGAATGTACATCTGTTGAATTTCTTCTGCATTATGACTATCTATTGTGCTCCTCCACCTTTAGCAGATTTCAAATTTCTAATGGGAGAGAAGGAAGTAATTCTAGAGAGTTATGAAAACATTTTGGAGGGGAGGGGGGCAGAAGCTTGGGGCTCCACTCAATGGGTTGAAAAGGAGCCAGGGCAGAATGTTGGGACAGTTTTTCCACATGTATTTAAAAATATTCTTTACTTGTTAAAAAGAGAAGGCTAATTGGCGCCATATTACAAAATGACCCACTTACTCTGCTACTCAGCATTCAGAAAAAAGTCATGAGGAGTTTGTAGTCTTCCGCCTATAAAGAAAGATTTAATTGCCTTAAAGACCTACAGCTCTCTCTCTCTCTCTCTCTCTCTCTCTCTCTCTCTCTCTCTCTCTGCCTTTATTATTTATTTATCTGCCTTTTATTATTTTTACAAATAACTCAGGATGGCGAAGATATCCAACACATCTTCCTCCTATTTTTATCACAACAACAACCCAGTGAGGTGAGGTGAAGTGAGCTAAGAAAGAGTGAATGGCCCAAAGTCACTCAAGCTGATGGCAAAGGTGGGACAGATCTCATGGTTTTCCTGCTTTCTTAGCCTTAACCACCAGATCAAACTGGCTGCTACGATATTCATGATGCAAAGCATCTGGATCACCACAAGATGTCAGCAAAGGGCAGAGTTTTTGGATTTCCTTGTTGCCACCTAGTGGTCATCTGGAATGGTAAATTTAGGTAAATTATTTATAGAATTTGCTTAGAAAATAATTTATGTGGATAAATGAAACAGACATAAAGAGTCAGTAATCATATCATCTTCTCCCCTTAAGCCAAAACAGTTCCATCATAGCTTCAAGGTGTGTAAAATATGTAATGCTTTGTTTCCCATGAATCTAGGAAGCATATTTCTGTGTGTGTGCATCTTTTCACGCACAAATCAGCAAAAAGAGAGAGTCATGCTTCTCTTTTAAAAAACCATTACTGTTCCAGAAACCAAAAAGTAGAATTCTAGATCACATTATCTTGTAGACAAATATTTGGCCTTGCTCACAGTTGCAAGTAAAGCTACTTTTCTCAGAATACTTTTAGAAGAATTATTATTTCTTCTCTTTAAAAATATGCTGGTGAACTTCAGCCACTAGAACTAATAATTATGAAGATTGCTTAAAAGATGGCAACTCTAGTTTAGAACAAAACTGCCATTCTTTATTGGATCAGTTACCCAACCTGACTAAATGGCACGCACAGTATCCACACACACACACACACACACCTCCCCCAAATGCTAGGAAAAATCTCACTTGCTATATTTCTGCATGGCAAGATGTAACTGAGGGAACTGGAGGTGGGATGTAAAATGAAATAAAATAAAATAGTCTCTTGACAACTGTATTGTGGGAAGGAAAGATATCTGAAATCTTACTCTAAGGCTTCCATAGGACAAAACTATGCCTGTTCTGAAGCTTATTGACCACTAGAGGGAATCTAAGATTTTTAAAAAGAGACTCTGGGGAATTAGCATTCTTTTATGAGAAGAGTCAAGGGAGGTATAATGGCCTTGCTGCAAAATATTGTCTGAGATGTTGAAAGACAATCCTGGTTGCGGTGGGGGGAGGTGGAGGGACAACACCACTCAGGTATTACATTTGAAAAATGCAGCCTATCTGCATGCAACTGTTATCTTCCCCAAATGCTTTAGCAACCTCACCTCCTGAATTTTGCATTAAATAGACAATACACACTCACAGGCAGAATTATTCAGCAGTTTTCAGTTTTCAATGTCCTAATCTTTAGGCTTATAATGAAGAGATGCGGTTTACGTTAATTTTAAAAGGTAATGTCTTCTTCAGGTCAATTCAATCTCTGGTGACTCTGTGACTATGTTCATGCAATTTGTTTGAAAATGATTTAGATTTAGTTCCTTGAGATTATGTTTTTATCTCCTGCAGTAACCCATAGTCCTAGATCCCTCACCAAAGGACTGATCAGGCATGACTCCACTTAGCTTCTGAGGCCAGATAAGCAGCTGGGCTAGGTACTCCCATCCACTGAAGCCAATCCAGAGTAGAGAAGAGTACAATTTTTACCCTTGTATTGTACCGCTAGCTCTAAGTAGCTTTGAGTAATGGGGATTGCAGACCAAAACCCCTGGGGGACTTTAGACCACCAAAGGCTGCCACATAGTTTGATTGCAACACAAATGGTTGGCCCAGCCTTTTTTTTGGACTTGCAATTTTTCTACACACTGAGCTTTATATTCCTGGGGCAGTGTTCCAAGAGGCTGCCATCATCCTCACCTGAAGCGATGCCGTTTGCTGAAAGCTTTAGCGCTCAGTTTGGCATTGGAGCTTCCAGTGCATAGGAATAGCAACAAGAAGGCAGGGACAATCCCTCATCCCATTTGAGTCCATGCCAGTCTGATACTGTGCTGCCTTTGTGCATTCCCACAATGCCAGGGTGTTCAGTAGGCTTGGAAAACTGAGCTGATTAACTCTGCAAGCTATTTGGCTTGGCTCCTGCTCCAGAAGAAGTCCTGCAATAACAACTCCACAGCATTCCTTTTTTTAGAGCTATGGGACTGATGTTTTTTTCTCCTTTGAAGGAAGCACTGGCCCATATCCACCACCTAGGATTTCTCTACCTTCCTGGGAAATCAAGGTGCCATGGCGCATTGATGCTCTTTTCTTGGCTTCGCCATGTCCCCATGTTGTGGCCTGTTTGTTTGTTCCTTGACAAGGAGCGTAAATATAGTAAGATGAAGCTTGGGGTTGATAATGGGGTGCCATGTCCTGCTGATTTTTCTGCACTCCTTACTGGCTGCTTGGCAACAGTGCCAGTTGGCAAAGAGTGCTCATTGAAACCATGCATATGGTAGCAAAACCAGTGGAGGCAATTCCCCATGTAGAAGTAGCCCAACAGTAATTCAATCTTGCCACTTTACATTGATCAGCTCAATGTTAACTTACCATGGAAATGTACAAAAATCATCTATTCTAACGTTGCCTGGGATATTTGAAAGAGCTACTCAAATTGCTTCAGGAGAGTGGTAATCTAGAATTTCTTTGACCATGGAGATGGTTGAATAGACAGCCTTCAGGGAAGGAAATCTCTCCATCTGCCACAATGCCTTGCTTTGCTTTTCACCATAAAAAAGAGAAAAAGAAAAAAAAGTGATCAGTATAAAGTAAGATTAGGGAATTTATGGGCCTCTAAAAATGGGTGTCCCTCCAATTCTCATTGACCCACAGAAAAAAAGACAAAGGCTGCCTCTGAACAGCTAAAATTTTGTTCTTCTAATACTATAATTTCAGTGCTTATTAATCCAGCACAGTTGAAAATAGGAAGGAAAGCATAGTTAATTTAACTTCAGAATTAATATAAAATAAAATTTCGATGGAAATAAAATATAAAGCCAGCCTTCAAAATCTCACTTCCTTGACTGCAAAGTTCTTGACATTTAGGCCAAAAAACAATTTATTATTATTTTACAGTATTTTCTTAAAAAACAGGATGTATGAGATACAAAACCAAAGCTGTTCAGTTCTAACGTTGGTAATGTTAACCCTAAGGAGGAAAGCCGGGTCTGATGATCAGTCTGAAGTTTTGCCTCTTCCTGCTTGTTGTTGCTAGAACACATCTTTATAGGATGTGATAGAGGCTTTAATTACTCAGTTTGGCAGGGCGAGAAACTCTCATGCTGGCGAGCTACGGCTCCCTGAGCCGAGCTGGGACTGGAGACAGCCAGCCTTGAGCCCCAGCTGCACGCTTGGTTGTTGACATAATGTTGAAGATTTTTCAAACGTCTGTGTCAGAAAAAGGAAATTGACCTGTGGGTCTTGCTTCTTTTATTATCTTGTCAAAAAGAAGAAAGCAGGGGAGAATGGGGAAGGAATATCAGGGATACTTTTGCTCCCAAACCAGCCAGGTGAATTTCGTGGTTTTATTGCGAGGAGGAGTTCTATGCCAAAAATAGTGTAAGTCTGAAACAAAGTGGTTAGTGCTAAGCCAAATCTAGGATCCTTCTATCTAGGATTTTTCCAATCCAAGAAATCTGCTGTTGTCTGTGGTTGGAAATGATGGCACAAGCTGGAAGTCAAGCAGGTGGAAAGGGTTGTTTTGTTAGCCATGCAAGAGTAAGCATATCCTATTTTTCTATTAGACCCATTTGTCCATGCTGAAACATCATACTTGCCTTCCAATCACAGAGGCCAGTGCAGAGCATCTGGGCTTTAAAAAGAGCACCCACGCTCCTCCTAGATGATTTGTTTAGCTGGGTCCCTGGGCAAACCATGAAGGTTACCGACTGAGACACCAGGATCCTTGACAAAGAAGCTTCTATGGCAGGGGTCCCCAACCTTTGTAACTTTAAGTCTGAAGGACTTCAGCTCCCAGACTTCTACAGCCAGCAAAACAAAATGAATGCCTTTGCCGCAGTTGTTGACAAGGCAAATGTAAGGCTTTCATTTTACTAATAGGTCCTTTTTGGCCTCCCATTGTGGCTTTCCACTCTAAAATTTGGAGCTTTTAGAAAGTTGAGCAAAAACTTTGGTTATCAGATGGTTTTCTGGAATGGTATAGACCAGGGCTGTCAAACTCCCAGCCCATGGGAATTTGGCCATGCGCTGGCCATGCCCATGCCTGGTTTAGCAAAGGTTTGGGGGAGTCCCGATATGTCACATGATGCCGCTGTGACAACGTGAGTTTGACACCCCTGGTATAGACTCTTCTTTATAATACAAAAATCACTTGATACAGTTTTCTCCTCCACGATAATATATATTGAATTTGTCCTTAAATTATAATACGAGTAGTCCTTGACTTATGATTATTCATTCAATGATGTTCAAAGTTATGATGGTGCTGAAAAAAGCCCACTGCTCACTTATGATCAGTCCTCACACGTACGACTGTCACAGGTTCCTACTTATGTCTGCAGTGTTTGCATAATGACTGCAGACCTGTTTAATGATTGTGGTGATTTGCTTAAAAACCATTATAAAAATGGAGGTGAAATCGGGTCTGATTCGACTTATGACTTCAACAAACACAGAAATTGCAGTCATAACTCGAAGGCAACCTATAACTAACTAATGATGCCCTTTTAGCAACTCCTGTGACCCTTTTGTATTTATATTTATATCTATCGTATGTATTCTAGAGCAGACCTCTTCCTACTGCGAGAGTCCCCCTACTCGCAGGTTTGGCCCTCCGCAGTAACGAGGGCCCACCTTGATGAGGGATTATGCAATCAAGAGAGGTGGGCAAAACGCAGTCTTAGGGTTTTTTTAGCAAAATTTACTATTCGGATTTTAGGGGGTCCTAGGGAGGGGGGTGGGTTTAGTCAGGTTGAGGGCGGGACTAATGCCAAGCCGGCATGCGGAATTAACAAGGTAGTGAGCGGGTCCGTTAAGGGGAGGGGGACAAGGGACGTTCCGGTAGAGGGTCATTCCATTCAAACGGTCGTGGGCAGGTACAGGGGTAGACAGAGATCTCATCACCGGTTGGGAGAACGTGGCCGATGGGTACGAGCGGTCACATGCCCCAACCCCCGCAATCTAGGTGGTCAGGGTTCACAGAGCCAGGTCCTTAGACTGATGTTATGCAATGCCAGGTCCATTGTCAACAAAGCCCCCCTCATTAACGACCTTGTGTCGGAGGGGAAGCCGGACCTGGCAGGAATTACGGAGACCTGGTTGGGCCACGAGGGAGGACTTCCTCTCGTGGAAATGTGCCCGCCAGGTTACCGCGCGTTCCATCAGTCACGGGCCCTTGGCAGGGGTAGGGGGGTAGCGGTCATTGTCAGGGAAGGTCTTGAACTGAGAGAGACCACTGTGCCACAGATAACCGGTTGTGAGTCCCTCTGCGTGAAGTGGGGCCAAGGGAGGCAGCTGGGCTTGCTGATTGTGTACCTGGCTCCCCGCTACATATTAGCAGCCCTGCCCGAGCTCCTCGAGGTGATCACTGAGATGGCGGTTGAGACTCCCAGACTGCTAGTCATGGGGGACTTTAACCTGCCATTGGTAGGCGAGACTTCCGAGGTAGCTCGGGAGTTCATGGCCTCCATGACGGCCATGGACCTGACCCAAGTAATTCAGGGCCCCACACACGAGGGAGGACACACACTGGACCTCATTTTTATCTCTGGCCAGTGGATGAGTGATCTGGGAGTTGGGGATTTAGTAATCACACCCCTGTCATGGTCAGATCACTCACTTCTCCGGCTCGACTTTCCCACCGCTACACCCCACTGCGAGGTGGCGGAACCGGAATATCCAAGATGGTTCCGCCCCAGGCGCCTGATGGAACCTGAAAGGTTCCAGACGGAGCTTGGGCCACTACCTGTAGCCCTGACCCACGCCCGGATGGAGGACCTAGTGGCTGCATGGAATAATGTGGCCACTGGGGCCTTGGACCGGGTTGCGCCTTTGCGGCCTCTCTTGCGGCAGTGAACTACCCTGGCTCCCTGGTTCTCCGAGGAGCTGAGGGTGATAAAGCGCCACAAGAGACGCCTAGAGAGGAGATGGAGATCCACACGCTCTGAATCTGACTTAACACAGGTAAAATCCCAGTTGAGGACTTACATTGTGGCGATAAGATTGGCCAAATGTCGGTATTGTGCCACTCTTATCGCATCCGCAGATAACCGCCATGCCGCCCTGTTTGGGGTGACCCGCTCCCTCCTTCACCAGTGGCCGCGGGAAGCCCCTCTACAGGGCAGAGCAGAGGAATTTGGAGAGTATCTGCAGGACAAAATCACTCAGATTCGGAGCGAGTTGGTCTCCACCAAAAGTGGTCCGGAGGAGACGTCGGAAGCGGGTCTTGAGGCACCATTCTGGGAGGAGTTTGACTCTGTTACTTCCGATGATATGGACAGGCTGCATAGGAGATTGAGGGCCACCACATGCTTATTGGACCCGTGTCCCTCCTGGCTTGTACTGGCACCCTGGGAGGTTTCACTAGGCTGGCTCCAGGAAATAGTGAGGGCTTCTTTGAGTGAGGGGTTCTTGCCTACCGTCTTGAAAGAGGCAGTGGTGAGGCCTCTCCTCAAGAAGCCTTCCCTGGACCCAGCATTGTTAGTAAATTATCGTCCGGTCTCCAACCTTCACTTTTTGGCGAAGGTTGTAGAGAGTGTGGTGGCACAACAGTTTCCACGTCATCTGGAGGAAATTGATTATCTGGACCCGCGCCAGTCCGGCTTCCGGCCCGGTCACAGCACCAAGACGGCATTGGTCACGTTGGTGGATGATCTCTGAAGGTCCAGAGATGGGGGTTGTTCCTCCATCCTGGTCCTATTAGACCTCTTGGCGGCTTTTGATACCATCGACCATGGTATCCTATTGCATCGACTGGAGGAGTTGGGGGTGAGGGGCACCGTTTTACGGTGGTTCTCCTCCTACCTCTCCGGTCGGTCGCAATTTGTATTGGCAGGGGGGCAGAGGTCGACCTCGAGGCCTCTCACTTGTGGGGTGCCTCAGGGGTCGGTCCTCTCGCCTCTCTTGTTCAATACATATATGAAGCCGCTGGGCGAGATCATACATGGGTTTGGGGTAGATTACCATCTGTACGCGGATGACACCCAGCTGTACATCTCTACCCCAAACCACCCCAACGATGCCGTTGAAGTGATGTCCCGGTGTCTGGAAGCCGTGCGGATCTGGATGGGAAGGAACAGACTCAAGCTCAACCCGTCCAAGACTGAGTGGCTGTGGCTACCAGGTGCCCCGGTTCAACCAGTTGACACCATCACTGGCCATAGGGGGCGAACATCTAGCCCCCGTGGAGAGGGCACGCAACTTAGGCGTCTTCCTGGACTCCCGGCTGTCTATAGAAGATCATGTGACAGCCGTGGCCAGGGGGGCATTCTACCAGGTTCGTCTGGTGCGCCAGTTGCGTCCCCTATTGGACCGGGACACCCTTCGCACGGTCACTCATGCGCTTGTGACGTCTCATCTGGACTACTGCAATGCTCTCTACATGGGGCTCCCCTTGAGATGCACTCGGAGGCTACAGCAGGTCCAGAACGCGGCCGCGCGGGCAGTTATGGGAGTTACTAGATACTCCCATGTAACACCACTCCTGCACGAGCTGCACTGGCTGCTTGTGGCCTTTCGGGTGCGTTTCAAGGTGTTGATTATCATCTTTAAAGCGCTCCATGGCACAGGACCTAGTTATTTGCGGGATCGTATCCTGCCCCATACATCCTTTCGGCCGATTCGCTCACACAGAGAGGGACTTCTCCGGATGCCGTCCACCAGGCAATGCCAGCGGGCGACGCCCAGGGGAAGGGCCTTCTCTGTGATGGGCCCGACCCTCTGGAATGACCTACCCCCGGATATTAGAACGACCACGGACCTCCATGCCTTCCGCCAAAAAGTAAAAACCTATTTGTTCCATCAGACCGGCTTGGCCTAATTTACGCTTCTCGCCCCAGTCTGTTTTCTCAAACTGTCTATTGGGTTTTAATGGGTAGAAATTTTAATGTTCTTAAATTTTTAGTACAGGGTAGTTTAATTCGCTTTTAACTTTGTGTGTATTGTATGTTTTTATATGGTTTTTTAATTTTCCTGTACACCGGCCCGAGTCCCTTCGGGGAGAGGGGGCGGTTTATAAATGTAATAAATTATTATTATTATTATTATTATTATTATTATTATTATTATTATTATTATTATTATTATTATTATTATTATTATTATTATTAACCGTTTCTAAACAGGCCTTTGAGGGGTGGGTGATGCACAACTGGGAACTCTTCTCTGGCATGCAAAATGCCTACACAATGTTTCAACTTAGTGTACCTAGAATTTTCTTCAGTGTATAAGGATTCTGCTGCAGGCTAAAAGAATTCCGGTTCCGGCTCCTGCGGTGACGAGCGAGCCTAGCGCTCGCTCGCCGTTTTGTTGCTTCTTCTGCCCCCCCACGGGGGCGAGACGCCCCTTTTTTGGGGGTCTCCCGTAGGGCCGGCTCGGCAGGGACGCCCCCCCCTCACGGCGGTGGGGGAGGCGACCCTTTTGCCGCGGCCTAGGTGAAGGAGAACATGCTGCGGGGGGTTCTCCCTTCGCCAACGGCTGTCGCCGCCATTCACTTTAATGAAGAGGGCTGAGCGGAAGAGATCGGAAGGTCTGCCGAGGCTTCAGCTGCGAGGGAGAGTGAGTTTAAAAAAAGACTTTTTTTCCTTGCTGCCAGCCAGGCTGAATGGACTGGGAGGGGGGTGTTTGTTTTCAAAAAAAACCCCTCGGACTTAAGCGGCACTTAAAAATGGCTTCTCTGGAAGAGAAAGCGGAAATCTTAAATCCGGACTGTCTTTAACAAGGGAAAGTGGAATGCGGCTATTTGCAACATTGTTTCTAGGTCTGGCTGGTTAAAAAAAATTTATTTTACTCCTCTGGGCTCTGAGATGGGCGGTGAAAAGTGGCTTCTCTTTGTCCCTGCCTGACTATTTTAACTATGGGAAATTCCCAGCGTCTCTTTATAAGTGGGACTCTCTCTGGATATTAATGAAGAATTTTTTTCTGTTGGATTTGTGGTTCCTTTCTGGATTACCTTCGTTATTATAATTATTGAGTTGGAAAATTGGCTCTCTCTTGGTTCCTGAATTTTACAACGTTCCAACCTTGATCTGAACTTTTGGCTCCCGGTTAGTCTCACCAACCCCACCCTGAAAACGCCATTTTGGTGGCACTGACTTTAACAGTTAATCATGGCTCAAGAAACAGCACTGGCAAGTTTAGAACAACGGATGGCTTCTCTTGAAACTGTTATACAAACTTTGGTAAACGAAATTCAGGCCCAGAGGGCTGAAAACATCAATTTCAAGAAGGAGCTATTGGACATAAGGAAGCAAACGCTGGAAATTACACAGAAGACTGAAGAATTGGAAGGGGGGTTGGTGGGGGTTAAGGGAGAGATTAAAAATGTTACTAAAGAGGTTGAGGAAACAAGTGGGCATGTGTCTAGGATTGATATGGAAAGAATGACATATTTTTTGAGATTTCAGAATGTTTTTGAGCAACCTGGTGAATGCCTCCCTGATCTTATGAGCACAATTTTAGCAGACTATTTACAAAAACCTAAGGATGAGATCAGGGGGGACATTGACCTAGCCTATAGAATTAACTCAGCATATGCCAGGATAAATGAAGTGCCTAGAGAGATACATGTGAAATTTGTTAGAAGGTCAACCAGAGAGGAAATTTTGAAGGCGCAGAGAGGGAACCCCTTAATTTACCAACAAAAAACGGTCACTATCTTGAAGCAGATTCCTAGAAAGATTCGAGAAGCAAGACGGAAATTTTCCTTCTTGTCTAAAATTTTATTTGATCATGGGATTTGGTTCAAGTGGGTGACACCCGAAGGGATGCTGGTGTTCTGGGAAGGAGGAAGAGTGAGGATTAAAACAGTTGTTGAGGCGGAAGCCTTTCTTAAAAAACATTCCTCTATCCTGGGGGAAGATCCAGGGGGGACAGAGGGGGCCACGGCCCCGCCCGCTCGGGGCCAGGGAGGAGAAAAAGAAGATACAATAGCCAAGAGACTTAGATCTAAAAAATAACTTTGCCTTGATTTTCCTGAACAATTTTGCATAATATTTTCTGGATTTTTTTGTAAATGTCTGACAGCATGGAATTGAGAATTTAGGTATATGTACTTGCTTTTACCTTGTAGGGTTATGAAAAATGTTTTTTTTTTTGTTATTTTTTTATTGTGTATTTTGAGGTCTCGGAAGGGCCGACGACTCTGACGTGAATGCTCTCAAAATTTCTTTGTATCCCTTACCCTACCCTACAGAAAAAATGTCAAACCAATAAAACTTTTTCAATATAAAAAAAAAAAAGAATTCCTTACGGGACATAAGAAAATATTCTCGGAGATTGAAGAATACCAGCCAGTGCAACTGATCCTGCCAAATTCCATCCAGAGAAGAAAGCCCTCTTGCAGTTCCCTATCTTGGTTCTGAGACCCACCCTGCAATTACAGAAGGACAAACATGGAAGGCCCAATTTCGAATCTTCCCCTCTCCTTCCCCTTTAGTCAATTTAGAGCAAGTCTTTCCTCTAATCCAAAGAGGTATCAAGAAGAAGCTTTCATGGAAGCTGCCGTTCCTTCTTCTTCCCTGTGTCCCCATTTTTGTTGGTAGCAGGGACCCCACTGTGTGTAAGCTGCTGAAAGAATCAATCATCATAATGATGCTGCAGCCTGCCATGCATGCTGGCTCTCTGTGGGAGCACCGAGGACTGGAACTGGTGCCAGCATTCCAGACGGTTCAGAGACGATGGGCCTGAAACTTGCAGGAGAAGAAGGAGGCTGGTAGAATATGAATAACCTCATTTGTGCCATGGCAATTGCATCTTGTGGCTCTGAAATTTAGTTGGCATGGCCAAGAAGAAAAGAGGCTTGATTATAATGACTTAGTGAAATGTGGTAGGTTGTTAGTAAGGCAACCACAAGGGCAGAACCACGTTCTCCAGAAATGTTCAGGAGAGTGCCATAGGATGTGTAGCCCCCATATACTCCCAACCATGGAAGGGGACTGGATAAAGTTGTGCTTTAGACTTAGCTGCCACTTTCAACCCCTAGATAAACATCATACCAGTAAAATAAATAAATCTTGCTCTAATCCAAAATAAGCATTGATTTAATGTCCATAATATATTTCCAATTCCACTTGCACAAGATTCAAATTAATATGCAAAAGTAAATCTAAAATATCCTCAAAATAATCTTGTGAATATTATTGATTTTCTGTATTATAGATGGGCTGGATAGACGAGACAGAAATGGGACTGGGTAACTGGTGGCTACCCTGGCATTGGATTATCATGCTGTAGGTCATTGAATTCCGCTATAATCTAGGTCCGTGATGGAAAGCCTATGGCATGCGTGCCAGAGGTGGCACACACGAGTCCTCTCTGCTGGCACGCGCACCATCGCCACAGATCAGATGTCCGTGGCGTTTCTTTCCTGAGCTTCTGTTTTCCTGCAAACAATGAAACAGAAGCTCACGAAAGAAAAACATCTTATCTCTTGCCACGTGGTCGGTGTTGGGATGCCCCGCCTCCCAGTGGCCAGCTGATCTTCCGGTCTCTGCTGCACATACGCGCATATCCTGTCTGTGCATGAGTGCATTCACGTGTGCCCACACCTTTCAGTTTGGATGTACGAGCACACAGCTTGGGCATTCGGTGTCTAAAAGGTTCACCATCATTGTTATAGTTTATTTATTTAAGATACATGTTATGTGAAAATAGTCATTGGGAATTTTCATTTACTTGGGCTTTAATCTTCTCACTTGTTTTTAATTATCGTTGTGGTTATTTAATGATTCCTGATCACACAGAGTCAGGGTTATATATATATATAGCAGTCAGGGTTATATATATATATATAGCAGTGTTCCAATATCTCAGGGGTTACCACAAAGAAGAGGGAGTCAAACTATTCTCCAAGGCACCTGAGGGAATGGGTGGAAACTAATCAAGGAGAGAAGCAACTTAGAACTGAGGAGAAATTTCCTGACAATTAGAACAATTAATCAGTGGAACAGCTTGCCTCCAGAAGTTATGAATGCCCCAACATCTTCAAGAAGATGTTGGATAGCCATTTGTCTGAAATGTTATAGGGTTTCCTGCCTAGGCAGGGGTTGGACTAGAAGACCTCCAAGGTCCCTTCCAACTCTGCTATTGTATTGTATTGTATTGTATTGTATTGTGTGTGTATATATATATCTATATAATTGTTTATGTCAGAGCACCTGGTATGCCCAAATATTTGCCTTGCAGCTCCAACCTAGGAGCCTTTCAGGCAGAAAACCATTTTGTGTGCATTTGTACTGATAGATAAATAAATAAAGAGAGACTATGATAGATCTATTTCGAGCTGTTTAGCTCTCATCAGACAGCCATACCCTTATTGGGATCCATCCATGTGTGTGTGTGTGTGTGTGTGTGTGTGTGTGTGTGTGTGTGTGACGTTTTTGAGCTGATCAATAAATAAGTCAGGGAGACTAGGATAGATCTATTTCGAGCTTTTTAGCTCTCATCAGCTAGCCATACCCTTACTGAGATTCAAACCGGGGCTGTATTACATGCCAGGCTCCTGCCTGATATGCAATACAGCCCCGGTTCGAATCCCAGTAAGGGTATGGCTAGCTGATGAGAGCTAAAAAGCTCGAAATAGATCTATCCTAGTCTCCCTGACTTATTTATTGATCAGCTCAAAAACGTAACACACATATAAAAAAATTACACAACGGAATTCATGGCTTTCTGTCTAGATGGTCTCTGGTGATGAGCCGAAAGGCAAAAAAGGAAAAGCAGTATGCTTCCTCCCTTAATTGGGGCCCTAACAGACTCATAAATATTGGGGGGAAATGGCAAACATATTTTATGGTATAGCAGTCCCTTAAGGAGGATGTCATTTGTTGACTTTAAGCAAAATATGCTTTAAAAATAATCATTAATTACAAATGGCATCTCCTTTGAATGGTATGCTTACCCCAAATCAGGACAATCATAACCAAAGAATGAAAGCCATAGCTATGAATTTTCTTTGGAGTTACCCCATGGTAAACTGGCAATGTGAGGCAATCTGAAGGAAAGATAACAATGTCAGTTATTTGGCTTATTAATATGCACTGCCAAGTTGAGAGTGTGGTGCTTGATGGACTTTTTGCCTCAGGTACCAAAATGAACAGAGTGGACTTCAATAACATGTATTCTGCACTCTGTATTGGAGATGGGAAACCATTTACCATTCTACCTTGGGCATCAAAATAACTTATGCCAGAGTTAGCCTGCCAAGGTAATGGGGCATTCATTGGGCTTCACACCGGTTATAACCAGAGACGCATAGGCAGTGTTGAAGTGGAGGAATATATACAGGAAATTGAATTGGACATAATGAGTCCCTGAATAATTAGTTGAAAAATGTGCAGGCTGGTGAAATCCCATGACGAAGAGCAGTGGCTCAGTAAAATTCTCCCTGGCGCCAGGAGAGAGGCAGATTTCAGTGATCTGCATGGCTTCTTGTACCTTACTTGTACTTATCAAAACATGGACAGAGAGTACATGAAGCTAACCATATTTTATTAGTGTGAGGGATCGTTAAGTACATCATCCTGAATTCCATGACAGAAACATTGCAGAATGTAAATATGAATAAACATATAAAACCTGAATAAATCTGGATTGTTAGGCACAATAATAAAATTTGCACAGCAGTCTATGCAAAAATATAAAAGGCCATTCAATATGCATAATTTATACAGATCAAAGAATTCCACTTGGCACATTGTTTGGTGGCCTCATCCAGGAGTCATAAACGAAGAAAACTTCTGATGTATTTAAAATTAATAAAGCATCATGGTCTGATCTTTATTGCTGCAATCTATTTTGCACACCCCTCCACACTGGGAACTGAAGGTGAAAGTTGGATTGATTTTCATTTTTGAAAGATAATATGGTTTTCTTATGATGCCATAAGAGATCTCACTTTAAGATCTCATTTTTCAAATGAGATATTGTAGTGCTTTCCTCTTTATACCTTCCCTGCCCCCTTGGACACAGGTGCTAATTGCACTTACTATTCAACCTTTCCATGGAACAAGGGAGTCTCGGTGTTCCATCCTATTACAAACTGACTGATTGCCAGGTGGGCATCTTAAGCTGATGGCTCGACTTTGCTTGGGCAATAAAGCAAAGTGTTCATAGAATGGTTCAAACTTTGCAGATTGTCTCCAAACATGGAAGAGAAAGATCAGAACTGTCATATTTCATTAATGGCCAGAAGAATGCTAAATGAATGTACGGCAGAAATCCACAGGGAATTTCCAAATTACCACAAAATGGGCATTTGAAAGCAGAATACTGCTTTGCAAGCATATCTTTCTGTCTTCTTACGTTCTATCTATTCTTCCAAAATGCAGCTTTCTCAATCTCTATACTTTCTCAAGTTTTTCAAATATAAAATTATTGTCAATGTGGAAGCGACATTTGGAGACAGAACCAGTTTGGCGTAGTATACAGAGGTGGTATTCAGCAGGTTCTGACCAGCGAACCGGTAGCGGAAATTTTGAGTAGTTCAGAGAATACCACCTCTGACTGGCCCTGCCCCCGTCTATTCTCTGCCTCCTGAGTCCCAGCTGATCAGGAGGGAATGGGGATTTTGCAGTAACCTTTCCCTGGAGTGGGGAGGGAGTTTTGCAGTATCCTTTCCCTGCCACTCCCACCAAGCCATACCCACAGAATCGGGAGTCAACCTTTTCTCACCACTGGTAGTATAGTGATTAAGATATTAGGCTAAAACCCAGGAGACTATGAGATCTAGTCCCATCTTAGTCACCAAGCCAACTAAGTGATCTTGGGCCACTCACTCTCTTTCAGTCTCAGGAAAAATGCAATGATAAATCACTTCAGAAATATCTTGTCAAGAAAACTTCAGAACAAGTTTCCAGGAGTTAACAGTTGACTCAAAGGCACTAAAAAACCCCAACCCTCCAGTTGGTGAAATCTAGAAAGTTGAGGGGGAGTTGATGAATATTTTCTAGGACCCTATCCCATGGTTTTTTTAGAGGGAATGGTACTTTGAATCAATTTTGATTCCTGCCGATTGCCTAAATAAGTTCCTGCAATTTTCTCAGCAAGATTTCTGGAATGGTTCGCTATTGTCTCCTTTCTAGGACTGATGACTGGCTGGAAATCACCCAATTGTCTGATCTTCCAGATTCTAGGCTGGTGCTTTAACCACTGTACCTTGCATTTCTCATGGCTATCAGAAGCAAAATCATTGATTAAAAATCACAAATATTGTAGAAGGTATTATGCAAAATGATGCAAATATTTATAACGTAACATTTCACAGAATTCAGCTTTGCTTTTTGGCTTCAGAACCTGGAATGCTTAAAATTTGAAAGGACTGTGGGTGGCATCCAGATCCCTGGAGTGCAGCTGAGCAACACGGCCAAAGGTCAATTTGCATCACACCCATCCCATAATTCTGCTTCCCCACTCCCTTGGTTGCCTAGTACGCATGGCTGTTTGAGGGTCCCTGCATGGAGACTCTACCGTCTAAAATTATCCAGCTGCACATGGAGTAATCCTAATTCATATTTGGGGCATCTGATGCTGAGAGAAGATGTATGTATTCAGTAAATCCCATAAAGAGGCAATGGGAGAAGATGTTGTGTACTGTGTGTTTTGGCCTTGTGAAAACATCTTATCACTTGTGTTTGTCTGCATAGAGAGAAACACCTTTCTCCACCTTTCTCCCCTCCCCCCCTCCAATTCCTATCCTGCTGTCGGCCTCTCATCCGCTGGTACCATCGTATTTTATGTGGCACGACATTTTATGGAAAATGCTCGCTCTCCGACCCCACCTGTTCCCAAGCTGCGCAAAAGCCCATTAATGAAGTTGGGCTGGTCCAGGAAGCCAGCCAAATCCTTGTGTCCTCATCAAAAGAGACATCTGTCCTTATGAAGAAGCAAGCGATTCCCCAAGGGACGGAGGGAAGGAAGGAGGGGACGAAGGCTGCCAAGGCGGGGGGTGGGGGTGTTGTTTGTTTGCGAGGAGCAAAGCACTGTCTCTTTGATACAGATTGCCCCTTTCCGTTGTTTCTAAATGTAACATTCCATAGCAGAACTAGAGATTCTTATCTTTCCTGGCCAAAAACAGAGACAATAGCCTGAATTCCAGGCCTTAAATGCCCTCATCCACTGCTTGGGACCTGCACCACCTTGTTTCTGCCTATCAGGGAGGGGAAGAAATTGTTAAAAAGCTCCTGATTTTTTTTTATTTTATTCATGTGTTGTTTTATTGCTGGCAAAAGCTGTCAGATGGCGACTTCTGCCAAAAAGCATCCCTGAGCATCTTGGCCTAACATACAAACGGCATGCTAATGTGGAAATTTTAAAGAGCCTCTTTTGGTTTTTAAATCAGAATTTTAAATGAATGGCAAGGCACAGAAGGGACCCAGTCAAACGCTAACAATAATAGCACATCTTTCCCCTTGCTTCTCCCCCCACCCCGCCCGAGATCCAGCAGGCAAGGAACGTGGCAAGAATTTACCACGCTCAGCTTTCTTCAGGTTGATCGTTCTAAAGGAAGTGAATGCTAAGTTGGCATGCTTCGAAGTACAGTATGACTAAACTGGAGAGATATTCTCTTGGAGATAAGCTACAGCTAGCCTATACCCAAATGATCAAAACAGGGTGATTCTGCACACGGGCAGAGAGCCCCTCTCCACAGCCTTATAAAAGAGCAAGGCATTAAATTAGCTGTTCACAATAGGCAAAACCTTCTACTCCCTCCACCCCTTAACTCTCCTCACTGACACTACTTCTTACAAGAAAGGAACAAACTCATGTCGGCATTACTTATTTATATAGTGGCATTACAATTTATCTGCAATCATAACACACTACATGACAGACAACTGAATGTGTGGACTGACTATCAACAATTGGAGAGAGCACTATCTGCAGGCCCAGTTGTGTCGGATTTGTTTTTTCACAATGAAACGATGGTGTTTAAAAATCATAAGGAGCACCCAAGGGAGGGAGGAAGAAGAATCTTTGCGCTGCATTTCTTCCCAATACTTATTGTTCTCTCCCTTTACTGAGGTTTTTTTTTGGGGGGGGGGGGAACACCACCTATAGGAATGGGGGGGGGGGGAGCCTTGCTGTTTACATCTACAAGCCAAAGTTAGAAGTTAAAAATGAACCTCACCCATTCTTGCTACAAGAATCTAAGTGATCTGGTTTTAACTACATGAAACAACTCCCATTGAGTCTGCTTGAGTCCTGAGGTGATTAAAGAATGGTGCGCAATTTAGTCTTCTCTATCCTGATTTCGTCCAGATGTTCTGGGACTACTAGTCTCAGAGTTGCTCCAAGATATCTGGTGGACACTAAGTTGAGAAGGCTAATGGAGAAAACTAGATCAGGCATCGTGTGCTGGCTCAACCGCAACTCACTGTATGTTTATTCATTCAGAAATTGATTCAGATGTTGATTAAGTGACACTGAAGGAAAATCTTTCCCATGGTGCTTTCCATGAATTAAAATACAACTACACCCTGACTCACATGCCATGTGTATTCATAGAACACCTGGCCCGTGTGTGAACTGCTTCAGCCTAAAAGTCCCTGCTGGTAATATCTCCAAGCACAAAAATATGGAAGCCATCACAGACCACTTAAAAACCATGACTTGTGGCCATTCTCCTTTAGGGGTAGCTATATGTGTGGGGGGGGGAATAGATGTATATCTGTAGGTGACTTATGTTGGATAAGTGAAAACTAAGTACAGCATCCCTGTGCATCCCCATACCCAATCTTTTATTGCAGGGGAGGAGACTCTCTCCACATAAGCATTCACAAGGAACAAAGGAAGCAAGTGATAAAATGTGCATTGCGATGTCATGATTAAACCTCTACCTTTTTTATATACATAGGCAACCTTGCAATGAAAGTGTGATGGACACAGGTTACATTATGATACCACAATATACATTTCATAATTTTGGTTTTATTTTGCTTAGGCATGCACATCTACATTATCTCTATTCAGAATTTGCAGAAGTACATTTCACAGTATTTTTCCACCATTGGCCATGATTGCTAGGCTATTGAGAGTTCCTCACCCTTATCCTCTTCTGTTGCCATCTCTGTGTAAGTCTCAGACAGATACACCTAGGTTTAATTTTAATAGACAGATGAGAGAATCAGAGAGAGAAAGATCTGAAATTATTGCAGTCTTTTAAACTTCACATACCTTCCTTATTTTTCTTATCCTCCTTGGCACCTTCTTCTGGATGTTATACCACATTTTCCCTCATTCTCACACATTTATATAATGTTCCAAAAGAAGGTTGCTCCATGATGAATCAATGTGAAGCTGAAATATTACATGGCAAAGGTTAGGCAGTGCTCTTACTTTTTTTTTTTTTTTTTTAGCCTTTAAGTCAGCCTTGACTCCTGGGGCTAGTCCATGCAGTTTTCAATGCAACATTATTTGAAAATGATTTACTAGGGCTGAGAGAAAGTGAGAGACTCAAGGCCATCGTAATATGACCTTGTGCCTTGGGTAGGGCTAGAACTCTGGTTTCCTCATACAGCACCTTAGGCCCTGGAGTGAATTTCTTTTTAGTGTTCTTCTGTATATCCCATTAATTTCACATGTAGGAGAATCTGTTTCTGAGCTGTGCTCTATAAAATTAATACCAGAGTGTAATTTGACTTGTAGATTTTCTCCCTTAACCTTCAATATAGCTTAGGTCCTCCCTTTTTCATTCATCTATCTATCTTTCAGATGCATCTTTCATTTAAAATCTTTTAGAGAAAAGCATCTCTTAAAAATGAGCTCTTTCCATAAACGGCTGCTTTTCTTTTCTTTTCTCTCTTTCTCCATAAAATCAATTTATTGATTAACCGTGTACATGATCTAGGAAATATTGGGATTCGAGCACGCAATATTACTTAATGTTGCTTTGTTTATTATAATGTATACCAAGAATTCTAGAGAAAGTTGCATATTATTTTGTCATCTCTTTTATTACATATTAAAACAATGGGATTTTAAAAATAACATCTATTTACATGTGGCACAGCCTCCATAAATAAATCAACTTTATGCACACGTCAAATAACTTTTGAATGAATGGCATCATTTGGAATATTTGTCCATGACTTAATGATAAGTCAAGTTTTACAAAACCCACAATGAGGACCACTATCTACGTATTTCTTCCTTGAACATCTCTACCCTAATCATATTTTGCATTATGTGAGTCCTTCCTTGTATTCTTATTGGAGAACTCTAACCTGATGTTTCTTACATGACTGGAATAAGATCAATATCAAATACTAATTCATTCCATGAACTTCTTAAGCTGACTATGTTAAACTATAATGCTCCACTTAAGATGTATGTAAAAACATACATAACCATGATTAGGGCACAAAATCAGCCAGAGAGAAACATGCATTTATAGCATTTATCCATTTAGCCACTGTTATTTGAACAACAGAATGTAAAGCTGTTAAGGAAGATTTAAATGCAGTCAGTGATTGAGGGACCTACTCTAAATTTTGTTTTTAGTCCATTGGTCTCCTCTTTCAATTGTGCAACATTTCACAATACTTTTTAAAAAATGAGTTTATCTTTAAATATATATTTTTGAAATGCAATGCTCCTCCATCTTTGTTGCAAGATCTTTGTGCTATAACCTGTGTTATAACCTGTGTTATAATTGTAAGCAAGTTTAATTAAAACATGTAGTTTGGACTGTTATAGAAAAATTTGATTGAGAAGTCTGCCATTCTGTCTTCGTTAGTACAAATCTCTTCCACCTTCTTTTTAAAATATTGAATTAATTTTGGCAATCTATATAAATAAAAATGTAAAATAGTTTGTACGAATCCACTAATCTCAAAAACTACTGGACCGATTTACCTCAATTTTTCACACAATGTTCACAAGGACTTTGGATAATAGAATACCAACTCATTTTGTGCCTAGCACACGTGTGTCATGTACATAGTACACAAATGTAAAATGTACCACTGAAAATTTTTTCACCTTTCTGTAACTCCGCCCACCTGGCATTTCCAACAGTCAGTTCCTCAAAAAGACTATACGGAGGCCTCTTAGGGCCAAAAAGGCACCGAGATAGCAAACTCCCAGGTGGCCCATAGAGAGAGAGAGAGAGGAAGAAATACAGTTTAACAAAAAGGACTAAGGGTGACATGATAGCAGTCTTCCAATATCTCAGAGGCTACCACAAAGAAGAGGAAGTCAAGTTATTCTCTAAAGCACCTGAGGGTAGAACAAGAAGCAATGGGTGGAAACTAATCAAGGAGAGAAGCAACTTAGAACTGAGGAGAAATTTCCTGACAGTTAGAACAATTAATCAGTGGAACAGCTTGCCACCAGAAGTTGTGAATGCCCCAACACTGCAAGTCTTCAAGAAGATGTTGGAGAGCCATTGGTCTGAAATGGTATGGGGCTTCCTGCCAAGGCAGGGAGTTGGACTAGATGACCTCCAAGGTCCCTTCCAACTCTGCTGTTGTATTATTGTATTACAGTAGGTAGGTAGATAGGGGAATAGAGAGAGGGGGGGAAATACAGTTTAATTTATTTTTATTATTATTTACACTTATATACTGCCCTATCTCCCGAAGGACTCTAATAAAAGAGGGACTAGGTGGGACAGGATAGCAGCCTTCCAATATCTCAGGGGTTGCCACAAAGAAGAGAGAGTCAAGCTATTCTCTAAAGCACCTGAGGGCAGAACAAGAAGCAATGGGTGGAAACTAATCAAGGAGAGAAGCAACTTAGAACTGAGAAAAAATTTCCTGACAGTTAGAACAATTAACCAGTGGAACAGCTTGTCTCCAGAAGTTGTGAATGCCCCAACACTGCAAGTCTTCAAGAAGATGTTGGATAGCCATTTGTCTGAAATGGTATAGGGCAGTGAGGCTCTCGCGTGCCAAAAAACGGGGAGTGCAGGGGCGATGTGCACAGGTGTGCCACATCCATAATGCTATGTGCATGACCCCCTGCATTTGGCATGCTTTTTATGTCATCCCCAGGCTCCAGAGGCTTTATAGGAGCCTGGGGAGGATGAAAACAGCCTTCCCCCACCTCTAGAGGGCAAAAAACGGCCTCAAAAGAAGGCCTAAATCAGCTGGCCAGGGCACACATACACACTGAAGCTGACAGGGCAATGCCTCGCGTGGCCTAAGAAATGGTTCCGTGTGCCACCTGTGCCACCCGTGCCATAGGTTCGCCATCATGGGTATAGGGCTTCCTGCCTAGGCAGGGAGTTGGACTAGATGACCTTCAAGGTCCCTTCCAACTCTGCTATTGTATTATTGTATTATAGTAGGTAGCTAGATAGAGGGATAGATAGAGAGGGAGAAATAAGGTAGGTAGGTAGGTAGGTAGGTGGGTGGGTGGGTGGGTGGTTGGGTAGATAGATAGATAGATAGATAGATAGATAGATAGATAGATAGATAGATAGATAGATAGATAGATAGATAGATAGATAGATACACGGTAGGTAGGTAGGTAGGTAGATAGGGTGATAGAGAGAGAGAAATACGGTAGGTAGGTAGAGGGAGAAAGAAGAAATATAGTAGGTAGGTAGGTAGGTAGGTAGGTAGGGTGATAGAGAGAGAGAAATACGGTAGGTAGGTAGGTAGGTAGAGGGAGAAAGGAAGAAATATAGTAGGTAGGTAGGTAGGTAGGTAGGTAGATGGATAGATAGATAGATAGATAGATAGGGAGAAATACAGTAGGTAGGTAGGTAGGTAGGTAGGTAGGTAGGGGGATAGATAGATAGGGAGAAATACAATAGGTAGGTAAGTAGAGGGATAGACAGAGAGGGAGAAATACCGTAGGTAGGTAGGTAGGTAGGTAGGTAGGTAGGTAGGTAGGTGTATAGATAGATAGCAAAAATTACAGTAGGTAGGTAGGTAGGTAGAGGGAGAAAAGAAGAAATGTAGCTAGGTAGGTAGGTAGGTGGGTGGGTGGATGGATGGATGGATGGATAGATAGATAGATAGATAGATAGATAGATAGATAGATAGATAGATAGATAGATAGATAGATAGATAGATAGATAGATATACAATAAGTCGGTAGGTCGGTAGGTAGAGGGATAGATAGATAGGGAGAAATACAGTAGGTAGGTAAGTAGGTAGGTAGGTAGGGGGATAGATAGATAGGGAGAAATACCGTAGGTAGGTAGGTAGGTAGAGGGATAGACAGAGAGGGAGAAATACAGTAGGTAGGCAGGTAGGTAGATAGGGGATAGATAGAGAGGGAGAAATACGGTAGGTAGGTAGGTTGGGGGTTATATGGTGGTTGTGTGTATGTGTGCAGGTGTAGATCTACACACAGTTTGGTTGGCCATTTAACCAGACTGGGCCACAGCAACGCGTGGCCGGGTATAGCTAGTTGAATTATAAAACTAAAAAAAAAAACACGCCTAACTATAAAACTATGAAAACAACATTATCCTTACTATGGTATTCAACAAGTAGTTGACTCAACAAAATGAGGTCTTTGGTTTAGCTAGCTCATTTGTTATTTCATTTACCGGTTTTTGTTTTTGTTTGTCTGTAATTGGAATAATTCTGATGATTACTTATGTAATTTGGAACATTTGTATATATGCCACCTTTAGAATCCAATTGAACTACATAATGCAAATAAAATAGCTAATTAAACACAACAGTCATCATAATTATCAACCTGTGTGGCAGAAAAAAACCCCATCTAATATAAAGCGTGGAGTTTACATGTTCCAGTAAGGCACAGTTAGCTTTGTCCTAACTATAGTTTACTGATTAGGAAATAACCATAAACTATGGTGCACACATCTAGAAGCTGAATTTACATAAAACATTAAGCCAGATTCGAATAAACCATGGTGCTACTATGTCCAAGGAGAACTGACAGGCTACGTGGAAGTGCTCCCCAAATCCATTTTTTAAACCCATGGAGTACAGGGGCAAATGGGTGGGTTAAGCCTTTTAAAGCAAGTGAATAAGTTTTAGCATTAGATACACATCAATAATAAAACACTGAGATACCGGCATGAACATTGGTATCCCTGTGTAGGGCATTTATCTCCTTTTATCTCCAACTAACATTGAAAATTTAAAAAATGATTCTCTCTTACAGTTTCAGCCCCACATTCACTTATAGGAAGACGAACAATGTAACACATTCGGCAATATACTCAGCAGTCTATTTCGTAACAAAGAGGCGAATGCAAAATTATTGTGGCTCTTCTCTAATATTTATATAGATAAAACCAGATGACATCAAACCAGAGCAGGGCTTCTAGGTCCGTGGTCCATTTAAGCTCCAACAGCTGTTTATGTCAAAATCAGACACAGACTGGCTTCTCAAATTACTAAGCTATAATGTGATTTTTCCTCCAAATTTGTGCCTTAGCCCAGTACATGAAATCTGTTTGTAAACCATGACTTCTGGTTTAGCTGTTTGAACCCAGTCTCCTCTACTTTTTCTATAAATCATCAGCAAGCAATATGTGAACAATGCTTCCTTTTTTTTTTTTTAACTAGGAATAATTGTACTGTGTCTACTGGACTTAGCAAAGTCCAGGGTCAAATCCAGAAGATGTCATGGATCATTCGAGGACAGTGATGGTTAACCCTTTTGGTGCCGAGTGCCCAAAGCACGCCCAGGCACATGGAAACCCCAAAATGCAATGCAAACACTCCCCCTATGCATGCGTCCCAACCCCGTGCATGCATGCATTCCTTCTGCATGCACCCTGTCCCCCCTCGCCCAATTTTGGCTTCCAGGTTGGTGCAGGAGGCTTTCCAGGCCCAAAATGGGGTGTGGGGGAGCGTACATGCGCATGAACTCCCCAAAGGCAATGTGAGCGCCTCCAGCACACGCGCCCTGCTCCCCACACATGCATGGCAGAGACCCAAAGACAAGCTGGCCAGTGGGAGGCACATGTGCATGCATGGTGGAGCTGGGCTGACGGCTCGCATGCCTGCAGAGAGGCTCTGCATGCCACCTGTGGCACACGTGCCCTAAGTTTGCCATCACCAATCTAGGAAATATTAGCAGCCAAATGTGAATTTAAAGAGCTAAGCAGGTTTAGTGTCATTAAGGTGGGGGGAAAATACCAATTCAAGAGAACAATCCAAAGTACAATCAAGAGTTAAAAAGATAGGATGTCAAGATCAGAGTTTGCTCAAAATTAAACTGTTGTTCTCAGCAATTAGCGTTCAATCTTTCTATAATAAGAGTTTCTATTTTCAAAAAAATATATGATTTTTTTGGTTTGCCTTGTTATAAAAATAGACACCAAAATGTTCACATGCAGATGCCAGTGTTATGGAGAAGTCAAGTTGAGTTGATGTTTCTTCTTCCAAATTGGCAGCCTTCAAATCTAAAATGGATGATGATTTGCATGAACTTCTTTCTGTTCTTTCCTGAAAAGGAGGCACCTGAGTAATAGCTCAGATTCAACCATATAAGATAAAGAAAAAAACATGATTGCCTATGTAGCAGGCTAAATAAGAGCATTACTGTGATACTATATTTATTTATTTTTATGCTGCCTTTATTATTTGCTTAGAAATAATTCAAAGCATCAAACACACTTAATGCACAGCCCTCCTCCTATTTCTGATTAAAATGCAAGCACGTGTTTTAGATTACATCATAAGAAGCATAACTTTTAAATCATGGAAAGATATATTGCTATTATATATTTATCATTCGTCAGAACCCAATGTAAGTATTAAATCCAATTCTGGGCACAATTTTTAAAAAGAAATTCAAAGAAGCTGCAGAGATGGGCAGTGAAAATAATCAGAGAACTACCCTGTTTCCCTGAAAATAAGTCCTCTCTGGATAATAAGCCCAATTGGGCTTTTGAGTGCATGCTTTAAAATAAGACCTCCCCTGAAACTAAGCCCTCCCTGGAAATATTGCAACACACTTGCCCCCTCCTTCACCTAAAAAAATAATAAGACCTCCCAAAAAATAAGGCCAAGCACTTATTTCGGGGTCAAAAGAAAATAAGACCCTGTCTTATTTTCAGGAAAACACGGTAGAAAATAAGTCTTACTGGTACAGACTGAGGAAATAGGCATATTTAGTCTTGAGGAAAAAAGGAGGGCTGGAGAGATGGAAAACAGCTACGTTAACTTTGGGCCGGTCTCTTTTAGCATACAACCACCTCACCACTTTGTGGTTGTGAGAAAGTAGGATGCAGGAGCATTGTACAAAACAAGATGGATCAATGGATAAATGGATAGATGGATGGATGGATTCAAGATCGTAAAAGGATGCCACAGAAAAGAATATATCCTATTCTCCAGTGTCCCAGACTGCAGAATATGGAATAATGTTCTTAAGTTATAGAAGGCAGGTTCAAAATGGTAAGAGAAATTCAGCAACAGGGCTAAATGTATTTCTCTTCCCTGGAAATAATTGGAAGAGACCGAGCAGCCATCTGTAGGGGTGCTTTCGTCTGGATTCCTGCACTGGCCAGAATGTTTGATGGCCTAAATCAATGCTTCCTCGCCTTTTTCCTTCATTATCCAAATGAAAGAAAGTCTTACCAAACTTTGAGGATCAGTCTTAAGTCCCTCCTTTCAATAATGTCATATCTTTGAATGGCCATTGAACAAATGGTCAAACTGAAAGACTACGTGTATTATAAAAACAATATCATTGAATAAATCTTTACTATCATTTCAACAAATGGTACCATTGGTATTTTCACCAAATTTTAACAATAGGAATATTTGGGGTATTTTTAATACATTTTAGTTCACGTGGCAATCTTTAAGTGAATTTAAATGTCCCTGTTGTGATGGATAACTGGTTTGGGTATCATTACCCAAAGAAAAACCAATTTTATCCAACTTTGAGTAATTTACCCAGGTTTGGGATGCACTCGCCTACATGAACTCTTCCAGCTTTGATTCTATAGTTCTCTCATTTAGGATTTCTTCCATGTAGGCTTTATCATATTCTCTGGACTGAGCTGTTGAAGCAGATATACTGTATTTGCCAGTGAATACTATTTTGGTCTTTTAATATTGTCTTTCTGCTGATTGAGTTGGTTGCGTGGCCAGCACCCACCACAACACTTCCTTGGCTGTTCTAATTCCAAATGTGAAGTGCAGTCTGGAGCACCACACCTCAACCCACCTTTTATACATAGGCACAATTCACATGTCACATGTTCGTGATTAGCTAGTGAAAGCCTATTCTCATCTAAGGCCGACTCAATCTGGGCTAGTCCGTGTCAACAGATTGCATTTTTTAAATGTTTTAATCTTTTCTTCCCCTTTCATTTTTGCAAACCACATGGTGTTGCCTTAAAAAAAAAAAAAAGTCACCCAAATCAAACTCTCCACTCTCCCCCTCCCTACAGTCTTGGCCATCATGGTGCCAGCAATTTATTAAAGATGAATGTACTGATTGTTGCTTAGCAACAGGTCTCGGCACAGGACAATCAGAGAATGCAGTGTGCTGGCAACCTGATGGGAAATGTGCTTGGAAAAGTTGCCCAGAATTGAGTATCACCCTCAAAGCTGGGCACAAAGGTCCTTCTGAGCCTTTCCGCATAATTATGTAAGGCATGCCCCAAATACCTTTTTTTAAGGGGAAAAAAAATTCACTGCATCAGCTCCGTAAGATAGAATTAAAAAATGGCATCACACCTGCATGTAATGGATCTGGGAAAGAATAACTTATAGTGCTTGGTTTTTTTTTTAAAGGAATTGCATGGTGTCTGTTTTCTGTGCTAGGTGTTGATGTATGTATTTACAAATCCCTTAGGTCAGAGCTGAGGCTGAGGCTCACTTAATATTTGGGGAGAGGGAATGCAGCCACATTAGGTAAGTAATGGAGTCAGGCTGCATCACATATTTGGGCGAAGCTGGGAGCGAGGTTTGGGTTTTTCTCATTAACATTGTAACAAGGTCTTCGTAGAGCTTATTCTGCAGAGGTCCTGTGTCCCCAGTTCAAAATGGTGGGAAATTGAGACCAAGAAAAAAAAAAAGAGATGTGAGGCAGGGGTGAACTTCAGCAGGTTCTGACCGGTTCAGGAGAACCGGTAGCAGACATTTTGAGTAGTTTGGAAAATCGGTAAATACCACTTCTGGCTTGCCCTAATGTGGGGTGGGAATGAAAATTTTGCAGTATCTTTCCCCTGCCACGCCCACAGAACCAGTAGGAAAAATAATTGAATTTCACCACTGATCTGAGGTCACATAAACAGCTTTGCCACAATCCACCAGGGAGACCATTTGAAGAGACTGAAAAGGAAGAGATGTAGCTGTAGTTCTACTAGATTTGAGGTGCACAAATCAAGACAACCACTAGATGGCAGCAAAGAATTTTTGGATTTTCCCTAGTGAAGCATATTTGGGGAAATTCAGATTGTTACTTAAGAAGCTTTTTCTTTATTCATTTGCTAGCATTATGTATATTTTCTTCAACAAAGTTCAAGGTGGCTTATAAATATGTAATATCCAGTAATTAATCTAAACAGAAAGTTGCATTAATAACGCTAAAAACTCCCAAAATCTTTGTAATGATCTTTCAACATTGTTTGCACTGCAAAACAACACATCATTCAATGTTCTAGCCAACACTGAACCCTGGAGATGTATATTTGCCATGAGATACTGCAGGGCCTTCCCTTGCTACATTGCTGTTTATTAACTAGGGAGGAATCTATTGGCATCTCCTAAAGATTAACAAGATCTCAGGGAAAAATAATGTACAGTAGAGATTCTGAATTGTACACATACGGAGGGAAAGAGGCACGTATCAAATAAGTTGGAACCAGACTGTACATATGGAAATGTGGAATCCCCAGTTATTATATTTAGAAATCTTTCTTCATCTTCCTTAATACAAGAAGAGGGCATTATAGTATGGGAAGGAAAGATCTAAATGAATTGGACTCTGCACTAGCAAATATTTGGGGGAAAGATAATAACTGTTCACTCCATTCTCCTAATAACTTAGCTATGAAATACGCACAAGCACACACACATCATGTTAAATCTCCCATGAGCAATGCAGCTGTTTTAGTTGGCTCTAAAATATCCACAGTTTAATCATCTATTCACTATGTATGTACAATTCATTCAGAGTCACACACTGTCTATCTGCGAGATCGCATCCTGCCCCATACATCCCTCCGACCGATTCGCTCCCACAGAGAGAGACTTCTCCGGATGCCGTCCACCAGGCAATGCCAGCGGGCGACGCCCAGGGGAAGGGCCTTCTCTCTGGCGGGCCCAGCTCTATGGAACGACCTACCCCCCGACCTCAGGACAACCACGGACCTCCGCGTCTTCCGACAAAAGCTCAAGACTTATCTATTCCAATAGGCCGGCCTGGCCTAACCTACCTTCCAACCTCTCAGTCTGAACATTTAAAATTGTTTTAATTGGGTTTTTAAGGGGTTTAGTTTTTAGTATTTTGGGTTTTAGCGCAGGGATAATTGTTTAATCTTCTTTTATATTTATGATGTATTTATGTTTGTATGTTTTTAATTCCCCTGTGCACCGCTCCGAGTCCCTTTGGGGAGAGGGAGCGGTCTACAAATTAAATTTATTATTATTATTATTATTATTATTATTATTATTATTATTATTATTATTATTATTATTATTATTATTATTGAGTTACTGTCAAAAGGCCATTCAAATATGATCCTGCAGCGGAATGGGTTTGAATGCCAGACTTAAGCTAGGGAATACAGCTTGGAGAGCCGAATTCAAATCTCACTTTATTATGAAAGGTAGGAAGGAGGGAGAGGGAAGGAGGAAAAGAATATTGATACGTCAGGTAAAACAAGCCTTTAACTTTTATTTTTTTAAAGAGAGTAGAAAACTGACCTTCAGAAAGCAATTAAAGTAGTGGCAGTATGTGTTTGAAATCTCTCATTATTTAAGGCACACTTACAACAAAAACAGAAGCAAACAACCCTGCTTCCCTTCTGCATATTTGGACCCCCGTGAAAATTGTAAGCTGATCTGAGCAGAGATCTGTTCTCCTATGTCAGGGGTGTCCAAACTTGGGAACTTTAAGACTTGTGGACTTCAACTCCCAGAATTCCCCAGCCAGCTATGCTGGGGAATTCTGGGAGTTGAAGTCCACAAGTCTTAAAGTTCCCAAGTTTGGACACCCCTGTCCTATGTAAAAGGCTAGGTGCCCTGAGTAACAATTTAAGCAGAAATTTGTTGCTGTCTGGTGGAGCTACCCGAAATACAGACCTACGTCTTGCCAGATGTTTCTTCTATAAACAGTACGTGTTATTGAGGCCCAATTCCATGTAAAACAACCTAGGGGCAGGGTGTTTGTGTGTGTGTGTGTGATTGTATTTTCATATCTCTGAATATGTATCCGTTTGTGAAATTCTCCCTTCCCCCTCCTACTGCAACAAGGAAAAAGAAATGCCTCATGGGGGCTGCAAGAGGGGGGGGTTCCTGCGAATGCTGAAGGGGGAAATGAAGTTGCAGGTGGAGGAAACTTCTGGTTCAATTTGGAATGGCTCTTATTTGGAGTCTTATTGGACTTATATGCCGCCTTTTTCCCAAAGGATTCAGGGCGGCATACAACCTAAAAAACACATCTTACAAAAATTTAAAAAAGATTAAATAAGAAATCCAATGTTCAAATTGAACAGTTTACAATTTAAATTTAAAATTGCATTAAAATTAACAATTAAAATTAATAATTTATTTTATTCAACTCAGGTCAGGCCGGCTTGCTGAAAAGCCAACTTTTTAGGGCGCGCCAGAAGCACCGGAGGTCAGGAATTATGCGAAGCTCCGGGGGTAGCTCATTCCAAAAGGAAAGTGCTCCCACAGAGAAGACTCTCCCCCTGGGGGGTCACCAGCCGACACTGCCTGGCCAACGACACCCTGAGGAGGCTGACTCTGTGGGATCGTACTGGACGGTGGGAGGCTACTGGTGGCTGTAGGTGGTCTCGCAAGTACCTTGGGCCTAAGCCATGGAGCGCGTTAAATATCATAATTAACACCTTGAATCGCACCCGGAAGACAACTGGCAACCAGTGCAGGCCTCCTAAAAGGGGTGTAACATGGGAGCACTTAGGTACCCCCATGACAACCCACGCGGCCTCATTCTGGAACAACCCGAGCCTCCAGGTGTTCTTCAAGGTCAGCCCCATTATCAGATGTTTTAGGAAGCAAAAGAGAGGTAAATACTGCTAAGTCCTTGTTTAGCAATTACCGCATTTAGCAGTGGTATTGATAAAAAAGAAACTCTGCAACCAAACTTTACAGATATATAAAGCAAAGGAAAGCTGAAGTGAGAGTGTACACATATTGCAGATTCATTTAGCAGCTATTTCACTTAAACGAGCAAGTAGCTGGTCCCAATTGTTTGCTTGCTAAACGAGGATTGCCTGTAAAACTAGTGAAGATGGAAGATCAAAGGTGAGATGGTCAGTGAGTGAATGAGTGAGTGAATGAGCAATTAGGAAGAAGTTGCATCCACTTCAAAAGCTTTGTTTCCCATTACTTTCCACTTCTGATTATGAACATGCTTATTTTAAAACATCAAAGGAGAAACTAAAGCAGCTATTCTTACCAGAGAATAACAAGAGAGTGCCAAGAACAGAGGTGGGTTCCTGCCAGTTCCATAAATCTACAGTGCCGTTTAGAACTGGTTCCAGCTCCCTCCCCCCGCCCGTCCGCATATCATCAAGATGAAGAGCGAGAGGAGGAATTCTGGGATTCGAAGTCCACAAGTCTTAAAGCTGTCAAGTTTGAACACACCTGGGGTTTTTTTCCCCCCAAAGGGTTAGGGGTGCAATGGTCTTGTAACTTGAGAGCTTTAAGACTTGCGTGCTTCTAATGCCAGAGTTTCTTAGCCAACATTTTGGTTGCTAAGCAAAAGCGTTGTTAAGTGAGTTCCTCCACATTTTACAAGTTGGCCACTCCCCCCCAGTCACATGACTGCCAAGCCACACCCATCCAGTCACATAGCCAGCAAGCCACTCCCACAAAGCAGGCCACACCTACAGAAGACGTTCTAAAAAAATTTGAAACCCACCACTGGCCAAGAAGCACATGATTTGTGCTAAGTATGGGCCCACATGCTCTAGGATTATTAGGCTACTGACATGATCAGAATTTCATCCTCCGGGCCACATGGTCAGAACAGGGAGATTTATTTATTGAGGGAAGGGGGTACACCAACATTGGGTGTAAATGTTCTTTTCTACAAGGTGAGGGGAAAGACCCACGAAAGGGCAAAATACTTCCCTCTTATATTGAATCCCACCAAGTGAGTGCATATATACAGAAGTATTCTACTACTTGGTATTTCCTTAGGAAAGTGGGTGGAGACTGTAGACAGAGAGTTCTTTTACCTTGGGGGAATAACATTTTGCTTGAGGAGCAGCATTTTTAACACAATCATTGACAGACTTACTACTCTGAAATATACTGAGGGAATCAGGTGAGTTGGATAAGATTCTTCGCCTATCCATTGTGCATCAGAGTGTACAACCAGGTTGCTGTCATTCTTGACAGTTTATGTTTGATATTTTATCCAGAGGTGTTTTCATGAACTGAACTTTTGGCTTGGATCCATTTGTAAGTCATGTATCTATTGCATTTTTCTACATCCAGACATCCTCTCAAACTGAAGTCCAGGATGGCATGTGTTGGCTTCTAAACTGGCCTCTCATCCAAGCCTTGAGCATAATTAAGCCTTGCTTAGCTTCAGAAATGCAACTTCAGATCATAAGCTGTGGGCTACAAAAATCAATAGCCCTGCCCTGAAGTTAAGGGCATTCAGGAATATTTCCAACAAAAGAAACTCTGGGAGTTGCAGTCCAAATACATCTATAGGGCAGAGATGGGGGAAATTGCCTGTAGCCACTTGTAACCATCAGGGATTTATATCCATGATAACTAGCTCCCATCAAAGTTTGGGAGCTATCACGACCATATCCATGGCTATGGAAGTGAGTTTGATAAGTGAAGTGCATTTAGGTAAAATAGTCCTTGACAGTTACCTATTCAGAAACCTTATTGTCAAATGAATTCAACGGCTTATGAAGTATTATGACAGAAGAAGAAGAAAAACAAGTATTTCCTTTTGCTTTCCATATTCCTCAATATATTTCGTGGGGAAAAAAACCTGGCCCCAAAGTCCACTGGTCGAACTAAAGGCAGGCAGAATTAAGATATAGAATGTTAACGTATGTCAGGAATAAATGAGTGCCACAAAGGAGTATAATCTGTTTTTCTAATATGACCACAAGCAGAGTGTTAGTGGAATTAGGCCGACAGCTGCTACGTTATTTTTTCCTCTTTCAACCCCCCTTCTTTGCCACCCCTCCTCCCAATCACTCCACGCGCCAGTAGGAAGAAAAAAAAACAGCACCCACCACCATCCTATTTCTCTGCCTCCATTCTGCGGTTTTTCCGCAGGCACTGCTGCCGAGTTGGCAGTCCTTCGGCGTCACACCTTACTGCTTTTCAAGATTGCTCCATAGAGAGCTGGGGAAAATGGCAATTTTGTGTTGACGCCGCTTGGCAGCGGGGGAAGAGTGAAGAAAAAGTTGGAACCCGTGCCAAGGCTTCCCTAGGGAGAGATTGGAAAGATAGAGAGAGACAGGCATAGTGAAAGTTCAAACACACACACATCACATACATGAAATACAGTTGACTACTTATGCATGTTCCAGCTTCACAGACCATGTTGAAATCAACAAACTTCATTTTAAACATATAAACATGCAAATACATGATGTGATGGGAAGATGGGAAGAGAGAAGGTGCTGAAAGTGTGTTCTTTTCTGTGTGTTTGTGTATGTTGCTTAATTTTTTTTTTTTTGGATAGCAGTAGAATGCAGTATGCAAATGAGATTGTTATTACCGCAATGTTCATCAAGCTGAGCTGAGAAGACATTAATAGCCTGATGAATATGCATGTGAATTTGTTAATTAAGTTAATTATTCTGCTGAAAATGCATTCGTCTTCCAAGGACATTCTCCCAATGATTTCTACATGCTCCACTCATTAGTCATGCTATATTTTATCAGTGAAATGAGTTTGCTTAAGTTGTAAAAAAAAAAAAAAAGAGGAAAAGGAAATATAAAATAAACGAATGAATTAAAAAGGGAGGCGATAAAGGGTAAAAGTGTCAAAAATAAATAGCTAAAGAATTTAAAGTGACAAATACCAAACAAAAGTTTGAAGGACTCTGTAGTTTGGAAACAACAATGTATTTTTGCTGGAGGAGGGAGCTAGGAGGGCAATCCAAGTGCAGTCAATTTGCCTTTCCGTCTGTCCATCTCCCTTTTTTAACTTCTGTCTTTTGTTTGATGAAAAAAAACTTTTTTTATTCTGGTGCCAAATTTCCAACACATTAATTAATTGTTGTAGCCAATTAACTGTAGTTGTGCAAATGAGTTTAGCACTAATTACCATGCAGTGCTTGTAATCACATAAAAACTTGCTGAGAGAGAGAAGGAGGGGGAGAGAAGAGAGAAAGAAAGGGGGGAAAAGGAGAAAAGAAGAATAACTGATAGGGTTGAGCATTGTTAGCTTAAAACAATGGTGCATGCGGATACTCTAAATTAAGGTCCCCAGAATTACAGAACCACAGAACAAAAATAATTTTTAAAAATTGGAAGAGGTTCTGGTCAATAATCTAAGTACGATATGGAGCCGTGAAGATATCTAGGGAGTGGCTTGATAGGTCATAGGGTGGAGGATAGCCATTGCATCATCCTATTTTTAATGAAAGCAAGTATTCAGAAGAAAAAAATGTCTGCCCATAAGTATGGTTTCACTTTAAAACAATCAAATATTCAATGGCTGAATATGATTTTTAATATGACAAATTTTTCCACTATACTCCAGCATCTTGATTGTGGCAAAATATTGCTACTCTCCTTTTTCAGATCAAGAATTGCTTATTGTTTGTTTCAATCTAGCTATTGCTGATCAGCCCAAATAAGAAAGAGCAGCCCAGAAAGAAGTTGAACCTAAGATTCTGTGATGTAATAAAACAACTTTCCCCAGCCTGCAGTTCTCCAGATGTTTCATGGTCCCCCTAACTGAAAACTATTGGAGTTTTATTCCAATACATCTAGGAGACATGAACTCAGAGAAGATTGATATAAGTAAGATTGGAAACATTCCAAGGGAAGTACAAAATCTGATAATCTCAAATGATTACCATGGTATTCATTTGACAATAAATAAATAATAGAATAAAATAAATAAAAAATGACAATTTGTACAATCTTGTGCATCACAATAAGCTTATTGGAATGGCCACCTAAGGCCAAATCCAGCTGAGGGGGTCCAAGGATTTCCTGTTGGAATGGATCAATAAAAAAAGAACATATGGGATTGAGAGAAAAGACTCTTATTGCTAAGTTATATATGCAATGCTTCAGTAAACAGCTATTCTTGATCATGATGTTCAGAAGCTGATTATCATAAAAAGTTCAGTGAGTGCAGGATCAGACTGTATGTTTCCCTTGCTCTCTTTTGACCAGCTTTTCAAAGAGAGCAGGCATCTCAGTTTTATTTGGACATCCAAAACTGGCCATCCATTTATTAGATAATAAATCTAGAGAAGGATTTATGTTAAATTAGAACTCATGCTGTGCTATAAATTATAAAAATGCCATGAATGTGAAGCTGTGGGGGGGTTATCAGCAATATTACAGAGAGGAGGCACATTTTACAGTCAATTATTGAAACAATCAAATATGTTTTTGACATGAACAAAATTATATATATATATTAATTTATATATATATATATATATGTATGTATGTATGTATGTATGTATGTATGTATATATATATATATATATGAGAGAATATTATCACAGCTCCTGTTCAAGGGTCCCTTTAAGGGGAGGAGACTTAACGTCATCCCTCTCTGCCCTTCGGCTCAACCTAGAGATCATCCAGACAGAGAACCAATTAGATTACTGCTGTGTGACATTTTTTAGATATGTGTTAGATTTTTAAGGGCTGAAAATAAAGAGACCAGGATGGATCCATTTCAGGCTTATTAGCCTTCTTCAGCTGGCCATACTCCTTCTACTGGGATTTGAACCGGTGCTTTCCAGCATATGAGGCAGGCTTCTCTATGCCTTGAGCTATCCGGTATCTCTGATACATCAGCCAATTTACAGGACTCTTAAATGAGTCCAGCCAATTTACAGGACTCTTAAATGAGAGAATATTATCACAGCTCCTGTTCAAGGGTCCCTTTAATACATACATATATATATATATGAGAGAATATTATCACAGCTCCTGTTCAAGGGTCCCTTTAAGGTATCCCTGATACATCAGCCAATTTACAGGACTCTTAAATGAGAGATTATCACAGCTCCTGTTCAAGGGTCCCTTTAAGGGGAGGAGACTTAACGTCATCCCTCTCTGCCCTTCGGCTCAACCTAGAGATCATCCAGACAGAGAACCAATTAGATTACTGCTGTGTGACATTTTTTAGATATGTGTTAGATTTTTAAGGGCTGAAAATAGAGAGACCAGGATGGATCCATTTCAGGCTTATTAGCCTTCTTCAGCTGGCCATACTCCTTCTACTGGGATTTGAACCGGTGCTTTCCAGCATATGAGGCAGGCTTCTCTATGCCTTGAGCTATCCGGTATCTCTGATACATCAGCCAATTTACAGGACTCTTAAATGAGTCCAGCCAATTTACAGGACTCTTAAATGAGAGAATATTATCACAGCTCCTGTTCAAGGGTCCCTTTAATACATACATACATACATACATACATACATACATACATACATACATACATACATACATACATATGCTGGTCTTGTTGTATTCAGGTGTTTTCCCATGTAAGAATGAGATTGTCTTTGCAACGTTTTGGCAAGATCTCACTTGCCATCTTCAGGCTTTGGTCGACCTGAAGATGGCAAGTGCAATCTTGCCAAAAAGTTGCAAAGACAATCTCTTTCTTACACAGGAAAACACCCGGATACAACAAGACCAGCATACCTACACCCATAAAAATCTACGAAAACATATATATGTGTGTGTGTGTGTGTGTGTGTGTGACAAATATGCTGGTATTGCTGTCTTCGGGTATTTTCCCGTGTATATAGCATGAAATTGTTATTACAACGTTTTGGCAAGATCTCACTTGCCATCCTCAGGCTTCGGTCTGCAATTACGAAGGCGTCGCCCTTCCTTAAATCTTGGTGGGGGGGGTGGAGTGCTGACTGTTGTGATTGATTGGCTGTGCAGCTGTATCATGATTGGTAGATTGATGCTGATTGGTCTTATTTGTATGTTTCTCCTTATTTTGAATTTCAACGGCTTGGGTGGAGGGTGGGGCTCATCTGTTGGTCAGTGCTGGTTTCCAGATGTCTGGTAGGTGGGAGGTGTCGTCACGTTTGTTCATATTGTTAGGTTACTTCTCTATTTCAATAGCTTCTCTGATTATTCTGTTCAGCTGTTCGAACCGGGGCTGTGTTGCATGCCAGGCCATACTAATATACCCTGTCTCAGCTGATGCAATAAGGGGAACCGTCTTGGCTTAAGTGCTAGGCTCCTTGCCTGGCATGCAACACAGCCCCAGTTCGAATCCCAGTAAAAGGGAATGGCCAGCTGATGAGAGCTAATAAGCTCGAAATAGATCTATCCTGGTCACTCTCTAATTTAATTTATTGATCAGCTCATAAAACTAACACGTATATCTAAAAAATTACACAACGTAATTCTTGGCTTGCTGTCTAGATGGTCTCTGGTGATGAGCCGAAAGGCAGGAAAGGAAACAGTATGTCTCCTCCCTTAATTGGGGCCTAATAACAGGTTGTTGTGAAACAATTACCTATACTAAATACCCCTGTCTCACCTGATGCAATAAGGGAGAGCTGGCTTGGCTGAATTGCTAGGCTCCTGCCTGATATGCAATACAGCCCCGGTTCAAGTCCCAGTAAAGGGTATGGCCAGCTGATGAGAGCTAATAATATTATAATAATAATAATAATATTTAATTTATAGACCGCTTCCTCTCCCCAAAGGGATTCGGAGCGGTGCACAGGGGAATTAAAAATACAGACATAAAAATACATAAATAGATAAAATAGAAAATTAAACAATTTATCCCTGCGCTAAAAACCCACAATACTAAAAAGCTAAACCCCTTAAAAACCCAATTAATAAACGGAAGACTAACTAAGGCCGGCCAAGCAGAAAAAGTGTGTTTTCAGTTTTTGACGGAAGGAGCGGAGGTCCGTCGTTATTCTAATTTCGGGGGGAAGGTCGTTCCAGAGGGTTGGGCCCGCCACAGAGAAGGCCCTTCCCCTGGGCGTCGCCCGCTGGCATAGCCTAGTGGACGGCACCCGGAGAAGTCCCTCTCTGTGGGAGCGAATCGGCCGCAGGGATGTATGGGGCAGAATCCGATCCCGCAGATAGCTAGGTCCCGTGCCATGAAGCGCTTTAAAGATGATGACCAACACCTTTCAATAAGCTCGAAATAGATCTATCCTGGTCTCTCTGATTTATTTATTGATCACCTCACAAAACTAACATATATATATATATATATATATATCTGGGTTGAGTCGAAAGGCAGAGAAGGATGACAGTTTGTCTCCTCCCTTAAAGGGGCCCATAACAGGAGCTGTGAAAATATTCTCTCATATATATATATATGTGTGTGTGTGTGTGTGTGTGTGTGTGTTAGTTTTTATGTGATCAATAAATTTATTTAAATTTGAGAGACCAAGATAGATCTATTTCGAGCTTATTAGCTCTCATCAGTTGGCCACACTCCACTGGGATTCGAACCGGGGCTGCAATGCATCCAAGGCAGAAGCCTAGCAATTCAGCCTAATTGGTTCTACCCATTTCATCAGCTAATATATATATATAATTGTTCCACAACACCCTGTTAGGGCCCCATATGTATATGTGTATATATGTATATGTGTATGTGTGTGTGTGTGTGTGTGTGTGTGTCTGCTCTCCTTTTCTGCCTTTCGGTTCATCACCTGACTTATTTATTGATCAGGTCAAAAACGTAACACACACACATATATATGTATGTATATATATACCTATCTGTTAGTATATTAATGAACCAATTACTTGCACTGAATTACTTTCTTCTACCAATCCCTACACTGATAGAAGTAGGGTTGATAAAGAAAGAATAAAAAAATCCCAGTATTTCTATTAAAAAGAAATTCCATACTGGTTGTTGCATGCTATATAATAGACTAGTTGTATTTGTGTGGGTGCATATCTCGATTTACAGTATAGTACAGAAACATTAGATATGTCATAAAGCATTAATTAATACATTAAAATAAAATGAATTAATTATTTAAAATAACTATAATAAGCATTTTAAAAGATGCCAATATTACAAGAAGTTTAAAAATAAACTAGCGGGATTAAGAAGAGAATGCATATTTACAAAAGTAGATGTTTAAGCATATGATATCCTTGTTTATATAGAAATATACTTGTTCATAAAAATAATTCAGTCAATAAATCACTCAGACAGACAGACAGACAGACAGACAGACAGACAGTCTACAACTCTACATCTGTCTGTCTGTCTTCTATCTACTATTCATCTATATAGAGAGGCTATATTCAGAAACCATTCAAAAACAATGCTTCAGAAATGCATGAACACAGCACCTCCGTGCTATTCATTAAAGCAGCCCTTCTTTTTCAGGGTTCCATGCCAGCCTTTAAAAAAAAGGCACAGCTGGATTTTCCCCCCTTCATTTTCAACAGACACCTGGAAAAAAAAACACTTACTTTAATGAAAAGCTGAGAAATGCATTTCTGAATCATTTCTGAAGAGCATTTGCATGCAGGGAAGTCTTGTCTGCTTGTGCTACACCATATGGCTGAGTAAACAGTATGTGCCTGCATGCCACTTGTGCAAATTGCAAGGAATGAAGAGTTACCACACCTAAATTATAGCTGGAAAGCAGCATTCCCCAACCTGGGCCTTCTGGGAATGTAGTTGCCAACCAGTCACCAGTTTTTGGCAAGTATTTTCTATGTTGCCGGACCTTATTTTTAAGTGATGGAGTGCCTTGCATTTACAACTGCTGTACAACTGGTTACATCTAAGTCACTATCACTCAGATGAAGTCATTTTTTTGGATTCCTATAATATTGCTGACCAGGAGAAGGAATCTACTTTGCCCTAGTACTGCTTGGGATTAGAACTGCTCTTCTTTTATAAACAAACCACTGTGATGACTGCCCAGTAATGGCTACTGGTGTGTTTGCATCAAGTTCTCTATCTCAATGTATGATTGAAGATTCTGATAGACATGAATAGGTTTTAATGCAAGAATAAGGGGTAAGGTATAGACTATTGGAAGTTATGATAGGAACTTCCTGCCCTTGTTTATTAGTTATTTCATAAAAATGGAGTCTCCGAATGCTTTTAATCTCTTCTTCCTGGAGTTTTCACAACCTGGATTCGGCTGTCATTTATGAGATAAGCTAGTAATGAACTCCTGTCCTCTCTGTCAGTTGTTTATGCCTAAAATCTTCCCGTTATTTTCCCAGCTTCCCAACAGCCTTTTACAACGCATAAGGATCTGAAAAATATAAATACAGATTTTAGGATTGAATAATCTTTGGATTAGATTCAAAAAAAAAAGGAACAAGGGCTCAAACATACCATCTGTCTTAAACTCTTTAAAACAGACATATTTTCTTTGCCCTTGGCAGTTGCCTGTGATCGCAGGAAAACACACTATATTCATGCTCTGAAATGCTTTTTCAGAATTGATTTCAGAGCATTGAGCAGCCCTAATATATAGACATAAGAGATACCGATGTGGTGCATCAGTAAATACATAGAAAATGTTACTTCCCAAGCAATATTAGTGTAAGCCTTCAAATATTCTCTATGCCTTTCAGCATTGCAGAAGCAGCAATTTACAGATTTTTATCTATATATCTAAGGCAGAGGCATCCCATGCAAACATAGTACAGAATACAATCAAGTTACAGCATATATACTCTGTGAAACTAAAATAATTTTATGGGTCGTTCATTTACTTAGGAAAGTTGCCCATGCTGAAAAATTCTATAGCTGCACAAGATGGCATGCTTCTTCATTCCTATTCAGCCTGATATTGCCACTATCTGCTCATTAAAAATCACAAAGCTCTCTTATGTCTCAATCTATGTAAGGAATACGATGTCAAGAAAACCTAATGGCACATTTAGATGAGCTTCCCATCAAATTGTATAGACTTTCTCTAATCTCACTTTGCGTTTCTTTTCCAGTTATAGAGCAATCTTCTCTGTTCACCTAGCTTGACCCTCAAACAACATCCCATGCCTTCCAGATCATATAAGAAATGTTGAAAAAATGGATTTGTAAAGGCCTTTATCATTTGAAGTCTGATATCCAAGTGATGTCTAGAGCTACAAATTTATAGAAGCGTTTCCATTGCATTCCAATGCTTCCCTGAACGTTTCCAGATATTGCCATTAACTGCTGTCCACCAGTCTTTAAGCTGATAGAAAAGTATAACTGAGAGAAAACTAAACTATGCTGATTCCATTGCTAATCCCTATTCTGCCATGGTAATGAGGCTGACAAATTGTGCTGCCCTTACTTATTTAACGCATGACAAGTCATCAGTGGATTGCCTTGATTTTCCTTATTCTCTAACCAATTCTCACTTTCTACTGAGAAAAATAAGAACCAATCATGCTTTGGAGAGCTACCTAGACAGCGGGTTCAACTAACTGTCAAGTTGCCTGACTAATGGCTAGCAGTTATGGCCAGTTTCGTCTAGTAGACATCAAGCTAAAAACCAGGAGACTGTGAGTTGTAGTCTCGCTTTAGACACAAAAGCCATCTAGGTCACACTCTCATAGCCCAATTCATCTCACATTGTGGGGAAATTAGGAGAAGGAAAGAGTATTAGATATGTTTGCAGCCGTGAGTTATTTATAAAAAATAATAAAGGCAGGATATAAATGAAATAAAGATGCTAGAAGGAAGATCATGTAATGTGAGGGACCTCTCTCTCTCAAAGCACCTCTTCCAATCCATGCTACATGTTGGAAACATTTGGCTTTCTTCCTAGTTTAGATCAACTTCCTGTGAAACCCCAAACGCTTTCAAAAGAACGCTAAGCCCATATTCATAATAAGTTCATATAAGACCTGACAAATTCAATAAAATAGTGCTGCCCAGAGTGATGCCTTTGGAGAAGTGATATACCCTATCATTTCTGCCTAACCAAAATGGCTATGGAGAACAATACCAGAGAGGATGTTTGTGCCAGCACTGTAAAGATACAAAAGTAATTAGGATAACTGGATAGCATCTCAAATCACCTCAGCAATCAAGTGACCACGAGAAGAGGAAAAAACACTAATAGAGCAACAAAGGAAATATTCATTTGCCTCAAGAGTGGGCCGAGGACGAGACAAATGCAGGGTCATGAGGCTATAGCAGAAAGAAGTGTCACTGAGGCATGTTCATGTTATGGTAAGGGGCAAATAAGAAATAGTGTCTTGTAAAATCAAGACAGCATTTAAGGGCAAACATCCAGGGTTTTAGTTGGCAGAGAAAACAGGAAGCCTGCCAGTTACCACGGAATTGGATTTTCATATTCTGAAAAAAGAAAAATGAAACACAATGGCATTTAAAGGACAATTAAGTCTTGGATCTAAAATTACACGTTCCACCCATATAAGCTTACGCAATCATCATCATCAACAACAACATCAACAAATCACATATCTCATATTTTCCTCTCAAGATACCTAATATCTTGATAAGTGGAACAGAGGACAATACAGCCCAAAGTGCTGTGTAATGAACCAACATAGCTTTAGATTACAATGTATTTTAAAGGAAAGAGATTACTGGAAGATAATATGTGGTACAACTTTTTCTCCTTCCTGAACACATTGTTTCTCAACCTGAAGCTTAATTTTGTAGAATTGTGTTCTGTCAGGTAAATGGCTGGAGTTTAAATTACCATTCTCCACATTCCAGGATTAGCTAAAATAGCTCTGCTTACACAATAAACAAATAAAGAACCAGATCACCACTTTGTCCAGTCTAGACCTTCTATTCCTTCTGAAAGACATTGGTTTTTCAAGGCCTTGGGCAAAAGTCTTGACATCCAGTTCTTTCAGATGTCGTAACTTAAAATTCCAGGTGAGACCATGAAGTTTTTATATGCAAAGTATGAGCTGCTTCACCAAACAGTAGCTTTCCTCTTGCTGAACTGCAGAGATGGTGGAGAAATGGTGACTTCCAGCTCCTCAGCTTTCTTAAAGCGGAGAGGGGAGCTATTTTCTGTATGCTCAGAAATATCAAGACCAGCTTATTACCCCAGACCTTTGGCATTTAAAACAGATGCTGAGGTTAAAGTGCTAGATAGCCTTGGTACAAATTATACCCTGGTTGGTTGCTCCTCTGCCAAAGAGGGAAGGAGTTAACACATGGTGTGGGCATACCATAAATTTCCTTTTGCAGAGTGCAGAGGGAACTGAGTTAGGAGAATGGGGGGGAGGGGAATATCTGGGAAGACGCCAGTAGCTTGTCTCTAGGTAACAATAAAGGCTACAACCAAGGAGCATCTGCTTCCTTTACTCCTGCTGCATCACAATGTTGGAATAATGTTAATAAATTGGCAGGCACAAACACACCCTTGCACACAGACATGGATTGTGAGGCCAAGCTAAGCTGACCCTATACTTAGAAAAGAAAGGAGAGATAAGTCAGAAAGAAATATCCTTAAACTATTCTGTAGTCTATATCCTATATGTCATATAGGATTGTAATAATGCTTGGCACCATTATGGTTCACTGTTCCCAAAATCTGAACCTTAGTGTTCTAAGCAGCGCATGCCCAAAGTGCTACTGAATCAAGCAGCATTGCTCGTGGACAAGATGGGAAATTTAAACAGTAGTACTTGCTAGTTAATGGTCAGTGCTCCTAGGATTCCTGCCATTGCAAGCAGGTAAGTCCACCAGGCTCGTAAAAACAGACAGAAACCTGACAGAAATAATATGTCCCAGGAGGGAGAGAGAGGCTGGTGCATGCTAACTGATAGGAATGGTAGACTTGCACAGATCTTACTGTAGCAAGTGTAGCATTAAGAAGATTGCAGACCAAGCAGTGACTATTAGGGATCTACCTTGAATGCTAACAAGAAGCAACTTCAGATCTTTGCAGGAGTTACAAACATAACATTTATAAAAATTAGATACCTCTCTTATTGTTAATGGCATGTTATTCTTCACTTTTTCTTTTATCCTTTTATGATCTTTTTATTTCCTCTTTCTGCAGGTTATAAATTTTTCATAAAAATATTTTGATAAAAAATATTTTTAAAAAGTATATGTAGAAGAGAATGTATTTGCTTTCTCATGTCAATATATAAGAGTCAGCTATCAATCCTTGTAAAAGTCATATTGACGTGGGTACACATATATGTTCATACAAAATACACTATAATGTTTCGTCCCTAGATTAATAAAGATTTAGGAGACTGTTACATAAGCAACCCATTGCAAACATCTCCATTATTACCAAAAACGCTTGTCTCTTTGCCTGAGCTCAGAAAAACTGTTAGAAAGAAATCAAATGAATATCTGCCCTAATATATCAGAGGATAAATTAGATGTAAATTTGGAAATAGTTCAGTTGTTTAAATTCTTGTAACCTCATCCCTTCCATTTCAATGAATCTTACTAAATAAAACTGTATCAAAATATTGCTTGGAAAATAACACTTGATTTGAGGCAGTTGCCAAAGAACCTGACATATATACACAAAAAAGCCAAATCAATAATTTTTAGTTTAGACACTACTTTTACTAGGATCAATCAAAATGGCACAAAAAAACTAAGTTTATGGAACACAATAAATCTAAACCCAGGTTAACAGGTTAAAAATACAGTGGAAGGGATTGTATAAAATGTTACACCTAAGTAGAGAAATCCTACTGTGCTTTAACCATACCATGGTATCAAACAGCATGCTAAAACAAAAGTCGGGTTCTCTCAATAATCTGACTATAATTTTTTAAATCCTATTCTAGTACATTGTGGAAATCAAGGCCAAATATCCTGAGCATGAGTACTGGAATAAGACTGTGTCACCACTTTATCTCCCAATAAAGACCACCAACACAAAAAATGTTCACCTGTATTTTTAAGTTGTGACAGAAACATTTAACTTGCGTTAGTGAACATTTTTAAATCACATTCCACCTGCAATCTCTGTAAAAAGAGAGAGAGAAAGAGAGAAAATGATGAAAATGTATTATTTTAAAATGAATAAAACAAGTAAAATCTTATTTAAGAGTTCTTAAGGATGCCCTCCAATTTAAGAAATGTTAGGTTGCAATCCTACATCCTTTTTCCAGGATGGTAAATTCCATTTAATTCAGTCAAACTTACTTCAGAGTAAAGCTGAACAGTCAGTTAATCTACTGCTTCATCAATCAATTTAATTTGCATATGAATGAAATTGTTTATGAGGAATAGGGATTATATCCCTTCAGAAGAAGCATGGATACTGCAATAGACTCGTTTTTAGAAGAACCATGTTTTCCTGGATCAGAAAAGATCGCGTAGAATCATTAATGGGAAATTTAGAGGACTTTAGCATATTAGCAGGTTTTCATAATTAATAACCAGAAGACAAAGATGTTAACAAAAAACATGAAACCAGAAGATAAAATAAAACTGATACTGAAAAACTGCTTTTGAGAAAAAAAGTAAGATACCCAAGTATTGATATGACAAATGCAAATGATATGTTATTTCAAAATAATTATGTTAAAGTATGGACTGAAATTAAGAAAGACATGTTAAAATGCAAGAATTTAAAACTGTCACTTGGATAATTTCAGTGATAAAAATGAATGTTTGCCAAGAATGTTTTGTTTCAAACAATACCTCTTTTAACAACAGATGCATCATCCAAACAATGGAAAAAGATGTCCCTAAGTTTACATGGCAAAGGGGGGAAAAAGAGTAAAATATAAAATGTTAAAACATGCGTAGGAAAAAGGAGGAATGGGTTTACCAGATTTAAAATTGTATTTCGCTGCTTGTTGTTTGGTCTGGGTGAAAGAATGGAGACTACAGTTAGATCACCTGAAGTTTAGATACTATGGCTATTCATGGTTAATATGGACTTCAAAAATCATTTTATTGCACATGCTATGTTGAAAATATAGAGAATATATAAACCCAGTTTGTGCCCAAAAATACCTTTATGGATCTCAGCTCAGGAACTATATTATAGAGAAGTGACAGATAAAGATAAATGTTTGACGTACTGGGACCTATTGGAAAATTATCAAGGGGAATTTAAAATCAAATGAAGAGAATAATTAATAGCAGAAGGATATAATTATCAATGGTTCTCCCATTTACAATTATCTGAAAGATTTAAAATGAATAAAGTAACATAGTATGGAGGGAGCAAGAATATGAAATAAAATTGTATACTGATGGTGAGAGTGTAATTGATAAAATGTACAAAGCTTTGTTAAAATTTGAAATAGTGGTAGAACACCTTAAAGAATGCATGATAAAATGGGCTTAGAATTTTGGTTGTAATACACAGATGGATCAATAGAAGATATGTAGTTAAAAGGGTTGAAATTTGTCCATTCTAACTGTTATTTTATTATCTCAAAGTGAATTTTTATAAAATATCTACTGTAGGTACATGGTGCCAGTGAAATTATATAAATTGTATAAAGCCACCTCAAACGAAGGTTGGGAATATGAGCAACATGAAGTGACATTTCATCATGTTTAGTGGACATTTTAAAAAGCTTAAAAATGGATCCTTTTTTTTTTTACTATACTTTAAATTTAATATTCAACTAAAGCTAGAACTTTTCTTCTTAGAATTAATGGATATACAGTTAGAAAACCCCCCATAAAAGATTATTTCAGGATATGATCACAGCAGCAAGATAATTATAGACACGGAGATGCATATGCAATTTCTCTGGAGGAATTGTTGGTGAAATTGAAAGATTTTGATGACATTTAGCTTCATTGATTAGAGAAAAGTTATTTACATTTAATGCTGACTGGAAAACTCTTAAGGACTTTTTATGTAAAAATGAGAAAGAGAAACTTTTAACTTATGATTTTGAAGATTACACAGGTTATAAAAACCTGAGTCCCTTTAAGGTGAAATAGGGCGGTACATAAATTGAATAAACAAACAAACAATAAAAAGGAGAATAATCTGTAACTTTAGAAAGAGATGTTAAGGTCTATTTGTGCTTATAATTATTTTAAAGAATATTGGAAACCACTTCTTTATACTTTCCCATTTTCTATTTTTCTTAACTTTTGTCTTTTCTGACACCTTAAGCTTTTTCTTATATTTATTTTTCCATGCTTACTACTAATTAGTCTGTGTTAGTTTTTAATCCCCATTTAAAAGTTTTAATAAAATTATATTTAAAAAGGATCAGGAAAGGTAGAGTGGGGTTCACATTTCAAAAACAATACATATGTTACTATTTTATATCATTTAATAAAAACCAAATTCGCTTATTAACTGGGAACACTTATATCACTCAATAAAAATTTTAGTGCATTAATGGAACTTGTTAGCCCGATAAAACACTGTAACTTATTTATAGTCTAAAAATGAGGTGTATTTATAATAAATACATTTTGAAATAGTTTTAATAATAATGTTTAAGTCACGTTCTTACTGTGCTTTAGTACAGGTAAATTTGGGCATTACATATTTATTTATTTATTTACAGATATGCTCACTTCCATAAACCTATAGAGATGTGTGCCTGGATAAAGATAGAAGAGAATTGTGCACATGCTGGTGATGCCAATCTGCCTCTTTCCATTTCTTCTAAAATAGACATCTGTGAGAGCAAAACTACAAAAAAAAAAAAAAGATGGACAATGAAGGAGTGACTATGCAATGAAGAAGGCTGTGTATGCACAAGAGAGTTACGTATCCTGCCAAACTCCTACATTTCTATCCTAGTGCACAGAGTTAGCCTCTGGGCTCAACCATCCTCAGGATGGTAAAACCAAACGAAAGCAATTGTAAAGGATTATCATCCTCAAGAACCTGATATCCTAATTATGTCCTTTTTGACTACCTTCCCCTGAAGTCACAAACTCCTTTGGAAATATTGAACGTGGTACCATTTTTCTCATTCTTCGGATTTTGTTTCAATCGTCAGGTTCTCTAACACACTTACTAAACCTTTAATATTTTTTTTTTTAATTAAATTTATACCCCGCCCTTCTCCTTGTTAGGATCCAGGGCGGCGCACAGGCATTATTAAAACCACAAAAATACAATAAATATCAATTTAAAATATATTAAATTAGATTAACCCGTGCTAAAACCCATGTTAAAAACCTTCCCAAATTATAATTTTTTTTTTTTTTTTTTTTAAAGTCAGGAACAGGGGGCTATCCTAGGCCGGCTTGTTGAAATAAATACGTCTTCAGACGTTGGCGGAAGAGACGGAGGTCCGAGATAGTGCGAAGGTCGGGGGGTAGGTCGTTCCAGAGGGCCGGGCCCGCCACAGAGAAGGCCCTTCCCCTGGGTGTCGCCAACCGGCATTGCCCCGTCGATGGCACCCGGAGAAGGCCCTCTCTGTGGGAGCGGATCGGACGAAGGGATGTATGGGGCAGGAGGCGGTCTCGTATATAGCTAGGCCCCGAGCCATGGAGCGATTTAAAGATGGTTGTCAACACCTTGAAGCGCACTCGAAAGGCCACAGGCAGCCAGTGCAGCTCGCGCAGGAGAGGTGTTACGTGGGTTTGCCTTGAGGCACCCATAATCACCCGCGCGGCCGCATTCTGTACTAACTGTAGCTTTCGAGTGCACCTCAAGGGGAGCCCCATGTAGAGAGCGTTGCAGTAATCCAGCCGGGATGTCACAAGCGCTTGAGTGACTGTGCGAAGGGCTCCCCGGTCCAGTAAGGGGCGCAACTGGCGTATCAGGCGTACCTGATAGAACGCCCCCCTGGCCACGGCCGCCACATGGTCCTCCATGGACAGCCGGGAATCCAGGAGGACACCCAAGTTGCGCGCCCTCTCCACGGGGGCCAGTTGTTCGCCCCCAATGGCCAGTGTTGGACTTAACTGGCTGAACCGGGGTGCCGGAAACCACAGCCACTCGGTCTTGGACGGGTTGAGTTTGAGTTTGTTACTACCCATCCAGATCCGTACGGCCTCTAGACACCGGGACAGCACTTCGACGGCATCGTTGGGGTGGTTTGGGGTGGATATGTACAACTGAGTGTCATCAGCGTACAGATGGTATTCCACCCCAAAACCACGGATGATCTCGCCCAGCGGTTTCATATAGGTGTTGAACAGAAGGGGAGAGAGGACCGACCCCTGAGGAACCCCACATATGAGGGGCCTCGGGGACGACCTCTGCCCTCCTGCCAACACCCATTGCGACCGACCAGAGAGGTAGGATGAGAACCACCGTAGAATGGTGCCTCCCAACCCCAACCCCCCCAATCGGTGCAATAAGATACCATGGTCGATGGTATCAAAAGCCGCTGAGAGGTCTAATAGGACAAGGATAGAGGAACAACCTCTATCCCGTGCCCTCCAGAGATCATCAACCAACGCGACCAATGCCGTCTCGGTGCTGTGACCGGGCCGGAAGCCGGACTGGCGCGGGTCTAGATAATCAACTTCCTCCAGATGTCGGGGAAACTGTTGAGCCACCACACTCTCAACAACCTTCACTAAAAAGTGAAGGTTGGAGACGGGACGATAGCTCTCTAATAAAGCCGGGTCCAGGGATGGCTTCTTGAGGAGGGGCCTCACCACCGCCTCTTTCAAAACGGTGGGCAAGTACCCCTAACTCAGAGATGAATTCACAATGCCCTGGAGCCAGCCTCGTGTCACCTCCCAGGATGCCAGTACAAGCCAGGAGGGGCACGGGTCCAATAAACATGTGGTGGCTCTAAGGTTCCTCCGCAACCTGTCCATATCCTCGGTAGTAACAAAGTCGAACTCCTCCCAAGGTGTTATCTCAAGACCAGCACCGGACGCCCCGACTGGGCCACTAGTGGAGGGCAACTCGTTCCGAATCTGAGTGATTTTGTCCTGCAGAAATACTCCAAATTCCTCTGCTCGACCCTGCAGAGGGGCTTCCCGCGGCCTCAAATGAAGGAGGGAGCGGGTCACCCCAAACAGGGCGGCAGGGCGGTTTTCCGCGGACGCGATAAGGGTGGCACAATACTCACGTTTGGCCACTCTTAGCGCCACTAAGTAAGTCCTAATATGGTCTCTCACTAGTGTTCGGTCAGCTTCGGATCGAGAAGATCTCCACCTACTCTCTAGGCGTCTCTTGCGGCGTTTCATCTCCCGAAGCTCCTCGGTAAACCAAGGAGCCTGGGTGACTCGACGCCGCATGAGAGGCCGCAAGGGCGCGACTCGGTCCAAGGCCCCCGTGGCCGCACTATACCACGCGGCCACTAGGTCCTCAGTCGAGCCGCGGGGCAGGGATACAGGTACTGGCCCAAGCTCCCTCTGGAACCTTTCCGGGTCCATCAGGCGCCTGGGGCGGAACCAACTAGGTGTTTCCGGTTCCGCCTCCCCGCGGTGAGGTGTGACGGTTGGAAAGTCTATCCGAAGGAGAGAGTGATCTGTCCATGACAAGGGTAAGATGACTAAATCCCCTGTTCCGAGATCACTAATCCAGTGTCCAGAGACAAAAATCAGATCCAGCGTGTGTCCTCCCTCGTGAGTGGGGCCCTGAACTACTTGGGTCAGGTCCATGGCCGTCATGGAAGCCATGAACTCCCGAGCTACCTCGGATGTTTCGCCCGCCGATGGCAGGTTAAAGTCCCCCATGACTATAAGTCTGGGGGTCTCCACCGCCATCGCGGCGATCACCTCGAGTAGCTCGGGCAGGGCTGCTGTTACATAGCGGGGAGCCAGGTATACAAGCAGCAAGCCCAACTGCCTCCCTAGGCCCCATTTCACGAAGAGGGACTCACAGCCGGTCGTCTGAGGCACAGTGGTCTCCTTCGGCTCCAGACTTTCCTTAACAATAACCGCCACCCCCCCCACCCCTGCCTAGGGCCCTAGGCCGATGAAATGCACGGTAGCCTGGTGGGCACATTTCCACGAGGGGTAAACCCCCCTCGGGGCCCAACCAGGTTTCCGTAATTCCCACCAGGTCCGGGTCCCCCTCTGACACAAGGTCATTTATGAGGGGGGCTTTGTTCACCACGGACCTGGCGTTGCAGAACATCAGCCTGGGCCCCCAGCTCTGTAATCCCTGACCGCCTAGTCCACGAGTGGAGTACAGGGGGTTGGGGCAAGCGACCGCTCGTAACCAGCGACCACGAGCCTCCAACCCACGATGGACATCCTGCCTCCCACCGCCCCTGCCCCTCCCCAAGACCAATCGAATGGGACGGCCCTCAAAAGAGACAACCCCCAATCCCCCCTCCCTAATGGACCCCTCCTTTATCCTACTTCCGCCAGCCGGCCCTATATCTTGACCCCCCCCTGACTGAATGAGCCCTCCCCCCGCCCCAGAACCCCTTAAAAGCCGAATTAAAAATTTGTTTAAAAACCCCCTAAGTTTGCGCTGCGCCCACCTCTCTGGATCAATCAATCCATCCTCGAGGTGGGCCCGTGTTAGACCCGGGGGCCAGGCCTGCGAGAGGGGAGACTCCCGCAGGCAAAGAAGGTCTAACCTTGAATACGCTAGCATTCCCAGGCCACACTGGCTATAAAAGGAGGAACGCTAAAGATGGTAAACATGCTTAAGATGGTAAAATGCATAAAATTATACAACAGCAAGCCCGACTAAAGTGGCGACAGTGCAGATCGAAAATATATACAGGACGGACAGGTAGGAAATATCACCTGTAATAGCCACATCTATGGCTAAGTTGTGATGATTACTTATATTTACCCACATATTTTCTTCCTTTCCCTTTTTCTTTATTACTTCTCCCACTTACAATGTTTTGTGTACTTTCTCTTATCATACGGATGCACCCAGATACATATGCATACTCACACACCTAGCAGGTCATGGATGGAGGACAACTGACTTTCTCCACAACAAATGTCAGTGTTTGTCTCAGGATGTGTAGTTTCTATTCTAGGTATTTCTATCTATCCTCCTGTCCATCTAAAATAACGGAAAACATAATCCATTAAAATAATCATCCATTGATGATTAGATCAGATTGATTGATAGTTTAGGTCTGTCAATTTCAAATTTTGCATTATTCTTCTTCTTCACCCAAGATAGCTGGCCTCAATTTGCTTTCTTTGTCTTTTAATATTTCAAGGTTTGTGTCTTGTTGCCTAGAACAGTTTCCTCCACTGTTTCCAAGCAAAGTCATGCCCATAAAACACACTGAACTGATGGATATATTTCTACATGAAATATTTTTGCTAGTTATTGCACATTTCTGCTTATTCTCACCTACTTAACAGGTGTTTGAAAATCAAATTCTGCCACCAAATCACATTTTTTTCTGGTGCATTCAAGGTTTTCAGAGGTTCATCAAAGGATCAAAGTTTTTAAAAAGCATTCCTGAGAGGAGAAGCAGGTTTCTGGCCTGGGGTGCCAACTGATTTGCCTGTGGCAGTCCTGAGTCAGTTATTCTGTCATGGAGTCAGGAGAATCAAACCTCTGGAGAAAGGCACCACCTAAAGTTCCTTTTCTCATTAGCCTATCAAAATCACTATACAGTTTGCCATGAGCCAAGAATCTGTAGAAAAATACGTCTAGGGCAAATAATGAAAAATGGCTTGCAAACTGTACCACACTTTATGTGAATGTTTTTTTTTGCAATTCAAGTCATTTTTCTCCCTATACCTCTTATTCACTTGTCGGTCTTTGAGTTTTCATTTTTCTCCCCAGCTGCTTATTCATTCGTATATTTGCAGATTCAAAGTCTGATTGGGGATTATGCTGTTTGTGTTTAGTTCTAACCTTCTAACACTGGCATTCAGCTTCTAAACAGCTGCCCTTTCCAGCTGAAAAGATCTGATTCATATAGAATAACTAAATGTGCAGATAAGACTGTGACAATCTACAAGTACTGTTACACAAATAAAGAATACTATTTGCATTGCGTATAACATATATGCTGGATGCCCTCACGTGGTGCAAAAGATGTACCTGAATAGAGCATGTAGCTATAACACTTTCAGCTCAGAAAAGAAGGTAAAGACTGGCCATATCGTATGTCTAAATGTATTGACTACACAAGTTCATACATTCACTTTTCTGCCCAAATGACAGTGTATCTCTCTACTCTGTGTTTAATTAGATTTTCTGAATATGCAAAATATGACTTTGGGAATAGGCACAATATCTTCAGCTAAATTTCAGAAATCATTCTTGATGACAATTTTAATTATTACAGTATACATATTGAGATATTTTTAATAGGCAGGAACAACATAGATAAGAGGACACAAAATTCCATGTCCATTGGATGTCTTAACCTTCAGACAGGAAATTTGTAGAAGCCTTCCACTCACCCTGGCTTAAATTTGATTGGAAGTTTCCATATAACCAGGACTGCTCACAATGATCATTTGTGCAAAATATTCTGTTAGGCTTTGGGTACAGATCACTAAGCTCCCCTAGAGTTTTTGTAGTTTAACATAGAGCCCATCTGCCTGACTCCTCTTACTTGTACTCGTGTATTCAGTTCAGTTCTAACTGCTGTACAATTTACAGAGAAAAATTCATCTTAATTCCAGTACTGGATATAAAAACAAAACAAAAATTAAATTAACCTAACATATTATGCAAAATAACAATATATTACATATTATATTAGACCAAGGCTGACCCTATCATTTGGCAGAGAAAGTGTTTTCCTTCAGCTGATTGAGGGGGGGGGATTAATAGTTAATTATTTAATTTATTGCTGTATTTTTATTATGGGGGAGGGAGAAATGATCCTTGATATTATTTGCCTTAGACAAATGAATAATTTGGCAAGCAAGGGAGGGAGGGAGGGAGGGAAAAGAGAGAGAATGAACGAACAGCGGTCAGTACTGGATGGCATTAGGTGCCCTCCTTCCAACAGCAGCATTTTTTGGGCCAGCCTTGTGCCTATATAGTTGCAGACTATTTTCAATCAGCACCTGCTTTTATGCCTATAGCAGCACACTGCTGATCCATGCCCAACAGATTATATTTCTCACCATATTAGTTAGCTACCAATTCTAGGCTGCAAAAATCTAGCTAACTATCCTACAGCAGCAAATTGATATAGAAAACTCAGGATTTTGGATTCTTGCAATCCAAAAATGAAACCCCAATGCTTAATACATACATTTCAAAAATGTATTTTTAGTTTTATTCATTTATATCCCACCTTTATTAGTTTTATAAATAATTCAAAATGGCAAACATACATATTTCTTCCTCCTAATATTTTTTCCACAACCACCACCCTATGAGGTGGGTTGGGCTGAGAGAAAGTGACCGGCCCAAAGTCACCCACCTGGCTTTCATGCCCAAGGCAGGACTTAGAACGCAGAACCTCCTGTTTTCTAGCCTGCTGCCTTAACAAGTACACCAAACTGACCCTCAATTATTATTTCTTTTTTTCTGAAGATGATAATATATATAAAAAATTGAAATATAGGAGGGTGACTATTTACTTATCCATTAAATCAATTTATGTAGCTGCCCATCTCAGTAAATGACACTGGGCAGCTCACAACATTAAAACAAATACGAAATATGCAAATAACAGATAAAGTAGATAGCAGCTGGAGAAGCATAAAATAAAGGCCTCAGCACAGCCAGGAAATGGATTGTGTCACATACTGGGGCTGCAAGCTTGAGCACATAGTCAGGTCTTTAGGACCCCACAGAGGCCAGTAGGGTTGGAGCCAACCAAATGTCTTGAGGGATAATATTCTAGAGGGTAGGTACTCTATGGGACTCTACCAGCCAACACTCCTGTGCAGCATGCTCCCTATGCTATTTTGGAAAGGATGGTAGAGACAACTGCGAAGGGTCAGCCCCATAAATAACCTGGCCCAAGGCCTGTAGGGATTTAAAGATAACTATCAACTTTAACTTAAATATTAAATTAAATTAAACTTAGAAGGAAACGGTCAGTCAATGCAACTTGTAGAACAATGCTTCACCTGCACTGAATAACTGACACTATTAATTTTGCACCAGCTGAACCTTCCAAATGCTCTCAAGAGCAATTCAATGTAGAATGTATTGCAATAATCTGTCAGAAGCTAATGAGGGCATAACTAAACGTGAGCAGGTTTTCTTGGTCCAGGAACATGTGCAAATGATGCCCAACACAAAGGCATGCAAAGGCCCTCTTAACTAAGGCTACCACCTGCTCTTTGAAAGGAGATGTTAGTCCAGGAGGCCCCTAGATTGCATCTGGCTGTGCAGCAGTGCCATTCATCCAAAACCAAAGATGGAAGGTCCCCAAAACCAAAAGCCATGTGGTCTTGCTTGGGTTGAACTGAAGAAGTGAAACATTTTCAATGGAAAAAAAACCCCAAGAAAGTCCAATTGTCTTTTGAACAGCATTTCAGACAACCATGACATGGATGACTGAGACATTGAGTTGAAGGTTGTTGCGTCCCATCCAGGCCCCCACAGACCACAGACCCTGAGATATAATTTCCATATCATCACTTACACAGCCTGGAATGGAGATACAAAGCTGAGCATATCGATGATATCTCACCTCAAAGTGCTAAATAGCAGGAAGAAAGTACCACCCCACAAAATATTGTCCAGGGGCTAGAGCTCTTGCCACTCATCAATCCCTCAGGAAGGAGGACAATATTGTACTGCCCACTCCCACAACCAATACAGAAGGATACCATGATTGATGGTATCTATATTACTACTATAGAACTCTATTTTAAAAAGAAAGGTGTACATGGTATATAATGAAGGGAAAAATTAAAAAAAATCATGTATTAAATTATATAGAATACAAAACAAAAACAAAGGAAAAATAGCTCAAATAAATTTAAACAGAGAAAACTCTACAATAAAAAGTCAAGGTCGATTTCCTGTTCTGGCTTCTGGCGGCGACGGATGAGTCCTGGGACTCATCCGCCGTTTTGTTCTTTTTTCGGCCCCAAACGGGGCGGGGTGCCCCTTTTTTTGGCGGACCCCCCGTAGGATCGGCTTGCCTGAAATTGGAGATTTAACTGGTCATATGTCTAGGATGGATTTTGAAAGGATGTCATATTTTTTAAGATTTCAGAACATTCCGGAAGAAGCTGGTGAATGCCTTCCTGATCTCATGAGCACAATTTTAGCAGACTACTTACACAAACCCAAGGAAGAGATCAGGGGGGACATTGACCTGGTTTATAGAATAAATTCAGCATATGCCAGGATAAATGAACTACCCAGAGAGATACATATTAAATTTGTTAGAAGGTCTACCAGGGAGGGAATACTGAGGGCGCAGAGAGAGGGTCCGTTAATTTACCAACAAAAGGAAGTCACCATCTTGAAGCAGATCCCGAAAAAGATTAGAGAGGTGAGAAGGAAATGTTCCTTCTTATCTAAAAAATTGTTTAACCAGGGGATTTGGTTCAAGTGGGTGATGCCAGAAGGGATGTTGGTGTTCTGGGAAGGAGGAAGAGTAAAGATTAAAACAGTTGCTGAGGCGGAAGCCTTTCTTAAAAAACATTCCTCTATCCTGGGGGGTGAAACAGGAGGAGCGGAGGGAGCCATGGCCCCGCCCACTGGGGGTCAGGGAGGAGAACAAGAAGACACAATTGCCAAGAGACTTAGATCAAAAAAATGACTGCTTTTATTAATATAGTATAACTTTTGTCTGGATGTTTGTACACGATTGCCAGCATAGAATTTAGAATTTATTATAATGATGTATGCATTTCTTTTCACCTTGTAGTACTATTGAAATATGTATTATCAATGTTTTGTTAAGAAGCCCCGGAGGGGGCCAACAATCTTGATGTGAAAGTTCTCAAAATATTTTTTCATCTCACCTTACCCTACCCTACTTAAAAAATTTGTAAAACTCAATAAAACTTTTTCAATATAAAAAATAAAAAGTCAAGGTTACAAAGTAAAATTTCTAAATACCTAAATTATGTCTATTTTTAATATAGATATATAATAGCCCATTCAAAGATAAGTAAGTAGATAAGTAGATATAGTAGATAAGATTATGTTCATTTTCTATTTTTGCAAGTTGTAATTCAATTTTTTAACAGTGAATTAAAGCAAGAGCACATGCAGTCATACTGTCTGGTCTTGCCTTCCCATTAGTGCAAAGCTGATTCAAGGTCTCAGAGTTGACAAACTCCATTAAGTTATCATGAGGAGCTTCAGATGCAAGTGTATCCAGATTTCTTCATAGAGGGAAAGAATCCAAATTTGGAAACTATAATCCAGCAAAGCATTAATATTTTTAATCCTTACCTGGCTTCAAAGAACCTGGTTTACCACTGTCATAATATTTAGTCAATTACCAGTGGGCAAGTGGACATATCCGTAAGATATACACCAAAGTGCCTTTACATTTATTACATCTGCAGCATAAAAATGATGAGAGCCAACCTTTTTTAAACATCCTCTGGAGGACCAGAGATTTTTATTTTTGAAAAATTTAAATCATTTTGGTAATAATAAGTGGTTAGTCTTATGCGCCGAGTGCTACCATAAAAAATACACTGCCAAAGAAAGGGCTCTTAACACCTCAGAAATTGCTGGAGAGGGGAAGGGAGAAATGTTCCTTTATTTGGTACATTTTTGAGTTTAGTACAGTATTCCTTAAGATAGCAAGGTTTGGGGCATGCAACCATCCATTTTCGAAGTGAAATAAATTTCAGAAGACCATAGCAGCTTTAATTCTTCAGGCCAAATAAATCTCCAGAGGCTTTTTGGGCCTAGCATCTGGTACCCCTAAATGTCTGCCTGGGTAAACACATTCCAATGCAGAGGAGGCGGTGTAGACCAAGCTAGATGAAATCTCCCTGCCACACAATTGCACTTTCTTCCAATGACACTAAATATTAATGAGTGGCCTACATTAAATCCACAAGCACCTGACTCTCCCTCCCCTCTCTCCTTCTGCAGGGCAGCTGCCCTGGCGCATCACCGCAGAAACCATCATCTTTACTAGCAGGAACCCATCCTCCCCTCCTTCCCCCTGCCATCCCCTCCCCCCACCGCCAACTGGGGACTCGCCAGAAGGCAAAGGGAGGCTGGTGCAGCTGAGCAGGAAGAGAGCAGCACCAGCTGTGCATTCATTTCCAGAGGTTTCAATTCTGCCCAGCCTTGCTATTCTTCCTTTCAACAGAAGCAGTGCGATTATAAAGTGCTAACATTGGGGAGAAGGAATAGGACAGGCAAAAAAGAGAAATAGGGTGTACCTGTGTCTGCCGGCCAATCATATCTTCTTTGAAGAACCAGTGCAAATACTAGCACCCTTCAACCAAACAGCTGCCATCTGATTAGGCAAAAAGTCATGATCTAGCCAGTTCTTTTCCCAATGACACATCTGTTCCTGGAAACAAAGGGCAGAAAGGAACAAAAAAAGTTATTTATCTACTATACCCTAACTCATCCCGTGTTTTAGTTTATATATACCAAATTAGGGGAATCAATAGCTTGTGATTCCAGCCTGCCAGAATATATTGGGAGTCCTCCCTAGATTTCACTGATGACTAAACAGAGTTCTAAATTTGCAAGAAAATGCAACTGGTAGGTTAATCTTGAATGTAGAATAAACTCTTCCCCAACAAGGTGTCCTCTAATTTCAACAATTATCTGCCAAACGCAACCACTCTTCAGGAATTATCTATTTATTGCATTTCATTTTTTGAATCACTACTTCACTTTCTAGACAGCTAATAAAATATATGTAAAATACATTAAAAAGCACACCATAACAACAATAAAATCTATACGTACAATAGATTGAAGATTTTAATTCTTGTTTTACATTTTTTAAATATTTTCCCCATATGTCCCCTTGATCAGCTAAAACCTGCATGCTAATGAACTAAGTCAGAACTGGCCACTGGTGAGGGGAGATCCAAATTGGCGCTTACTACCTTACTTTTGGTTCCTCCTGTCCTTCCCCCCAAACAGCAGGTGTGTCTGGGGAGGGCAGCTCCTGTAACAACTTTGAGATGAGCTCTGGAGGACAGCTTGTCAAGTGAAGCCTGAGGGAGGCAGACTGTCATCCTCCCCCCTCCTCGACCTATTTCTTTGGCTACTTTATTGGTTGTACTTATTTCTAGAGAACCGTATAAATCATCAAAAGGCCTTATACATCAAGAGTGCCTGCCAAAGGAGTATATTAGATTACCTAAAATCTATTAGGTTACCTATACAACATGGGGTCCCTTCCTGGATTTGTGGCCATTATACAGAGAGGGTAATTAAGTGTACGAGAGAGTGAAAGAAGGCGGGAAGAGTAGGGTGGATTAGTGTAAATTTCAGGCTTCCGTATTTCCTCCCAAATTAGCCACTTTCTCCCTTTGGGGTTTTTTAAGGGGAGGTGTTTCATGTACCAATTTGATCCTTAAGTGTCCATAACAATATGCCAAACATTGGGCTTCTCCTAGCTCAGAAATCCTGGGAGCCATAAAAATATTCTCCCATCCTAACTGCAGGAATATTGCCTACTTCTGGCCATAGGAATAGATCCCAAATGGAATCCATATCTTTGCTTCAAAGAGATGGTTGGCCTCTTCCGGTAGATCCTCTTTTATTACACACAATTATATGCAGACACATGAAACATTATTAATACATCCTGCCATGAAAAGACCTTTGAGCCTTGCTGCGTGTCTTCCCAAACAGAGAAGAAAGGAATGGAATGGAAACTACTGTATGGATACATAAAAATCTCATTTTTTTGAAGACCAAAGTAAAAACAAGTTACTCTAAACCTGTCTTAATATATCTATCCTGAAATTCCTGCTTTGCCCCTAGAGATTTCTTCCCACTGGCCAGGGCTCATCCTTAGAAGTAGGGAAAGCAAATTATTCTCTTTGATTCCTTGCCTGTCCTACACACACATCACATCCACACACTACCCATTTCCCTTTATACTGTGTTCCATCCAAACAGCCCAAAGTGGTCCTTGATTGATGGCAGTGTTTGCCCGCTAAGCGCACCCTGCGGTCCAATCCTTGCACATTCCCCAATTCCTCCCCAGTCCCTATTCAAAGACCGACTGTGTCTCATGTCAGTCCCTGAGGTGCTATTAATTAAAAATACATCCAATTAAATGGCAGGTGAGGACGTGCCATACGAGCTCCCTCCCCCTCCTGCTTCGATTGGCTCATCTGTGCTTCGAATTGAACAAGATGCAGAGAGAGGCTACAGGAGAGCTCTCTGAACCTGTGCCAACATAGGCCATGCCAGTCTGTTCGGGTGGTGCTGTGAGTGTATGTTGCTGTGTGTGCATATGCAAAAGAGATGTGGCAGGCTGATTACCATAGCCAATGGTTGGCATTATTATAGTTTGTCAGCTGCGTCCTGCCCCATTTTTATGCTTGCTTTCTCCCAAATACCAAATGAAACTAGGGGGAAGAAAAGCTTATCTAGTAGAGAGAGAGTTTTTGCTAATCCAAACAACAGATTCATTTAAAATAAGTCTGTAGAATGGAGGCCTACAGGCAAAGTTTTGGCTATCCATTTTAAAGGGTGACACTAATTTCAATTTCTCCTTTGCAGTTTGGCCACTGTCTCCAAAGCTTCTTTTGCCCATTTTAGCAGGCTTCTTTTTTCTTAACTACATTGTTCTGATTTTACTTCAGTTTTGTTTTTCCCCAGATCACAGAATCCAGTTATAAGAGCTTCACAATCAGTTTATAGGGATGGGGGAGGAAGTGAGGAAATCTAAATTATTTTTCTCAGCCTGGCTTCTGTAACAGGAATCAATTCCCTAGACCGCTAATATCCCTGACAGATGGGTATTGTGTCACATGCTTATTTTAATAACAATAATCGAAATATAGTATAGAAGTGGTGAGCCAAAGACAGGCAAAATATGGAACCTCTGAATACTGATTTAGTCAACAATGCTAATTTTACCCTTCTTGCGGTAGTACAATTGCAAAATATCGACCTTTTTGCCAAACTGGTGATACATTTGTCTCCTGCAAAAGGCAATCATTCAATAACCTTATCTTTTACTAATGCTGAGGTAAGAAAAAATATATGGAACCAAACGAATATTTCAACAAGTTAGCTGTGCATCAATATCAGTTATCTGGTCATATATACATATTTTTCATGAGTTCTTTCTAAGATCTGGTTCATAGTTATGTGTCAGCAAATAACATGACAGCTAATTCTATGATCCAACCCATACGTTTCTGAAAGAAAGCATGAATACAGGGGCATTCATTTCATGGATTCCTATTTAAAGTAATATAATCCATAAATTCTATAAATATTTTTCCTGGTTGTGAATAATGTACAAGTAAGTCAGATTAACTGGTATTGATCAATTATATACTGAAGGTAAATTATGTTGGATTGATCCAGGAACAATGTTTTTAAATGCCATTCAAGGATAGATAGAAGTATGACTCTTAATTGCCATATCTAAAAATTACCAAATTTCAATCAAATATGAAGTTGGCATTTTACATTTCAAAAGTTGAGATAGTAACACTGAAGAAAAGATTATTGGGCTGAAAACTGAGCTTTTTTTATCAGACAAGTGTGGCAACATAAGTATTCCTTCTGAAAGTGAATGGAGGAGTGTGGAGCAACAGAGAACAAATCAGAAAAATCTTGCAATGGCCAAGAAATGGAATGGTTGTTTCAAGTGTTCCATTTTAGTTTTGGAATCTGCCGTATTTCTTGCCGACTTCACATTCCTGCTAATTGGAGATTTTAATCTTCAGCGACTTTCTGCTCAGGGGTGCTGACAGGATCACCAGCTGTGCAGCTATTCCAGCAGCAGCGGCTTTTTAATCAAGCCATCTTGGCAGGGAAGGTGGGATAGTGGAATTGGGGAAAGGGAGGGTGAGGTTAGGAGGATGAGGAAGGTGAGAGCTTGGTGTTTGCCCCTCCCCACTCCAAGGGCAAAGCTAATTTGTGGAGGGAAACAGAAACTGGTTTTTCCTTGCAGAAACTAAGAGTAAGTCTTGGCAGGATCCCAAGACACGGATTTATGCAGACTGCAGTTTCCCATCAGCCATATATTAAGAGAATAGATTTTTAAATTACATCAAGGAGCAGAGAAGGAAAACCGTAACCCTAAACCTTTTTGTAGCCATCTTTAGCTACTATTTTAGAAAGTAAATAGCAACTTTTGGTCTGGTATGATAAGGATAAAGAAACTGAATTTCTCCTCACAGCATAATTAAGTATCTTCCCCTTTCCCTCACAGCCATGATTCAAATACTGAGGAGACACCTCAAGAATTTATATTGAAGTAGAGGATATACAAGTCAGCTCCAAGATTTGCTACTAAGTCCCTATGACTCATGGATAACTCCTACGTGTCACACTATTTGATCCATGGCATTTAATGTCCTTCTAATCTGCTTCTCATACAACATGGGGCCTAAAGTTCATCGAATAGTTTGACAGAAAACAACATCCTTGATTTCCTCCAGTTGCCTGGTAAGCATTTTGGTTCTCTGCAGATGGAGATCTCTTCCTAGCTGTCAAGTCTTATCATCATCATGGCAGATTTTTTTCCTCTTAAAATTTGCCCTTTTAGGGAAAAAATTATCAGCTAGGGCAAGCATCTACAATTCATAGCTTGGCGGCTGCAGGCCTCCCTTTCAATCCCTGCTACAAAACCTTGGTGAACTCCGACCTCCACACCAATAGCTACAGCTTTTATTCGAGAGAATAATTATTTTATTTAAGAGGTTAAAAGGAGAAAATGACAAAGAGAATTACCCTACGAATGATATTTATTTTTTAACAAAACTATAATTAAATTAAGTCCAATGCACTTTTATTTTGCCCCAACCCATTTTTAGAATGTTAAAAAAGCCTTAAAAGATTTGCAGACCCCTCATTTAGGAATCCTTCAGAAAGAGAAAAGGAAGTGCATTACAAAAAAACACAGATAGTGTGCATAAATTTGCATCTGCTATTTTATACGCTTAAGTGCCAAATTCAAAACAATTATGATAATCTAAATGATCATATATTTTTTGGCAAAATGATAGCATGATAGTGACTAGGAGATCTCTACACAAACTCAGTCTGCTGATTTGGAGGGAAGTGCTTTTAGGACTCCTTATCTTTAAAGTAGATAAGGATTGGTCTGTATTTCATGTGGAATAGATACTTTGTACCTTTATATCTTCACTACATATTTTGGCAATCATTGTGCTTATTGTGGTGGCCTAGAGGGGAAGATAGTTGCCTCCCACTTGGGGAAGAGTTCAATCCTAGGTTTCTACCTAATTAAGGGACTACAAGATCATAAAGAGGGAGTTTGTGTTATTGTGTGTGCTGAAGCCAATAGACCTCATATTCTGTTCTAGAGAAAGAAGGTGGAAACTATTTGCATTAGTTTCTATGATACTCATACCATTTTTATTCATTTTTTTTAATTTAACCAATTTATACGGCTGCCCATCTTGCAAATGCAACTCTGGGCAGTTAGCACATATATAAACAATAAAAACAATGCTAATAAATGCTACCCTAATAAAGAATAAAAATCTACAGAAGTTACTGAGGGTAAACCCAAATAAAGTAGTTAACAAAAACCTCTCAGTGGGATATCTAACCTCCTGACTAACAGGCACACTAGACTCATTAGATTATATTCTTTTAAATGAAGGGCCCTTTCTGCTGGATCTAGAAGGATAGGCAGAAACAACCAAAAGAGGTGGTCCTGAAAATAACCAATCCCATGCTATGAAGGCCTTGACAAACAACATCTTTAAATCCCACCCAGGGGCTGCCAAACTGAGCAGATATACCATCTCTCAGGTTCTAATTCAGCACCATAACCATGACACCAAACTGGCTCTTTTGTTATTTTAAGTTGTGATCATCTACACAGAAGTAAGTTTAATTTTCAGTACTGTAGTTAGAATAGAATAACAGTTGGAAGGGACCTTCTAGTTCAAACCCCTGCTTAAGCAGGATATCCTACACCACTTCAGAGAAATAGTTATCCAATCTTTTCTTTAAAACTTCCAACGTTGGAGCATTTAAAACTTCTGGAAGCAGGCTATTCCAATGATTAATTGTTCTGTCAGGAAATTTCTCCTTAGTTCTAAGTTCTTTCTCTCCTTGATTAGTTACCACTTACTGCTTCTTGTCCTAACCTCAGATGCTTTGGAGAATAGCTTGACTCCATCTTCTTTGTGGCAGTCCCTGAGATATTGGAACACTGTTATCATATCACACCTAGTCCTTCTTTTCATCAGATTAGACTTATCCAATTCCAGCAACCATTCTTTATATAGAATGGCCTCCAGTTTCCTAATCATCTTTGTTGCTCTTATCTGCATTCATTCTAGAGTCTCAACATTTTTTTTACATCATGGTGACCAAAACCTGAGATACAATTTTGATTATCTTAAACCTCACTCAGACCAGGAGAGAATCTTTGGCAGACCAAATATTGTTGATTATTATATGAATATTATTATTGGATTTGTAAGGGCGGTTGACCAATGGTTATGTTGAATGAAGCCGCCATGTTTAGCTATACTAGACCAGGGGTCCCCAACCTTTGCAACTTTTAAGTCTGAAGGACTACAGCTCCCAGAATTCTCCAGCCAGCAAAGCTGGAGAATTCTGGGAGCTGTAGTCCTTCAGACTTAAAGTTGCAAAGGTTGGGGACTCCTGTACTAGACAACCCAAAGCCTCCTTACTCTAACTTCACAATAAGGATTTCAATGTTTGTTTGTTTTTAAATCACTTCAATTAGTTTTTTGCTATAGCTTTCTCAGCTTTGTGAGATTTTTCAAAATTAAAATATTTTCTAAAGACATACTGTTTGGACTTTCACCTCAAACTTGTACAGTTTTCAATATTCTGAAATTTATTATTTTTGTCCTGTAGAATTTGGGAGAATTATTGTCTGGTGAACATACTGAAAATACTACATCAGAAACAGCGCTTTTACTACATTTTACTAATCTAGGAACTCCTGCTTTTCAAAAAAAGAAAAAAGAGTGGCTTTAAAATTAGTTTAAGTCTATTTTATTGCTAGAATTTTTAATATTTTATATCTGAGCTACCACAAAGGATAAGGACAATAAGAATCTAAAGTAGATTAAAACATTGGTCAATGTGATCAATACAGAGAGAGGTAGAGGGACTAGGTTACGTGGCAGAAGCAAACAGTATAATAGGTGAGATCCATCTGGATACAAAATAGAGGATCAAGGAGCTTTCAACCCAAAGGGACCCTGAATCCATACTTCATCTAGTTTCAATTATCCCATCCCCTCTCAATTTCAGGTGTTCATAGTGCTGTTTGTTTGAATTTGGGTTTAACTGGCTGCAGTTTAGTTGTGAGCCTCAAAACAACAAGGACTATTATTTTAAACTTTGTAGTTCTGCATGAAAAGATCTGGAAGAGGTGGACTCAGCAAACATAGGATACTTAGCGGGAAAGCTGCTAAGGGCAATACTCCCCATGTCGACCCTCACAGGCTCTACATTTTGTTGAATACAAGAATATAAATATTAAGCATATTTTATTCTGTTTCATTACATCAATCCATTAACTCTCTTGCTCTCCATTTGTTACTATCCCCATTGCTAGTTTTAGTTTATAAGCTCTATAATGGCAAGGACCTGTCTATTTCTGCTTTGCTTTAGTTAAAGAGAGTGTTCACATCGCATTTTAAGCCATAATGTGTTTTGTTTGGCTTGGACTTAGCTGATGTGAACCCTACCCATATGCTGTGAACATGGCACTCTATATAATCAGCTGACATGCAAACATATTGCTCTCCATACGCTGGAGACTGTAATTGGAGTTGTTGTTTGGCCAGTTTGGATTTTCTTTAACGTAAAGTGGGAAAGTGGGAAAAAGGTATTTTTCTCATATGCAGCAGAAGCAAGTAAATTTATTTCTTTCTTTCTCTCTCCCTCTCTCTCTTTCTTTTTCTTTTTAGTGAACAAGGAAGTGACTTGAGATGCATAATGATTCTCCAAGAATCTTTTTTGTCTCTGTATTCAGATTTCTTTGGCTGCAAATATCTCCTTTCCTCAAAATGGTAAAAGGAAATGAAACCAAAACAGAGGTCCAATGGAGTTAACAAGCCATGATGATCCGAAAGTGAGATGCCAGAACTTCCTGTGGAAATGTTTGGAAGTTTTGTTGACATGAGCTGCCCTCTTGTGTCTAAAGGAAGAATGCCAGTTGCCAATTGTCATGAAGAAGCCCATGACCCATCTTTATTTATTTATTTATTTATTTAAAGAACTTCATTTAGTTTATTGCACAACAATATTTTCTATAGTACTTTTTGTTGTTCGGTCTTACCTTTACATAATGTAGATTACTTTTATATTTAATTTATACAGCATTTCTTTTTTATCACTTCTCAGAAATATGCATTAGCAATGCATTTTTATTTTTATTTTTCTTTTCCTTCAAAGAAACCATTTTTAGATGAATAAAACATTCTAACCAAAACTATTAATAGCAAGTATTAAAAACCAAGTTAAAACAGAATGGTGGCCATTCTGAAATAGCCAGTGGATTAAGAAACACAGCATGACAATATTTAAAGATCTTCTTCAGCTGTATAAGGGGCAACATTTTGTATGCAATTGTAAGCAATTACTAGCAGCATCACTGCTGACAAATGTCTTCAATTCTTAAGGCGAGGACAAAGAGCAGGACCATAAACTGAATATGAATTGGGAAATTATGTCTTTCCAAAGATTGTGCCTCTTCACAATTTGTGACAGCTTTCATCAACTATGGTCACAATGCATGATGATGACACAGTGATATTAAATTCTTGCATAGAATTCAGACTCGTGCAAAATTCACTCAGAAAAGGCGGAATATGGGAATAAGAGAATTATGATGCAATCTTAAAGAAGTAGGATAAATGATAAATTTGCTTGTAACTGCTGTAAAGAAGATAATAATAATAATAATTTTTAATTTATAACCCGCTCTCTCTCCCTGAAGGGACTCGAGGAGGGGCACAGGGAATTTAAAAATACAGATAAAAATCACAAACACAATACAATGTTAAAACGAATTAAACTAACCCTGCGCTAAAATCCCATATAAAAACTAAAACTGAGCCCTAAAACCCCTAAAAACAGTTTAATTACCCTAGGCCGGCCAAGCAGAAGAAGTGTGTTTTTAATTATTATTATTTTTTTATATTGAAAAAGTTTTATTGGTTTTACATTTTTTCTATAGGATAGGGTAAGGGATACAAAGAAATTTTGAGAGCATTCACGTCAGAGTCGTCGGCCCTTCCGAGACCTCAAAATACACAATAAAAAAATAACCAAAAAAAAGCATTTTTCATAACACTACAAGGTAAAAGCAAGTACATATACCTAAATTCTCAGTTCCATGCTGTCAGACATTTACAATAAATCCAGAAAATATTATGCAAAATTGTTCAGGAAAATCAAGGCAAAGTTATTTTTTCGATCTAAGTCTCTTGGCTATTGTATCTTCTTTTTCTGCTCCCTGGCCCCCAGCGGGCGAGGCCGTAGCTCCCTCCGTCCCCCCTGGATCTTCCCCCAGGGCAGAGGAATGTTTTTTAAGAAAGGCTTCCGCCTCAGCAACTGTTTTAATCCTCACTCTTCCTCCTTCCCAGAACACCAGCATCCCTTCGGGTGTCACCCACTTGAACCAAATCCCATGATCAAACAATGTTTTAGACAAGAAGGAAAATTTCCGTCTTGCATCTCGAATCTTTCTAGGAATCTGCTTCAAGATAGTGACCGTTTTTTGTTGGTAAATTAATGGACTTTCTCTCTGCAGTTTCAGGATTTCCTCTCTGGTTGACCTTCTAACAAATTTCACATGTATCTCTCTAGGCACTTCATTTATCCTGGCATATGCTGAGTTAATTCTGTAGGCTAGGTCAAAGTCCCTCCTGATCTCATCCTTAGGTTTTTGTAAATAGTTTGCTAAAATTGTGCTCATAAGATCAGGGAGGCATTCACCAGATTCCTCAAGAACATTCTGAAATCTCAAAAAATATGCCATTCTTTCCATATCAATCCTAGACACATGCCCATCTGTTTCCCCAACCTCTTTAGTAACATTTTTAATCTCTCCCTTAACCCCCACCAACCCCCCTTCCAATTCTTCCGTCTTCTGTGTGTTTTCCAGCACTTGCTTCCGAGTATCCAATAGCTCCTTCTTGAAATTGATGTTTTCAGCCCTCTGGGCCTGAATCTCTTTTACCAAAGTTTGTATAACAGTTTCAAGAGAAGCCATCCGTTGTTCTAAACTTGTCAGTGCTGCTTCTTGAGCCATCTTAACTGTTAGAGTCAATGCCACCAAAATGGCGTTTTTAGGGTGGGGTTGGTGAGACTAACCGGGAGCCAAAAGTTCAGATCAAGGTTGAAACGTTGTAAAATTCAGGAACCAAGAGAGAGACAATTTTCCAACTCAATAGTTATAATAGCGAAGGTAATCCAGAAAGGAACCACAAATCCAACAAGAAAAAAATTCTTCATTAATATCCAGAGAGAGTCCCAATTGTAAAGAGACGCTGGGAATTTCCCATAGTTAAAATAGTCAGGCAGGGACAAAGAAAAGCCACTTTCCACCGCCCATCTCAGAGCCCAGAGGAAGAGTAGAAAAATAAAAAAAAATTTTTTTTTATATTGAAAAAGTTTTATTGAGTTTACATTTTTTGTGGGGTAGGGTAAGGGTTACATAGAAATTTTGAGAGTAGTCACGTCAAAGTCGTCGGCTCCTCCGGTACCTCAAGTTACATTATTAAAAAGAAAGAAAAAAAAAACATTTCACATAACACTACAAGCTGGGAGCAAGTACATATTCCTAAATTTTTCAGTTATATACTGTCAGTCAATTACAAAAATCCAGATTACAAATATCATACAATATTACTCAAAAAAAAACAAGGGCAAAGTTATTTTTTAGATCTAAGTCTCTTGGCAATTGTATCTTCCCCCTTCTCCCCCGGGCCCCCAGCGGACGGGGCCATGGCTCCCCCTGCCCCCCCTGGATCTTCTCCCAGGACAGAGGAATGTTTTTTAAGAAAGGCTTCCGCCTCAGCAACTGTTTTAATCTTCACTCTACCTCCTTCCCAGAACACCAGCATCCCTTCGGGTATCACCCACTTGAACCAGATCCCATGATCAAACAATGTTTTAGACAAGAAGGAAAATTTCCTTCTAGCTTCTCTAATCTTTCTTGGAATCTGCTTCAAGATGGTAACCTCCTTTTGTTGGTAAATCATAGGACTCCCTCTTTGCGCCTTCAAGATCTCCTCTCTGGTTGACCTTCTAACAAATTTTACATGTATCTCTCTGGGTACTTCATTCATCCTGGCATATGCAGAATTTATTCTGTAGACTAGGTCAATGTCCCCTCTGATCTCATCTTTAGGTTTATGTAAATAGTCTGCAATAATTGTACTCATAAGATCAGGGAGATATTCACCATCCATCTCAGAAACATTCTGAAATCTCAAAAAATATGTCATCCTTTCCATATCTATCCTAGTCACATGCCCATTTATTTCCACAACCTCATTAGAAACATTTTTAATCTCTCCCTTAACCCCCACCAACCCCCCTTCCAATTCTTCCGTCTTCTGTGTGTTTTCCAGCACTTGCTTCCGAGTATCCAATAGCTCCTTCTTGAAATTGATGTTTTCAGCCCTCTGGGCCTGAATCTCTTTTACCAAAGTTTGTATAACAGTTTCAAGAGAAGCCATCCGTTGTTCTAAACTTGTCAGTGCTGCTTCTTGAGCCATCTTAACTGTTAGAGTCAATGCCACCAAAATGGCGTTATTAGGGTGGGGTTGGTGAGACTAACTGGGAGCCAAAAGTTCAGATCAAGGTTGAAACGTTGTAAAATTCAGGAACCAAGAGAGAGACAATTTTCCAACCCAATAGTTATAATAGCGAAGGTAATCCAGAAAGGAACCACAAATCCAACAAGAAAAAAATTCTTCATTAATATCCAGAGAGAGTCCCAATTGTAAAGAGACGCTGGGAATTTCCCATAGTTAAAATAGTCAGGCAGGGACAAAGAAAAGCCACTTTCCACCGCCCATCTCAGAGCCCAGAGGAAGAGTAGAAAAATAAATTTTTTTAACCAGCCAGACCTAGACACAATGTTGCAAGTAGCCGCATACCACTTTCCCTTGTTAGAGACAGTCCGGATTTAAGATTTCCGCTTTCTCTTCCAGAGAAGCCATTTCCAAGTGCCGCTTAAGTCCGAGGGGTTTTTTTTGAAAACAAACTCCCCGCTCCCAGTCCTTTCAGCCTGGCTGACAGCAGAAAAAAAGTTTTTTAAAAACTCACTCTCCCCTCGCAGCTGAAGCCTCGGGAGACCTTCCGACTGAGCCGATCAACCCTCTTCATTGTTGTAAATGGCGCCGTCTTCCTTAGGCGAAGGGAGAACCCCCCGCAGCATGTTCTCCCTCACCTAAGCCGCGCCGGGGGCCACTTCCTCCACCGCCGTGGGGGGGGGGCGCCCCCCGACAAGCCGGCTTTACGGGAGACCCTCAAACAAGAGGGGTCTCGCCCCCGTGGGGGGGCAGAAGAAGAAACAAAGCGGCGAGCGAGCGCTAGGCTCGCCCGTCGCCGCAGGAGCCGGAACCGGAAGCCCCTGTGTTTTTAATTTTTGACGGAAGGAGCGGAAGTCCGTGGTTGTTCTGATTTCGGGGGGAAGGTCGTTCCAGAGGGTCGGGCCCACCACAGAGAAGGCCCTTCCCCTGGGCATCGCCCACTGGCATAACCTAGTGGACGGCACCCGGAGAAGTCCCTCTCTGTGGGAGCGAATTGGTTGCAGGGATGTATGGGGCAGGATGCGATCCCGCAGATAGCTAGGTCCCGTGCCATGGAGCGCTTTGAAGATGATAACCAACACCTTGAAGCGCACCCGAAAGACGACAGGCAGCCAATGCAGCTCACGCAGGAGTGGTGTTACATGGGAAAACCTAGAGGTTCCCATAACTGCCCGCGCAGCTGCATTCTGGACAAGCTGAAGTCTTTAGGTGCACCTCAAGGGGAGCCCCATGTAGAGAGCATTGCAGTAGTCCAGTCGGGATGTCACGAGAGCATGAGTGACTGTGCAAAGGGCATCCCGGTCCAATAGGGGACGCAACTGGCGGACCAGGCGAACCTGGTAAAACGCCCTCCTGGCTACGGCCGTCACTTGATCTTCCATGGACAGCCGTGTATCAAGGAGGACGCCCAAGTTGCATGCCCCATCCATAGGGGTTAGATGTTCATCCCCTATGGCCAGTGATGGAGTCAACTGGTTGTATCGGGATGCCGGAAACCACAGCCACTCGGTCTTGTACGGGTTGAGTCTGAGTCTGTTCCTTCCCATCCAGGCCCGCACGGCTTCCAGGCACTGGCACATCACCTCTACGGCATTGTTGGGGTGGTTTGGGGTAGATATATACAGCTGCGTATCATCAGCGTAGAGGTGGTACTCTACCCCAAAGCCACGGATGATCTCGCCCAGTGGCTTCATATATGTGTTGAACAGAAGAGGCGAGAGGACCGACCCCTGAGGCACTCCACAAGTGAGGGGTCCCGAGGTCGACCTCTGCCCTCCTGCCAACACAAATTGCGATCGACCGGAGAGGTAGGAGGAGAACCACCATAACACGGTGCCCCTCACCCCCAACCCCTCCAGCCGATGCAATAGGATACCCTGGTTGATGGTATCAAAAGCCACTGAGAGGTCTAATAGGACCAGGATGGAGGAACACCCCCCATCTCTGGCCCTCCAGAGATCATCCACCAACGTGACCAATGCCATCTCGGTGCTGTGCACCTTCGCCAGAAAGTGAAGGTTGGAGACCGGACGGTAATTTACCAACAATGCTGGGTCCAGAGAGGGCTTCTTGAGGAGGGGTCTCACCACCACCTCTTTCAAGACGATTGGCAAGAACCCCTCACTCAAGGAAGCGTTGACCACCTCCTGGAGCCAGCCTCGTGTAACCTCCCAGGATGCCAGTACAAGCCAGGAGGGACACGGGTCCAATAAACATGTGGTAGCTTGCAGTCGCCCACGTAACCTGTCCATATCTTCGGAAGTAACAGAGTCAAACTCTTCCCACAAAACTGTCTCAAGATCTGCCTTGGGGCATCCCACTGGGCCACTTTCGATGGAGGTCAACTCGCTCCGAATCTGAGCGATTTTATCCTGCAGATATTCCCCAAATTCCTCTGCTCTACCCTGCAAAGGGGCTTCCCGCGCCCTCTGTTGAAGGAGGGAGTGGGTCACCTTAAACAGGGCGGCAGGGCGGTTATCTGCGGATGCGATGAGAGTGGCACAATGATGACGTTTAGCCACTCTCAACGCCACAAGGTAAGTCCATAAATGGGCTCTCACCTGTGTTCGGTCAGATTCAGACCGTGTGGATCTCCATCTCCTCTCTAGGCGTCTCTTGTGGCGCTTCATCCCCCTCAGCTCCTCAGTAAACCAGGGAGCCTGGGAAACTCGTCGCCGCAGGAGAGGCCGCAAGGGTGCGACCCGATCCAAGGCCCCCGTGGCCGCGGTATTCCATGCGACCACCAGGTCCTCCGTCGGGGCGCGGGTCAAGGACACAGGTAATGGCCCAAGCACCGTCTGGAACCTATCAGGCGCTTGGGGCAGAACCATATAGGTGAATCCGGTGACAACCAGTCTGGGGGTCTCAACCACCATCTCGGCGATCACCTCAAGGAGCTCGGGCAGGGCTGCTGTTACATAGCGGGGAGCCAGGTATACAATCAGCACGCCCAACTGCCTCCCTAGGCCCCACTTCACACAGAGGGACTCACAGCCGGTGGTCTGTGGTACAGTGGTCTCTCTCGGCTCGAGACTTTCCCTAACAATAACTGCTTCACCTCCACCCCTGCCTAGGGCCCGTGGCTGATGAAAAGCACGGTAACCTGGTGGGCACATTTCTACGAGGGGGAGTCCTCCCTCGTGGCCCAGCCAGGTCTCCGCTATTCCCACCAGGTCCGGCTATCCCTCCGACACAAGGTCGTGGACGAGGGGGGCTTTGTTGACCACGGACCTGGCATTGCAAAACATCAGCCTCGGGCCCTGGTTCTGTAATCCCTTACCACCTAGCCTGCGGGGGTTGTGGCATCTGACCGCTTGTAAGCATCGGCCCTGTGCCCCCAACCGGGAAAGAAAAACCTGTCTCCCCTCGCAGATTAGGAGTTGTTTCTTTGTATGATTTTTATTTACTTTCTTTTTACACTTGTTTTATATTTTTCTTCACTCTTTTTCTTTTCTATAAATATACACTGCATGTTTGTCTTTTAGTAAACAATCTTTTACTAAAATTATTTTTAAAGAAGGGGAAAAAAGTCCAATTCTTTCTCAGACCATGCCATCTAATTAGGCAGTTGTCAAAATGAAGTCTCTTGGACTTCTGGATCAAAAACCAGAATATAAATCTAACAAATAAAACTACTATGGTTACAGTTAATTGGAGATGGGAGTTCCAAGAATAACTGGAGTCTTACAAATTTCAAAGTCCTAACCTGCACAAATAGGCAAATATTTTACTGATAGAGAGAGAATCTGGATTGATAAAAGACTTTTCATAGGAATATCACTGATTCATCAGTTCAGACCTAACTCTATCATTGCTACCTATAAATTGCCGATTCAAGTGAACCATTTAAAATGAAGTCATTTTTGCTTTATGCAAAAAAATTACACCACTCTTTTAGTAACTTTTAATAATCTCAATGATGATAACATTGCCACCTAGGTAGCCCTCATTTTGTCACCCCAGCTGTGACCAACAACTTGATTGTTAAGCAAAGCATTTGCTAAGTGAATCCATGGCTTTTCTTATGATTTTTACTAGAGGTTTTCTTTGATTTAAGACCCGCGGAGGTCGGAAATGAAAGAATTTGTAATGAAGTCACCTTTTCATCACGGTTCAGATTATGAATGGTTGCTAAATAAGGGGGTCATTAAGAAAGGTCTATCTGTAATCCCACTGTCCAATAATCTCACTACACTATCCCCTCTATTATATTGACCCTCTAATGGTATTTAGGACAGAAGTATGGATGTGGTTCTGATCTAACTAAATCCTTAACAACATTATGTTAATTTGGGTGGTGGATTTGGGAGATGGGTGACAGGGCAGCAGGGAATCCCGAAATGTTTTGGTATATTATTTTAACACCCCATCCCTAAACTATTGTGACTGAAGAGTTCTTGATAAGCCACTTATTTTGAATAAAAAGTAGAACATTCAATGATAAAAGTGGTTTTATTTTTTCCTTCCTCTGCCTACACAGTAGCGCTCCTTATATAAAAGCTTGATGAGAATGAATATCATTCCACAGACATTCTCTCATATATGCCAAAACAAAAAACCCCACATAGACACACGGGGGTTTCACGGACTGAACTGGGGGGGGGGGGGGAATCACCTGCATCATTTTTTGTCTTTGATTAGAGCGCCATCTAGTGTTCATCATTAACATTAAAGTTAGAGCAGAACGTATACAAAGAAATTTAAGATTCTATCTATCCATGCATTTGTCAACCAGATACCGTAATTCTGAAAACTGAATAGAATAAGACCTAGTTTGATGTGGGGAGAAAAGCCACACACAAAAATCAGATTGCAAATAAGTTGATTTTGACGGGAAGATATGGAGGAAAATATTCCAGAAAAAAAATGTAGCCCTGGATTAGCCATTAATGTGCTAATCCAGGTGTTTAGTGCATCAAAGGAAGGGGGAAACCAAATAGTATTTTTCCTTAGCTATCATGGCCTTAAATCTTAAAATGAAGTTTAAATTGTTGTAAATGGAATTATGTTAAATGAAAATTAGTTTAGATTTTCCTTCCTTCCCATCCCATCCCATCCCATCCTGTCTTCTCCCATGCCTTTCCAAGACAAAAATGGTGGGTGCTAAGGGCCATTGAATTGAGATAAATAAAACACAGCATATTTTAATCAAAAATACAACTCAAACAGCATGTTTAAATTTTAAAAAATAGAACACAAACAGTGCAACAAGAATGCAGGGATTACAAACATAAAACTTAAAACAAATATATTCCTATGAAGAGGTCTCCCATCCATTTAGCCTACCTAGGCTTGTCTAGTCTCAATGTTCAGCCATGTCCCATTTATGTTTTTAGTAATTGGGATGAAAAGGGTCTTCCCACTGGAGAGGAACAACCTCTCCATCAAGGTATTGTTTGTTCAGAAAACCCAACAGAGCCTACAAATCATGCAGTATCAATACTTTTTAGAGGTGGCTGGCAATAGGATAATCAGGAAAAAGTCCATCTCGTTGTCACCTAAATATAATGTTTGATACTGCATTACTATTTTGGTTGGTTTATAATAATTTATTTCTTTAGTCCTTGGATTTGGGATGGCAAAGCATACTATACTTATTTTCTTTTAACCCCCAAAATATGCAACTTGGCCTTATTTTCAAAAAAGCTGCCACCGTCACCGCCGTGTTCTTCAACATATGCATCCCATTGAGGACTTTTTAGTGCCCTGCGGCCAGCCGCTGCCTCTTTGAAGCTGCTTTGCAAAGTGGCTCTCAAAGAGTGGCGGCTGGGAGGGCTTCTTTGCCAGCCAGCTGCTTCCAAGCAGCAGCACTGGTTGGGAGCTGCTGAAAACTCCAGTCAGCTTGCCTTCTAGACTCTGTTTCTTACCTGCCGTGGAAGGTAAGCAGCCAAAGAGGTGGTGGTGGTGGAGGAAGAGGGGGAACAGGGGTGACTGGTGAAGGGAGAGTGGGGGTAGATAGGGAAAAATCCTAAACATTTTCTTACCTTTTCCTGTGGATGGGGCTGGGGGGGGGGGATGTGACCTATTGAGTGGGCATCAAGTTGATTCTAGTTGGTCACGCCCACTCAGTCACATGCCCCCCCCCCCGCCCTCCCATGCCCACCAAACTGGTAATGAAAATTTTTGGAACCCACCACTGATTTAAATATTTATTTTTAGAGTTTATTATATTTGTTGTGTTGACAGTCTTTTATACTTGACAATGTTCTTTTCAAGAATCAATTCTGTTATTGCTTGTTAAAACAAATGACAACAAATTATATAATGAATTAGAGCCAGTGTCAAATGAATTGCTGAGAGCTAATTTTTGTAACTAATAATATGCATAGATGTGAATGTACTGTATACTCTCTCTCTCTCTCTCTCTCTCCCTCCCTCTCTCCCTCTGTGTGTGTTTGGTGTGTCTATATGTGTGTTTGTTAGATATCAATTCATTCTACCTGAAAAAAGCTAGTCCTGGATTAGGGCATACATTTTAACAAATGGAAGTGCAGCATTCATGAAAGCCAAGATAATAATTCACAACTTTTTTGCCCTCCTTATTTTTATCAGCATTAGAACCATTAGTAAAGAAAATAAAGAACAACAGGAAAACTCCTGAAATTTTAAATTAGCAACTCAAAAACTTTCACTGAAATTACATGGCGACAAAATTGCATTTACAAAGCAAAACAGTCCTTAGTCCTCTTAATGAAATGTATACAGCAATATGGACTTATGTCAGCTTATGGGTCTAATAAAGACAAAAACTCAAATGATGACCTGAAATTTAGCAGAGGAAGAAAATAGAAGTGAGGTTTAACGTTGCTGTTAAAAAGATTAAATAATTAGAACTTTATATGACCAAAAATAATCAGGATTTGTATAAAAATGCCTACAGCATTAGAAAAAATACAACACATATCTCCAGATGGGAAAAATAGATTTTACTAGGCTTAGAAGAACTGCAGTCATCAAAATGAATATTTTACCAACACTTAATTTTCTTTTTCTAATAGTTCAAGTACATATTAATAATAAGATATTAAATGATTGGCAGATGTACTGAACTTCATATGTGCCAATAAATTAAATTCAAAATTCTGTAGGACTCAAAAGAGTGAAGTGGATTAATGGCGCCAAACTTTAAATTGTATTACAATACTAACAGGTTAAGATAGTTTTCAGAGAGACTAATATCTCTTGATCGTTCAGTTACATCTATAGAGGAGATAGGACTTTCAAATGGTTTGCTTGAATATCTTTGCTAGACATAACCGAAAAAAATCTATGAGAGATCATGCAATAATAAATTATGTATTGGGATTTTTTAAAAAAACACAAAAAAAGGATCAGTCCAGAATCTCTTCCCATTTCTATCATATGAATTTTATGAAGATGAAGGTCCAAAACAATACTTAGTTCACGTTGCAAGATTTAATTATTAAAATCATCCAAAACCCATAGTTCACAATGACTTAGTTTAGCAGATCCACATTAGTACTTCCAACTCCAGCAGAGTATTAAAAAATGTGGAGGGGAATACCAAAAAAGTTGACTAAATTTGAAAAATCTGTAGTACATAACTCAGAACATATATTGAGTCATATTTATAGAGTTCTGATGCAGTTTGACTCAGGATCTGAACAAACAAAAGACTATATTTAAATGGATGCAGTCATAGAGATGCAACAATTGGAATTTCAATGGAAGAAGAGTGTTAATTTACCACAAAAATGTATTCAGAGAGAATTGATATAAAGCGAGTTATTATGAACGAATCACCCAGTTTGATTACTAAAAGGGACAATTCATTATTTTAAAAGTTGATGGAATTGAAATGAACAGTTATTCAGAACAGATGATAGCAACATTAAGCTCAACAATTCTGGAAAACAATCCATACTAGAATGAAGCAAAATTTAAAAACCGAATTCCCATTTCAACTTTTTATATTCCGATACCAAATTTTATCAAAATACATTCTCTTAAAGCACACTGAATTGTCTTTATGTATGATAACTGCTACAAGGATACTACATTACTATATGTTTTGTACTGAAAAGATAACCTGATTCCTTTCAAAATGGCTAAGTTGTGAAAATAAGTTTCAATGTCTAGAATATATTCATACCTTAAAAGCAAATTTGACAAGAGATTTCAACTCAAACTGAAAATCATTCTTAAGATTATAATTTAATACATAAATTGGCACAATATAAAAGATTGGAATTGTGCATAATATCTATATTGCAGTTTTATGAGATAGCTAAATCAAAAATAAAATTTTAGTAACATGGACTGAATTCATTACAATATATTATTCCGTTCTATAATTTATATTGTGTTGATTGTGGATCTTGATGGTCTTTTCTGGTTTAAGTATAATAATGATTGCTAATTTTTGATGTGATATAATATTTAAAACATATTTAACTATTCAAAACGACTCAATAGGATAGTAGAAAGTTATAATTTTAACGATATTTTAAAACCCCTGGTTTATTTATTTGTATTACTTTCTTTTACTCATTTTCATATTGTTTTTTTGTATACTTATTTAAGTGTTTTCTTTTAAAAGTTCAATAAATAATTTATAAAAGATGAAGGAAGGAAGGAAGGAAGGAAGGAAGGAAGGAAGGGAGGGAGGGAGGGAGGGAGGGAGGGAGGGAGGGAGGGAGGGAGGGAGGGAGGAGGGAATAAAAGCCAATTAGGGGCTGAGAGAAGTTCTGAAGCTCTAAATACTTGCTTTAATTTCATCTCTCTAGCTTTAGTGAACAACATGGAATTGTTCAAATGTGGACTATTTGCCCCAGCCAGCATGGTAAGGCTTTCTGAGGATTGCAGTTCAAAACATCCACAAAACATCAGGTTGTTTACCACTTCTCTTCTCTGATGAATGCAGAAATGGCTCCAACATTAAGCACTATTCCTCCAAAATGCCCTCTTCTATCAGACAGACCTATTCAGTTCCAATGGAAACACTGAAGCCGACTGAGAAATGTTTGGAATGCATGACATCTTCACATGCCCCAATAAACCTAAACACATTCTTCACACTGAACTTTAATATGCTTTGAATAATATTCTTTATTATTGGAATTGGAACATTTTTGCACCCTCTGGAAGGCCAAATGGCAGGGGCAGGGCTGAAGTACTCTTGCTTTTTATTTTGCAAAATGTTGCTCTTTCTGCCACCAATACTATGGTATATCTTCCTAAAATCACTGATGGGATTTATCAAATCTATTAAGGCTTGGTTGTTTTAAAGTTAGGTTGCTGAACAAACTATAGGTTCCTGGTATATGTGTGATCAAACCATAATGGTTCAGTTCACAGAACGAAACCCAGGGAAACTACATTTTTGTAGGGAGGTTTGTTTGTTTGTGGGCGATGTAATATTGTATGAATGATCCATGAAGATCATATTTTATATCACTAAGTTACCAGGGATGCTTCATCTGCATTGATGAGGGGTGTTGCAATTGTATATTGTACATTACAGGGAGAGCCACCAGTACACAACTGAAATAATTAAAATAAAATAAAATTGTGACTTTTACTATGGATGAGATAATAAGAATGATTACTGTCGTGGGTTCAACAAATTTATGGCAAAAACAAAATCTCATCAAGGAATCTTGTTCACAGCTCCATTTTGTAATCATGATCCTTCACTAGTTTCAAAGAACAACCAAGTTCAAAATACGTTAATTTAGGAGAGATATTATGGAATTGCAGAAAAAGACTGGGATGCACTCTTATTTTGAACTGAATTGAATGTTTATTTGTATACCGCTCCCTCTCCCCGAAGGGACTCGGGACGGTGCACAGGGAATATAAAACATAAAAACATACAACAATATAAATATCTAAAATTAGATTAAATTCCTGCACTAAAACCTAAAAAACCTAAAACACTAAACCCCCTAAAAACCCAATTAAAAATTTAAATGTACAGACTGGAGGTGTGAAAGATAGATTAGGCCAGGCCGGCCTGTTGGAAGAAATATCTTTTGAGCTTTCGGCGGAAGGAACGGAGGTCTGGAGTTGTTCTGAGGCCGGGGGGGTAGGTCGTTCCATAGGATAGGGCCTGCAACAGAGAAGGCCCTTCCCCTGGGAGTTGCCCGCTGGCATTGCCTAGTGGACGGCACCCGGAGAAGTCCCTCTCTGTGTGAGCGAATCGGTCAAAGGGATGGATAGGGCAGGATGCGATCTCGCAGATAGCTAGGTCCCGTGCCATGCAGCGCTTTGAAGATGGTAATCAGCACCTTGAAGCGCACCCGAAAGACCACAGGCAGCCAATGCAGCTCGCGCAGGAGCGGTGTTATGTGGGAGTGCCTGGGGGCTCCAAGAATTGCCCGCGCGGCCGCATTTTGAACTAGCTGTAGTCTTCGGATGCACCTCAAGGGAAGCCCCATGTAGAGAGCGTTGCAGTAGTCTAGATGGGATGTCACGAGGGCATGAGTGACCGTGCGGAGAGCATCCTGGTCCAATAGGGGACGCAACTGGCGTACCAGGCGAACCTGGTAAAATGCCCCTGGCCACGGCCTTCACTTGATCTTCCATGGACAGCCGGGTATCCAGGAGGACGCCCAAGTTGCGTGCCCCATCCACAGGGGCTAGATGTTCCCCCCCTATGGCCAGTGATGGAGAAAACTGGTTGTACCGGGATGCCAGAAGCCACAGCCACTCGGTCTTGTACGGGTTGAGTCTGAGTCTGTTTCTTCCCATCCAGACCCGTACGGCTTCCAGACAACGGGACATCACTTCGACGGCATCGTTGGGGTGGTTCGGGGTAGATATATACAGCTGCGTATCGTCAGCGTAGAGATGGTACTCTACCCCGAAACCACGAATGATCTCACCCAGCGGCTTCATATATGTGTTGAACAGGAGTGGAGAGAGGACCGACCCCTGAGGCACCCCACAAGTGAGAGGCCTCGAGGTCGACCTCTGCCCTCCTGCCAACACAAATTGCGATCGACCGGAGAGGTAGGAGGAGAACCACCGTAAAACGGTGCCTCCCACCCCCAACCCCTCCAGCCGATGCAATAGGATACCATGGTCGATGGTATCAAAAGCCGCCGAGAGGTCTAATAGGACCAGGATGGAGGAACAACCCCCATCTCTGGCCCTCCAGAGATCATCAACCATTTTATTCAATATGCTGATGCAAAAATTATTTTTAAAAACTGGCAGACACTCCAGATTAATTTTCTGCCCCTGTAGATATTATATATGGTATAAAAATATGGTATTAATCATATACTTCTGTAAACTTCACCCTACACTGCCACTGATTGTCTTTGTTCTGAAGTTACGATTAAATGTAACTGACAACTTCCCTACATATACCACATAGCTTGCCTCAGCGGCTTAACCTAGAATTATTGACTCCGCTAGAGGACAATTCCATATCAGAATGCCATCAATAATCCAGAAAGTGTGGCAAGGCAGAAAAATAAAACCTCATTGATGTGAAGCTAATGCAGTAATCAATGTATGTAATATCAAAAAATAATATATTGGGTGTAACAGCTTATACAATACAATTACTTACAAACTTTGGTTCTCCTCTCTCTGAAGAGCATGCTTCCTGGGCTGTTTCCTGGGCTGAAAGTAGACCTCTTTTGACCAATATCCAGAATTTAACCTGTAGTTGGGAAAAATAATTTTTGCTGTTGTTATTAAAGCAGCTTAATTAAGATAGATGCAGTCAAGAGAATTCATGTAGCATAATGATTAAAAGTATGATTTAGGAGCCAGCCAACCTCCCACCCATCCAGATATTTGCTCAGCCTAGTTCCAACTTCAGGCAAAATTCACCAAAAACTCACTTGGAGGCCTTCCACAAGCTGTGTTCTTTCAGCCTTCAGGGTCTGGTCAGAGCCTCCTTCCCTGGTCTCTAAGGGAAATCTCAGAGTAAGGGGTCAAAACCAAGGACCATATTAATATTTTTATATTTGGCTCAAAAAAAAAGCCAGGTCATATTTTTTTTCTATGCTAGCATACTCCATCCCTTGTTCCAAGGCTCCACCTCCCAGCTGGACATTTGTTAGCCAATTGTGAGCACAAGAACAATATAAGAAAGCCAGTGGTGCAATTCAGCTGGTTCTATCCGGTTCGGGTGAACCAGTAGCAGTGGCGGTGGGAGGCTCCGCCCACCCACCCACCGGGACGCAATCATGTCCCGTTTTTGACACTCTGTGCACGCGTGCTCACATTTGAGAACCAGTAGCAAAAGTAAGTTGATTTCACCCCGGAAGCAAATCTTAATGATTGCAGAGTCTATTACTGAAATGTCATTGTCTTACATTACTAAAAACATTAGAAACATAAATACTAAGTTTTATAGAGTTGCGATACTGTAAATAATTTTCTACTGCATAGATCAGCAGTTTCAAAACTTCTACAAACATTCAGATTTGTACATCACAATTTGCAGTCAAACATCAGCAACAAATGTTTGAATTCTAATGGCAAAGCATTCTGAACTAAATCCCTGCAAATTCTATGTGTATAGAAAACTTAAGGTGCCATAGGTTGGCTGAATCATACATGGAACTTGGCACTGGAAGGTCCCAGGTTTGCCTGATTTAGATGTGCAAATAAGTTGGCACAAGTATGAAATAACACTTTCATAGTTGTTAGTGAAGTTAGTCCTTGTGTACAGGCAGCACTAAGTATACAACTCTCAGGCAATACACATACGTGTGAACCGGTCCAGTAACTGAAACAGATATAACAAGAGTTTGTTTAGGCAAACTTCATTCTGGAGGCAAAATCAGCACATTTGTGAGGTTTATTAGGACTGTTAATAAAATTGTGCCTTAAAAACAGTAAGTGGAACGAAGGGGCATATGATTATTAGGCTCACTTATAAATCTGTTTAGCCTTCTTAAAGGTGGCATATACATATATTATATTCTCTAGAAAGCTCTTTAAACCTAAAAGTCATTTCTGTTGAAAAATTATGCCTTATTTGTTCATGTATCTTTAAGGGGTTGTGCTTATCTTCATATCTGAATTACTGGAGGTGAATCAGTTTACTTGAGTGATGGGGAAGATTGCTCTTTGGACTTGAGATAGCATTCCCTAGCCTGGTGCCTTTCAGGTATGATGGGTTATATATCTCTCACAACAATAATCTAATTACAGTTGGAAATTATTGAACTGACTTTCCCAAAATACGAAGTATACAAGATTTGGAGTAATGCGCTTTAGATATAGTTGTCAAGATGGAAACTGACCAAATAAACATGTTTTTTTCATCTAAATATGATAGATTGTTGCACTGAGCCTGTTTGTTATTTTAAAATTGGGGCCTGTTCTATATGGAAATGTGGATTTTCCCCTGTACAATTACGTTTATGAGTGTACTCTGTCACTATGGCATAGTGCAGGAAAAATAACCTCATAGCACAAATACAAGTACGCATACCACTGTCTTTATCATTATCACCAAATAGGTCCTACTTTCACCCATGTTTGTTATCATGGAGAAATGAACTATTCCAGTCTTGTGAGAAGAAACAATCACATACACTAATGCAGCAAAGACAAGAAACATGGAAGCAATCTTCTTAGAGTTGGATAGACATTCTACCAAAAAGGAAAAGAAAGAAGGCTATGTGTAATTAATGTTGTAATGCGTATTTAAAAAGAGGAACTTTGGTTAATATTCTGTTATCTGATGCCTCCTATTGTTAGTGTGATCTGTGGTTTCATTACAGCTATATTAGTTTTGCAGTTCAAATCTATAAATGACAATAATTCGCTGATGTCAGCTAAGTGCATGGAAAGTTGAAATGCTGACTTCATTACTATGGAGACCTTAATGCTCTCTGGGCTTGGTTGTTTTCTTGCAGGTGTTTCATTACCTGATAGGTAACATCACCAATGCTTCGATGATGTGCATTGATGTTACCTAGTTGGGTAATGAAATGTTTGCAAGCAAGCAACCAATCTCAGAGCACCAAGGACTCCACAGTTCAACCCCAAGCTATATTCCCTTCTATTGGAAATACATGACTCCCAGGGGTGGGTTCTGGCAGTCACTACTAAAATAAAAATTGTTCTGCGCATGCACAGAAGCCAAAACCAAGATGGCAGTGCCTATGGGGCCGCCTGAAGAACTGATTTGGGGGCATGACAGGCCTGGGTCGCTGCCAGTTCCAGCAACCCAGGCTTGCCAAACAACTACTGGTTTGCCCAAACTGGTCCAAACCAGTAGGAGCCCACCACTGATGACTCCCTATATTGCGAATTTCCTGTAAAAACAATTCTACATAAAATACCAAAGGACAAATGACATTCTGCTATTTACATTTACATTTGTACGTGTGTGTATCTACATAGAGATATCCATATATACAAATGTGTGTGCACGTGAGCATGTGGTGTATATCATGGAAATCTGAGTCTTAAAAATGAAATATTGTTTAAAGGAAGACCATTCAGAAAAGTACATCATACCAAAATGTACAGCATATAGCTTTCCTTAAAACTGAATCAAGGAAGTCTATCAAAAGGAAGCACAAATTTTACAGCAGGAAATTTGAATTAAAATTTGCTTATGAAATATATACGAATAGGGACAATGACTCAATACGGAAGCAGCAACAGTAGGATGTTGTGGTACCAGCAACTGAGTATCATTGTCGAGTAATAAGATGTGAAAGGCACAGGACAGACTTTCCCTGGAATTAAAATCATGAATGCAGATTTGAGGCTTCTTGAAACTGTTTTTCCATAATTAAGGAAGCAGATTCCTAACCTAGCTATTTGAATATATGCAACCACAAAAAGAAGTACCATGTATTCAAATAGCTAGATTAACCTGCATTTCAATTTTCTGAATATTCTGTTTCGGTATTTCAATGTAGACATTTAAATATTGTGAATTACTTTGCAGTGTATTAACTGCTACTAAAATGCTAATTGCAAGCAATATTCACAGACCTGAAGATCAAAAGCTGGAATTCTATTAAACTGAATGTGGTTTCTGTCCAAATACATACATGATTATGCTGTACAGATAGTCTTCAAGTTAGAACCATTCATTTAATGACAGTTTGAAGTTACAGTGGCACTGGGGGGAAAAGGCTTTCGTCCATTTTTCAAATTTTCAACTATTGCAGTATCCCTGTGCCAATATGATCAAAGTTCAGATGATTGGCAATCAGGGTGGATAAAAATCAATGATTTTTTTTAAAAAATAAAAAAAATCAGATTTTTTTTATTTAAATCGGATTTTTTTATATAAAATGCTTTTTGAGAAAAATATATTACATCCAAAGGTTATTCCATCATGAAATAAAGATTAGTTTTTTTAATTATGTAGAATAAAACTGTATATGTTTAATTTTTTTGGTAAATAAATTCCATTAATCCATTCACAATGTCATGCTCTTCCAGAGGTTTTTGTAAGATTATTGGGTAGTTTCTCTGCCTACAAGATATTATCACAGATGCTTGGTTTACTTTTGCAGTTCTCAAAACTGAATTTGATTCAGCAGAGACCACATGCCTCTTCTTCACAGCAAAAATGTTATAACATGAACAGAGTTGAAAAAAAGACCTTAATCCTAACTTCTACAAACCTATGAATACAGAATCAACCCCTTCAGTGCTAAGTTTCAAGAAGTTCAGTGAATAGAATAGAATTGTAAAAAAACAATATTTTTCTGATTGTTTGAAGTGGAATAGATCTGCACAAGAAGAAAGTGAAACTAAGTGTGAGGAGTGTTTCTTTTCAAGATTATGAACAAAGAAGAAGATGAAGATGATGAGTGAGCTACAGAGGACAGTATTTAAGTTTTTCATCTGTAGGCTGGGCTGACAGTTTCTTAAAATATATATATTTTGTTTAGCCAAATTAGTTAACAAACATGGATGTTTGTTTAAGCAAATAACATATGCTGTAATGTTATTGTTTCAGTTGAATAAATCTATTTAAATTGTTCTTATTAAGGTAATGATTATTTTTCTCCTTCCTAAGTATAACAGAAAAGTTGTCAAAATATGAATGATTAACCTATTAAACTGGGGATAAAAAAACTAATATGAAAAGTTGTTATTCTAAAAATCTTCATCTACTTGCATATTATAAGTTATAGTAGCAAGAATTAGTCTTTATGTAGAAAACTATGATTTAAATCAAGCCTTACTGACTAGTGATTTAAATTGTGATTTAAATTGTGATTTAAATCAGTTTGATTTAAATCAAGTCCACCCTGTTGGCAATTAGCCTGTATTTATGATAGTTAGTGTCCTGGGCGTATGTGAGCACTTTTTGCAATTTTCTGACAAGTCAATGGGAAAGCAGATTCACTTAATGCAGTTGCAGTGATTCATTTAACAATTGTGGCAAGAAAGGATGTACAATGGGGCAAAATTCACTTAACAACTGTCTTGCTTAGCTAAGGAAACTTAGGCTTAATTTTGGTCATAAGTTGAGGACTATCTGTATAAATTGGAAACTGTCAAAACTGATGGAATTTGTGAATTCTAAACAAATAAAAGCAGCCTGCATTTGTACAGACAAAATATATTGAAGGGAATACAGACAGAACTGCTCGATGTAAGTCTGCCCATCCCCACTGTATCTTTCTCCCCTTTTGATGATTTTTAAAATAATGATTTTAGATTCATGAAAGATGCCATAGCTTGACAACATTTCAAGAGAGACAAGAGTTTTTGAAGAAAATTTTGACTAATTAGCAAGGGGAACTAAAGGCCTGTGCTTTGCTCTTCTGACTAGCAAAATAGAAACCATTACAATTGAAACTGATGAAAAGTAAAATATGCCATCATTGTTTCAACCATATGGTTTAGACTAACCTGGATTATCTTTTTTCGGTGCAGAATTTTTATAGATATACAGCACACAAACACTTCTTGTGCATGAGTTGCAGAGATGCTTTATAATATTGAAACTGTACAGGCAATTAATCAACCACCACTGGACTATTTAAGCAGGATCAAGGCCTCGATGTAGCTTGCAATTTCTCACTTTGCATTCTTTATTCTTGAAGTTATAGCTTTTTGTTATGTATTTCTTGCACTGCAATAATAGGTGTTACGGGTAAATGATGGATCGTGAATAATGAACAACTTACAGGACAGAGGCACAGACCAGTACCACTAGCACTGATATTTTTGTTTTCCCTCATTTTGCATCCTTGAGCAACCCTTTCTCAGGTGAGAACAATATATTTTTAATATCTAAGATGCTGTTCACACTTGATATTGTCCAAGTCTGTGTCTTGCATTTGCTTTGCACAGAGTTGAAAAACAATCTATTATTTGCCTGTATTATATCTACATATTGCATAGGAAAGATCAGTGAACTGACTGACCTTTAGGGAAGATCTGCCCTGACATCACTGATCTGAACTTTCAATGAATTTGCCAGATTACAGATAGAAGTATTCTCATCTTCGTTCAGTGGAATTTGCAGGCAGCAACTCGTTTTCGTTGCATTTTTCCAACCCCAAAAATAGATACGGTCTTAAACCTACCAGACTAGTATTAGCATGATGAATCACTAGGGGTGGAGGTTTGTAGAAAATGTTGCAAGTAAGTAGTTTTACAATGATCCCTGAAAGTGTTTTTGCTAATGTACTTGACAAGAAAAGCTAGATAAGAAAACTCCAGTTTTGATAAACATAATCACTATTTTATTAGAGGTATTCTGTCATATTATTTTGTCAAAAGGTATGTATGTGTCAGTTTTCCAACTACTTTGAAAAGAATTAAATCCAAAGAATGGAGATACTTTGTATCTGATGGCTCCTTCATATATGCAAGTAATTATTTGCAAGGAAGTATTGGTAGTCCTCAACTTACAACAGTTCATTTAATGACTGTTTGAAGTTACAACGGCACTGAAAAAAGTGACTTAGGACCGTTCCTCAAAATTATTACCGTTGCAGCATCCTCATAGTGATCCAAATTCAGACGCTTAGAACTAGCATGTATTTATGATGCTTGCAATGTTCTGGGGTCATGTGATCATCCTTTGCAACCTTCTGACAAGTAAAGTCAATGGTAAAGCCAGATTCACTTAGCAATCATGTTACTAACTTAACTGCATTGATACAGTTAACCTTGGCAAAGAAAGGTCATAAAATGATGCAAAATTCACTTAACAACTCTCTCACTTAGCAACAGACATTTGTGGTTCTAAATCAAGGACTACCTGTAACAGGAAGCACCTGAAATTCCCTATTAGGGATTTATGCTAATCCAATACTTAATACTGACCCTTTTTTTTTTTTTGCAAAGTTGGCCTATTTATATCTTCTGATATAAATAAATGATATTTATATCTTCTTCTATCTCTTAGCACTTAGTAGCCTTTAAAAAAAATGTTCCTGCGGTTTCACCCAAGTTAATTGGATATTATAATTCCTTAAGAATACAGATAATACTCCTTTAAAGAAACCATGGCAATCAAGATCAGGACACCACCCTACAGAAAGGAGAAGGTTGGGTGAGGAAAAAAGTAATGGTCCAGGATGAACTCAATTTACATCTCTGCTGAACAGCACTAATTCAGAAATCTTAATATGGTTCAATGATGTAAGATTTAAATATATTTTATACACACACACACACACACACATACACATGCTTTCGTAGATTTTCACGGGTGTAGGTATGCTGGTATTGCTGTCTTCGGGTATTTTCCCGTGTATATAGCATGAAATTGTTATTGCAACGTTTCGGCAAGATCTCACTTGCCATCCTCAGGCTTCGGTCAGACCGAAGCCTGAGGATGGCAAGTGAGATCTTGCCGAAACGTTGCAATAACAATTTCATGCTATATACACGGGAAAACACCCGAAGAGAGTAATACCAGCATATATATATATATATACAGCAGAAATTTAATAGGTCTCTGTCTGGATGATCTCAAAGAGGAGTCGAAAGACAGAGAAGGATGACAAGTTTGTCTCCTCCCTTGAACAGGCCTAGCAGGAAGCTGTAACATAGTATCTTCATATATATATATATATATTTATTGATCAGCTCAAAAACGTAACACACATATAAAAAAATTACACAACGGAATTCTTGGCTTTCTGTCTAGATGGTCTCTGGTGATGAGCCGAAAGACAGAAAAGCAGTGTGCTTCCTCCCTTAATTGGGGCCTTAACAGGGTGTTGTGGAAATAATTAATTACACACACACACACACTTTCATAGATTTTCACGGGTGTAGATATGTAGGTATTGCCATCCTCGGGTGTTTTTCCGTGTATATAGCATGGAATTGTTATTGCAACGTTTCGGCAAGATCTCACTTGCCATCCTCAGGCTTCGGTCTGAGGATGGCAAGTGAGATCTTGCCGAAACGTTGCAATAACAATTCCATGCTATATACACGGGAAAACACCCGATGGCAATACCAGCATATATATATACATATATATATACACATACATACATACATACATATATATATATATATATATAATTGAGAATTGCAGAACTAGAGTGATCATTTTCTCAATTCCCTCCCTTAACTGTACTAAATTTCAAAGCAATTCCTTATTTCATTCAATGTACCAAACTAGGTGCTGGTATTTGCAAAACCTTTAAGCCTGTTCTGCATATGACAAAGCATGAAAAAAGAGGGAGTTGAAAAGACTCCCTTCTAACTGAAGAAAAAAATATCTTCCAAATAAATTTGCAACAGCAAATTCTGCACTTGAAGGAAACTTTCTACGGTGATTGTGCTTATGCTTCTAATTCAAAGGTATTTTTAAAAAAGTGCTTTGAAATGCTTAAGTGTGCATACATGGCAGCATTCCTTAAACCAAATACATTTTCCCAGGATCAGAGTAATTCTAGAGGGCAACTGAAAGATCTCAGGGGAAAAAAGTTATTTTTCTGAAACACCTACTTCTTTTGGAATCCAAAATGCTGCACAATTCTGGTTTGTAGAGTTTGATTATATGCCTCCAAGTTGATATCAATCCTAAATCACCACACAGATCTTCTCCATGACAATCTGTCCCTAATCTGGACTTTCATGTTGAATGGTAGGGAAAAAAATTTGAAGCAGGTGATTGAATCTGTGATGCTCAAATTCTTTCAGGTGAATACAAGAGAAAATGAATGGCCATATGGCTAAATGATAATTCTGTCTTTAGACAAAAGAAAAGATAGAAAGAATATGGAAGGATGGAGAACAGCAAAGGCATAATTGTGATACCAGGACAGTTTAAGCTTGCTAACATAAAAAACATCAAGAAAAATGCATAATAAAGGAGGGGGGATCAGAGAGAAAACCCTCCCTTTTATTTACCATATTCTGCACATATAATACTTTTTTTTTTGCACATTAAGTATGAACTGAAGATTTAAAAGTACACACAAAATTTACACTTGGAATTTCGCAAACTTTCTACACTTTGCAGAACAAAGAAAACAGTATTTTTCTAATATAAGGTGGAACATTACTATACTTAATGATTCCCTCTCATCCCTTTGTTTCAATTTCAATTATGACATCACTCCCTCATCATGTTCAATGTATATTCAGCAGCAGTGTGCGTCCCCACATCTTTCAGTTTTTCTTCTTTATAATATGAAAGCAGGTTTTTTTTTAATGAATGGTCTATTCACTGTGCCTTTCAATCCCTAGCATCTGTCTTTGAAAACTCTCATTTAAAAGAATTGGAAGTGGGAGGAAGTAGAGCTATGTTACTAAGAATTTATGTCTCTTCATAATTCTGCATTTTGAAATCTTGGAGCATTTTACAGTTTCCAGTGTAATTTTTTTTACAAAGATCTACATGGGGGAGAGGAATTTAAAAAAAATGAAATTGAAAATTAATCAGTATGAGTGAAACTACTAAAGCAAAAATAAAAATAGAACAATTAAAAATAAGTAAGTACCCTCATTTTATCGAGGAATGTTTCAAAAAGTCTTCCCAAACACTGAAAACAGTGTTTTATCATATAAGAGATATCAACACTTATCTTTTAAAGACTGAGAAAAAATAAACCTATTCAGGTTTCCTTCATTTTAGTATTAAATACCCGCCACCCCAAGAATTTAAGAATTACAAAGTTTTTGGTTTGTATTTTATTTTAGCCATTCACTCAGGCTATATGAACTTCAACAAAAAGACACTTGCCATTCTTAAGAGAGAAAATTTAAAAAAAAATCATTGCATCCACTACTCAGTGGACTCACTACAGAAACTTAGTTCAGCTAAGGTTTGGAAGTGAGCATAACAGCACAGAGCTTTTCACAGTAAACCAGGGAACAGCTTACCCTTGGAAGAATGTAGCCTCCTGCCTTTTCACATAAAGAAACAATAACTAAGAAGAGGGAAAATATCCCAAGACTTACATAACATAAACATTTTTTTTTCTAATTCAGTATAAAAGGCATGTAGGCACCATCTGACAAATCTTGAAATTCAAGAAGGCAAGGGAAAAACAAAACATGTATGGACTTTGCAATACTGAGATTAGATCTACATGAGCCGTAGAATGAGCTGGCTGAGTGACTGATGGTGCTGAACTGCACTTTTCAAGCATTCTTCTTCTCAGAAAGGTGCAGACTTGGCTTAGAAGATTAATACAGCCAAGGGGATGCTGGGGCTAGTATCTCTCTCCATAATATGCTGAATTTTCTACCTACAAGAGGGAAAATTTCTATCTCTTACTCCTAGTGTGGATTTTTCCACCTGCTATTTGAAATCATGCAGCTCATTCTAAGACTTCATTCTGCAAAAAAGATAGACCAAGACACTGATTCATCTCATCCAGATCTTCAGTGGGCTGTCACAAGTAGCTCAAGTCATACAAGAACATTCAACTCATGTCTCCAATTTATTCTTTTACTTAAGAAATCTTTCCTTCTTTTCCCTCTCCCTCCCCCCACACACTTGTCAATGTAGCAAAGCTCATCACATCAAACCCAAATCAGTAGATTTTTGGGGATGGAATGATGTCACAAAAAGGCTAAAGAATTTTCACTCTAAAGCCCTGAGGGGAAAGAAACAGAGCAGCCCGGTGAGCAAAAGGGGGAGAAAGTAACCATTTCTATAGTAGGTGGTCAATGGTTTGCCCATCAAACTAGTTGCTCTGAGGTTAAGAGAATAAGAAAGTAAACACTACCCCCCTCATGCCACCTTTCAGTCATTTTAATAAGGTACCCCTCTTCCTCCTCTTGGAGGTACTCTATTCTGCCCACGAAATGCTTTCCCGTATGCAGTGGACTGGACTGGGTTTCCCCACGTGTGGCTTGTTCCTGTGTCACTTGAATTTGTTACTCCCACCTCATTGTAGTTATGAATTTTGGCCTCTGAGTGTACCAGTGTATTGTTACTCCCCTCAGTTTTGATGAAGGACTGCCCAGCAGCAGAATGTATCGCTAAGGGAACTCGGGAGAAACGGAGGTCCTGGTCCCCAGGGAATTGAACTGATCCTGTGCTCTGGTAACTGCTGGACTCCCTGATGTGGCTTGTGGAACCCAGGAAGGTCCTACTTTCCCCCGCGGTTGGGGATGATGTCTCTGTTAAAGTCTGGATGGAATTTCTTTCATCAACATCAAAGTTGCAGCCCTCGGGCCCGTCGGTGCTGAAAGTCCTGGATGAAGTTTGTGACTTGGTGCATTCCGAGGAGGGCTTCCCAACTTGGGGTTCCTGCTTTGGGTGGCTCAGCAGCCCTGCCTCTTGCTGGGATAAAAGTTGGAGGAGAGCGGCTGTCATAGCCGGGTTCAACTCCTGAGGTGCATTAGAGTTGTTCTCTTCAGCCAGATTGGGTGGTGGCAGCGGTGGTGGTCCAGGAGGCTCAGGGGGTCTCTTCTCTGGTGGGAGAATGTGAGGACAGGCTGTGGAATGGTTACTTCTTTTAAACACCATCTCATAAGTACATGTGAACAAACATTAAACATTTCAGAGACAGATATAAAGGAAGTGGGCAAACTTAGGAAAGAGAACATTCTTTGAATAAAATAACTTCCAGATAATCAGACATAAAAAGAATTGCATACTACAGGACTCATAAATTCTCGTTCTGAGATCTTTGAGACCCACTGCCAGTCAGGGTAATAGTACTAGGTAAAAAATAGCTGTGTGTACTTTAAAACTTTTTTTTAAAGAAGTAAACCAAAGCAAAACAAATTTCTGCATCAAACTTATCTAAATTCTGGGACCCATGTACAAAATAATCATTTCTGTTTTTTACTGTTTATTATACATCTGATTGTCATGATTAGTTACAAGGAACTAGGCAGGGTACTGATTCCCTCCACCATAATCCGAAAAAATGGTGCTGAATCCCTCCATATTCTTAAATTTCAGCAGTCATGGCCCACGTATTTTCAATCACTATCTTGAAAATAAAATAGCTATACTCCTTTAAACAAATTAAAATATTATTTTCACTTTGAAGAATATCACGTAAACAACAAAATTCCATATAGAACATACAATAGCCCTTCCCATAATCAAAACCCATAGGGAATACCCAAAAGAAGAAATGTATAATGATCCAATTGTACAAGAGACCAAGCAATATGCTGCTTATTTCCATTTTGGTAAAATGTAGGGATTCTCCCCATAGTTACCTCAGATATCCCAAACCATTGAAGCTGATAAGAATGGACCCTCTCCACCAATATTAGTCTAGTTCAGAATAAGCATCTGGCATTTCTACTTCAGTTTAGACTGTGGTAGTTTCTTTCATAAGAAGGGTGAGATGATGGGGTAGGCCTCAGTGGGAGAATCTGTGTCCTCTCATACGTAGAACAGACTTCTTTTGAACTCCTTTCCTCAGCACAGATCAGCAACTATTTTAAGTTCACCTTCATAAAGGGCTTAAAGATTTAATTAGAGTAACATTAATTATAGGTTTTATTCTTCTAACATTCTAAAGACTAAAGGTTTCTAAGCACAAAGCTAGGGTAGTAATGAGGAGGACTATGATTTAGCCTTCTCAGTACCACGTTAGCTTCCATGTGCATGAAAACGGACATCAGAGTATCTGAGCAATCACGTCTCAATTTAACAAGGTACATGTCAAGACTTTCCCGCCTTACGTCCTGAAAATTCTTTCACGAGAGAAGCTAGGGCCAAGAGTACATAACCTACTCAAGGTCTTATGACGAGCTTTTTCAGGAACCCAAAACTGTCGCCAGATTCCACACACACTCAGAGACGACTACCAGGCTTGGTTAAAGAATATTCAAAGAGTTTTTTATTTACCGCATGGAAAGACCCATATAATCTTTCCCCCTTAAGTCCTAGGAGCAAGGGGGTGTCTCAATTTATTTACCTGCAGTTTCCTCCTGAGGCAAAGTGGGGGTTTTCCGTGGCCCCCGTAGATCGCTGTTCTTCTCACTGCTATTCTGCTCTGTATTTGTTGCAGGCTCTTGGGTTTTAATTAGCTGGCTCAGCAAAACTGCCAGAACGCTTTGCATGTCTCCCTGAGTGCCTGCTGCTTCAGGAGTGGGTTGCTCCTCAGAGGGACGTGCTGGTGGGGGTGGTTCCTCAACAGCTGTTTCCTCTTCAGGCAATTTATGGGAATCCTGCACTTGCTGAGTGGTGGTGGTGGTGGCTTCATTGAGTGCATTGATAGACTGGTTAAGGGCCTCTAGCTGTTGCTGCATCTCAGGGTTTGAATGAATGTTGAGTAGCTGGGCCATCTGTGGAACACTTAGGTCTGTCTGGCTCTGCAACAAGTTCAGTAAGACAGCCAGCTCGCTCTGATTCAGCTGCTGTGTGATGTCACCAAGACCTGCTGAAAACATGAGGCAAGGCACCAGGGAACAGAAAAAGAAGCAAAAAGACTTTAGATAAAGTAGAACAGGACATTGTCTGTATGTAACTCTACCTCTTGCTTATAGACATTTAAGTGTTACTCTCCTCTTTTCCTTCAAGAAAGAATTTTTAAAATTATTTAATGTAAGAATAATAAATGACACAGCAATCTAAGGACATAAGAGTGAATAGACAGAGGCAAACAGAAATGTCAACCAGAGGAATTCAAAATACTAGTAGGAGACTCATTCAAAATGCTTGAGGGAGAACTATCATATAAGCCCAGCTTCTCACCTGACATAACAGGATGGATTGTATGCCTACTTGCGGAGCTGAATCTATGGAAACATCTCTCAGTCTGGTATCCTCTACTCATCTGGAACTTAGCCTTCATGTTACTAGCTGGAGATTATAAAAACTGAAGTTCAGGAAAACTGACATTCTCTAAATTGGGGGATCAGTCTAGACTGTAGGACTGGAAAGCACATGTTTCACCTTTATTGTATATGGCTACACTATTAAGGAAATTGCTGTGTTTGGACCAGTTTTATACACCTGCTACTTTAACACTACTGCCTGTTGGAATTGCAGCCTCAGCTCTCTCGATGCATTTGCCCCAGCTTCCAGAATTTAGCTCATTTTAGTGTGGTGGATGAGAGATGCCCGGAAAGACAGAAAAATGAATCTGTTAATTTTACTGGAACTCTTCAGAAACTATTAATGCATTAGTCTTTTGGAAAGATCTTCTAAACTGAGAACAAAAAGCAGCCTTTTAGTGATTTATAATTTGTTTTTTCCAGTCTCCAGGACTGTTTTTGGTGTGATTTGTAACCATGTCTTTGGGTGAGCAGATATGCTAAATAGGTCTTACACCTATCACTTACTCGGTGATACACCGAGTAAGGGACAGAAGGAAACACTAGGACTGAATGCTTCAACAGTCCTTGAATGGTTAATTAACTGTAGGAGTGTGCCTCAATGACTAAAATAATTGTGTATCTCAAAAGTAAATCTGAACACGAAATTTAATTCAAACTGGACCCAATTCATTTATAATTCAATACATCGATTCTATTACATGCAAAATTTAAATAACCCTCTGCATAATTTTATTAATAAAATACAGCCAATGGTCAATAGTATTGCAAAATGTATATTGTAATTTCATAGGCCTTCTAAAGGAAAGTAGACTTCTAATAACGTGGACTGAATTTATCAAGATTTACAAATTTCATTTTATGATTTATATTGCACTAAGTATGTTTCTAGATATGTATTCTTTGCTTAGAGCTTAAGTGATGTTCAAGCTTTTAAAATGATGTAATGTATTCTATTATTCACAATCAGTTAATTATATTCTGGAAATCCTAAAGGTGCTTTTTTTCAAGAGGCAACTGGACTTTCTGGTTTTTCTTTGAAGACATTTTGCTTCTCATCCAAGAAGTTTCTTCAGCTCTGACTGGTGGGGAATGGAAGGATTTATACTCTTGCAGAGAGCTGATCATTTGCATGCTTTTAAGCATGTTGTTAAGATAACCTGGAGTTAGATTTAGCAGTCCATCCTCATTTAAAAGACACAGGCCACTCTTTTGAAGACAACGAAGTCCATATTTTGGACAGAGAGGATCGCTGGTTTGAAAGAGGGGTTAAAGAGGCCATTTATGTCAAAAATTGATCAGCCTTTTTCAACAGGAGAGGGATACAACATTATCTGTCTCCAATCTACAACAGTTCCCTACCCATTTGCACTACTCAGGTGACCCTGATGACACAGATAAACCTTAGTGATCTGCTAATGACACAGCTGACCTTAATAACCTGCTAAAAGTACGCAAATGACCAGCTGTCTGCAAGGTCTATAAAAAACCTTCTATTCCCCACCATCCAGCCAGAACTGAAGAAACTTCTTGGATGAGAAGTGAAACGCCTTCAAAGAAAAACCAGAAAGTCCACTTGCCTCTTGAAAAAAGCACCTTTGGACAACCGTGACTGGATGACTGAGAATCTCCACAGACATATTCAGTTGCATCTGATGTTAGGGGGCAGTGCTCCTGTTTCTTGGCCAAGGGAGCTAGCATTGTCCAAAGACATTTCCATGGTCATGTGGCCAGTGTCACTATACACCAATGGACAGAGAACACTGTTATCTTCCCACTATAAATAGGTACCAATAGTGGTACCTATTTATCTACTTGCATTTGCATGCTTTGAAACTGCTAAGTGGGAGGTGCTGGGGCAAGTAAGGGAACTCACCCCATTGCATAGCACTTAGGTCTCAAAGGTGGGCTGTCAGTTTTCCAGCTGACAAGCTCAGCATTTTTAACCAGAGCCACAACACTCCCAAAAAACATTTATTAGAAATGTTTAATAAAACATATTAGAGAAGAGACCTAGTTCTGAACAGGCACAAGTAAACCCTGTCTGAAAACACATTGATTTAATAGTATGTACATTATGCATTATATGTATATTGTTTATTATATACATATGTGAATAGGAATTTATCACATGTAAAATGGGAAACAGATTTCTATCAAAAGACTGCTAAACTGAAGTCCAGCAAATTTACTGGCTCTTTACCCGGCCTTTGGCAATAGAGAATCAGACCCCTTGGTTCAATGTTCTTGCCATCTTTTATCATTATCTTTTCTCTTTAATTTTATTACAATTTGATTGTTGTAAAGTACCCAAGGTCGTTGACAGCTACCGGTAGCTGGCCTACAAGTTTAATAAATGATTATTATTGTATAAATTTCCAAAAACTACCCAGAAACTTCAATCAAGGTGGAATAAAGCTATGAAATGTCTAATTAAAATTGGCTATAAAGGACATATCACTATTCTAAATACATCTAAAGGTAGTTTGGAAATTGTCCACTTCATAAAATTCCCTCCCAAATAGATTTTCAAGGACCTATTCAACTTCCCTCCTACCCAAATTCAATACTTTCATCATAACCTCCTGTTTTAATTAAACATATTAATAATAGTATATATATAATAATAACTTAAAGATATAATAACATATTTGAATTTCCAAGCATTTAAAAAAGCAAAAAATCCTGCCAATTAATTAAATCTTAAAGGATTTTCCTAGATTACACACTAACCAAATGAGTCTCCAGCACCAGGTTGCATTTTGATCTGAGCAGGCTGGGGTGGTACTGGACTGCTATGATTCTTGGTAGCTTCAGTGCTTATTGCAGAGGCGGTGTCCTTCCGGGAAACCTTTGCCAAGGGAGGTTCCTCCACTGCAATGCCACTTTGCCGTTGCCGTCGGCGTTTCTTACTCCAGAGTTCATGACAATCCTGCCAACGAGGGAGGCTATAGAAAGACAATATACAAATATTAGAGACAATAATGGCAAGTGCAAATAATTAAAAGAAAATTCTAATATTAGGTTATTGGTATTTCTCTCATTTTAGATGATGTTTACAGCAACAGTCCAACACAAAACTCTTTTTCATGTGTTAGCAATTCTTATATAAGTCAAAAGGGAGGGCATTTGGAGTGAAAGGAGGAATAAACCTTGTCTTAAACTGCACAAGAGGCTTTAAAGCTATATAGAATCCACAAGAATTGCATCACTTCTTTTTTAAAGCTTAGGGCATATATATCAAGTGCCATTTCAGTTAATAAAAAATTGGAGTTGCAGAAAAAATGTGGCTTGAATTGGTTATTAGTTGTGAAGTCGTGTGTGACCCATAGCAACCCCATACAACAATGTTCCTCCAAGCCTTCCTGTCTTCTACTATCCCCTGGAGTCCATTTAAGCTCACGCCTACTGCTTCAGAGACTTTATCCAGCCACCTCAATCTCTGTCATCCCATTCTTCTTTTGCCCTCAATCTTTCCCAGCATTAGGCTCTTCTCCAGTGAGTCCTTCTATGGCCAAAGAATCTTTTTTTCTTTGATTAAATAATTTTCTCCTTGCCTCATCTACTTGTAGCTCCAACAGATTCCACAGGGACCTTGACCATGTATGTATGTATGTATGTATGTATGTATGTATGTATGTATGTATGTATGTATGTATGTATGTATGTGGGAGGTGGCTATATGCAGACATATCACAGGAATGGCCAGCAGCATCTTTGCATGATCAAAGCAAAAGCAGACATTGGGACTGAAATACAAGGTGGATAATTCTAAGCTATCCTCCAAATTTGAACTAGCTTGTAAACCAAGGGAGGGTTTCTTTTTCCTTTAGCAGGATACTTACTCTGGAGGATCCATCTTGCTGACATCAACATCCTTTAGGAAATCACTCTGCAATGCTTGCTCTGCTGTACATCGTTTATTGGGGTCCAGTGTTAGCATATGGTCTAGCAAGTCAAGGGCAGCAGTAGGAATGCTAGAAGATGAAAAAAATATGGGGAGGAGAGCCCAAAGTTGCCATAATAACCAGCACTATCATTCATTCATTCATACATATTTCCTATTTCTTAACCACCCATCTTTCTCAGGGAGTGGACCTACTTAGTGTACAATGTAATTAATATATAAACAGTATATAAAATCAACATTAAAATATTTAAATTAATTTAAGATTAAAAAATTTAAATGTTAAAATATGACTATAAAATTTCAGAAGTCAAATTACTTGATATCATTTTCAAATATTTAAGACAACCTATTTTCTTAAGTTTTTATCAGGCAAGGCCAATCTATAGCATACAACTACGTATTTTGTGCCTCCAAGGCCCTCTCCAACTATGAATAAAACTTCAATATCAGTTTCCAAAATATACTTCAGGGAACCTGTGGAACCCCAACATAGCCCTTGTTTGCATTATGCTTTTGCCAGGAAATTCAACTGTTACTTGTACAACTGTATTTTTAGAGAGCAGCAGTCCATAAAAGGTAGGTCAGAATGAGCCATTTGGTGTCAAGCATATGGAAAAGTACTTGTTCATTGAACATGGATACACATCTGTCTTTCATACAGGTAGTCCTTGACTTGTGACAACTGAGCCCAAAAATTCTGTTGCTAAGAATTTGTTGCTGCTAAGAAGAGAGAGTTGTTAAGTGAGTTTCATCCCATTTTACAATCTTTCTTGCTACAGTTAAGTGAATCACTGCAGTTGTTAAACATTAGTAACACAGTTGCTAAGTAAATCTGGCTTCCCCATTGATTTTGCTTGTCAGAATAATAATAATAATAATAATTTTAATTTATAAAACCACTCTCTCTCCCCAAAGGGACTCGAGGCGGTGCACAGGGAATTTAAAAATACATACATAAAACCAACAGCATAAATACAATTAAAATAAATTAAACTAGACCCTGTGCTAAAATCCCAACTGACTAAAACTGGACCCCAAAAGTCCCTAATAAAACAATTCGAAGTCGCAAAAGGTTATCACATTACCCTCAGAACATTGCAAACATCATAAATGTGTGTCAGTTGCCAAATGTCTGAATTTTGATCACATGACCATGGGTAAATGTGATCAAATAGTTGTAAATGTGAAAAATGGTAATAAGTCACCTTTTTCCAGTGCTGTTGTAACTTTGAATGGTCTTTAAATGAATTGTTGTAAATCAACGACTATCTGCACTGCTATTTGATACTTGGAAATACATGTTTCTGGCAATTTGTGCTTCAAACCCATGTGTTAATGATTATCAATTGTAAAGTGTTTGCCTGTAGAACTGTTACTAGCCAAAGCAGATGTTTCTGGATTACATAGCCAAATTTGATTTCATATTAGTGATTTCGATATGTTCGTTTAAAAATCAATCCAATATACCAGCCACAGAAGAAAGGATAGGATAATCTTAAAGGGGTATCAGCAGTGTTGGAATTAAATCACTGAAAATTGAGGCCACGTGTAGGGATTTGCTCATTTCTTTCCTGCTTAAAGCCTACTGTCTCCAGGCATGGATCTAATGCTCTTTGCTGTCTAACCAGACGATTATGTCCCCATTCATTTCCATCAGATGTACATGGCTGTGGCATGCATAGTAATTCAAATGAATGTATACTGGTAATCTATGTGCTGACAAAAGAGAATATGATTTGGGAATTTGGCAGCAAAATTTACAGTTACTCATATCCATATGCCTTCTCCATTCAACTAAGACACAAGTGAGATGAATAAACAGTAATATCAGTACTAATTATTTATAAATAAATAAAAACCCAGTACTAATAACGAAGTACTAGGAGTCCCAGTTCCTGAAATGAGACCTTGTAGCATATTTTAAATTCATCTAGTTTCCCAACCATGAACTGCCTAAGAATGGATGCTTTGAGGTCAAAGCATTCTCAAGTATGCCATGGGGTGGAAAAGAAAAACAATTTGTATTTTTACCTTGTGCTGGAAGTAAGCAATCACTCCTCTCCCTTTATCCAAGACACTTATTGGACACTACTGAATGCAGTTAAGAGCTGAAACAGGTAAATGTCCCCATGTCCTCTCCTAATTCTCATTTAGAATCCACCAAAAGTCTATGGCTTTAGGCACTGGAAGTTCACAGATGTCTCAATACAATTAACAATACACATTGGGCCAAATAAAATTATCTACAACTGCAGTAAGCATACATGATACATAGCTGTCCTCAAATTCACTTGTCCTTCTTTTCCATCCCCAAAAATTGGCCTAGGAACCCGGAGACTGTGAGTTTTTGTCCAGCCTTAGGGATGAAAGCTGGCTGGGTGACTTTAGGCTAGTCAGTCTTTATCAGCCCAACCCACTTCACAGGGTTGTTGAGGTGGAATAAGAAAGAAGGAGGAATATTAGGTATGTTTGCCACTTTGAATTATTTATAAAAATTAAAATTAAAATTTATTATAAAATCAGGACAATTGTGTTTTCTTTTAAAGCTACTTCCTAAAAATCTATCACAACCTGTTTTTTGAAAGGGAAGAACCCGAGCAAGCTTTTAGGAAAACAAGTGGACAGCCTCTGCACCACTACATTATCTCATATTCACAGAGATAGCATATGGAAATAAAAAACTAGAGATTGTGCTTTATAGTGTTATACTAAACATGAAGATGTACTGCATACAATGCAATGCTCTCACTCAAAGAACAGTATATAACTTACAAAGAAAACTCCTCCCGCAGGCGCCTACGATATTGCTTCTTAGGTTTCATGGTGTTGAAGTAGGGAAGTTTGATGACATCTGGCCATGCAGCTGGACACGGGCTCCCACAAAGACGGCTGCAAGGAAATGTAAATACAGTTTTGAATCTCTCGATAAACAGAATACTTGAAGTCACACAGTTCTGTGGTTATTTTCAAATTACCCATCCAACTATAGTTCCAAATAACACAGTATCAACATTTGTGCATCACCTTTCCCCCGTTTGTTGATATGGTACAATATAGAAACCACTATCCTTTGGCATAGTGGTTAATGTGCTGGCCTAGAAATTAGGATACTGTGAGATCTAGGCTTCTCTTAGATATGAAAGCCAGCTGACTGATTTTGTGTCTGGGTCTCTCCCCCTCTGTTTCTCTCCCTCCCTCCTTTTCCCTCCCCCTCCTAATTATTAAAGAGGAAATTCAGAAAGAGTATATGTAAATGATTTTCAATTCTGTCTACTTAAACTCAAAATTTATTTTAAATATCTCAAAGGATTCATAAATAGCTATTAGCATGGCCTTTAAAACTGAAATAAAAAGAGCATCAGGGAAAATAAAATGAAATAGAATTTGGACAGCAAGAGTGAAATTTCCATTAGTCATTTCTAAATGCAGAAGACATATGAATAAGAGCCCACCCCCCACTTTTTTTTGGGGGGGTGGTATTTAAAGCATCACAGAAATGAATCCCCATTCATATACAATAGTGAATTGAACATTCTGACAAGCACGAAGATGATTTATTAATTGACTGATTACATTTATTTGCCACCCATGGCATATCCAACAATTCTGGGTGGCTTACAACATAAAAAAAACATTGAAAAAAAACATTAAAATCATCCATTATAAAAACACAGCAAATAAAAAGATTTCACAGATAAAATCAATGAGACAATGTGGCAAAGAAGGGAGCCAAACACATGGGGGGAGGGAGGGGGGTGGCATTGAGTTTTAACTACTGAACCGCCTCCAGTATGGAACTCCCTCACTGGGTTTCCAAACCATCTGGCAGGGCCAGGTCTTGAGGCTCTTTTGAAACATTCAGAGGGCAGGAGCCACAGCAAAGGTGGTTCTTCTCCTGGATCCTGTCAGATGAAATTCCTTGTCTGACTAGATCCACAGTATGCCCCCTCTGCCAGGAAGGGTAGAGTGAGCCATGATTAAGATTAGCTAAAGAAAACACTTGTAGATGAATAATAAAAATGTATTTTATTTATTTAACTCAAATGCTGTCCATCTCACCAATAAGGTGACTCTGGGCCCAGGCAATGGATTTCAGATTTTAGAAAGATTCCTAACAAGGATTGAGTTACTTTGGCAGAGAATGATGCTCTAGAGAAGACTTTGCAACTGATGAAACTGTAAACACTTCTCCCCCCCAAGGAATAGCAGATCTTGACCAGCTAAATAAGCCACATAACTATTCTTTTCTGCCCTGGCCTCTTTCCCAACTTTGTATGGTGTTTAAAGGGAGTCTAAATGCTAGTTTCTAGCCATCTAACAGCACCATTAGAATTGCAATTCAAAATCATAGGTAGAAATAAGCTGCATATACAGAATTCTGGATTCCTGTCTCCTTAAGAGTGGATTACCAGGCTGGAGATAGAGACTCATAATATAAGATACAGTTATATACGTTCAAAAACTCAAGAAAAGCATTTTCCTGGCATCTATGTACATTTTTAACATGAGCAACCAGCTGGTACATATTGTTCATAGATCTGATCTGGACCTAATATAATTGCTTGCAATTCTAGAAAAAATGACAACTGCTGGCACAGCCAAGGCAGAATACACAAACTACTTTCTGTGCCCAATCTCCTTTCTATCATTCATATAACGCTTTACCTGATTAATTCAAGCTGGGACAACTCAAGATTAGCTTGAAAAATAGGTTTCTTTGTAAACAGTTCCCCAAGGATGCAACTAGGAAGAAAACAGAACAAGCTAAAACACCAATAGCATAAATTGGAGTATTTGGGAGGGGAGGGAGGGATGGCAAGCTTCTCTTGGCTGCCTAGGGATCTTATTAGATATCTAGCAAATTGCCAATGAAAAGTGCATGCAAAGGACCTATCTGCATTTACCTAGCAGCATTTCCCATTGCCTTGTGGAAGAGATAGATCTTCATATTTTCTGAAGAAAATTATTGCCATGAACAATATTATATTTTAATTCACATTTATAAAAAAAAGAACAATAGAATATCTTAAATATAAAAACCTAAAGGTTTTTTTAGAAGTGAGCTTTTGCATGTGCTTGTGGCTACTGTCCCAAAAAACCAGCAAAAATTAGATTCATCATAGTTATTTAAGGCCGATCAAAGCTAAATGGAATTTCAGCCACGCTAAGCTTAAAGCTTGAGGTATGAACCACTGCAGATTGTAGCCACAAATTAAAATCAGAAACCAAAGCATGGAAGAGTCACTGGCTTACCCACAGCTCCAGACATCTATTGCTGGAGTGTAACGCTCCTCGCCTAGCAGCAATTCTGGTGGTCGATACCATAATGTAATGACTTTATTGGTATATGGACGGCTAAGTGAGAAAACAATTATAAAAAACATTTAGGTTCAATAATTCTGTAAGAATCAATGTAAACAGAAATATATTAAATAGTCAACAGAATGACTATTGATTATTTAAGCAGCATTTTTAAACCACTACAAATTTCATTTAAAGTTATCCTCAAGTCCAGCCTCAAGCATTCATAATGAAAAGTGATCTAAATGCAGTTACAGAGAAAACAAAAAATAAACTGTCTCTGATCTCATTCCCCTCTATAGAAAATCATCATGCATCAGGTGTTTAAGAAGGATATCTTCATTGATTAAAAAAAATAGATCAATGCTTTCTCTCTGTTATATTATAAACAGAATTAGGAAAATCATTATGTTTATTGTCAAGGATCTAAAGCTCAAAATAATTAGCAGCCAAAAATAGGCAAAGACCATGCAATCAGCTCCCTCATTAACACTACTGACTCAAAAAGAGAGGCAACAAAGATAACTCCTAGATGTTTGTTTGCAATTGAATTCAATAGGGTTTGTATGGCAATCCATCCAGGTATATTATGTGTAAAATCATGCCCATGCTCCTCTGAAACATCTTACCTTTCTTCTGAACTGTAAAGTCGGGCAAGGCCAAAGTCTGCCAGCTTGATCTGCCCACTGCATAAAAATAATAATTGTGACCCTTTAGTAACAACATTTTACACAACAGAGAAACATTGCATAAACAAGGATTACTGAATTTGCAGCAGGTACCTGTAAGACATAGAAATCTCCTACAGAAGAGATTCCCCACAAAGTTATCCTACAAATTTATAGATGTAACTCTATTTTTCAACTATAGAATCTATCATTTTAGAAGTCTGGGGAGAGCAAGAGTGCATGGAAATACATTTTCAAATCATTCATCAATTCCGAGGACACCCCCCACCCCCACTCGTGTAATAGTTGGCTAAACATGCAGTGGGGGGGGCGGGGAGTTACAAAGGTGAAGTAATTAATAAGTAGCCTCAGAATTTTTAAAATATAAAGACCAGATCAAATAGCTCTGCTGAGGTCAGCTGCCCTTGGCTTTCTCTCTCTGTGAATTATTTCCATAATGAAAACACAAATCCAATAGGAATCCAGTATTCAGTATTTTAAAGAGTTCTCTGAGTGAGATCAGATTAAAATGTATTATATAAGACAAATATTCATGACAAAACTCTTTGTTGTGAAAATGTATATATGAAGTCATTGGATCTGGTGTCACCACAGTGAGAAAGGTTCATGCGTGAAGCATTCTGATAGAAAACTAGCAGCTTTTAAAAAAATCTAGCCTAATTTACCAAAAATGACTCTAGGTGGCATGATTGTTTAACAGAAATGGCAGCCAGCTGATATATATGGCAAAATTTATGTAACTTAAATGAACGAACAGCGGTATATATAAAATACATTTTACTTGATGAAATGATGGCAGTTACATAGATCTCCATTAAAAATGTTTTTTATGATATTGGTACATTAAATTTTTGCAGAGCAAAGCATCTTCCTCATATTTCAGGAAGAATAAGAATACAATGGACATTTTTTAAATATACTGGATAGAACATTGAGAAAACAATTTTTCAATTCCCATACAAAGTCATCTAATAAAAAATAAATGTACATCATTACCCGTTGTTTAATAAGATGTTGGAACATTTGATATCTCGATGAAGAAAGTTCTTTTTGTGACAATAGTCCAATCCCTCCATTAACTGCTTCATGAATGATTTAATATGGTCCTCTGAGAAATGCACCAACCCAGATTCCAGCAATCCCATGAGGTCATGGTCCATATATTCAAATACAAGATAAAAGGCACCTACCAGAAGATTAAAAAGACAAACATCACTATTTTTAGTTAAGAATTAAAATATGAACATTTAATACATCAAAAATTTAGCACATCATATTTAGAATATTCTAAAGTAGATTATGCCATAAATCAGAAAATGTAAATGCCATAAATTGTGCTCTTAAAAAAAAGGATTCTAGATCATTTAATGTTCCATATCACTTAGCACTAATTATCAAAACCATTTGGTCTGCATATCTAAATTTAAATTTTTAGGATTTAAAATAAATTTAAAAATTTAAGAATAGCAATAATATTCCCCTTATCTATTATTAAAGAACCTGATTATCTTACACAGCACAGAACTCCTCTCAAAATTTCACAACAGATCCTCAAGATGAATAGAAAGCTTCTTACCCAGATGTTTGTTATAAAGTAAGCCATTGACATTCTGACACTCTAGGCAAAATTAAAATATACCTCCTCATAATACTTTTCTTAAATGTACAAAGCATGTTTATTACTGCTAAGTAAGCCAGCTAATTTGAAATGCAGGTTATAATATCATAATCTATTTCCAATCAATCTTATTTGACAATGAGTACCTTTGTCCTTCTTGAAATCCAGTGCATCTTGTTTGTCTGTAACTATTTCCTTCATGTTGACAACGCTCCGATGAATCAACTGTCTGAGAATCTTGATTTCACGGATAGCTGTAATAGGAAAGCCTTCTTTTTCATTGTCCAGCCTTACTTTTTTCAAAGCTACCAATTCACCTGCGAAATGCAGAACACAGCAAATTATAAAAGTAATAATGGTCAAACAAAACAAGAGAAACGAAAAATAGGATCCTCTTTAAAAATATCCCTGTTTGTCATTTATCTGAGTAGACAATGCCAACACAAGTGGTCTGCGACTTAGGACCAACCATTTAATGACCATTCAGTTACAACAGACTTGAATTTTTTTTTTTACTTAGAACTTTTTCTCAAAACTATGACCACCACACACACCTATCCCGTGGTCATGTCAGAGGTGGGTTCCTACCAGTTCAGACTGGTTCGGCCGAACCAGTAGTAACTTAGCGACCCAGGCCTGCCACGTTCCCGAACTGGTTTTCTCAGTGGAGCAGTAAGTGCTGCCATCTTGTTTCTGCGTTCTGCGTAAGAGCAGAGCAATTTTTGTTGCACTGTGCATGTGCGCATAGCACGCATCAAGCATGTGTGCACGGCGTATCTGTGAGCGAACCGGCAGTAGTGGCAGCCGGAACCCACCCCTGGGTCACATGATCATATTTCAGGTCCTTGGCAATTGTTTGCATGTATGACCGATTGTGTGATCACAAGACCACAATTTGGGACATTTTGGTCAGTTCCCAGCAAAAAAAATGTCCCATTAAGAATGGATTTGCTTAAAGGCCATATGATTTGTTTAACAATATGATGACGTGCATTATCAATTATAAAATATATTTACTTATAAAATTTATTGGCATTTTTTTATTTTTTATTTAATTATTATTGTAGCATAAAAACAGTTAAAATCTAGTCATGTGGTGCCTTGACTTACAATTGCAACAAAAACAAAATCTTGCTTCCCTCATTAATTCAGTGTCAGCAGCCAACTGGGAAGGTTACAAATGATAATCACATCACACATTTTGGTTGTAAATCAAGGACTAACTGTATAGATAGATCATTTGTTCCTTTATAAACAGAGGAAGTCACACTTTTATACTAAAAATAATAAAAAAATCTTATAACTATAAGTCTCTCTCCTCTCATATATGTGTTTGTGGTGTCTGTGTGTATGTTTGTTATTCGGAGGAGGCAAGGGAGATGGAACTAGGACCGACTGACAGGGATGGCATGATGCCATTCCTTGCAATGTTTGGAGAGGCCAGGAGCTGAGGACAATGCTGTCCCAGACCCCGCCCCCAGGCATTGGGGGAGGTGGCCAACTGGACAGACAGCTGTCTGACCTCACAGACCTGGGGGAGGACTGGCTACAGAAAGTGGTGTTCAGAGACAGTAGATCTCCTCTGATGAAGAATAGCTGCCTCCCACACTCGATCTGACGGCACAGAAAGCAGAACGGAAGCAAGCTCAAAGAAGGCCTGAGAGGCTGCTTGGGAGAAGGTCACTCCACCCCTTCTCACAAGGAACACCTAGCATGGATTGACTTAAGGAGAAGCCAGGGGAGATTGTCTTTCTCAGGAAGAATTGTTTGCTTTGCCTTACCCACCTCCAGCTTTGGGAAACAACTCAGCCTTGTCTCGTTTCAGCTTGTGTCTTGCCTTTTGCCTTGCCTTGCTTTGTGAACCTTGTCCTTGCCCTGTGAGCTTGCACCTAGTATTTGGACTTCCTCTCTGCCTTTCCAAATTAGTTTTGTTGCTTACTGGCTTTTGTTTGTTGGACTAGGTGGCTGCCTTCAGAGAAGTGTGGGGTGGAGCCTTACTGATCATTTTAAGACTGTTTGTTGTGGAATTTAACAGAGCAATGAAGGACTGTATCATAGTCTGTCTCTTAGGCACCTAAGCAACCTGGGTCACAACATGTATGTATGTATATGTATGTAGTGTGTTATACTCTAATATATACATGCACACACATACTATATATGCTCAGAAAAATAAAATTAAAAATAATCCATGTTTTTATACTTGCCTGTATCCTTGTCCTTGGCTTTGTACACTTGCCCATATGTTCCCTCACCAATAATACCAATAATATCAAATTTGTCCACACAGCGCTTTCCCCAATCACTTTCTGTCTGTCTCCTCTCACCATAACGAGGGCAACAGATTCTGGAAGAGATTTGGGACAGCCGGGGGAAGGGTGGAAGCAAACAGAATAATTATTAAAATGTGTAATTCCAAGACAAAACTCTTTCATAAATGTTTTCTGATCATCCTACTTGGATCTCTCTCTCTCTCTCTCTCTCTCTCTCTCTCTCTCTCTGTGTGTGTGTTGTGTATCAGAAATTCTGTGATACCTAACACATTTATTATAAATACAAGCCACTTTTTTTCTTAAAAACTCAAAAAAAGATTATACTTAGTTTTCCAGGTAGGCAGATTATAGTACTACATTAAATATGAAACTGTATATTCCAGGTTCAGACTGGAATAATGGCTTATTTAACAATTTATTAAATAAACCACAATTGGTTAGATTTATTCAGGAAATACTAACCATAGTTTACAAACCATAATGGTTCACATAATTTGTTAATCCAAAATCAAAAACATATCACACTTCAGTATATTTGAGAAATGGCATTGCCAAGGTGTCATTGATTTCAGATTTCTTACCCTATGTTGTAAAAAATTTGAAGACATTTTATGATTCATAGTCCTAAGAAAACATACATGTTAAAGACATGTGATGATGAGATTATTCTAATTATGGAGTTTTTATTTTATGAAGAATTCTGGCTTAATTAAGTGCAAGACTCTATTATGGATAATTATATAGATAGCAACAGTACTGAGCACTTAAGACTAATATACTGCTTTACAGCTCTCTCTAAGCGGTTTAGAGTCAGCATATTGCCTCCAACAATTTGGGTCCTCATTTTATCCACCTAAGGATGGAAGGCTGAATCAATCTTGAGTCTGGTGAGATTTGAACTGCCAAATTGCAATCAGTCAGCAGAAGTAGCCTGCAGTACTGCACTGACCACTGCGCTACCGCAGTAGATATATGGATAATTATCACCTACACATATATGGAATTAATTCATGTAGATGTTAAGAAGTGGAAGTCATATATGTGGTCTTTATCAATTTTTGAAATGTACTTATACTCTAAAACGACAAGATAGTTTCCTATGGATTTAATAATAAATTTAAGAATTGGGTTAATTTTATATTATGACTAGCTATTATTAATTTATTTATTTATTTGGATTTATTGACCACCCCCTCTCTCCGAAGAGACTCGGGGCGGTGTATAGGAATTTAAGAACATATACATATAACAAATTATAAATAAATTAAATTGCTGTGGCCCAGTCTGGTTAAATGGCCAACCAATCTGTGTGTAGATCTACACCTGCACACATACACACAACCACCATATAACCCCCAACCTACCTACCTACTGTATTTCTCTCTCTCTATCTATCCCTCTACCTACCTACCTACTGTATTTCTCCCTTTCTACCTATCCCTCTACCACCTACCTACCTACCTACCTACCTACCTACCTACCTACCGTATTTCTTCCTTTCTTCCTCTACCTACTGCATTTCTCCCTCTCTCTCTATTCCTCTACCTACCTACCTACTGTATTTCTCCCTATCTATCTATACACCTACCTACCTACCTACGGTATTTCTCCTTCTCTGTCTATCCCTCTACTTACCTACCTACTGTATTTCTTCCTTTCTCCCTCTATCTATCTACCTACCTACCTACTGTATTTTTCCCTCTCTATCACCCTATCTACCTAACTACCTACTGTATTTCTCCCTCTCTATCTATCCCTCTATCTACCTACCTACCTACTGTATTTCTCCCTCTCTATCTATCACCCTCTCTACCTACCTACCTACCTACCTACTGTGTTTCTCCCTATCTATCTATCCACCTACCTACCTACCTACCTACCTACCTTATTTCTCCCTCTCTATCTCTCTATCTACCTACCTACCTACTGTATTTCTCCCTCTCTATCTATTCCCCTATCTACCTACCTACTGTAGTACAATAATACAATAGCAGAGTTGGAAGGGACCTTGGAGGTCTTCTAGTCCAACTCCCTGCCTAGGCAGGAAGCCCTATACCATTTCAGGCAAATGGCTATCCAACATCTTCTTAAAGACTTGCAGTGTTGGGGAATTCACAATTTCTGGAGGCAAGCTGTTCCACTGGTTAATTGTCCTAACTGTCAGGAAATTCCTCCTCAGTTCTAAGTTGCTTCTCTCCTTGATTAGTTTCCACTCATTGCTTCTTGTTCTGCCCTCTGGTGCTTTGGAGAATAGCTTCACTTCCTCTTCTTTGTGGCAACCCCTGAGATATTGGAAGGCTGCTATCATGTCTCCCCTAGTCCCTCTTTTATTAAACTGTATTTCTCCCCCCCCCTCTCTCTATGGGCCACCTGGGAGTTTGCTATCTCAGTGCCTTCTTTTGGCCCTAAGAGGCCTCCATATGAGGCCTCTTCCAACAATGACTGTTGGAAAGCAGCCGGAAGGGGCGGGGCTACAGGGAAGTGAAAACATGATCAGTGGGTACATTTTACATTTGTGTACGTTGCACATGACACATGTTTGCTAGGCACAAAATGAGTACGTATTCTATTATCGGAAGTCCTTGGGAACATTGTGTGAAAATTTGAGGTAAATCGGTCCAGTAGTTTTTGAGATTAGCGGCTTCGTACAAACTATTTTACATTTTTATTTATATATAGATCTTATTTTTTATGTTTTCCTGCATTTTTTCTTTTTCCTCTCTATTTTTTAAATTAATGTAATATATGTAATTCCTTTAATGAATTATCACTGATATATTTTTGGTTAGATAGTTTTAAAAAAATTTCACATTGTTTATTAATGAAATATAATAATCATTTCATCAACTAGATTCTCTGGAGGAAGAGAAGCAGGTATAATATCACAAAATCATTTGAAGATTTCATGATATACTGTAAAAAGAAGGCTAAAGTTTTTAGGTAAAGCAAAGTATTACAATTTGTAAAATGATGCAAAACCTTATACTAATAAAAGTATTGGAGACTTTTGAAGAATGGAATCAAAAATAGTAGCACACTATCAACAATATCAATAATGAGGTCTGCTTCTTTGGATAGACTCTGTCCAAAAGTTATTATGAAGAAATGACAAATGTAAAAATAAATTTTATCTGGCAAAACAGATGGAATCAAAAATGGATTTACAACTAACAGGTTAAGAAAATGACCTACAAAAGGATATTTCACTCTATCTACATTAGAAACTTGCTGGGGTTTTAACATTTAAAACAGAAATATAAATGACAAAACTAGATCTGAATATATTTTTTCCCTACTGGATTTTCAAAAGAGGCTTAGAAAACTCTGGATGATGGGAAAAAAAAGAAAAGAATATTAGAAGTAAAAGGAATGAATATAAAGTTGTTTTATTTGATCAAAGTTAAAACAAGATATGTTGTTACTTCTGGACACTATTTATGGACTTTCTAATAGAAAAGATGATGTTTTATGGATCTGTTTACAGCTAAGGGATGGTATAGGGCAGGGGTCTGCAAAGTCGGCTCTTTTAAGACTGGTGGACTTCAACTCCCATAGTTCCCCAGCCAGCATAGCTGGCTGGGGAATTCTGGGAGTTGAAGTCCACCAGTCTTAAAAGAGCCGACTTTGCAGACCCCTGGTATAGGGGATAAAGACATAAATATCACCTTACAGGTAGTAAAGAGTCACTAAATTTGTTTATACTTGTAATGAAAGTTGGAAGTCATTTCTTTATATATTTTTCTTTATTATATTCTTACTTTTCCATTTCTCTTTTTTCTTGGACCTTTTACTTATTTCTATTCTATTATCTTACTTTAAGTTTAGTTTATATTAGATTTTATCATAATCAAAATTCTTTAAAAATTATATACATTAAATACATTACAAAAATGTTCTCTATAAAGCAATAGCTGAAAGAATATTAATAACTGTGTACTTCTAGTTTTCTGCTCTTGACATAAGAACAATATTCATTGAACAATTTTATCTTTAAGGTAGATACACATGTTAAGATTAATATACATGTGTACTCAAGTACTTCCTAATACCTGCATATTGATCAGTGCATCCATGGGTATTACTGCAAAATGGCTGGGAGGGAAGAGGTTATCTGTCTCAGCACAAAATAGTTTCTAGATGATGGTTAATAGTGCGTAAAAACAAAATTCAACTGCAATTTTCATATAAATCTTTGTTTTCATTTTTTTTCCTGGGGAGGTATGCTTAGAAACAAAGCTCTACTAAATTCATATGCCATTTTATTTTCAAGAATATTTCTAAGATTTATATGAAACCCAATGCATTAATAGAAATACAAATCATATTTGAAAGTGATGCTTTGCAATATGCTTAAATCTTATTTTATTTTAAATTAAAGGCTATAAAATAAAAACTAGATAAAAATTAAGTCAGACAGATTCTAAGGGAGATGTTGTCAGATACACTGGCTACCCGACACATGGATATCCAGCTGAGGATCAAAATTTATCTTCCATGCACTATGAACTGAATCTGCATTTTAAGATTCCCTAAGTTTTGATTTCTATCCATTTCAAAATGGATTGTATTTCAATTGGAAATACAAGTGTTATTTACCAGTACTAATCAAAATTAAATCTAGAGTCATGCGAATGAAGTTATATTAGCTTTGCCATATGTCATGGCTCAAGATGAAACTGATTTGGTTAGGTCTATTAACTACCCAATTTATTTGTTTTTGCTAATCCTCAATGTTATCCTAAATAAAGTACTTTGAACAAATGCCATTAAATAAAAGTATATTTAGTTCTTACTTTGGTCTCTTTCTTAATGATTGCTGAGGTGGTGTGGAGGTGGCCTTTGGTTCTGGAGACTCCGGCGGTGAAGGGTCTCCACCAAGAAGCTCTGGAGGAAGTGGGAGGTCTGTAAGCAAGTGCCGGGGTCTCTGTTCTTTCTCTTTCTTCACAGACTTCAGAGGAACAATCTCCTTTGGACTAAAGTACCGGAGAAAAGAAAAGTGTTATGAACTATTAGAAGCTGATTATTGTTCCATATCTCTAAGGTTTAACACAGATGGATATCATTTAGCTGCTACAATTATAAATTTACTGATAGAAATATCTAGAGGAAATCAATGTTACCAAAGGTTACACCATTGAAGTTCAGTACCTGTTATACAGCTGAAAATGCAAACTTTTCAAGGGTTTAGAAAATGTGTCATTTTTAATGCAATGGAAGGAAACAATAAAACACAATCATTAATTGAACTAATTTAGCTACACAGAAGTCAAATTATTTTTTTCATGGCCACATGCATTTTTATGAACCTTCTTCCTCCACACCCACCATACTACTCAAACATCATTGCTTGAAAGAATTTGAACTCTAGGCCAGAGTTGACTACATTTTTCCCTTAAAGCAGCTATCTGCTGCTTTTAACTAATAAGAATTGACTAACTTTAGCAATGTTGAAGTGAGGATTGAAAATATCCCCATGATTTGCAATAGCAAAACGCCCTTAGATTACTACAAATACATAGAAAACTGTCTACAAGTAAAATTTATACTGGAGAAAGACTCAAATTAAAAGAAAGAAAATGGAAATAGTGAGAAACTATAATATGGCTGAGAAAAATCAGGTCACAGCCACATCAAATCTTGGTCTTGCATAGTCCTTCCATTATCCTCTGTGTGCGAAAGGAGACACATGAAAACAGGGTAACATGTCCAGGAAAAATGAAAGAGGAAAAATGAAGACAGCAACTAAGATGGCCAAGTTATACTTTACCATCACCAGCACCCCCAAAAATAAATATCTGATTTAAGATCATCATTCCTGTCTCCAAATATAGCAATCAAATACTGGTAACAAAACAAATCAATACATATTGGCTATTTAGGGGGACCAATAGGTCAAAAAGCACATTGCTCGCCTATTTAAAATTTTTCTACTCATGAATGTTTATAATGTTTATATGTTTATAAAAAGAACTGCAAGGCAAAACAGTGAAAACAGTAGTAGGATTATCAACCAAGTTGTTTACGTCTAAAAGTATCCTGACCAATAACACCTATCAAGCATTTTAGATAAAGCTCTCTCCTACCAGCTATCCAAGTTATTTTCTATTAAGGAGATACATCTTTTGTATCCTGCAAGAAATTTCTATTCTTGTCCACATTACTAGAAATTCAATGTTTCAGAGGCAGCAAACAAGTTACTGCTCCTGCGAATTCTATTAACTGCAGAAATTACTGCACCAGCTCAACAATTTCAGATCTTTGCATCAGAACTGAGCAAGATGTGCAATACATTACCACTTAACAAGTCTTTGTAGAATAAGTGTCTACAAACCTTACCTTTCCAACTCATCTTCCCCAGGCAAGATCGGTGGCAAAGGGAGTGGAGGCAACGTTGATGTTTTCAGATGAGGAATAGGTATGGTCACAGAACCATGTCCCTTTGAGAAGGATTGCATGGTGGACTGGGAGTTAGCCTGAGAAGTCAAGGATGTTTTAGAAAGGACAGAAAATGGCGGAGGAACTAAAGCAGGGCTGTGAATGGTAGATGACTGGGCAGATGGCAGAGGGGGAACCACCGGCAATGGAGGCAAAGGGGGCAATGGTGGAGGAATCTGAGGAGGTGGGGATGAGGTTGGTAAAGGAGGGAGTGACTTTACAGAAGGCAAAGGAGGTTGGACCTCTTGCTCAGAAGTCTCTATTTGTTTTGGAGTCACAATTTCCTCCTTTGCTGTAACAAGTTTCATATTTTTTGTTCCCGCAGCTTTTGAGTCTCTAACCAAAATAATACGTTTCTTTTCAGAATTTTCTACTGTCTTTGTTTTGACAGGCTCAGAGGTTGTTTTCACCTCTGCATTTTGTTGTAGAGTATTTACCGTCACCAGATCATGAGGACATTTTTCAGGCTTAGCCATTTTTGCCTTCCTGACATCCATTACAGACTCTTTTACTTCAGCTAAATTATTTTCTTTTCTAGAAACCAAGCTAGATGAGTCCTTAATCTCTTTTCCATCAATTTTTGCCGCAGCAGCTGCAGCTGCAGCCCTCTCCTTTTTCTTCCTACTCAGCTCAGCTCCTAAACTGGAGGTCAGTGGTAGCCGAGCAGGTGAGATACTGGAATGGCGACTGCGAGACCCAGTTCTCTGCTTTTTGTTATGAGATGAAGAATGCCTTGAATAAGTGGGACTTCTGCTTCGGGATTTCATGGGCTTCCTGTGAAAACAAAATAGGATAAATCAGAATTCAATAGGATCTCAACTGCCATGCTTTTATGTAAAAAATCAACTTCTAGCTCTTAAGAAGTTAGCTTAGTATTTTATGTTCTGTATTTCTATTACACAATATATGTTTCTCTTGAGATTACAAGATATGTGAACAGACAATGAAGTTTGTAAACCATGTTTAAATGCTACATGAACCCAGCTGATTTATTCATCAGACCATGGTTAAAACAGGTCATGGTTTAAGACCTTTCAGAATCCACACTATTTATAGATACCAATCATGACCCTTAATGCTCCAGTACATTCCTCAACTTGCTACAGGTTTCTTAGATTCACTTTATGTGCATAGGCTGCACCTTCCACTCATGCATAACATAACACAGCAATCTTTATAGTACCACATGTTAAAATAAAAGGGGTCAAACATTTTAAACCTGGATATATTTAGATCTTTTGCTTGGAATCTAGAAACCATGATATATGGTTTTAGGTTTAGGTTTTATTGGTTTTTGATACCGCCCTACTCCCGAAGGACTCAGGGCAGTGTACAGCCAAAGTAAAACAAATATACAAAAGTTTAAAAAGTTTTTAAAAGACATATTAAACAATTTGGCCTAAAAATGAAAAAACCCAACCAACCCTGATTAAAATTAATAATAATTTATAATTTTGTAATATATCACAGTTCACATGTGCAAAAACAAAGATATATACTCCATGCACAAAACAAGACAGACATTTTTAATATTTACTATGAGGTTTTTCTTTAAAGTGTTCTAGCTGAAAGAGAGATGGGAGGGAGGGAAGCTGAGCTGCCTTTGCTTGAGTCAGCACTCCTTTCAAGTTTCACTTCCCCACGGTGGATGTTACTCTCCCAAGATGCCCTTAAATGTTCTGTGTAATCAGAAAATAGCCTCACTGAAGTTGCCTTTTCTTTCCCACCAAGAGGACTGAGAGTTCAATGGCAGCTCAGAAAGGAAGTAAATTTTCAGTTCTGTTGTTCAACATAGGCTATGTACTTTCTGCTATAGTCTAGCACCGTGATAAGATAGATAATTTTTAGATAATTTAATTTCTAGACCGCTCCCTCTCCCCAAGGGGACTCGGAGCGGTGAACCTATGGCACGGGTGCCACAGGTGGCACGTGAAGCCATTTCTGAGGGCACGCGAGGCGTTGCGCTGTCAGCTCCAGAGCATATGAGCATGCTGGCCAGCTAATTTTCGGCCTTGATTTTCGGCCAGTTTTTGCCCTCCTGAAGCCTCCAGAGGGAGAAAAATGGCCCAACGGGCAACCTGGAAGTCCATTCCTGAACTTCCAGTTTGTGTGTTGGGCCTTTTTTTGCCCTCCCCAGGCTCCAAAAAAGCTGTGTGCACATGCGCAGGGCAGCAGGGGGTGTCATGCGTGCATGCTCAGGGGACACGGCATGGGAGGCATAAAATTATGGGTGTGGGCAAATGAGTGCGCACAATAGCGTAAGCGTGTGTGCTTTCGGCACCCGAGGCGAAAAAGGTTCGCCATCACTGGTCTAGCAGGTACGAAGAAAGAGAGCGTCAGAAATAAGTGTCAGAAATCCATACACTGGTTCTCTGTTTTTCCTAATCTTTCCTTGACATTGAGCTGTCTCAGTTCTAACATTACAGGACAAAATTGTTATTAAATCAGATCACAGCAGATTAGTAATCTTGTCTAAATCATTCCTAATCCCAAACACTCCAACAATACACAAAGATTTGAAAGCAATTTCTGCAGTTAATTATAGAAAGCTGAGAATATATGTAATCTTGAGGTCTAACAGAAGTACCTCAGGTCTTTGTAGTGTAGATTACTAATCTAAAATTTAAAAAATAAGTAAGATTGAAATGTGAATGTTACCCGCCTCCTTATTTTTTTTTAAATCAGTGAAATATATTAAAAGCTGTCCCTTTGTTTTGTTATTTCATTGTTTTCAGATTATTTAAAAGTTACCAGAAGGGAAACATATAGTTAGGGATAAACTTTGGTGTCCCTAGTATATCTGAGCGTAGTTATTTGCAGACCTTTCATAATCCAAACAGGTAACATCATCAGCGCTACAAAGTGTGGAGTTTGGTCCCTGTTTATATATTGTTTATATTTAAACATTCTAGCTATTTAAAAACCTTTAATATGTTCATTTTTAACGTAATACAGCTACCTAAAACTTGCAAACAGTAATTTCTAGAAATCCAGTTGCCTGGACCATTACATATGCAAGGTTGTACAAATAGTTGTTTATGACAGGCACTATTGATTTAAATTAAGCTCAAAGATAAATTAGGGCTGAAAGAGGCCCAAAACAGAAGTAGTCCACAAAGCCAACAAGGGTAACTAAGTAAACATTATTGAGAAAAGAAGGTCACTAGTCAATATGGTTGCACTCAGCCTTAGGCCAATTATTCCAATTTTCTTTCAAGTTTTGAATAAGCTATCAATAAGTCATTATTTTCTATTCATGGCTTTTAATATAAAAAGAGCCAGCTGTACTCTTGAGGATAGTAAAATCATGTTTACTGATGTTATTCTGGAAATATAAGGGCAGAACTCTTTCAAGAGCAAAGGGAAATATTCTTTCTTGAATGAATAACATTCAAGCTAATTTCTTAAATGTAACTAACCAAAAGCAGGGTTTTTTCCTTGCAATGGTTTTGGCATTACCAGAAAACTCCAATTATCTACAGGAGTCAATACTAATAAGAGTTGTTTTGGCTGAAAGATGGTTATTCCCATGGAATGCACTCACTGGTTGAGTTCACACATCACACTATAGTGTTTGTTTAAAACGCTATGATGGCCTAATTTTACCACAATGTGCAGACCACAATACTGAATTAACCCAGTACAATAAATCATAACCCAAACCACAAAGTTAAGTGACATGTGAACCAACCATAAATAAATATAAGTATGCTTCAGGGCACACTTCCAGGTAAGGCAACATATAGCGTTCTCTTGTTCTTCATACACAGCAAAAGAGCACTCCTAGATTTAGTTTATGGTCACCCATTCACATCACACAACATGTATGCCCCCCTTGCTTTCTATTGAGTTTTCTAAATAGATACTATTAAAGCATACAACATATACATCCCTGGTCAATAGCTGGGAAATAATTAGGCACAGAAGCCACCAGGTCTGGCACCAAACAGAACTCAAAGAGTGATTTTAGGACCCATTTTATCCCTCCCAAAGTCCTTGCTTTGTTGATTCACAAGTCTGGTAGCTATAACTCAGATGGCAGCATGCTCCATATAGTCAGGCTCAGCTTCCTTTGTCTGGATCAGTTAATTTTTTTCCTTTAGGCTTGGTTCCTTCTTAACTACTTCATTAAAGGAATATTTTAGACAAGATTCCTGGTTTATTGTCTTCCCTGTTTATGTGTCTTCTTCATCTTTATCTATGGCAGCTTCAGCCTAGTCTCACAATATATTACAATATTCCCCCAAATTCAGGTCACCAAAATGTACTAATAAATCTGCAACAAAATCCTTTACAGGATATTTGAGCTCTAGTGACTCATACCCCATTCTCCAAACTTCAAGTTAGCAGTCCTGCCAATCCCTGCTTATTTAGGAATCCAACTTGAGAATTAGCTATTGAACAGACATCTCATTTCGTAGTGTATTGTACCAAACATTTTAAGAAGCTATTCCCTGTTAATATGGTCAGTTTAGAGGAAGGACATCTGTTTAGAGGAAGGGCAGCTGTTTTTATAAAAGACTCTAGTAGAGAAAGTGAATTAAAAATGGTTTAAGAATTTCAGAACCCAATATATGTAGGTGAATGGGAAAAAGAGTTGGCAAACTAGAACACCAGACAAAGCTTTGTAAAGCTTATAAAATGAGATAAAAGAGAATATAAAAAATGAACAGGAATAAGATGCCTCCTTGTGGTTTCACATATTTAAATGTGCAATACTTACTGTTTGTTCTACTCAAGCCTTTTTACTCAATGTATCATTAAGACTCAATCAAGTCACTTTCATAAGTTTTCTAAACATATAAACATATTTTTTTAGATTATAAGATGTTTACACATATTAGCCAATCCTTTCCCAATGGCATGGAGACGCTTTCCTGATATTTGGTCCATAATTAGCAGGAAACAACTCCATTTGTCCTACATTATTTAAAAGTAATTGCCAAGAGTTGAAGTACCAACCACCTTAACAATCTTAACTTGGTGGGAAGCTTGCTTAGTAATATTTGTTTCACAACATTTCCTCCATATAAAATGTCTTATGTTAACAATTATATAGTTTCTCTCATGTTCATTAACTATCTAATTATAAAGAGGAGAATGGAGCTGTGAGACACAATTCATGAATACCATCAGGAATTTACAACAGGAAGAGGAGAGTTCTGTTAATAGTCAAAACAATATGATAAGATTGTTGTTAAGCACTGCCAGAGTGCTAGCCTGAAAATACTCCTACTTCAATGTCAAGGTTCTGCATTAAAGTGTTAACAAGAAACTATAGAAACTTATCCATGGAAATGTTAATGACGCAATGCCCAGGGATAACCAGTATTAGCAGTTTCATATATTTATATTATAAAGAGAGAGTAATACCTTCTAAGTATTAGCAAAATGAAATCTTATTTAAAGTAAGTTGAATAGTATGAAATTTAGAATCAATGATAAATGTTGACAGGAAAGAGGTCTATTTTAAAAGTTCCTTTCTGCTTTTAGGTTTTAATAATTAGTTAAAATTACAGTTCAAAGGAATAATATGAACACATTTTAGCTATACTGACTTTCCTTATGGCATTCATAAATATCAGAAGCTAAATTTTGAGCACATAACTATTGTTTATCTAAATGTGTATGAAAATAATATTTATCCCCACTTTAGAAAGGTCCAGTAAAATAATTGCGATAAAACTATCTAAGCATTACTATATGAAGTCATGAAGGCTGATAAAAACTGAAACTTTCATACTATATATTTAAATGGTATAATATTAAATATATCTCATTTTCTTTTAATTGAGTTAGAAAGAAGAAAGTTCCTTGCAATACTGGTTTACATATTTAGTAAACCAGTCACCTCTTCCAGTGTTTTTATTTTATAAAAACTGAAAACCACAATATGTATCATGAGAATTGATTAAACTGCAGTTTTAGTTTTCAGAAATTTCTGACATTTATACTACATCTAACTATAGCACAATGAAAGCAATTAACAAACAGTAAATCTTGGCAGCTGGTTCTCAATTACACACCTGACACAGAAGCTATCCCTCTGCATTAACTATGTAATGTCATCCATCTTTAATGATCTGTATTTCAAGCTGATCATGATTTGTTCATTGATTCTAGTTTGCCAGGTTTTGATGGCTTGACAAATTAAACCAAAAATATGTTGAAAAACATGCAAGACTCACTGGCACTAAGTTTTCATATACTATGTTTCTATTTCATATCATGGTTTAGCATGATATCCCATCAATTCAATGTTATACTGGCTGACTTGGCTTCTTTTCAACTTATTCTCCAATAAGATAGAAAGTATTCCTTAGGATACAATAATACTGGAAGACTGAAAAACAGGTTTGTACCTTAAATCATCCTCCTTTAATATTAAGCCAAGTCAGAGGTGGGTTGCTCCCAGTTCGGCCCAGATTGGGCAAACCAGTAATGGCAGCTGCGGGAGGCTCTGGCCATGGAGCACAAGCAAACTGGTAGTGCTGGGATTTGCAACCCACCTATGAGCCAAGTGTGTTAGACTCAAACTCCATTCTCAGTAGCATAAGTATGCTATCGTAAAATAATATTATAATCCAATATATAGGCCCACATCATGGTGAGAAATGAATTTAATGAATCAGAGGAATATAAAACATTTTGTTCTAAAAGACAATGACAATTCTGGGACATTATGCCCTTTAGTTACATTGTACTTAGGATGCTCAACAATTTTGATGTAAGTATGAAGACCAGTACCTGGAAACAGGACTACGACTCAGAGACCGTTTGGAAACAAAAGGACTGCTGGAGCGCCTTCGATTGAATGGGCTGGGAGATCTTCCACTGTATGACCCACTTCCTCTTTCATAGCTGGATGAACGCCTCCTGCTGTATGGACTGACCGACCGCTGTCTCTTGCCATAAGGGCTGGGAGAACGCATACTGGATTGGTAGGCAGCAGGTTCCTTATATGGAGGGCTGACTGATGGTCGTCGTGAGGATACACTAGGACTCTTCTTATATGAATCATAGTTACTGGATGTATGTGAGCGTGGAGGGCTGTTGTCATAGTCCTGTGAATAAGATGCTCCTGAGGGACTGTCATCTTGTTTGGGACTATCTGACCACTTACGGTGTGGACTTCTGGATTTCCGCTTTGGACTGTCCAATGACTTGTAACTTTTGGGGGCATCTCTTTTCCGATGACTTTTACTGTGATCCTTGTGACCAGATTTTGCCTCTCGTTCTTTTCTAGACTTTTCCTTATGCAGTTTGGCTGAGCGGGACTCTTTGCTACTGCCCTTGAATGCTTTAGATGAATGGTCATCATTCTCCTCATGTAGCCTTTTGGAAGTACCAGATAGTCTATCCTTACTAGAACTCAACTTGCCTGAGGACTCTTGGTTTCTGTCCATTCTCTTCTCCTTGTCTCCCGGCTTACTTTTTATCAATTCACGGACACGCCTGTGTTGATGATGACGATGTCTATGTAGTCGATCACTCCTGTCTGATGTCCCTTTCCTCTCTTCATTTTCTCTACGTTCCAGCTTGAGGACTGCTTCATCTGAGAAAGTGTCAGAATCAGAACTGATATCGTCATATTCTACCAATGGCTTGATCATGCTGCCAAGAGGTGCTCCTCCTTCTTGAGACCCCATCGGTGAATCTTTGGAATGCCTGGATCTGTGTCTTTTGTGCTTGGAGAGTCGATGCCTTTCTCTGCTGTTTGAGCTCCCACTGCTGGACACTGCATCTTGATGCAAAGACCCCCCACCTCCCGTATCCTTCTTGCCCCCATGTCTCTCTGGGTTTGGCATTCCTTCTCCACTGTGCTTGAAAAGAGGGAGTAATCCTCCAAAAAGCCCAAATTCTATTCTTCAAGCCCCTCCCACTACAATGGAAGGGCTATTTTTTCTTTTTCTACCTATGTCCTACATTCAACCCACCCCTGTCTCTTTACCAGGATATTGGGGTTGCTCTATGAATATGTGATTCTGCAATCACATGCAGAATGTTGTAAGATAAGGCTGCCTCAGAAATAAATCTGAAACTGAGTTGAGTTGCCTTTCACCTGGAGGAAAATAACTCTTATCAAAATATCCTCCAATCTCACAGTTCGTATGTAGGAAGGGATGAGACGATGTTTTAAACCCTGAGTAAGCACCTGCTCTTTCTTAACTCCAAGTCTAAATTAATTCCTACTTTTAGGGTGTTAATTGCTCAAAAGGGTTGATTAAAGGGGTAAAAATACGGAAAAAACCCACCTATTTGTAAATAGGTAAGCTTTACAAACGCCTCCCTCTCCCCCCCCCCCCCCAAATTAAAGTTCTGGAGACTAGTCACTTCAAGATTTTCGAAAAAGGGGTCCGCTAAGAGTAATCTCCCGAAGCGTTTAAGCAGCGGACTGCCTTGGGTCAAGGTTGCCTTGCCCCTAACTAAAGGTCCCACGTCTCTACAAATTGAAAGTGGGGACTGAATTTATTTGCTATCTCCTTAACTTCCTGAGAGACTGACTATATACACTTCCAGCCCGCCCCGGGGCCTCGCTCACTGAGCAAATCCCGGAGGCCCGTGACCGACCCAAGAGCCTCCACCCGTTCCTCGACCTTATCTCTAGTGAGTCCCCCAAGTCAAGATTCCCATCTTTTTTTTTACCTACTTCCCAGACCGAAACGACGCTGTTTCCAGATGGGGGGGGGAGGGGTAGGGAAGAGGAAGGTAGGAAAGTGAGGAGGGAAGAAGGTTAGCCACCAATTCTCGCGAGAATACGAAAAAATAATCGCCCACGTTGTCTCCCTCTGAACAGCCGACGCCGTGGCTTCTTTTGGTATACCTCGGAGGTTCCTTTCCCCCCCCCAACTCCTCTCTACCTGCTCCTATTTCTCCAAATACCGCGAGAACACGCGCGTGCGCGCGCGTACGCTTGCTCTCACGCAGGCGCACGCCCTCCCGCACAGCCGGACCTTTGCGAAGTCTCGCGACGACTGCCTGGCGATCAGGGATGGGACGGAGGTTATCCCGGTTTCTGACCTGATGGGAGGGTGTTTTTATACGAGATTGGCTGCCATGTTCTCGCGGGATCTGGGCTATTTTTTTTCCAATCAAGGCGTGGATGGGCTAAGACTAAAATGCATCATTAATTACATTTTTGTTTTTGAAAAACCTTAGAAGACAAAAAAAGAGGCTTTGCGGGAGTCATTTTTCCTCTCAGTAGTGGGGGGGGGGCATTGTAGTTTAAGATGTGTTGTAACGCTTTCATGCGAACCTAGACCATTCTAATTTCCTGCTGCGAAATATATTAAACTTTATCACAAGGCAGCTGCGGATATTTTTGGTTTTTTTCACAAAAACATGAATTTTCCCGGGTATAAATACAAATTGATTTCGAAATGGCGTCGCCCCCCCCCCCGTGCCTTTTCTCTCAATACATGTTTATTAAGCAACTTGGAAACGACATCCTGCCTAGATGAGACGTGAGGGGGAAAAGAATGACACTTTATGGAAAATCATTCTGTACTTGAAAACAGCTGGAGAAAATAAGCTGCCATCTACTATGGAGGTTTAAAGCAGTTGCTCCTTCAACGAGGAATTTGATAGCACAGGGTTGGGGAAAGGGGGAGAAAGAGACGATTTCAAATCTCGCGAGAAGTACTGCCCTTCCTGCCCTTGCATTGGCTGCCACACGGGATTCTCGCACGACTTCCTGTTCTACATTTTTTCATGTTTCGAGCCTGGAGAGGAGGAGGAGGAGGAGGAGCAGGGAGGTCTCGCGTGGCGGGTGGTGGGATGGCGGTTGCTTTGCAGTAGTCGGGGCTGAGGGAGGCTGCCTTTGCTGGGCCCGCCCCTTTCTCACCAAGGGAGAGGGCCTGCCTGGCTGGGATAGCTCTACATGAGGGAAAGCAGCAGGGTCACTTACCCCCTTTTCCCCCCCCCATCATCGGAGGGATGAAGTCAGTTCAGGGCAACACCGAGGGTGAGTGATGGGGCTTCGGGCTGCAAAAAAGCGCTGGCTCGCTTCCTCCGTGGCAGAGTCTTTAAGGAAGTAGCAATAACCCTTACACTTACATGCTGCACCGTAGTGCTTAACAGCCCTCTCTAAGCGATTTATATAGTCAGCCTATTAGCCCCAACGATCTGGGACCTCATTTTACCGTTCTCGGAAGGATAGAGGGCTAGGACAGCCTTGAGCTGATGAGATTCGAACTGCCTAATAGACGGCGGTGAATTAGTCTGCAATGTAGGAGTCACGAAGGCCCTCTGATCGGATGGGAAGATTTGCCAAGTGCTCAATAGGGGGTTGCCGATTAGATGGTGGCAATCGCAATAGCCGTGCAAGAGGGGATCTTGGGGATTTCGGAAAGACAAGCGAGTCCTGGGATATTTTGGCAATTTCGGGTAGAGCTTGGAGAAGATGCTTTTGTAGAAAATTGGTAGTTGTGGTATTGGGGAGCGTGAGAAAACGAAGCGGAAGAAAAGGAAAGGCGATTTCGTTTGGCAGCATTTTACAAAATTTAGGCATGAGCGCCAGCCTGAGGACAACTGCTGAAAAGACAGTTGGGTTACACATTAACAGCCATTGCCCTTATAAGACCTTGATTGGAATCTGGTATCCATTTTGGGGCACTACAATTGAAAAGGACAGTGATAAATTAAAGCAGGTTTTAAGAGGGCTGTAGTGCAGGGTCTGGATCCAAGCTTTACGAAGAAGTATTTGAGAATCTGCATCATTAAAAGATGACTTAGGGGAGATGGGAAAACAGTCTTCAAATATTTGAAGAATTGTCATGGCGAAAAAGAGCAGATGTGTTTATTGCCTGAGAAGGCAGAACCAGAACCAATAACTTAAATTTTCAAGGAAGGACTTCAGAAAAGATATCATGAGAAATTCTTGACTGTAAGAGATATCAATTATTGGAACAAACTATCTCATGAAGTGGTGGAATCTTCTCTGACTTTGAATTGAGGCAGTAGTCCTGTTTCAGAGATGGTGCCCTTGAAGAAGGATTATGCTAGATAATTTCACTTTCAACCCTATGATTTTTAATGGATTTTATTTGGGAACTGGATGGGAAATTGGGATGCTCCTTTCTATATTGGTATTTATAAATGAGCCCATATTTTAAAGTGTTTTGAAGAAAATCATTGTCAACAAGTTCCTCCTGCCTTCTATTTATGAATATTCCTGTTCGTTGCTTTCTTTTCTAGTTGTTTCTTATGCTATAGCACATGATTTGGCTAGTAAAGAATTTTGTAATGGGATAGTTATACATTAATAAAAATCCAAGATCCACATGAACCAAAGCTGTTTTTTCAAGACGCAACTGGAGTTTGTGTTTCTTGGAAGATATTTCGCTTCTCATCCAAGAAGCTTCTTCAGCTCTGACTGGATGGAGAGGGAATGGAAAGATTTATATTCCTTGCAGATAATTGGTCATTTGCATTCTTTAAGACAATTGTTAAGGCTATTTGGAGGTTTATCTTTGTCCTCAGGGTCACCTGAGTAGTTCAAATGGGTATGGAGTCTTCTTGAAACTGCTGAAAGGACTGTGTAGACTGGAAATAGATGATGCCATTTCCCTCCCCCTCTGCTGAGAGAAGGCTGTTCAATTTTGACATAAGGCCATCAATGAACAGTTGAATGGCCTTCTCTCAATAGAGAGTGAGGGATAAGGCATCATCTTATAAGGCATTGGTCGCGTTGGTTGATGATCTCTGGAGGGCGCGGGATAGAGGTTATTCCTCTATCCTAGTCCTATTAGACCTCTCGGCGGCTTTTGATACCATCGACCATGGTATCCTATTGCACCGACTGGGGGGGTTGGGGCTGGGAGGCACCGTTTTGCGGTGGTTCTCATCCTACCTCTCTGGTCGGTCGCAATATGTGTTGACGGGAGGGCAGAGGTCGACCTCGAGGCCTCTCTTATGTGGGGTTCCTCAGGGGTCGGTCCTCTCGCCCCTCCTTTTCAACACATATATGAAGCCGCTGGGTGAGATCATCCGTGGTTTTGGGGTGGAGTACCACCTGTACGCTGATGACACCCAGCTGTACATATCCACCCCAAACCACCCCAACGATGCCGCCGAAGTGCTGTCCCGGTGTTTGGAGGCCGTACGGATCTGGATGGGTGGTAACAAACTCAAGCTCAACCCTGCCAAGACTGAGTGGCTGTGGTTTCCGGCACCCGGTTCAGCCAGATTACACCAACTCTGGCCATTGGGGGCGAAACACTGGCCCCCGTGGAGAGGGCGCGCAATTTGGGTGTCCTCCTGGATTCCCGGCTGTCCATGGAGGACCATGTGGCGGCCGTGGCCAGGGGGGCGTTTCATCAGGTACGCCTGATGCGCCAATTGCGCCCCTTACTGGACCGGGCTGCCCTTCGCACAGTCACTCAAGCTCTCGTGACGTCCCGACTCGACTACTGTAATGCTCTCTACATGGGGCTTCCCTTGAGGTGCACTCGAAAGCTACAGCTAGTCCAAAACGCAGCCGCGCGGGTGATTATGGGAGCCACTATATGCTCCCACATAACACCGATCCTGCGCGAGCTGCATTGGCTTCCTGTGGTTTTTCGAGTGCGCTTCAAGGTTTTGACAACTATCTTTAAAGCGCTCCATGGCTCGGGGCCTAGTTATATGCGAGACCGCCTCCTGCCCCATACATCCCTTAGACCGATACGCTCCCACAGAGAGGGCCTTCTCAGGGTGCCGTCGGCCGGACAATGCCGACTGGCGACACCCAGGGGAAGAGCCTTCTCTGTGGCGGGCCCAGCCCTTTGGAATGACCTACCCCCTGAATTACGTACCATCACCGACCTCCGCCTCTTCCGCCAATGTCTTAAGACATATTTGTTCCAACAAGCCGGCCTAGCCTAACCTCCCATGGGGACTTTTAGGTAGTTTTAAATTGGGTTTTTAAAATTTGGTTTTAGCGCAGGATAAGTTTATTTAATAGTTTTTTAAATTATATTTATTGTATTTTGTATGTTTTTAAATTTCCTGTGCGCCGCCCTGGGTCCTTTGTGGAGAAGGGCGGGATATAAATTTAAATAAATAAATAAATAAATAAATAAATCTATCTCCAGTCTAAACACAGTTCTTTCAGCAGTTCCAATAAGGCTCCACACCCATTTGCCCTACTCAGGTGATCCTGAGATCACAGATATATTTCCAAATAATCTCAACAACTCTTTAAAAAAATGCAAATGACCAGTTGTCTGCAAGGAATATAAATCCTTCCATTCCCCCTCCATTAATCAGAGCTGAAGAAGCTGCTTGGATGAGAAGCAAAATGTCTTCAAAGAAAAACAAAGTCCAGTTGCCTCTTGAAAAAGCACCTTTGGGGCAACGATGATCTGGATGACTGAGAATCTTCATGGACATCAAGATCCACATATTTCAGATCTGTCCAAAATATCAAATATTAAATATCCAATATTGAATATTAAATATCCAGATAGAGAGACAGGAAAGAATCAATTGGCTTAATTAAAATAGAGAAATCTATCGTGTCTTTATATCTCTCAACAGATTTTGAAGCCTATGTAGCAGATTCTAATACAGTGTTTATTATTTCCTTTTATGCCCTCTGTTCTGAATAAACTAGATTTTTGTGGCTTCTGCAAGAAGCCCATTCTATTTTCAACCAATTTCATTGTAATTTTTACAATGACAATAAAGATGATTATTATTATTATTATTATTATTTTCTATTTTGACTGAACAACATAGCTTGGTATTTTTGTGGGGAGGCTGGCATAGACTGCACAAATAGTTCTTGACTTACAACAACAATTGAGCTCAAAATTTCAATTGCTAAGCAACACAATTGTTAAATGTGTCTTGCCCCATTTTATCACCTTTCTAACTTGTTAAGTGAATCAATGCAATTGTTAAGGTAGTAACACGCTACATGAATCTGCCTTTCCCATTGACTTATCTTGTCAGAAGGACGCAAAAGATGATCACATGATCCAGGGACACTGCAACCATCAGAAATATATTCCAGATGTTAAGTATCTGAATTTTGATCATGTCGGCATGAGAATGCTACAACAAATATCTGAAAAACAGTCCTAAGTCACTTTTTTCAGTGCTGTTGTAACTTTGATCACTAAACAAATAAAGTAGTGGAGTGTTTTAAAGGAAAATTCAGTTAGGTAAAAACTGGAGAGAGAAACAATATCAGCTTGTATAGAAAGCAGGTGCTAATTAATATCTAGTAGATTAACCAGTTGCTTGATTATAAACAACTTAAAATGAAATTAGCAACCAAATTTCTTATTGGTTAAATTTTGGGTAAGAAACACCTTAATTTGGTGTCAAGCAACTATCTCTGAAATGGATTTTAAGTAATATATTCAAGTCAATCTAGCAATTAGAATGTAGAATTCTAGCAGAAATTGAACATCCCATGACTGTTGGGCATCTTTTCAAAAGTATTTTTCTTATCTAAACAGAAACAGAATGGACAAAAAAAGCAGTGGGAGCAAGAGCTTCCTTATGGAAAGCTGCCAAAGAGTGTCAAAAATCATGATCTCTTGGCTCTGGTAATGCTGCAGCAGCCATTGGTTTGCTAATACAACTGATTTGAAGATCCTTTAAATTTCAGTCATATGAGAATAACGGTGCTGGATTTTATATACATTCTTTAATTTTGTGGGTTTTAAGTACTTAATTTTAAAAAAATTGCACTATGATGTATCATTTTGGAATTGGAGGTTACAGAGTTTTAGTATATAGAAAAGAGATAGATCAAGAGAAACAGGTCTACAGCCATGTGCAATAATTAGAAATTTGCTATTAGCAAATTTGCTTTCTTGAATTTGCTAGGAATTTGAAATATTTCCTTCCAGATAGAAAGGTAAAAAATGTAAACTAATGATGCATATTGAATAACTTTAGCTACGGTATTGTCTGCAAAACTCATTTATTCCTACCTCCTCTAAAGAATTACATTAGGATGAAGTCTATAGGGGAAAATTTCTTCTGAAAACTTTACCCACCATTTTGAATTTTCCTCTGTAACAGGTAGAAAATATAAGACAACAAGATCTTGATCTTCTGAAATATAGGGAATGAATAGATCTGTGGGAAGGAATTTCAGAGATATCAATTGAGACTTGATTTGCCTTTCTTTCAATCTACCATATTTTTCGGAATATAAGCCGCACCTTTTTTCCTCTAAAAAGAGGCTGAAAATCTGGGTGCGTCTTATATATCGAATACAGCATTTTTGCCTCCCAAAACCCCACCCCCTTCACTAAAATGGCTGTGTATAGCCTTATAAGGCTTCCAGAGAGCTCCTGGGCACTGGGGAGGGCAGAAATGAGCCTAAAATGGATCGTTTTTTGCCCCCAGCAGCACTCTATAAGCCTCCATAAAGCTATGCATGCAATTTTTTGGCATACAAATGGCCCATTTTTGCTCATTTTTTGCTCCCTCACCCCCACAGAAGCACTCTGCAAGCCCCATCTTCCCCCCCAGGCTATTCATGCCTTTTATTTGAAAAAAATGGGCCTGTTTTCGCGATAAATGGGCTGTTTTGGGGAGGTTTGCAGAGTGCAAAAAAACTCCCCCCCCCTTTTCGGAAGGCTGTTTAGTTACTTGGCAACTTTAAGACTTGTGAACTTCCAACTCCCAGAATTCTCCAGCCAGCATAGCTTGTGGACATGGCTAGCTGGAGAATTATGGGAATTGAAGTCCACAAGTCTTAAAGTTGCCACGTTTGAGAACCCCTGAGTTAGAGGGATTGATGAAAATTACATAGATCAAGTGCTGTGCTAGCTGAAACAAAGTTTTAGGTGCCACAGCGATTTCCTTCTCCAGCACATGGGTAAATACACCTAGAAACATCTACCTACCTACCTACTGTATTTCTCTCTCTTCCCCCCTTTGTCTACCTATATACCTACCTACCTTCTCTCTCTCTCTCTCTCCCTACCTATCTACTGTATCTCTCTCTCTATCCCTCTACACTCACTCTCTCCCCCTACCTACTGTATTTCTCTCTCTCTCTCTCTCTCTCTCCCCTCTATCTACCTATACACCTACCTACCTTCTTTCTCTCTCCCCCCATCTACCTACTGTATTTCCCCCCCTCTCTCTCTATCCCTTTATCTACCTACCTACCTACCTACTCTCTCTCCCCCCCCCTCTCTCCCCCTACCTACCTACCTACTGTATTACTCTCTCTTTCTCTCCCTCTCTATCTCTCTATCTATCTACCTACTTTTTAAAAAAATTGCCTCTTCAAAACCTGGGTGCGTCTTATACTCTGAAAAATACGGTAATCTTTTCTCTTGTTTGAGATCACTCCATTATTATTAGCTTAGAAAATTTCATCATTCATTAATGCAATGTTGAGAATTAATGGTAAAATAAGCATTGTTAGTTTTCTTCACAAACATATACTTGTTCACTTAGATTTGGTGATGATTTATATGATGTTCTTTGTCTTGTAAAATAAACCTTGCAGAATAGTGATTTGTTAGTCGGCCCTTCTACATCTGTAATCAGAAATAGGGAAAAAGTATGTAGATCCACAACCTAATATGAACACTGAATTATATAGGTTGTGGTCATCTTTTACGAGCTGTTTTGCTGTGCAGAAAACCTGAATCTAATTTTCTAAGATGAGATTGAATAATAATAACTTATAAAACTTCTATGCCTCCCAAATCTTAACAACTTGGGGCAGTTCATAGCAATCAAAGAAATTAAAATCAGTTAAAAGAGAAAGATAAAAGATGACAAGAGTAATGAAGCCAAAACTTTGGTGAAAATTAAAGATAAATTACACATGACTTGTGATTTTGTTTATAGAATCAGAGAAACTGAATAAGATGAGTTCCCTTCTGGAAAGACTTCATGTCAAGTTTAATCCCAACAGCAGACCTTGGACCGAAACCATGAAGCTTGTTAGACAGGTTATGGTAAGGATTAATAGACTTTAAATTAATTTATTTTTGCAAGCTTTTGCTAATGGAGAATACATTTTATTCTCCATTTGTGAATGGAGAATACATTTTATAACATATCTAAAGAACAATTGGTAGACATGGAAAGTAGCCAAGAAATTGGACTATTGACTGTTGTACTGAGCAAATCTTTCAAATCTTAGGAAATACTAATTAGAATTAACTATTGTTACAATCTACACTATATTACGTGTATTAATATCTTAGTTGTTTCCATTTCTTTTGATTATTAAATGTGATATTCAATATTTTCTCCTATTTCTTTTGAATGTAGGAAAAACGAATTGTCATGAATTCTGGAGGTCACCAGAATCTTATCACTTGCTTAGAAACTTTGCAGAAGGCTTTAAAAGGTTAGTGGTTGTGTCAAAAACGTATTTAAATATGTTAATTTTTAAAAAGAAATACTCATTGGTTTATAGGAATTGAGGCAGAAAGCTTTGCAGCAAGTCAAAATCAGCTCCTCCCCTCCATCCTGCCTGGCTGCTGCTGCTTGAGAAAAGGACGATCGTGGGTAGTGTGTGCTTATGGTAGAAGCAAACTGCAGCCTGTCCCTTTCAAGCAATCAAATGTCTGTGTATGTGAGAGAGAAAATGAAATGGTTTCCTCTCCGCCATTTCTCTCTCTCTCACTCACTCTCTCTCTCTCTCTCTCACACTCACACACACACACACACGATGAGAAACAGCAGAGGGCAACCAGGTAAGGAGACTGACCCTCCATTGCCTCCAGCTCAGAATAATACCCCGAGGACTGGCCCCTGTATGGATGAACCCCACCTGGCCAACACGAGAAATAGGCTCCCTCGCAAAACCTTGTCTCCCATGTGAAGCCAGCAGGACCTCTCTCTCTCTCTCACACACACACACACACACCAGTGTTGGTGGCCAGGATCAGGTCAGAGCCGGTGACGGCCAAGATCAGCAGGCCAGACTTGATGAGGCAGATGCACTGTGAATATACCACCACTGCCTGGGAGGTGAAGAGTGCACTGGAGCCCAAACGCTGGCCTTTGCTGGACTCAGAAGCGAGGGATCCTGCAGCATCCCGGCCATGTAAAGACTTTCCAAATCCCCAGGCTGTTTGCAACTTGACTGAGCCTCATGCAGGAGCTGCGGCACCGCCATGAGGTTTGTCATACCAGCGCAGCCTCTTGGAGCAGGAGCCTGCAAGGCTTGTTGTGTTGTTGCACTCGTGAATGGCAGCACTGCTGCAAGCGTCATCTCACCAGCACAGCTGGCGACTTGCCACAAGCGACTGTGCTGGTATATCGAACGTCTCAGTGATGCCGCTGCTCTCACAGGCAACAGCACACCGATCATTGCAGGGTCCTGGAATATGCTGAAGGCTCAGAATGGATGATTTTTGCGAACAGCAGGAAAATGGGGAAGGGGATTTTCCTGCCTGTCATTCTTTTCTTTGTGCTGAGCCTAATGAAAGGATGACAGGCAGGAAAATCCCCTTCCCCATTTTTCTGCCATTCATCAAAAAGGCTCCATTCCAAGCCTTCAGCATTGCAGTCTCAAGTGACATTTGATCTCTTGAAAGGGATAGGCTGCACCAGAGAGCAGGAACGAGAGGCAGCTCCCAGCCCTTGCTGGCTCAGCTGATCCACGGGCCCCCAATTAAGGGTCAGAATAACCCTAAGGTGACTGGGGAAGGGAAGGGCTGCCTCCTGTGCTGGCCAAGCCCACCCCTTCATTAGGGCTTATTTTGGGAGTAGGATGTATATTCGGTCCAACCCCCCAAAAAATCAAGCTACGGCTTATTTTCTTGGTGGGTCGCATTTTTGGGGTAACAGTATTGACTCTTTGTGTGTAACAATATTTTATATCATATTTCTAAGGATTTATAGATTGATTGTAAAGATTGTACAGATTGCTGCAATCTGTATCTTTATGTTTTATTTGGTTAATCAACAGGCATATTTTGCATATTAATGTACAAAATGCCACATTCCTAATGCTTTTGGTGCATCTTTGTAATGAGTTTGAAAACAAGCAGTAGTAGTTTTTCCTTTTCTCTCCATTCAGAACCAGCAAGCAGTTGCAGAGGCATGCTTGGTTTCTCTTGCTTCTGTCCCTGCTGCCAATTAGAACTTCTGCTTAATAGGTACAAAGTTAAGCCTCTGCCCCAGCTCTATCTGCATAGCATAGTTAGAGAAGGGATTAAATACTTTTTGCATCAAGAAGCATAGAGTTAAAACAGTAGAGCTATTTTTCTTCTGTTTGGGATTGGAAAAAAGTACACTCCTTGATTTGGCCAACAAATTCAGAGAGCTGTAGTAGGGTCATACTCCAAATGTTGTTTGAGGAAATAGATTTAGTTCCAATGCAGCTGTTTCCTGATTTGTTAAAATGGGAACGTTGATTTATAATGATACATATCAACACCAATGAAGTCAATATTATGTAGTAAACAGTGATGTATAATAAATCAAAATGCTTAAAACAAGAAGTTATAATGCTGAATTAGGATACTTGAATCAGGCATACAGAAGTCCCCCTATCATGTTTCTCTACTTTTTTCCAACCATTTTGGCTATTCACATGTGGCTAAAGAGAAAAGCAGCCCAGAAAAGTTGTTGAATGGAAAAACACAAGATTCTGCTATTTTCATCTGCATGGTTTTTTCCTGTTTTTAAAACAAGATACCATTCCCTACTTCTTGCTAAATAGCAATAGCACATAGACTTTTATACCGCTTCATAGTGCTTTACAGACCTCTATAAGCAGTTTACAGAGTCAGCATATTTCCTTCAACAGTCTGGATCCTCATTTTACCGACTTTGGAAGGAAGGTAGGCTGAGTCAACCTTGAGCCTGGTGAGATTCAAACTGCCAAACTGCAACAGCCGGTAGTCTGCAGATGTAGCCTGCAGTACTGCATTCTAACCACTGCTGCTCTAAATAATCACAATAGGCTGTAAGTGCATAGTGCTGCTGTTATCATGTTTTGATGTCTCTTACAGTCTTTTGCTTTGGAAAAAAGCAAAAAAAACCTTAATCTATCTTCCCCCAAACCTTTTGGGTGAACCATCATAGGAAAAAAATAGAAAAATGTAATGCCAGAAGAAATAGTAAAAGTTAGTCTAAAAAGATTCAACTCCCCATTTACTATATGAAAAAAAAATCTAAAGTTGACAGAGGCCTGGATCTAATTAAACTGTCGTCTTCCTAGTGTCATCTCTGCCTGCTATGACAGATCGCTTAGAGTCCATTGCTAGACAAAATGGGTGAGTTGTTTAGTTCTTTTACAGATTTTACCTAGTTAATTTCAAAGAATCATGCTAATTGTCTCTAATCATTTAGAGACAAACCCACATTTCTACTGGAAAGTGGTTTCAATTTCAATTCTTTTACAGGAAACATAGTTTCTTTTGGTTATACAGTACATGAAATGTAACAAATAGCCTTGATCCAAGCTCACATCTCAATTGTGATCAGAATTGTATTAATAATTTTATGAGTGGATTAAAATGTAATTTTCCATAAATTAATTTAAGTAGAGTAGTTCTTAAACATTCATTATATTTGAAAGCAAGCTTGAAATAATTGTATTCTAATGTCAAACTACCACTTAGCTTTCATAGCTTTCTTTAGCCAGCACTATGCTAATTACATTTTTATATATTTTTATACTAGTTTAATATTCTTTTGAGGAAATAAAAGTGAAAATTTGAATGGGCAGGTTTTGGGTATGAGAAGCTACTTTTCTAGTTTGGTACATTTTTGCCATAAGTTAAGGAGTTGATGAAGTATTGAGTAAATTACTAACAAGTATAAGTATATATAAGGTTGATGAAATTTGTTAAACTTATAATAACCTTATAATTTTTTTGACATTTATAATTTTCCCTTTACAAAAGTCTTGGATCACATCTTAGTGGAAATGGCACTGAATGCTATATAACATCTGACATGTTCTATGTGGAAGTCCACTTGGATACTACAGGACAACTGCGTGATGTCAAGGTGGCACATCATGGAGAAAACCCAGTGGTACGTAGAGTGTAATGGCTAAGTTATTTTTTCATATTTATGTTGATTTATAACATATGTTTAAATAACATATCCTAAGCCAATATTTGCCAGGTTTTTCCCCACCTTGAGTTATATTTCTTTTATAATATCCATGAAAATCACAAAATTTTCACTTTACAAAAAAAAAAGATTTTTTTTATGGGGAGGAGAGTATTTGAGGACATTTCCAAATCCCATGTTAAGCTTTATGTGATTTATTTTGCTTTAAGGAAAAGCTATTGTATTCTCAGTATTGCAATTTGTATATTATTTTTCTTTGTTCCAGAGCTGCCCAGAGCTGGTACAGCATCTAAGGTCAGTACTGTGTTATTTTATTATGAGGGCAATCTTTTCAAAACCTTTTATACACAAACACTCTCCATTCCTTTCCAATGGTTTTCTGCAAATTGCTCTCATTAACAATAACAAACCAGTGATTTTGTCCCTGTCAGTCAGATAATCAAAGAATTAGCTAATCCAGACTGGTTTACTTGCCTTTAAGACTGACTAGCAGTCAGATTTCCCATGGCTTCAAAGCTGCACTTATTATTGATGGCTTTGATGGTAGTTATGATGACCATGGCTTTGTTCAGGCAAATATGACCTCCATTGTAGTATTACACAAAATTATTGAGAGTGGATAGGAAAACTGTAATGAAACATTGGTGGCCTTCAAAAAAGATTATGCTGTGAATCAGATAAATAGAACTGAATAATTGTACAGTGTGGGCTTGAAACATTAATTCAGTATTTAAAATAGGGAAATTTGAAAGAAAAAACTGAAGACTATCTTAATTCTGCATTCTAACAGGATGTTATTATGTCCTTCGAGCATGTAGTTATGAAAGTGTCTTTTTTAAATTTCTTTAGAAACGTTTCTTTCTTTTTGAAATAAAAGTCTTAGAATTAAACCTTTAAGAAACACATTAAGAATTCCCTCTACAGAGGTAAAAGACAATCCAGGAGGTTTCATGGGTTCTATGAGTGCAGTTAGTCAATAAGGCCTGTGTATCTCTGAAAAGTATACAACAACACATTAAAGCTTAATAGTTCCAAGCAGGATGCTGCAGATTGAGAGCCAGCAATATCAAAACTCATTTCTCCTCTTCCTTCTTACAAATTAATATTGTATTTAAATAGAATTGCTTATTTCAAATGATTTAACAATTCTTCCTCATAGACTAGTGTTTAAACTTATGGGTCTTGGGCTTTCTTATTCAGTCTGCCTTTGGATTATGGATTTCCTGTCTGGCTGCTCTCAGAGGATCAGATTAGGAATCATACCTCCTCAGCCCTTATTCTTAACACTGGTACATCACAGGGTTGTGTGTTGAGTCCCTTACTCTATGCCCGTGATGGCGAACCTATGGCACGCATGCCACAGGTGACACATGGAACCATTGGTTAGGGTTAAGGTCAGGCCAGTTGACTTCGGCCTTCTTTTGAGGCCATTTTTCGCCCTCCGGAGGCTTCCGGAAAAACTGCCCCAACAGGCAAACCGGAAGTTCGGAAATGGACTTCCGATTTGCTTGTAGGGCAGGTTTTTGCCCTCCGGAGCCTTCGGGGAGCCACCTGAAGCCTCCGGAGGAGCTGGGGAGGCTTTTTTCACCCTCCGCAGGCTCCTAGAAAGCCTCTGGAGCCTGCAGAGGGCAAAAAAAGTGTGCCAAAAGCGGAGGGGGGGGGGACACTTGTATGTGCACAGGGGCCACACACATAGCATTATGGATATGACACGCATTTGCATGACCCCTCTGTGCTCCCCGCTTTTGGCACATGAGCCAAAAAAGGTTATATATTCTCTATATTCTTTATGTACATGACTGCATTCCCATTCACACCATGATAATACTATTATTAAATTTGTAGATGTTACAACAGTGGTGGGACTCATCTCTGGGGGATGAGTTTGCCTATTAAAATGAGGGGAACCGGTTGCTTTCGTGATGTGGAGACAATAACTTAATACTAATAAAACCAAGGAGCTTATAGTGAACTATAGAAGGAATAGATCAGACATCCATCCATTGGTTATCAATGGAGGCCAAGTGGAGCAAGTGGCTAGTTTTAGGGTTCTGGGTGTTATCATAAAAGAGGACCTGACCTGGGGTGCTCACATTGCAGCACTGGTCAAAAGGGCCCAGCAGAGATTATACTACCTGAAACTTCTCAGAAAACAACTGAATGAAAACCTGCTGGTGACCTTCTACCACTGCACCATAGAAAATATTTTAACTTACTGTACCTGTATATAGTTTGCCAGTTGCAGATAGGACAGCGCTCCATAGAGTTAACATCATTGCTCAAAGGATCATTGGTTGCCCTCTCCCCTGTTTGAAAGAGCTTTATAACTCCTGCTGCCTTTGAAAGTTCAAAACCTTCTTAAAAATCCATCTCACCCTAGGTACCCTTTTTTTGATGATACAGAACAATACAAAACAGGACAAATAGGCTGAAAATCAGCTTCTATCCCAGGGCAGTAACTATATTGAATTCTACTATATAGTGCAATATTAATGCAATATCAGGGGTTTTCAATTCAATTGTATAGAATGTGAAGGATGTGTGTTTTTTCTTTTTTCTTTATAATGTACACTGAAGATGACATTTAATTTTGTTGTACAAGGGGCAGTGACAATAAAGTAAACTAAAACTAAATTTTCTTCTTTCCTAGGGAGAGAAACTTCAATGAATTTTCTAAGCATCTTAGGGGTCTTGTCAATCTATATAAAGTGCCAGGTGACAAGTAAGTATTCCATTAAACCATAGTTTCATTAATGGAGAAATATCCTATAAAGCAATTTGTGTGTTACAAGCTGTTTTATAAATAATTATCCTATTCTGTTATGACTCAACTGAGACTGACTGCACAAGGGATAACACAATATCATGATAGGGAGAATTGCAGGAGCCTGGATATAAAATGTATTTATTTATTTAGCAAATTTATGTAACACCAATCACACCTAAGCGATTAAGAGCAGATTACAAACATGGTGTTACACATTATAGGAAGTTTGAGTCCTAGCATTCTAAAACATTGTAGAGTATCTACTCTTGGCAGAGAATTGGAAGCATTGTCTGATTCTAAAGTCTAGCTAGCTTTTATAGTGTGGGGAACTTCTTTTTTTATATAAAATGTTTAAAACAAGTTTCCTCTTTTCTTTTCAGCAAATTGAAAACTAAAATGTATTTGGCTCTGCAGTCCTTGGAGCTTGATCTTTCAAAGATGGCAGGGATGTATTGGTAAGACCAATTTACCACAATGAACCCAGGATTTAGTTCTAATTTAAAAACAAAATAAAATCCACAAATACCCAGGGAGTGAAGTGGGCTTGGAAAGAACTGGTTTTAATCCTATTTGATGTATGGATAAATAAAATATTTGTCCATCATATTATTTCACCAATATTCTTTCTATTCCAGATAGGAGAGTGTTCACATTAATAAAGTTTAAGTCTTTTACATATGATGGTAATGGAGGAAGGTATAGTAACATCCTACATCAGGAGTGCCTGCATTTGTATTAGACAAGGCATTAGAGACAATTTTCCATTTCTTTATTATGCTGATCCTTATACTTTACCCAATGTTCTAATTAAATCAGAACTCCACTCTTAACCCCTCTAAAGAGAAAAAATATTTTATTAGCAAATAAATCCATAGAAATATCCAGAAATACTGCCGCAATTTGATCCATTGTGATCACTGGGAGTTTAGAAAGATTGCAAATGCCAGTTTACTATAATGTGAAAGTTTGTCAACATACTACATCTTTTATCAAACCTTTTTCCTATTAAACTTTTTTCTTCTTTCTTATGTTAGTTTCTTATACTAGTTGTACCCGGTCACGCGTTGCTGTGGCCCAGTCTGGTTAAATGGCCAACCAATCTGTGTAGATGTACACCTGCACACACAACCACCATATAACCCCAACCTACCTACCTACTGTATTTCTCCCTCTCTATCTATCCCTGTACCTACCTACCTACTGTATTTATCTATCCCTCCCTATACCTACCTACCGTATTTTTCCCTATCCCTCTCTATCCCTCTACCTATCTACCTACCTACTTACCTACCTACTGTATTTTTCCCTCTTTCTCTCAATCCATCTACCTACCTACCCACCCTATTTCTTCCTCTCTCTCTCTTTATCCCCCTATCTTTAACTTTAATTTGATTTATATACCACTCCTATCACCATCGAGATGGACTCAGGGCGGTACACAGGAAATTAAAAAATCACCAGCAATAACAAAATACAATGACAATATTTAAAATGAATTAAATTAAATAACCTGTGCTAAAAATTCCCATTAATAAAATTCTAAAACCCCTTTACAAATTTGCTAAAATTATATCGCATCTGAGCTCAGCTCTAGGCTAGACAGGCTTGGTGGAAAAAGTACGTCTTAAGTGAGCGGCGAAAGAGGGGAAGGTCCGTGATAGTGCGAAGTTCGGGGGGTAGGTCATTCCAGAGGTGTGGCTCAGCCACAGAGAAGGTCCTTCCCCTGGGCACCGTTAGCCAGCATTGACCGGCGGTTGGCACCCTGAGGAGGCCCTCCCTGTTGGAGCGGATCGGTCGGTGGGAAGTGTGTGGCAGGAGACGGTCCCGCAAATAACTAGGCCCCATGCCATGGAGCGATTTGAAGATGGTAACAAGCACCTTGAAGCGCACCCGGAAGGCCACCAGCAGCCAGTGCAGCTCGCGCAGGAGAGGTGTTACATGGGAGCGTCGTGAAGCTCCCAAGATCTCCCGCGCGGCCGCATTCTGCACTAACTGGAGCCTCCGGATGCACCTCAAGGGGAGCCCCATGTAGAGAGCATTGCAATAGTCTAGGCGGGACGTAACAAGCGCTTGAGTGGCAGTGGGGAGGGCGTCCCGGTCAAGAAAGGGGCGCAACTGGCGTACCAGATGTACCTGGTAAAAGGCCCCCCCAGGTCACGGCCGTCACATGGTCATCCAAGGACAGCCATGAATCCAGGAGGACGCCTAGGTTGCGAGCTCTTTCCATGGGGGCCAGTGACTCGCCCCCGATGACCAGCGATGGAATCAGCTGGTTATGCCGGATGCTGGGAATCACAGCCACTCGGTCTTGGACGGGTTGAGCCGACGTTTGTTATTTCCCATCCAGACCCGCACGGCTTCCAGGCATCGTTGGGGTGGTTGGGGGTAGATATGTACAGCTGAGTATCATCAGCGTACTGATGGTACTCTACCCCAGAGGTCCCCAACCTTTTTTGCACCAGGGACCGGTTTCATTTTAAAGAAAATTCTGCGGACTGACTGAGTGGCTCAGTAGTCATGTGACTGGGTGGGTGTGGCCAACTTGGAAAATGTGAAACTCACTTAACAATGATCTTGGTTAGCAACCAAACTTTTGGCCTCAACTGTGGTCATAAGTTCTTTCTTTCTTTCTTTCTTTCTTTCTTTCTTTCTTTCTTTCTTTCTTTCTTTCTTTCTCTCTCTCTCTCTCTCTCTCTCTCTCTCTCTCTCTCTCTCTCTCTTTCTTTCTCTCTTTATTTCTTTCTCTTTCTTTCTTTTTCTTTCATTCCCTCTTTTTCTTTCTCTCTCTATTTCTTTCTCTCTTTCCCTTTCTCTCTTTATTTCTTTCTCTTTCTTTTTCTTTCATTCCCTCTTTTTCTTTCTCTCTCTATTTCTTTCTCTCTTTCCCTTTCTCTCTTTCTTTCTCTCTTTATTTCTTTCTCTTTCTTTTTCTTTCATTCCCTCTTTTTCTTTCTCTCTTTCTCTTTCTTTCTGTATCTTTTTCTGTCTCTTTCTTTCCTTTCTGTCTCTTTCTCTCTGTCTGTCTTTCTCTCTCTCCCACTTTCTTTTTCTTTCTTTCTCTTTTTCTTTCTCTCTCTCTATCTCTCTCCTTCGTCCGCCCATCTCTGTCACTGTGTGTGTGTGTGTCTGTCTTGCATTCACTCAATCACTCATTCTGCGTCTCTGTCTATCTTTCTCTCTCTCCCTCCCTCCCTCTCTCTGTCTCTCTATGTGTGTCTGTCGTCGCCGTCCCCCCAGCCTCCTCAGCCCGCCCACGGTGCTTGGTCGCTCGTTCAGGCTCCGTGGCTGGGTAGGAGCCGGGCCGCAGGGCTGGAGAGGAGGAGGAGGGGGCAGCCCATTGGGCAGAGCGCGCGGGAGAACGCAGGAGGATGGTGGGGGCTCTTCCTCCACCCTTGTCGACGGAGGGACTCCTGGGCGCCGCCGGAGCAACCCTCCCTATGGCCGCCAGTTCCCTCCCCCGCCCGCGGAGCCTCCGCAGCCCCTGGAAGAAAACGAATGGCCGGCATGCCAGCAGGGGAGGCTCCACGGGGGGGAGGGAATCGGTAGCCGGTAGGGAGGGTTGCTCCGGCGGCGCCTAGGTGTCCCTCCGTCGATGAGGGTGGAGGAAGAGCCGCACTCCAACGGCGCGAACAGCCGCGCCTGCGTTCTCCCGCGCGCTCTGCTCAGGGGGCTGCCCCTCCTCCTCCTCTCCAGCCCTGCGGCCCGGCTCCTACCCAGCTACGGACCGGCACCGGTCCGCGGCCCGGGGGTTGGGGACCCCTGCTCTACCCCACAACCACGGATGATCTCACCCAGCAGCTTCATATAGGTGTTGAACAGTAGGGGTGAGAGGACCGACCCCTGAGGCACCCCACACGTTAGGAGCCTCGACGTCAACCTCTGCCCCCCCTGTCAACACGAATTGCGACCGACCGAAGAGGTAGGAGGAGAACCACTGTAATACAGTGCCCCCCAATCCCAACCTCCCCAGTCGATGCAATAGGATACCATGGTCGATGGTATCAAAAGCCGCTGAGAGGTCTAACAGGACCAAGATAGAGGAGTAACCTCTATCTCGGGCCCTCCAGAGATCATCCACCAACACGACCAACGCCGTCTCGGTGCTATGCCCGGGTTGGAAGCCAGACTGGCGCGGGTCTAGATAAGCAGTTTCCTCCAGGTGTCGAGGGAACTGCTGTGCCACCACACTCTCAACAACCTTTGCAAGGAAGTGAAGGTTGGAGACCGGACGATAATTAGTTAACAATGCTGGGTCCAGGGAACGCTTCTTGAGGAGGGGCCTCACCACTGCCTCTTTCAAGGCGGCCGGCAAGAACCCCTCACTTAAAGAAGTGTTCACTACTTCCTGGAGCCAGCCACGTGTAACCTCCCAGGAGACCAGTACCAGCCAGGAGGGACACGAGTCCAATAAACATGTGATGGCATTCAGCCGCCTTGGCAACCTGTCCATGTCTTCGGAGGTAACAAAGTCTAACTCGTCCCATAAAACGGTCTCGAGACCCGTCTCGGACGGTGCCCAGATCTATCTCATTGGAGGCCAACTCGTTCCAGATCCGAGCGATTTTATCCTGCAGATAATCTCCAAATTCCTCTGCTCTGCCCTGCAAAGGAGCTTCCCTGCTGGAGAAGGGAGCGGGTCACTCTAAACAGGGCGGCAGGGCGGTTATCTGCGGATGCGATAAGAGTGGCGAGGTAGCTACGTTTTGCTGCTCTTATCGCCACTAGGTAGGTCCTTAAATGGGACCTAACCCGTGTTCGGTCGGATTCGGAGCGAGTGGATCTCCAAATGCTCTCCAGGCGTCCATCAAGGGGCCAGGGTGGATCGGTGCCTCAAGGGCACGACCCGGTCCAAGGTCCTCATGGCTGCACTATTCCATGCAGCCACTAGGTCCTCAGTCAAGTTGTGTGTTAGGGCCACAGGTATAGGCCCAAGCTCCATCTGGAACCTCTCTGGGTCCATCAGGCGCCTGGGGCGGAACCATTTTGGTAGCTCTGGCTCCGCCTCCCCACGGTAGGGTGTAGCGGTTGGGAAGTCAAGCCGAAGGAGAGTGATCTGACCATGACAGGGGTTCGATGACTAATTCCCCTACTCCTAGATCACTCAACCACTGGCCAGAGGCAAAAATTAGGTCTAGTGTATTTCCCCCTGCGTGCGTGGGGCCATGAATTACTTGGGTCAGGTCCATGGCCGTCTACCTACCTACCTATTGTATTTTTCCCTATCGCTCTCTATCCCTTTGCCTACCTACCTGCCTACTGTATTTTCCCCTCTCTCTCTCTCTATCCCTCTACCTACCTACATACCTACCTACCTAGCTACCTACCTACCATGCAGCCTCCTGGGACCAAAAATGGGCCACCTGGGAGTGTGTCACCCCCCATGCCTAGTTTTGGGTCTAGTAGGCGTCCGTACAACCTCCTGGGACCAAAAATGGGCCACCTGGGAGTGTGTCACCCCCCCATGCCTAGTTTTGGGTCTAGTAGGCGTCCGTACAGCCTCTTGGGACCAAAAATGGGCCACCTGGGAGTGTGTCACTCCCCTTGCCTAGTTTTAGACCTAGTAGGCATCCATACAGCCTCCATGCAGTGTGGGAACGTTGGAAGCTTATTCGGTTGCTGAGGAAATGACTGTTGGATATGTGAGGGGCGTGTGTGTGACGCATAATAATAAGCAGCCAGATGGGAGGAGCTACAGGGAGGTGAAAACCTGAGAGGTGCATACCTTTTATGTTTGTGCTGGTTGCACATGACACACGTGTGCCAGCCACACAAAATATACGTATGATTGCATCGGAAGTTCTTGGGAACATTGTGTGAAAATTTGGTGCCGATCGTTGCAGTACTTTTTGAGATTAGCGGCTTTGCACAAACTATTTTACATTTTTATTTATATAGATATATATATTTTAAAGAACTATATATGTGTGATAGATCTAAGATTCCAGGTATGATTTAAAAGATCAGTTCCAAAGCTTTCAATAGAGGATGTGAGATTTTCTTTTTAAAAGGTTAAGAAAACAGTTGCTGAAACAAAACTGAACTGTGTTTTCCAAAAGCAGTAATAGATATCCAGTGATCCACATAATGGCAGGAGAGGAGAGGATTTCATTTAAAGAATTAGATTGCAGCCATGTCCAAATTTATATGCAGTTGAATTTATTCTGCAGACATAATTAACTTCTGATTGAACATGAATATGATATGTCTTTTGTATCATGAATGTTTAGAAATTTGTTTTTGTTTTATATCTTATAGGCAAGCCACAAATGCAAGCCCCTTGGACAAAATTCTGCATGGCAGCGTGGGCTATCTCACTCCTAGAAGTGGTGGTAGGAAGTGGTTTTTTTACTAATCATTTTCTATATAAAATGGAGGGAGGGGAAGAGAGATAGAGATTGATAGATTGATAGATAAATATTGTAGATAGATAATTGTAGATATTATAGATAGATAGATAGATAGATAGATAGATAGATAGATAGATAGATAGATAGATAGATAGATAGATACTGTAGAATAGATAGATAGACAGATAGACAGACAGAATAATATAACCCAATTAATCTTTTCCAGCAGGCCGGCCTGGCCTAACCTAATCTACCGTACCAGCCTAATTGTAGTAAATATTACCTAATCGGGTTTTTACGTTATAAATTTAAACGAGATATTTTAACACAGGGTAAAACATTTAATTTAGTTTTATTATTTATAATTGTTATATATGTATATGCTCTTAAATTCTTGTACACAGCCCCGAGTCTCTTCGGAGAGAGGGGGCGGTCAATAAATCCAGATAAATAAATAAATAATAAATAAATAATGGTGCAATGATTTTTGTTATTTTATAATGGTTGATTCCTGATTATTTAAAACAAATTGTGAAATTACTATTACCTAATTTTGTTCTTCTGGCCACCCTTGCTTAGTTCAGCCAATGCAGTTCAATCGGTAGCGCACTACAGATAAAATACAGATTTCAAAAACTACTTGTTCAGCAAAAACAAGAAAATGTACATAAACTTCATATTATAATCAATCTGTACATTTGAGAAAATTATTTTGCAGTCTTAAATGAATTCATAAAGCCTCATCATTCTACTCTTAAGGTCAGCAGAAGCCCATTAAGGTTTACCAAAAATAACAACATATCTATTTTAATCTTGATCAAATAAACCAACTTTGTTTTACTTTTAACAGCTCTGATCTTTAGTCCCTTCAAATAAAGTTGTACAACTTGATTATTATTTTTCTTTACGTCTTCTCACAAAATTGTTCAAAATTTTAACAAGCCCTCTTTTGTAAATCCAGTATAATAATCCAAATTATATAGTATAATCCAAATTACTCTCTTGGTTTTTGTTTGTATGTCTCTTAATTATTAAGAGAGTAACTCATTTCTTTTATAGTCCAGTGTAACATCTTTTTTTCTGTTATTCATACAGCCTGTCATTTTAAATCCACTTTCAGCTCATTCTTGATTTTGTTAAGTAGAACTTGTTACTCTTCCATAAGGTCTTTTAAACACTATATAACTATAGAGGAAGACACTTTTAAAATTAAATTATGAGTCCATTGTTCAAAAATATTCTTCAGTATGTCCAATTTTAAAATATAAGTTCTTAAACTTGTAGTGAAAATTTCTTTTGTCAAGGATTGCAGTAAGCTCACCCAGTATAATGAAATATATTGATTCCAAGGTTGCTAATAGATGCAAATTAGTTAACAAGCAATTTTCAAAAGTGATTAGAAAAGGAAGTATTTGAACTTAGAGTCCTTTCAAGATATTAACTGAGTTTTACCAAGATGCTTATGTTTTCGTTCTGAGATCTTGAAATCTGCCAGAGGTGACTATCTTTTGGTTTTCCCACAAGAAACAGGTGACTTGTGAGCAATCTCAAATCCTTTCTCCGTACGGAAAATCTTATCAATCATCTAGTCATGGCCTCTTCATTCTGACCTGATTTTCAGTTCTCCTTTTCACAGAGATACCTTTATCTTGCTATTTCTTCCCCAGAACATATTCAGTTTCAGCCAACAACAAATAACTAATTGAACATATTAACTATATATTCAGTCCAACATTTATACTTCATTTTTACTCTTCTTATTCTTATTCTTGTTTTCCCATTAACAAAACCTGCTTATTTCAGGTCACCTGATGAATCTGAAGTATTATGTTTCTCCTTATGATTTATTTGAAGAAGGAACTGGAGCTCCCATCATTCTGAATGAGAATAATGGTGCGTTATTCTTACATAGTATTTCCTGCTATGCACTGATTTTCTGAATTGGGCATTCTAGTATGCTGAATTGTTTTAAATCTTCTCCTTGAATATCCTTAATAGCAGTAAAGCAGATTAACACTTAGGTATGCAGTATTCATGTTTAATAAAGAAAAGCTAAAGCAAATAATTCAATTAAAAAAAACTTGTGATATCTTGCAGCCATTATTTGATAATTATTGATGAAATTACTGCATTGTGGAACTCAAAGTTTAAATTATAAATGTCCAGCCTTTTGACTTGCGTTGGCCACATTAAGTGAAGAAGAATTGTCTTTGGCCACATATAAAATATATAAGTTAATATATATAAATCATAGTTTATGATCTTAGTGCCACATTGCTAGCTGACTATTGCTAGCACTTGGGCCATGGGAAATGGGTTTGAGGCCTAAATGATGGGGCTGTGAAAGACTATACTACCTGAATCACAGATATATCCTCAACCTGAGAAATAGCCTGAAGTGCTGTACACTCTTCATAGAGATAACCTGTTCCAATTGATTTCTGATTTCCAGAATAACTAGAACTCTGCTTGCTCATAGTCTTAACAGAAGAAAAACAAAAATCTTTAATAACATTTATAAAGTGTAAAAAAATTATTAGAACTTCAGGGGTTTCTGAGTTACATGGTGTTTTGATTGCAACAATTGCTAACCCAATAATTACCATATTTTTCAGAGTCTAAGACACACCTTTTTACCCCCCAAAAGAGGGCAAAAATCTGGGTGCGTCTTATACTCCTAATGTAGCTCCACCCACACGCTCTGTGCGTCGCATTTTTGGGTGATTCCATGCAGCGAGCCTGATTCCCTAAGCAGCCCGGGGAATGGCATTCAAAGCGTTCTCAGTGAAAGCATTGTTGGGGTCCCGGCATCCCTGCCAGTGGCAAATAAGTGCCGGACTCTCCCCTCCCCTCTCTCGTTGGGGCAGGGGTGGTAAAGACGCCTTCCAGACCTGAGACCCGGAAGGAGAAACTTCGCCCGTCGCGCTGCCTGTGCTGTCCTGTCGCCCGGGAGAGGGGGCATGAAACCGTGGTCACTGGCAGCGTGGGCAGTGGGCTCCAAGAAGTGGCTGCCTGGGCCCCCCATCCTCTGCCCCACCTGCCACCCCCAAATTGTGCCCCACCGCAAAATGCGCATCTTAATAGAGTCTGGCAGCTTCGTTGCATCTCTCGGCTGGTCTTTGTAGGGGAAACCTTGCACGATAAAGAAAAACTTCATGCGAAGTTTATCTTTACTGCGCAAGATGTTTCCCTGCACAGAGCGGCCGAGAGAGAGAAGCGGGGGAGCTGCCAGACTCAAGTAAGATGCGTGCCCCACCGCATCCCATCCCCTGCCCCATCTGCCACCCCCAAATTATGCCCGAACATCTTACGCGAGGATTCCTTTGCTGGCTGTGCACTCCGGGTGGCCAGCAGCTGAGCCGGCAAGCCGGCAATCAGCTGGGTGCTTCTAATCTGTCTCCATGCCTGCACCCTCGCCCGACCGAACTGCCCTCTCGCTTTTCTCCCTGCCTCCTCTGGCCGCCAGTGCTGGCTAAGAGAAAACAGAAAGCAAGTCTGTAGAGGAGGAGAAGGGCACGTGGCTCTGCGATGTGCACCGGGGAAGTAGGAATGAAAGCATTTTCAGGTGGCAGTGCTTGCTGCCTGCTACCTGAAACACGATGCACTTGTTTGGCCTCTGCACACGCCCTTTTTTTAATCAAGAGGGGATCGTGGTGCTGCCGCCCAAAAATGCATTCAATGGAAAGGCTTTCATCGCAGTTCCCCTGGGCAACTTCGGGAATGCGGCTCCGACTGAGACAGCAAAACCTTGGCCAGATGAATACTGGTGAATGTTGCTGGGAAAGAGCCAGAAAGTTTTTTTTCCTGATTTCCTCCCCCAAAATTAAGGTGTGTCTTATACTCTGGTGCGTCTTATACTCTGAAAAATACGGTATGTTGTAACTCTTTGCCAATGCAACTTAACAAGAGGTCACATCCATATAGTATATAATGAATATGAAATGGGAAGAACACTGAAAAAGATAAAAGATAACAAGAAGGAAGATATAAAACTGATATTTCATTTTAAATTGTTTATGGAGCTAAAAAGTAGTAAGCAATGAATTATTTTGTACAGGGATTATTCTGGAGAAATTATGAATAAGTAAAATGTAGGTATAAGTGAAAAGTTATTGTCTTCTAACAAAAAACGTGACATAGAGCAGGGTCCCCAACTTTTTTGACACCAGGGACCGGTTTTCATGTTAAAAAAATTCCGTGGACCGGTGGGGTCAGCCGGCGTAGAGTGGGAGTGGGGGAAAAGGGGAACAGGCGGCGCATGTGAGCGTGGGGTGTGTGTGAATCGGCTCACTCGCCCCTCTCAGGCCCCCAACGGCGCAAGCGGCCGCGCCTGTGCTCTCCCACCCCTGGTGTGCACTCTGCCCAGGGGGCTGCTCCCACCTCCCTCCTCCTCCCCGACGGCCCTTTCTAAGAGTTGTGCTGCTCACTGCGGTCCGGTTCCTATCAAGCCACGGACTGGCACCGGCCCGGGGGTTGGGGACCCCTGACATAGAGGATGGAAAAAAGAATGAAACATATAAATAGAGAAAGGATTAAATTAAAATGAGGGAGGAAATGTTAACTAGTTATTTGCAAAAAAGCATGCAGACACATAATGTGTTCCCCTAAAAATACAACGTGTCCGACTAATAAGCCCAATTGGGCTTTTCAGAACATGCATCACAATAAGCCCTCCCCCTGAAACTGTCCCCCCCCCAAACTATTTAAGTGCAAAAAGAGCCTGCCTTCATCCCTTCCCTGCCCTCCTTTTAGTGAGGGGGGGGAGAAGCAAGGTGCGCCTCTTACCTGTCCAGCTCAGCTGCGTTCCTCGCCGTTTCGTCAAGGGATTCCCCTTGTAAAAAAAACCTCATGAAACCTCCCAAGTTCAACTCATGAGGGTTTTTTTTATAAGGGGAATCCTGGACAAAAGAGTTTTAGAGTTTTATTTGATTTATATCCCGCCCTTCTCCAAAAGGACCCAGGACGGCGCACAGGAATTTAAAATAACATATAAATAATACAAAATACAAAATTTAAAAACCTATTAAATATCCAAACCTGCACTAAAACCAATTAAAATCCCCCATTTTAAAACTATCTAATGCTAGTCACAGCGGAGGTTATGTTAGGCCGGCTTGATGAAACAGGTGTGTTTTTAAACACTGGCGGAAGAGGCGGAGGTCGGTGATGGTACGGAGTTCAGGGGGTAGGTCGTTCCACAGGGCAGGGCCCGCCACAGAGAAGGCCCTTCACCTGGGTGTCGCCAGTCGGCATTGTCCGGCCGGCGGCACCCTGAGAAGGCCCTCTCTGTGGGAGCGTATCGGTCTAAGGGATGTATGGGGCAGGAGACAGTCTCGCATATAACTAGGTCCCATATATAAAGGTCTCGCATATAACTAGTTCCCATACATATAAAGGGTGAGGAACGCAGCTGGGCTGGACAGGTAAGAGGTGCGCCTCATTTATCTCCCATCCCCCTCTTGCTAAAGGAAGGACAGAGAAGGGAAGCAGGCAGGCTGCATTTATAATTGGGGTGGGGTGGGAAGTGTTGAGCTGCAAGGTGTGCCTCTTACCTTTCCAGGTCTGCTGCGGTCCTCACCATTGTGTCCAGGGAAGCCCCTGGTTTTTTTAAAAAAAACACCTTCTGAGTTCAAAAAGTTTGATAGAACTCACGAGAAGGGTTTTTTTTTTTAAGCAGGAGCTTCTCTGGACACAATGGCAAGGACCGCGGTAGACCTGGAAAGGTAAGAGGCGTGCCTCGCTTCTTGCCTGCCCTAGAAAATAATAAGCCTTCCCCCTCTAATAAGCCCAAGGCCATATTTCGTGGGTCAAAAAATATAAAACCTGTTTTATTTTTGGGAAAACACGGTAAGAATACACAAATTCAAGATGAGAAGGAGGTGCAAACACAGTGATAGCCTTGCGCCTCACCAAAAAGCAGAGGTTGGGCCAACAATCACAGAGGCCCCTATGGGATGCATTGATCTCTTAAACAGTACTATACCTTCCTACCAAAATATTTGGAGAACAAAGGTTGTGAAAATCTTTCCTCCTTTGCGATGCAACTTATTTCCTTACCAAACTGAACTTTTGAAATATATCTTTCACTTAGAATCCCAGAGAGGACTTTGAATCAGAGACACCTCCTTAAAGTTAAAAGTGATCTTGAATTTCTTTATTCAGTCTCAAATTCATGATTTATATTGAGATGGAGCACAATACTGGCATTGAAGGTCTTAGATGAGATAATCTTACATTTTATATTGCTGCCACTTAATTTGAACAGTTGTTAAAGAATAAATGGCCAAGACTCAAAAAAGACATTGCCTCTCATTTTGCTACCATCTCTTGCTACCCCTGCACATATTCCCTTCACCTATAATGTTGATTCAATTACAGATACTAACCTAAGGGAAAGGATGTATATGGTTTAATGTATGAGAAAGTGTTCTGTGGTTAGAGTCCCTTTCTTAAACTCTGAAAGCTGGAAGGAGTGTCAGTGACAGCCGTTCCTATTTTCAGAGCCTAATAAATATCTTTAAATGGCATTGTTGACAGAGTAAGATCCCTGGAAAGGACATAGCTGGAATATTTGGTTTTTAAATAAAGTTTTGGGCTGTGAGAACAGGGTTGGAGATCCCATACAACCTTACAGTTTTGCCGATGATGCTTAAAACTTGGAAAATAAATGGAGAAAAAGGCATATTATTATTTATTAAATATACATGCTCCTGACTTCCAGTAAAAGAACATACTTCAAGAATCTGACATAAATAGAAATTGTGCTTCCAGTTCGGGGGGGACGGGGGGGGGGGGACACACACATAGGATTTAAGCTTGCCTGCAATATTATATAGGCAAATCTTAACTGGCATATAGCAGCTTTTAAGAAGTTAAAAGTCATTGCTCACCCAAGAATGCCACCTATTATCAAAGGACATCCATCACAAATCTGTTTTCTGAATAACAGTGAATTATATTGATCACAAGTTATGCAGTGTCTAGCATTAAACTCATTGAGCTACAACTGTTTGAAAAATTGTACCTTTTTCTCCTTTCCTTTCAGTTCCTCGTTACCTAGGCATGAATGTATGTGTTACAATTGAGGGAACCTTAACTATGAATAAACTTCCAATTGCCCCTCTGATTATGGGGACTCACCCTGTTGATAACAAAGGGTAAGAAAAAAAGCAACACTGAATGCTCATTAATGTTCTATAGGACAAGGTCCCTTTTTTGCATGTTGCCCATTATATTCTTTTTAATGAATAAAATAGTGAGTTAAGAGTCTCCCTCTCTACACATGTAATCATCTCTGCTGTGGCATTCAGTCACTAAAAAAAATCTGATTATTATCAAATATTTTTTCTTTTTTTTAGGACACCCTCATTCTCCTCAGTTACCAGTGCCAATAGTGTTGATTTTCCAGCTTGCTTCTTTTTGAAGTTTCCAAAACCTGTTCCTGTTTCTCAGGCTTTTATTCAGAAACTTCAGAACTGCACCGGTAATAACTTTTGATAAATTCTTGCAAGAATTTTGTGTGCATCAATGAATTATTTTCAGTCAATAGGTGGCAGCAAAGTAGCTTTTTAAAAATGCATTCGTATTCTTTTTCACAACCACGACTGTATATTTTCCATGAACCTAATTAGAAACTGTCCTATTTTCTGCTGCTGAAATTCTCTTTTTTTAAGCCAAGCAAATGTCATATATTTGTCATTATAAATAATCGTGGAAATATATAATAATAATAATAATAATAATAATAATAATAATAATAATAATAATAATAATAATAATAATAATAATAATAATAATAATAATAATCTTTATTGTCATTGTAAAAATTACATATATCATCGTCAGAGTAAAGTTGCGCAGAGTTTTGTGGTAATAAATATGCTGTTTTCCCCTGCCCCGGCAAGTTACCCATAGCTACTTTCTACTTTCTATATTCTTTTTTATTCCTCCTATGTTTAAAAAAAAGTATAAGTATTTGAAAATCTTAATTTTATTTGCCAAGCAGATGATGTATGTAGAAACACGCATGTACAAACATGTAATTTAGCTAAAACTGAGAGGAAACATACTATTACACACGTGTGTGCGCGTATACAAAATTGGATTATTCACAACTATTTTAGTTCTCCTGTAATTCTATAAGTACGCCTTCAGCCTCCAATTCAAAACAGAGATATTATGCTAAAACACTTAGTTAACATGTTGGGAGAGGAACAAGGGAAAAGGCACAGGTTTTCTAATATAATAAATCTATTGATGATTATACCTTTTTATCTCCCAAGTGTAGTACTCTCTCTGTGGACCATGTTAATTTTTAGGTGGCTTTATTATATAATTAATGATATAATCCTTGACTTCCAGTTGCCAAATGGGAATCTATTTGTGTATTAAACATTGGTGTCTGGGAAGATAATTATGGCAATTCGATAGTGCAGTAAGTTCCTCCCTCATCCACCCACCCCTTTGGAGGAATTGCACTAAACAATACAATATTCCCTCAACTGCAATGTAATAACAGTTGTTCTTCAGTTAAATCTCTGAGGCTAATAATATTTTCCTATTATTTCTAGGTATCCCGCTGTTTGACACTCCTCCAACCTATGTTCCATTATATGAGCTCATCACACAGTTTGAACTATCCAAGGAGGAGGAGGAGGATCCTTGTCCATTGCACCATACTATGCGCTTTTATGCTGTAAGTGAGAGAGTAATATATGAGCTGGGCAAGTTCTAAGTATAGAATTTTCTGAACACCAGAAAAATATTAATAAATAGTGCTATAAATATAGTTATGTTTTATTATGTAATGCCTTTAAGTTTGAACTGGGAATTTCATTACTATTTAACTGAGTCCTATATTGATTTGAGATAGGCTACAACCCTAATTGGGACCAGAAATTCTATCACTAAGCAAAGCAATTGTTAAGGAAAACATCACATGACTATGTCACTTAGCAAAGGCGCATACAGTTGTTAGACTACGACTTCAGACTGTCTCTGCCCTTTTGGCCACCTTTCATAGCATGGTGTGTGTGTGTGTGTGTGTGTGCCCTTTTGGCCACCTTTTAAGCATTGTGTGTGTGTGTGTGTGTGTGTGTACAGCAGCAGAATACAGCAACCTCTTTGCCGCTCTTGCAGGGTGACCAAAAAGGGCATAGATTGGGAGGTAGAGTTAGGCTGATTGGGAGGGGGGGTGAGGGAGAGTTGAAATGGAGGCAGTTTGCACAGGGCAAGAAAATGTGACCACAGGAAACTTGCAATAGTTTATTTTTGGTCATTTTCTGCCCTCCAGAAGCTTCAGGGAAGCCTCCTGAAGTCTCCAGAGGAGAAAAAATGGCCCTATGGGCAAACTGGAATTTCCGGGTTGCCAATAGAGCCGTATTTTGCCCTTGGAGACTTCAAGGAAGCCTCCTGAGGACATCTGTGGGGGCAGGGGAGGCCATTTTCGCCTTCCCCAGGCTCCTAGAAAGCCACTGGAGCCTGGGGAGGGTAAAAAACGGGTCCATCGTGCACCAAAAGCGGAGGGGAGGGATCGTGTGCATAGAATTATGTGTGTGGGCACGCCCGCGCATGACCTCCCTCCACTTCCCCCGCTTTTGGCACGCGATGGGAAAAAGGTTAACCATCACTGCTATAGACCATCTCCCACTTTCTGTTTTTAGGGGTTTTTATTCTAACTTCATCTCTTTGTCACTTCTGCCAACAGCCTTTTTGAAAGCTTGTAACTCTTAGAATCTTTATGTTTGGTTCTTCATCTATAACAGTGGTAATCAACCTGGTCCCTACCACCCACTAGTGGGCATTCCAGCTTTCATGATGGGTGGTAGGGGTTTTGTCTGATACTGAAGCACTTTACTTTTTTAAAATTTAATTGACTTCCCTAATTTATAAATCACCATTACTGTGGAACCAGGGGGCGGTTAGAAAATTTTACTACTAACAGATACAAAAGTGGGCGGTAGGTATAAAAAGGTTAACTACCCCTGATCTATAATGTGCCTAATTGGTTTACAGTGCTTAGTTGAATCTTATCTTTTAATACACTTTTTTCTTGCCAAATAAGTAGTATGCAATCTAAATTAGAATAAAAAGTATATTAATTTATTCCTGTAAGAGTCAATTAAAATCTAACATGTTAGGGGTTAATTTTATTTTAAAATATCTGTGAAAAGTAATCAGAATGTTAGACTTGTACTGTATAAAAATATAAGCTATAAGTAAACTCTGTAATGGAATCCAAATAAAGTGGTCAAATGTAGATATAAAGCAGTCTTTTGCCGTCTATATGCAGGTAATTTTAAATTCTATTTTTTGTAATGAACCCAATAATTGATACTGATTGCTGAGCTTGATAGGAATGGAATATTTGCTGAATTGAGAAAGAAAGCTTTCAGTGTTATTATTTTGTCCCATATTAGTAGGTAGGTAGATAGAGGGATAGAGAGGGAGAGAAAGAGAGAAATACAGTAGGTAGGTAGGGAGAGAGAGTAGGTAGGTAGAGAGGGAGAGAAAGAGAGAAATACAGTAGGTAGGTAGGTAGGTAGGTAGGTAGGGAGATAGAGTGTGTGTAGCTAGATAAGTAGGTAGAGGGATAGAGAGAGAAATAGAGATAAATACAGTAGATAGGTAGGGGGGGGAGAGAGTAGGTAGATAGGTAGATAGAGAGGGGAGAGAAATACAGTAGGTAGGTAGGGAGAGAGAGTGTAGGTAGGTAGGTAGGTAGGTAGGTAGGTAGGTAGGTAGACGGATAGAGAGAGAAAAATAGAGAAATAGAAAGAGAGAGAAATACAGTAGATAAGTAGGGAGAGAGAGAGTAGGTAGGTAGGTAGATGTTTCCAGGTGTATTTACCCATGTGCTGGAGAAGGAAATCACTGACCACCTTTGGAACAAATCTTTATTTCTGTAGGCATAGTACTTGACCAACGTAATTCTCATCAATCACTCTAACTAAACAGCTTTCCAAAAGGGAAGAAAACCCCTTTTTGCACTTTGCAAACCTCCCCCAAACAACCTGTTTTTCGGGAAAATGGGCCAGTTTTTTTTTAAATAGAAGGCATGAATAGCCTTGGGTGGGACTTGCAGAGTGCTCCTGGGGGTTTGAGGGGGCCAAAACGAGGGAAAAACCTGTTTTTTTCATGAAAACGGACTGTTTTTTGGTCAAAGAATAGCATGCATAACCTTATGGGGGCTTATAGAGTGCTGCTGGGGGCTGCTGGGGGGACAAAAATGCCCTGGTTTTTGCTCATTTCTGCCCTCCCCAGCCCCCAGGAGCTCTCTGGAAGCCTCCATAAGGGTATGCGCGTGGCCATTTTGGTGAAGCAAAATACAGTATTCGATGTATAAGACGCACCCAGATATTCAGCCTTTTTAGAGGAAAAAAGGTGCGTCTTATACTCTGAAAAATAGGGTACCTTTGGAAATCTTGGTGCGTCTTATACACTCGTGCGTCTTATAGTCTGAAAAATATGGTAATTTGGTACATTTTCTTCGTAAGATATTTGAAGTTTGGGAACAATATAACTTATTTTTAAATGTGTAACTTTCCTCTGGATAAAATCTACCATATCTATATGGTCACGGAATTGAAGCAACTTTGTGGCGTATAATCGATAAACTTTGGCCTTGAAAGGTGATTCAGTTCATCTCTGTAAGGCTACTCCTTACAAAGGCATTTGCTTTGTTTTATTTCCCCCTGCTTTATGTAATATGTGTTCATATATTTCAAATTCCAGGCCTTGCCAGGACAACAGCACTGTTATTTCCTCAACAAAGATGCCCCATTGCCAGATGGACGAAGCCTTCAAGGAACACTGCTTAATAAGATTGCTTTCCACCATCCTAGTCGAGTACCTCTCATTCTCAGTATGATCAGGCATCAGGTGGCCTACAATACACTAATAGGCAGCTGTGTCAAGCGAACTGTTTTAAAAGAAGGTGTGTACAAAGAGCTTTTAAAAACACCTTCAATTGTCAAGTTGAAAACACACACACACACACACACACACAGACAGACAGGGAGAGGGGGAGAGAGATTTAAACATAAATAGTACTTTGTTTAATAAGCCATTTTAAAAATCCTGCATGCTTATTTTACAGATACTTTGTTCCAGAAGAATAGAAGATGCAAGTAGGCTTTAAGTCTGCATCCATCATTCTGCTAGTCAACATATATTTCTGATGAACGTTTTGTGTTGTTGTTATCATATCTAGTACAGATAGTCCTCAACTTATCAGTTTGTTTAGTGACAATTCATAGTTATAACAGCACGACAAAATGCTGTGACCATTTTTCACACTTACAACTATTGCTGCATCCCCATGGTCACTTGATCAAAATTCAGACACAGGCAGCTGATTCATATTTATGATAGTTGCAGTGTCCCAGGGTCATGTGATCAGCTTTTGTGCCCTTCTGACAAGCAAAGTCAATGGGGAAATCAGATTCACTTAATAGTGTTACTAACAAATGCAGTGATTCACTTAAAACATCTGTGTCAAGAGAAGTCATAAGATGGGGAAAAACTCATTTAATAACTGCTTTGCTTAACATCAGAAATTTTAGGTTAACTTGTGTACATAAGTCAAGAACTACCTGTAATATATTTATCTATTGTGCATCTTTCATCTCAAGAATTATAGTAGGTTGTATATCTATCTGAAAGATAGACAAGTTCCAGTACTGGATTTATAGAATTTATTTGGTTGTTTGATTTGATTTGGCATCACCCAACTCAAAAGACCTTGAAAATTTTGATGTTCATGATTAGTACAAGCAGGCATAAATTCAATTTTTATGTAGTGTTATTTTTTCCCAGATGAAACAGAAAACATCTTTTGTAGCTAAAAATATCTTTTGCAGAGAAAATTGGATAAAATTAGAACAGTATTGACATGGTGCCTGTATTTTAGACAATAATGAGCAATGATTTCAATCATGATTTTGGCATGTTGAATTTAAAACTAATTTTGTATGAAACCTAAATGTATCAATATTTTCCCAACAAAGTATGTTTATGTGTTTGCTAGAGGCATGAAGTAAGTACAGAATATGTTAGATACTTTTAGGAAATATTAAAAATAAGATAAATGAAATATAATTACAGTTAGGAGAATTTATTGTGTCTCCTCCAAGGAATCCAGATCGGCGAGTTTAGGATTTTTTCACTATAGCCTTGCAGCAAATCTGTGAGATAGGTTAAGTTACAAATGGCAACATATGGCCGTTAAGATATTTTTAGACTGCAATTCTTGTCAGTCTCACCATTATTGACCTTTTTGATCTTGGCTAATATATAAATGAGAGTCACTGATAAGAACAAACACAGAGAAAAAAACAGTTGCAATAGTCCTACAGATATCCCTTTTATTTTTGAAGAGACTTCATCCCAGAATTGTTTAAAAAATATTAGCTGTTATCATCAGGAATGGTTCTTCTACCAGGATTAAACATATATTTCACTTTCATATGCATCTTTTCTTTTGAATTGTTTCCAAGAGCAACTAAATTCAATAGGAATAGGCAGAGTACAAAGTAATAAAAACCTAAAAATGGCAACAAAATATATAGTAGTTTATAAACATATAACAAATATGATTTAGGCAGCTATGATGGACCAATGAACTGAGCACAGTTTTGTTCTATGCAGAGGACAAGGCAGTCTATCAGAAAGGGAGATGATAGATTTTTGTATCTTCCAACAAATGTACAAACCTCTAAAGAAATGAGCATTTTATTCTAAAAGCGCAAAGCTTTTAAGTTTTCAGAAACTCAACAAGCAAACAACAGTTAACAACCAGTTAACTGAACTAGAACTGCAGTATCACTGATGGTTCTGTCATTCCCTAACGTCAATTCTATTTGGGAAGATCATTTATTAAATCAAATTTAACACACACACCGATTTAGCTCTCAACAGTTCTTTTATGGGGACAACAAATTATCTAATCGTGCCTTCAAATCTATTTTGTTGTGAATAAATTGCAAATAAAAACATGAATGTTTCTTATTTTCTTGACTTTCATTATAAAGTGAATAGTGTTCTGTAGAACATCAAAGGTTTATTTATATCCAAACTTAAATAAGTATTTTTTCTTTTAGCTGTATTACCAAGTTGTGTCTTTTTCTTCAGATTCCTCTGGCATCCTGCAGTTTGAAGTCTGCCCTCTTTCTGATTCCTGCTTCAGTGTATCTTTTCAGCACCCTGTTAATGACTCCTTAGTTTGTGGTGAGTTGCAGGAAGGAGGAGGATTGGGGCAAGATACAGTGGTACCTCGGTTCACGAACGCCTCTGTTCACGAACAACTCGGTTCATGAACAGAAAAGTTCATAAAAATATGCCCCAGTTCACAAACTCCGCTTCTGTTCACGAACTCCGCCTCGGTTCACGAACTCCGCCTCGGGTCACAACCAATTTGGTTCACGACCAGAGTCAGTTCAAGAATTAAAACCAAAAAAAAGATCAGAACGGATTAACTGGATTTACATTAAACCCTATGGGAAACTGTGCCTCGGTTCACAACCAATTCGGTTCACGACCAGAGTCAGTTCACGAATTAAGTTCGTGAACCGAGGTACCACTGTATATGTATAAACTGAGAGCCAGTTTTGTCTAGTCTAGTGGATAAGACGCTAGACTAGAAAGCAGTGACCACATTCCTCTTTAGCTATGAAAACCAACTGGGTAACCTTGGGCAAGTCACATTTTCAGCCCAACTCACATCACAAGGTGGTTGTTGTGGGAGAAATTGGAAGTGGAAGATGTGTTGGATATGTTTGCTGTCTTTTTTTTTTTGTATAACAATTTTTATTGATTTTACAATTTTATAATAGGAAAGGGGTGTGTAGGGTATTTAACAAATATTTTAGAGCTTCCATGTCAGGGTTGGTAACCTCCTCCGAGACTTCATACAAAATAATTTCAATAAAAGGTGGAAAGAAATACATACATTTCATATCATAAATTCCATGCATTCAATCATTTGTTTGTGTTAACATCCATGTAGGAGTTACAATACAAATAAAAAAAGCATTTTTGTGATCTTAGCCTCTGCTATTGTTTCTTCTTCCTTACCGCCGGTGGGCGGAGCCATGGCCCCTCCCGTTCCCCCATCTTCGTCCTCCAGGATTGAGACGTGTTTTTTAAGAAATGTTTGCTGTCTTGAGTTATTTGTAAAAATAATAAAGGCAGGATACAAACTGGCATTGATTGAAAATTGACTTATTTCAATAACATTCTGCTTATGAATTCTGTCTTTCAGTGGTAATGGATGTACAAGATTCTACCCATGTAAACTGTAAATTGTACAAAGGGCTTTCTGATGCACTCATCTGCACAGATGATTTCATTGCAAAGGTTGTTCAAAGGTATGTCTTCTTAAAAAAACAAAAAAAACCTGATGACTTAAAACTAGTAAAATATAAAAGTGATTATTCAGAAATATATTCAAATAGCTTTAACCATATATATACCGTATTTATCGGCGTATAACACGCACTTTCCCCCCCTGAAAATAGGGGGCAAATGATGTATGCGTGTTATACGCCGATATAATCGGTTCCAGCAGCAGCAGCAGGAGGAGGAGGAGGAGGAGGAGATGACGGCCCCGGAGGCACGGAGCTCTTCCCCGCGGCGGGCGCCTCCTTCTCCGCTGGCAGGTAGAGCAAGGTCGAGGGGCTTCCCCCCTTTCCCCACTTCCCGGCTCTTTCCAAACCCCGGGAGCTTGCCGAGGGGCGGCGGTAACGGCAGCGGCAACGCGGCAGCGGCGGGTGCCGCCGTTGCCGCCGCCGCCGCCCCTCTGCAAGCTCCCGGGGTTTGGAAAGAGCTGGGAAAGGGGGGAAGCCCCTCGACCTTGCTCTACCTGCCAGCGGAGAAGGAGGCGCCCGCCGCGGGGAAGAGCTCCGTGCCTCCGGGGCCGTCATCTCCTCCTTCTCCTCCTCCTCCTCCTGCTGTTGCTGCTGGAACCGGCGGCCGGGAAGCGCAGGGCCAGGAATTCCTGCGCTTTCCTCCAGCGACGAGAAGCGACGAGTGGCGCTGGGGCAGAGCCAGGCTGCTGCCCGGAGATTAGCCAGAGAGGGTGTGGGCTGCTGGCGGAGAAGAGGCATGCCTGAACAGTCATTCATTCACGCGGTCCTTGGCCAGCCGGCTGCCGGGTCGCTCCATCCCAAGCCAGGGAAAAAGAAGACAGTGCAGCTGCCTTGCTTGCTTTCCTGCCTGCCTGCCAGAGAGAGAGAGAGAAAGAGAGAGAGAGAGAGGGAGGGAGGGAGGGAGGGAGGGAGGGAGGGAGGGAGGGAGGAAGGAAGGAAGGAAGGAAGGAAGGAAGGAAGGGAATCAGAATCTGACAGACACAGAGAGAATGACAGAGAGAGACAGGAAGGGAGGGGATAGCGATTTCTGAGTAAACTTTTGTAAAAACAGAATATCCAAGTTTCTTTGTTAAAACAGTTGCTTTTACTGTCCTTTTACATTATTTACCTTATAAGTGGTAATAATATTAATAAAAAAAAGTTCTGAGCTACCCTTATTTTGCTTCAAAGTTCTTTATTTGAAATTTAAATTTTTTTCCTGAAATTTCCCTCATAAAATGAAGGTGCGTGTTATACGCCTGTGCGTGTTATACGCCGATAAATACGGTATCTTTCTTTACTGCTTTTCTGTTTCATACATTGCTATTTTTCAGATGCTACTACAATACCAAAAAAGCTTTCCCTCAGTGCAACACTATTCTGAATTTACTTTGCCTAATTTTTTCAAAGCTATACAGCAAGATTGGCTAGATTCATATACTATATTAAGATATAATGTACTTTGTTTTGTTATGGCTTCACATAGTAAATCCAGGCAATATAGATTGCTAGTAGTGGTTTAGGACTTCGAAGTGTGTATGAATTGGGCCACTAACTTATTCAGTGTATGATAGCATATAGGTAGTCCTCGACTTATAAACACAACTGAGCCCAAAATTTAAGTGAGACAGTTGTTAAATGAGTTTGTCCATTTTACAGTCTTTCTTGCCATAGTTGTTAAGTGAATCATTGCTGTTAAGTTACTAACATGGTTATAAAGTAAATCTATCTTTTCTTTGATTTAGCTTGTCAGAACGCCGCAAAAGGTGACCCTAGTGCACTGCAACTGACAAATATGAACCAGTTGCCAAGTGTCTGAATTTTGATCACATGATCATGGGGATGCTAAAAAGGTCATAAATGTGAAAAATGGTTGTATGTCCCTTTTTTTAGTGACATTGTAACTTTGAACAGTCACCAAATGAATGGTTGTAAGTTGAAGACTACCTATAACATGCCTGTGAACATAATCAGATATAATCACTTTCATGTCGAAGAAAATATACCATATTTTTCGGAGTATAAGATGCACCGGAGTATAAGACACACCAAGGTTTTGAAAAGGCAATTAAAAAAAAAAGGTTTTGCACTCTGCAAACCTCCCCAAAACGGCCCATTTTTCGTGAAAATGGGCCCTTTCCCCACCCCTAAAAACACATGAATAGCCTTTAGGAGGCTTGCAGAGTGCTCCTGAGGGAGTGGGGCAAAAACAAGCAAAGAATGGCTTGTTTTTCACGAAAATGGACTCATTTTTTTGTAAAAAAAAAAAAATTTGAAAATGTTTTTAAAAGTATGGATAGCCTCTAGGAAGCTTATAGAGTGCTCCTGGGAGCTGTGGGGTAAAACCTCTGCCCTCCCCAGCCCCCAGGAGCTCTCTAAAAGCTTCCTAGAGGCTATGCACGGCCATTTTGGTGAAGGGGCGGGGTGTTGGGAGCCAAAAAATGCTGTATTCAGTGTATAAGACGCATCCAGATTTTTTAGACTCTTTGAGGGAAAAAGGTGTGTCTTACACGGTATATAACCCTTTTTTTTCTTATTCAGGATTGGACAACTTATTTTATAGCTAGGGACTACACATTAATTATATTATTATCTACCGTATTTTTCGGAGTATAAGACGCACCTTTTTTCCTCTTAAAAAGAGGCTGAAAATCTGGGTTTTTTTCCTCCTGAAGCCCCGTCCCTTCACCAAAATGGCCGTGGATAGCTTTATAGAGGCTTTCAGAGAGGTCCTGGGGGCTGGGAAGGGCAGAAATGAGCAAAGAATGGGCCGTTTTTTGCTCAATTTTGACCCCCCCCCAACCCCCAGCCACTCTCTGAAAGCCTCCATTAAGGCTATGCATGCAATTATTTTGACAAAAACCGTTTTCACGAAATGTGGGCCTTTTTTGCTTGTTTTTGCCCCCCCCCCCCCCCCCGTTAGCACTCTGCAAGCCCCTCCAAGGCTATTCATGCCTTTTTTTTTTTTTTAATGGACCCGTTTTCACAAAAAACAGGCCCTTTTGGGGTGGTTTGCAGAGTGCAAAAACTTTATTTTCCTTTCAGAAAGTTGCTTAGATAGAAGAATTGATGAGAATTACATTGGTCAAGTGCTGTGCCAGCAGAAACAAAGTTTTAGATGCTACAGGTTGTCAGCGATTTCCTTCTCCAGCACATGGATAAATACACCTGGAAACATCTACCTACATACCTACTCTCTCTCTCTCCCTACCTATCTACTGTATTTCTCTCTCTGTTTCTCTCTCTATCCCTCTACACCTACCTATTTATCTACACACACTCTCTCTTCCTACCTACTTACCTACTGTATTTCTCTCTCCCCCCTCTACCTATCTACTTACCTACCTACTCTCTCCCCCCCCACCTATCTCCTGTATTTCTCTCTCTCTCTCCTGTATTTCTCTCTCTCTTTATTTCTCTCTCACTCTATCTCTTTATCTACCATACCACTCTCTCTCTCCCTCCCTACCTACCTACTATATTTCTCCCTCTCTATCTCTCTATCTACCTACCTACTTTTTTTAAAAAAAAAAGCCTCTTCAAAACCTGGGTGTGTCTTACACTCCAGTGCGTGTTATACTCCGAAAAATACGGTGATTACCTCCTAGAACCAAGAATTGTGGCAATTATGTTGTTATATTGCCAGTGGAAATAAGCCTGGAAGATTTGCATCTTTCTTTGAAACAGAAATAATATGGAGAGTTAAAGTACATATAGTTCTCAATTTAGAACCATTAATTTATTGACAATTCTATATTCCAACAGCATGGAAATAAGTCACTTACAACCACTTCTCACACTTATGACCATCATAGCAATCTCACAATCACATGATCGAAACTTGAGTATTTGGCAACCATCATGTATTTACAATGGTTGCAATGTCATAGGGTCATATGATTACCATTTGAGATCTTTATAGTGGGCTTCCAGCAAGCAAAGTCAATGGGGGAAACTGGATTCGTGATTCACTTAACAACTGCAATAATTTTCTTAATCACAAAAAATCAAAATGTGGTGTAGCTCATTTAATAAATCTTGCTTAGCAATAAAATTCTATGCCAGTTGTTGCCATAAGTCAAGGACTACCTGTACCTAGTACAGGTGCTTATTTTTGTTAAACAGAAATTGCAATAGAGAACAGTCTAGAAGGACATAGTATTCTGAACTGCATTCAGTCTCTTAGCTTAACATAATCTAAAATAATTGTGGCACATATATACAGTAATAATTTATTGTTACTTTAACCAATCAGTATGTCTTGTTTTGTTCATTTGTTAATTGAAAGAAGAGGGATTTAAAAATATTTCGAAGGGATGGGAAAGATTATTAGAGAAAGACCTCCATCTGTGCTTCATAGGAAGCTACTACCCTGATTTAAAAATAATGCTTAGTTGATCTTCATTTTTTATTCAAGCAGTTATGTATTGCTTTGTATTGTCCTAAAGAAGAAAAAGTTAAGCCTATATACTACTATTTATAAAACATCTGAACTGAATTATATTCGGTTAAAAATGTAAAGTTAGACCTACCATTGTTCACATCTTTTGTCGTAAGAGTAGTTGTGCTGTTCTGAGGAAATTATGAAATAGTAGGACTAAATTTGCTTTTTACAACATTGTATCTTGTAGGTGCATGTCAATTCCTGTGACTATGAGAGCCATAAGGAGGAAAGCGGAAACAATCCAAGCAGACACACCAGCTTTGTCCCTCATTGCTGAGACAGTTGAAGACATGGTGAAGAAGAATCTTCCTCCTGCAAGCAGCCCAGGATATGGCATGACTACTGGCAACAACCCAATGAGTGGCACCACCACCCCAACCAGTACTTTCCCTGGCGGCCCAATCTCCACTTTATTCAGTATGAGCATGGGCATTAAAGAAAGGCATGATTCAGTGGGACATGGGGAGGACTTCAGCAAAGTGTCTCAGAACCCCATTCTTACAAGTTTGCTACAAATCACAGGCAATGTAGGCTCTACTATTGGCTCTAGTCCCACTCCTCCACACCACACACCTCCCCCTGTGTCGTCGCCTGCAAGCAACACCAAAAACCATCCAATGCTTATGAATCTTTTGAAGGACAATGCTGCTCAAGATTTCTCAACTCTTTATGGAAGCAGTCCACTTGAGAGACAGAACTCTTCTTCTGGTTCTCCAAGGATGGAAATGGGACCAGGGGGCAATAAGCAAAAAAAGAAAAAATCACGTGTGTTAGTGGATAAACCAAAGCATCAGACTGAAGATGACTTTCAGAGAGAGCTGTTTTCTATGGATGTTGATTCCCAGAACCCCATATTTGATGTCAACATGACCACTGACACTTTAGATACTCCTCATATTACTCCAGCACCCAGTCAGTGCAGTACCCCTCCAACAACCTATCCACAATCTATACCTCATGCCCAACCCAGTATTCAGAGAATGGTCCGGCTTTCCAGTTCAGATAGCATTGGTGCTGATGTTACAGATATTCTTTCTGACATAGCAGAAGAAGCATCTAAACTGCCGAATACCAATGAAGATTGTCCTCCTATTGGAACACCAATAAGAGACTCATCCAGTTCAGGGCATTCACAAAGTGCCCTTTTTGATCCAGATGTTTTTCAGTCAAATAACAGTGAAAACCCATATACTGATCCAGCTGATTTGATTGCTGATGCTACTGTAAGTCCAAATAGTGACTCTTCAAATCAGTTCTTCCCAGATGGAGTTGACTTCAACCCTGATCTCCTGAACAGCCAGAGCCAAAGCGGTTTTGGAGAAGACTATTTTGATGATAGCAGCCAGAGCGGAGACGCTGATGACTTCAAGGGCTTTGCACCACAAACGATAAGTACTCTGGGTGTGCAAGTACTGGGGGGAGATGGAGGGGAGAGTAAGTTCAAGGCAAGCAGCCAAGCGGACACAGTCGACTTTAGTATTATCACTGCTACCAACAAGGCTCTGGGAGCCTCTGATGTATTGGAGCATCATAGTGGAAGCCAGAGCCCCTTACTGAGTATGGGAGAATTGGGGAAAGAGAAATCACAGAAGCGGGTGAAGGAGGGTAATGGATCTGGGAGTTCTTTAACGGGCCCTGGGCTGGATGGCAAGGGTGGAAAACGCAATCGCACCCCATCCAGTGATGGAAAGAGTAAAGAAAAGGTCCAGAAGCGGAGGAAGGTGGAGCCAGAAGGCAAATCTCCTTCTCATAGTACATCCACCAGACCTTTCACCCCACCAGCAAGCACAGGTGGCTCAAAATCTCCTGGAAGTTCAGGCAGGTCTCAAACACCCCCTGGGGTAGCTACTCCTCCCATCCCTAAAATCACCATCCAGATTCCCAAGGGAACAGTGACTGTTGGCAAACCTTCCCATGGGCAGTACACAAGCAGTGGCTCAGTCTCTTCTTTGAGCAGCAAAAGTCATCACAGTCATTCCTCCTCCTCTTCTTCGTCCTCCTCGTCATCGTCGTCCTCTTCGTCTTCCTCCTCGACGTCAGGCAAAATAAAGAGCAGCAAGTCGGATGGGTCTTCGGGGTCCAAGATGAGCGGCAGCCTCTACTCAGGCCAAGGCAGCTCTGGTTCAGGTCAGTCCAAAAGCTCCACCCAATCAGTGGGCAAGCCTGGGTCCTCCCCCATCACAAAACACGGCCTCAGCAGCGGCTCTGGAGGTACCAAGATCAAACCTCAAGGGAAGCCTTCATCGCTTATGAACCCTTCCATGAGTAAACCAAACATTTCTCCTTCTCATTCTAGACCCTCGGGCGGTTCTGACAAGCTGGCCTCTCCGATGAAACCTGTTCCAGGTACTCCCCCGTCATCTAAAGCAAAGTCCCCTATTAGTTCCGGTTCTGGAGGTTCACACATTCCTGGGACAGGATCAAGTTCAAGCATGAAGTCATCTTCAGGGATGGGATCTTCCAGTTCCATGTCCCAGAAGCCGCCTCCTTCTTCAAATTCTTCAATGGGATCTTCATCTTCCTTTTCCTCTGGCAGCTCTTCCATGTCTTCATCTCAGAATCAGCATGGGAGTTCCAAAGGCAAGTCTCCAAGCCGAAACAAAAAGCCATCTCTGACTGCTGTCATTGACAAACTCAAACATGGGGTTGTCACCAGTGGCCCCACGGGGGAAGATTCAGTGGATGGACAAATGGTCCAGAATTCCAGTTCATCAGGCCACTCCATGTCCTCCAAGCACAATCTGTCAGGGAATGAATTGCAGGGGAAACGAGAAAGAAGTGATAAGGAGAAATCCAAAATCCCTGCTTCAGGAGGTTCCTCTGAATCTTCCAAAAAATCATCTGATTCAAAGAGTGTTGGAAGCACTGGAGTTGCCAAAATCATCATCAGTAAACATGATGGCGGTTCTCCTAGTATTAAAGCCAAAGTTACCTTGCAAAAACCTGGGGAAGGAAGTGGGGATGGCTTAAGGCCTCAGATGTCATCTTCCAAAAATTATGGATCACCCCTGATAAGTGGATCAACTCCAAAGCATGAGCGTTGTTCTCCTAGCCACAGTAAGTCACCTGCATATACACCCCAAAATATTGACAGTGAGAGTGAATCTGGATCATCTATAGCAGAAAAATCCTATCAGAATAGCCCCAGCTCTGATGATGGAGTTAGGCCTCTTCCAGAATATAGCTCAGAAAAGCATAAAAAACACAAAAAAGAAAAGAAGAAACTGAAAGATAAAGACCGTGACAGGGATCGTGACAAAGAGAGAGACAAAAAGAAATCTCACAGCATAAAGCCAGATAGCTGGTCTAAATCTCCCATCTCTTCAGAACAGTCCCTGTCTATGACAAGCAGTGCCATCCTTACATCAGATAGACCATCTAGGCCCAGCCCTAATTTCTTGATTGGAGAGGAAGATGATGATCTCATGGATGTTGCCCTGATAAGGAATTGAGAATATTTGTAAATTGTGCGTGTGTGGAATGTTTAATTTATGTTCTTCTAAAAAATAACATTAAAATTGTGAGCATGGGCTCAGGTAAATCCAATCTGCTTTAGACAGCTAGTGAATTGTGTGTGTGTGTGTGCGTGTGAGAGAGAGAGAGAGATACACACACACACACATCTATATTGGAAGCCTGTCTACCAAGAGTCTCTGCCACACAAAAAAAACCCTGTTCGGTTATAAATCTGTCACTTCACAAGATTGCATTCCTTTAGGCAGAGGATGAACATTACCTATTTTAATAGAAATAGATCTTCATTGCACCACTTTTATATTTCTATTTGATGCTTAATTTTAATCTTTTTTTAACATTTAGAGCTTGGTTTTTATTATTCATATTAGGTAGAGCTTTTCATTAACAGATTATTGGAAGCAGTTTAGTGCCTGATATTTCCCTAGTTCCTTACTGACACATTTCATTTTAAGAAAATAAAACAAACTCAATCTGAAACAAATTTACTGATAGCACCAATTTTGGCACTTGTCCAAAAGTATTTTGATATAGATGTGTTATACCTATAAGGTAATTTGACTTATTCTTTGTGTTATAAAACTGAATTTTTAAGAGTACCTGTGTTAGATTTCAATCCTGTTGTGTGTATAACAGTTACACAGTAAAGGCTATCATTTTATGAGAAGCAGAAAGGAATGGTTTTAAAACTCTTGAACTTAAACAGAATTTAAATACTTCTGGTCTGTTTTAATTTTCTATGTATATATACAAATCACAGAGAATTCTAATAGTAAGCATCATGTCCTTTTGCTTCAGTTGGTTGTTTTTTAACATTATGTACTGAGATAATATGAGTCCTATTTGATGTATAAGCTGCTCCAGAAATGTAATATTCTTGGTCATATAATAGGAGTCAATAGTACAGTATTTTAAAGAGTTGTGTTAGTTCCCAAGAGTTTGGCCAGCTCATTACCTCCTTTCACATTAGTGAAATAATACTGAAAGCACCTAGGAAAAGCATACCCTTGTTTGCACTGTTATATTTTATCATAGGAAATATACTGAGACTCCATAGACTTCCAACATTACATATGCACCTGTTTACCAATCAATACTTCCTGTCTTCTATATTTTAACACTGACATTTGCCCAGTATTTTGAAAATATTGTGCAGCTCAGCACTCTATATGTATCTGGATTAGGCAATGGCAGTATATGGCCATATCTGTACTGATAGATTAAATTGTGGCCTTAGAACTATGCATTCTAAATAAATTGACTTTTCCAAGGTATTATGTGGTTAATCTACCTATTCTTGGATTCTGTGTATTAATGAAATATGAGGCAGCTTTCACTTAACCTGGCATCCTGAAAAATAAAAATCCTTACATTTCCAACCAGCTAATTAAGAAATGTGATAATTTTAGCCTTACACTTCTGGCAGTGCCAGCTTGGATAATGCTGTTCCAAGATACAATGGAGATAACACGAACTGTACTTTCTTTGTATTGCTTTCTTGTTTATCAAATTTAGAGCAAGTTACATTATTGTGTCCTTACAGGTGGTTGATTAAGAATTGCACACAAGATATATGAAATAGTAAGAATTATTTAACTGATATTCCTTATATAGCACTCAATTACAGATGCACAATTTTTTTATTGGTCAGGTTGTCATGTGTTCAGTTTCTATAGTATTCTTTTTAATTGAAAATGCAAAGTTCTAAATAACAGCAGCATAGGATTTTCAAAAGTGAAGCTTTATGAAAAGGTTGCTATAATTCCAGACAAGTGTCATATAGAGATAATAGAGATTCTCTTTCATTTGCAATAATTTTTGAAAATATGAATGGTGATAAGCAAACAAAAATACAACTGGTCCTTTAAATTAGGGGTTTCCAACCCTCGAGCCACTGCATGTTTGAAACTGGGCTACGCAAGCATTGTGTGAGCACGCTCAGCTCTACATGCACAAGTGGTGGGCGTGAATGCAAGAGTCCTTGCCCCGCTGCTTGTAGAGAACCATTGTTGTCATCACTGCCTGTCCACAAAGCCAGAAAGGCTGGGGATCGTAACTTTAAATATTATTGCGTCTTCATTTCAATGAAGAGATACAGTATTGGCTCTAGATCCATTTCATCAGTTGGCATTAAAACCAGAATTCTGTCAGAGTCATATATTCCCCATATATATTGCATTGCCCAAACATGTGGCACAGAATAGGATTTTCTTGTTATCTTTTGTATATGTTAGATTGAACCAATGTGCTAACTCTAGAGTTTGCTATCATATGACTAAAAGGAATAATTTTCAAAAGAATGTTTACTTATTCACAATATCTCTCAGTATTGTCAAACCAAACATTAAGAAATTAAGACAGGAGAGCTACATGTTTAAATCTCAATTGCAGCAGCTTACAGGTTTTTTTCCATGTAAATATATGACCTTTACTTTCACTCTGAACAATTTGTGTAAAGACTGCTTCCTATGACAGGTGGGTAAGGAATATATTGTATAGTAATGTTTTAGCTTCTTAAAAAGTATTTTAAACTATATGTTGGTTTTTACATATAAATAAATTTGTTTGGTAGAAATATTTGCCTCATTTTGATTATTGCATTTTTTAATGTCATATTCTATGTGGAGGAAATTCTGATTATTAAATGCTTTTTTGTGTGGCATTTATTCTGCTACAAAGCTAAAACAAAATTCAACTAATATAAATAATAAATAATAATAATTTATTATATTTATAAACCGCCCCCTCTCCCCAAAGGGACTCGTAGGAGGTAGCAAGCAATTTATAATCTATTGCACAAGCTGAGATAGGAATGTACAATGCATCAGTATAAAAAAAAAGATTTATTCTCCCAAAATTATTATCTAAGAACCTTAGCAGAGATCAAAAGAAAGAATGCCTGACAAGAGAGAGCCCATCAGAGTCTTTAGCTCTTAAAGCCATCTCTAGAAGAGTATGGAACGAATTAGTTTCCTGCTAGAGCTTCATTATCTCTATTCCAGTTTGTCTTAAACATCTTTGTTAAGGGATTTTACTAATAATACCACTGGATATGCTCAATGTTATTCAGGACTTAATATCTCATATTACATGTGGAGAGAGAACAACAGGGCAGTAATTTAAAATGTCAAGCTCTGGTTTTAGTTAATTGTATTGAAGCTCCTTTGATGTTTTAAGATGGGAAGAGATCATGCTTATTCTTACCTGAACAAGGTTATAATGATGGCAAGTTCATATTTATGGTGGCCTAATGGTCTAATATTGAAACTGAGGCATAGATTCTTACAATTCATCAGAATTTTTTTACTGAATCTACATGAAATCATAGAATTGCCTGAATGTAATCAAAAATATTTATATAACAATTTTTTTAGCACTGTGATTCCAGAATTTGGATCAGACGCAAGTGAATAAGATCGGTAAGATCTTATAGCCAGAAGCCTGTAGCAATAGCAGGATACATGTGGCAACCATTTCTATGGTGCCAGCATGGAAAGCCTTGAGCCCATTACATGGCATGGATGGAAGTATCCTTGATTATATATCAGAATTGAATGTTTTTATATATTTACTAAATTCATACGCTGCCCATATGACAGTCATGCAGCTCTGGGCAGCTATTGGACATACTTGCACATTGGATTTCTGCTTAATTAATTACAGTAATAAAGATTTAAGAATCTTTAGAACCATTCAGTGAAAACTGAAGAAGCTTCTTGGATGAGAAACGAAATGGCTTCAAGGAAAATTGCCTTTTGAAGTCCAATTGCATTTTGAAAAAAGCAACTTGAGAAAACCATGATATGGGGGACTGAGAATCTCCATAAACAATTTGCTTTATCTCACTTTGAAACAGTTTATACAAATCAAACTGTTCCACTCTACTATCTGTGTGATTATGGGTGCCCCAAGGCAAGCCCACATAACACCTCTCCTGCGTGAGCTGCACTGGCTGCCTGTGGCCTTTCGAGTGCGCTTCAAGGTGTTGACGACCATCTTTAAATCGCTCCATGGCTCGGGGCCTGGCTATATACGAGACCGCCTCCTGCCCCATACATTCCTTCGTCCGATCCGCTCCCACAGAGAGGGTCTTCTCCGGGTGCAGTCGGCTGGGCAATGCCGGTTGGCGACACCCAGGGGAAGAGCCTTCTCTGTGGCGGGCCCGGCCCTCTGGAATGACCTACCCCCGACCTTTGCACTACCTCGGACCTCCACTTCTTCCGCCAACGTCTTAAAACGTATTTATTCCAACAAGCCGGCCTAGCATAGCCCCCCGTTTCTGACTTTTTATGTATAAATTTATGTATAAATTGCAATTTGGCAGGGTTTTAAATGGGTTTTACCACGGGTTTAATAATTTAATATGTTTTAATGATGTATATTGTTTTTATTGTGGTTTTAATAATGCCTGTGCGCCACCCTGGGTCCTAACAAGGAGAAGGGCGGGGTATAAATTTGAAAAAATAAAATAAAAATAAATAAAATCTGCTGATGAAAATTATTTTTTCTTGTCCTTTTATAAAAGCTTTTAATGTAGTTGTTTATGCTTCTATGAGATCTCAGTTACAATCAAGACTAAATAGTTCACAAGTCCAATACTACACTTAATCAAATAAATAGCAATACAGTCTAATAATAGGTTCTTATTTAACATTCACTTATGGTGCCATTTCTCACGGACATCTAGTCCTTGAACGTATTATGGAATAAGAAGGTTTTAACAAGCCTTTAACAAGTTTCCTTAAGAGGAAAGGGGGCATTATCACTTGGAGAAGACAAGCTCCTCTCCTGCCTGTGAACCTTTTTGGCATCGAGTGCCCAAATCGGAACATGCGTGCATGCGTGTGTGTGCGCATGCTGGAGCATCAGAAACCTGGAGACCCGCTGGCCGGTATGCCTGTTTTTTTGCCATTTTGGGGGACTTTTTCTGGCTGTTTTTTTTGGGGGGGGGGTTCACTCCAAACACAGCTTGAAAACAACCTATAAGCTACCCAAAAAAAACCGGCCTGAAAAAAGCCTGAAAAATTGCCTTTTTTTGGCTGGTTTTCAGGCCATTTTCTGGTGCTCTGGCACCATGAAGATCAGCTGCCCAGTGTGCATATGCTTGCTGGAAGAGCAACTGGCAATGGTGCATGCCCACAGTGCTGTGCAAACCACCTCTGGCACGTGTGCCATAGGTTTGCCATCACGGATATATACTGAGCAAAAAGACAGTCAAACCTTTGACAACTGATTAGCTTCTCAGAGAAACTTTTTCAATCACTTATTGAAAGGAAAAATACAGGGTAATTAGCATAAATTTGAACGCTATTTTCAGGATTTCATATAGGAGTTTGCTAAAGCAGAACTTTTTAATTTTTTGGTAAGCAGTTTCATATATAGGAGATGACGCTCTTTTCTAGATTAGGGAGGAATCTCTATATGTTCTGAACCTGTGGTATTTTCAACATATTAGGCTCAGTGAAAATGACTAAGCTTCTTCTCAGAACAGGTGGTCTCAACCCAGGTCCCAAACAGATAATTGGATAGGTCATTATTATTACATGGATAATAATGTAGGACATTTACCTGCATAATAGGTAATTTACAGAATTTTTACCTGTGTAATGGAGGCTGAAAGATTCCTTCAAGAATTTGCTTTGTACTGCAGGATATGGCAGATTATGGGAAAGCCAGGGGAGATTCACTTGAATGCAAATTTCAGAAAATGAAACTCAGTTCGGCTGCTAAGAGAAGGGTGGAAAAAGCTGTTTCAAAGAGACTATGCCTTAATTAACTTACTATAAATGAGACTGATAAATTCACACTAGGGTTTGCAAGATTCTGCAATATTAGGGGATCATAAACTAATATTGATAGGATATGAAACTTGATCCAGGAGAATTGGTGTTGGGTCTGGAGCAACAAATCATTGATCTAATGGGTACAGTGGGATTTACAAGCATGATCAACGTACAGTAAGCACAACACAGCAATCACCATTACTATTCATTTCACTTGTATGAGAAGCAGTAATAGAGCCAGTCTGGGAAGTAATTAGGACTTGTGTCATTTGCAGAGCTGGACTTCCGGGAGCTGTGGCTGTATTTAAGTAGGAAGCTCACCAGAGTGACTGATTAAGATGACAGGCCTTCCTAACTTAAAGAATTGTAGGAAGGTGCTGTGATGTAAAGGCTGTTTTAGGATTTTATAGGGTTGTGTAACAGTAAAAAAATATTGAAGAACCACCAATGTAAACAGCACTGCCAGATTTCTGTCTTCCACAGATTATCAGTGGAATGAGTCTAATTTGTTAGTCTCTCAGAATCATAGCAACACAATGCTAATGGTAAAAGTGGCACATGTTTTTTAAGAAATACAGGCAGGATACAGCTAGCATTTTACTATTTCCTGCAGAGCAGTCCCATTCCACTCCAATGCCTCAGTGGCCAATAACCTCAGCCTATAATTGGTGATGGTATACATTATGTCCACTTAATTGATCTGATAGAAGATGAAGATGAATAATCTCACCTATCATATTACTAAACTTGGTTTCATGAGAGCGTTAATATCACTTTCACAAAAATCTGTCTTTCCAACTTTTAGGCCCTTGTCATCAATTTAAACAGCAGGAGGGGGAAACACACAGGAAAATCCCTTTTTGTGGCCCTGGGTTTAATCTCAGGATTAGCATTAGAATTACCTCACCTGCTGATATTAGTGCAGATGATTTCAATTTCTGGGGCTGGGAAGTGCTAGTTTTCATGGCCCATATGGCAACCAAGGCTTATCCCAGGTAATGTCAGGTCCGCTGTACACAGATGCTTTCATATTTAGTAATGTGCTTCCCTCAAGCAGTTATTTAGTGACCTATTCAAATCTGTTTCTGGTCCTGATAAGATTGGCCCACAAGACCTTCACAAGGTAATAAGGCCAAATACAATTACCTGCTTTTAAGATTTTATGAATTAGAAAGATTCTGCTAGTCATTTGGAGAACATTTCAACAACCTAATCTTGGGTATTGTGGAGTTCCAGGAAATGTTGAGACAGAAATGATGTCTGTAATCCAAGTCATTCATTCAGATTTACCAATATCTTCTCTTCATGGGCAGAATCCATATTAGTGACTAGGGCAATGCCTTATCATATTAATTTGGAATTCCTTTTGGCTTGTGAATTCCATCAAAGAAAGTTTGTTAATGTGTCCCCTGCCACATTTGGCTGGATCCATGCCTTATCGGTCCTTGCAAATAGTATGGGAGTGTCAGGTTAGCTAGATCTGGGAAGTGATCTATGCATAAATGCCTTTGGGGAAAAAAGCATCTTTGGGATGATCTCTATGCCTAAGCTTCATTTCTCTGAGACCTTGATGGAATTATATTATAGCATTTCTTTAAGAGATTCTTCCTAGATTCCTTAATTGTCCCATTCCTAACCTTCCCTTTTTAGGAAAAAAAATGTAAAGCTGAAGGGAGAGTACAAATGCTAAGCATCCTAAAGGGAAGTGGATTATATTTTTAAATTTTGTGATTTGGTTTTAAGGTTAAGTTTTTTATTTTTATAAATTTGTACAGGGGTTTATTTAATTCGATTTTAGTTATATGTATTGATTGTAATGGTTTTAATTTGTACCTGTACACCGCCCCGAGTCCCTTCGGGGAGAGGGGGCGGTCTAGAAGTCCAATAAATAATAATAATAATAATAATAATAATAATAATAATAATAATAATAATAATAATAATAATAATAATAATAATCTAGATTCTAGGCCTTTTACAGTCCAGGTTCAGGCTTGACATAGGACAAACACTCCATTGATCTCACCACTTAGCAATGTGCTCTACATGCAGTTGCATTTAAAGTAACCCAGAAACTGCAGCTGATACAGAATTCAACAGCACTAGATACATCAGACACATCATGCCAGTGTTGCTGATTCTGCATTGGTTGTCAGTAGGTGTTCAGGTAGAGTTTAAATACTAACTTGGTAACTTGCTTGAAAAAGTTCTATATTCCTTCAGGTCTCCTTTTTTCAACTAGAATTGAATTAGATCCAATAAGTATCACAAAAAAGTATCCTTATAATTTTCCACTACTCTAAGATCAGGAGGGTGATGTCAGGATGATGTGCTTCTCTGTTTTGGCCCCTATACTGTAGAACAGCCTTCTCTTTGTAATCAGATATATCCCAAACTGTTGGTCTTCTGTAAATATGTTAAACAGAAAAGAGCATTTTACTAAACGTCCTAGTTTCAGGGTAAGAATATTCCAGAGCATCACCACAAAGAAGGTCCACTTGTGAGTAGATTGCTTTTACTAAGCTTCATACACGCAGAAAGGCTTCCTGGATGATATCAAGTCACTTACCAGATCTAAATTAGCAAAAGCAATCTGACAAGTATTCCAGTTCAAAGTTGCCTAGGGCCGTTATATATCATAACCAAACCCTCAAATCTGGTTTGATACGTAATTGGCAGAAAAAAGCTGTAATCATGGAGGAAGATAAATCAATCCACTATTAAATATTTTTAACAATAGTAATCAAGCTGCCATCAAAGGCTGTCTTTTCCGCCCCCTTCCAAATGCAGGAAGATATGGATTTTCCCCAAGGATGCCTGTTTCTTAGATACACTTGAGAATGAACATCAGATTCAAAACTGGATATAATTAGAACATGTCATATTACTCGTTACTAAACAATTTGAGAAGGGAAAATTGCTTTGTTTGAATGTTTACATGCATCATATCTGCCTTCAACAGTATCCCACCAATAATGACAATATCACAACTTTAATGCACATTACACTCAACAGCATACTGGTCAGAATTTAGTCAAACAATAATATGAGGAAAAATGAATTTATTAAAAAAAAGCATCAAGATAATTGATACAGTATACATACAGTATACAAAGAGTAGCCCATGGCGAGAGAGGGGCAAATAAACTTAATAATAACAGCATATATTTTGTGAGTCAGGTAAGCATCATGCTAACAAGATAAATCTGTTCAGTTTAGGGTTCTTGTCAGCTCCTTATGATCAGAACATTGGCAAAGAGAAATCCAGTTATATGTCATCCATGTGTTACAATCCAAACTGCCAGATAACATTCCTTAGCCAAATATCATACAAAAATTAAGAAACATGAGACAAAATTAAATCTCAAGGGACTCTATCATAAGCCACCATTTTCTGAATTCTATTCTCTAAACCAGATTTAAATTATACTACTTCAGATGCATTATGCAAAGCCCTAGCTCTCTGGAGAAGGTTGTAACACTGGGAAAGATGGGAGAAACATAAGAAAAAGACAGCCAAGAGAAAGATGAATGAACTCAGTTACAATGATGATAAGCCCCAGAAGCCATGAAAAACCAGGGTACGGGAAGATCACCGTGGAATAAATTATATGATCACTAAGGGTAGACACCAAGTTGATGATATATAATCATTAATCACAATGCTCCAATATGATTGAGGCAATGACCATTCCTTTACTCCATGTCTCAAACTAGAAAAAAAGTTTTATTTTTTTGTCTCAAATCACTATTTTATATGGCGATTCATCTAACAAGTAGAACTCTGGTGACAAAGATGCACCCCGGGGAATGATTGAATATGCGAAGCCAGAAGTAAAAGTACAAGTTCACATTATCATCACCTATCACTGATCAAAACAAGTAGAAACATTTCAGTACAATGTCCTGATCAAAAGCCAGATTAGAATGGACTTAAATTTAAGACTCTGAAAATTAATAGACAAAATATTGCCACTCCCTCCTTCAGAATAAATTACTAAATACTGGCTATCAAGTTTCAAAATGAATTTTACTTGTTCAAATGTATTTTAGCTATAAAAGTGCTTTATCATTCAACAGCAAACTTGGAAGTACTGCCTATGAAAATCAAAAGGAATTTTGTGATACATGATTCCTATGCCCGTTTTGAATCTTGATGATATAACAACATGTACTTGCATGGGGTAGGGGGACGTTCTTGGAGGGTCAAGGTGGGGTGCTTAGGAATTGATTTGGACATTTTGGGGTGTGCTTGACTATATACTGCTTGGTTTACAAGAATGGAATGATAGGTAAAGGCAGGGAGGGAAGACTGAGAGGGCAGGCAAGAATATTGCATCACCAGCAGATGAAGATATTATGGGAATCCAGTGTTGCACTTTGGGACATTAGGCCCACTGTTTGAATGTAGTCTCTCTCTACATTCAACTTATTCCGGGACTGGAATATCCATCACGATGTGATACTGACGATATGTGCTCAAAACTTTTGGATAGCTGACACTTCAATTCCTACTATAGAAGACTGGTCGCAGAAGCTGATGGAGTTGGCTGAAATGGCAAAATTGCTCAAAGAAAAGAACATAAATACTTTTGTTTCCACATGAAAACCACTTCTGAATGTAATGCTTGATATGGAAAAGAATGAAACTTTGATTCTGTGATTAGACTGATAGACCTTTGTAGAAATGACTGGTTCATACTATTGTGGTAAAACAAAAAGTTGTGATTTGTTGTTAATGCCTTATTCTACTGTAACAGAGTTGGAAGTCAATGCTTCTTTTTCTTTCCCTATCCTTCCTCACTTTTCTTTGCCCTTTGCCCTGTCCTCTTACTTGCTTTTGTATTTTGTGTTTTATAATACTTTATAACCTAATAGAAATGTATTAAAAAAAAACCTTTTGGATAGCTGATGGTTTTCGACTATTTCATGCAAACACATGATACAAGTATTCCTCATCTAACACTTTGTTTAGTGACCATTCAAAGTTACAACAGCACTGAAAAAAGTGACATGAATGTTTTCCACACTTATGATGATGTTAAGTATTCCCATTTTGCAACTGCTCATATTTATGGCAGTTGCAATGTCCCTGGATCATTGATCCCTTTTTACGACTTTCTGACAAGCAAAGTCAATGGGGAAGCCACATTCATTTAACAACTGGGTTGCTAACTTATCAACTGCAGTGATTCCACAATTGTGTCAAGAAAGATAATAAAATGAGGCAAAATTCACTTAACAAATGTCTCACTTAACAGAAATTTTGGGCTTAATTGTGATCGTAGATCGAGAACTACCTGTATATGATTTTGAAGTTTTATATAAATCTGTCAGCCAGGAAGAATTAGAACCGTGAGTAAAATTCCAGTTAACCTGATTTATTGCTCATGCTTATAGGCCCCAAAATCAAGTCATGTCTAGCACTGATGATGTTACATAGTTTGGGTAATGAAATGTCTGCAAGAAAACAACCAAGCTCAGAGAGCACTAAGGATCCTTCATTTCAACCCTGAGTTTCAAATATCCTCAATATTGGCAACTAAAATCAGCACTAAATTGGTGCTAGAAAGAATTAACAGTTACATCTGAATTCTGCTAATTCTTATCTACTGTGGGTTTAGTTTGCACAACTATGGTACCAAAATCGTCAAATCTGTGATTTTGATGGCTCACTGTATGCACTCAATAGGATTTTTGCATGGATTCATATTTTTATACTATGGCTGCTAGGTGTGATTAGACTTCTAATTCTAATCACTCACAGTATGCAAGTCAATGTCCTCTGTGATTTGATGTTGGTTTTTAAAATGACTTCCATTTAAAAACCATTTGAAGTCAAGATGCTCACTAACTTGATCCGTGCTTTTGAGTAAAATAATGTGAAAAATAAACACGATTGTCAGAATTTCGTAACTGCAGAAAGATGTGATCTATAGTGTTATGGTTTGGTATGGATCACATGTAGAAAAAAAAATTTTTTTTTTTTGCACTATGGCACAGCAAAAAGTGCTGACTCCATTATTGTGATATTTAATTATGGGTAGATAGAAGTGTTTTGTGATTTGGTAGTACTTTCATGAGGATACAAATAACAATTATGACTATTCATGATCATTTAATGCCTCATAAACATCCTAAATTCTCAGATACATTGATGCAATTCTCACTGCAGGCCAGCAAAGAGAATCTGTAATGAAAACATGACTTCATATTAATCCCATGCAAACTGACCTATGCCTGATTCATGTAGCACTCATGATTTTTTGAGGGGGGGGGGTTGGATTCCTTGCATACATACAGCTGTGCTCTTTGTTTTAATGGTTATTTTATGTGGGTTCCATAAATTTATACTAGGATCATATACAATCCAGGGAAAACTTAAAATTGTAATGTGCTTAATCACCAATTGGTACTATCTTATTTATTGAACTGTGAATTAATATGCATGAATAAACTAGTGGCTTTATTTAGAACTCAATCATAAAGCCAGATCTCAGGTTTCAGTCCTCTTCCACTTCCATCTGCACCGCAGAGTGAACTGATATATAGTACATATTAAAAAGTACTGTACAGAGAAAATGCCTAATACACGTAAGCACGGAGGAAACACGTACATAACTTAGTGAGCACGTAAAGAGTCGGTGAGCATCCCCAATATCTGGACTCTGTAGGGGGTGGGAGGAAATCCGCATCTACCCCGATTGGGACTGTAGCTTCTGCTGCATCAGCTGCAAAGATCAAAAGGGAAGGAAGAAGAAAATAATAATAATAATAATAAAAAACAACGACACTTCACCCTCTTCCCCGTAGCAGGCGCGCGCTCACAGCTCGCTCCAGAGCGCCGGGAGCGCGCCCCCGCCTCTATTCCCCCCTCCTTCGCCTGCGCCGTCCTCGGCCAATGAGCGGCACTGTTGCTGGCAGGTGCGGCGTGTTTTTGTTTTGGGTAGAAGAATTAGTTGTAGTTGAGGAAGGCCAAGATTCCTTATTTTTTCCCTCTCGGAGCGGCGCGTGCCGGGAACGAGCTCCCGCTGGCCAGCAGCCTCACGCGCACCGAGAGCTTGTCCCCCGCCGCTTGGCCTTAGGGAGAGGGGGAGGAGGAGGAAGGGTGGTGGTGGAAAGGAATACGGCTCCTCCTCTCTCGCCATCCCCCTCCCGCGGCGAAGAGGGAGGACGACGGCCAAGCAAGCGACCTAAGCCGCCGCGCCAAGGAGGTGGGGGGCCAGGTCTGGCTCGGCCTGGCCCGGCTTGGCTTGGTCTCGCCCGAGCTGACCCCCGCCGGGCCTCAGCCATGAGGAGGGAAATGAACGGGGTCACTAAGGGCCGGTTTGAGGTGAGCAGATGACCGGTTTGGCTCCTCGGAAGTTTCCTTGGGCTGGCGGCGGTGGGGGGGGGGGAGGCTTTGTTTAGTGTGCGATTGAGGGGGGGGGGGGATGTTGGGGAAGGGAAGAGATCTCCTTCCTGGAAGGTGCTGCCTTTTCTGCCTCCCTTCCCCATGAAGGGCGGCGGAGCAAGGGCCGTGCGTTTTCTTGGACGAGTTGGGGCGAGGATGTGGGGGGGTGGAGGGGGATGTCCCTGGGTCGAAGGATGTCCTCTCCCTGCCTGCCTGTCCGGCCAAAGGAAGAGAGTTCGGTTGTTTTTCTTCCCATAAGTAGATACCGAGAGGAGAGGTAGGGAGTCTTTCCTCTCTATCCTCTTCGGAAGAGACCCCCACGGCCTTGCCTGCCTGCCTGCCTGTCCTCCTCTAGGCAAACACCACCACCAAACCAAACGGCGGTCAAGCAAACGCCTCCAATTGTGGGTCGAGTAGTCCGATTACCCAGAGGGAGGTGCCGGTGCGGCTGCTGCTATATATATATATATATTTTACCGCCGATGCGCCGGCCCTGCCTGGGAGAGGCGGCTGCCGGTGGGGGTGGGGGGGGAGGCGGTTTCGTCCGTGCGTATCGGGGCCGCAGGAACTGCTAGGAAGTCTTTGGAGTTGAGGATGGGGAGGGGAGGGGGGAGGAGGAAGGGTACTACTTCGCACCGAGTTTTCCTTCCCATTCGCCCGCCCTCCTCCCCGCAACTCCGGCTGGAGGGGAGGAGCCAGCAGAGGAAGGGGAGAGGCTGTGGACGGGGAGGAGCCTGAGCGCTTTAGGGTTTGTGTGGAGTGGAAGTCCCAGGGTAGGGCCGCCGTCTTCTATTGCGGGATTCCCCTTTGGCAGAAATATATATATATATATATATACGTATATACATATTATTGTTGTTTCGGAGGGGTGTGGTGGGTGGAGGGTTTGCGGGGGGAGACGAGTGCAGGAGAAATAGGTTGTGGATACGTCAACCAGGACAGGAAGAGGATCGCACGGAGCATGCAGGTTGTTTCTCCTGTGCTTAGCCTTAACGACAGCTAGTGGCAGCCAGATACTTAAAGCAGGGGCCTGCTTGGTGGCAGGAATAAAGGGGAGAGGATGCGGTGGAAATGCGTGTAACTAGGAAGCCCTGTGGAATGATAAAAATATATATATATTATAAAACCGCTGCTTCTGCCTCCGCCATATCCTCGTCTACCACGTATTTTTCCCCTCAATCGGGGTAAAGGGAGGGGACGTGCTGTGATAGAGCAAAGATGTATTGAAGAATCGTATAATGTATCATATACGGGTTTTGGGGGTGGGGGGAAAGGGGCAAAAACTATTTTTATTAGGAAAACAACTGGAGATTGAAGTTATGTCTAATGTTAATGTTGGGGTTATGTAGATGAACAAGTATAGTATATGAAGCTTATGTAATTACTGTATAGGTTAATGAAATGAGAGCAGCTAGTATTTTGAATGAGAGGATGTATCCATTACAGGTATTAATAAATGTATTTGCATCTTGATATACAGATATGCAATTATGATTTTAAGGAGATTGCAGTGTTTACAACTCTTTTAACAGCAAGTATAGCTGTTTTCAGGATGTATAGTTGATCATGTCAGTTTGAAATCATGCAAAGCAAAAGCCAAACAGCTATTTTACAATAAGAGAGCAAATGACTAGTGTTTAATATCACATTGGTCAAAAGCAGAACAATCTAGTACTATTGCTGCTTTTCGTTTTATGAGGTTGTGAAAAAGAAAGACGTCCAATATTTTGAAAGCTGAAGGAGAGAGATTTTGGAAGGGAGCAATTCAAGAATAAACAACAAACTATTCAGGAAAATATGGCATGTAATCAGAATAATCTGGGACTATGCAAAAGCACCTTATTTTAACCAGTTACTGCCAGTGCTTTATGGTGACAAATGTCTTTCCTCCAATTTGGCTCCTTTCTGAATCCCCAACATGGGAGTCACAAGTTTTATTTCTTCCTTATTTTTCTTATTTATTTATTATCTCATGAATATAAAACAGCAATAATTTAAATGCAATAATAACAGTCTTGCTTAGAAACTACAATTCTGAACAGTATTGCTTCTTCATTTTGTAGTTTAGAAAGGAAAAATAAAACTAACCAAGTGTTATAAAAAGTATTTAGCACCAGATGATAAACCTCCAAACATGAAAAAGAATATCTTCGTCCAGAAATTGGCTGTTGGATTAAGACAGGTAATACTGTGTTTTGCTTTTATTTTCCTACTTTATACAAATATTAAATTGCATGTTGATGCAAAGAACAGATAAAAAGAAGAGATGGTATATTCATTGAATCAAATGTCACAAATTGCATACTATGATGTCACTAGATTCAAACTCCAACTCAAAAGACAGTGGTTAGCATAGAATAAGCTTCCACCCCCAACCCCCCCATACATTTCATATTTTGTTCAGTTTCAGCCACCTTGTCTGAAAGAAGAAAGTGTGCAGGACTAACAATCTTTGAAAGAGAATTTAGCTGTTTAAACTGTATCACTTCAGCATTTTAAAATTTGAAATGAGTTAGAGAAGAGAGCCATGCTGACTCAGGAATTCTGGGAATTGAAGTCCACAAGTCATAAAAGGGCTATAGTACCCCACCTCTGTCCTAAGTGTTTTGGAAATCAAATATATTCAAATCTGTTGGTATTGCTTTCCATGTAATACAGAATTCTTATTTAAAAAGGGATATGTACAGTATAGTTTGCAAAATGAATTCATCATCTTATAAAAGGGAACTGGAGACATTACCATAAATCAAAAAAACTTTCTAAGGGGAAAATACATTATTAAAAATACAATATATTTATTTAGTAAAGTAGGATACAGTGAAAATTTGTCTCTATAAAAATCAGATTTTATGCAAAAAGTATTTGAGTTGAATAATTAAGTTGAAAAACTTGAAAAGTATCTTGAAAACATTTCTATTACTGTGTTTTTCTATAGAAAGTTTTTCATTCTCAGGAATATCTTTTATCATTAAATTATCTAGCAATAATATAAATAAACAATGTGTAGGCTAAACTGGGAAACTGGAATGGATATAATACAGATAATCCTCGACTTGCAACAGTTTGTTTAGTGATCGTTCAAAGTTACAATAGCACTAAAAATAGTGACTTATGACAATTTTCACACTTTCTACCATTGCAGCATCCCCATAGTCATATCAATATTCAGATGCTTGGCGACTGACTCATTTTTGAGGTTTGCAGTGATCACCTTTGGTGACCTGACAGTGAAGAAGCCAGAATTCACTTATCTGGGTTGCTAACTTAACAATTGCAGTAATTTACTTAATAACTGTGGCAAGAAAGATCACAAAATGGGGCAAAACTCCCTTAACAATTGTCTCACTTAGCAACAGAAATGTTTGGTTCAATTTTGGCCTTGAGTCAAGGACTACATGTACTAATCAAATCAGAGTTGTAACATGCTTTCTTCTAGAATCCATCTTGAGAGAGCTGTTCATTAGGGCCATTGAAGTTTTACAAACTAGAATACAGTACTTCCTTAGATAAAGATGGTTAGAAATAGAAGGACGAGAATATGCACAAGACAAATTGGGTAATATCAAGAGCTAAAATAATTTACTTTTGATGAGTAGAAACTAGAAATGGGAAGAAAAGTTGGAAGTAATTTAAGTGGTATTTCTGGAGAAAGCAGTTGTGCATACAATTCTTCAAGCATGCTAACATCAATATGACAACAGGTTGTTCTGCCATTGCTTTTTTAAAAATTCCACACTATGTATCTATATTTTAAATCTATATTAAATTTATACCATTCAATTTTTGCAAGCATTTCATTGTAAATAATTTCTAAATAAATCTTTGAATATGTATGATTTTCACATTAAGCCATACTTAATGCACTGATTCTAATTGCCTTCTCAGATCAAAATTACATTTAACCAGTTTAAATGTCGGGGGGAAATAAATAAGATACTATACACACATTGCGTATGTATGAAATGGTGTCCATCAATTTAGAATTGCAGAAAATATTTTTGAATTTTCCATAAAATATGAAGACTATTGGTAGTCTGATCACAAATGTGAACATATATGTCCAATCTGACTAAAAATATTGTGTGCCATTATAATAACCAAAATTCTCAATTCCAGTAAAAGGTAACCTAAAAGCAACTGCTTTAATTCAGTCATAAAACGATGTAAGGGTAATTCTTTTTTTTAAAAACCTAATCTTCAGGAGAATTATTAATTATAATAATAAACCTATAGAATACTACATTATAGCTAAATAGAAAGAAATTTGAGTGTAGGGGGACTGGAATAAAAAGGTAATATAGATGTATCATAGAAACAATTAATACATTTGAAAATTATCGATGAGCAAACAAAATACTATTTGACTGGGGTGGGTGGGTGGTGGGGAGAACTAACTTAAGTGATCCTATATGAACTTCTCTTGGGAAACTGCCAGCCGGGCTGGGAGGAGGGATCTAGCTTGGAGTCTACGTAGTCATAAACATCATAGGTGTGACCTTCCCCAAGATCCATGAAGCCTTATCTTGTTGTTCCCAGAGCAAGGTAAGCAGTCTGGTGAGATTCTTCTAGCAGAAGTGGTAGATAATATAGTTACTGACTTTACTTATTCCAAGTGACTCTTGTTGCTTGCATCTAATAGCTAAGTTATATAGATTTTCAGGCATAGGTGCTAAATTGAAACATTTCATAGTGCTAGTAGAAACTTGATATATTTCCAGATTCTTGACTGAACTTCAGAAGACTTTGGCCTGTAACAACTAGACTTTCATCAAGGAAAAAGGTATTTATATATGTTCCCTGAAATTAAGAAAGTGTCAAGATACAGTAGTAATAGATATTTCTGAGGAATTTTATTCTTTGGTTCTTGAAAGAGGCAGAGATAGCAAAGACAATTTTATATACTTATTATGTAAAATATATACCCTGAGAATTTTTTTCATGATCAGCATCTCATAAATTGAACATAAAAAACTAAATGGCCCAAATGAGCAATATAATGGGACTAAATCACTATATACTTGATACATATTAACATATTTATTTAAAACTGTTATAGTATGAATAAGTTAGGGTATTGACCCACTGTTTCTGATAAAAGAATGGAGTATAAAACTAAAATATGATAGCGTTTATGTAGAAGTTCTCATAGTTACTTCATAGTATTTAAATTTGCATGCAAAACTTGAAGGATTGAATTGTTTCTGAATATTCAAAAATATTTTGGCAGAAAAGAACTTTTTCAATAATAAATTATGAAATATATTGTTTATAATTTTTCCTCTTCTCTTGATTGAAAAAAACCAGAGAATTACAGGGTTTGAGCAGCTAACAGTCGATTTTGGAAGAATTAAAACAGAACATTGGATCTTGCCTTGGATTTTGAATTTGTTGCTTCAAATTATTCCCTGCCTTGAAGATTTATAATGTTCGCATAATATAATCCTGACCAATGCATTTAGCTTCCTGAAATTATATATAAAGAAACTCAGTGGTAAAAGCCATAAGGCAAAAATATTGTTTTAAAGGGCTGAATAGTCTAGGTATTTTCTTTTGAAGTTTAATTTTCAGTTCCTTTTTTTCATGTTTCTTAGTTTTTCTTTTCGCCCATACAGATTCTGTCTCATGGAAATAGTCATTTGGTTTTTTAAAATGTCATAGTATTTTACATTGTCTTGACTCCATCTTTAATTGAAATATACAAGATTCAGACCAAACACTTAAAACTAGAAATATTTAACACTGATGGAGGGGTGTGTGTGTTAACCTTCAAGCCACATGTGAACCGTTTTTTGCAGTTTGCTGGCAAACTGCCATACAATAATCAGGCTAATTCTCATCAATTTTCATTGACAACAAAGACAAAAAAACCCTATTCTATATTCATTTGTTTATTTTTATTTTATTCAATTTATATCCCGCCCTTCTCCAAAAGGACCCAGGGTGGCGCACAGGAATTTAAAAACAACATACAAAAATAGTACAAAACATATAAATTTAAAAATCTTATTAAATAACAAAAACATTCAGTATAATATGAAACATTAGTGTGTTTTCTTTGGTTTAGATTTAGCATATTATTGCAAAATCAGATATTACAGTTTATAACTTTTTTCTAAATATAAAATACCTAGAAAGTTTTTCTTTAAAGTGAGCAAAATATTTAGAAAGTCCTGCTGCAAATGTCAGCTTCCTTAAAAAAATACACTACTGTCATCAGACACCGAATAGTGATTCATCCTTAGTCTAGACTAAAGTAATGGTATCTGCTATTTCTGTAATTGGTTACAAAATAGTTTGGTATTATTTAATATATTTCAATTGGTTTAAATAATTCTTTTGGTTATATGTTTTAAAGATGTTCTCACTAGTGTCATAATTTGCAATGGTTGTCACTACATCCATTTATTTTAGTTTGGGCTCTTTTTTTATAACTTGTTTCCACTGCGTACATTCAAAAGCAATTGCAGTGAATTGCCTGTTTCTGCTATGTTCTTTCCTGTTAAGATTTAGTGTAGTTTGATGTTTCTACAACTTGGTAACTGTGCAAAGGGAGATAATAGAATCATAGACCCACTTTTAAATATCCTTTTTGATATTTGGGTACTGTGATTATTTTCTCTACCTGATGCCTTCTTTGTTTTTAAAGCTATTAAATTAGTTATGCTAGCCCCTTATTATTGACACAAATCTTTTCATGTCCCTAATCACTTGGAATTTAAATAGTGGTAAAGTCAATTATTGTTGAGTTCCAGAATATGTTTATATTAACGTTGTTATAATCACTTTGTTGATAATATCTTAATGACTTTGTTGGGGGTAGTAATCTCATTATAGTGAAGATAAGCCTCTCCTTTTTTTGGTGCAGAAATATAAGCATGTTGGTTTCTATACCTGAATACTTTCTGTCCAGATGGTGTAGTTTCAGTGGGAAAAGTGACTGGCTACAGCAAAACAAGTAGGACAGAGTAACTCAGTAACTAAATCCTCACATATAAATTCCCATCATGCTCTTCCCTAAAACATTAAACAAGGTGGACAAAAGGAGTAAAATAGTAAGCCAAAGTAATTGGAGCATGAGATTAAAAAAAGCAAAGGAAAGGTAGCTAAATTTAGTTTACATCAACACTCCTTACTTTTCTCTTCTTGCAAATCATCCCTGTTTCTACCAAGTATCTATACTGCTCCACACATTTATTTTCTTTTTTTAAATTTCTTACTCTTCCTTTTTTGAAGATCTTATCAGCTTGGCATTCTTGGTCTACCCATTTTTTTTAAGCTACCACTTGCCCTTCCTTCTTAAATTTGTTTTGCAGTTAGATTCTCCTTTATCCTCTTCCTATGATCATACTGTCTCAATATAATTCTTTCACACACTGCACATTCCCTTTAGTATTCAATCCATTCAATTTGATCCCATCTCTTCTTTCTTTAGTGCATACTCAAATAATTAGTTCTGTTGCATTCAACTTAAATGTTACATTTCTGCGTACATACCCAACACTCACTTTTGTCTACTAGAATGGGCAGGAAAAAATACCTTTAAGATGGGCAATAGATACTATATTGATTTTGGGCAACCTGACTATATGCTAGCTTATTTGCTTGGCCTCCATTAAAGTTTATATTTAATATATTCTGCTTGAAAAATAAGATTAAGAGTCTGAAGCAGGCTTGGTCTGGCGTCGTCCTTCAAGCATTGTCCTTTTGGAATCCCTTATCAAACACAAAGCCATGGTCAAGTTGAGCCTGCTAGTTCTTGGAAATGTTTTGACTAGTCAAGTGAAGGACTGCCAAGTGTGTGAAATATGCATATATTTGCTTACTGTTTCAGATATTTAGGGATGATTGTTAGTTAATTAAAGAATAAGTTATTTTTTTAATTAGTAGTCAAGCATTTCAAGATATTAGTTGAGCTCCAAAATACAACTTGCCTCCAGAGTATTTCTTTCCTATTCAGGCAATTTAGAAGCAAAGTATACAGTACTTACTGGTTTCCCTTTACAAAACACACTATTAATTTTATTTCTTTGAGTTACTGATTGCAGTTCTGTTCTAAGAAGCTCCAAATATTGCAGATGGTCCCTTTCACACAGTCTTCCTGTCTGAAGCCTAAATTGCAGTAAACCAAAGAATTGGATCTTGTTCTCTATAGTTAGAGTACATTAATTCCATAAAGTTTATTAATAATATGTTTTAATAAGTTGGTGATCTTAGAAAATTAATAAATTGTAGAATTGGGCAATTGTCAGCCCAACACCCCCCCTCCAGAGTTGTGTGTGGAAAATAGAAGAGAACCTTATATACAGCACTTTGAGTTGCCCTAAATAAACAGGATATAAATCTTATAAAAAATATAAATAGCAATGAGCTTATTTTATGCTTCCCTCTGAATTTTTCTAAACTTGGCCGAATTTCTCATTCAGCAGACTCCATAATTCCAGGAAAGTTATGGAAAGGAGGACCATGTGCTTACATATATATCACAATCAGTTATATCAGATTTATCAATTCCTGTTTCTTAAGTTTTTGATACAACATAAGCTACCAAGGAATAAGTTTAGAATTGATAGAATTCAACAGACCAGACACTAATAGTCTAGGTATTTCCAGAAGTGATTTATAATCATTATAATCAGTATTAAGTGAAGTGTAGAAGAGAAAAGTAGGAAATAAGTACAAATTGAATAGGAAAAATAACTATATATATGATTTATAAGTTGCAGTGAACAGTAATAGTACCCTACATAATGCTTATACCCCAGAACTTGTGGGAGGCATATACATTTAATAATTAATTAAATAAATTGGGAGTTTTATCTTACATTTTTATCTTTCAGTGTAATCATTTAGTAAAGTAATATGCTGGCAAAACGGTGCATTGTACAACAATTTTTGAACCAAGATACTTCAAGTGGGTTAACTTACAGAATGTGTCTAAAATCCAGGACCCGTGACTCCCAAAGGAATGAAATTTGGGAAAGTTGTTGCTGCTTCAGTACTATTGGCTGCTGTTATGTTGCTGCTGTAAGTCACATGATCTTCATTTTCAATGTTCTTTAACAGTTTCCCAATCTTCCAATCACTCCCTCTCTCCCCTACCCAGAAACAGCCATTTACCTGCCTGTTAGGAAGGGAATTGAGATTTCTGATAGTTCCTGCAAAGTTCTCACAGACAAACTCAATGGGAAAGCCAAGTGGAAGTCAGTCCTGCTCCCTTGGTCATTCTGTTCCTGTGTTTAGGTATTGAAATATTTCTGAAATGATGACCCAACAGGCATGGGTTATTTAGTTTCTAATAAAAATAACATATGTAGATATGTTAGAAATTGCGCAGAAAATGCTTGAAGAAATTTATTTTGACAGTGAAAGTTAATCTTGTAAATATAAATTGTTATATAATTGGTTTCATAAAGCTAAAAGGAGTTATGCTGTAGCAAAATATCTGATATTTTGTTTATAGTGTCTGTTAAATCTAGAATTAAGAGAGAAAAGGTTATAAGAAAGGTTTTTCTTTTGTTTTGCTATAAGATCTCATCTTAAAACAAAGGCAACAACATTGTGAACTGTGTACCTCATAAACCAGACCAAATGCCTGGTAGCATTGATCACAGCTAGGATCTAGTTTTTTGTTTGCAGCAGATGGACCTTTTTTTAAACTAAGAGGATTGTCTTGGCTTTCTTCCAACCAACCAAAGAAGCCAGCAATCAACTATGAAAGAGGTAGCAGTCTTCAGTACTTAGCATGTGCTGCTAAAGAGTGAGTCATTTTGCTGTATGTTGACCTGTCTAATTGTTAAGATCTTAATGAAGATAAATTTCCAATAAAGCTCATAAGGACTGAGATTCAGTCAAATTACCATTCCATGTAGGTATAATTGGTCATTTGTTTGAAATTATGGTAAATTAAAATCTCCTTCAATAGAAAATCTCAGTTTAATCAATGGCTGGCTTATCATATACAATTACCTAGGAGTCTATTTATTTGAATAAAATACCTTCTGATCCCAATTATCATCATTAACTGACGTTACCTGCGATCTATACTCTGAATCCACCATTGTAATACCGTGTTTCCCTGAAAATAAGACAGGGTCTTATTTTCTTTTGCCCCCTGAAATAAGCACTTGGCTTTATTTTCGGGGAGGTCTTATTATTTTTGTGGTGCAGGAGGCGGTGAGTGTGATCACCTCATGGCTGCTGCTCTGTTGCCATATTTTTGGGGAGGGCTTTTTTTAGCACATGCACTGAAAAGCCCATTTGGGCTTATTATCTGGGGTTGTCTTATTTTCAGGGAAACGGTACCAGTGATCATGCACACAGTTTAACAATTAAGTCAAAAAGCAGTGGAGAAAATGGACAATACTGGCAGCTGTCATAATAAAATTCATTTGATCCAAAATAAATGGCTATTTTGTTGCATTGGTTGCCAGAAGTAAATATGAATCCATTTCCCTAGGTATGAGGCCATACCTAGACAAAATTTGCTTTAGAAAATTAATCTCTACTTTGTAAAAAGTTTTTTGAACATCAACAGGTAATTGATTCAATAGAATTCAATCTATATTGAGACATATCTGTAATGTCTATTAGTGAACGTAAATTTCCAATGTCTCTTTTTGAGATGGATAAATTAGACTCTTCACCAAGAGTCTTAGACTCCCTTAATCAAAATATCTAGGTATCTATATTAATTAATGTGATCTGTTTAGGAACTTTAATCTGGTTTTAAAATAATATTGTATAAATGTTATAAAAAGATAAAGGCAATTTGCCTCATTTAAATGATTAATTATTTCTAACAATATTGGAGCCAATAAATCTATAACAAATGTATACCATTGGCTTAGAGGTGTTCCCATTTTTCATCAATTGGTCTTCCGTGTCTTGTCAGTGGTTCTTTTAAGACATTTTTGCAGTAATAATGTAATGCCACACTCATTAAAAAAAAAATCCTTTGCATGCAATTCAACCAGCATTATCTAAATTATAATAATGAATTGATTGTGTATCTTACAAGTCTCAATCCTTAATTTGTGAATATTTCAGAAGTTCAGTAGGCTAACTTCAGACCAACAATCAAGTAAGCAATACCCCAATCAAGAAACTGCCGAAGAGTCATCAATAAACAGCTTAACCAAAGAATCTCTTAAAACAGCCCCCACACAGACAGGCAAGAGACCAGAATATAAACTGACAGCAGTCCTTAGTAGCACTGATGATTTTTCTTAGTTAGGGTAATGAAATGTCTAGCAAACAAGCTCAGAGAGCACCAAAGACCCCCTCATTTCAGAAATTATATTATTTCATTGATTTCAAATGATATGCTAGCAATTTACCCATATTTACACTGAATTCCCAATGTTTTGAATTGAACTTCGTCAAAATAAAAGAGAGTTGAACTTCGTCAAAATAAAAATTCCTGCAACAACTAATAAAAATGAATATCTACTCTGAATTTGGTCTGCAAAAACAAACTGAGAATACTAGTGGATCGGCAGCCATTCTATTACCAGCAGATTCTGTCTCTAAACTTGTAGATTTGATTGTTCTGCTGGTAGAAGCCTCCTTTCATTCGCTGTCAGGACAATTCAATTTCCATATTATGAGCACCACATTGAAAGGCCCAGAGGTTCATGATCCCTATGGTAACTCAGTTTGTCTCAGGTGATCTGAGCCATAACAAACATATGGATAGACTTTGAACCTTGCTTTTGTGTTAGACTGGTTGCTATATAATTAACATTACCATCAAACATTTGCCATGATCAGATCATTTCCCAGTTTGAATGTGATTGACTAGTTACACTAGAGTTCCATAGAGCAAGTCTGCCTCAGGCTTCTCATGGTTTCTGATGAGTATTTGGAGAATTTCCTGACAATCTTAACAGATTAACTTGAGGACCTGGTTTAACAAAACAGAATAACAAACTTGGAAGAGAGCTTGGAGGTCTTTTAGTCCAACCCCCTGCCCATGCAAGAGACCCTATACCATTTCAGACAAATTGTTGTCCAATCTCTTCTTAAAAACCTGCAGTGTTGGAGCATTCACAGCTTCTGAAGGCAAGTCACTCCACTGATTAATTGTTCTTAACTACCAAGAAATGTCTCCTTAGTTCTAGGTTGGTTCTCTCCTTGATTAGTTACATCCATTGCTTCTGGTTCTGCCTTTAAGTGTTTGGGAAAATAGGGTTACACTCCTCACCATATGATCATGAGGTGACAAAGCTCTTTACAAAACGAGTAGTCTTTTTGCTGGCTTATCCTGGATGGTCCCTTAGTTTACCAAGAATCTGCAGAAGATTTATTTATTTAAATTTATATATCCCGCCCTTCTCCACAAAGGACCCAGGGCGGCGCACAGGAAGTGACATCCTTCCTCCCTATATAAGATTAGCTCCAATTGTTTTGACTTTTCAGAAAGCCCTTAAAATGTGCCTTTTTCAGCAAGTCTGGGAATCTCCAGATAAAAGGGAGCCTGCATACATATATGGTGTTATATATAATATATATGATGATATATGTGTTATATATTACATATATATATCTCATATATATATCTCATATATGAGATATATAAAACATCTTCTCATGATCTTGTTTTATTTATGTTCATTGTTTTTAACTAGCTTTATAGAATGCCAGTTTCAACCACACAGAGTTACTTCATGGACAGTATATCAATTTGACAAATAAGTGACGCCTAGAATATCTCAGGCCACATCTATTTTATTTTAATATTGTTTGGTTTAATTAATACTATTGTATGTTTCCATTATTTTATAGACCTACTGTATTTTTTATACCTGTTGTTTTAATATATTGATTTTTGTAGATTTTATCTTGTAAACTGCTGAGAATCCTTAGAGATTCAGCAGTCTATAAATATGGTAAATCTATATAAATAAAAATGTAAAATAGTTTGTACGAAGCCGCTAATCTCAAAAACTACTGGACCGATCCACACCAAACTTTCACACAATGTTCACAAGGACTTCCAATAATAGAATATGTACTTATTTTGTGGCTAGCACATGTGTGTCATGTGCAAGATACACAGACGTAAAATGTACCCACTGATCAGGTTTTCACCTCCCTGTAGCCCCTCCTATCAGGCTGCTTTCCAACTGTCCTTTTCTTATCAATGTATGGAAGCCTAAAAGTGCCAAAACACAGAGGATAGCAAACTCCCAGGTGGCCCATAGAGAGAGAGAGAGGGAGAAATACAGTTTAATAAAAGAGGGACTAGGGGAGACTGGATAGCAGCCTTCCAATATCTCAGGGGTTGTCACAAAGAAGAGGGAGTCAAGCTATTCTCTAAAGCACCAGAGGGCAGAACAAAAAGCAATGGGTGGAAACTAATCAAGGAGAGAAGCAACTTAGAACTGAGGAGGAATTTCCTGACAGTTAGAACAATTAACCAGTGGAACAGCTTGCCTCCAGAAGTTGTGAATGCCCCAACACTGCAAGTCTTTAAGAAGATGTTGGATAGCCATTTGTCTGAAATGATATAGGGCTTCCTGCCTAGGCAGGGAGTTGTACTAGATGACCTCCAAGGCCCCTTCCAACTCTGCTATTGTATTGTATTACAGTAGGTAGATAGGGAAATAGATAGAGAGGGAGAAATACAGTAGGTAGGTAGATAGATAGAGAGGGAAAAATACGGTAGGTAGGTAGATAGGGCGATAGGGAGAAATACAGTAGGTAGGTGGGAGAAAGGAAGAAATACGGTAGGTAGGTGGATAGATGGAGAAATACAGTAGGTAGGTAGAGGGAGAAAGGAAGATATATAGTAGGTAGGTAGGGGGATAGAGAGGGAGAAATACAGTAGGTAGGTAGAGGGAGAAAGGAAGAAATACAGGTAGGTAGGTAGGTAGAGGGATAGATAGAGGGAGAAATACAGTAGGTAGGTAGGTAGAGGGATAGATAGGGAGAAATACGGTAGGTAGGTAAGTAGAGGGATAGAGAGGGAGAAATACAGTAGGTAGGTAGAGGGATAGATAGGGAGAAATACAGTAAGTAGGTAGGTAGGTAGAGGGAGAAAGGAAGAAATGCAGTAGGTAGGTAGGTTGGGGGTTATACGGTGGTTGTGTGTATGTGTGCAGGTGTAGATCTACACATAGATTGGTTGGCCATTTAACCAGACTGGGCCACAGCAACACGTGGCTGGGTATAGCTAGTACTAAATAAATATGGTTGCAGATGTTTCCAAGTCTCAAGTGGATTACAATCCATTCTGCTCTGATTGTATATTGAGTTATGGTCACATACTAATATCCAAAGTTAGTTTTTTGCCAGTTTCCTGTTAAGCCATTTTCTGACATAGCATGTTGTATAAAATATGTTATGTAATGGATGTGAGTAAATCATCTGAAATTAATGAACTGTAAAATAATTATTAGTAGGGTCTCTTTGGTTTTAATGAAGCTTAAGATTTAATCCATATTGTTTGATATAAATCAGACTTCTCTAACTTAGTATTTTGCAAATACATTTGGGCCGTATATCATTAGCAGTTGCAACAAAATTATATTTCATTTATTTAATTTCCATGACATGGAATGATTTTTTTTAAATTTTACAATATAGTAACACAGCACTATGCAGTTCACTACACGTTTGTCCTTTGCCCTGCTGCAGGTAGCACAAGGAAAAGTGATTGTGATTAGCACTTTTGGGATCCATGCTGGACCAATGAAAAAGAAATGGCCAGAATCATTGAATTTACTATTCTTTGGTATAAGCCATGTCCTTTAACGTAAAAGATTTAACAGAAATCTGAAAGACATGAAACATATTTGTTAATCAAAATGAATTATGACTATTTTTTTTAAAATGTCACTATTTTCTCTATTTGATTTTAAATATTGTAGCTGCATTAACACAACTGTAGTTTGTTGAAAATATTGTTTTAGTAAGCTATAGTTGTAGATTCTAAATATGTACTCTAGGCGTGATCTCCTTTGCCTGCGAGAGTCTCCCCTCTCGCAGGCCTGGCCCCTTGTCTAACACGGGCCCACCTCGATGATGGACTGATTCTTCCTGAGAGGTGGGCGAAGCGCAAACTGAGGGGGTTCTTGGGTAATTTTTTAATTCGGCTTTTAGAGGGTTCCAGGGGGGAAGGAGGGAATAGCCCGGGGGGGGGACGTCAAAAGATTGGGCCGGCCGGCGGAAGTAGGGTAACGGAGGAAGAGGAAGGGGGGGTCGTTTCCACTGAGGTTTTTCCCATCAATTCGGTCCTAGGGAGGGGCAGGGGCGGTGGGAGGCGGAATAGGCATCATCGGTTGGGAGACCGTGGCCGCTGGATACAGGCGGTCACGCGCTCCAACTCCCCGCACTCCCATCGCAGACTAGGAGGGCAGGAACCACAGACCCGGGGCCCTAAGCTGATGTTATGCAATGCCAGGTCCGTGGTACAAAAAGCCCCCCTCATCCATGATCTTGTGTCAGAGGGGGACCCGGACCTGGTGGGTATAACGGAAACCTGGTTGGGCCACGAGGGGGGTTTACCCCTCGTAGAAATGTGCCCACCAGGTTACCGAGCCTTTCATCAGCCTAAGGCCCTAGGGAGGGGTGGGGGGGGGTGGCGATTATGATTAAGGAAGGTCTTGAGCCGAAGGAGACCACGATCCCTCAGACGACCGGGTGTGAATCTCTACGTGAGATGGGGCCTAGGGAGACAGTTGGGCGTGTTAGTTGTGTACCTAGCTCCTCGCTATGCAACAAGAGACCTGCCCGAGCTCCTAGAGGTGATAGCCGAGGCGGCGGTTGAGACCCCCAGACTGGTAGTCATGGGGAACTTTAACTTGCCATCAGTAGGCGAGGCCTCTGGAGAGCTCGGGAGTTCATGGCCTCCATGACGGCCATGGACCTGACCCAGGTAGTTTTAGGCCCTACTCACGAGGGAGGACACACCCTGGATCTAATCTTCGTCTCAGGACAGTGGAGTAGTGATCTGGGAATAGGGGATCTAGCCATCACACCCCAGTCATGGACAGATCATGCTCTTCTTCGGCTGGACTTTCCAATCGCCGCACCTCACTGCGGGGAGGCGGAGCCGACTACTCCTATATGGTTCCGCCCCAGGCTCCTGATGGACCCGGTAAGGTTCCAGAGGGAGCTTGGGCCAATACCTGTGGACTTGCCCCATGACTCGACTGAGGACCTGGTGGCCGAATGGTTAAGTGCGGCCACGGGGGCCTTGGACCGAGTCGCGCCCTTGCGGCCTCTCTTGCGGCAACGAGCCACCCAGGCTCCTTGGTTTACCGAGGAGCTGAGGGAGATGAAACGCCACAAGAGACGCCTAGAGAGGAGATGGAGATCCTCTCGCTCCGAAGCCGACCGAACACTAGTGAGAACCTATGTTAGGGCTTACTTAGTGGCGATAAGGGTGGCCAAACGTGAGTATTGTGCCACCCTTATTGCATCCGCAGATAACCGCCCTGCCGCCCTGTTTGGGGTGACCCGCTCCTTCCTTCACCAGAGGCCGCGGGAAGCCCCTCTGCAGGGATGAGCAGAGGAATTTGGGATTTATCTGCAGGATAAAATCACTCGGATTCGGAATGAGCTACCCTCCATCGAGAGTGGTCCAATGGGATTGTCCGAGGCTGGTCTTGAGGCACCATTCTGGGAGGAGTTTGACTTTGTTACTACCGAGGATATGGACAGGTTGTCAAGGAGACTTAAGGCGACCACATGTTTATTGGACCCGTGTCCCTCCTGGCTTGTACTTGCATCCTGGGAGACGACACGAGGCTGGCTCCAGGAGATTGTGAACACCTCCTTGAGTGAGGGGTCCTTGCCTGCTGTCTTGAAAGAGGTGGTAGTGAGGCCCCTCTTCAAGAAGCCTTCCCTGGACCCAGCATTATTGGAGAACTATCGTCCGGTCTCCAACCTTCACTTTTTAGTGAAGGTTGTTGAGAGTGTGGTGGCCCAACAGTTTCCGCGACACCTGGAGGAAATTGATTATCTAGACCCGTGCCAGTCCAGCTTCCGACCCGGTCACAGCACTGAGTTGGCATTGGTCGCGTTGGTTGATGATCTCTGGAGGGTGCAGGATAGAGGCTGTTCCTCTATCCTAGTCCTGTTAGACCTCTCGGCGGCTTTTGATACCATCGACCATGGTATCCTATTGCACTGATTGGGGGGGTTGGGGCTGGGAGGCACCATTTTACGGTGGTTCTAGTCCTACCTCTCTGGTCGGTCGCAATATGTGTTGACAGGAGGGCAGAGGTCCACCTCGAGACCCCTCTTATGCGGGGTTCCTCAGGGGTCGGTCCTCTCGCCCCTCCTGTTCAACACATATATGAAGCCGCTGGGCGAGATCATCCGTGGTTTTGGGGTGGGATACCATCTGTACGCTGATGACACCCAGCTATACATATCTACCCCAGACCACCCCAATGATGCCGCCGAGGTGCTGTCCCGGTGTTTGGAGGCCGTACGGATCTGGATGGGTAATAACAAACTCAAGCTCAACCCGTCCAAGACTGAGCGGCTGTGGTTTCCGGCACCCCGGTTCAGCCAGATTACTCCAACTCTGGCCATTGGGGGTGAAACACTGGCCCCAGTGGAGAGGGCGCGCAATTCCCGGCTGTCCATGGAGGACCATGTGGCGGCCGTGGCCAGGGGGGCGTTTCATCAGGTATGCCTGATGCGCCAATTGCACCCCTTACTGGACCGGGCTGCCCTCCGCACAGTCACTCAAGCTCTCGTGACATCCCGACTCGACTACTGTAATGCTCTCTACATGGGGCTTCCTTTGAGGTGCACTCGAAAGCTACAGTTAGTCCAGAATGCAGCCGCGCGGGTGATTACGGGAGCCTCTAGATGCTCCCATATAACACCAATCCTGCGCGAGCTGCACTAGCTTCCTGTGGCCTTTCGGGTGCACTTCAAGGTTCTGACGATCATCTTTAAAGCGCTCCATGGCTTGGGACCTAGTTATATGCGAGACCGTCTCCTGCCCCATACATCCCTTCGGCCGATCCGCTCCCACAGAGGGCCTTCTCAGGGTGCCGTCGGCCGGGTAATGCCGACTGGCGACACCCAGTGGAAGAGCCTTCTCTGTGGCGGGCCCTGCCCTTTGGAACGACCTACCCCTTGAATTGCGTACCATCTCGGACCTCCGCCTCTTCTGCCAGTGTCTAAAGACACATCTTTTCCAGCAAGCCGGCCTAGCCTAACCTCCCGTCGGGGCTATTTTAGGTAGTTTTTAAACTGGGGATTTTAATTTGGTTTTAGCATATGATTGCAATTTAATATGCTTTTAAATTTTGTATTTATCGTTTTGTATGTTTTAAAATTCCTGTGCGCCGCCCTGGATCCTTCGTGGAGAAGGGCGGGATATAAATGTGATTAAAATAAAATAAATAAAATAAGATTCCTACATTATACTCTCAAACAAGCCACGTTATAGCTAATTGTGATTTGTAAATATGTCAGTTATAGCTTACTATTATATATACTTGCGCAATAGTCTCATGATAATGTCTTGTTGCATTAAGCCATGATTGTTTCGTTGTGATATTGTATTCTATCAACAAAATATTTGAGGTATTTAAACACTATTAGTGATTTAGAGCAGTGTTCTCAACGTTGGCAAATTTTAAGATCTGAATGATGTCTAGGGAACTCTGGGAGTTGAAGCCCACAGATATTAAAGTTGCCAAGGTGAGAAAGTATGGCTTTATAATATAAAAAAGCAACCTTGAGCTTTTTAAGTAGTTGGCCAAATAAGCATGGCTTAATGTAATATGTAATTTTTTATTTCTAAGTAGTCTATTCATATTTGTTTGATGTATAAAGCATAATTCCAGCTAAAAAACATCCATAAGCAATGAATAGAAAGTTCACATGCATTTTGTATGTCAACTAGGGCTTTGATTTTCCAGGTGACATTCCAGTTCCTATTAGCCCAAACAACCTGACCATTGGTCAGAGATTATGGGAATTATAGCCCAGCAACATCCAAAGGACCAAAATGCACTACTGGTGAAAATACTTAAGATATCCATTTATCTGGTAACATTATGCAAATAGCACTTCAGCTGCTTGTGCATTCTGTCTAAAAAAAATTACAGATGGTAAAGTGGTGGACTTTACTGAAGTAGTAGAATTTCTAAGTGTTTTGGAAACAGTTTATTAGTTAGATGAATTTTTTTAACTGACCATTTTAGCTAATTTATGTTTAACAAACTTTGTTTTTCAAAATCATACCCTATAATGCATTTACAAACAATGAATCAGAATTATATTTCCAACAGGAGAACATAATAGAAAGCATAAGGAATTGTAAAAAGAATGTCCTTAAAGTAATTCACAGCCAATGTAACAATGTTTTGTTCTGTAGAGTTCTGTATATACTATAGCTTTGCCTATGGTAGATACATGTCAGGGCCCTTTAGAAAGCCATCTTCAATTATAGTCATAATTTTGATGTAACATTTATAAAATGTAAAATATAGACAAATTAGAAGAGCTACAGAATTAAAAGTAATAATGTATACATAATCCTTAACATGAGTAGAATTGAATTTGCCCCATTTTATAACTTTTTTGCCACAATTGTTAAGCAAATCAGGGCAGTTAATTGAATCGTGATTATTAAGCAAATCTGACTTCCACTGACTTCGCTTGTTGGAAGCCAATTGGGAAGGTTACAAATGGTATCACATGACCCCGAAATAAATACATGCTAGTTATTTAGTGCCCCAATTGACCATGGCAATGCTACAATATTTGTAAGTGCGAAAACCAGCCTTAAACCATTTCAAATGTCCCTAAATGAGTGGTTGTAAAAAGAGGACTAACTGTACTGTACTGAACGTCATTTACTGAGTATTTTATATAACCCTATAATAAAATAGGTGGATCAAAGGATCTTCATTGTTCAAACTAATACTGAGGAAAACCTATTAAGTTCAGATATAATATATTTGTTATATACCTATTTTGTATGTTGCTAACATTATGACTATATTGTTAATTAATCTGCTTTATTTCTGACAATTGTATGAGGACTATAATTAAGTAATTTTGATTTCCATATATTGCCAGTCTAAACATATTTACATTTAATTTTTTCTCACTGAATCTTGTTTTTTTTTTTATGGAATATAATTGGAATTTGGAAATGACCAGTAACCCAAGTGTCAGTCATAAGATAGAAATCATATGCTGTATAAAATTGATCTCAGTCAGAAATTTGTTGTAGTATTCTGATCCAGCTGAAGATTCCAGTGCTTTTAAGGGACTATCATGCTGTAATCCAAAGGTTAAAATCTTTTATATACTCCTCTTTAAATCTGATGAAAACAATAAGAATAACCATTTCAATTGTATTAAAAAAAATAGTTGCTTTAATTTTTTGTTTTTAATTTTAAAATACTTGAACATTTCTTGCTGTGCAAATTAAAAACACATGCAAGATCAATACTTCTCAATCTGCCCTGTAGTCATTTCCTGGTGATTTCATTAACATGTCCACATAGTTTCCTTGGCAACAATGTGGAGATGGTTTGTCATTATTTTCTTTTGTCATATGTAATAGTTTAACAAATAAGTATCATTGAAGAAGTAACATGATTGTTGGGTGGAATCCAGCGAAGATGTACATTGAAATAAAAGTTCTCTTCTTAATATAGAAAAGCTAATACGTTGAAAGTGTTACATTAATCTTTGTTTGCCCTACTAATGTATATATATGTCATGTTTGTTGCAGTCTGACTGGAGCCCAGTCACTACTACACCAGAACCATCAAAATTCTAATTTATTGGTACTTTTGCTTTGCAAAACATCAGTATTTAACATGCTTGTCTTTATTTTATGTATGCTTAAAAAAAAATTCTCAAGTTTTGTTATAAATTATATATGGATTTGCTTATAGGGTTAACATTTATTTTGGCTTGCTTAATATTTAGAAAATAAAGAAGAATTTAGTAGCAATGCCAGTCCTCTAGAACAGTCTTACTATGGAGATCATACTGGCACTATCTCTGAGTGGATATAGGAAGATCTTGAAGAAAGAAATGTTCTGAAGAGAGCATTTCAACCTAGCTGCGTCATCTTTTATTTTGTTTTATAGTATTTTTTTATTTCTTGTTATTTTATTTTCCAGAAATTTGTTTCCATTTATAGACTTATCCTGGACATTTTAAATTTGCTTTCAGTTATATCAGCCACCAGAACCATATATACCATATTTTTCGGAGTATAAGACACACCTTTTTCTCTAAAAAGGGGCTGAAAATCTGGGTGCATTTTATACACTGAATACAGTATTTTGTGCCTCCTGAAACCCCGCTCCATTTGCAAAAATGGCTGTGCATAAACTTATGGAGGCTTTCAAAGAGTTCCTGGGGGCTGCGGAGAGCAGAAATGAGCAAAGCCCCCAGCAGCACTCTATAACAGGGGTCCCCAACCTTTTTGGCAATAGGGACTGGCTTCATGTAAAAAAAAATTCTGTGGACCGGTGGGAGCCTCCAGCGGCTGAGTCAAGTCACGTGGGCCGCACTCCTGTTCACGGTCATGTGCAACTGGGCGGGAAAGCTGCCAGGGGTCCCGTCGAAGGATCCTAGGCTGGGGCAGGGAAGGATGGGCTGCGTCCTGGGCAAGAGGGCCTGGCAGCCCCTTCTCCCCGCGCAGAGCCGGGTGGTGCCCCGAACCCTCCCAATACAGGCCGTTGCCCCTGTCCTGCCCCCGGGGAACGTCCTGGCCAGCCACTAGGATAGTGAAGTGTTTGTTACACTTTCCTAAGAGTTGTGCTACTCTCTCTGCTGCTCACTCCGGCCCGGTTACTATCAAGCCACGGACTGGCACCGGTCTGTGGCCCGGGGGTTGGGGACCCCTGCTCTATAAGACTCCATAAGGCTAAGCATGCAAATTTTTTGACAAAAACGGCCCGTTTTTTGTGAAAAAATGGCCCATTTTTTGCTCATTTTTGGCCTCCCCAGGAGTACTCTGCAAGTCCCCCCAAGGCTATTCATGCCTTTTTTTTTTTTTTTAAACGAGTCCGTTTTGCAGAGTGCAAAACCTTTTTTTTTTCCTTTCGGAAAGCTGTTTAGTTAGAGTGGTTGATGAGAATTACATTGGTCAAGTGCTGTGCCAGCAGTTTTAGGTGCTACAGGTTGTCAGCGATTTCCTTCTCCAGCACATGGGTAAATACACCTGGAGACATCTACCTACCTACTCTCTCCCCCTACCTACCTACTGTATTTCTCTCTCTCTCTCTCTCTCTCTTTCTCTCTCTCTCTCTCTCTCTCTCTCCTCTATCTACCTATATACCTACCTATCTACCCTCTCCCTCCCTATCTACTGTATTTCTCTCTATTTTTCTCTATCCCTCTACCTACCAACCTACCTACTCTCTCTCTTTCTCTCCTTCTTTCTCTCTATCCCTCTACCTACCTCTCTACACTCTCTCTCTCTCTCCCTACCTACCTACTTACTGTATCTCTCTCTCTCCCCCCCCCTCTCCCTCTCCCTCCCTCTCCCTACCTACCTACCTACTTTTTAAAAAAAATTGCCTCTTCAAAACCTGGGTGCGTCTTCTACTCCAAAAAATACGGTAGTTCTACTGCATCTCCACTGGAAATCTATCTTACCTGCTGACATATAGACATGTTGTGTGGAGATTCTGGCTAATAGCCAGACTCAGCTCTACTTAAACTGAGGTTGTTTACTGAATTGTATGCATTCAGACAAAGTTTGGGGATATCATTTGGCAAGGCAAGATGTATGTTGAAACACTCAAAGAGATCAATTTTGAATACAATTTCAGAATTAACAAATCATACAACCCATTATTTTCAAGATTATTTGGACAGATGTTTGATCTCCAGTTTCTGGGAATGCACCATTGCTTCATGGTCATAATCCGTCTGCCTAAAAAGAATAGTTTTATCTTCCAGAATTTCATATGCTCAAAGTTGGAAACTAAAAACCATTCTATCAAATGCACAAATCATAAAAAAGGTGCTAGAATGCTCAGAAATGGACAAACTAACAATGGAACTAAGAGATAGAGATGAAACAGTACTACAAGATATGGAACAGGTGGTATAACTGGCTGAAAAGAGATGTAAAAAAACCATAGCAAACACAAGGAAAAGAGATAGCATATATTTAGAAAGCAGTAGAGATGGAAATATTGTATATAGATATATATATTGTAAAAATGAGAAAGTAAACAAAGAAGAATATGTATAAAGTAATAGAATGGAAAACAGAAGACCCCAAATAAGAAAAAAGAAATACCAATAACAGAAAGCTGTAAAAGTGTAATTGTGATTTTAATGTTTAGAAAATGTCAAATCCAAAATTTAAAAAAATGAATAGTTTTATCTTTAAGGAAAATAGAGCCTATTCAGTTGGTGTAATACAAAAGAAATGTTATTTAGATTCAGTAACTTGTGTCTAACGCACTTCTCCTGTGAGCTGCTTGGAGAGTCCAACAATGGGTTAATCCTGCCTTTCTGCCCTTCTGGACTGGATTGATTTTCTTTAAAGCCACGCCTCCTTCCGTTTGCTTGCCAGAATTTCAATCCAGTCTGAATGCCCAGGACGCGTTCTGTTGGTTCTCCCTAAGAGATTCAGAACATTTAGTTGGACTCTCCAAGTAGAGTATTTTTTATTTTAAATTATTTTATTTAGGAATTTTTTCTACAGCTAGCAGCTGGTGAAGCTCTGCGACTCACCAGCTGCCGCAGACCCGACGCGACCTGGGTTCGCCCGGGCGCGCGTGGGTCCATTCACCTGGCCCCAGGTGAGGATCGACCTGGGAGCCAAGAGACGTCTCGGTCAGTGGCGAGGAGCCCTGCCGCTGACGTCCCAGATCGCCGGACCGGCCAAGCCTGAGCCCCTCGCAGCGGCAGCTGCAGGCTCTTCATTTTTTCAGGAATCAAACAGGACGGCTTCGCGCCGTCCGTTTGAATCGCGCCCGCCATTTTGGAGGCTGATCGGCCATTGGCGGGCGCCGGAAACCATAGAGAAGCCGGAAGCGGCGTGAAGGGCCGCTCCTCCTCTTCCGGAGGACTGTGTTTTTTCCGACCGGCAAGCGGCAAGGCGCGCCATTTAAAACGCGTGCGGAGCCGCATTTTTAAAGAGGAAGAAAAACTTTTTTCCGTTTGGATTTTTTCATCCATTTTTTCTACAAGATTCCTTTTGGGCCGGCTCCAGGCGAGAAGCGGGGGAAAGATCTCTGTCCGGCCCAGATCCGGCAGACTTTCCTCAGCTCGGTGCAGACCTGCTCCTGCGGAGGCAGCCCTTGAGTCTTGCTTGCAAGCTGATCTGCTGCTCCACCTTGCCATCCTCAAGCCTGCGGATCAGGATACCTGGCTGAAGCCCCTTGTGACCAGCGATCTTCGAGTGGTGAGTTACTGGGGCCCAAAATGTCGGAGAGAGCTCCCCAAGATTCTGAGCAGCCAGGGCCATCCACCAGCAGGGGGCTTGTGAGACAGGCCAGCAGGGCCGCAGCTGAAGCCCTGAGCAAGGCAGGGGGGAAGAGGCAGGACAAGGCCCAAGACAGGGCTGCCTCCAGGCGGCAAAAGGCCCTTGAAAAAGAATTCGAGAAGGCCCAAAGAAGGGCCAACGAAGACCCCATAGAGGATCCAGAGGGGATGGCTCAAGTGGATCCCAGTATCCCAACAGTACCCATCCCCCAGATAGTCAGAGAAGAGGAAGAAGAAGAATTCTCCTCTGATGACTCCCCAGAACCCTCCTTGCTAGGAGATGAAAGAGGCCCAGAGCTGAGGAGTGCCAAGGGACTGTGATATCCTCAGAATTGCAAGCCATCATTAACAGGGCTATCGCCCAGGGCATTGCAGATGGCATTAAGCAAAAGACCAAGCGCCCCAGGGGGCGCAGTAGATCCAGAGCATCTGGAAGCCAAGAAGCTCCAAGATCCCCCTCCCCTCATTCCTCGCTGGACAGCGGGGATTCCACTGTGGAGGATGATCTGCTCCCAGAGCAAGAATTCTCAGGGGATGAGCAAGCTGTCCCAGAGAAGCCCGCCTTCAAGGGTTTATTCCATTGCTCCTCCTTCAAAACCATCTTAACGAAGGCCAAGGTTTCCACCCGCATGACGGTTACCACCCCCACACCCACCACTGAGGTGGAGTCTGAGGATGATGAGGGACTATTTGAGGAGCCAGAGGAGACCCAGGAGATAGTCCCCGTACCAAAGATGTTTCTTAACCTAATTCAGAAACAGTGGGCACAGCCAGGCACAGCTGCCTCGCACAGTAACATTGACAGACAGCTGTACACAGTTGACGCTCCCCTGGAGGACCTACTCAAGCTACCCCCGGTAGATGCCCCAGTGCAGGCTCTCACATCCACGTCAGTGCTACCCCCTGACCTCTTGGAAGGTCTCAAGGCGGAGGACAAGAGGTCGGAGAGGGCATGCCACAAGACCCACATGGCGGCTGCCTGGGCCATCAAGACGGCCACCTCAGCCTCGTTCATGTCCAGAGCCACTCTTAAGTGGCTCCGAAAGCTGTTAGCGAAGGTTCCAGCAGGGGATGCTAGAGCTAGGCAGGAGCTGAGAAAGATAATGGCAGGTGTCTCTTACACCGCCGACGCCACCCTGAGCTCTGCAAAGTTCGCCTCTAGAGCCCTGGCCTCCAATGTAACCTCCAGGAGGCTGCTTTGGCTCCGCCACTGGAACGCGGACATGCGCTCAAAGTGGAAGATCGCTTCCGCTCCCTATAAAGGGGGGAAACTGTTTGGCGAGGTCCTTGACCCGGTGTTGGTGGAAAACAGGGACAAGAAGAAGGTCATGCCTTCGGTCTACAAGAAGGCGGACCACAAGAGGTCGGGTTCCTTTCGAAAGCAGTCCTTTCGGAACACAGAACCTTCCACCAGTTCAGGGCAGTTCCATCGGCCCTTTAACCAGGGACCAGATAGGGGGCAGGACCGCCACTCCTTCAGGGACAGAGGCAGACAGCAATCCTTCTCCAGACGCCCCTTCAGAGGTGGATCCGGTTCCCGTCCCTTCCGAAGGTTCAAGTGACTCCCCGACGGACGCTCCCATAGGGGGCCGCCTGCAGCTGTTTCAGGCGGCCTGGGAGCAAACCACGTCGGATCAATGGGTCCTACAGACCATCAGGTTAGGGCTCACCCTGGAATTCCTCTCCATGCCTCCCAGGCGATTCATCCGCTGCCCCACCCCATCCTCTCCCCTCAAGAGGTCGCTGATGGAACAGGAGGTGGCGCACCTGAGGGGGATAAATGCCATAGAACCGGTTCCGGCAGAGCAGGCAGGGTCAGGCTTCTACTCCATCCTGTTCCTGGTCCCCAAGAACTCGGGAGGATGGAGGGGGATCCTAGACCTAAAGCTGTTGAACAAGCACCTGGCATACAGGCGCTTCAAAATGCAGTCTCTCCAGTCCATCCTGAGCTGCATCCGGACAGGAGACCTGCTGACCTCGATAGACCTTCAGGAGGCCTATCTACACATTCCAGTCCGGGAGACGCACCGCAGATTCCTCAGGTTCTATTATGCGGGCCAGCATTACCAGTACAGGGCCCTTCCCTTCGGCCTGTCGTCCGCTCCGAGGACCTTCACGAAGATCCTTGCCGCGGTCCTGGCGTCCCTCAGGGCGCGGCCAGTCAGATTACAGGCGTACCTAGACGACATAGTGATCCAGTCGTCCAGCCACCGGCAGGCGCTCAGGGATCTCCGGCTGACCATGAGGACCCTCGAACATCACGGGTTCTCCATCAACCTGAAGAAGAGCCACCTGAGCCCTACCACCAGTCTGACACATCTGGGAGCGGTCATAGACACCATCTCCGGCCGCGTCTATCTGTCTCCAGAGCGGGCGAACAGCCTGATCCCACTGGCGCTGAGGGTAGGATCATCAGGAACCGCCCCCATCGTGCTCCTGTCACAGCTCCTCGGGAAGATGATATCTTGCCTCTCCATTGTGCCTTGGGCGCGCCTCCACTCGAGACATCTGCAGTGGTGCCTCCTACCACACCAGCGAGCCAGGGAGAGCGACTCACCCAGACACGTACCAGTCCCAGACAAGGTCAGAGCGTCTCTAGGGTGGTGGACAGCGAGGTCCCTGGCCAAGGGATGCCTCTTTCGAGAGCCAGAACGGACCGTCATCACCACAGACGCCAGTCTCTACGGCTGGGGTGCCCACCTGGACCAGCAGGTGGCGCAAGGGAAATGGTCACCCGAGGAACTCAAACACAGCATCAACTGGCTGGAGCTCAGAGCTGCGCGCCTAGCACTTCTCCACTTCCGCCCGAGGATCAAGAACTGCCACGTGCTACTGCTCACGGACAATGTGTCCACCAAGGCCCACATCAACCGACAGGGGGGCACCCGGTCCAAGTCGCTGATGGAGGAAGCAGAACGGCTAGGCCTGTGGGCGGAGAGACACCTGGCCTCGATCAGAGCCGAACACATCTCGGGCGAGAGCAACATCCAGGCGGACTGGCTGAGCAGGGCCACCATCGACAACTCAGAGTGGCAACTGCACCCGAACCTCTTCTCCAGCATCACGCAGAGGTTCGGTCAACCAGCAGTAGACCTGTTCGCATCAACAGCAAACGCTCAAGTTCCAAGGTATTTCACCAGGTACCGGTGCCAGGGGGCGGAGGGAGTCAACGCCCTCAGGTGCCACTGGCCCCCGGGCCTCCTGTATGCCTTCCCTCCACTCCCGCTCCTGCCGGGCCTGGTCCGGAAGATACTCAAGGAACAGGCAGAAGTCATAGTGATAGCCCCTTACTGGCCCAGGAGAGCCTGGTTCGCAGACCTAGTGAGCCTCTCCGTGGTCAAACCGTGGAGGATTCCGCAGGGGGAGGTGTCACTCGTGCAGGGCTCCATCGAGCATCCGGAGCCACACTGGCTGCAACTGACCGCCTGGCATGTGAAAGGCAACTGCTAGAAAGAGCACAGTTTTCCGAAGGGGTCATCCGGACCATCCAGGCCTCGCGACGAGGCTCGACCACCAGGATATACGATGCCACTTGGAAGACCTTCGTAGCTTGGTGCAGCTCCAGGGGAGTCGAACCCATCTCAGCCTCCATCCCTGACGTGCTGGACTTTCTTCAGCGAGGTCTGGAGCAAGGGCTGGCTGCCAACACGCTCAGGCGCCAGACGGCCGCACTCTCAACCGTGCTAGCCTTCGACTCCTACTCATCCCTGGCTAGACACCCAGGGGTCAGGGGCTTCCTAAGAGGAGCTACCAACATCCGACCACCGGTAGTTCACAGGTACCCCACGTGGGACCTACACGTGGTGCTAAGGGCACTGATTGACCCGCCGTTCGAGCCCCTACGCACTTGCGACCTACAGCGTCTTACCGTGAAGACGGCCTTCCTAGTGGCCATCACCTCGGCACGCCGTATTTCGGAGCTGGCAGCCTTATCTGTCAGAGACGACCTCTGCATCATCCATGAGGACAGGGTGACCTTACGGCTCGATCCCACATTCATCCCCAAGGTCAACTCAACTTTCCACCGGACCCAGGAGATCGTCCTACCGAATTTTTGTCCAAGACCGACACATCCCAGAGAGCGGCGATGGCACAAGCTCGACGCCAGGCGTGCACTTAAGTACTATATAACACGCACCGCATCCTATCGGCGGTCTGAGGCCCTATTCGTCACCTTCCAGCCCCGCAACATGGGCCAGAAGGCCTCACCAGCCACCATCGGCAGATGGTTACGTAGCTGCATCGCCTCAGCTTATGAACTTCAACGCCAGAGGGTACCTCACCGCATCACAGCTCACTCGACCAGAAGCGCGGCAACCTCGGCGGCCTGGGCAACCCAGGCATCGCTTGACGAGATCTGCAGGGCGGCCACTTGGGCTTCCCCGTCCCAGTTTGTACGTAACTACAGATTGGACAAGTTTGCATCTTCAGAGGCGGCCTTTGGGCGCAGAGTGTTGCAACAGGTGCATTTGTCTACGGAATCTACCAGAGACAGTTTTTCCCGCCCTGGGAATATTTAGCTTGGGCATTTTCCCATTGTTGGACTCTCCAAGCAGCTCACAGGAGAAGAGTCGTTGGCTTACCTGAACGATCTTCTCTGTGAGCTGCGAGGAGAGGCCAACCCCGCCCTAGCTCGTAGATTCCTCAAGTTGTATGTTGTTAAACGTTTGTGTTACTGTATTATAGTTGACAGAAGTAATGGCATTAAAGCCTACGACAATAAAGGAACCAACCAGACGACTACTAGTCCACGCCTAAATTGAAATTCTGGCAAGCAAACGGAAGGAGGCGTGGCTTTAAAGAAAATCAATCCAGTCCAGAAGGGCAGAAAGGCAGGATTAACCCATTGTTGGCCTCTCCTCGCAGCTCACAGAGAAGATCGTTCAGGTAAGCCAACGACTCATATCCATATGGCCTAGTAGAAAAAAAATGAAAAGCCTTAGATGGGGGGGGGGGGCATAGTGTTCTTGATTCCAGTGCTATTACAGAGATTTAAAAATAAGCATAGTATAATTTAAAATTATACAAAGTCCCAGCAGTTCAATGGTAATTGCAGCATATTTCCAAATTACTTTTCAAAATAAATGTACAAACAAATCTAAAAGCTGTCAATCGAATCTGATTTAAAAATACCTTTTTTGTGCAAAAGTGCCATATTTGTTTTGTTGTAAGAATATGATCTATAGTGAAAATGCAGAGGACTTAATATGTGTTTTGCTTTTATTTTGTAGATGTTCTCAAACAATGATGAGGCTGTAATCAACAAAAAGCTTCCCAAAGAGTTGCTTCTTCGGTAAGATGTCTTCTGTTTTGTTCAAAGATTGAGCATAGGTTTAACTATTGTGTTTCCCTGAAAATAAGGCAGGGTATTATTTTCTTTTGACACTCCCCCACTCCTGAAATATGGCCGCGGCCTTATTGGGGAGGCGGGGGGGGGCGGGTCATGAAACACGCATCTTACCAGAGTATGGCAGCTCCGTCACATCTCTTGGCTGGTCTGTGCAGGGAAACACCTTGCACAGTAAAGAAAAAGTTCTCAGGAGTGTGACCAATTAACAACTTCTCGCACTTATGAGAAGTTTTTCTTTACTGGTGTTTGGCAAGGTGTTTCCCAGCACAGACCGGGCGAGCGACGGAGCTGCCAGACTCTGGTAAGACATGCGTCTCACTGTGGGGCACAATTTGGGGGTGGCAGATGGGGCGGTGCAGGCTGCGAGACTCTGCTTCAGTTTCTGAAAACCAGCGCTGCGAGGTGAGCGAGGCTGGCTGTTTGTGACAGCTTGGAATTGGCGGGGCTCATCAAAAGAGAGAGAGAGAAGGGTGAGAGAGGAAGGGAAGGGAAAGTGGGGGGGAGGCCCAGCTTAATAGGATATTTGATATTCTGCAAGGTACATTTCTTGCCCTGCACTTTCAGGGACTTAAAATCCCTTAATGCACTTCCTCTCGCTAATATCCACAGGGAGTTTAATGTGGAGACCGATTGATGGGGCTTCTTCTCTAGTGTCTGAAACTTTTTTGCCTCCTCTCCTCCTCCTTTTCTTTTCTTTGCAAAAAGCAGCGCCACGCCAGCTGGACAGGGCGGGGATGAAGTGGGCAGGATACTTGGGATGAGGTGGGGGGACACTGCTGAAGAAAAGGAGGGAGGAGGGCTTTGACTTTCTCAGCGCTTCTGCCTCCTCCTTTAACTTCCAAGCTTCCCCACTCGCAGCCTCCTCTTCTTCCTCCCTTTCCTCCCTGTCTCCCTTCATGTGAGCAGCACTTTCCAAAAGTTGCCGGGAGGAAAGGAAAGGGTGAGTGTCTTCGGTGGCTGCTACTGAGCATGCCCATTCAACCGTTTGGACACACTTAACAAAAAGACACAAAGGCAGCCCAGCTGCCAAAAGGAGCCACTGCAGTTGCTTGGCTTGGGCTTTGCCAGGCAGGGTCCTGAGAAGTTTAGGGGCCACATGGAGAGGGTGAGAGAGATAGAGGGGGGTGAGGATGTGGCAGGGATGTTGAGTTTCCTTCACTAGACTTCTACTGCATGACCACCGGGGGGCACATGATAGGCAGGGCAGAACGTGTCGCTTCTCCGGAGCCCTGCCAACCTTTGGGGGAAAGTTTCCTCACCCACTTCTCCCACCTGGAGGTAGTGGAGGGCGACAGAGGGGCTGCAGCCACCCAAACTCTGCCTCCAAGTCGCTGCGACCATCCAACACGGGACTGAAGGAGACCTGGGTGCAAAACGTGACATTTAAAAATGTGCAAAATAAAATTCACAATCCTCTCCTTTCTCCTCACCCACGCCCCTAACCACCCTGCATTACCCCTACCTTTTGGATTTGGTGAACTTCTGTAAAGCCTGCCGTCTCTCATCGCGCTTGCATTTAAGTAGTTTGGGGCGGGCTTATTTTAACCCATGTGCTGAAAAGCCCGATTGGGCTTAGTATCAGGACGTCGTATTTTTGGGGAAACACAGTAACATGAGAGTAAAGCAAGATGTTAGTTGACTGCAAACAACTCCAACGCCTAGATGCTGAAATCTGGAAAACTACATTCCCAAAGCTCTTGAATCATTTGCTGTATCAAATTAGTTCTATATGCAGTGCAGCCTTTCAACAAATTTAGAAAAGGGCTGTTTTCAATGTGGTTTGGCACAGTTAAAAGTTGGTGTCCTAGCTCCTTCATAAGGAGTCATAACTTAAAAAGCATCATTATGATACCTTTTAAACCTATTTACAAATATCAAAGCAGTGTATTGAAATAAACGTATTTCTAAAACAAGATGGGAAATTGCTAGGTTTGTTTCCGATTCAAAAAATCCCATATAGAGTGTTGCTGCAAGATACACAAGAAAAAAATTGGTTACAGAATTATAGCTGTCAACTTTCACCAATTTTTTGGAGATATTTCTAACAATTTTTGAAACATTATATTTACTCACATACTTACCGGCTTCTTACCCACATAAACTAGTGAGTGACACTAACAGTTTGAGAACATGTATTTTCTTAACAGGGATGTTATTATCCACTATTAATGTTAGCACTATTTTTTAATATATTGTAAAAAGTGATGTCTATTGCTGGTCTACGACCATAATAAAGATATATTCTATTCTATTCTTTTATTCCATATAGACAAGCAATGATCTTCAAGCTATTCTTTTAACATGCTCAGCTATCTGTGTCCAGATTCAAATTTGCTCCTAATAGACTGTATTAACCTTTTCTACTGTTTAGGGAAAAGACAAAGTGTTCCATACTTGGAAAGGGCTTAGAAAGCTACTGTTGAGGATATAATCTTAATACTTCTCTCTGTTAATAATTGCAGAATTGTAGGTCTCATCCTAGAGCAAAACCCACAGCTTTTAGGTTGATTTTAGCATTCTAGTTTAAGCTAGAATCCTAGTTTTTGTTTGTGTTAGCCTGTTGACTTCATCCATTCTCATGCGTTCAAACTCCAGCATTATGGTGAACTAAATAAGAAAAGGGAAGGTAAAATTTGTCTTAAAAATATACTATTCATCATTTAAGACAGAAAGAAATAAGTAGCAATTTCCCCCCCCCCCCCTATTTGTTTCTGAATGTCACCTTAAATCAGAACTCAGTAAAAAAACTTCAAATAAAAAATATGTTTGGGTATTTTAATTATTAGCTTTGAGAGGAAGAATACAAGAAGTATATATCTTGGTTTTAAGATATTTCAGGCAAGAATTCCCTTTCAAGAGAAGACTTTGTCACCTCTCTCTCAATTTCCCCTCTTGATTAAAAATAAGCTAAGGAGCTATTTCATTGCATTCATATCAGGAAATTAGACCAGGTCCTTTTGGGTTTTGCATTAATATATATATTTTCTACTTCTTGCTTCTACATCTAGTACTTTTTCTTGATTCTTAGGATGAACTTTTTTCTGTTTTACAATAAAAACAGCTTCTGCTTTTTTGTGATTTACTTTGTTCCCATTCCCATAATTTTTCTTTCAGTTTCCTCTCTGTCAACTTACTTTTTTCTCCATATTAGTTTGTATTTAAATCATTCCTTTTGATGCCTTTAGATGATCATTTATTTTATCGCTCCTTATCCTAACAATACTTTCAATCAAATTCTTTTTTCTTCCTGAATGTTTGTAAGTAGATCAAAACTGGCACACTGGGTGGAATTTGCAAAGGCTCTTTTAGTCACATCAGTACTGAGTAAGAGATATGAGTCAAAAGGGCCCACGTATCATGGACCAATTTGGTATGGGACCATGCATCCATCCATAATTAGAAGTGGGATTTTCCTGTAATTGGATGGCTTCCAAAGCCAGACCCCCTATCAAAAAAAATGCAAGCTACAGAATCTGTTGGTTAAAAATAAATTCCTGGAAATCCTGATCCAGAGCCAAAGCTATAGTGCTAGGAAATTGGCCGTTTGCTTATAATCTTAGAATACAGTTTGAAAAATGTCAGTCTAAAGGAACATACTAAAAATTGCGCTGTACGGCAGTAGGAAATTATCCAAATCATTTCTGTCACAAGAAATGTTTTGCTGTCTGATGCTAAGACCTACCAGTGGAATAGTGAGATATAACTCAAGGGGTTAGGCCAGGTTGAGGGTAATTCTAAGCAATTTCAAACACTTTAAATCCTGTAGAATCTCTAGAAGAACAATCCCCTCTTCTGGACTGGATAAGGAGATCAGCAGAGATTTAGCTAGACTAACGATAGCTCATCCTCAGCAGATGGTAGCACCTAGCGAACCTTGCGGTTCTCAAAAAAGTTGAACATGATTAGACCTGATTAGAAGAGATACCTGTGTTTCATTTCTATTGTTAGGTTTAACAGGAGTATTGTAAGCCCAGGCCTATTCATTAGAACTAGGGATCATCAGTCTGTTTCTAATTACTAAAAAAAATAAAATACTCATGTCCATTCTGATTAGCATTATTATTATTATTATTATTATTATTATTATTATTATTATTATTATTATTATTATTATGCATACAAAAAATGACAGAAAAATGTCAATCTGTAAGATATTGATGTATTAATGTAAAGATAATAATTTTAGTAAATTTGATATTTTCATTCATTTTCACTTATCCAGACTTGAAATAATCAGGATGACATGTCTCTTTAAGACTATCCCTTTAAAATCTTTTTTTTTTCATTTCAACCTCAAATAAGATTATCACAAATGTTGTAGTAGATGACCATATTTAGTTTAACTCAAAATGAGAATAGCAAATTAGATAGCATAAATTCTAGTGATCAGTCTATATTTTTTTGTGATTCCAGTCTAGTAATGTTACTACAGACTTTCTGGTTATACTAGTTTTATATTCTCATTAATTACTCAGCACAGGCAGTTTCTGTAGGGTGAATAACAGAGAGGAGCAGTTTTCATTTTTTAAAATGTAAGCAATAGATTCTAATATGAGATCTAGGAACTGGTTAGCAAAAAGCTACAAATCCATTAACCCTGGCTCTTGATAAGGTAGTCAGCAAAAGTTATTTCCCATTATGGAATTAAGGAACTAATTTAAACTGCTTTGTCACTGTGCCTTGGCTACTTAAAGAGCAGCACTTGGATTGTCTTTACTTGCTATAGAGCAGAATAATTAGTATTTAAAACTAGCTTGCTTACTGACTATCATAACATTTATATTTCTATTATATGTCATTGTTTCTGGCTTTTGAAATGTGTTTTTCTTAGTGTTTGAAAAGTCCATTTTCTTAGTGTTATAGCATATGAATATTAAAAGTATTAATAATACTTTCTAAAACATATTGTTAAGTGAATAGACTTCATTTGTTTGAGATATAGAAAATAAAATAGCCATGATGCAAATCAAACACCAGAGAGTAGTCCTGTAGATCAGAGGTGTCAAACTGCTGGCCCATGGGTTGGATGCATCATATATAGGCCATGCACCTTGCTTCACCAAGGGGGAAATGTCATGTAATGGCAACATGACACCGCAAGTTTGACATCGGTGCTCTAGAGAGATGTTTTGAGGATTACGTACATATTGTAACTCACCTGAAATTCTCTATTGCTGTTTATTTAATTTAGACATTGAATCACAATGGATTCAAACTTGCAGATCACCCAAAACCATCTATTTGCCTATGAGTTTTTAATATACTTTGGATCTTTATATTTAACCTTGATCAGCTTTCTGTTACATTTTTAAAATTATTATATAAGTTGTGGTCTTAATAAACTGGTTGTCTGTGGCAACTGATGAATTTATTGCACTGTCCTTTGTCTTTCCATGTGAAAGACAATTGTCCTATACATATCTATGACTTTTATACATGAACTTTAATGCTACACCTCACAAAAAATCCATCTAATCTAGTACTTTGCTTCCCCAACAGACAACCAGATGTTTCTGTGAAGCAATAAAGAAATGTCCTTTAAAATAATTATTATAGTAGCCTTAGTAAATTTTTATCTTTAGCAATTTTTTCTGTATGTCATAAGACTAGGAAGGAGGATAACATACTGCTGTCAGTTCTGAAAATAACCAAGTATTTAGTGCAGTGGTGGTGAACCTATGGCACACATGCCAGAGATAGCACACAGAACCCTCTCTGGGCATACATGCCATCACCTCAGCCCAGTTCCATCGCTTTTCTCCATTACATTTCTCGCCATCCTTTGCAGGGAAACAAAGCTTATGGGACTTTTGTCCCACAAAAACTTCACTCAATCAATTCCAACTTCTCGCAAAAGAAAAAGATCTTGTGAAGTTGGAATTGATTTCCCTGAACACGATGGTGAGAAACGCAATGGAGAAATGTGACAAAGCTGGAAATCACGTAGGCAAAGAAATGATTGGGTGAAGTGAGGGCCTGGGTGGTCGTGGGTGGGACAATCTCCACGGTACTGCGATGGCAAAACAAGCAATGGACTGGTCCTCTCTTCTACCTGCTGCTCCTGCTGGGGGAAAGTGAGGGCATCTTGGTGGTGGTGGTTGGTGGGAAAAGCTCTGTGGTATGGCACTGCAATAGCGAAACAGGCAACGGAGTGACTGATATGAGGTAAGAAGGAGGCTGCTTTCCCTCTCTTCTCCCTGCTCCTCCTCTTCCCCTCATGCTGGCTGCTCCATTTTCCATTTCTCCATTGCAGTGCAGTGTCCAGGATGCACTTTAATAGCATTGGGGGGGGGGGGATTAATTTGCCTGGCCAAACTAGCCCCGCAGTGTTCCCTACATTGGGCTCAGCTTCGATCGGTTGGTCAATCTGTCAGTGGCTCCGTCGGCAGCAAACAAAACAGCCCCATCGCACCACGCATCATCCATCCACCAAGCCTGCCCAGATGTGCATGGCCTTTCCTCCACCTTTCTTTCCCTCATGGATCATGGTGGACAAAAAAAACAACAAAGCTGCCCACTACAGCCAAGGCCAGGTAAACAAGCAGCAGCCATGGTGGTAACAGCAGCGAAGCGTAGGGCAGAGAAGCGAAGAGTATAAATTGGTAACTTCTCACGTTGTACTTTTCAGCCCTAGACAATCGTAGAATTTGCAGAGTCCTTGGAAGAAATGTATTGAGGCAGGGGGGGAAGTAAGTACTCATCAGACAAAGAAGCAGAACAAAAAAAGCTATCTGGTCTCCATGCAGTGGATTCAAAGCATCCCTAGCCTAGTCTTTTCCTGCAAAATACAGGCCATGTGCCCTCTTTGCCCTCCCCCATTTCTTGTTTTGAATGTCCTATCCAAAGGTAATTGGATTTTTTGGCTTGTAATCAAAGTTATCTAGGTTCAGACTACACCTACATCTGTCCCAGATAGGACATTTTATGGTGTTACAGTTTTCTTCCAGATAAATAATTGATGGGTATTTAGTTATGAGGAAGGAGATGTCTGTTTCAATAATAGAAATTAAAACTATTTTATTCTAACAAGAAAAATAAAATAAAATGTACAGATAAAATCGGGATAAGAATAAGAAGAGAAAAACCAAGAAATTATATTACAATAGTTTTTATTTTTTATTGTTGCTAAACGTAATATTTCAAAAGCAGGGGGGGGAAATGAAAAGTACATTTATCACATTTTTCTTAGAACAATTAGCTGAACTCTGCCTTGTTTTTTCATTATTTTAGGTAGTAAAACCTCAGTATTCAAGTTAAATTGCCACTTTGGCACTTTGTAATCCCCTTTTCTCCAAAAATAAGACCTCCCCAAATTATAAGCTCAATTGGACTTTTGAGCACATGGGCTAAAATAAGCCCTCCGCCTGAAATAAGTCCTCCCCCCAAATACTGCAACACAGCAGCCATGAGGTGACCATGCTTGCCACCTCCTGCACCTCAAAAATAATAAGACCTCCCCGAAAATAAGGCCAATTGCTTATTTCAGGGAGCAAAAGAAAATAAGACCTTGCCTTATTTTTGGGGAAACACAGTAAATGAATGGATTTTGGGTTGCCGTTTGGGCACTCAGTCTCTAAAAGGTAATTAATGTATTATTCTGATTTAGTGTATTCTTTGAATTAACATTTTGTATCTGAATACAGGCCTGTTCCTTATGAAAGCATTTCTGAGTTTTAACGCCAACAAACTACTGGCCTGTAGATCTTTTTTTTAAAGCATCTTAGGTAGTGCTATGCTACCTAGATGCTGGGTGTTTGATTTTATAATCAAATTATCCTGAAAGTCTTCATTTTTTCTGTCCAAAATTGGCTATTTTTTAAAATAATTGATCCAGTTACCCTTAAATCTATTGTCCCTGATGTCAGTCCATTTTATCACCACATTCCTACAATAGGTGGAGGATTTAGAAAAGGATTTAGAACGTGGGCCTCAATAGTATACTATAGTATGTAGCAACTACTGTAGAATCTTTGTCTTTTGGAGGGGGGGGGGTGTTTTTTGTTTTTGTTTTGTAAAAAGCTATATATTTGATACTATAATAGAGCATATTTCAGAAATGGATTTCTTACGGAAATAAAATGAACACTGGCTCTCAAACTACTTCATTTTAAAATTATGAAGCGAGCTATAACTTATGAAAGCATATTCCACAACAAATTAGTTAGTTTGGAACATATAGTACAAAACCTTTCTGCAGATCAAATCAATGCCAATCAATGCCCAATCAAATCAATGCCCCAACCCTGGAAGTCTTTAAAAAGATGTTAGATAGCCATTTGTCTGAAATGGTATAAGGTTCCTGCCCACGCAGGGGGTTGGACTAGAAGACCTACAAGGTCCCTTCCAACTCTGCTATTGTATTATATTGTAATTTTGACTTTGGGAATACTTCTTGATAAACTTAACGGTGTGCCTTCTAGATTCTGTATTTTTGAGAACTTATATGAAGCATAAGAAATAGCTTTGAGTATTGGAAGATTCTTGCATGCAAGCTGTGAAAATTTATTAATGCAAATTAGCCCATGAGATTTTGAAAGAGAGCTTTATCCAAAGGATTGCCTTATAAGTAAGCTTCGGTTTCTACAAGACAAAGACTGGTGTGTTTTCATACAGAATTATTGCATAAGTAGTTGTTTCTGGATTTTTTTTAATAGCAAAGAATGTCTTGGCACTTCATGTATGGGGGTGTCAAGCAAAAATCATTACATTTTTCTCCATTCATTTGCAATAGTTGTTCCATGGGTAATTTCCAATTTTGATGACTTAGGAATCTTTTGATGATTTTGGTTTTAATAATTAGGAATCTTTCTTTGGGCCTGACACTGAAAGCTTGTTTGTCTCTTCTCATTGCCATTTGACATGCACTAGAAAGCCAAGGAGACAGATGAATGAAGTAGAAATATCAGCATCTGTTTAGCATCTTCTTTCTTTTACACAGTAGCAATTACAATTCTGATAGAAATGAGAAAGTATGAATAATAGTACTAGCAATGAATTAGTACTATTCTAGAGTAATAACTAAAATCTCATTGATACGTTGTAGTGTCATATGCATTATATAACATTAAGTCAGATTGTGACTTATCAAATTTTAGTTGGTCATAATATTTAAATCCATTCTGTAAATATATTGCTGTTGATTTTCCGGGAACAAGCTACAGTTATTTAAAAGCTAACTAATGTTTACAGGTTCCATATATCCAAAACCAATATTTTAGACAATTCTGATTTGGTTTTATGGTCCACTAGAAAATAGGAAGCAAAAGTAGTTAAAAATGAAAGTGCTCCAAAGATTTTAGCTTTCTTGGTACTTTTCTTGAACTAAGCCTCCTGTTGCAATGCAAACAACCTAGCAATAAGAATCTGTCCAGATGCCTTCCTTCTAAAAGCAGAGAGTAACTAGTTTCATAGCTGCTACTAGAATAGAAGATTTAAAGGAACCAACATAGAGTTAATAGAACTTTATGTTCAAATCATCATTTTACTATCTGCAGATAATCTTGTCTTTTATAATCTCAGCAGTATAGATATTGCTGCATGATAGTAGGATTTGTTATTTAACATTGGTATCTTGATAAAACATTCCTTTCAAGTGATGTTTTAAAAAGAACTACCAACTTGCTGACCGATTAATGACCCTAGAAAATTATCTGCTATTGTTTGCTTCTCCAGTTCTCCAGAAGTCTAATGTACTTTCATTAAAAGCTAAGCTTTTTACACTATGTCATGCCAAACATTAACTAGAAATTAATAATTTTTATTCTTTCCCAGGACTCTCCTATTTTCTCCTGAGAAGAAGGGGGGAGGGGAATGAAAATTTAAAATGCCTGAACTTGGTGAAAATTATTATAGTTCTTTGGAAACTTTATTTTCTCTGAAGACATAGTTGTATTTTATATTTACTATATATAAATATTTCTATCACCATGATCAATCTTTAATTTAGACATAGAATTTTCTGACATTTCCTTCACTAGCATCTGCATTCCAGGGCATTCTATAACTATGTGATTCCTTAGGCCAAGTACTGAAGCAAAGGGATGGAACTGGCATTTTAATGATTCTAGAGATTGTAATAAGGATTCCAAAATTAATTGTAGACTGACGTTGTGGCAGCCTAGATGAGAAATGTTCTTGAAAGATTTCTATTATATGATGAAAATGAATGCCTTGTGTGGGATCATGAATGATGGATATAAACCACAATGATTTAGGAAACCACAGTAAGCCAAAGTGAAACAAACCACATTAAAGCTTAAAGCAGTGTGTGAATCTAACTACACATTGTTGTGGAAGAGAGCATTAGACTTGGAAAGAAATATTCTATAAGGTTTAAACACTTTCCCCCCTTATACATTAAAATTCTCCCCTCACTCATCTTCAAAAATATTCTCCTTTCTGTACTAAAATCACAGTAGATTATTGTAATATCTCTTGTTGATAGTGAGTTGGCAATTCTTCCTGCCAGGGAATAAAGTTTTGTTTAGAAAGTTAAAATCCAAATTCACTAAATTATATGTGATATCTCTTTCTTCTTCTGGTTTTCGACTTACCCTCAAATTTCCGGCAATATATATTCCACCAGTGCATCTGATACAAATGTATGGTGGCGTAGAACGATTGGCTAAATACCAGGAGACTATGAAGATGTCCAAATAGTTTATTTATTTATTAAATTTATATGTAGCCCATTTCACTATTAAGCAACGTTTTTGTTCACATTGTTTTAAGATAAGTTTGCTGACATTTCTTAGTTACAGTGATCAGTCTGCCCATAAGAAAAGCAATATATTCTTTGGGTACATAACAATAGCTGTCAATCTTTTGCAAATAATATGATTTGGGTTCCACTCCTGAACATTTTGTCTAGAATTATTTGGTGGTTGAATTCCCATTGTTTTAACTCTTGGTTTGTTTCACTGTGGCTTACTGTGGATTCATAAAATGTTGTGTTTATATGCCATCACTTATTATTTTGTTATGTTAAGCAAATTAAACTTCAGTAAATCAAGCTAAGCTGTGACTTTGTGTGAAGTGTGAACCTACGGCTTGGTAATGGAGAGGAAGCTTCTGTTGCAGAATGGGACCACTTGCCGCAACCAACTTGCCACAGCTCGTGGGCAACTCACCATGGCTAGCTTGCCATAGCCAACTTACCGTGGGATAAATTGCTGCGGAACAATTCAATAATTCAATTTAATTATTTAAATTAATTAAAACATTTTAATTTTTGTAGGTAGGGAGAGAGAGTGTATAGATAGGTAGGTAGAGGGATAAAGAGAAATATATATATAGAGAGACATACAGTAGATAGGTAGGTAGGTAGATGTTTCCAGGTGTATTTATCCATGTGCTGGAGAAGGAAACCACTGTAGCACCCAAAACCTTTTTTTGCACTCTGCAAATCTCCCCAAAACAGCCTATTTATCATGAAAACGGGCCCTTGTTTTTCAAATAAAAGGCATGAATAGCCTTGGGGGGGGCACAAATGAGCAAAAATACCGGCCCGTTTTTCATGAAAATGGGCCGTTTTTATGTCAAAAAATTGCATGAATAGCCTTATGGGGGTTTATAGAGTGCTGCTGGGGGCTGGAGGGCAAAAAATGGCCCATTTTAGGCTCATTTCTGCCCTCCCCAGCACTCTCTGGAAGCCTCTATAAGGCTATGCACAGCCATTTTGGTGAAGGGGGTGGAGTTTCGGGAGGCAAAAAATGTTGTGTTCGATGTTTAAGACGCACCCAGATTTTCAGCCTCTTTTTAGAGGAAAGAAGGTGCATCTTATACTCTGAAAAATACAGTACTTTGTACCCTTATATCTTCACTATATATTTTGGCAATCAATGTGCTTATTGTAGTGGCCTAAAGGGGAAGATGGTTGCCTCCCACTTGGGGAAGAGTTCAATCCTAGGTTTCTTTTCTGGGGTGCAAAGAAAAAATATCTGCTGTAAATTCCACATGGCATCAGGAAGGGCATCTGGCCAGTAAACACATCCAGTCACCCTTATTCTACCCCAAATTAAGGAACTACAGGATTGTAAAGAGGGAGTTTGTGTTATTGTGTGTGCTGAAGCCAATAGACCTCATATTCTGTTCTAAAGAAAGAAAGTGGAAACTATTTGCATTAGTTTCTATGATACTCATACCATTTTTATTCATTTTTTTAATTTAACCAATTTATACGGCTGCCCATCTTGCAAATGCAACTCTGGACAGTTAGCACATATATAAACAATGCTCATAAAAACTATCCTAATTAAGAATAAAAATCTACAGAAGTTACTGAGGGTAAACCCAAATAGAGTAGTTAACAAAAACCTCTCAGTGGGATATCTAACCTCCTGACTAACAGGCACATTAGACTCATTAGATTATATTCTTTTAAATGAAGGGCCCTTTCTGCTGGATCTAGAAGGATAGGCTCAAAAATTTGCAAAAACCTACCAGTTTTTCGCAAAAACGGGCCATTTTTATGTCAAAAAAATTGCATGCATAGCCTTATGGAAGCTTAGAGAGTCCTGCTGGGGGAGGGCAATAACGGCCAGTTTTAGGCTATTTTCTGCCCTCCCCAACTCCCAGGAGCTCTCTGGAAGCCTCCATAAGGCTATGCACAGCCATTTTGGTGAAGGGGGTGGGTTTCGGGAGGCAAAAAATGTTGTATTCAATGTATAAGATGCACCCAGATTTTCAGCCTCTTTTTAGAGGAAAAAATCTTCAGTCTTATACTCTGAAAAATACGGTAACTATTTTAATATTGTGCTCTCAATTTAAACAGTTATAGAAGAGCAAAAATCTGACTCTAGTTTTTACTTTTGCTTCCAGACAATGCTCATACTAGAGCTTCAGCAAAAACCTAAACTAAACTAACCCTTTTTAAACTACCAGCATAAAACACAGGTCTATATCCAGATTTATATATCCTATATAGAGCTTGTTCTGACCCCACTTTCTCCGACTAATACAAAACTGGCTGCTTGCCACTGACTCTCTTGGCTGCTTGCCTGAATGACTCTGAACAGATACGAAGCTTCCTAACTCGACTAAACACGAACCTGAAAATCAACACTAATAAACATGAACCTAGAAATCCAACGTTCTCTGCAAGGACTTTCTTAGCAAAGACTTCCTTTTAAACTCTCTTGGGAGGGACCAGTCATTAGGCAGCTGGGACTAATTCAAATCCTTCAAGTTAGCTTCTGATGCAATTGAAGCCTCCTTTTTTCAGCCCTTCTCAATCTAGCATCAGGGACAAACTGGCCTTGATCCTCTCCCCACTACTCCAAGACCCAGGTGCCTCCTGATGACCAGCCGGGCTCTCTGCTCTCTCAAGGTCGCCCTCCTCCTCCAGAGCAGGCTCATAGGACTCCTCACTAGAGGAGTCCATTAGCAGCTCATCCGGAGCCGGCTGGGCCACAACAGATCTATATCTATATACTTGGCCTAGTACATTCTATCTTCCACTCAATAGGAAATGTCAATTGAAAATCTCAGATGTTAGAACTATGTTGAATTAAGATTCTCAATGGCTGAGTATGGGCTTCAGTATCCTAAAGAATACCTTACTAATAATCAAATATTCTTCAAAGTCAAGATCTTTGTGAAAAGCTATCTTTTAATTGCATCATAATGAAATCATAATGAAATGATATCAAGAGAGAGGATAGAATTATAATTTTTATGTGCCATCATATTTTAAAACAATATTTTGCGATGTATTACAAATTTTGTGATTTAATCTTTGGTTAGTTCAATTTTGTTTCATATGGTAGTTTTTAGTTTGAGATTCCAAATAATACAACTTTTTGAATGGATAGATGTCACATTTATAGTACAGACACTACAATTTAGATTGTTTCTATCAATAATTTTAAACTTTGTCTTCACCATTTCATTTAACTAATTTTAATAGTTACTAATTTTGGTTTGTGGATTTAAATCTCAAAGAATGCAGAAATAGAAGATGTAATTATCCAGCTAATTAAAAGTTAGACACACAATCCAGTTGCATTATCTTAAGCAATGAAATATATAATTGTAATTTTTTTCTCCAATATACCTCAATTATTCAATTATAAATAAATTAATAATATTATGCCTTGAAATAATATATAGAATAAACTAATAATTATTGTTGTAATATACAACAATAATACTGCTCTATTGTAACTTTATATAAGTGACCACTCACTTGACTTTTTTTTTTTTACTGATTAAATGTCACATTCTACTTTTAATTTTCCAGAACTGAAGCCTGGATATTGAAACCAGGTTTCCAAATAAAACTCTTGGTAGCTCTTGCTTAAGTCATTTTGCAGTACATTTATATATATACATTTAGTTATTTGTTTGTGTGTGTGTTTTAACAGAATATTCTCCTTTCTGGATGTGGTCACTCTATGCCGCTGTGCGCAGGTTTCCAGGGTAAGAATATTTGCATACTAGTACTGGTAAGGCTTTCTCTATTGGGTATCTTCAGGTTATCTACAGAAATCAGATCAAATCTTGATTATAGATCAGCATATGAAACCCAGCAATGTGTCAGCCTTAAGTAATATAGGTGAGCCCATTTACTCCCACCTTCTCCATAGTTTTTGTATCAAAAATGTCCACTCATTTTGTTACTCTAACATGCAGAGACTTATGTTGCTGGAAGATGTGCTAATGCATTTGCTTCACCTATAATTCATGTTCACAGGTCATTGGTAGCAACAATTTTTGAGAGCATGCATGGGAGAGGGCTAACAAAATGGATTTAATATAAGCGGTCCTCAATTTAAGACCAAAATTGGGGGCAGAATTTCCATGGCTAAGTGATGTAGTCATTAAGTGAGTCACGCTCCGTTTTATAACATGTGTTCCGATCTTAAGTGAATTACTATGACTTAAGCAAATCCAGCTTCTCTATTGGCTTTGCTTGATCGAGTGACCCCAGGATGCTGCAATCATTGTAAATACAGGCCAGTTGCCAAACACCCAAATTCTGATCATAATGATGTGTGGATGCAAAGTCAAAAGTGTGAGGACTAACTTTTTTTTAGCACATCATAATTTTGATCATTAAATGAACGATTGTAAGTCAACTATTCATAGAGAACACAGAGAAATCTATGTGAGCTATACTTGGTTCAATAATGAAATACTTGTCTGGGGTGGGGGGAAGTCTTAAGATGCTCAGACTCATATTTTGCTAGACATCAGCAGGAATAGAATTTTAAAACTGAAGATCATTACTGAGAACATTTTCCTATATTCCTGTATGGTACATTACTTTCATAAAAATGCACATGGCATACCTCAAAGGAAATCATTTTTAATGGTGAATGGAGTAGACCATGAGCAGAATAGCACAGTTATTATAATTCACAGTGTGAATTGGATAATATGATTTAATAATCCTGCACATCCGTGGCACATTCTTATTACATGTCTATTACATGTAATAGACAGGTTTTCCAAACTTGCTACCCATCAGATGTATTAGACTTCATTTTCTATAATTCCCAATGAGATTGTAAAATACTGAATGTTGATATAGTACTATGTTGAGAAGTTATCTGAACTTTTAGGGGCTTATTGCTCTGATTGCCCCATTTTAAAAAAAATGCCAAAAAAAAAGTCAAATTAGTCAAAAGGTTGGAATATTACAGGCTAGAGCTGTGCATATCCTTTAGAATTGGTAGTTTGCAGTACCTGGTGCATGCATGCTGAGGCCAGTTGGAGCAGTTTCTAAAACAGCTGCACAAGCTTAAGAAAATGCCCAACTGCTTTAATACATCACAACTCTTCTGAAGGATTCACTTAACCTTGTTGGAATCAATAAAATCTGCACTGGGAGACATAATTGTGAAAAATAAATTGCTTAGAAGCATTATTGCAAAAACAATAAAAGGATTTAAAGGATTTCTCAAAGTATCAAATATAGAATCAGTGTGATCAAACAACATAGACATCTTTTTAAAAGGGGGGAAGCAGATATATAATCTGCTAACTGATTAAATTAAAGATTCTTTGCAGCTCCTCATATTTCATAAGGAAGCCTTTCTGCTGCTTTAAACATCTGGGATTTAAATGATATTAACACCTGGTCTTTAAATGATATTATCTGAATTAAGGTAGTTCAGGCAACTGTTGTATATTGTATTATTATATTCATTACACAGAGCCTGTACTCCAAAAACATAATGAGGAATTATTATTTGGGAAATGGAAATGTGCAGGAGTCACTTGTGAACATGCATGTATGTATTCTCTATAATTTCTGAATGTAAGATTTAAAATGGTTAACTACAGAAGGAGTCACTCAAATCTGCATTGTTTTAAACTGATGCATTTTTAGACTGTTCGTGCTTGAATGTATTAGGTTCTTATGAAGAAGTAACTTAGTGATAGTATTACTAGAGGACAGAAGTTTTGGACTGGCTCAAATGAATAGAGAGGCTATATCTGCCCTCAGTTTTTCTATATTTAGAGGTATATATATCTGACAATTTTTCAACTTTCTGCCAATTTCATTACAGGCATGGAATGTCCTAGCTTTGGATGGTAGCAATTGGCAACGCATTGACCTGTTTGATTTCCAAAGGGACATTGAGGTATAATTAAATGACATGCAAAAGATTGTCTCTAGATAAACTGTAACTACTGTACTACCTCAGATTAGTAATAATAATAATAATAATATTTAATATTTATAAAACCGCACCCTCTCCCCACAGGGACTCGGGGCGGTGCACAGGCAGAATAAAAACAATAAATACATACAAACAATTCTAAAAGCAAATTAAACATAACCTGCGCTAAAATTTCCCCATTAAAACTAAACAGTACTAATTTCCCAATAAAAACCCTAAAGACAGAGAGACTTATCCTAGGCCGGCCAGACAGAAAAAGTGAGTTTTTAATTTAAGACGGAAGGAGCGGAGGTCCGTGGTCATCCTGATATCGGGGGGAAGGTCGTTCCAGAGGGCCGGGCCCGCCACAGAGATAGCCCTTCCCCTGGGTGTCGCCCGCTGACAATGTCTAGTGGACGGCACCTGGAGAAGTCCCTCTCTGTGGGAGCGAATCGGCCGTGAGGATGTATGAGGCAGGATCCGATCCCGCAGATAGCTAGGTCCCGAGCCATGGAGCGCTTTAAAGATGATAATTAACACCTTGAAGCGCACCCGGAAGACGACAGGTAGCCAGTGCAGCTCGCGCAAGAGCGGTGTTACATGGGTAAACCTAGCGGTTCCCATAATTGCTCGCGCGGCTGCGTTCTGGACTAGCTGAAGTCTCCGGGTGCACCTCAAGGTGAGCCCCATGTAGAGAGAGTTACAATAGTCCAGTCGGGATGTCACGAGCGCATGAGTGACTGTGCGCAGGGCGTCCCGATCCAATAGGGGGCGCAATTGGCGAACCAGGCGAACCTGGTAAAACGCCCTCCTGGCCACGGCTGTCACTTGATCTTCCATGGACAGCCGGGAATCCAGGAGGACACCCAAATTGCGCGCCCCATCCACAGGGGCAAGATGTTCGCCCCCTATGGCCAGCGATGGAGTGAGCTGGTTGAATCGGGCAGCCGGAAACCACAGCCACTCGGTCTTGGTCGGGTTGAGCCTAAGTCCGTTACTTCCCATAGTAACAAACTATGTCATCTTTTCAGATCTTCAGAGACAAATTGTTAATTTTTACTCCTCGTTCCAAAGAGCGTTTAAAGCTATAGTATGCTTTTAATAGAACATTATATTGATTTATACCAGAGGTTCCCAAACCTGGCAACCTTAAGACTTGTGGACTTCAACTCCCAGAATTCCGCAAGTCTTAAAGTTGCCAAGTTTGGGAACCTCTGATTTATACTGTAAATGCTTATCTCTGTATGAATTAATTCATTATGATCTGTGCACAAAGATTTATGTCCCTAAACTGAAAATATTAAAGAAAGAATTGATTGTCTGAGGGCGGTAATAAACCTCTCGATTTGAACATTGTGCCTTGTAATTATATGAATATATCTTTGAGGTATAAATAGCATTGAACAGCATGAGACTACACATCAAACTATAGAGGTTTAGAGTATCATTAAAAGTCACAATATTAAAAGATGTTGGGTTTAGATTTTTAGAAAAGTAATGAAAAGTAGTAAGGAGGCCATTTGAGGGTTTGTTTGTTTGTTTGTTTGTTTTAAACAGTCTCCAGGCATCTCCTTATGCCGTTCTTTATGTGACAGCCAGTGCTGTAAGGATAAACCTCAATAGAAAAAAAAATGCAGAGGCTGCATGGACATGAAAAGTAGTTGTGATGCTTTGTCCTTTATAAATATGTCTCACTGTTTTTATTGGTTCCTGTAGCCAAATAAACTAATTTCTGCCTATTTAGCACCCAAATGTATGCTACTGAACAAAATCCCTCTGTTGTTTCTATCACAAACTATAACAAGATAGCCAGTCAGCTTTCTGTAAGAGAACTAGCCCTTTTCCCTCTCCCTCTCCCCCCCTCACACACACACCCTTCCCTCTATATAATCATATGACCATGGAATGTATAATTATGTGGCTAAGTTAGCTGCATGGTCTTTTGCAGGCACAAACTGAGAAATAATATAGCACAATAAATAACATATGAGTTGGATGACAGCATACTAAATTATGCTTTGTACTTATGCTTGAAAATATTCAGCTGATCAGTTTGCCACAGAAAAGCATTTTAGTGCCACAAATGTAGCACTACAATATAAGCTTCAGCTTCTGTGAATTGATCCTAAAGACCCCTATTTATGAACCAAATGAATGCAGGAATTCCACAAAACATATCATTCCAAATATAATTTAAGTATAGAATAAATGCCCAGAGATGAAGGAGGATAACAAGATGTGATAAAAATATATCAAATAGGAAAAGATGGTTTAAAGAAAAAAGTTGTTTGCTGCATGTAAAGTTAAGCAAGAGAATTAATTTAGAAGATTTTCGTCTTCTTCTTACAGGGGCGTGTAGTAGAGAATATTTCTAAAAGATGTGGAGGATTCCTTCGAAAGCTGAGTCTACGTGGATGCCTAGGTGTGGGAGACAACGCATTGAGGTAGTGAGGTCAACACAAATTATTTAACACCTATCTGAGAACTGGGCATGAGATGATAGGGCAGATAGCTAATTTTGGGTACAAAAACTGAGGCTGCAGAATCCTCCAATATTTGATTTCTGCTTTACCATAATTATCTGTAACATCAAACTAAAGTGTAACTTTGATGTTATTTATAGGAGGGAAGCATTCTTTCTTACTCCTATTTCCAGATCAGTCCTGCACAACTCATTGAGTTGCTTGCATTGATAAATTAAAATTCCTCATGTGCCCCAAAGAAATACTAAGAGTGCCAATCAACTATTCCATGATTAGTGAATTAGCAGAAAAGTGGTACTAGCAACAGCAGCAACACCAGGTAGCTGATAACATGTTTTTGGGGGTAGCAGTTTTAAAGAAATATTGGTAGACTTCACAAAGCTGTTTGTGGGCTTTATGTAAGCCTGCTCTAGATGTTTCTTATCTCCACACAACTCTAAGCAGAAGATTTACTTCCACGCAATACTACACAGTAATGTAATGAGGAAACATTTAGAAGTCTGGCTAATGCACAACAAAACAGTTAAAAACAAATCTAAAGAAATATTGAGAACAATTAGATATAAATCTAAAACCAAAATTAAGGGAGAATGGACTACATTCTGCACAAAAACACAGACTGGCTTCAGTTTTTATCTAGAAGAATGAATTTGGAGCATACTGAAATACTTGCTTTCATGGCCTGCCTATAGATATGCTTATAATTGAATGAGCATAGAATTCTCATCTTAGATTGAAAAAACATTAAATTAAGATGAAGTCATAGGCTGTCAGGTATAGCATAACAGGTAGCCCTCAATTTACAACCACAATTGAGCCCAGCATTTATGTTACTAAGTGAGAAATTTGTTAAGTGGGTTTTGCCCCATTTTTCGACTTTTCTTGCCACATTTGTTAAGTGAATCACTGCAGTTGTTAAATTAGTAACAAGGTTGTTAGGTGAATTTGGTTTCCCCATTGATTTTGCTTGTTAGAAGGTCACAAAAGGAGATCACATGACTCTGGGACATTGTAGCTGTCATAAATGTGAGTCGTCAAGCATCCAAATGTAAATCGTGTTCATGAGGATGCTGTAATGGTCATAAGTGAAAAATGGTCATAAGTCACTTTTTTCAGTGCTATTGTAACTTTGAACGGTCACTAAGGAACTGTTGTAAATTGAGGACTACCTATACCCAGGATGGCGAACCTATGGCACGGGTGCCACAGGTGGCACGTGGAACCATTTCTGAGGGCACGCGAGGTGTTTCCCTGTCAGCTCCAATGCACTTGTGTGCGCTGGCCAGCTGATGTAGACCTTCTTTTGAGGCCATTTTTCGCCCTCTGGAAGCTTCAGGGAAGTTCCTGAAGCCCCTGGAGGTTGGGGGAAGGCTGTTTTCACCCTCCCCGGGCTCCTAGAAAGCCTCTGGAGCCTGGGGAGGGTGAAAAAAGCGCACCAAAAGCAGGGGGTCGCACACATAGCATTTTGGGTGTGGCATGTCCCTCCTGCACTCCCCCCGCTTTTGGCACGTGAGCCAAAAAAGGTTAGCCATCACTGACCTATACAGTTTCTGTCTGATGTGTCCTCAAGTCACTCCTGGTAAGATATACAATGTCTTTATATTGCTTAAGTAACTAACATAAATACCTAACAGTCCAGTGATGCTTATCCCAGTAGAGCAAGTGTGGGAAATGCCGGCCCATGTGTTCTGGGAGTTAAAGTTCACAAGTCATAAAGGGGCAATCATTCCCAACCTCTGCATTAGAGGTTGACAAACATATTTTTCAGAGGTTAAATGATATATAACTTCTGAATTCCTACATTTGTGACATTTAAAAATAGGCGCTCAACATTGATACAAAATTTCAATATAATTATGTTTCATGGTGGGTTTTTTTGCTTCTTAAAAACTGGGTTTTCTCCCTAGATATTATCAAAATACTACTAAAACTTTATGTTGCTAGCTTTACTTTTCAGTGCATACGAGATTTTTAAAAAGTCAAATTGTGATAAAACCTTTCATTAAAAGCCTGAAAGAATGTATGTTTCTTTGCATGAAGGACATTTGCACAAAACTGCAGAAATATTGAAGTGTTGAATCTAAATGGCTGCACCAAGATTACAGATGCGTAAGTGATCTTTGTTTTGGAGTTCTGAAATATTGCATTAGTTCTTTAAAATGTCAGTTTTATAGCACATAACTGAGAGTAAACTTCATTGGAAATTAGTCTGGTCTTCTGAGGAGACATATAAGATTGCACTATGATTCCTCTTCCCAATGGTCTTCCCTGTCCACCTCCCCCTGTTCCTTTTTTGTTGTTGTTAGTTTGCTTAAATATGATATTTTCATGTAATTGTTCTATTTCTTATTTCATGATTTAAAAAGGATGTTGGAATGGGATTAGAATAGATTAGTGGTGGGGCTCTTCTTAAATCTCTTTACCAGTACTCTCATTCATCCATCCACCATCGATCCTTTCTTTCTTTCTTTCTTTCTTTCTTTCTTTCTTTCTTTCTTTCTTTCTTTCTTTCTTTCTTTCTTTCTTTCTTTCTTTCTTTCTTTCTTTCCCAATCTCTTCACATTTCTTCTTCTCTACCAATTCTCAAGTCTGTCATCAAGCCTATCATGCCTGCCTTCTTCTTTATACAGTTCTCCACTTCCGCAAACCACTCTCAACATCCAAAAAATCCCTTCTGCCAAACTCCTCTAGTGTGCCCTCAACCAATTTCCATACACACTACTGCCATCTTCATCTCTTTATATCTCAACTCAGTTTAGTGTCATTTCCCATTTGTAAATTTCCAATGTTTTCAACCATTTTTATTTTTATTTCTTATCACAAGAAAATCATTGACGAAGGTAAGATGGAATAGTGGCACAATATCTTAATTGCTAGAATTAGCTGTTGTCATCCATCTGAAAATGTCTCCAATGCTTTTTCCTACTTTTTAAAATAAAAAATAAAATGAACCTGTGGGTATTCTATTTTCTTCCAGTACATGTACTAGCCTTAGTAAATTTTGCTCAAAGTTACGGCATCTTGATCTAGCTTCCTGCACATCAATAACCAACCTGTCACTGAAAGCACTGAGGTGAGTGTTCAGATTGTTCATAAAACTAACCACCTAAATAAGGTTAATAAAAGTAGACTCATAGTGATTATCTCTGATTTAAATATGTCAGATGCCTTTGCAATGCATTTATTCTCTTCCCTGTCCAAAGTACTAATAGTAGTGCAGTTGGCCCAGTTTATATCTTGAATAAATATGTGGTTCTTTTGTAGTTAATGTAGCTCCTGAGACTCAGATAAGCAGGACACAGAATGACTTTTGTATGCCAGTAAATGGTTTTCTGATCTCAGAACAGTCTATAAGTTTTGGATTTTTGATAAACCTTTCACAGCCATGATCAACAAGATTTACATTGGAAATGTTATAAGAAATATGCAAACAGAGAATTATGAATCAAATCAGAGATTCTCTCATCTCAAATCCCTAATAAGGATGCAAAAACAGGCCAATCTCTTTTCCTCAGCCCTATTTCTATAGCTATTCTATTTGTTCCAGCTATAGCTTTCAATCGGATTGTCTATTAAGGCTGTATCAGAGAAGAAAACTATTAACATTTAGAACAATAAATAAGTTTAGAACAATAAACATAAGCAAGGGTTAACCCACCTTGGTTCCTGAAGCAAGATGTTTATCTTTAGAGTTAATATGTACACCTGCATTTTCTTTCTGTGTTCATCCCTTTTCCCCTTCAGTGAGGGGTGCCCTCTACTAGAGCAACTCAATATCTCGTGGTGTGACCAGGTGACAAAAGATGGCATCCAAAATTTGGTGAGAGGCTGTGGTGGACTCAAAGCTCTGTTTCTTAAAGGCTGTACACAGGTACTGTACAAGTCTCCACGGAAAGATCAGTAGTCTAGAAAGCTGAATTTGGATTGGCTGGCTTTGTTCAGAAAGTTCAGTAGTCTGGAAAGCTGGATTGGCTGATTTGTTTCATAGAGTGTCTCATGACTTACATATGAGACATTGAAAATTGAATAAAGAATAATTCTAAAGAAACAAGTTTATTCATCTATTTATTATTTTGTTCTGTCATCTCAAACTATCCAAAAATGTTATAATATTGTTTGCACAATTTGTTCTTTAAATCAGAACATTAGAGGTAGTCCTTGGGTTGCAACACTAAATGGGACCAAGTGACATGGACCTAAAGTGCAACGTCATGTGACTGCATTTGTTTAGTAACAGCAATCCCAGCATTCGCTGTTGCCATCTTTAAGCAAGGATTGCACATAATTAAGCAGGGACCTTATACGAATGCAACTTGCAATTTCCTACCAGCTTCCAACGTGCAAAATTGGGGAAGTTGGCAGGAAGTTACAGTCCCAGTCACCACAAGCCTTTCCTCAGTCTAGAAAGAGGCCAGAGAGTAGATAAATGTTATGGAGTGTGGCCAAGTAGAGATGGCTTTTGTGGAATATTATAGTTGGGTGGGGAAGTGCTATGATGGGATATGATTTTGGGCGGGTGGGGGGTACTGCAGACTACGACCAGATACAAAGGCAAGTACTGCAGGATCTATGACAACTTGCTGCCACCAACTCAGCGTGACCAATTTGCCATGGCTAACTCGCTGCAGCCAACTTGCCATGGGACAACTGACCATGCCCAACTCGCTGCAGGACAACCCACAGCATAAGAGTTATACTAATATCAAATAAATAATGGAATGGAATCACTAAAGAAAGGATGCCAAAGGAGGGACAAAATGAAATATATGGGCAAATGCTGAGCTGGTGCTGGTGCAAAGGCGTGCAAGGAGAGTTGGTACTGCATGCATGTGTTATGCAGTGGGTGAGCCCCAGGATCTCATACTCTATAACAAGGTCTCAAAGAAAAATTAGCAGGAGCAGCTTGCAACCTTTCCTGCTAATGCAGTGTTTCTCAACCTTGGCGACTTGAAGCCCTGTGGACTTCAACTCCCAGAATCCCCCAGCTAGCATAGCTGTGCTAATGGCTTCCCCATTCCCTTTGCCTTCTGAGAATCAGGCAGGGAAGGGCATAAATAGAGGGTGCAGGGCATTGGAACTATTATAATTACGATCCAATTGCCAAATGCCTGAACCTTGATCATGTGACTGCAGGGACACTGACTGCTGAAACTTTGCAGATCAGCTGTAAGTTCCCCCATCCCCCTTTGTTCAGTGCCATCATATCCCCCCTCCCATTTTTTTATTGTATTTGAATACAAAACATTTCATCATTCATTAAACAGTGCATTGTTTGGGAACAATTTTTGTGTCATAATAGTTAAAGCTTACCATCATATTCAAAATATATATATATAAGCTCATAAAACTAACATATCCATTCTTATTTTAATACCAGTAGTTAAAACTTAACATATCTATTGTTATAACATTTCTCTTCTTAATTATTTAACATTATGATACATTATTTTCATATTTATTCTCTAACCATTAATAGAATAGCTCCCATATATTATAATAATTAAATTCTTCATTTCCTTTAATCGCAAGTGTTAATCTATTCATTTCTGCATTCTAATATTTTTTAATCACATTTTCATCTGTGGGGATCTCATATTTTTGAATGGCTGCTGAATAAAATGTCTGTAACTTAAGAAATACATTATTGTAAAAATAATGTGTATTTTTTTTTTTTTTTTGGGTGTGTATCTTGTGGAAAATATCTCCCCCCCCCCCCCGAAATAAAATGTGACTTGAAGCCCTTAATAGTGAAATCCTGCACTATTTTTGAGAAAGAAATTTTGCATAGCATTTGTTGTTACACCCATATGGCAGAGATGGGAAATTTAATTGCAGCCAGAGATCATACATATATGCTGTTTGTGATTGATGATCTTTATTCAGCGATCACAATTAGGACTGGCAACTCAATCACTAGATAATGTTGTTAATATTACTATTTTACTGTAGGTTTCCTTTTTATCCATTCTCATTCTGGCACTGGGATAATCTGCATAAAGGAAATTAATATTTGTATTTATAGTCATTGAAGAGGAAGGGATTACATGATAGTCATAAAACCATTTGTTTAGTGACCATTTGAAGTTAAAATAACACTGGATACTTTGACTTTTGACCATTTTTCACACAACCATTTCTGTATCTCCTTGGTCACATGATCAAAATTCAGATGCTTCACAACTGGCATGTATTTATGATAGTGGCAGTGTCCCAGGATCATGTGATCATCTTTTGCAATCTTCTGACAATCAAAGTCAATGGGGAAGTGAAATTCATTCAACAACTGCATTACTAATTTAACAGCTGTAGTGGTTCACTGCAGCAAGAAAAGTCATAAAATGGGGCAAAATACATTTAACAACTCTCTTGCTTAGCAGTTGTAATTTTGGACTCAACTACAGTATGGTTATAAGTAGAGGACTATCTGGGTAAGCAAGCACAAAGTAGGAAATGAAATGGGCACACAATGGAAAAAATTTTACGTACACTAAGAGCATATGCAGCAAAGACAAATTCCTTTTGTATCCAATCACACTTTGCCGATAAAGAATTCTGTTCTATTCTATACATGACAGCATCAGTTATTTGTCACACACTTAGGATTTCTAATACTAGACATTCCTTCAATGTGTATTCCCCATAATGGTGAACATGTTATAGAGAGACTCTGTGAAAGTTGTATCTTCACAAAGTTATTTTTTCAGTACTGCTATAATTTTTGACAAGTTGATGTACAACTGAGTGAGATTTATTTTCAGCAACATATGCTCAAAATTCAAAAGCTGCAGGAAGGAGGCTAATCGATACTGTGTTTCCCCCAAAATAAGACAGGGTCTTATTTTCTCTTGACCCCTGAAATAAGAACTTGGCTTTATTTTCCGGGCTATCTTATTATTTTGGAGGTGCAGGAGGCGGCAAGCGTGGTCACCTCATGGCTGCTGCTGTGTTGCAATATTTTCAGGGAGGGCTTATTTTAGTACATGCACTCCGATTGGGCTTATTATCCGGGGAGGCCTTATTTTTGGGGAAACAGGGCATAACAGCATTTGCAGTTTCTTATGGGATCAGTTGCTTTTTTTTTTTTTTTAAAGTAGGGTGGTGAAAGAAAAAATATTTTGTGTTGTATTGAAATAATCACCAAATTTCTGGCTTTTGTTGTGAATTACAACATTGTTATCTTAGTGAGGCAGCAGGAATAAGAAAAGCATGATTGATTGAATATTGCCCACTCATTCTGTAAGTGAAAAGTACAATGAAGAGACCTAGGAAATTGTCTATTTTCTCTATTTCTGTCTTTCTCTTAGCTGGAAGATGAAGCTCTTAAATATATTGGTGCAAACTGTCCCGAATTAGTGACTCTGAATTTGCAAACATGCTTGGTAAGAGGTTGGCCTTTATAAACCCAGTTCTTTCTCCTTTCTTATACTATGGCAGTTTTGTAAATTACCTATTCCATACAATATTCAATGTTTTATGTTATCAGAATGACTATTTTATAGTGGAAAAATATGGGGTATAAGAAAATGTTTAACATGTGAGCAATAACATGAGCCAAAGGGAATAGTTTGGTCAAAATCTGTACATTATATTATCCTAGTTTAACTAGTATTTTCATGAACTAGGCAGTTTATTTTCTTACCAAAGTTAAAACAGATGTAATTTTTAACTACCTTGGGGGAGGGGGGGCTTGTGCCTTTATATTCTGAATTATGAGGATACTAAGGAAAAAAGGGATCAAGCCTTAAATAAAGTAGATTTAGAAACAAATCATAGGATTATTTAATTTGCAAATCTGCATGGTTAGGAAGCCTAGTTAACACTGGCACCATCTCACGTTTCTGTTTTTCCTATGACACCCTTCTAGTTTTCTGTCTCATATGACCATTTTACATGTGTGTGTGTGTGTGTGCGTGTGTGTGCGTGCGCATGTGCTGTGCACATATATATGTATAGGGGGCAAGGGAGAGTGGCAGATAAAAACATCATGTTGGTTCCAAGAATACTTTTGAGCCATCAGTGGCCCCCATAAATATAATGGATGGTTGCAGTCTACTAGTTTGCTTCCAAATGTATCTATTAAATAGAAAAAGGATAAAGGTAGATTGTGAAATAAAATGGAGGTTGCAGGCATCTGACTGATAACTTTTTTATTTTAATTGATTAAATTATCTAGGGCAGTTACTTTGTAAACAGACAAGTTCTCCTAGAAGTCATTTTTTGCAATTCCTAAGTGTTCCCCAAATTTCAAACAAGCCAATCAAATTTCCAGGTTTAAGGATTCATGCTACACTTTCTGAATCCCTTGGTGCTTCACCTGCTTTTCTCCTTTACACAAGAAAACAAGTGTGGAAACAACATCTAAGTCCAATTATTGGGTAACAAGGCTTCTACAGCAATCTACTGATTAATAAGTGTGTATGTTTGTGCATGAAGACTTGTCCAATTTTGAAATGGAAAACTTTGTATTATAATAATAAGCCTTCCCTTGTAGTTGTTTACCTGCCTTGACTTCAAACTGCATTTATCCTGCCATTACCCTCTTTTTACTAATCCATTTAAAAAGAGAGTTTTTGTAAGACTTATTTTCTGACACTTTTTGTTTTAAAATCATCTGGGTACTCCACGGCTAATCCCTTCTATCAGCTGTCATTTTTCCTAGCATAGCTTGAATTTTGAATTGGGGGATTTTGGCCCAAATGCTTTTATGACTTAGTTTCTGATCTGACCAATCAATCCAAAAACCACTATATTCACTGTCACTATAATGACAAAGAAAAAGTAATTTTTTTCCATGGCCAGACTTTGGTTGACTCCATTCAATGACTAAATGTTTCTAAACTCTCAAATTGGCAATTATTTCTTCACATTTTTATATACTAAATATCATTTTAATATCTTGGAAAATCTTCCAAAACCATAGTAATGTTAGCATTTGATCTGGTAAATCTAGAAGGCTTTCATTTGCCTTGTATATGAACTTTTTTCAAAGTTAGTTTGTTGAACAGCCTGGGAAAAATATTATTTTGAACTATCATGCTTTGTTGGTCTTGTCTCCTTTTTGTTTTCAACATGTGTTAAAATATAGTCTGTTTTTATGTGTGTATAAAAAGAACTGAAAGAGGAAGTACATTTTTTCTTCCAAGAAATTATCATGAACCAGTTTGTGGTGATGCCAAAAATGGAATGTTTATCCAAAAAAAGAACTGATTTGGGATGATTGTATGCAGTTGGCATTCTGGTTTTTCATAAGATAGTTGCCAAATAGTCACTCATCCAACTGTTTCACCAGCAAATAGTTTTTAACGTTTAATTTTAGAATTTTCAGAGAAAACTGATCACAGCATTGCTCCAATTGTGCTTCTCGCTATAAATGATTGACTTTCTTTCCTTTTCTAGCAAATAACAGATGACGGCCTCATTACAATATGTAGAGGATGCCACAAGTTGCAATCTCTATGTGCTTCTGGCTGTTCCAACATCACTGATGCCATCTTGAATGCGTTAGGGCAAAACTGTCCAAAACTTAGGTAAGTAGATTATTTTTTCCTTTCTGGTCTCTAAGATTCATACAAAAGTTCCTGTTTGGAACTTTTTAGAATTTACAGAACTGTTTGATGGATACTATGTCCTTGGTTAGACTTTGTTAGACATAAGGACAGCTCCTGCTGAATCCCTTCAGCTTTGACTATCACTGTATTGCATGTTCTTCTTTGAGCCAATTGTATTTCACTGTTATTGAAATACTTTACGTTTTATTTACCTTTTCTTTAATCTCAAATCTTCAAAACTCCTTAGGATTCATCAGTTAGAAATATCAGGATTAAGAGTATACAAAATATTTTTAAATTTAACCATTTCAGCTTTGAACACTCCCCCCAGTTTTGAGTGCAAAACATGGGTTTCAGGTATAACTAGCTATTTCAAGTATTTTGGGAACATTTTGAGCTCAACACAAGCTAGAGTTTCCCAGGACAGGCATATTAAATACACAACTACCAATTGTCCCCTAACACAAATAATGAGAAAGGTAATCCCCCCCCCCCCAATAAGCTATGGAAATTACCATGTTTAAACTTCAAATGGTGTAATATGTGAATAGTTGCTACAACTGTCCAAATAATCCAGTTGTTATGAACCAATTGCAGTCCTTCTAAATAATGGAGCCTTAAAAAAACATCATTTGATCTCCTCATCTTGAACAATTTTCATCCTGTTTCCAATCTTCCCTTCTTAGGGAAGGTAATGGAAAAGGTGGCTGCTTGGTAGCTTCAGAGGGTTCTGGATGAAACAGATTATCTGAACCCCTTTCAGTCAGGATTTAGGTCTGGTTATGGTACAAAAATGACATTGGTTGTGCTTGTTGATAATCTCTGGCAAGAGCAGGATGGGATAATGCACCCATCTTTTCTCCCTTTGATCTCTCAGTGGCCTTCAATGTGTATCCTTTTGGGTCAGCTATGGGATTGGAGCTGGGCAGCACAGTATTGTACTGGTTGTGCTTCTTTATTCAAGGCTGATCGAAATTGGTGTTAATAGGAAATGAAAGATACAGCCCACCGCCATGCTTGTATTCCCACCGCCATGCTTGTATTCCCTCCACCTCTTTTAAACATTTACATGAAGTCCCTGGGTGAGATCCTCCATTACCATGAGTTGATTATTTTCTGCATGCTAAGGATATTCAATTCTGTATTTTACCCCTGGTGACCCAAGTGATGCTGTTTCTGCTATCTCATAGGGCCTTGGGAATTGTGAGGGCCTAGATAGGGGACTTTAACTGAACCCTGGAAAGATTGAATGGCTTTGAGTGTATGGAGCTCTGAAAACCAGGATTTTGACATATTTAATTCTGGATAGCGTGGCAGTGACCCAGACAGATCCAGTCCACAATTTGGGTATTTCCCTGAACTCTCAACTCCTTCTTGAAGAGCAGGTTGCAGTTGCAACTAAGAGAGCTTTGCACAACTTCAGGTTGTGCCTCAGTTACAGCCTCTCCTGGATCAGGAGTCCTTGCGCTCAGTCATTCAAGCCCAAATCATCTTACAACTGAACTACTGCTACATGCTGTACAAGGGGCTACAGTTGAAGAGCATTCAGAAGCTACAGCTGGTACAGAGTGTAGCAGTACCATCAGTTTTGGAGCCCCAAGAGTGGCCCATGTAACATTACTGCGCTGTGGGTGGCACTGGTTGCCGGTGTGCTTCCAGGTATAATTCAAGGTATTGAGGGGCCCTCTCAAGCAGCAAACTTCATAAAGAGATTTCAAGAATAACAGGGTTTAATAACTGCAGGGTTTTTTGAGTGCATACGAGATTTTCTGTTATATACTAGAGATATGGGATAAAATTACCTTGCTTTAATTGACTAATTTGAAAATGATGAACTGGAAAAATTATTCACGAGACAGGGCAAAACAGAGAATTGGGAAGAACTGTTCCAAAATTGTGTGTTAATTGATAGGCAATTGGAAGGGTTGAGGTACAGATGAAAGAGTAAAGTGAGAAAGTTTTACAGTCTCCCTTTACCCCTACCTCCTTCCTGTGGCTTTCTCAGATACCAGCACCAAACAGCCCACACAAATAGGCTTCCTTTAGAGCTAAATGGAAATCTCTGCTGAGAAACAGCAATTCAGTCTCTGACAATATCAGATCCATCATGTTTCAGTCTTTTCCTTTCATTTAAAGCAATGAGGTTTGCTTCTCTGTTGAGTGACAATGTATCTTGTGGCTATCGCCTCCTTTATTCTCTTTATTGGAAAATACTTATTTTCTAGCCTACTTACAAAGCACTGCTTGGAAAGCCTAATGCAGTTCTGACATCTCTGGCATTTTTCCTGCTTTCTTCTGTGTATGTTATATTCTTTGAACCCATGATTATTCTTCCAGTTAATCTCAACTCCTTCAAAATAGCTTTTTGTTATGTTGCTGAGACATTGGATCATCGAAAATAGAATTGTATGTTTCTTTTTCTGTTATTTTTCTTTTCTTTCAAAGAAAAGAAAAGGGCTTCACTTAACACTGGAATTTTTATTGCCGTCTCCACCCCCGCCCCCCCTTGACTCTAAATACCACTAGAAACACTGCTTCATTCTTCCTATGACATTTGTACTTTTTACCTGAACCGAATGCCAATTTTACTATGTAAAAAAGTTCATTCCTGGCCTTCTAATGCCTATCTAAAGGGAATAACTTTTTTGACAGTATTCTCCTAATTGATAGTAGCAACCATGTAGGCTGGTTATGAATTACCAGATTTGCCTCTTGCAGTCTGTACTCTTATCAAAAGTGTTGCAGAACTAGCAATATTTCCTTCGACTAGAGCATTATCTTACTGAAGCTATGTGGGCAGCCACTTAATCTCTAACCTCCACCTTTACTCAACGTAAAAATGGACTCGAACTTACAGTGAGATGCAATCCTTGGAAGGGCTTTCCTTGCTTTGGTAACCTAATGTCATTCAGACTCTGTTCCATATAAGAAGCTTTTATATGCCTAAATGTGAATGAGAGAAATAATAATAATAAAGCACTGCTTGCTTACCTGTAACTATAGTTCTTACTGTAGTCATCTGCAAATTTACACAATGCACCATGTTACTTTGTTTCGTCTCAAATGACCTTAATGTTTCTTCAAGTCTTTTGTAACAGTCTTAGGAACTGAGAGGGTTCAGTGAGAACAGTGCATAGTCATATAGTACATGTGAGGATGGGGCTCCTTTCAAATTTGTAAGCTCTGGAAGGCTCTGAAGGGGCTAGGTGGAGGCACACAAACTATGTATTTGAAGAACAACATTTGCAGGTAAGTAACCAGTTCTTCGTCCACAGGACAATATAGGAGCATGTAAGCATGTTATATGTTTAGAATATATCCCATATCTTTGAGGGAAAAGCATAAAGCATCACTACATAGAATAGAGAGTTTCATTATACTATTATGAACTGTGTCCCCCTCCCTTTCTGAAGCTAGTTTATCATTCAGAAACAAGTGTGATTCTTCCATAAATTGATTTAATTTTTATTAGATTAAAATTTGAGAATGAACAAAATTAATTTACCCTAAAACAGGTTTATGAAGCACTGTTCAGAATTAAATGAAGACAGGGCAGTGGTATATATTGGAGAAATGAGGGGATAGATGACAAAAAGTCTCAGCTAAAAGTTGTTTCTTTAGCTAAGAAAGGCAAGCAAGCAGGAATGGAGATTTTTGTTTGTGAAAAATCTTCAGTACCAGTGCTGAGAAACCTAGTAAAAATATTAAAATCTAGAAATAAGTCATAAAAAAGAAACAGGTAGTTTCTGAAATTTATACTGTCATATTTCTTTCTTCTATTAGTATTCTATTTTCTTGCTAGAATTGTTGGTATCTAGAATCCCATGAAATGGGAGTAGGAAGAATTCAACATCTCCCCTATTTTGGAATAAGGGGTTTAAAAAGTATTCCTTAGTTTATACTGGCTTTCTGAGATTTCAGAAGTAGATTTTAAATACTAAAACTGTTTGTTGGTACATCTATTTATTTTATATGCAGGATATTAGAGGTAGCTCGTTGTTCCCAGCTTACAGATGTGGGCTTTACAACTCTGGCTCGGGTAAGCATTTGATGTCAAGGTTGCCTTTTCCATTACAGTTAGTCCTTGACTCACAACAATTCATTTAGTGATTATTTGAAGTTACAACAGCACTGAAAATGTGACATGTCCGTTTTTCACACTTGCAACCATTGCAACACCCCTGTGATCACATGATCAAAATTCAGATGCTTAGCAACTGACTCACATTTATGACATTTGCAGTGTCCAGAGATCATGTGATCACCTTTGCAACCTGATAAGCAAAGTCAATAGGAATGCAGATTCGCTTAAAAGCCGTGTTACCAACTTAATAACTGTAGTAATTCACTTAGTGGTGGCAAGAAAGATTGTAAAATGGAGCAAAACTTATTTATTTATTTATTTGTTTTTCACATTTATAACCCGCACCCATCTCACCACAAAGGGACTCAGGGCGGCGAACAGAGAATTAAATCAATTAAACATAAATACAGAAACATTAAGGGCCTGTGCTAAAACCATTTTAAATCCCCGTTTAAAACTGGCGGTGTTGGAGGTTACGCAAGGCCGGCTAGTTGGAAGAGGTGTGTCTTCAGACATTTGCGGAAGAGGCGGAGGTCAGAAATGGTACGGAGTTCAGGGGGCAGGTCGTTCCAAAGGGCTGGTCCCGCCACAGAGAAGGCCCTCCCCCTGGGCGCCGCCAGTCGGCATTGCCCGACCGACGGCACCCTGAGGAGGCCCTCCCTGTGGGAGCGTATCGGTCCAAGGGATGTATGGGGCAGGAGGCGGTCTTGCATATAACTAGGCCCCGAGCCATGGAGCGCTTTAAAGATGGTCGTTAGGACCTTGAAGCGCACCCGAAAGACCATAGGAAGCCAGTGGAGCTCGCGCAGGACAGGTGTTATATGGGAGTGTTTGGGCGCTCCCGTAATTATCCGCACGGCCGCATTCTGGACTAACTGTAGTCTTCGGGTGCACTTCAAGGGAAGCCCCATGTAGAGAGCATTGCAATAGTCAAGTCGAGACGTGATGAGTGCTTGAGTGACTGTGCGTAAGGCTCCCCGGTCTAGTAAGGGGCGCATCAGGCGTACCTGATGGAACGCCCCCCTGGCCACGGCTGCCACATGGTCCTCCATAGACAAGCCGGGAGTCCAGGAGGACACCCAAATTGCGCGCCCTCTCCATGGGGGCCGGTGTTTTGCCCCCAATGACCAGAGTTGGAATAATCTGGCTGAAACGGGGTGCCGGAAGCCACAGCCACTCAGTCTTGGACGGGTTGAGCCTGAGTTTGTTACTGCCCATCCAGATCCGTATGGCCTCCAAACACCAGGACATAACCTCGACGGCATCATTGGGGTGGTCTGGGGTGGATATGTACAACGGTATCATCAGCGTACAGATGATATTCCACCCCGAAACCACGGATGATCTCACCCAGCGGCTTCATATATGTGTTAAACAAGAGGGGCGAGAGGACCGACCCCTGAGGCACCCCACATATGAGGGGTCTCGAAGTCGACCTCTGCCCCCCTGCCAACACATATTGTGACCGACCAGAGAGGTAAGACGCGAACCACCGCAAAACGGTGCCTCCCAGCCCCAATCCCTCTAGTCGGCGCAATAGGATACCATGGTCGATGGTATCAAAAGCCGCTGAGAGGTCTAATAGGACTAGGATAGAGGAAAATCCTCTATCCCGCGCCCTCCAGAGATCATCAACCAACGCGACCAATGCCGTCTCGGTGCTGTGCCCGGGTCGGAAGCCGGACTGGCACGAGTCCAGATAATCAACTTCCTCCAAGTGTCGCGGAAACTGTTGAGCCACCACACTCTCAACAACCTTCACTAAAAAGTGAAGGTTGGAGACAGGACGATAGTTTTCTAATAATGCTGGATCCAGGGACGGCTTCTTGAGGAGGGGCCTCACTACCGCCTCTTTCAAGACGGCAGGCAAGGATCCCTCACTCAAAGATGCGTTGACAATGCCCTGGAGCCAGCCTCGTGTCGTCTCCCAGGATTCCAGTATAAGCCAGGAGGGACACGGGTCCAATAAACATGTGGTGGCCCTGAGTCTCTTTGTCAACTTGTCCATATCTTTGGCAGTAACAAAATCAAACTCCTCCCATAATGGTGTCACAAGAACTGCCTCGGCACGCTCGACTGGGCCATTGACGATGGAGGGTAACTCGCTCCGAATCCGAGTGATTTTCTCCTGCACATAAATCCCAAATTCCTCTGCTCGACCCTGTAAAGGGGCTTCCCGAGGGAGCGGGTTACCCTAAACAGAGCGGCAGGGCGGTTATCTGTGGATGCAATAAGGGTGGCACAATACTCACGTTTGGCCAGTCTTATCGCCACTAAGTAAGTCCTAATGTGGTCTCTCACTAGTGTTCGGTCGGCTTCAGAGTGAGATGATCTCCATCTGCTCTCTAGGCGTCTCCTGCGGCGTTTCATCCCCCTGAGCCCCTCGGTAAACCAAGGGGCCCAGGTGGTTCGTCGCCGCAGGAAAGGCCGCAAGGGCGCGACTCGGTCCAAGGCCCCCGTGGCCGCACTTAACCATGCGGTCACTAAGTCCTCAGCCGAGTCGTGGGGCAAGTCCACAGGAATTGGCCCAAGCTCCCTTTGGAACCTTAACGGGTCCATCAGGAGCCTGGGGCGGAACCATATAGGAATGTCCGGTTCCGCCTCCCCACAGTGAGGTGTAGCGATCGGAAAGTCGAGTCGAAGGAGAGCGTGATCTGTCCATGACAGGGGTGTGATGATTAAATCCCCTATTCCCAGATCACTACTCCACTGTCCCGAGATGAAGATGAGATCCAGGGTGTGTCCGCTCTCATGAGTAGGGCCCAGAACTACCTGGGTCAGGTCCATGGCTGTCATGGAAACCATGAACTCCCGAGCTGCACCAGAGGTCTCGCCTGCTGACGGCAGGTTAAAGTCCCCCATGACTAAAAGTCTGGGGGTCTCAACCGCCACCCCGGCTATAACCTCAAGCAGCTTGGGCAGGGCTGTTGTTGTATAGCGAGGAGCCAGGTATACAACTAACACGCCCAACTGCTTCCCTAGGCCCCACTTCACAAGGAGGGACTCGCACCCGGTCGTCTGAGGGACTGTGATCTCCTTTGGCTCAAGACCTTCCCTAACCATAATCGCCACTCCCCCACCCCTCCCTAGAGCCCTAGGCTGATGGAAGGCCCGGTATCCTGGTGGGCACATTTCTACGAGGGGATGTCCTCCCTCGTGGCCCAACCAGGTTTCCGTAATGCCTACCAGGTCCGGGTCCCCCTCTGACACAAGGTCATGTATGAGAGGGGCTTTTTGTACCACGGACCTGGCGTTGCATAGCATCAGCTATGACAAATGCTCCACATTTTGGGCTCAAAATAAGTTGAGGACAACATGTAAATGCTGTTGTTTGCTGTTTATGCTTGTACTTCATAAGTGAACATCTTCTGTTTCAGTATTTCCTTGGGAGTCATTGTGCTCCCCTTTAATGCTGCTCGGGAGCTTTAAGGATGGGAGAAAAAAAGCAGATACAGAGTCTCGCATACCCAAATTGGTAATGCTAGTAGGTCTTGAGCCAAAATGGATAGGATTAGTCCTAATAACAAACAAGAAAGAGGGAATATCATTCTGTTGCCTTTCCTAAAATATATGAAAAGCAGGATATGAAGTCTCAGAATAAAAAAAGACCATGAAAATGAATGAACATAAAGATTTTCCCATTCATGCTTATTCACCAAATTTACTGTATTTCTCTGAAAATAAGACTCGATGTTATAATTTTTGCCTCCAAAAGAGGCATCAGGTCTTATTTCTTGGAGATGTCTTACCTGCTTACATTAGGACCACTGCAGCCAGGCTTCCCATGCCCCCAATACCTGTTGTGCCACTGCCTGGCTTTTTCTATGGCTGCTTGTGGCCAGATATGACATGGCACATCATGCCACCATTCATGGCAGGACACCTTGTGGCTCGTGGTGCACCACGAGCAGCAGTGGCATGTGACATCCTGCCATAAGCAGTGGTACCAGCATGATGAGCCACGCGGCCTCCTAGTGTGAGCAGGAGTACCAGTGCAAAGTGCCACATGGTGTCCACCGGCATGATGAGCCATGTGGCCTTCTGCAAGCAGCAGCACTGACACGAGCCACATGGCGCCCGGTCACAAGTGGCTATAAGCAGCCTCAGAAGAAATTAGGTAATTAGCCGCCCTGTTTAGGGTGACCCGCTCCCTTCTTCATCTGAGGGCGCGGGATACTGCCCTGCAGGGTCGAGCGGAGGATTTTAGGCGTTATCTGCATGATAAAATCGATCAGATTCGGGACGGGTTAGCCTCCGACTGGACTAGTTCAGACGGGTTGACAGAGGCAGATCTTGAGAATGTCATCTGGGAGGAGTTCGATCCTGTGATTCCTGAGGACATGGACAGGGTGCTGGGGCGGCTGAACACCACCACATGTTTATTGGACCCGTGTCCTTCCTGGTTGGTACTGGCCTCCCGGGAGGTTACACGAGCTGGCTCCAGGGAATTACTAACGCTGAGTGAGGGGTTTCTGCCTGGTGAAAGAGGCGGTGGTGAGGCCCCTCCTCAAGAAGCCCTCTCTGGATCCGGCTGTTTTGGCCAACTATCGTCCTGTCTCCAACCTTCGTTTCATCGCGAAGGTTGTTGACAGTGTGGTGGCACGACAGCTCCCTCAGCACCTGGATGAAGCTGTCTATCTGGACTTGTGCCAGTCCAGCTTTCAGCCTGGGTACAGCACGGAGATGGCATTGGTCGCGTTGGTCAATGATCTCTGGAGGGCTCGGGATAGGGGTTGTTCATCTATCCTGGTCCTATTAGATCTCTCAGTGGCTTTTGATACCATCGACCATGGTATCATGCTGCACCGGTTGAAGGGGTTGGGAGTGGGGGGCACCGTTTTACGGTGGTTGTCCTCCTATCTCTCTGACTGGTCGCAGTTTGTGTTGGCAGGGGGGCAGAGGTCGACATCAAGGGGCCTCACCTGTGGAGTCCCACAGGGGTCGGTCCTCTCACCCCTCCTGTTCAACATTTATATGAAGCCGTTGGGTGAGATCATCCGTGGTTTTGGGGTAGAGTTCCATCAGTACGCTGATGACACCCAGCTGTACATCTCTACCACGGACCACCCTAACGATGCCGTGGAAGTGACGTCCCGGTGTCTGGAGGCCATGCGAATCTGGATGGGAAGGAACAGGCTCCGACTCAACAAATCCAAGACCGAGCGGCTGTAGCTTCTGGCGTCACGGTATAGTCAGTTGATGCCATCTCTGACTATTGGGGGCGAGACACTGGCTCCCGCAGAGAGGGCTCACAATTTGGGCGTCCTCCTGGACTCTCGACTGTCTCTAGAAGATCACGACAGCCGTGGCCAGGAGGGCTTTCTATCAGCCTGATACGCCAGTTGCGCCCCTTTCTGGATCGTGACGCCTTACGCACGGTCACCCAAGCCCTCGTCACCTCCCGTCTGGACTATTGCAACACTCTCTACATGGGGCTTCCCTTGAGGTGCACCCAGAGGCTCCAGTTAGTTCAGAATGCGGCCGCGCGGAGGATTCTGGGAGCTTCTAGATGCTCCCATGTGACATCTCTCCTGCGTGAGCTACACTGGCTGCCTGTGGCTTTCCGGGTGCGCTTCAAGGTACTAGTGACCACCTTTAAAGCGCTCCATGGCAAGGGACCTGGTTACCTGCAAGACCGCCTCCTGCTGCCAAATACCTCCCACTGACCAGTTCGCTCCCACAGAGAGGGCCTCCTCAGGGTGCCATCGGCTAAACAATGCCGGCTGGCGACCCCCAGGGAGAGAGCCTTCTCTGTGGCAGCTCCCGCCCTCTGGAATGACCTACCTCCTGGACTAAGGACGATCTCAGACCTACATCTCTTCTGTCGGGCCCTGAAGACGCATTTATTCTGCGCTGCCGGCCTGTTGTAGTTTTTAAAGGTAGTTTTTAAAGGGATTTTATAGTGATTTTAGTATAGGGTTTTAAAATGTAGGCCATTTATTTAATATCTTTTTAACATATTGTTTTAGATTTTGTATCGTTTATTTTATTGTGGCTGTACACCGAGAGGGAGAAGGGCGGTATATAAATCAAATAAACTAACTATAAACTATAGGTAGCAGCACAACAGGTATTGGGGCGCGGTCCTAAATAAACAGGTGTGGGATGTGTGGGGCCACTCCACCCCCACTCCCACCCTTATTGGTTTGTACACATGCACCTTGCCCCCCTTTGTACAACCAGATTGTGGGATAGAGTGGACAGGGTCTTAACTAAGGCTTCTTTTGGGAATAGGCTTATATTAGGCACATACATAAAAATGAAGCTACAGCTTATTTTCTGAATAGGTCTTATTTTCAGGAAAACAGCCAACCTTCCCTTTTTGAATCTAGAAGTGAGTCCATGGTGCAGGGGGAAAAACTAGCTTATGCCAAGATGTGTGAGCTCTGTGGCCATTTCCAGTCCGTATCTTTTCAAATGATATATCTTAATGCCTGCTTTTTTGTACAAACATGAAAGCTGAAAAGATCCAGAATTCTGAGCTTAACAGACTTATGTGATTCCAAGCATTTTTAAGATTATTGTAATTTGATAGTGTCACAAGTGCTTGATGTAGTTAAACAGAAGATGCAGCAAGTTAATATTTTTAGTGGTTGTGCATTATCCACCAGTCTACATTTAGTGCAAACATTCCAAACATTTTTTTTTAATTTTTACTCCTTGCATTTTACAAGTAGCTTTCTCCAGTCTTGGCCGTCATTGTTCTTGGAATACCATGCCCATACTTGACCATTGGTCACAGTGGTTCAGTATGATAGGAATTGAAATGTAATAATGTTGAGAGCATAGTCTAAGCCCATAATGCACAGATAACTGTGCCTTATTAATGTAATCCATTTGAAGTACATTTGATTAGTTTGATACCATCTAGTGCTAAAAATAAAATCATTTCATGGAATAAGAACAAATTGCTTTGATAATTAGACATTTCCATAAAATTATATAATCTGTTGTGATTGCAAACTTTTATATTTTTTTAGAGTCAAGTCAGAAAGTGGGGGCTGTGTATGTCCATATTTATTCCTGAACAAAATTAGTTTGCCCTAAAATAATTTTAATACATTACATACAATTGAGTTCTCTAGCAAAGTTGGAGTTTTTTATCCTTAAGTAAAGGTTACGTTTTTCACACTTGTAACCATTTACTTAAGGTTGTCCAACTGCTTACCATTGAAATTATTTGTTAGTAACAAATGAAATCATTGTGCAATACTAGGACATGTTTCTAAACACAAATTAATCTTTAATTTGTATGTATGTTCTCCAGAATTGTCACGAACTTGAAAAAATGGACTTGGAGGAATGTGTTCAGGTAATTGTACTATTTTCAACCTATTTTCTAGATTACTTAGTTAAAAGTTATCAAATGACAAATAAATTACAATTCATCAAGAATCTGCTTGAGTTTGTTTTTAGCATCACTGAAGGAAGAAATATTTTGAGTGATATTTGGCTGAGACCACTCTGTAATGATGAACATAGGGTATTATTAATATATAATGGGTTATTTTCATAGCCTTTATTATATCTAAGAAAACATATTCATGGTTATAATTCCACAAGGTTGAAATAAGTCTCTGAATCACATTTATTGACTTTATAATGAAATTGAGAATTGGAACAAGTACAGGTATCTTTTGGCTTGCCTGGACTGCATTGACTGAAGAGAAATTGTCTTGGGCCTCATATAAAATATATAATATAGTTAATGTATTAAAATGCACATAATGTTAAAAGTTTACAGTCTTGCAGAACTGCATTATTAGCTGCCTAGGGCCCCATGCAGCCCTTGGGCTGCTGGTTGGATATGCTTGCTCTAGTGAGAAGCACCTGATCCACTTTCTCTTTTTGACCCAATAAACATCTTTCAAAGTGTGCAGTAAGTTAGCCAGAAAGCTTCTTCATTCTGCTTCATTGGCTGCTTTAAGCAAAAGAGGAAGAATGTCTATGCAGTTTTCTGACATCACTTCTCTTCTTTATTGCACATTAACAGAGAATTGAGAATATATCACAAAGATTAATCTGTTTAGTTGCGTTCAATTATATTTTGAAGATTCATACACATAATAAATAGGAAAAGCATTAGATTACATGATGGGAAACAAACCATTAGTATGTCATCTACCATTATCCTTAGTATCAGCCTGGGAATAAGAACAACAAAGTGGAGGAAAAGGTTTTTAAAGTATACAGGATTGATTTCAATTCTGCATGGTCTGGTGCTTCTTTTTTATTTTTAATCAGATCCCTCTGTAATTGTCAATAATAATAATAATAATAATAATAATAATAATAATAATAATAATAATAATAATAATAATAATAATAATAATAATAATAATCTCAGCAAATTGCAGCTTCCTGCAATAACATCAGCGGAACTGCAAAAAATGGCGCTACTTGGCACATCTTATATTCTACGAAGATACTTGGTTGATACCTAGGATGCTGGCAGCAAACTGTATCAACAATTAGCACCAGTCAATAGTATTTGTAATATGCATTTTTAAATGTTCAGTTGGCTGAGTTTCATGTTTTATGAATAAAGTATATATAATAATAATAATCTTTATTGTCATTGTAATAAAATAAAATAAAAAATTACAATGAAATTGGTTTGAGTGTTGTGCTAACATTTGCATCAGGTGGAATACAGACAGCAGTGACAACTATAACAGAAATCTCTCCAGGCAAATAAAATGGCCGACAAATAACAGTTGAGAATTCCAAGTCTGCAGAACAGTGTGTATAAGCAACTCTACTGTTAGTACACCAGTTATTATGTGTGTAAATACACAGTCCGCCACCTTTGCTTTTACCTGAGTTGTTGTTTCGGTCAAAGCGGTGTGTGGTGCGGTTAGTTAGCTCTACAGGCGCATCCGGTAGAAGTGGATGAAGCCAGGTCTCTGATGATCATCACACAGCAGTCACGAATGAGCTTATTCGCTGCCATCCATAGCTCTAGTTTTGTGGACAAAGGATCTAGAGTTGGTTAGGAAATGCTTGGTAATGCTGGTCTGTGAGGCTGCTTCCGTAATCGAACTAGCAAACCTGCTCTGCATCCCTGCTTCTGCTTCGGCTCTCTTCGCTGCCTCCTAGGCCAAACAACGATCCATGGAGAGCCTGGCAGTTTTACTATGTCACTCGGTATATTATGAGACTGCTGGAAGTCACTGGTAATATCGAGTCGACTAGAAGATCCAATCTTTAATAATAACTTAAAAAGTCCCTGCGGGTATAGACTAGTTTTTGCCTAACTCTACTGTGACACCAGGAGCTCAAAGCCGCAGCGCCTAAGCGCGCCACCATCTTGAATAGAATATTTTGTGATTAAGTGGGTTTACAGGTCATCTTCAGATTAATGTTGTTCTTAGTTATTAAATGTAAAGAGACCTACATTTTAAATCCTTTTGAATGTAATCTGAATTAGAAAGATACATTTTACATAATTTATGGATACCTTAGCATTAATTACCATTAATATAATGGTCTAGAATTACAGTACTTTATATATTAAGAAGTTCACATTTTGGCTTTTGGCCCCATCCAAAATTCTCATTGTGGAAATGACCAGAGAAGAATCAGTACCTCTTCTAGCAACTTTCCTCTTCAAGTTTTATGTTGTTCTTGAAAGAACACTAAAACAAAATAAGTGACATGATGCATATGAAACTTCTAAATATACAGTTTTAGTTTCAAACATGTCTTTGATTTCTTCCAGATAACAGACAGCACATTAATCCAGCTTTCCATTCACTGTCCTCTACTCCAAGTTTTGGTGAGTTACATTTTTCTTGCAGGCTAAAATTTTACCCAACCCATTTTTTCATCTGCAGTATAGGATTTTAGAATATAAATCAGAACGGCCAAGAGAATATTTTATTATATATCTTAGTTGAACATCTTTAAGAGACTGAGATATATAGCTGAACATAAACACCTTACATACAACCAGATAAAATTTGATATTCCCTAAATGCTCTGAACAGGACTGCAGCCCTGTTAAATGTCAACGTAAGAAGCTTTTATATATTATAAAAGGGCCAAGTATGCCATGACTTGGGGTGGGGGTGGGGATTAGGCATTGCAGAAGTCTGAAGAGGAGAAAAGGGAATGCAACATGTGCCCTACAAACCATCCTTCTGGAGATTAGTAAAGTGGTGTAGACCTTACTAATTTATAGCTTACTGTTATAGCTGTTCCCCCAGGTGTCTGAGCCTTGTGTTGCTGATCAATGTAGATGCGATATATTTATGAATTAGATTGTGTATGACATCAAACATTTGGTTTTATTAAACTGTAGTAGTGATGGTTTTAATTTTTGTAAGCCTTCCACAATCACTTTGGAGATTATTAAGATTGCTTACCAATGATTCAAATAAAAACAATTGCAGAGGAATTTACATGCTATCCAAAATATATATAGAATTGGGGGTTTTATTGAAGAAAAGAGGATCTATGGAGCCTGTGTATTTTCATCTGAAGGATTTAAAATATTGTGCAAGATTTCAGCAGAACAGATTGTAGAGGATAATTGAGGAATGGGCCTGATAAATTAGACTGAAAAAAATCTGCATAGCCAAGCCTTGATTGTCACCTGTTGCTTTTCCCCCCCTTTTATTGGCAGAGTTTATCACACTGTGAACTGATCACCGATGATGGTATTCGCCATTTAGGCAATGGTGCCTGTGCCCATGATCGCTTGGAGGTGATTGAGCTGGATAACTGCCCCTTGATCACAGATGCCTCTTTGGAACACCTCAAGAGTTGCCACAGCCTGGAAAGGATAGAACTGTATGACTGCCAACAGATTACCCGAGCTGGAATTAAGAGACTCAGGGTAAGAATACATTTACATCGATTAATAGATTGATGTGCAGGTAGTTCTAGCTCCTGTACTCGTTTAATTCTTTTCTCATCCTAACAATAGCTGCAACTACTTAGAACATATTCTTCAAACTGAAAGTAAGGGATATATGTCATAATATCAGCATATTAGACTTAGTGTTCAGTTTGAACTGGGAAGTTATACATTCAAGCCTCCATTCAACCACAGAATGCACTGGAAATTGGGGCTCAGTCATTCTCTCAGTCCAGCCTTTCTCGCAGGGCTGTCATTATAGGATAAAATTACAGCAGACTTCCATGTAAACTGTTGAGATAAAGACTAGACATAAATGTGACAAACAGTAAATCAAAATTGAAGACTTGTTGCCTAGATTGGTCAAGATTTCATCCCATTAAGAATGAGATGGAAAATAGTTTCCATAGGATCCAGTGACTAATGGTAAATCTGTTTGTGGGGCCTGTACTGCTTTCTTGAGAGAATGTTGATATTCATGCACACTTATAAGATTGTTCTCAGTGCAGAAAAGCACTTGTACAGTTCATTATTTAAAAGAGGTCAAAATAAGATAATCATTTACACACTTCAAGCCTCTTAAGAGCAATTGCCTGACCCAAATGATACTTCTTGGCCTGATGATGAAATAGCGCTTCAGTCATGTATGTTTGTGTCCCTGCATTTGATTTCTTTTTCATTTGTGAAGCAGTGTCTTTTACAAATCTATAGAAAATGAGATTAAGGGAAGTTCTCTTTACCGAAGCAACCAGATAATAAAGAAAATAGTGAAGTAAAAAAAATTACATATGTACAAAACTAAAGTGGGGAAGAGTGGGGAAAAACCCATTGGTTTTCCTTAAAATATCTTTTATGCAGAATATTTTTTCCGCATAAAAAGTGTCTAATATTACTTTGTGTTCAACTTTTTAAGTTTACAATATTTGTTCATGTTTTTGGTATTTTTAAATTTTTCTAAATTGGAAAAATTGTGTTTGTTTTTTCAGACCCACTTACCCAATATAAAAGTCCACGCCTACTTTGCACCTGTAACTCCACCACCATCTGTGGGGGGCAGCAGACAGCGTTTCTGCAGATGTTGCATCATCCTATGACGTGAGAGCCAGTCTACCTTGTGAAAAACAAACTGAGTATTTAAATTACCCTTCTAGAAGTTACAGTGGACACCAGTATCTCTGCCAACAAAATGATGCCAGTGCTCCTTCACCAGGGCCTTTGGAAAACAAAGCAGGGGAAGCTGGTGCAAAACATTGTTCCCCTTTTTTACCCAATGTAAAAATTCACACACACACACACACACACACACACACACACACACACACACACACACACACTAGTATATACATACTTATTCCAATAGACTGAAGGTCTCTGAAACTGAGGGCCTAAATCTATAGGAACTTTCTCCTCTCCCCCACACCCCATTTCCCAGTGGGTGGATTGCTATAATTGTAAACCATTCCTACAGAGCCTGCTCAGAAGAAATCATGGGGTGGCGGGTGGGAGAAAAGAGTTGTTAGTTGAATCACTTCACACATCAGAAGAACTGCTGTTGCTTCCAAGAGAGGGAAAAGTTGTTCTTTTGACACTGAAAGCAGCAAAAAAAAAAAAAATGATGTTGGGATTGAAAGAGAGGTTTATAACTGAGGAGGAACAAACATGAGCACTGAACCTTGAAGATACTGTTCAGGTGGGAGGAAAATGTACAAAGCAAAAAGAAAACACAATGCCCTCGGGTATATTTTTTATTTAAAAAGAAAATCATATGTGTGTTAAGGAATGTTAAAACAGCAGCCATTGTGAGATGTAGATTCCTGCGCTTCTGTACTTCCTTGTTTTCTGTGCCGGCACATACACTGAGCATGCTCATCTTGGAGGTTCAGCAGTTTCTCTTCTTTTATAATATTTGGCTCAGAGGCTTCCTAGATTGTTGTGATGATAAAGCTAGAAATCTGTAATGTCAGGCCTGATATCTCCCCCCCCCCTCCAATCTCCTCAGTATCTTCTTTTTTATATATAAACTAGATGTCTAATTCTGAAACTGTATGAAATGACTGAACATATAATACACATGCCAAGTTAATATTTCTTTTCAAAAGGCATCTTTATATCACTAGAGGATAAAGCTTTGAAAACACAGCTGTGAAATGGGTTGAAGTTATAAAAGCAAAACCTTTTTGTAAAGATTATTCTACTTTTTTTTTTTAAACAAGTGATGCTATTGGGAGAAGAGAGAAGTTCTGTCTATTACAATGTATTACTTCCAAAGAAATGGGTGCCTCATAAATCAGAAATGGTATACAAACATAGGTTATTCTAATTTCAGTGACAAATGCCCTTTTCCATTATTAGATGAACTTGGAAAATTCCTTTTCAGATACCTGGACATTTATGGAAACTACATCAGATGTTTGCATTTTATTTAGAAGTAAGTAGAATTCATGATGGGAAAATTGAGGTCCATTCAGTTCAATACTGAAGGATTATATTTACTGAACTTGGTTGGATTTGCTCTAAACTGCTGTTTAAAAAAACACTGGAATCATCTAAGGTGCTTTTTCGGAAGCCATTTTTGGTATCAGACATGGTTTAAAAGGGCTGTGGGGATGATACAGCAACATTCCAATGTTCTCTTCACAAAGAATGCAAATTGAGCCCCAAAACACATGCCAAAGGTCACCAAACACTTTCCCGGATATCCAATATCCTGCTTTTATAAACACTTCTTTTAGTGAACATTTGTCATTTGCTTTTGCCATTCAAACTACTGGATGTGTTGGTTTTTCCCCCTTCTGTGCCAGTATTTGACACAGTATGACTTACATTACAGGGCGGGGTGGTGGTGGTTTCTCTCGCATACAGTTAGCTGCAAAATGTTACCTAGAATTTAGACCTTTCCCAATGAGGCTCTTTGGTTGTTTGTATTGCAAACTTCCATTATAATCACACTCATCTCGGCCTTCAGATTTCAAGATTGTTCCTTCAAACAATCATGGTGATTATAGTATCATCTCAATACATAGCGTTGATACAGGAAATTGAAACCATAAAAATGGCAATATTTCAGAATGTTCAGTTGAAAACAAGGTTAGGGAGGCAGAAAGACAAGGCAGGAGACATTAAGTATTCCCTACATCATGAAAGTTAGATTTTAAAGGAATCTTCACCCACTTCTGCAACCAAAAGCACAGTACAGATTGCAGAGTCCTATCCAGACAAATTTCCACAGTTTACATTAACTTATTTTTCTCTTGCCAAGCTTATAGATGTTAAAATAAACTTTCTTAATTATACCTTAATTATACTAGAAAGACTAAGATGGAGTAGAATTCCACTATTTTATTAAATTGTTTTGTGACATGTTCTTTCATTTTTCTTAATGAGCAACACATTTATTTGAGATCAGAAAATGTTTTCCCTTTGCTCCATATGAAATATTTAAATTTGTGCTGTGATCTCAATATTCACAATTTCGTTTGCACAAATACTTGTTTTCTTACACAAACATTTACAATGAATGTTCTCAACTCACCAATATATAGTTTTTAAAGGGCTTTAAAACAATTTAGACTGTTCCGAAATACTTTTAAAAATACTTTTTTTAAAAAATGTCATTTCTGTCTTCCATACAATATCTTCTAATTTGTAAGTTATAAGAAACAATCATTTGGCTCCAGTAGAGAAATATTATAAGCTATTATCAACTCCAATGTATATTATTGATCCACTATTACAGTGAAAATTCCCTCTTTTTGAATTCCAAACTCCATAGCGGTGATTATTATCCAGAACAAATTAGAAACTTGTGTGTGTTATCACCTTGTCAATGGTTTGCAAAGCTTTGAGGATAACCCCAGAGTGTTTTGGATTTTTTGTCTATGAATGAACATATGGGGATAAATGTCAAGTGTTATTCATGTGCAAAGCCCCCCCTTGAGATGAATGAAAACATTTTCTGCATTACATATTGTATATTTTCAGTTTAAATGGTTCTCTTAAATGTTCCATTCTATCTAACAGTAATATGGGGCTACTTGTTCAGGGTGAGATAGAAATAGCTCTATTTGTGTCAAATCTGGGGTTGAAGGAAGGACTTTGGGCAAATTGAGAGGTTAATTTCTAGGGTTTTTTTCTGTGGATTTTTAAGATCCAGCATCATAACGTGCATTTTACTTGCATTCATGACAATAAAGATTTGCCGTGATTGCCAATAATGGACTGCATTTTCTGGAGTTAAAACCCAGAAGATAAGTAAGGGTATTATTTACCTGGATGTGTCTTCAAAGAGCAGATGAATCTTAATACTAATTATTAATGTTAGAAAAAATCTTGGCTTGACAAATGTCAAGTTTGATCTGAGTGTATTATGTGATGAAAATTTCCCATTCTCTAAAACTCTATGGTTTGTCCAAATTCAGTTTATGTTTGCTAGCTATGACAATGTAGGTTATTAGGAGCTGGGTTAGATGAAGATATATGACTAAACTGCTGCACACAAAAAAAAGGATCAGAGTGAAGATAGAGACTTTAACAGTTTCATGATTCTAAACTGATGTGTTAAAATACATTTTATGAAGTGAAGTCAAGGCATTCTATAGTAGGATATCTCCCTTTCTCAAGACAGGGTGAAAAAGTACTAATAATGTTTCTAAAAGGACATCCCTAGTTCTAGCTCTAATTTGCAAAGAGCATTTATGCCTATCAGCTCTGTCCAGGACAACTTTGGTTTTCAGACAGTTTTGTTCCCAAAACAGTTCCTTCCGCTAATTTTTATCCTCTTCCAAAATGCCCATAATGCCCATAAAGCATATAGCAGGAACTCTTAATGTTTGAAGGCATGTCAGAATTCCTTCAAAGTTGGGTCTGGGCCGTAAAACCAGTATGTGTTTGCATGCTAATTCACTCGCATCACTTCATTTCCACAGTTTCTTCAAGAGTCATTAGTCAACACCATAAGTGCTGAATTACTAGCCACAATCCATGTGAACAGCATAGCTGATACATAACCTGTTGCCATCTCTGGGTAGTCAGCCTTGGCAGTGGAGGGGTGGGGGGGAAGCTAGATATTGTACCTCATCCATTTTAGGGGAGCCACCATATCCAATCTCAGCATTTATTTCCAGAGTTTACCAGTGAATGCAGTGATCTTGATATCTAGCCTGTATTATAAGAGATGAAAAGGATAGGAAATGTCCTAGAGTCTTCCCGATTGAATCAACTCAAGGTGCGAGGAGACGTTCTGCAGCAATCCCCATATTCTATTCTTCGTGGCTATTTCCTTACTGCAGATGCCAATGTCCAGGCTGCCATCAGATGGGAAAGAGCTGAATGGAAGCGATTTAGATAATTCCATTAAAGAACAGAGGGGAAAGAGGGAAATAGTCTATGGGCCACCAATAGCCAGTCTCAGAATTTGCACGTGCAAATTTATCCCAGATTAATAAATTATGTAAAACCCCAACCCAAGGAATCAGGATCTTCCAATTTTAAAATTCCTATGCACATACAAATAGTGGATATTTTCTTTGCAGCTCACATGCTTGCTTTGTGCTTTCCCTTGCCTGAAACATGTAACAAAATCATTTAGGATTGAATGGGGAAACCATAAGGATCATGAGGAGTGGCAAAAACTGTGTAGGTCAGGAGTGTCATTGTGGGCCGCATCAGAGTTGTCTTTGACCTCGGGAGGCAGGGTGAGTGTGGCCAGCTTAATGTCAGTCATGTTGGGCTGGATCCGGGTCCTGAGTTTGACACTCCTGGTTTAGGTGGAAGGCTAATGGAATTTACCCACATAATGAACCCACATAACTACATATAATATAAAGACAATTTCACAAATGTCATGGTAGAGTTCATCAGTGCATATACACTAAGTTACTATATGATAGCCCACAAATTGTATAAGACAAAATGTCAAACATCTCATTCAGGTTCTTGTCTCAATACAGAAAATCAAATTATTGAAGATACTGTATTTCACATTCTTTATTATTCTTGAAAAAAAGAATTATGCATCAGTCTTGAATGTGTAATGCATAAATTGTCACATCAAATATTAAGGGTTTGGATTGGAAACATCCAATATAGAATGTCTCAAGAAAGACGTGACTTTTATTTAGACATTCCCCAGGCACCCACTGTCTTCCATTCAAAAGCTTTTGAGGTATTGATGGTAATCAGTATAACCAATCTCATATCCCCAAGTGCTCCTGCCTATAGGATATGCTGATTCAGTCACCCTAGATTGAACAGGAAAATGTTTGCAGATTTTGAAAGATCTGGTTTTAGAAAAATATAATTTAAAAAGAATCCACTAGCATCAGGTTCATAGCACTTCAGTGCCATTCTCAACACCAAAAAGGGTTGATCTTCCTGGAATGAAGCAATCCCTACCCACAAACAGACAACTGCCATAAGTGAACATGTCCAACCATAACATAGTGGTAAATTAGCTCAATTGAAAGACATTTCCTGAAAATATAGCTTAATTATGGAATGCTTGAACAAATCCCGTTAATCTTAAAGAGATTGACAACTGATCTAAGAACATGTGTGATCTACAAAATTGAGAAATTAATCTCAGACATCCCAAGCCAAGGAGTAAAGACAGCAAATGTATTAATTAGATCAGAAATCTCTGTTATTTGTACCTTTATGTTCCCACTAATCTCGTAATGCATTCTATATAATGCAGCTTTATCCCATTACTGTACTCGTATCCAACCTTTGTAACCAAGATGAATTTAGCCTTTCCCCAGATTCAGGAATTTATTCTCCCCTCCTATCTCAATCCGAATGTGTAATTAGAAGGTATTTGGCAAAAACCTTGATGTCAGATGTCTGTTAAGTTGTATTTGACCAGAACAGAGGAATTCAGACCTTCTAATCTCCTTTGATCCATTTGCATTGCAGAGCTTCATTGGTTGTTTCCTATAGCAAAATAGCCTAGAAAACCCCAAGTTCTCCGTTAAAAGCATTATCCATATTTTATTTATTTAATTTGTTTGCTGCTATCTTTCTGTTAGGTGAATTACATGATATACTTACATACAGTATATCATGCCTCCAAAGATATACTGTATGTAATGCATACTTTTCTGGTGTCCTATTTTGTAAAATAAGCTTAATTTACATGCCTCAATCAAAGTCTCTTAGCATATGAGTCTGGGGCATTCATCTATAAGATCCCATCCACAAAGTCATCCTGCTCTGTAATAGAAAAACATTATATATGGTATATCACACTTACATTAGAATCAAGCCCACCCAGTTACTAACCAAAATAGAGCAAAAGAGTTTCAATCAGGTTTAACCAATTGTACATATCAACTGAGCTCTCCCATAATAAATTCTGAAAAGTAGATGGTATCTCTTCTGCTCCCCCCCCCCCCCCGAAATGCCATCTGAATCTTTTGTCCTGCCTCAGACATGACCAATGTGGGGGAGATTTCCCACTGTAGAATGCTGACTATATTGAAAACTCTAGTTAGAAGGCTATTATTATTATTATCGTTCATTAATCTTTATTTAATTAGAAACCACAATAACCTGAGCTATCAAAATATTATTGCCATTGGATATGCCTGTACCTAAACAGTAATAACAAATGCCTCAGCAAAAATTGCATACAACTTGAGACATGTTGTGTTACATATTGTGGAAAACAATTACATATCAGCTGAATTACACATAATCCATTTGCCTTATAAACATAGTAAGTGTGCCAGGAATGACAATATATCTTCAATGAGTGATCTGAAGAACCTCTAGCTCTACTGAGTTAATATGTTTAATGCTCAAGGTATACTAAAACAATGATATTTCACAATTCTAAAGCAGTTATTCCTGGAGATAGAAAAAATACTTTAAAAAAAGCTATTTTATTTAATTTTATTGAAAGTGGCATCTTAAAATGCTGTGTTTTCAGGAGAAAAGTCCATAGACAAAATCTGATTACTTTAAAGTATGATCTGTTCACTTGGCTTATATTTGTCCCTGGAAGACAGAAATAAAACCATAGATTTGGAAGAGATAATTTAAATTTTTGGATTTAACCTACTAGTACCAAATTCGAAGACAAATAATTATTTTTTCCAATTGGAGCATATTTGGTGAACTGCAACTCATGACTTCTCTATTTGTCAGGTAGCGATGGTGACTACTAAATAGAACAGAATAGAATAGAATATCGACCAAGTGTGATTAGAAATATAAGGAATTTGTCTCCATTATACAAGCTCCCAGTGCATATGCAAAAGAAGAAAGTAATAATGATAAAACAAAGGATAATCACGATATCAATAGAGAAGGTAATGCAACATATCAGAAGGATAAATGTAATACTGTGAGTCATACTACATGGGTAATAGACATAAGACAGAACTGTGGAAAGCAATATACAGGTCCTCAATGGGAGGCAGGCTGGTTGCAATTAATTTTTCTACAAACCTTATTATCCGTTGAAGTCGGTACCTGTCCTGTTTGGTTGCTATGCCAAACCAGACAGTTACAGAGGTACAAATGACACATTCAGTAATTCCTCTGTAGAACTGCATCACCAACTCCTTGGATGGTCTGAACTTTCTGAGTTGACACAGGAAGAACATTCTTTGTTTTGCATTTTTAATGATGGTTTTAATGTTAATGTCTATTTCAAATCCTGGGAAACTGTAGAACCCAAAAACCTGAAGGACTTTACTGTTGATACTGTGTTGTCTGGTATATTAAGATGTGATAGAGTAGGAGAGTTCTTCCTAAATCCACTCTTATCTCTAGTTTTAAGCATTTTCAGCTCCAGATTGTTCCAGCTGCAACATAGAGTCAGTTGTTCAACCTCCCATTGAACAGTCATCATCTCGAATGAGACCAATGACTGTTGTATCAGCTGCAAACTTACATATTTTAACAGAAGGCTATTTAGAGGTGCAGTCTTTGATATATAAAGAAAAGAATAATAAATGGAGAGATCATATGGCCCTGGACTGGGGGGAGGAACTATGCTAATTGTTTGGGTATTTGATGTGATTTCCCCAACCTTCACCTATTGCTTTTTGTCTGTCAGAAAGCTTATAATCTACCTACAAGTATGGACAGGCACAATTAGCTGAATCAGTTTGGAATGAAGAATTACTGGAATAATGGTATTGAAATCTGCAAAAAGGACCCATGCATAAGTCCCTGGGGATTGTCCAAGGATTGGGTATTTGAAGTTTATATACAGAATATATTTAGAATCCTAACATAATATAATGCAGTTCAGTGAATTCCTTTAGGAAACCAGTGTCAAAGCACTCACATAAGCACTTTTTAATTAAATAAAAGTTTTATTGAACATTTCACTCTGGAACTACAGAGTATCTGTTTTTAAATTTTAAGATTGCATTTATACAACTATTGATATTTTGCTTAGTGTGAAAAAGCTACTTTGAATATATGGAGCATAATTCTCTTTAACAAATATATTAGACATTTTGTCATTTATCCCCCTAAGTATAGGCTATATTTAAAAAAAAACATGAAATCTGTGTATTCACTGCTCCAGAAAATTGTTGCAGATGTAATGCCAATTTACTACAACCAAAATATGCATGTGGATCAATGAGTTTCTTTTTATTTTATAATATTATAACCTTGATCAAGTTCATAATGTAGGAAACTTGTTGGAAAAAAATCTAGTTCCAAATATTTGGCATTCTGTCACCATGAGAAACACGCTTTCCAAGAAGAGATTTGGAGGAACAGACTGAGTAATTTGTTCTTCAAATTGTCTTCCAGAATTAATTTAGGTTTGGGTGCACAGTTAATGGACAAGGAATTCTTGTGCTCCGAACTGGAATTCCAAAATCAATGGTATACTATATTATAAGTATTAACTCTTTCTAGAAATTAATACTAGGTCTGTGGCACATCAAATGGTTTCCCTAACAAATCCATCTTACAACAACATAAAAGGAACAGACTAAAAATAGTCTGTGTATGAAGATGGAAAATTGACATACCTTAATTAAAAGGTAATAAGTTTACATGTTCCAAATAATACCCCTGGAGTAATTTTAGATCCCCCCCCCCCCACTTTACAAAGGGCAGACCTTGATTTACTGTATTGTACAATATTGCTAGCAAGATTTGTCAGCAACATTAAATTTACTAATCAATACCTACCTGAAACAAGTGTGTTTTCCTCATATCCTGTACAACAAAACAGAGACTTTAGGAGTATGGTATATGAAGAAAGCTTTGAGTTGGTAAATTGTAATGTAGGTTAAAGCTTTCATCAATATCTGGGAATTGCTTAAAATATTAAGGCTGTCAAGTTTCTGAATGTTCAAGTTGAAATGGGATTTCCTTTGCATAGGAAAGGCAAGAGTTTTTTAAACATCACAGAAGTTGTACATCACAAACTGGATCACTATTCAAAGGGATAGGCGTGCTTTGTGCTATTGACTTAGCACTTCATATGTGTTTGCATTAATACATTATGATTATCTGGTATAAAAATAGACACTCTTGATTACTTTATAATTATGCTGCTGCTTTCCTACTGTGCAGGATTTAGAAATCATTACAAACCCCCCCCCCCCCACCCAGCTGGTAACAGATGGCAGTAAGATACAGTCATGTTTAAAAAGGCTTAGACAAATAACAGCAATATCCAAATAAAAATAGATTTTTTTTAAAAAAAAGATTGCAGTTAATACTAAGTGAAGTCATGGTTTAAGCCATATGAATCCAGAAATGTTTCTTATGAAAAGACTTAAAAGCTAATGGTTTAGAGGCACTTCATTTTTGGAGGATTATTTAATAGCAAGATTCTGTGCATATGTACTCAAATGTCAGGACTGTTTAGATCACTAGTGATTATTTGTAGATAAGCAAATGAATGAGTGCAATCTAAACTATTTAAGGATCATCCAATCATCCATTTCAATATTTGGCTTTTAAAATTAAAATGCTAACAAAAGCTGGCAACCAATGTCCCATAATCTATATTTTATAAATGTAAAAACAAATCATCAAATGTTCAAAGAAGTGCCTGCCCTGGTGGTTAGAATATATAATAATTTAATATTTATGGAAGATTGTTACGTAGTCTCTTGTATGACCTTAGCTTAACTCTTTGGATTTCTCTACCAAGAATCATCAATAATTGTATTTTCCAATAGAAGCGGACAAAAACAGTTGGCACTTCTCCCACTGAAACTATCCAATGTAAATCAAAGAAAGCTGCACTGATAACATTGCAACACAAAGGAGTGCACAGACAAATCTGCCATTTGGTTGAAGGACGGATGAGGAGCAAAAACTAAAGAGGTTTCCTTTACAACCTAACATTTTCTGGCATTGTCACACTGAGCTAACCATTAATGAGCACTTGAAAAGCAAAGCTCTGTGCTGCTTGGGCATTCTTATAGAAAAAAGAAATTGGCAAAAGTAGATGGCCCTGCAGCATTCTCCACAATTCCAGGTAATTGACAGATGCACCATCTGTTCAGTGAGCATGGCTGTTCACCTTCATGACAGATGCTGAACCATTAGTTGTGGAAAGGGCCCAAACAAAAAACATGGTTGTTTTTTTAGTTTTCTGTTGGCCTTGCACATAAATTGACTAGAGGATGAGCATTTCCCACACAGAAATACTCTTGACTGAAGCTTGCTTTCCCTTACAGCAAAGTCGGTCTGTGATCACCCCCACCCCTCTTGCAAGGGAGAATTATTGCCTTTGTAAAGGATCAAGTACCCATATGTTCATTCGTTTAAAAGCACTTTATCGGGTTTCATCACTACAGCAAATATAAGTCTGAGAACATCTTCCTCCTAACAGAAAATGTGGACTTACGCAAATAATATCATTAGAAACTGATAATTATGCTAATAGTTATTTTGCTTGCAACATATTAGATAATCAGTTATAATATACATGATTCTTTGGAGTCTATGTAAGTGAAGTGACATAGTTGCCACTTTTTTTTTTTGCAAAAAAATACAGAAAAAATCCCAGTGGTTTATTGAAATACAGATTCCTGTTGCTAAAATCCATGTCAGATGTTGTCAGCCTCCACTTCTTTGGTGTAGAGTCAACTTCTGGGGTATTACTATTAATACCCTTATTGCACCTGCTTTCTCACTTTTCCGTTCTTCCATCTTCTTGCAGGCCCAGCAGTACATCGTCAGGAAAGTTCTAGTCTATTTTAGAACTAAATGGTAGCCTTCTGCATTCTGTACTGTAGTAACAGATAAAACAAGACAAAACCAAGTCACTTTTCAAGTAGTAATTCCTAAAAATAGGGAATCTTCATCCTTTCTTAACATAGGCCAGTACTGGGTAAGCCTAGGGTCTGCTTTTATAGCTTATTAGGGAAAAAAATCAAGGTGATTGCTCCAAAGGGAGATTTTGTGGAGTCTTCAAAAACGTCTAAAAGAATATTTATGCTGCAATATTAAATGAGTTTGCTTTGTCTTGTACACACAATTAGATAGTGTAATATTTTTCAGGACTCTGCGGCCTACTATTTTATGTGCAATATTCTCCTGCTGACTTAAATAAATGCCTTACTTTATGTAGTGACATATTGCAAAGCAGTAAGGACAGAAAATTCAGTAAATCCTAGGAATCCCAAGCAGGTTTGAGTCTGGTCACTGCTTGAATCCTGTTCCATAATGGGAGGGGAAGTGGGGAAAATTACAGAGCCCCATGAATGTGAAGTGCCAGGTGACACTGATAGAAAAAAAATAAGACTACCACCTGGTTTCTGGTTCCTCTGGTTGGATGTATTGAGGGAAATACAGAATAGTCCTCAATGTATGATCACAATTGAGCCCAAAATCTCTGTTGCTAAATGAGGTTTGCCCCATTTTATGATCTTTCTTGACACACATATTAAACGAATCACCACGGTTAGGTTAATAACATGACTTTTAAGTGAATCTAGCTTCCCCTTGACTCTACTTGTCAGAAGGTCACAAAGGGGGAATCACATGACCCCGGGGCACTGCAACTGTCATAAATATGAGTCAGCTGCCAAGTGTTTAGATTTTTATTCACGTGACCATAGGGATGCTGCAATGTTCGTAAGTGTGAAAAATGATCACAAGTCACTTTTTTCAGTGCTGTTGTGATTTCGAATGATCACTAAATGAACTGTTGTAAGTTGAGAGCTTCCTATAATAATTTTCACTAATTCCTCCTCCTTACGTCCGCATAGACCTCCAAGAACAGAGTTGAAGGGAGTGGGGTCTGTGAACTGAAGAAGGAACCTCTTCTACACTATCTCAGTCTTTTGTAAACAAAAAACAAACTCCTGGAGTAGAAATTTGAGTCCACTGTGCCATGGACATTTTGAGAACTGAGAGTACATCCAAAATTGAATAATGGGTTTTTTGTCTAAACACACTCAGGCTTCAATAAATCTTATCAGTCCCGAAGAAGCCAGAACTCTGCTCCTTTCACAGGCAGATCTACCTACCTTTTGTTACAGCTGCTATGAAGCAGGATTCATCTGGAAGATTTCTGACCATCTGTGATAACCAGGAGAGAACAATGCAAGGTTAGTTCTTGGCTAGACTCCTAAATATCTGCTTTAAAAAAATAATAATAACTGAGTTGCCGGAGAGGGAGAGCTCAGCAACAGATGGCAATATGGTAAAGTGAGATTGTCAAGACATATAAAAGCCAGTGGCGGTGTTGATATGGGAGGGGCGTGTGTGTATATGTGTGCAGAGAAAAAGATGGACTGTAAAAGACTCCTGGGAGGGGAGACTTAATAGGAATGTAATTTAGTTTGTCTGAAATTCTGTTAATAGAGGAATCCCCCAAATGAATTGTGTAAAGTGTAACTGCTTCTAAGCTTAAGCAAAGTGTGGTTTTGAACAGCTGAATGAACAGAACTTGCATTTTTTATTTGGAGTCAAGATACCAAGTTTGGTTTGAAGGTCTCCAGCATGGCATCTGTGGCTACTACAGTACTGTGCATATGCTATAATTACCTCTCAGCATCTAAGAGGGGTTTACCTTGCCTTTTTTGTGTTTTTAATCTTTTGTAATATTTCAATTACAAAAGAATACAGGAGACTGTATTTGTTGCAGAGCAAAACATCTGTCTTCAGGCCACAAATACTTTGGGTACACAAACGTAGACTCGTAAGGGTAGAATATTAGATGTCTCTAGACCAACCCCCTGCTCAAGGCAGAAATCCTCCTATCATTCCAGAAAAAAATGGTGGTTCAATCTTTTCTTGAAACCTCCAGTGATGGAGCACTCACAACTCTGATTAATCATTCTCATTGTCAGAAAATTCCTCTGCAGTTCCAGGTTAGATCTTCTTCTGTCAAGCTTCCACCTATTGTTTCTTGTCCTGCCTCAGATGCTTTTGAGCATAAATTAACCTCCTCTTTCCTGTGACAGCTCTGCAAGTATTGGAAAACTCGTATCAGGTCTCATAAGCCCTTTCTTTGTTAGGCTTAGTGTATAACAATACACTTAGACTTATATACTGCTTCACAGTATATAAGTTGTCTCTCTAAGCGGTTTACAGAGTCAGCCTATTTCCCCCAACAATCTGGGTCCTTATTTTACTCACCTTGGAAGGATGGAAGGCTGAGTCAACCTTGAGCTTGGTGAGATTCGATCTGCCAAATTGCTGGCAGCCGGTGATCCCCAGAAGTAGCCTGCAGTACTGCACTCTAACCACTGCGCCACCACGGCTCTAATACACTAACTAATATACCTACTTTCCTTAGGCATTCATCATATGATTTAGCTTCCAGACTCCTTATCATCTTGTTCTTCACTGCACTCTTTCTAGGGCCTCAGCATCTTTGTTGTATCACGATGACTAGAATTGAATGCATTGTTCCAAGTGTAGCCTCACTGGCTTCTTGATGCTATCCCTCTCTTGATGCATTGGCTTTTTGGCAGTTGGAGCACATTCCTGATTTACACTTAAGTGTTGATCCACCAGAATACTTAAGTCCCTTTCACAGTTTCACAGTTACTGACTATTGAGCCAGGTACTGCCTATCCTGTACCTGTGCACATTGTTTTTCCTGCGTAAGTACAGGGCCTTATTTTTTTTAACCACTGAACTGCATCTTGATGGATAGAGCACAATGCTCAAGTCTGTCAAGATCCTTCTGAATCTTGAACCTATTTTCCAAAGTAAGTAACTTGTCCCATAAATTTTCTTTACAAATAAAAATAATGATTAGTTGCAATCTCAGTGCTTTCTTTGGGAATGCATTCTTTCTATAGAAAAAAAAAATAATGGGAGTAAAGTGGAAAGAGATAATATTCTTTGTCAATGGCAGGGCCCCCAATTATAATGAAGGAGCACTCTGCCTCTGTCTGCTCCCAGACAGCCACCTCCATGGCTTTCAGTTTAGAGAGAATCCGCATGTTATTGAGTGTGCTCATCAACCCCCCGAAACTGGGATTTCCAGAGTTCAGGAAAAAGAAGGGGAGTAGCAAAGTGATTGTTTCACTGGATCATAATATGGCTTCCATGTTACATGAAGTTGCTTCTTGTGACTTATCATGTTGTTTGACACCCCCCCCCCGCCCCGCCAATTGTAGTTAAGTAAAAAATAATCCATGATGGTTGCAAATTAGAAAATCTCCAACTCAAATCTCATTCCTGTCAAGAATTGATGGCCTTAAGCAAAGAAATACTTTTTTTCAGTTCCAGAAATCTACAGCAAAGCAAGTATATTTTACTGGTTTGCCTTTCTGGATGGTTGGTATTCTTTTATCTGAAAATAATCTATAAGAATCACAGAATAGCTGTTTTGGTTTATAAGATTTCCCCCCCCCCCCCAAAATAAAATTGAGCAGGTTTTTTATGACTCATTACTGATGCTCATGAACTTTGAGTTACCCAGAACTATTCTATCTACATCTGTATGCAAGATGATAAAGCTTCAGTCTATAGTTTTTAACTATTTTAAGATGCAGACCAGATGGAATTAATGCAAGGAGGTATATGTGTTGTGTTTGCAGTTCCCAGAATTTCAAGCCAATATGAAGCCAAATTAGAGAAGGCAGGATTAGACCAATAACTTCTTTCAGAAATTCATTATCTACTGAAGACAATCTGAAAAGGCTGTTTGGCTGAGAAAGATTACAATTCATTCTTCCCCAGCTAATTCACCTATTTAAGCCATTTGGAGCAAATGTTAGATTGGATTGTGTGTGTTAATTCTATGGGAATGTCATTGAACCTCATTTTTTCTAGATATGTTGACTATAGATTGTGGGGGTTTTATTCCAGAGCATCAGGGGCCATGCCATGTGGATATTGCTCTAAATTTTCAAAATCTGGTGGGTTGCTAACCGGTTTACTACTGGTTCACTCATGTTCATGCGCAACAATTTGTGCATGCACAGAAGTGTTCAGACAGGTGGGCGGAGCCTCCCACCTCTACCACTACTGGTTTGGCTGAACTGGGCCAAACCAGGAGCAACCCACCTCTGAATTTAAACTCTTACTATCTAGGAAAATGCTGTAGCTGAAACTGGTTTGATATGGAGTTCCCAATCAAGCAATGCCTGTATGTAATCTGTGCTTTCAAGCATATATGATCATAATCCATTCTCAACTGCTGAAATGACTTTATGGAAGAAAAAGCGTCTAATTAATTGGTATCAGCCAAAGTTAAAGGCTGGCAGAGCTCACAAGAGATGCTAGGGTATGAACTGAACACTTAAAGTCAGCAGAGGGCATGGGATGGCTGGTTTTATGCAAATCATCTTTGGAGTTAATTTGGGATTAACTTATTCTCCCCAGTTTACCATGTTTATTTAAATAGCAAAACACATCTAATTAAATCCTACTTAGTTTTTCAAGGAAAAAAAGCTGGAGATACAGATAGCTGAAAAAAGTTTACCCATTTTTAAACTTACCACTAAACAGCATTAAAGACACCTTCCTAATAGATTCCCTTGTTTGGGGAGGTGGGTAGCTACATAAACTGAAAAAGCAAATGAGGAAATAGATAGGTAGTGATTGGTGACAAACTCCAACCACAGTGCTACCGGTAAGGAAAGAGACAGGAATGCTATGGAGCTGCCAGGACCTTCCCAGGACAAAGATCGGCAGAAGTGAATAAGGGCATTAGGACCTTTGGTGTCATTGTTGCAGCCAGAATCCCGTAGCATTAAGTAAAGATTCTCCTTGAAAGTGCATGGTCAGAACGCTGCAAGAGTAAGAATTGTGATCTTCCAATCTCTATTCTTTAATCTTTGGAGACAAGGATCCAATCTTCTGTGTTTCTGAGAGGTTAGGCTGAGTAAGGCTCATTCTTAAAATAAGTCTGCACCATACCTGATCATTGACAAGGATGTGAATTCCTGTAGGCCCCTGTTTGGAAACTTGCTGAACCTGATTGGCTGGGACGCTAAGCAGTTCTGCTAATTTATTAGTCAGCTCCGTGGCAGTCAGTTCCTCCAGATATAACTCCTGGTATATAACTTTTGGGGAAGGAACATCAATGCATGAAATATTGTGCAGTTTTAAGAAATACAGTTTAAAAAAAGATTTACAACAATTTATACTACAAAATTATGCTATTGGTGCTTAAAAGTTGTGAAGGAGAGACTGTAATCTCCCAAATGTGCAGTGTAGCTCCCTTGGGCATCATTGTGCCTGCAAATTCCTCCCCTGCTGCTTGCCACACTCCACCTCATCTTAATTTATTTTTTAGACTCCTTCATCAAAACTAGAAAAAAGAAACCCAACCACCTGGCATGCTGTGATGTAAAACACCAGCTTCCATCATCTTCATTACTTCCAAGAATGCCTCAAAGCCCTAAAAGACTCCCCTGGGCATTCTTAGAAAATGGTTTGGTGCTTTGTTTAGAGCTAAGCCCATCTGGCAAGAAAAGCTGAGAACTTAGAAGGGACAATGAGTACTGACTTTGATCAGCTTTGCTCTGGGTAAATTAGTGTTTTTGCAACCAGCTACACCTGCCTGGCAACCATTTTGTGACTAGAGAAAATGTCTTCCAAGACAGCTGTAACTTGCTAAAAAAAATTCCAGGTCTTTTTGTTTCAGTGCTTTGCTGGATCTGTTTGTTGTTTTGTTTAAATTTACATAGGTCCCGTTTTTCAAATCTGCTGATATTAAGCAGAACATAAACATAGTATGCAATATTGCATCTTTTAAAAAACGCAAAGCAGCACCACAACTGAATGTGCGGCTAAAAGGCCTCCTCAATCAATGGAGATGTTTTTGGATTGTGCACACAGGTGCCCCAAAGTCCTATTTATGAAATAATTTTGACTTACCAGATGCTGGGTTTGGAGGAGCATTGTTCCCATTTGCTTCCAGTTCCTTGGACACATATAGAATGAGACGAGGACGCACAGTCCTAGAAAAAGAGAAGGAAGTCAGGCCACTTTCTCTGATGTACCAAGACCTGGCAGGATGAAATGATTTCGAGGATTAGCTACAAAGTTCTCACCAGCTATGAATTCACTTGATGGTGGCAGTGGTAATAGGGGCTTTGTGGGAGGAGTGACTTAAATAAAATCAAGAAAACAGCCACAACTGTGCAACTGAAGCCGTGTTCCTTTTTATGATTCAGGAAAAACGGAAAGAGCCCCAGTCATGTGGAACACAGTAAGTATTCTATGTGACTGAGATCTTGCCCCTTTCATCTAAATCATAAAAGGGGTGGGGTTTCAGTTGCATAGTTGTGGCTGTTTTCTTGACTTTTTTAGGTCACTCCTCCCACAGATACACACTACACACACACACACTATCTCAGTGACATGGTTGCTGAATGGCATGGGTGAGCTAGACTAAGTCCACAAGTATCACACATTTTCACTGCAAGCTTGGGACGGCAAGATACAAAAAAGGAAATTTGAACCTCTTCTCAGATTAAGGAATCCATCCTCTTATATTTAGCTATTCTCCCTAACTTTTTGAACTTCCCCAATTTTTTTTTTAAGTATTACTTTGAGGAGAAGGGGGAATTGAATGGATTTAATTCAGATTCAATTGTTATACTCTGACAAGCACTCAATACAGCTAACAGGATGTAAAACATTATGGGAAGGGATATTTAGGTTGAAAATAACAGTAATTAATAAAGACATAGAATAGGAAGATATCTTGGAGGTTATCTAGGCCAATTGCTCAGTGCAGGATTCCCAGACTAGTACATATATCCTAGAGGCCATCCAGCCATTGAAGACCTTTAGTGCATAAAAACCTTACCAAAATATATACCGTATTTTTTGGTCTGTAAGATGCTCCAGACTATAAGATACACCATCTTTTGGGAAGGAAAACAAGAAAAAAAAAATCTGCCTCTGCTTCCCAGCAATTTGCACCCTTGCAGCAAACACATTGGTCAGCTCCAGCATAGCCTGATTTAGCACAAGCAGCTGATTGGCGGTTGGATCTGCCTCCTGGAATACTGACTTTCAGCTGTTCCAGGCTGTGGGGATCGCCATTGCCCATCGCCACTGTCACGTATTGCTGTCTATCCCGCTGCCTGGAATAGGCCAAACGTGGGGGACATCAGGCTGTGCTGAAGCTGACCAGGCTGATTGCTGCAAGGAGACAAATTGCTGGGAGGCAGAAGCTGAAGGGTGGGTGGGGCTTTGGCAACATTCGTTCTATAAGATGCACAGGCATTTCCACCCACCTTTTTTGGGAGGGTGCTTCAGTAGCCTGTCCCATTAGCTGGCAGCTCAAATAGTCTGGAAGCTCCTTGTTTGTCTAATCTGAAGTCCTTCCTAATAGTTAATCCCCTGGCTCTTCTTCTCATGTAATCACTGAATCACAACAATAATTATTTTGAGTGTGGGTTAGACTTGATTTTACATTTCACCATGTATTCATAATAAAAGTTCAAGCTTGACCTTTGGTGGCTTTATGGACTGTTCTGCGAACTTTCTTTGATCTCCTGGGACAATAGTTTTTCCCAAAAAGAGTTTATTTCTCTTTTTCATTATGTTTTAATAGTAATTCTTTTTAAAAAAATATATCCATAAACTCGCTACCTTTGTTCATAACCCCATACCTTGCTTTTAGAGCATTTGAAAGTCTAATCCCATCTGCCATTCCACAGATCTGTACAAGATCATTGCGGGACAGTTTGAGCAAATCCGTTCCTGGGAGGAAGAAAAGAATTTAGAATTTGCTGATAATAGATCATTTTCAGAGAGCAAGGCAGAATTCAATAAACGTTTATTTTACTATATTTATTCTGACCCATCACAATCCATAATGTAGTTAGAATTCTTTTTTCATATTTGCAATATCAGAGATTGGCAGAGCCCATTTTTCATTATTTTTATAGCATAATCAATATATATGGTGTCTTGCAGAGTAACTTGAGAAAAAAGAAGAAAAATCATATTTCATAAAAAAGTTGTAATTTAAATTCAGCTTTGGTACTTCCTTTACCCTCTACAATCTATTCAGAATAGTAGGTATATTTTCCTAATTTAAGGAATGCTGGAGAAAACTGGGTTGTTCTCCCTCATTTAAGAAATGTGTGTGGGGTTATTTTAATGGTCTGGTTTAGGAGGCCATAAAAGGCACTGGCCTGGGGGGGGGGGGGAATGCAAAATTGCAAGGTTGCAGTCTTGGATGAGTTTATTGGCATCTTCACCCTGGGGAAGAAAAGAAGTCTCACCTGTGTAGCTGGCAAAAACCCTGGAATAATTGGAGAACCTGTTTTTGAGCAACCACTGTTGAGTTTCCAAAATGGAGGCACTTGGATTCAGGGTCTGAAAAGAGGCAGAAAAATTTAAAGGCATCTTTAATCAAGTCCACCAAAACAGGTTAGAAGAAACTCTCTGATAACAGATTCCTTGGATGGCTAGAAACTCTTGTCTTGACTATTGCTTTCTTTTCAGGGCCAGGCTGGATCACAGAAAATTTATTCTGGAACTGTATTAGCCCTTATGAATCCTGTAGCCATATTTCATAATGTTCATATAATGGATTAGAAACCATCTCATTCTAAAAACCTCTGACAAATACAATAATTTTAAATCAATGCTTTCTACAGAAAAATATAAGGGGTGTGGTGACTCAGTAGTAGCTAAGACACTGAGCTTGTCAATCAGAAGGTCGACAGTTCAGTGGTTCGAATCCCTAGCACTGTAACTGAGTAAGCTCACGTTACTTCTCCCAGCTCCTGCCAACCTAGCAGTTTGAAAGCATGTAAAAATGCAAGTAGAAAAATAGGGACCACTTTGGTGGGAAGGTAACAGCATTCCGTGCACCTTCAGCATTTAGTCATGCTGGCCATATGACCACGGAGATGTCTTTGGACAGCACTGGCTCGTCGGCTTTGAAACAGATGAGCACCGCCCTCTAGAGTCAGGAATGATTAGCACGTATGTGCAAGGGGAACCTTCACCTTTACAGAAAAATATGTGTCAGAACTCTTAATAATTGGTCCCCAAATTAGCCAAGAAGTCATATTCTCTGATTACAAACCTCTCCTTGCTCCAGATGACTGTAGTTGTTTACTGATTAAGTAACCAAATACATTAGGAGTTTAGGAAATTCTTCAACACATGCTAGAAACATGCTTTTTTATTATGTTTCATGTATTAAGAGTAAGTGTTGCTGTCATGTGAATTGTAGAAAGTATTTTACTTCAATATCTGCTGGGTAGATAAGTAATTCACATTTTGAGGGATTTGCCAAATGTTTCCATTTTAAAGACCCCTTTCAAATGTGAAACAGTTTTTGAGTGCAAAAGAACCCATGCTGGTTTTTTTTCTAGCTTAAAACACCTCCAAAGCAATAAAAATACTTTCATTTGCAGTCGGCAGCTGTTTCAAACTCAAAATAGGCATTTCCAAATACAGAATAGTTCATATTTGAAGTATTTTGCCCACTGTTAATATCTTGCTCCACCATTATGGCTCCAGATTACATGGGTAAATATTCAGAATTTTCCTACATTTATTGCAACAACTGGAAAAGTTAGAAATAATGAAAAGGAATTCTCAAAATCTGTGCTTTAACAGTTTCATGTGCTATCAGGGGTCCCCAACCTTTGCAACTTTAAGTCTGAAGGACTTCAGCTCCCAGAATTCTCCAGCCAGCTTTGCTGGCTGGAGAATTCTGGGAGCTGAAGTCCTTCAGACTTAAAGTTGCAAAGGTTGGGGACCCCTGTGCTATAGGCAATTCAGTGCTGTATGCAAACTAGTGGGCAGCCACCATCAACCTACAGATGCATTGGACTATAGCTTCTGACATTCCCAGGTGACCCTTATACGTGTGGAGGCTATTGTAGTAGGAAAAGCTAGCTAAGAGTAGTGTATCATGTAAAGCAGAAATAGTGAACCTGTGGTCCGCCTGGTGTGCTGACATGAAATTCTGTATATAACTTACAATTAGGCTAGGCTTCTTAATGATGCTGGGAATTGTGGTTCATCCACATCTGGAACAATAACCCTGGAGCAATAAGCCATCTGGAGCTCCAAGTGTTTCCCACTCACAATTTAAGACCATATACTGTAACTAGTGGATGAGATATTCTATGAGTTTGTTCCTCTCCCCAATAAATGAATGTTGGAAACAGCAGCACCATTTAGCTTAACATTTTAATTAAAATGTTGGTGAGCCAAACATCAGTTAGCTGCCAACTTTGGGTATATTGGATGTTATGTCATAAACTAAATTTCATCCATTTTCTAAAAAAAAAAAAAAAAATTGGAAATAAAACTTTGCCACCAGGGGGCACCCTTACATTGTATTTATTTGAGTGCAAAGTAATCACAGGCCGAATAAAACTTTTGTCAATCCCAGCTGCCATCACCTATTGGTATGTATGGCTTCATCAGTCTAGTGTCTTTATAAAGAAAGCCATTTCTGCTGATCATATTAGTCTACTGCTGGTAGCTTGCTATATTCTGCCCTAAAACAGGGAAGGCAGGGTAGTCAGTTAGCAAGGACTTGGTAAATGATCAAGTCACCTCATAGTTAACTATGTAGAATGGTTCACAAAATTCACTTTCTCTGAAAGCGTTTGCTTTAGTTTAATGGAGAACAGGATCTGGACAAGTTCGAAATATCAAAAGATCCATCCGGATTTTATTTAAACTTCATTTTTTAATAATGTGGCCTTCATGAATAGTTCCGCCCACCTACAGATGCTATTTGTTACCTCTGCCATGCTCTCCGATGAGCTGTCCAAGGCATAACTGGGTGAGGAGCAGAGCCTGCCAAAAAGAGCAACAAAGGCAGTTTATCTTACAGATATCCCAAGACCAAAATAGAGAAGGAATGCTGTTATAGATGGCTCAGCCTAGGGTACCTTTCAGGGGTTTGAAGCTTGAAAGGATGTGGAGAGAGAAGACCAGGAGTTGGTGGAGGACTGTTGAGATTGGTGGAAACTTCAGGCCAAGGGGCACACTAAGGAAAAGCATAGGAAGAAATAGATGGGAGGAGATAAATGCTATATCCTGGAATTTGTACTCTGCAGTTGCTGAATTTAAAGCAAGTTTATCATTCTGAAGTGAAGCAGAATATTATGGGAGAGTTCGTGGCTGGTTGGCGTGTTGGTGTTGACTATCCCAGGTGATATTTTACTGCATGTTTCATTAGCAAAGGTATGGGTACATTTTGCATAATCCCAACTATTATAGTCTGCGTAGTGCGTAAACTAATGGTTTAATGAAATGTGTGCATTCAGCCATTGTAGCTTATTAAAATCATTGTTAAAAATAAATCAAGATGTGTGTGTGTGGATCATCATCATTTTAGCCATTGTGTATCCATTGCAGGACGAAGGCCTCTTCCACATGTTTCCAACCTATACTGTCCTGAGCTTTCTTTTACCAATTGGGCCCGCAATACTTGCTGATGTCATCGATCCATCTTGTTTTAGGAAATAAACATGGATAATGTTGTGAAATGTTATTTGTGCCTTTTATTTCAACCCCATAAATTCTAAAGGTTATCCTTCTTGGACTGACTTATTGTGTTGCTAATGAAAGTAAACTTTTAACTCACACAGAGCTCTTTAGCAAGAAAGCAACAAAAGGATGCGAGAAGAAGCACAAGTACCTCTGTCAATACTGTACTGTCATATGACGGCTGGTACTTCTCCCGTTCCTGGAGGGACTGTTTTTCAATCTTCTCCCTATCTGTTTTCTGTTTCCGGTCTGCTCCTTTGGGCTGGGGGAAAAAATAGCCTGACTTAAAATATAGCAGATTTTCAGCAACATTTGACTCATGTCAACTAATCATGCTTCTCATGAAACTTCTCTGCATATAGTAATGTATGTTGGATAACTGGCAGTAGAACATATGACCAACCTCTGCTGATTACTTTGTCTTCCAAACAATCTGAATATTCTTTCTGCTACTTAGATCCTTAATGTTCACACATGCCTTGTTGCCCAAGACTGTTAACCACCCAACAAAACTGCATATGGATCAGCCTTTAACTCAGCTCTCGTTCCATTTCCAAACAGAGAAGCCTGCTTGGCAGCAGTGCTGGCTGAAGAATATGTGGTCCCCTTAGGCCAATGTGAAGATTTCCATTTTTGGAATGATTTGGAAGGAGGGATGACATTGGCACCCCCTAAGCCTTGACACCCTCCATCTTAACTTGGCAATGATTCTTTTACTCCGTCCTGCTTGCGTTATACTGTACCCAGGGGAGGGAATAGGAATTGTATTATCCTTGTAGCAGGAATCCTTCCTTTCAACAACTGTGTTTGCCCCTACTGAGTCAGGCAACATTACCTTGAAGACTTTGATGAGACAGCTGGCGGAGTGCAAGTGTTCCATGTGCTCATCCTTCTCATTGGGCTTGAAGGTGTCAACTTGGATGCGAAAGGGGACCCCTTTTTCCCCACCATTCTTACGAAGTGTGAACTCAGTACTAATGCAGTGGACCTGTTTCAAAGAAAGAAAGAGGAAACAGACATGCCTCTCTCAGTTGGGAGAAATGCTGCTGGATCAGACCTCAAGCAACTGTAGCCAGCAGATGATCCCCAAGTGGACGACTGAAGGACCCATGCTTTCCTTCACTCACCATTGGTTTCCCATAATTAGTGTGGAGGGGCAATTAACTTTCTGGAAGTAATATACAATCACCATAACGAATCAATTTTCTGCAGCCTTGAAATTCATAACTACTCTCATCTTGTGAAATTTCCTTTGATCAGCTAGAATGAGAGTGTCAATGCCTTTTTGTAGCTGGTATTGTTGACCTTGACTGGCAAAGGCTCGACACAGTTTTGGGGCAGGACATTTTTTTTTTTAATGTATCGCCCTAGTTCCTTTTGTGTGGAAAGCAGGTACTTTGGTATTGATCTACAGCCTTTCTTTTCAAAGCCAATTTTGCTTCCCCCGTACATAAAAGCTGCGGGGTGTGTGTGTGTGTATACAAATCAATTCTTGCAATTTGAAGGTCATTTTTAAGAAGCAAGAACATCATGTGAACACAAGGGAGTGAAATTTGCAGGTAGGGTAGTCACGGGGTTCTCAAAATATAATAAAAATTGGGAGGGGGATAATTGATGGAGGATCCCCTCATACAATCTACTGGGTGCCCATTGATGGTGAAATGTTCACTAACTTGGTAAAGAACAAAAAAGAACTGATGACTGAAATCCCGAATGAGAAACAATCCACGCTGACCCATTTTGTTGCAGATTCCCCATCTCCATATCTTTTTCATACATATTCTAAAAATTTATATCATCATACCAATATCCATCTGGTATATACTTGCTCTAGGTACAGGGTGTGGCCTTATTTGTTGTGTAGCGGTGACCAGTTTAAAATTATGCAGGAAGCAAAACTAGGAAGAGCTGAATCAAAATATTGGCGTGGTCCTGTGGGACGCCTGCTTTTTTTAATTTTTTTTAAAATAAGATTTTTATACTACCTTTATTATCTTATAAGTAACTCAAGGTGGCAAACCAAATAATATTCCTCCTCCTCCCTAGTTTCTCCACAACAACAATCCTGTGAGGTGAGTTTGGCTGTCCCATTCCTTACCCAGCCAGCTTTCATGCCTATGGTGGGGACTAGAACTCAGTCCCCCAGTTTCTGGGCCAGCACTTTAACCACTACGCCAAATCGGCTCTTCCCCCCCCGCTCCCCCCAATTATTGGGGGGGAGGGGGCTTTCATTGCTTTTAAGCCTGTCGTAAAATTTGAACTATTGTTTTCATAAAAGCAAACGGAAGGGCAAGGGGATGAAGACGAGCCTATTGACCAGCAGGTTGCTACCTACCTGCAGAAAGACTGAAGTGCGCTTAGTTGGGTCCCACAGGAATTCCACAGTATTGAGCAAAGTGGAGGGCATGTGGGGCTCCAGAATGCCCACAGACATGGGGATATCTACAACAGGCCAGAAAAGGGGAGAAAAAAACACCTATCAGAATCCTCTCATGAAAAGGGAGCAGAGGATCATGGGGGGAGGGGGCCACGGGGGGGGGGAGGGGAAAGCTGCATGGAATCGGCCACGGAAATCCCAGTTCGATCAAATAAAGAATGTTTCCCATACTCTTCCCCCCCCCCGCCCCCATCCCCACATTCCTTCTCAACGTTTTCATGGGGATGGCCGGCTGGACTGCAGGATTGTCAGCCGCAACTTTGCCCTGAAGACTGCCTCTTGTTAAAAAAAAATATATGCAGCAGTGACCATATTTTCTTGAGAAATAAAATAAAAAACAAACCTGGAAAAAGAGCAAATCTGAAAAAGGTTGGTTTAAAAAAAACGTCATGTTTATACATCAAAGCTTCAAGAGCAAAACCAAGACAATAAATAAAACTAAAGGACAAGATTTCTGCATTTTTACTTTTTTGATTCGCCAAAGGGTACCTAAGTGTCTGCAAGGGCACCAAGTGTGGGCTTTTAATTAGAATGCTCTTATTGTACTGTGTGACTGATGCAGGGGATGCCAAGTATAGATTAAAATAGAAAGGTTCTTCCAGCCAAGCACAGACCAGGCATGAAAATGGGGAAAGGAAAACAGTAGATGCTGGTGAATCACAAGATAAGCCAAGAATTGTGTCCCAAAAGCTTGCAATGGTATTGCGGTACAGCAGGGATGGTCAACCTTTTTATACCTACCGCTCACTTTTGTATTTCTGTTAGTAGTAAAATTTTCTAACCACCCACCGGTTCCACAGTAATGGTGATTTATAAAGTAGGGAAGTCAATTAAATTAAAAAAGGAAAGTGCTTGGACAAAACCCTTACTGGCCACGAAGAAAACTGGAACGCCCACTAGTGGGCGGTAGGGACCAGGTTGACTACCACTGCTGTAGAGGCTAAGGCTTCGGGGAGAAAGAACCATGGAGCCACTTCTAAATGGAGAAGATATAGTGCTATAAGAACATCGACAATTTCTTTATCCATAGTCCTTGACATAAATGATCATTTAATGGCCTTTTGAAGTTATAACAGCACCGAAAAAAATGACATGACCAAATCCCTGCACTGATGACTTTTGCAGCATCCCCCACAGTCTTGTGATCAAAATGTGGGTGCTTGACAACCCGCATGTATTTATGATGGTTGCGGCATCCTGGGGCCCTGTGATCACCATTTGCAACCTTGCCAGCCAGTTTCCAAGAAGAAAAACAAATAGGGGTAGCTGGATTTGCTTAATAACTGCATGATTCACTTAACAACTGCAGTGATTCACACTTTATTGGTTAAAAAAAGGTGCAAAATTGGACGATTCACTTAACATCCACCTCACTTAACAATGGAATTTCTGGTGCCAATTGTAATCGTAAATCAAGTGCTACTTGTACAGCAGAGCTGAAATGATCAATCCAGAGGTGGTATTCAGCAGGTTCTGAGCAGTTCTGGAGAACTGGTAGCGGAAATTTTGAGTAGTTTGGAGAACCACTAAATATTACCTGTGACTGGCCCCGCCCCCCATCTATTCTCTGCCTCCTGAGTGCCATCTGATTGGGAGAGAATGGGGATTTTGCAGTATCCTTCTCCGGAGCAGGGTGGGAATGGAGATTTTACAGTATCCTTCCTCTGCCACGCCCACCAAGCCACGCCCACAGAACCGGTAGTAAAAAAAATAGAATCCCACCACTGGATCAATCCATTTCTCTGTGTTAAGAGCAGGTATTCTCACAATTACAATCTCTTTAGAAGATTGTTATGAAAGCACATTCCAAGCTAGGGGTTTAGGTAGATAATACCACTCCTCCCCCTTTGAAAATACATCTTACCAATATCCAGGATGCGGTCACCTGGCCTGTTCCATCTCCATCCCTCTAATTGCTGGTGTTCTGTGTATTGCAGTCGGCGATCATGGAAGATCACCCTGATTACACTCTGATCAAGAGAGAGGGGGGGGGGGGAGAGAGAGAGAGCCAATATTTTTTTAATCCATTTCTACCACCAGAGTGTTACATTGGGTCATAGACAATTGTCGTTCTTTAGGCTGCACATAGGAGAAATATTGTGAGATTGGTTTAATTAGATTTAATGCTTGCACCACTCATCAGACCAAAGACATGTTGGTGGGGATGAATTTTTGGACTCTGTGACTTTTGCCTCAAAGACACTGAATTGGTTGAACTATATAAAGCTCTGTTCTGATTAATTTTCAGGCCACTATCTGTTGAACAAGATTTTCTTCAGGCAAACTCTGGAAGCAAACCATGATGGGAATATCCAGGATCTGAGAGTTTCTGAAGAAAACAATTGTTTCTCTGGGAATTAATGATTAATTATAGATTCTATTCCTTAGGCAGTGAATTGGATCTTTAAAAAAAATTGTGATATGTTGTGTGAATGAGTGCTATAGTTTCTTATAAGATGAAGCTTCACGAGGACTCAATTTTCAAAAATGCCAATCAGTTTTCCTATCCTATGCTTTACCTTCAGCAGCTTCCGTCCCTCAGCAAATTCACCTATTTTGGGATTACACAGCATCCGGATTTCATATGATTGCCCTGGAAAATAATAATACAGCATGTGGAATGTGAGATTGGCCAAATATGCCAAACATTGCCTCAAAATCCAAAATATTATCTTTTAATTTTCCATGTTTGTTTTCTAATACATTGTCAAATGAAGAAGAAAAATATGCAAGTAAGTGAATGAAGGAGTATTGAGAATCTAAATTACTGCTCAGTATATCATTGAGAAATTAACAGTAACATACAAAGTAGTATATGAAATTATTTGAACAATTCCCAAATTTCCACTCCTTTAAAAACACAAAAAGAACTATTAAAAACATTATAGCTGAATATTAGTTTATAATTTTCTCTTCATTTTATTATGACTAATATACAAGTTTACAGACATTTAAATGTCTATAAATTTAAAAATGGTGGGTATGTTTTGAAGTAGAGAAGCTCTTAAAGGTAGAGTTCTTAGATCACAGATGTCAAACTCAATCACGTCACATGATGTATCATGACACATCATGCTTTTTTTTTGGCTTTTGTGGAGTTTGGGTGTGTTACGTGTGACACATTGGGCCACCAGTTGGACAGGCCTGCAAGTTGTGCTAAAGTATGATTTGCTTAATCATACTTGAATAACCCATGATTGTGCTAAGACATAAATTCACCAAGCATGATGGCATAGTTCACATCACATAGAAGCAAAAATATTCCAGTTATTTTACTGTTAATCTTAAATGTAAATTGATCTTACTCTTTATCTAACAACTAACAATCCATAACTGTGACAAATCATCTATAATTTTGATTTTAAAATAATATCTCCCCCCCCCCCCCCAATATCAATGTTTCTCAATGATGCATGGACTTAAAAGTCAGCAAGGAATTCTGGGTATTGAAATTCACACATCTTAAAGTTGCTTAGGTTGAGATATACTGATTTATATGAACATATTCATAGCACAGCAACAAAATAAAATAAAAAAAACCATTTGTGAAAATAATATGTTTCAGTAGAATTTATTTCTATATATCGAAATTCAATTGCTAAAACGCACCATGCATTCTTGCACCCATGCTATGCTATGTTAGTGTTAAGGCAGCCAAAAAGAAGTAACACATTGTGCAGACCCAACCCATGTGGCTAGTTTTTGGTAAAATATATTGTGCAAGCCTTGACAATGAGTTAATTCAGTAATCAGATTAAGCATATTGTGTAAACACAGTACAGAGTTCTAACAAAAGATCTTCTGCTGGATAAAATGCAACCTTTAGCTTTTAATTAGAAAGGCAATCAATCTTGCAATGTGTTAGGATTTAAATGGTTGAAAGCCTTATTGTTACCTGGTTCAGCTGTCAGTTCGCAAAAAGTCTGTAATTCACCTTTCTTTTTCAACAGTAAAGGCTTTGGGTGGGGTTTGCGTATGTGTGTGTGAATCCAGTCATGTTTGTGTCACAGTTATTTAGGCAGTGAAACCTGCCTCTAATGAATTATGTTTACCACTAGGGGGCAGCTTTTAAGTAGAACTTGGTCATTTTTCCTCCCTCTCCTGCACCACCTCCCTTGATATATAAAGTCTTACCTTGGTTGAGATAGGTAAGAGTTTCCTCATGCTGTTTGACAGCTGGAGAGGTAACAGCACACAGAATGTACTGAAAAGATGGGCAATGCTGCTCAGCTGATGTTGAGATGTTTGGTTCCTCCTGCTTTAGGAATGGCAGTGCCAGTGGCTCTCTGCAATAGCAAAAAAGGTATGGATAAGAGACATAAGAATGTCACTTTGGTGTAGTGGTTAATGCATCAGACTACAACCTGCAAAACTGAGTTATAATCCTGCCTTAGGCACAAAGCCAGCTGGGGGCCAGTCACTCTCTCTCAGCTCTAGGAAGCAAGCAATGGCGAAGAATTTCAAAAGTTTGCCAACAAAAACTTCAGGATTTGCCAAGAGGAAGACTGGTACATGTGTGTGTGTGTGTGTGTGTGTGTGTGTGTGTGTGTGTGTGTGTGAGAGAGAGAGAGAGAGAGAGAGAGAGAGAGAGAGAGAGAGAGAGAGAGAGAGAGAGAGAGAGATTTTTTCAGCTAAATTTCTAAATAACAATACATTCAGAAGCCAAGAAATTACTGCAAATATGTATTGTGAAGCCACCCATCTCGCAATTGAGATTCTGGATAGTTCACATAATTAAAATGACTATAAAATAATAAACAGATTACAAAACACAATAAGTGGCTTATTGTGGCCTAGTTATATGCCCCATACATCCCTTCAGCCGATCCGCTCCCACAGAGAGAGCCTTCTCAGGGTACCGTCGGCCGGGCAATGCCGACTGGTGACACCCAGGGGAAGAGCCTTCTCTGTGGTGGGCCCTGCTCTTTGGAACGACCTACCCCCTGAACTGCATATCATCTCGGACCTCCGCCTCTTTCGCCAGTGTCTAAAGACACATCTTTTCCAGCAAGCCGGCCTAGCCTAACCTCCCGTCGGGGCTATTTTAGATAGTTTTTAAACTGGGGGTTTTAATTTGGTTTTAGCATAGGATTGTAATTTAATATGTTTTTAAATTTTGTATTGATCGTTTTGTATGTTTTTATATTCCTGTGCGCCGCCCTGGGTCCTTCGTGGAGAAGGGCGGGATATAAATATGATTTTAAAAAAATTTAAAAAAATAAAGTAACACCATTAAAACCAAAAAAGATAATCAGCAGGAAGTTACAGGTCATATGTCAATCAACACAACTATCTTACAGACTTCACATCACTGGATTCCCAACTATGGTGACACAACAACATGTCTTCAGGATTTTTTTAAAGGCAATTAGCTTTTCTGAGGTCTTGCTGTAAATACCGCAATTTTCAGAGGATATTGTGATATTGTGAGATAAAAAGAGGCTGAAAATCTGGGTGCGTCTTATACATCGAATACAGCATTTTTTGCCTCCTGAAACCCTGTCCCTTCACCAAAATGGCCATGCATAGCCTTATAGAGGCTTCCAGGGAGCTCCTTCGAGGCTAGGGAGGGCAGAAATGAGCAAAAACAGGGCATTTCCCCCCCCCCAGCCCCCAGCAGCACTCTATAAGGCTATGCGTGCTATTTTTTTGACCAAAAAACGGCCTGTTTTCTCGATAAATGTGCTGCTTTTTTGCTCATTTTTGACCCCCTTCCAGGAGCACTCTGCAAGCCCCCCCAAGGCTATTCATGCCTTTTATTTGGGAAAAAACGGGCCCATTTTTGCAAAAAATGGGCCATTTGGGGGAGGTTTGCAAAGTGCAAAAAGAGGGTTTTTTCCCTTTTGGAAAGCTGTTTAGTTAGAGTGATTGATGAGAATTACGTTGGTCAAGTGCTGTGCCTGCAGAAACAAAGATTTGTTCTAAAGGTGGTCAGTGATTTCCTTCTCCAGCACATGGGTAAATACACCTGGAAACATCTACCTACCTACCTACCTACGCTCTCTCTCTCCCTACCTACCTACTGTATTTCTTTATCTCCCCCCTCTATTTACCTATATATCTATCTACCTACTCTCTCTCTCCCCCTACCTATCTACTGTATTTCTCTCACTCTATTTCTCTCTATCCCTCTACCTACCTACCTACATTCTCTCTCTCCCTCCCTCTATCTACCTACCTGCCTACTCTCTCTCTCTCCCTACCTAACTACTGTATTTCTCGCTCTTTCTCTCCCTCTCTATCCCTCTATCTACCTACATACTTTTTTTAAAAATTGCCTATTCAAAACCTGGGTGCGTCTTATACTCCGGTGCGTCTTATACTCTGAAAAATACGGTGCCTGTGTAGAAGCTAAATGGCAGCATGATGAAAGGAAGAGTTACAAAGTGCATTCTCTCCAATATTACTTGTTATTTTTGCATCTCCCCCCCCCCTTTTCCTTTTGCAAATAAGTAGGAGGTAGTGGATCACTACAGCTTTCTAATCCTTGGTTGGTTCATGTTAGCAATCTTCCCTTCTGAATCCTGCACTAGTTGTAAATTCGTCAGCCAAGGAATTGCTCAGAGGCACTTAATTTTTAGCACATCACAAATGCTGGAGGGGTCTTTATTTGGTATCTACTTTGGATCAGCAGATCTTGCAGTTTTAGTAAAAGCCCAAAGAAATTTTTCAAGTCTATCTGTAATACTGTGCAATGATAATGTCTTAAACTAACCATAATTTGAATGCTAAGTCTACATTGACTTGTTTACTTTAAAATTAGTTCTCTTTCACATTCTGTTCTGTACTGACATTGTTAGTGTCAATTTTACAAGTGCACGTTGTTTGACTGTAAAATATGTAATTAGCCTTTATCACAATATATACCAGAATTAGTCATTAGGAGCAAGCAACAATTTTGAAGGGGAGTAAAAAGCGAAAATACTCTCTGCCTGTTCCCACAGATAAGTTATGGAGAAGCCCAGTTTTCCATTGCATATAAAAAGGTTGCATCACAAAAAGGGTTTTGTAAATGTCTCTAGCCAAATTACTAATAATGGGGTGGCCTTGGGCCAATGGCTGTCTACCTAATGTACTTCACAGAAACATTCCATGCTTTCTGGGATTGGATTCCTGACCTTGAGCTCCCAAAAGTGAAATGTTTTTTTTATATATATACACAAATGTTTTGGTGCATGGCTGCAATTCTGGACTTCAACTGGCACCTCTTCCTCTTGAGATGCCATTAAATGAGCTAGTGAAAGGAGGCTTGCCTACAGAAGCTGGAGGTCTTATAAGGGAGAAGAGTCGTTGTGATGGACAGTAAGTGAGAGTGCCAAATTTAAAAAGGCTACAAGGGCTTGTGCATCTTTGATATTTGTGTAGAAGAGGATACTTTAACACTTAGCCCCTATTTTTCCCAGCTAAACAGCCCTTAAATGCAATCCAAAACAGATTAGGGAAGGAAGGAAGGAAGGAAGGAAGGAAGGAAGGAAGGAAGGAAGGAAGGAAGGAAGGAAGGAAGGAAAGAAGGAAGGAAGGAAGAAAGGAAGGAAGGAAAGAAGGGAGGAAGGAAGGAAGGAAGGAAGGAAGGAAGGAAGGAAGAAAAGAAGGAAGGAAGGGGGATAGCAATTCCAGAGAACAGGATACTAAAAAGGATGGCAGTGAAGGAATTTGAATGGAATTAAGAAAAGTCTTCCTATAAGCCTCTGAGCAAAATCCAGCTCCTGCTGGATGTTGAGTTTGATCTTCTCAAGTAGTAGCAGAGTGTGGGCCCCACACTCCCTGCTGTGCTATTCTTAAGCTACCTACCTGTCTCCAGAAGTTAAACATGAACAAGGAGATCTGTCACTTATGTCAGTTTATACCAAAAAAAATCGACAAGGTGCCTGGATAGAGGTGGCTCAGTGGCTAAGACACTGAGCTTTTGTCGATCAGAAAGGTCAGCAGTTCGAATCCCTATTATAGGTCTCCTGCGTGAGCCAGGGGGTTGGACTAGATGACCTCCAAGGTCCCTTCCAACTCTGTTACTGTTAAGGTGTGCCATTTTTCTTTTTTCTTGATCTGGCTCTGATGCCAACACTTCATTCCCCTCATTTAACCACAGAATGGGAAAAACAGTGATACTCGGGTTTAAGTGGCTTTAAATTTGGAAGAGACCAACTTATGGATGAGAAATCTTTTTATAGCAACTATCCAGCATAGCACCATGCAAACCCTATGTGAGTAGAATGACAGCTCAGCATACAAAGTACTGGGAACAGAGAGGGAGCAAAATATAGCAAAGTCTTCATCCTCTCTGATAGCCTGACTGCACGCTTTCCAGACATTCTCTTGAAATAAGCAAAATCCTGGAAGCTGAATCCCTGCCACTATTTCATGTATCCCATCCCAAACAAGTAGATTTACTTGCATGCTTTTTCTTCTTCTTCTTCTTGTGGATCTCAGCTGTTAGCACAGCTAGAAAGGGAGGGGTGAAAAAAAGAAGCGGCTCACCTTATGAGATTGTTGCCAGGGCAAGGATACATTTCTCCCGGACTTGGCCAGTAATGATCGGGTTGGCTATGCCAAAAAAGCATGACTGATGGATTTCCAAAAGTAGACTGGAGAAATGACAGGAATTCAGGGAAGGGGAGAAGTCAAGTCCCAGCTCTTCAGCAGTTACTTAGTGCTCTGGAGCGGTTCCTTTTTCCTTTTTATGCACCTGCCGGCCAGGTAGGTGTGGTCAAAGAAAGGTGTTGTCTCATTGGCTGAGGTGTTAAGGAGAACAACTCTTTTTTTTTTACACCATTTCCTCTCAGGTAGACCAGACCTGCGTTTGGATCATTTTTACCATCAAATGTCTTTTAGTAATTGCCAAGAGCTAACATATATTTCCTTGCCTCTGCAGAGTCATAAGGAAGGTATGGGATTTGTGGGGAGGAGGGAAGGAGGAAGGAAAAGCAAAGAAATGACAGGCAGGTAAGGACAGTAAGTGCTTCCAACAGCAGGTAAAAGAGTCACCAAATGTAGTTGGGTAAATCTTAATTTTTGTCTATGCATTCTGAAAAATTCCCTGTTAAATGAAATATAAAGGTGTGAATTTTTTTTTTAAAAAACCCCTCTTGTAAATAAAGATGTGCAAAATAGCTTTTTAAAACACTAAATCAATATTTCTCCACCTTGGCAACTTTAAGATATGGGGACTTCAACAGTCATCTGGCTAAGGTATTCTAGGAAGTCTACATATCTTAAAGCCGAGAAGTATTACACTACATCATCATTATCATCGTGCTACAGCAAACTGAATGACAGAGGAAACATGGATTGGAATTTGTTTGCCTATTAAGTGTTTTATTTCTTCAGGTGCAGGGCAGTTAAAAAAGCCAAGGAGACAGCCGGACATAAAAAGTAAGCCATTGTTCAGATGTGTTGTCTGATAGGATGGTTCTGGAATCCTTGCATTTTCCAATTCGCACATGCATTCCAAAACTTCGTTTGTTTCGAATGTTTTTACCTTGCAGTTTAGTAGTAGAACTTCCAATGTATCACTACTAAGACAGGCCCCAGCCTGTCCAGCTTGCAAGGGGAAAGGACCTACAGAGGGAAAGAGTAGCGCCTAGGTCTAGTACAGCAGTGGAGAAAATCCAAGGCAACTATCTATCAGCCACACTGAAGATATAATCTAATTTCGCTTCCTCTCTGCAGCCTCATGGCAGAAATAACAGCTTTGGGAATAAAAAGTCAATAGACTCCATGATCTTTTATCTTTCTCCCATTTAAAAAACAGAGTCCCTTGCCAGAGTACAGGTGAATCATTTCAAGCATGTGCAGAATGCTTTTCCTTGAGGATTGAATTATCAACCAGCTCATCTGCACCTGAGTGAATTTCCAGGGCAAATAACTGGTCTTTCTGGCTAATTTGGACTCTTGAACTTCTTGCTGTGGGCAGGAGGGGTGGAAACTTCAAAAAATGTTCCAAATTATGCCCTTTCCAATGTTGTGTCAACTTTAATGGTACCAACAATGAGGCTAGGCAGTAAAGTGAGGTCATTTGCAAGGGCTGCTGTCTCCTGGGATAGGAAACAACTGTAAGCCCCACTTCAAAGCTGTCCCTAAGCAGACCCACTACTTCTTCCCTGTATGTAAATGGTGCAACACTTTTTGAGCATTTATTTATAAGGTCGTTAAAAAAAATCTGCCTCCAATAAACAATTACCCGATCAGTTGACAAAACAAAACACAGTGAAAATACAAAACAGAACAACAACATTGTAAAACAGGGGAGAGGATTGTGGCATGAAGAATACACACTGTATATTAAAAGCATTGCCAATTTTAAAAGGAATTTGTGTTGGCATATATACTATATTAGAAAGGAAGGTGAGCCTTCCTTGGAAGAAAAACCAAATAAGTAAGAAAATGTATTTGTAGTCAAAGGCCACTTGTTCGTTATGTATTATACACAATTAAAAAAAACAGTGGAGTAAGATGAAAACAGCTCTAAAATTATTCAAACAGTGCAATAAATTAATTATTCCATTCTGTGAAATACGAAGACACATTATTTGTTTGTTTCTACTGCATCTCAGTGTAAAGCTATATCAAAATAATCAATTTTTACACTTTCACACACACCATTGCAGTACTACGTGGAGGGAAGTAAGCAGTGGGGTACCACAAATTTCTATCCTAGGCCCACTACTCTTCAATATCTTCATAAATGACTTAGATGAGGGAATAGAAAGGGAACTTATCAAATTTGCAGATGAAACTAAGCTGCAGAATAGCCAAGATGTTAGGCTCAAGATCCAGATGGATCTTGACACATTTGAACATTAGGCCCTAATGCAAAATGAAATTCAATGTAGAGAAAAGTAAAGTCTTATACTTAGGTAACAAAAACCAAAAGTATACATATAGATTGGGAGAAACCAGACTTAATAACTGTGAGAAGGATCTTGGACTCTTAGAGGACAACCAATTAAGATTAAGATTTATTAAGATTTATTGCATTTATATACCACCCTAGCTCCCTTTCGGGACTCAGGGCAGTGCTTAAATATTAGCTAATAGTGTGCAGCGGTAGCTAAAAATGCCAATGCAATCCTAAACTGCATTAACATTAAGTCACAAGATCACATGAGGTATTAATACCATTCTATAAAGCTTTAGTAAGACCATACCTAGAATACTGCATCCAGTTTTGGTCACCACACTATGAAAAGATGTGGCGATTCTAGAAAGAGTACAGAGAAGAAGAACAATGATTATTATGGGACTGGAGCTAAAACATATGATAAATGGTTACAGGTGTCAGGGTTCCAACCGATGCCTTAATTAAGGTCATGTTTTGCAAGTTGACAACAGGAACTGGACATGGCTAGTCTAGTGAAGAGAAGCATCAGGGGAGACATGATAGCAGTGTTCTAATACTTGAGGGTCTCTCAAAGAGAGGAGGGGATCAACCTATTTTCCAAAGCCCCTGAAGGCCAGACAAGATATAATGGACCAACTGACCAAGGAGAGATTTAACCTAGAAATAAGGAGAATTTTTCTAGCAGAACCAAAGGAACAGATTGTCTTCAGAGGTTGTAGGAGCTTCATCACAGGAAGCTTTCAAGAACAGACTGAACTGCCATCTATCAGAAATGGTGTTGGGTCTCCTGCTTGGCCCAGGATTTGGACTTGATGACTACAAGATTCCTTCCAACTCTGTTATTCTGTTCTGTTACCTCATGGTCACATGGTCAAAATTTGGGCAACTGGTATTTATAAACTGGGATTATTTGTAACCTTCCCAGCTGGTTTCTGACATTTAATGACCACATGATTCACTTAGTAACTCTGGCAAAAAAAAAACATACAATGGGGCAAAACTCACTTAACTGCCTTGCTTAGCAATAGAAATTTGGACTTAAGTGTGGTCGTAAGTCAAGGACCACCTGTAGAACAAGACTTAGTCATTCCTATTTTAAGAGATGATTTGGGAAGTATGTTTTCCAATATGATTTACTATGACAGTTAGATAGCAAAAGCGTTATTAAATTAATGCATCAAACCAGACAAAATGGGCACACAATTATGATGAAAGTGGCTCAGGAAAACAGGGAAAGGTGAGCTGGGAACTGATTGTACGTTCCTTTGATAAATATAGAGGATGAACATGCATCATCATACTACCGCTATGACTCAGTGCACTTGTATCAAGAGGCATTTGTCTGATGATGTCACCAGACACATGTCATCACTTTAGATTCATCATGCTTTGCTATGGATTGTGCTGTGCTTTAGCAATTTAATATGCTTCAGCAATTGCTAAAGAGAAAGATCCCCCCTGTGGCACACACATCATGGGCCAAGTCCTTTTGCCCTTTACTTATTTAAAAAGAAGGGGGAAGGGGGGGAAATAACAAAAAGTGTTTTGTACGAGTGTTTGTGTTTGTGTGAGTATGAGAGTATATAAACGCTTTTTACATGTATATATGTGCATGTAAAGATTTATACAGAAGTTACAGTAGATGAGCATATTTCATTGTAAATCATATTATCCACATTATCTTTAAGCAATTCATTAATAAATATTCATGAATTGCAAATAACAGTAGGTGTTCATTGGCGCTCTACGGTTATCTTTCCAATGTTGAAGAACACATTTTTAGCAATAGGAAGGGCACATAAAATCCATTTCCACTGCCTAGCCATTAATACATTTTGTAGTTTGTTGAATTAATATATGTATATATAGTGACAACTTACCAGTGTGCAACAATTTCAAGACAACACAAAAATATTGTATTTTCAGAACATGATGAATTATCCATTTCTTATTCCTTTTCTGTACAAATGCAATCGGATCCAATAAGTCTGATAAGCCGTTTTTTGCTGAATAAGTCATAGCGTAAGATCTATTTAAATTTTTGATAACAGACATTAAGACTGTTGCACATTATTCGTACAGAATGGGATTCCGTGTTCTATTCAGTCTTGAAAATGTGCAGATCGAATTCATTTCACACAATGTCAATTAGATAATTGAATGGGATAAAAAGCCTACTGGGCAAACCACTATTATAAGGATGGGAGGCTGATTTTTCTGGAAATCAAAAATTCATTGCCTCAATTATAAAATATCTCTCTCAACACTATAGTAAGTAGAATCAAAAGATTAAATCAAGGGACCATAATGTCTAAGAACTCATCCTCAATTGTTTACTGCACTCTTTGGCTAGGACTAAGTGTTGTGAGAGACTCAGAGAATGGACACAAGAATAGATAAGGCTTGAGTAAATTCAGATGGTCATAATACTTATGAATATATGTTGATATGTTAAACAATATATCAAAATATTGCACAGACCATTTTCAAATTAGAGAACCTATTAATTAAAATAGTATGGCCTATGATACTCAAAACCAATGGGATATTTCCAGAAATAGATTTATCCAGTTTGCTCACATTGGTCATCAATCTGAGTGATTCATAGCAATTTCTATAGCAAGACTAAGCCTAAAACTCAACTGAAGTAGGGCCAGATAATTACCTGCTGTCCACAGTGTTTCCATGATAACCATCCACTCAATAATTTTGCCAGAAAAGAAATGACAATTTCAACTGGTTAAGGCTTAATGATAGTCCTTGAGGTTCAGAGGATACAGCTTCAGAAAAGGTTTCTCAGTTGTGTAATTCATGGCAACTAAAACATCTGTTCTCCTAGTAAAAATATATATACCGTATTTCTCCTTGGAACGGTAGCACACATCTGATAGCTCAGTCTTCCCTAATGTTCTCAAATCCCATGGGCAATCGGCTGCTTTGGAAATTGAGATCCCAATGTATCTGAAGAACACCAGGTTGAGAAGGGTCCAGCTTAGGGATTCAAGCTAAGATGAAATAATAGAGAGTAGAAAACCAGACTCCCCCTGGTTCCCAATCTCTTCTTTGGCCAACCAATAAAAACCACAGCCTTCAATTATAGGTGGAGGAGAGCAACTTTATCTTCAAAAACCAGGCAAACCCCACACATAATTTGCCTCCAAAAGTAAAGGCAAAATTTGTCTTCTCTGTTCCCAAAATTGAAAGTGTAACTTTTGGAAACAACTGTCAGTGAGCCTGCAAATCTGGCAATAGGCCTGTAAAAAGATCCCTTCCTCACAGATACAAAAACATGCAAATACCACAATGACACATGTGTTTCTAGTAAACAGTAATGAATAACAGACGATGTAAAAGAAACACTGAGCACTTCATACACATAGTTTTAGAACAATAGCTCATTAAAATGGCACATTATATTTATTTATTAGATTTATCTCCTGGCTTTCTTTTTAGTACACAATGAATTGACTTCCTCCTTTTGTTTCTCCCCACAACAACGGTTGTGTAAGAGATCATTCTAGACCCACCCAATAGACCCAACTAGACCCACCCATGGCTGTGTAAGATCTAGATCCTGGTCTCTTGGCTACTAGCCCAAGGCTTTAGCTGCTATACCCTGTCAGTTTTCATACCTGAAGCTAATAGGATAAGGGTTTACATTACAATTTCTTTTAAAATGCCAGCATGTCAAGCACTACTGTATGGCTGGATCAAGACGTACATTCATTTCCTGATCGTATTCCGATCCAACATCTTGCAAGATTGTGGAGAATCAGAAAGCTGGCTAGAACTGATCAATCATGGCTGCCAAAAGTGCTTCTGTCACAATTAAATCTATCATTCCATGACAGAGGAGGGCAGGTGGGGATATTAGGAAATATGGTGCGTGTATGGGGAGGCGGGGGGGGAATCTATGGCCTTCCGGATTTCAATGAACTACAATTCCATAGCTTTTGTTTTCATGCTTAAATTCTACCTCCTTGCTCTAATGAGAACTGAACTAATAATGGGTTAACTTAAGAGGCAGCACTGATATTAATTATTGTTGCATAGTAAAACATACAGTTGCCTGGAGTATCTAGGAGGTCAAGGAAGAAAAGAAAGAGATCTGACGCAATAAGAGAGGATGCATTCTTTCTGCTCTTGCACAACATTGCTGGAAACTTTTCCATTTTACAGAGAAGTGTTATAAATGTTTCATTATATAAAGCCACATAGTTGGACAATCACTACTGGAACGAAATCAGACCCCTGGGGGAGGGGGAAATTGTTGCTTTCTTACCTGTTGCCAGGTCATTTCCAATTGTGCTACAGTTTAGTAGCGTCACTTTCAGCATCATAAAAATTAAGTTCCAGCGCATGATAGTCCAGGTGTCATATTTAGGGAAGCCTAATTGCATCTGTATTTTCTACCCCAGATCTGCAGGAGGTAGGGGAAATATTGGGAGGAGAAATAGCTTGGTGGTAGAACGCATTCTTTGCACGCATAAAGTCCCCATTTCAATTCTCTCCAACATTTCTAGTTCAAAGGAACTTGGATAGTAGGGCCGTAAAAGTCCTTTCCCTGAACTCTTAGGGGACTCTTTGCCAGTCTGATTAATAGTGGGCAGATGTTAAACTTGAAGCAATACGTTTGTTCTTCATAGTTCCCAATAATCATGCAAAGAACATTTACCAGTTAGGATACTTCTAGACTTCAATGACTTTTTTTGCCATTGATCTCATTGGATACCACTTGAAATTTTGATTATTTGTAAACTTGTGGCACTCACAAAAAAGCAACTGTCAATGAGTTATAGATGGTGGTTGTTGCCTTTTTCCTGCCCATTCAGCTTCCCACTAAAACATGTTCCTTCCCTCCTTAAAAAAATGAAACACATTGCTCCAAAACCCCTTATCCTACACTGATGGCTATCCATGGTGTAGGCATATTGATCTGCCAAGAACTAACTGCTGTGGGGAGGGGGCAGAGCAGGGGTGGGTTCCTGCCAGTTCTAACCTCTTCTATATAAGAGGTTCCACAAATTTACAGTGCTGTTTAGAACCGGTTCCAGCTCCCTCCCCCCGCCCATCCGCCCATCATCAAGATGAAGAGCGAGAGGAGGAATTCTGGGAGTTGAAGTCCACAAGTCTTAAAGCCGTCAGGTTTGAACACCCCTCGTGGGTTTTTTTCTAAAGGGTTAGGGATGCAAGGGTCTTGTAACTTGACAGCTTTAAGACTCGTGTGCTTCAAATGCCAGAGTTTCTGAGCCAACATTTTGGTTGCTAAGCAAGAGCGTTGTTAAGGTAGTTTCACCACATTTTACAAGTTGGCCATGCCCACTCAGTCACATGACTGCCAAGCCACTCTCACCCAGTCACATGGCTGAAAAGCCACTCCCACCTGGTCACATGGCCAGTAAGCCACTCCCACAAAGCAGGGCACACCTACAGAAGAGGTTCTAAAAAATTTTTGAAACCCACCCCTGGGGCATAGTATATTGACCATCCCTTCCAATGACAGAATATCCCATTCCTTTAAACACTAGATGGTGAAATGTAACCATTTCTACAGGAATATCACTCCCTCACATGATTTCTTTGGAAAATAGATCACAAGAGCTATAAAGATATGCCAGGACATTTCAGGATGGTAACCATCTAGTCATAGTGCTGTGTGTTCAGTAGAAGTCTTGTTTCAATCTGCATCTCCATCTGGAAGAGTTCTTAGAAATTTGAAACAAAAAACAAAACAATAATTAAGATCACACGAAGTGTTAATACCACTTTATAATGCCTTGTTAAGACTACACTTGGAATATTCAGGCAGTTCTGGTTGACACCGATTTTATGGTTGGGGGGGTCACACAACATGAGGAACTGTATTAAAGGGTCACGGCATTGGGAAGGTTGAGAACCACTGCTCTAAAGCATCTGAAGGCACAGCAAGAAGCAATGGATGAAAACTGATTAAGGAGAAAAACAACCTAGAACTAAGGAGAAATCTCCTGACAGTTAGAGCAATTAATCAAAGGAGCAACTTGCCTCCAAAAATTGCGGGTGCTTCAACACTGGAGGTTTTTAAGAAGAAATTGGACAACTATTTGTCTGAAATGGTATTGAGTTTCCTGTTTGAGCAGGGGTTGGACTAGAAGATCTCCAGGATTCCTTCCATTTCTGTTATTTTGTTATACTGTTAAAAATCCATAAGCATCTATATTGTAAAAGATGGAGGGGATTGGATTCCTGCTCTTGTAAAACTATGATGAGTCAGAAATCTTTACTGATCAGCCAGCAGATGAATAGTATATTCACTTTGTGGATATTTTTATTCATCCAGTTCATCGTTATCTCAGAATTGCTTTTTCAAAAGACAACTGACAGTTTTTTCCTTGAGAAAGAGGAAGAAGAAGAAACCCACTTCTATATCTTATATACTTTGCCTTCTGTCTACTATAGACAGGCAAGTGGGTGAGTCTTACCTATAAAGGAATTTTGTAATTTCTGCATAGCGACATATGATCTGCTATTAAAAGACAGTAAGCCATGAGCCATGACTGATGGGTATTCTTAATTTTGCTTGTTTATTAACCCCCAGTTTGGTGGAACATTTTTAGAAAAGTTTCAAGTTTTGGGTGCATGTTTTTATGTGTATTTAGACAATAAATACACATAAACAATTCGTCTTAATGTTCATGCATGCATGAATACAATGAGGAAGTTGCTTAGCTGTTTTAATTAGAGAAATATTTGCTCCTAACTTTTCAGATTCCCTATAAGTAGGTGTTGGGATGGGGGTGGGGAATCATACTTGAATGTATGTAAGGCAATACTTTTTAACAATTCCCAGTTCCCAACCAGTATTATAATTTGATTCTGCAAAGATTTGGGGAGAATGTGACTTGTTCAGCATCACCTATTATAGTTATGTCCAAAACAAACTTTCACTCCAGGGTCTCACTGAATTAGCTCAGCTGCCTAATAAAGCTATACAGACTCCTAAGATAGGATGGTTGTCAGTGATTTAAAGACAAACAGTGTATTTGCTTAGTAACCTAGTAATCTTTTAAGTTACTGAGTAACCTTAGTAACTAATTTAATCAAGAATATATTTGGGACAAATTCAAAATATATTTATTGTAATGGAAGAGCGATCTGGGTATAGGGGACGTAGCCACCATACCCCTGTCATGGTCAGACCACTCACTTCTCCGGCCCGACTTTCCAATCGCTGCACCCCACCGCGGGGAGGCGGAACCTGATTCGTCTATATGGTTCCGCCCCAGGTGCCTGATGGACCCGGATAGGTTCCAGACGGAGCTTGGGCCACTACATGTGTCCCTGACCCGTGCCCCGACAGAGGACCTGGTGGCCGCATGGAATACTGTGGCCACGGGGGCCTTGGATCGGGTCACGCCCTTGTGGCCTCTCCTGCAGCGACGTGCCACCCAGGCTCCTTGGTTTACCAAGGAGCTGAGGGTGATGAAACGCCACAAGAGACGCCTAGAGAGGAGATGGAGATCCACACGGTCTGAATCTGACCGAACACAGGTGAGAGCCCATTTACGGACTTACCTTGTGGCACTGAGAGTGGCCAAACATCATCATTGTGCCACTCTCATCGCATCCGCAGATAACCGCCCTGCCGCCCTGTTCAGGGTGACCCGCTCCCTCCTTCAACAGGTTGCGAGAAGCCCTTTTGCAGGGTAGAGCAGAGGAATTTGGGGAATATCTGCAGGATAAAATCGCTCAGATTCGGAGCGAGTTGGCCTCCACCGAAAGTGGTCCAGTGGGATGCCCCGAGGCAGATCTTGAGACAGTTTTGTGGGAAGAGTTTGACTCTGTTACTTCCGAAGATATGGACAGGTTACATGGGTGACTGCGAGCTACCACATGTTTATTGGACCCGTGTCCCTCCTGCCTTGTACTGGCATCCTGGGAGGTTACACGAGGCTGGTTCCAGGAGGTAGTGAATGCTTCCTTGGGTGAGGGGATCTTGCCTACCGTCTTGAAAGAGGTGGTGGTGAGACCCCTCCTCAAGAAGCCCTCTCTGGACCCATCATTGTTGGTAAATTACCGTCCGGTCTCCAACCTTCACTTTCTGGTGAAGGTTGTAGAGAGTGTGGTGGCACAACAGTTCCCCCATCATCTGGAGGAAATTGATTATCTGGACCCGCGCCAGTCCGGCTTCCGGTCCGGCATTGGTCGCGTTGGTGGATGATCTCTGGAGGGCCAGAGATGGGGGCTGTTCCTTCATCCTGGTCCTATTAGACCTCTCAGCGGCTTTTGATACCATCGACCATGGTATCCTATTGCATCAGCTGGAGGGGTTGGGGGTGAGGGGCACCGTGTTGCGGTGGTTCTCCTCCTACCTCTCCGGTCGATCGCAATTTGCGTTGGCAGGAGGGCAGAGGTCAACTTCGAGACCCCTCACTTGTGGGGTGCCTCAGGGATCGGTCCTCTCACCACTCCTGTTCAACACATATGTGAAGCTGCTGGGCAAGATCATCCGTGGTTTTGGGGTAGAGTACCACCTCTACGCTGATGATACGCAGCTGTATATATCTACCCCAAACCACCCCAACGATGCCGTAGAGGTGATGTGCCAGTGCCTGGAAGCCGTGCGGGCCTGGATGGGAAGTAACAGACTCAGACTCAACCCGTCCAAGACCGAGTGGCTGTGGTTTCCGGCAGCCCGGTACAACCAGTTGACTCCATCACTGGCCATAGGGGGCGAACATCTAACCACTGTGGATGGGGCTCACAACTTGGGCGTCCTCCTTGATGCACGGCTGTCCATGGAAGATCAAGTGACAGCCGTAGCCAGGAGGGTGTTTTACCAGGTTCGCCTGGTCCGCCAGTTGCGTCCCCTATTAGACCGGGATGCCCTCTGCACAGTCACTCATGCACTCATGACATCCCGACTGGACTACTGCAATGCTCTCTACATGGGGCTCCCCTTAAGGTGCACCCGAAGACTGCAGCTTGTCCAGAATGCAGCCGCGCGGGCAGTTATGGGAACCTCCAGGTTTTCCCATGTAACACCGCTCCTGCGCGAGCTGCATTGGCTGCCTGTCATCTTTCGGGTGCGCTTTAAGGTGTTGGTTATCATCTTCAAAGCGCTCCATGGCACGGGACCTAGCTATTTGCGAGATCGCATCCTGCCCCATACATCCCTGCGGCCGATTCGCTCCCACAGAGAGGGACTTCTCCAGGTGCTGTCCACTAGGCTATGCCAGTGGGCGACGCCCAGGGGAAGGGCCTTCTCTGTGGTGGGCCCGACCCTCTGGAACGACCTTCCCCCCAAAATTAGAACAACCAAGGACCTCCGCTCCTTCCATCAAAAACTAAAAACTCATTTCTTCTGCCTGGCCGGCTTGGGATAATTGAACTGTTTTATTAGGGACTTTTTGGGGTCTAGTTTTAGTCAGTTTGGGATTTTAGCGCAGGGTCTAGTTTTATCTATTTTAACTGTATTTATGCTTGTTGGTTTTATGTATGTATTTTAAAATTCCCTGTGCACCGCCTTGAGCCCCTTCGGGGAGAGAGAGTGGTTTTATAAATTAAAATTATTATTATTATTATTATTATTATTATTATTATTATTATTATTATTATTATTATTATTATTATGTCTTAGTCTTGCTTTTAATATTTCTTTTAGAATAAAAATAGAACCTTGATGTAAACAACTATATTAACTATCAGTGCTTTAATAGTTTGATATCATTGTCTTCAGCAATGGCTAAATTATGTTAGTAATTGGAATGTAAAATTAAAATAAATCTGATTTCTTTTCTTCTTAGTTGGATTAAGACTGATTTTGTTTAAATGTTCTTCATTTCCCTTTCCCTAAATATTAATTGACCAAAAACTATCCAGATCCCACAGGAAAAAGATTCCAGTTCTTTTTTATTTAATCACAATAGACTGCAGTGATTATTAGCTGGCAACTGGCACGGGAAGAATTTATTTTCTTTGCTGACGGTATCTTGCAGCAGATTTATCCCCCTCTGAAATAGGTTGTCTGCAGTCAGGAGAAAATGAAGGAAATAAGTAAGTCAAGGAGTGACACTTTGGTTGGGGGTGAAGGTCCTTGAGAAGAGGAAGAGGTGTTGGGGGGCAAGGATTCAGGACACCCAGGGTGCTCCTAATTTGCCAAGGCGGACAGAGTGCTAAAAAGTCGTTTTCTAGCACTTCTTCATCCTACGCAGCTTTCTGACTAAGAAGGTTTAGCAAAGGCCACAAAGATAGGAGCGCTCTAAGATGCGTGAGTCATAAATGCTGCCGTACGTAGCTTTGGCAGCCTACAACTGTCCTATTATTTTGTTTGGACAAAAAGGATGATCTTGGACTCTAGATGAAGAGGACAGATGATTTCACTTCCTATGACTGTGCGCATATGACATATATTATCCTGTTGACAGCTAGATACAGCAGAGTTTAAAATAAAGATTCAGGTTTCTAGGCTCTTGATCATCTACAGCCACACAAAAGGATTTGGTGGTCAAAAGGCAGAGCTGTTGTTTTGTTTCAAGACTTCCTGGCCTCTTAGGAAAGTTCAGCCTGAGGACAAATGAGCTATGTCCCACCTGTTGGTCTCCTTCTTCATAATTTATCTATGTGCGGCATAGTGGTCGGACCTTTCTTAGTCAACCTCTCGATTTTCCCTGTGTGGAGTTCAGGAGGCAAATCCTTCCTCACAGAGTTGCAACCCCAAAGACTGGTTTTTGTTTTTTTTAATTCCCTTCCCTTGAAAGTATCTAGAAGGACAATAGCCACAGGAACAACAATGGAGAACAGAAGGCTGCACTGAAAGGAGCAATGATGGAAACTTCTGCCCATCAGTTATCAGGGCTGCAGAGAAGGAGCTAGCGCATCCTTCTCTGGGTAATAGGCCCTCCTGCTAGGATTGTCAGAATGGCTTTAGCTAAGCGAACTACTAGGCCAGGGGTGGCGAACTGTGGCTCTTTTATGACTCATGGACTTCACTACCCAGAATTCCTGAGCCAGCATGGCTGGCTCAGGAATTCTGGGTATTGCAGTCCATGAGTCATAAAAGAGCCACAGTTCGCCACCCCTGTACTAGGCAGTTCTGCTTTTCTTTTGGCTTTGATTTCTGAGGAAGGAGCAGCTTCCTTCTGCTCAAAATACTTCATTGCAGGGCATTGTGCCCTCTGATGAAGCAGCTAAAGGCTTTTTAGTTATTTCACTGTGCAGTTCAGAGATACAAATTGCAAGAAGCGTACCTTGGATTGTTTCTCCATTTAATTTTTTTGAGAGGGGAGGAAAAAGGAAGAGAAGGGAGGTGTGTGTGCGTGTGCGTGTGTGCGTGCGCGCGTGCAACAGGGACATTTTGTTCTTAATTGCGAACAGCAAAGTTGCAAAAAGGCAGTGCTGAATTTCAAAAAGAAAAGGAGAAGAAAAGGGTGGAGGGAAGGAAATCTTACAATCTGTCTTTACATTTCATGCTGAGCTTGGGGTGTGTGAGGGAGAATGAGCTTAGGGTTCACACAATATGCTGCTTCAGTGTTGATTGCTTCATTTAGCATGCTAGCTTGGCAGTCACTATGGGATGTAAATTATTACCACGAACAGATCCAACGGAGTATGGCTATATTCATTACATCATGGTTAAGGAAACCAAGTCAAAAAAGTAGGGTGAGTGAGAAGGAGATAAAGTGATACTGATTGTGCATTCTAGGGAGGACAAAAAAAATGAATGAGATCATTTTCTAGACTATTGTCGCTGAATCAGATTTGGGCCAACAGTAGCAACTGCCTAAACTAGTGCTACCAGAGTATGACTGCAAATATCTGGATAGCCATCATATTACACTAAGTATCCTTCTGTTTCCTTGCACTGCGATGTTTCTCAACTGCAGCAACATTAAGAGGCATGCGCCACCACTCCAAGAATTTACACAGGCCCAACCAGCATGGAATTCTGGGAGTTGAAGTTCAACACATCTTAATGGCAACTGGACTCTTTTTCTTCTTGATTTGAAACATTTCACCATTTCACTATATGGATAAAAACCAAAATGTTTTAAACCAGAAAGAATAGAAGTCCAATTGTCATGATTCAGTTTCAAGACAACTCTACCAGGGTGACTGGGAATCTTCATTAACCACACATCTTAATGTTGCTGAGGTTGAGAAATACTGTTCTAGCCATATTTTTGCTACTTTTATGCAAATACCGTGTTCTCAAATTCAGTTTTAATTTTCCCCTCGGGGCAATACAGCCCAGTGGTGGGATTCAAAATTTTTTACTACAGGTTCTGTGGTTGTGGCTTGGTGGGTATGGCATGGCTTGGTGGGCGTGGCAGGGGAAGGTTACTGCAAAATCCCCATTCCCTCCCAATCAGCTGGGACTCGGGAGACAGAGAATAGATGGGGGCGGGGCCAGTCAGAGGTGGTATTTACTGGTTCTCCAAACTATTCAAAATTTCTGCTGCCAGTTCTCCAGAACTGGTCAGAACCTGCTGAACACCACCTCTGATACAGCCTCTCCCCCTTGCTAGGTTCTCCAAAACCCATGCCCATCTGTCCCATGAATAGGATCCTGACCAGAGGCCCTATTCTTCCCTTTTAAGGGGAAGCCCCTGTGGCCTAGAGGTGGAGCTCTCGCCTCACAATCAGAAGGTTGTTTGTTTATTTATTTATTTATTTATTTATTTATTTATTTATTTATTTAATTATTTAATTATTTAATTATTTAATTATTTAATTATTTAATTAAATTTATACCCCACCCTTCTCCTACAAAAGGACCCAGGGCAGCGCACAGGCAAATTAAAACACAACGTACATAAATAGATCAATTATTAAAATCCAATTAAATTAAATTACCCCGTGCTAAAACATTTTAAAATTCTCTAATTAAAATTTATAACTAAAAAGTCCAAATCGGGTGATTATCCTAGGCCGGCTTGTTGGAATATATGCGTTTTAAGACGCCGGCGGAAAAGGCGGAGGTCTATGGTGGTATGGAGTTCAGGGGGTAGGTCATTCCAGAGGATTGGGCCCACCACAGAGAAGGCCCTTCCCCTGGGTGTCGCCAACCAGCATTGCCCGGCCGACAGCACCCGGAGAAGGCCCTCTCTATGGGAGTGGAGCGGTCAGAGGGATGTATGGGGCAGGATACGGTCTCGCATGTAACTAGGCCCCGAGCCATAGAGCGCTTTAAAGATGGTCATTAACACCTTGAAGCGCACCCGAAAGGCCACAGGTAGCCAGTGCAGCTCGCACAGGAGAGGTGTTACGTGGGACTGCCTTGTGGCTCCCATGACCACTCACGTGGCTGCGTTCTGGACTAGCTGTAACCTCCGAGTGCACCTCAAGGGGAGCCCCATGTAGAGAGCGTTACAATAGTCCAGCCTAGATGTCACGAGTGCTTGAGTGACTGCGCGAAGGGCAACCCGATCCAGTAAGGGGCGCAATTGGCGTACCAAGCGTACCTGGTAAAACGCCCCCCTGGCCACGGCTGCCACATGGTCCTCCATGGACAGCCGGGAATCCAGGAGGACACCCAAATTGCGTGCCCTCTCCACGGGGGCCAATATTTCACCCCCAATGGCCAATGTTGGACTTAACTGGCTGAACCGGGGTGCCGGAAACCACAGCCACTCGGTCTTGGCAGGGTTGAGCTTGAGTTTATTACTACCCATCCAGACCCGTACGGCCTCCAAACACCGGGACATCACCTCAACGGCATTGTTGGGGTGGTTTGGGGTAGATATGTACAGCTGGGTGTCGTCAGCGTACAGATGGTATTCTACCCCAAAACCACCGATGATCTCGCCCAGCGGCTTCATATAGGTATTGAACAGGAGGAGTGAGAGGATCGACCCCTGAGGAGCCCCGCATATCAGGGGTCTCGGGGCCGACCTCTGCCCTCCTGCCAACACACATTGCAACCGACCAGAGAGGTAGGATGAGAACCACCGTAACACAGTGCCTCTCACCCCCAACCCCCCCAGTCGGTGCAATAAGATACCATGGTCGATGGTATCAAAAGCCGCTGAGAGGTCTAATAGGACCAAGATAGAGGAACATCCTCTATCCCGTGCCCTCCAGAGATCATCCACGAACACGACCAATGCCGTCTCGGTGCTGTGACCAGGACGGAATCCGGACTGGCATGGGTTTAGATAATCAATTTCCTCCAGGTGCCAAGGAAACTGTTGAGCCACCACACTCTCTACAACCTTCGCTAGAAAGTGAAGGTTGGAGACCGGACGGTAATTATCCAATAATGCTGGGTCCAGGGAAGGCTTCTTGAGAAGGGGTCTCACCACTGCCTCTTTCAAGGCGGTAGGCAGATACCCCTCACTCAAGGAAGTGTTCACAATATCCTGGAACCAGCCTCATGTAACCTCCCAGGATGCCAGTACAAGCCAGGAGGGACACGGGTCCAATAAACATGTGGTGGCCTTGAGTCTCCTCGACAACCTCGGTAGTAACAAAGTCAAACTCCTCCCAAGATGTCAACTCAAGACCGCATTGGACAATCTGACTGGACTAGTTTCAGTGGAGGGCAACTCGCCCCGGATCCGAGTGATTTTATCCTGCAGGTATACACCAAATTCCTCTGCTCTACCCTGCAGTGGGGCTTCCCGCGGCCTCTGTTGAAGGAGGGAGCGGGTTACCCCAAACAGGGCGGCAGGGCGGTTCTCTGCGGATGCTATAAGAGTGGCACAATACTCACGTTTGGCCACTCTAATCGCCACCAAGTAAGTCCTAATATAGGCTCTTACTAGTGTTCAGTCGGATTCGGACCGAGAGGATCTCCACCTACTCTCTAGGCGTCTCTTGTGGCATTTCATCTCCCTCAGCTCCTCAGAAAACCAAGGGGCCTTGGAGATTCGGCGCCGCGTGAGAGGCCGCAAGGGCGCGACTCGGTCCAAGGCCCCCGTGGCCGCACTATACCATGCGGCCACTAGATCCTCAGTCGAGCCGTGGGGCAGGGACACAGATACTGGCCCAAGCTCCCTCTGGAACCTTTCTGGGTCCATCAGGCGCCTGGGACGGAACCATCTTGAGCTCTTAGGTTCCGCCTCCCCACGGTGGGGTGTGACGATTGGAAAGTCCAGCCGGAGGAGAGTGTGATCTGTCCATGACAAGGGTGTGATGACTAAATCCCCTATTCCCAGATCACTCCTCCACTGACCCGAGATGAAAATTAGATCCAGGGTGTGTCCTCCCTCGTGAGTGGGGCCAAGGACTACTTGGGTCAGGTCCATGGCCGTCATGGAGGTCACGAACTCCCGAGCTACCTCAGAGGTCTCGCCAGCAGATGGCAGGTTGAAATCCCCCATGACCAAAAGTCTGGGGGTATCAACTGCCATCCCGGCCACCACCTCCAGGAGCTCAGGCAGGGCTGCTGTTACATAGCGGGGAGCCAGGTATACAATCAGCACGCACATCTGCCACCTCAGGCCCCACTTCACGAAGAGGGACTCACACCCGGTCGTCTGTGGTACAGTAGTCTCCCTCAGCTCGAGACCTTCCTTAACCATAATCGCCACCCCTCCACCCCTACCTAGGGCCCTAGGCTGATGAAAGGCACGGTAGCCTGGTGGGCACATTTCCACGAGGGGTAGACCACCCTCGTGGCCCAACCAGGTCTCCGTTATACCCACCAGGTCCGGGTCCCCCTCTGACACCAAGTCATGTATGAGGGGGGCTTTATTCACCACGGACCTGGTATTGCACAACATCAGCCTAGGGCCCCGGCTCTGTGAACCCTGCCCTCCTAGTCTGAGAAGGGAGCACCGAGGGTTGGAGCACCTCACCTCCTGTAACCAGCGATCATGATCCTCCAACCCGTGATGGACTTTTGGTCTCCCGCCATACCTGCCCCTTCCCACGACTGAACTGATGGACAAACCCTGAATGGCAACGACCCCCCCCCCTCCTCCATGACTCTTTCCGTTTCCCTAATTCCGCTGGCCGGATATAGCGTGTCCCACATCCGACTGGCTAACCCTCCCCACAGCCCTAGTCCCCCTTAAAATCTTAATTAAATTTTTTGATAAAAACCCCCTGAGCTTGCGCCTAACACACCTCTCTGGATCACGCAATCTATCCTCGAGGTGGGCCGCAGATAGACAGGGGGGCCATACCCGCGAGAAAAAAGACTCTCGCAGGCAGAGCTCTGTTCTGGAGTATGACAATAGCATAACAACGGCACTGGTTCTAAAAAAAAAGGGGGGGGGAATCGCCCAAGATGGTACATTGCAAGTCAAGATTAACACAGCAAGCTAAAACTTAAAAGCGTAAGGTAAGATAGATGATAAAGTGCGGCAGGTAGTCCAGGTGGGGTGGAAGCAGTCTATCCAGCGGGGGAGGGGGTGTAATAGATGACAAAAATAGTCTTCCCCCAGATAGTTCGAAATATCCATCATATGGCCTACTCAGATGTCATGAGGAGGCTAACGTTCGATTTAGTGGACATTTCAATGGTCTGTAAGTCAGGCTCCTATCCACCTTTTCCTCTGACTCCTCGGCCTAAGAGGCCTCACAGGCCGCAAACGTCCTGGGCTGCATAGTCTTTCACACGGCTAGATGGTAAGCACTCGGCCCAGTCCGGAACGGTTACCCTCGCCTCCACCTTCAGCCCTCCAAAGATCTTCCAAGGGCATTACAGTCCTTTCTGCTTCCCTGTTAATTCCTCATCCCGCCTCTCCACTCCTCGGCCCATTCGATCACCAGTCCATCTGTCCATCCTTGTCACGTTCCTCGCTCCAAAACCGGCCCGAATCAAGATGGGTCGGGCAGGGACTGCACGGGCCAGGTGGAGGCCGCGCGGTCAGCTGTCATTACCGCGTGGCCAGATCTTCAACCCACACCCGGCCCGGCCTCCTCCATCTTTGCCCTGGTCGCCCGGCCTACCTCCTCTCCAGATGCCCCAGGGCTGCAGCTAGGCGACTAGGGACTGCACAGGCCGGGTGGAGGCCGCGCGGTCTGCTGTCATTACCGCACGGCCAGCTCTTCAACCCATACCCGGCCCGGCCTCCTCTTCGCCCTGGTCGCCCGGCCTACCTTCTCTCCAGACGCCCCAGGGCTGCAGCAAGGACGCCAGGGCCGCTCCGAAGCTCTGGAGCACTTGGAGCTCGCCGCCCAATGCTCGCCTCACCCGCCGCGCTCTCCATGCTCTCCGCGGGCTGAAAATACCCGGCATGTCGGCGAGCGGACTAACTTGCCGGGCCAGCCCTCATAGATGGATAAAGAGGGCTGGCAACGACCCTCCAGGGCCAAAAGACCCCTCAGGCCTAGCCGCGCTCAGCACAGATCCGCCATTCTTCACGCATGCGCAAAGCTCATTATCGCGTTGTGAGTTTGATCCTAGGTAGAGGCAGATGTAGGGATGGACTAGATGACCTGCAAGGTCCCTTCCAACTCTGTTAAATCTTCAGGAAATCTTAGCTTTCTGTTTTCCTCTCTTCCAAACAAAGAGGAGAAAAATTCAAGAGCTCCTGACCCATTTATCTCCATTGCAGAGCTGAGTACAGAAAACACCATGAATCCATCTCATATTTTTCCTTATTACACTTGTAAAAGGAAAAAAAATGTGCAGGCAGATGCAAATTTCAGTTAGTTACAAATGGCAAATGAAAAATTACATAAAAGAAAACATCCTCGAATTGAGTACCTAACAAAGCAATGGGGAATGTTTTAAACAAATGATCTCCTGCTATTTGTTGTTCTTACAATACACAAAAATTATAGATTTACTTGAAAGTCTTCCATGCTGCTTCACCATCGTCTATTGCAAATTCAAGTATCAAGAGAGATTACATATCAGCTATTCACTGTCAGAGATCAACTTTCTGTTGAGATGCCATGTAATAATGTGTTTAACTGGTTCTCCCACTTACAGTAGAGGTTGACAATCCTTAATATGCCATAGATTCACTACCTTAGGGAACATTTTTAAGAGATGTGATATACAAATGGTCAGCAATAATTTTCCTTAACAATTCTTGCTAAGGAATGAAGCAATAATAATCTATATGTTTGACTGCAGTGCGCTCCTAAATCAAAGGTGGGAGTTCATTAACAGTCTTTATTAAATAATCTCAGATTTATGAAATAAATTTTATTATTATTGTGATAATCTTAATTTAAGAAACTAGAACAAGTATAATGGTGCACAAATAAGCCAAGAAACTACCTTTAAGTTTAATGAGGTTAAATCTCAAGGAATTGGCCCATTGTATTAAATGCACTTGCAGGTATTACAAGAGAGAGCAACCCAGAACCGGGCAGCTTTTCTTCTGTCCAGCCAATTTTAGAGGCCAAGCGCATCGTGTAGCCTATATCACTTCTTTTCATTCACAGCTTGCCTTTACTACTATTATCTGATTTTTGCTAGATTTGAGAACTAAGGCCGGGATAGGCACGAGAAGCCTCTAAAACAGTGGTTTTCAACCTTCCCAATGCCGCGACCCTTTAATACAGTTCCTCATGTTGTGGTGACCCCCAACCATAAAATTGATGTCTCGGTTCCTAAGACCATCGAAAATATGGTTTTTCTGATGATCTTAGGCGACCCCCAAAGTGGTCCCGACCCACAGGTTGAGAACCGCTGCTGTAGAAAGAAAAACAATAACAATATCAAATTTTAAAAGGGTTTTAATACTATCCTTTGTGGCTGGAGAATTCTGGGAGCTGATGTCCACCTATCTTAACATTTTCCAGGTTGAGAACCACTGCTCTAGGAAGACGTTCACCGTGGTTAGACGCCCATGTGTGCTAGTAATATGGCAGCATCCCATACAGCTAGCTGTTCTTTTTAACACTCAACGTGATTCCCCAACCTAAAGATAAACAATATGGGGCAACAAAAGCCCGGTTCCAGATTTGTTGCTGCAATTGCCAACCAGAATTCAGAAGTCTAGTGAACAAACGGCAGCCACTGTCATCTTTGGCAGCAGGAACTTATTTCATTTTAGGAGTTTCCAGAAGGATGGTTCAACTTGTTGTTGCAACAAAAGCAACCATGTCTTGGTTTCTATGGTTTGTGTATGATCCTGAACTTCATAATCTTGCTGGATTAGACCAAGAGTCTACATGATAAGAGCTTTCTGTGGTAGTAGCTTGCAAGAAAAAGGTGTGAAGCTTGTGGTGCCACCTGAGGGAGATTCTAGGGCAGAAAACCGTGGTCTCACTTAGTAGAGAAAGCAGAACCAGTCTGCTTCTCTTTTGTTCTTCTCTTCCCAGCACTTTCCAAAGAGTGGGATCTTCACAGAGAGTGTTCAATATAGGATCACTTGAGCCTGATCATTTGAGCCTAAATAACCTCTTGTTTTGTTTCATGAGCCATTGGTTTGCTTTCTTGACTGTCCATTATATTCCCAGGAGTCTATGCCAATGCCAAAGTTCAAAGGCATCAATATTCTTCCTGTACTACTAAAAAAAGCTGAACTTTGGCTTCCATAGAATGTCACAGGGAATACCATCACTTGAATGATTCAAAACAGGAGGGCATAGCTAATTTCCACATAGAGGCAGTGGTGAAATCCAAACATATTCCCTACCGGTTCTGTGAGCATGGCTTGGTGGGCGTGGCTTGGTGGTCATGTGATTGGGTGGGCACGGAAAAGGGAGTAGGCTGCTAGCTCCCTTCCCTGCGACCGGCCGGCCCCAACATGCTTGCCTGCCTTCCACGCAGCCTTCTGCTTGCCTGCCTTCACACCTGGGAACACAGGGAAGGCTGCATGGAAGGCAGGCAAGCATGGCAGGGCTGTGGTCCATAGGGAAGGGAGTAGGGGAGGCAGGTTGGGACGGTGGAAAACAGAGACTGCCTGGGGTGGGACGAGTGAGCGGTGACCAGGGGCGTGGCCAACCAGCGGTCCCTACCAGTTCAGCGACTTAGGCCCAATGTCCGCTACCAGTTCTCCCAAACCAATCTGAACTGGTAGGATTTCACTGCATAGATGTCATTGTTTTTACTATACCCAGATAGCTCTAGTAATTTAAGAGAGGCCAGAAGATCCTTTGGAATAAAGGAAAGTCTGTTCAGTGGCACTGAAGTAACACTGCAGTTGTTAAATGAATCATGTAGACATTAAGTGAATCCAGATTTCCCACTGACTTAACTGATCACGGGGATGCTACAATGGTCATTAACTTCATGGAGCAGTTCTAAGTCACTTTTTTTTTTATATTGAAAAGGTTTTATTGGTTTTTACAATTTTTCACTGGGGTAAGGTAAGGGATACAAAAGAAATTTTGAGAACTTTCGCGTCGGAGTCATTGGCCCTTCCAGGGCTTCATAATAAATCGTTAAAGAAAAACATTTTTCATAAATACTGCAAGGTGAAAACAAGTACATACTTCTAAATTCTCAATTCTATGCTGTCATCTGTTTGCAAAAATCCAGATACAGATGTTATACAATATTAATCAAAAGTCAAAGCAAAGTTTGTTTGTTTTTGATCTAAGTCTCTTGGCAATTGTGTCTTCTGTCTCTCCCCCCTGCCCCCCCTGGATCTTCCCCCAGGACAGAGGAATGTTTTTTAAGAAAGGCTTCCGCCTCAGCAATTGTTTTAATCCTTATTCTTCCTCCTTCCCAGAACACCAACATTCCTTCAGGCATCACCCACTTGAACCAAATCCCGTGGTCATACAATTTTTTGGATAAGAAGGAAAATTTCCTTCTCGTCTCTCTAATTTTTTTAGGGATCTGCTTCAAGATAGCGACTACTTTTTGCTGGTAAATTAACGAACCACCTCTCTGCGCCTTCAAAATTCCCTCCCTGGTTGACCTCCTAACAAATTTAATATGTATCTCTCTGGGTACCTCATTTATCCTGGCATATGCAGAGTTTATTCTGTAGACTAGGTCAATGTCCCCCCTGATCTCATCTTTGGGTTTATTTAAATAATCTGCTAAAATTGTACTCATGAGTTCAGGAAGACATTCACCAGGCTCTTCAGAAATGTTCTGAAATCTTAAAAAATATAACATCCTTTCAAAATCCATCCTAGACATATGCCCATTTAATTCTCCAATCTCACTATTAACATTTTAAGCTCTCCCTTTGCCCCAGCCAGCCCCCCTTGCAGCTCCTCAGTCTTCTGTGTGTTTTCCAGCACTTGCTTCCGTGTTTCCTGAATATCCTGTTTTAAGCTGGTACGATCTTCTCTCAAAGCCTTAATTTCTTGCACCAAAGCTTGTAACACATTCTCCATAGATGTCATTCTTTGTTCCAAACCTGCCAGTTCTAATTTTTGTGCCATGGTAAGCTGTTAAAGTCAGTGTCACTAAGATGGCGTTTTTTGGGTGGGGCTGGTGAAGCAGGTCAGGAGAGAAGAGAAAGTTCAAATCAAGATTGCAAAAAAAAAAATGTTCAAGACCGAAAGAGAAAACACGTTTCACAATCAATAGTTGTAGCAAAGAAGGCGCTCCAGGGAAGGAATCAATTAGTCCAAGAAGATCTTCATTAATAGAGAGAGGAAGTCCGTATCACAAAGGGATGTTGGTAACTTTCCATAAGTGAAATAGTCATTCAGGAACAGCGGGCAGCCATCTTCCACCGCCCAAACTGAGAGCCGGCAGGAGAGAGTAATAAAAGAAAGATTGTTTCCAGCCAGCCGGACTTAGATACATTTTAAAAAGACAAGCTGCAAATCACTTTCCCTTGCTTCAAAACAATCCGGGTTTAGGATATCTGCTTCCTCGCAATGAGGAGCCATTTCCAAGCGCCGCTTTGAATCCGAGGGGGGGTTTGACAACAAACTCCCCCCTCCAAGTTCTTTCAGTCCAGGCTGACAGCAAAAATATATTTAAAATCACTCACTCCTCACCTCACCGCCAAAGTCCCGGAGAGCCTTCCAACCCGAACATCCAGCTCTCTCCATATTCACTATACGTTGCCGTCCTCCATTGGCGAAGGGGAACCCCCCCGCGGCATGTCCTTCTTCACCTAGACCGAAGACAAGGGCCGTTTCCCCACTGCCGCAGGGAGGGACCGACCCAGGCAAGCCAGCCCTACGGGAGACCCCCAAGAAGGGGCGTCTCGCCCCCGTGGGGGGGCAGAAAAAAGAGCAAAGCGGCGGACAAGCCCCAAGACTCGTCCGTCGCTGCTGGAAGGCGGAACCGGACTCTAAGTCACTTTTTAAGGGATACTGTAACTTAAGGTCACTAAACAAATGGCTGTAAGACAAGGACCACTTCATGCATTCTCTCTTTTCAATAACTGCAGTACAATAAAGTAGATTCTGTGTAGGGGTCTATGGAGACCACATTCCAGAAAGTAGGAAGATAGTGTAAGAGCAAAAAATGGGGAGAAGTAGCCAAAAACCTAACTGAAATGTAATTAAAGCTGGTAATTTAATTCATGATTCTTCCCTCTGTATTTAATAATGTCTTTTTTCCAATCAAATTAGAAAGTATTGTTCAGTATTAACTTTTGGAAGAGTTTGAAAGCTACATCTAAGACTTTCAGAGAATTGGAAGTAGCCCTGGACCTTAAATCAAGCATCTTTTATCAATTTAATGATGACAAATGACCATTCTAGAAAGAAAACTTTGTCAGCACTACGCACATCTTCCTTCTCATCCACAAAAGTGCAAAGCCATAAGGAAAAGAATTAGCTTCTAGATACACACGTGAGCTGAATGTCAATTCATAAGGCGAGACAATATGACTCAGTGAACTGTACAAACACTTGAACATGATATATCAAATCTTTGCAACATATGTGGTCTTACTGCATACACACCTTGACAAATGGCAGAAGGGGCACACTGGTATATAAAGTTTCTACCATTCTTATCTATAGTGACAAGGATTCTTGCCTTGGGAGGTTTGAACTAGAAGACCTCCAAGATCCTTTCCATCATCATCATCATCATCATCATCATCATCATCATCATCATCCTGTGGTTAATATTTGGTGAGATTCACAGCCTTTGGAGCTGGTTGGTAGCTCAACAGCTCGCGTCCTAACGAAGGACCTAGGAACTGTCAAGGTAACGTCGGAGGATATAAGCTGTTCCAAGTAGGGTGGCCCTTTGTAGAGTCAGAATGCTCAAGTCCGGCAAACCTAGAACCTCCAGATAGCGAGGCATTGCTCCAAGGTATTGCTCCAAGGGCTCCAATCACAATTGGGACAACACACGATTTTCTCTTCCACAGTCGCTTATTATTATTATTATTATTATTATTATTATTATTATTATTATTATTATTATTATTATTATTATTATTATTATTATTATTATTATTATCTTTATTCATAAAACATGAAACTCAGCCAACTGAACATTTAAAAATGCATATTACAAATACTATTGACTGGTGCTAATGGTTGATACAGTTTGCTGCCAGCATCCTAGGTACCAACCAAGTATCTTTGTAGAATATAAGATGTGCCAAGTAGCGCTGTTTTTTGCAGTTCTGCTGGTGTTATTGCAGGAAGCTGCAATTTGCTGAGATATTTAGAAAAATTCTTGGACATTGTGCCAAGTGCCCCGTTGACAATGGGTGTCACTGTGACATGCTTCATCCATAGCCATGTGGTTTCGATAGCCAGGTCGCGATATTTCATGATTTTTTCTAGTTCTTTTTCTTCAACTCTGGCATCTCCAGGAACAGCGATATCAATGAACTGTACACTTCGGCCCTCTACAACCGTGATATCTGGTGTGTTGCTCCAAATGACGATCTGTTTGTATTCGAAAGTCCCACAAGATCTTCACCCTCTCATTCTCGATAACCTTTTCTACTTTGTGTTCCCATGACTTTCTGGATACAGGTAAACCATATTTTTACATAATGACCAGTGGATTAATTTAGCAACTCAGCCTATTATTATTCTGTGGTTAATCTTTGGTGAGATTCACAGCCTTTGGGGCTGGTTGGTAGCTCAACAGCTTGAGTCCTAACCAAGGACCTAGGAACTATTAAGGTAACATTGGAGGATATAAGCTGTTCCAAGTAGGATGGATTTTTGTAGAATCAGTCCACTAAATTTAGAATTTAGAATTTAGAATTTCTAAATAGCAAGGTAGCCCTTTAGGTATTGCTCCAAGATGGCTGCCTTAGCTTTGGCCCAGCTGGAATGCGGGGACCAGAACTAGATTAGTAGCTCCTGTGAAGATATACAGGTAGTCCTCAATTTACAATCACAAATGAGCCCAGAATTTATATTGCTAAATGAGAGAAATTTGTTAAGTAAGTTTTGCCCCATTTTACAACTTTTCTTGCCAGATTTGTTAAGTGAATCTCTGCAGTTGTTAAGTTAGTAACACGGTTGTTAAGTGAATCTGGTTTTCCTGTTGACTTTGCTTATCAGAAAATCACAAAAAGTGATCATATGATCCTGTAACTGCAACCGTCATAAATATGAACCAGTTGTCAAGAATCCAAATGTAAAGGAGGAAGAGTAAGGATTAAAACAGTTGCTGAGGCGGAAGCCTTTCTTAAAAAATATTCCTCTATCCTCGGGGATGAAACTGGAGGAGCGGAGGGGGCCACGGCCTCGCCCACTGGGGGTCAGGGAGAAGAACAAGAAGACACAATTGCCAAGAGACTTAGATCTAAAAAATGACTTTTTTTTAATACAGTATAACTTTTGTTTGGATGTTTGTACACGATTGCTAGCATAGAATTTAGAATTTACAATGATGTATGCACTTCTCTTCATCTTGTAGTACTATTGAAATATGTATTATCTATGTTTTGTTAAGAAGCCCCGGAGGGGGTCAACGATCTCGACGTGAAAGTTCTCAAAATATTTTATTATCTGGCTTCCTGTTCCGGCTTCTGGCGGCGACGGACGAACCTTGGGGTTCGTCCACCGTTTTGTTCTTTTTTCTGCCCCAAACGGGGCGGGGTACCCCTTTTTTGGGGGGTCCCTCCATAGGACTGGCTTGTCTGGACTGGTTCAGCCTGGCGGCGGCTGGGGAACAGTCCTTGTCTTCGGTCTAGGTGGAAGGAGACATGCTGCTGGGGGCTTGGTTCCCTTCGCCAACGGAGGACGGTAACGAACAATGAATTCGGAGAGAACGGAGCGCTCGGGACGGATGGCTTTGCCAGGGCTTGAGCTGCGAGGTGGAGAGTAAGTGTCTTTAGCTTTATTGCTGGTGGCTTTGGATGAGAGAGACGTGGAGGGGGGTGTTTGTTTGCTAAACCCCCCCTCGGATTTACAGCAGCGGCGCGCAGAAATGGCTCCTGGAATGCAGAGAGCGGATATTTCGCATCCGGACTGTTGTGCAACAAGTGAAAATCTTCCGCGGCTTGTTTTTATACAATGTATCTAAGTCCGGCTTGACTGAAACAATTTCTCTGCTGTTTTCTCCGGCTGGCTGCCAGAGTGGGTGGTGGAAGATGGCTGCCCTTTGTTCCTGAACACTTATTTCTTTATGGAAAACTTCCAACATCTCTTTGTGATTTGGACTGCCTCTCTTTACCAATGGAGAATTTTTTTGGATTAATTGATTCCCTCCCTGGAATGCCTTCTTTGTCTTAATAATTGACTGTGAAAATTGCTTCTCTTCTGGGCTCTACAACTTTTTACAATTTTGATTGGAACTTTCTTCTCCTGACTTGCTCCAGCGGCCGCACCCAAAAAACGCCATCTTAGTGGCACTGATTTAAACAGCTTACCATGGCTTCAAAAAAACAACCAGGAAATCCAGGATTGGAAGAGAGAATGACAGCTATGGAAACAGTGTTAAACTCCTTGGTGCTGGAAATCAGAGAATTTAGAAAAGATCATACTAGCACTAAGCTTGAACTCTTGGAGACACAGAAAAAATTGATGGAGAATACACAGAAGACCGAGGAGTTGGAAGTGGGGCTGGCTGGGGCAAAGGGAGAACTTAAAAATGTTAATACTGAAATTGGAGATTTGTCTGGTCATATGTCTAGGATGGATTTTGAGAGGATGTCATATTTTTTAAGATTTCAGAATATTTCTGAGGAATCTGGTGAATGCCTTCCTGATCTCATGAGTACAATTTTATCAGACTATTTACATAAACCCAAAGAGGAGATCAGGGGGGACATTGACCTAGTCTACAGAATAAATTCAGCATATGCCAGGATGAATGAAGTACCCAGATGGCTACATATTAAATTTGTTAGAAGGTCGACAAGGGAGGGAATCTTGAAGGCGCAGAGGGTGGGTCCGTTAGTTTACCAACAAAAGGAAGTCGCCATCTTGAAGCAGATCCCAAAAAAGATTAGAGAGATGAGACAAAAATATTCCTTCTTATCTAAAAAATTGTTCAACCACGGGATTTGGTTTAAGTGGGCGATGCCAGAAGGGATGTTGGTGTTCTGGGACGGAGGAAGAGTAAGGATTAAAACAGTTGCTGAGACGGATGCCTTTCTTAGAAAACATTCCTCTATCCTGGGGGAAGATTCAGGGGGGACGGAGGGGGCCACGGCCCCGCCCGCTGGGGGCCAGGAAGGAGAACAAGAAGACACAATTGCCAAGAGACTTAGATCTAAAAAATGACTTTTATTTTTATTTTTATTAATACAGTATAATTTTTGTCTGGATGTTTGTACACGACTGCCAGCATAGAATTCAGAATTTATATGTATGCATTTATTTTCACCTTGTTGTATTATTGAAAAATGTATTACCAATGTCTTGTTAAGAAGCCCGGTAGGGCCAATGTTCCCGACGTGAAAGTTCTCAAAATATCTTTTTAATTCACCTTACCCTACCCTTTTTTGTTAAAAAATTTGTAAAACTCAATAAAACTTTTTCTATATAAAAAATATTTTATTATCTTACATTACCCTACCCTATTCAAAAAATTTGTAAAACTCAATAAAACTTTTTCAATATAAAAAAAAAAGAATCCAAATGTAAATCACATGAGCATGGGGATACTGCAAGGAACGGTCACTAAATGAAATGTTGTAAGTCAACCTGTATTCAACACATCTCCAACTTGGCTTAAAATCTAAATTTGCCTTTTGCAATAGCACTTTTCTTCTAGCTTGTCCAGCACCTTGTGTTCTGAAATGTTGCTGATTTATAGGATAAAAATCTGCTTTGGAAATTTTACACGGGAAGGAGTGTCATAAATTATCTTATTTAAATAAATAACATAATGGAAGTGTTCAGCTTGAACATGTGAACAAAATGTATTTTTAAAGAGTGTTTTTGGATCTTGTAACTATTTTACCCAGAGCTGATCGCCCCACCCTTCACTGCTTTAAGAATTAGCCTTTGAATGAAAGAGCCAACCCTATTGTTGAGGTATAGATCTGTGCCTCTTGCTCCCCAGGGAATTTTTGGCACTTTCCCATTTGTCTCTGTTGAAGTTTATTTGTAAACAAATAAGCAAAGGGTGTCTGACATAAGTTGCATCTCTCCCCCTACCTTTAAACCCCCAGCCCCTATTTCCTTTGTTTATACAGTATACACCACAGAGGCTCTCACGCTGCCCCATGTGTTTGATGTGAAAACATATGAAGATCAAAGGCCTGAAGGAGAGAAGCCTAGAGGAGAATTCACATCCAAAGTTGAGATGCCTGGATTCCTGCTGTAACGCCCTAGTTAATATGGTTGCTTGTGTGTTGCAAAGAGAGGAAGAGTACATATCACAGCAAAAAGGACGTAAAAAGGTACGGAGTGGAGTAACAGTTTGGTATGATGTGGATGCAACGGTAGGAATCATTACTAATTCTAGTAAAAAAAAAATCTCACTATAGTCCTCTGTATTTTTGCTCAGCCTTCAGTCTAAGCTGCCCAGAAAGGTGCTTTAGGATGGGTGGCCACTCAAATATTTTAAACAAATTAAAATAAACAAATAAATATGTCTGGATTCTATGTGTTCATAGATTAGGGTCAACTTCTTGGCTGCTGCCACTGCTCTCTCTTTTGAAGTTTTTTTTTTTTATCTTTAAACAAGGCTTACAGTGGAGATTCTTTCACAAAAGTTCTCCTTAAAGAAGTTTATATGAAGACTCTGTGGGAAAAGCAGACAGGTCCTTTCAATGTGTATTCCTGCAGATACCGAGCAAAAGTGTTTATTTTGAACTACCCCCACCCCACCCCCCACACACTACGTTGGCATTGACTTTTCATGCTTTCCCCCTCTGCTTCCAACATTAGGCACAATGAGTGCCTGCTACCTAAGATTTCCCTTTTTCCTATCCAAATAAAAGAAATAGACTGACATTTTGCTGCTGCTTCTCTCTCTTCAGGTAACTTTCAGATAAATTGGAGAAAATCATTGCACAAGCATTTTTAAAGGAAATTTCTATACCGATACCATTATAGTCCATTCATATTTCTTTACAGATACTCTCTGCTGTTACAGATACTCTCCGCTTCTGCAAGAATGTGACATTTCAAATAAATATGATAAAATGCTCTTGATTTCAAAGGCAATTGGAGAATTCACCATGCTAAGTTGTCACTTTTGATATACTTTCTTAGTAATCCTTTTGTGGTATGTACTAGTTTTTTTTAAGACAACTTTATACTTTGTCAACCATATCTCTCTCTCTCTCTCTCTCTCTCTCTCTCTCTCTCTCTCTCTCTCTCTCTCTCTCTCTCTCTCTCCCTCCCTCCCTCCCTCCCTCCCTCCCTCCCTCTCCCTCTCTCTATCACACACAACCACAGAGTCACTATTACCCCTGACCTTTCTATAAACTGCACATAGCAATCTAGTCTAGTAGCCAATGCCTTCCAAACAAAAACATTAAAATAAAATTTCATTTTTACCCCCAGGGTTTCTGAGCAGTATCCTGCTATATGCGTTCAGTTGTATAAGCAAGTGCAAATATCACTTTGCACATTGCTGCATGTAGGATATTGTTTTTTTGAGCTAAAGTTGAAGAATTTGTGCTTGTCCTAATATTGCTAAACTATAACTCACCCACCCCCCAAAAAAACCTTCAGAAGCTGTGGCAAGGAATACTGAGAGTTCATAGAATCTTAGAAATTACAGGAATATTTCCCAACTATGTGTAGGACTTGCATTCTTAGAATTCTTAGAAATGGCTATGCTGGCTGGGGAATTCTGGGAATTAAAGTCTATACATCTTGAAGACCCTTGGATTGAGAAACAGAACCCCTAGATCTCGGGCAAATGACATTACAATTGTTTCAGGACTTCCAACGAAGGAAAAAGTTGTTTCATGTGGCAGTCAGTTCCAAGAGATAGCTCATACAGGCAGGAAGTTCCTCCTGACATCTACTCTGGATCTCCTTCCTTGTAATTCTAAACCTCTGCTAAAAGTCCTGCCATTTCAGCCTCTTCTATGTAACAACCTTTCCAATTATCTGAATATACTGTAGTTATCAAATTTCCATTTGATCACCTCTTCTCTTGGCTAATCCTTTCTATGTTGCTCATAGGTCTTGATTTCCAGCCCCTTCATAACTTTGATAGCCCTTCCCTGAACTTGCAGTGAAAATTTCACAGTTTGAATGAAAAAATAGGTGTTCCCTCAACCTTTCCCATCCATGCCACCGATCAAAATATTCAACCGAACCCTGTAGAACTCCACACATGTTAGTTCTCACAAGCTAAAGGGCAGCTAGTAATGAGTTGTAACTCAGTGGCTTCTAGCAGGCTACTGAGTCTCCATCTGTAATTTTCTTGTAGACTGTAATGTGGTTATATTTGCACTACAAACCAACTGCACGGTTAAGTGATTTTCATCTAATTGCCTCGGTTCACAAGTACAAACAGGAAAGAAGCCACACAATCTGGGCTCTCGTGCTGAATGATAAACAAGCCAACCTAACACCAATCACACTTTAGCTTCGTGAATTTTGTGAACCCAGTTCTGCTGGTGGGCCAAGCTTCCATTCTCCAGGTACAGATTTCACCCAGTCCACCTCCTGCCTCTCTCCAGATCCCCAAATGTTCCAAAACTACCAACTCACTGTCAGTAGAAGAAAGGTGAGGCAACAATTACAGGCCTTGGGTGTGGGGTGGGTAATTCTGTACTTTGCATGTTTTCTATATACACATGCCCACGTTTTTCTGCCTGTTTTCAGTAAATAGTGTTCCGCGTACAGGGCTAGTAAAACTGCAAAGTCCTGCCTCTCTGTTAGGGAGGAGGAGAGTTTTATGGAACAAAAGAAAGGGTGATTTTTCTTTAACAGGTAACCCTTTACAGCCATTTATTTTGGTCTGAAGCTGAAATGCTTCCTCCTTTGCAGGATGCTTAGGCATTTTCACATGCAAGACAAAAAAAGGTTTTTCACACCTCTGTTCTGCAGATAGATCGTGATGGCCTGTGGCTGCCTCCCCTGTTACTATTTCAATTGTGAAGCAGATTGTTTTATCTCTTTTCCTACTACCACCGTAGCTACTCCAGCTTTACAACAAGTTCTGCACTGGTATCATTTGTGATTTATTTGAGGAATTTAAATCTTGCCTTCCCTCTAAGAGTTCAAGGCAGAATGCATAGTACTGCATCTTCCTTTTTTTATATAAAAAAATCACAACCCTATAAAATAGCAACTTCTAAGTAGGGGGAAGAATTAGTCATAATCTAAATAAAAGCCGACACTTACACTCCTAAGCACAAATCCTGGTTGCTGGCCAAATGATGCAGAAGTAGTTAATTCTGAATGTACCACTCATGTAAATGGCAGCTTCCGCAGAAATAAAGAAATAGCATAGAATGTTCTTATGTTTGCTTCATGCCAAGTACATTTGGTTAGAAATAAGGCCATTATGTTGAAAAAACGAACATATGGAGCCTAGGGAAAAATGTAAATAAAAATATTAAATATTAAAAATTAAAAAAATAATATAAGGAAGGCATATATTTTTTAACTGTAAGAAGAAACAAGTAGAGACTATCAGGGTTAGCTCAGTGGGTCTGCAATGTCATGCAATGTAATCTTGGGCTATGGCTGGTATTCATCTGCTACCCTAGTCCTATAACAGTGCAACGTTTGCATTTTAAATTCATAATTTGCCCAAATGTCACTGGGAAGATAGGGGCTTCTCTGAACAAGTTCCAGGTTGAAAGAACCTTCAAAGAATTATAGTGCCCCCTGCAGCCCAAAAACAAAACAAAACAAAAAGCACTATCTCAAGTACATCACTTCTCTCAAATTTTATATCTTTATTCATTAAAACTATTTGCAGCCCAACTTACCACAGGCAATTCTGGGCAACTTTAAAACCAATAAAACCATAAAAATAGACAATTCTAATAATAACAATAAAAATACAACTTATAATTGAAAGATGGGGGAGGGAGCAGGATACATGCGTGTGTGGGGCGGGAATAAGATCTTCTACTCGTCCATCAAACACCTCCAGTGTAGGGACCGCAACTCAATTGGCAGAGCCAATTCTTCAGGCTCTTGAGGAAGGCCAGGAGGGTAGGAGCAGATCTCCCTTCAGAGAGCAAGATGTTCCAAAGGGAAGGAGCCACTGCAGAGTAGGCTCTACTCCGGGTCTCCGTCAAGTGGAGCTCGCTGACCAACAGGATCTGCAGTGTGCCTTCTCTGCCAGCACAGGTGGGGCAGGGTGAGATGCTTCCTTAGGTAACATGGACCCATGTTGTGTAGGGCATTAAAGGTGATCATCAACATCTTGTATTGAACCCAGAGGCAAACTGGCAATCAGTGCTGCTCACGGAAGCGTAGTGTAACATGGGCTACTCTAGATGCCCCTAAGACTGCATCAGTTGTAGTGTCTGATTGCTGTTCCAGGGTAGCTCCGTATAGAGCACATAGTTTAGGAATGAGGTGGCCAGCCAGGGCCTCAATGACTAAGAGCAAGACTCTTGATCCAGAAAAGGGTGCAATCAGAGCACAATGCAATGTTGTGCAAAGACTCTCCCAGCCATGATTGTCATTTGCTTTTCAAGCAGGAGTTGTGAGCCCAGGATAATTCCCAAGTTGCCAACCAGATCTGCCTAAGGTAGTGCAAACCCATCCACATCTAAGGATGTTAATGTCCCAGTTCTTAAAGCTCCATGCAGCAAAAATCACTCAATCTTGCCAGGATTCAGTCAAAGCCTGTGGTTCCCCCAGCCAGGCCCCCACATTCTCCAGGCACCATGAGAGGGCAGCAACAGCACACTTGGATCACCAGGGGTGGAGATATAAAGTTGACAATCATCAGCGTACTAAAGGTATTTCAACCAAGGATGACAGATGATCTCACCCAGTGTCTTCAGATAGATGTTAAAAGGAGTGGAGAGAATATTAAGCCCTTCAGCACAGCACACAAGAGCAGCCACAGGATGATTTCTCAGTCCCTACTAATACCTACTGGGGCCAACTTTGTGTAGAAAGGAACTGAAAGTGCTGTGCAAGACAGTGCTACCCAGCCCCAAATCCTGTAGCCAGCTCAAAAGAAGGTAACTGAGAGATCAAGGAAAGCAAGGATGATTGCACTTTCCCCATCCTGCTCTTGCCAGAGATAGCATCAAAGATCATGCTATCTCTGTCCATAACAGAGCCTGAACCCTGACAGGAAGGGGCCCAGACAATTATTTTTATTCAGGTCTCTCTGAAACTGCCTAGCAATCACATTTTCTATCACCTTCCCTAAAACAGGAAGATGGGAAACTGGATGGAAATTGTCCAAGCAGGCAAGGTCAAATGCTTTTTTCTTTTTTTTTGTTTTAGGACGAAACGAACCAGAGCCTCCTTTAAAGGCCCTGGGAATGTCTCATTCTGTAGTGAAGAATTTATCATCGCCTGCCCTGAATCCAGCCAGGAAGGACAAGGGTCTAATTCACAGGACTCTGTCCACTTCCTCAGGACCAACAGGATCAGAGCAAAACCTTTCACCAGGCATTTCACATGGATTTCGACCACTCATGGGTTCCAACTGGGAACAAATCCAAGTGACCTTGCCCATCAGGTTTGAACAAAATCCTCTGTGAGGCCCAGAAGATAACAGAATAACAGAGTCAGAAGGAACACTGGAGGTTGGCTACTCCAACCCACTGTTCAAGCAGGAAATCCTTGATCAGCACTCACAACTTCTGGAGGCATTCCATTGATTAATTGTGTTCACTGTCAGGAAATTTCTCGTTATTTTTAGTTGGTTCTCTCCTTGATTAATTTCCAGCCATTGCTTCTAGTTCTGCCTTCAGGTGCTTTAAAGAATAAATGAACCCCCTCCCTCTTCTTTATGGCATCCCCTTAGATATTAGTTAGTGGACCAGAGGAATGCTGTCGATATAATTTACTTGGACTTCAGTAAGGCATTTGATAAAGTAGACCATAACCTACTATTAGATAAAATAGAAAAATGTGGTTTAGACAGCACCACCACCAAATGGATTCGCAACTGGCTGACCAACCGCACTCAACGTGTAGTCCTCAATGGAACTGCATCTACATGGGAGGAAGTATGCAGTGGAGTCCCCCAAGGCTCTGTTTTAGGCCTAGTACTCTTCAACATCTTCATCAATGATTTGGATGAGGGGATAAATGGGGAACTCATCAAATTTGCAGACAACACCAAGCTGGCAGGAATAGCCAACACTCCAGAAGATAGGCTTAAGATACAGAGGGATCTTGACAAACTTGAACATTGGGCACTATCTAATAAAATGAAATTCAATTGTGAAAAAAGTAAGGTTCTACATTTAGGCAAGAAAAACCAAATGCACAAGTACAGTATAGGTGGTACCTTGCTCAATAGTAGCAACTGTGAGAGGGATCTTGGAATCCTAGTGGACAACCATTTAAATATGAACCAGCAGTGTGCAGCAGCTGCCAAAAAAGCCAACACAGTTCTGGGCTGCATAAACAGAGGGATAGAATCTAGATCACGTGAAGTGTTAATGCCACTGTATAGTGCCTTGGTAAGGCCACACTTGGAATACTGCATCCAGTTTTGGTCGCCACGATGTAGAAAAGACGTGGAGACTCTGGAAAGAGTGCAGAGAAGAGCAACCAAGATGATTAGGGGACTGGAGACTAAAACATATGAAGAACGGTTGCAGGAGCTGAGTATGTCTAGTTTGATGAAGGGAAGGACCAGGGGAGACATGATAGCAGTGTTCCGATATCTCAGAGGGTGCCACAAAGAAGAGGGAGTCAAACTATTCTCCAAGGCACCTGGGGGCAGGACAAGAAGCAATGGGTGGAAACTAATCAAGGAGAGAAGCAACTTAGAACTAAGGAGAAATTTCCTGACTGTTAGAACAATTAACCTCTGGAACAGCTTGCCTCCAGAAGTTGTGAATGCCCCAACCCTGGAAGTCTTTAAGAAGATGTTAGATAGCCATTTGTCTGAAATGGTATAAGGTTCCTGCCCACGCAGGGGGTTGGACTAGAAGACCTACAAGGTCCCTTCCAACTCTGCTATTGTATTATTGTATTAGAACACCTCTATTATGTGATTCAAATGTTTTCGTTAAACTAGGCATACCCAGTTCCTGCAACCATTGTTTATATGTTTTAGCTTTCCAATCAATGGTGGGATTCACTTACCTTCCCTCACAAATGTGGGTGCACGCGTTGCATCTGCACATGCACACCACCTTCTGTGTATGCGCAGTGCTCGCACATTACATTGGGGCAGGTGGATGGAGCCTCCCACAGTTGCTGCTACCGGTTCACCCAAACCGGAGAGAAGCTGCTGAATACCACCTCTGCTCCTAATCATTTTTATTGATCTTCTCTGCACTCTTTCTAGAGTCTCACCATCTTTTTTACATCATGGCGACCAAAACTGAATGCCGTATTCCAAGTGCGGCCTTACCAAGGCATTATAAAGTGGTATTAACACTTCACGTGATCTTGATTCTATCCCTCTGTTTATGCAGCCTAGAACTGTGTTGGCTTTTGGATGATTACCAGAGCCTTCCTGTCCCAGGAGGCACTGGGCAATCCAGAACAGGACTGCTGAGCAACACTCTTCGGACACAATAAGAGCACAGAAATAATGTTGTTTCATCATCCTTACCACCACGAGGCCAGTCTTAATAGCAGCTCTAAGTTGTTTTCAGTTGGAGTCATCCTTCATTGTCTTCCAATGGTGCTATAGGCGTCTCTTCAGCCTTTTCAGCTTAAAAGTTGCCTAGAGCAGTTTATCCATGACCTAGGGGGAGAATCTGTCATGAGGGGTTGGAATAGGCCACCCAGGCACAATACTGACCAGATTCTCAGCTGACCTTTGGTTCCAGGGCATTACCAAGGCTTCAGATGGGCCATGCAGCAAATCCCTCAAGTTATTTCCCAGTTCCCTCTGGAACCCATTTGGGTCCATCAGCAGGCTGCTTGGGTAATCTCCCCCCCCCCCCCATTGAGAGGGGCAACATAAGAGAGTCTCAAAGAACCATGAGAGAGGGAATAATGTTAGATCTCTCACTAGATCACTTTGCCATTGCTCCAACAAAAAAATCAAATCTAGTGTGTGACCACTGTCCTGAGTCAGACCCATGACTGCTATGGTGATTGTGAATTCTTGGGCTGCCTATGAAGCTAAACCCAGGAATGCCAGATTGAAGGTCCCCAAAGTCTGGGGAACTCCACTACTAACTCTGAAAGGGCCTCCAACAGGCAGGGAGACTGGTACACTAGCAACAACCTCAACCGATCTTGAAAGCCTAGCTTCAGAAGCAGAGTCTCATAGCCAGAGACTTGAGGAACAAGGCCCCTGAAGGCCAAAACAGACTCTCTGATAAACACTGCACCCCCACCCCCACCGTCCAGGGGTCTCAGCTGGTACCAACACTTAATCCATCTGGACACATCTTTGAGAAGGAAACCCTCCTTTCCAGAGTCAGCCAGATCTCAGTGATGTATACCAGGTTGGCTCACTTCTCCTCAATAAGTTCTTGAACAAGAGGAGCCTTACTATTCACCAATCTAGCATATACCAGCAGTAGCCAAAACTCTGGGCTTCTGAGGGTATCCTGTCTACAAACTGAGAATGATCTGAAGGAGCTGGAACACTAATACTACACATCAGGGGCATCTTCCTTGTAATAACCTGCCTTCTGGCTCCCACAGCATTCCAAGCCTATCACTATGGGCAACAATTCCAATTTTTTTCACAAAAAGCAAAGGGTACCTACCGGATGCCTGCCCAGAACATTGTCACCCAAAATCTATAACCAAGCACAGTTCTCACTTTGGCCATGGTGATTGGGGACTATGGAAACTGAAGTATACAGCATCTATTGTGGGAGATAAATCATCATATAGCAGCCATAGTTTCCGTTGCCCAGATATTTAGGATTGTATTGGGCATCCAGAGAGATTTGGCTTTGTGAAATTATAGCTAATAAACAATTAAAATGACAATATGTGAAAACCTAATAAAGCAGTGTATCTCAATCTTGGCAAGGTTGAAGTTGAATGGACTTCTAGAATACCCTAGCCAGCATGCTGGCTGTGGAATTCTGTAAGTCCACCCATCTTCATCTATAGTGAGAAACACTATAATAAAGATACACACACCAAATAAAGCATAATTTGAACATTTCTAAATAAAAAGAATGAGCAAATATCTAAAAATAGCAAACTTCTATGAACTTGGAGCTCAGTCCAAATTGTCATTTGATTCTTCTCCACAGGCTTACCTGTGGGAATAAAGTGTTAACAAAGCAGTGGAATAGCAGAATGTCACTTGCTTATGAGATGGGCAACTGTATATATTAGACAGAGATAATGGGGAAGAAAGACCGTGTGTGTGTGTGATATGTATGTGTGTGTGTGTGTGTGTGTCTGTGTCTGTGTGTCTGTGTGTGTGTTACATTTTTGAGCTGATCAATAAATAAGTCAGGGAGACTAGTATAGATCTATTTCGAACTTTTTAGCTCTCATCAGCTAGCCATACCCTAAACTGGGATAGCTGATGAGAGCTAAAAAGTTCGAAATAGATCTATACTAGTCTCTCTGACTTATTTATTGATCAGCTCAAAAACGTAACACACATATTAAAAAATTACACAACGGAACTCATGGCTTTCTGTCTAGATGGTCTCTGGTGATGAACAGAAAGGCAGAAAAGGAAACAGTATGCTTCCTCCCATAATTGGGGCCTAACAGGGTGTTGTGGAACAAAGTGTATGTATGTATGTATGTATGTATGTATGTATGTATGTATGTATGTATGTATGTATGTATGTATGTATGTATGTATGTACAAACACACACACACACACAATTGCTGGCAGGGGGCTGGCCATGAAAGCATTAAAGAGTCTTGCTGTCGATCCTGCTATGTGAAATGGGGAGCAGGGCATCCTGTCATTGTTCTTGTCAGGTAATAACATACTTTGGCCTGATTCTGGGTAGTGATGGGCAAATCTGACAGCTGGAGTTTCTTTTGCTTTTTCCACTTGCACATATGTCTCTCATCTCATTTACACAGTAGCTTGAGATTTTTTTAAAAAATACATACATACTTACACACATGTACACACTATTATAAATAATTCTCACATGAACATCTTTATATGATTTAACATTGATTTCATTCAGTTTTTTAAATTATTGAATTGTTTTACATATCCATGAAAACATGAATTTTGAAAGGTATAGTTTAAGTTTTAGTTTATGCATTTTGGAATAAAAACCTGACATTAAATGAAACTTCTTTCAACTATGAACTAAATTAATGCCTCTGCATTTCTTAATATAAAGCTCCCATTTTGTGTATTAATAGCAAATATTTCAAGGCATAAACCATGCTTTATCTTTTTCGTCAATTCGCCTAATTACAAGCTCTGGAAAGCTCTTTCTGTCACCCTTCCAATCAGGACATGAAGCGAATCAGCTGAGACCCACAAACAGGGTTATTTCACACCATTAGCACCTTACGTAAACACCTAAGAATACAGACAGGTAGATAATCAAAAATGGCTGGGCCCAGCTGAGCTGCATATATCTTCTATAAGGAGGGAAGTTTCACAGAGGGATAGGCTTGTTTTGGTACCTCAAAATTCTTTGAGGTTTTGGTACCTGTTGCATCCTGACAGCCGCTTGAATTCCCCAGCAACAGCCAGTCGCGTCTGATTGTCCAAGACGCGACTGGCTGCAGCCGAAGAGCGGGACTCGCGCCGATTGGCTCGCTGTCTGACAGCTCAATATAAAAGGAGCTGTCAGACAGAAGGCGCGTGTTCTTTGAAAGTTAGCTACTTCTGACCTGTTGTCTGCTGTTAAATAAAAACCGTTAATCTTACCGGTCTGGACTCACTCCTTCTCAACATCGCTTGAGAATTTAACACTGGCGACGAAGACTGGGGCCGGTACTGATTACTCCGCGACGAACTCTTCTCCCTGCGGGACCGAAGAGACACTTCGTCACGTTCTTTTTTTTCCTTCTCCTCTCTCCTCTCGCTATCACCTCAGCGAGCTAGCCTTCGGCTGACAACCGCGCGCTATGGCCACGCTTCCACCTCGCCCGCTTCGAATGTTTCCTCCTCACGGGCGACCACGGGGAGCTCACCCCGGAGAGACGACTGGGGCTTTTCCTAGGCTGCGGCGGGCGCACCATTTTCGCCGTGGCGCGTAACATCGCTGCTCCAGCAGCGGTCCACACCATGGCATGGGGCACGCTACAAGCCCGCCTGAAGGCCCACTTCGCCCCAGCTCCATCTAGGATCTCTCGTCGGTTCGCCTTCCGACAATGCTGCCAGCTGCTCACCCAATCAGTTGCCGATTTTCTGCAGACCCTGCGAGCCGCTGCCATCCTATGCGACTTCGCCGCCCCCTTCCTTGACGAGTCCTTAGTGGAACAGTTCGTCTGCGGACTGAAGGACGTTAAGCTGAGACGCAGACTAATGGCCCGCTCGGACATTACCTTAGAGCAGGCCGTGGAGGAAGCCAGAGCCACCGAGCTGGCCGACGCCACCACGACTGAAATGGGCCCCGGACAGCCTACCGCCTCCCCGGTGGACGCTGTCCTGGCGGACATTCCCAATGTTTTTGATGGGCGTCTCGGCTCATACAAGGGCACCCCGGTTTCCCTCAACCTCGACCCTCAGGTTGCTCCAATTCGGCTCAAGGCCCGCAGGCTGCCGTTCGCCCTGAAGCCAAAGGTTGATGCGGAGCTCGGTCGTCTCGTGGCGCAGGGCGTTCTGGAGCCAGTCGACCAGGCGAAATGGGAGACCCCCATTGTGGTCCCCATCAAGCCCGACGGTTCCATACGCATCTGCGCCGACTATAAGTCGACGATCAACCGCGGGCTTCAGGCGAACCCATATCCAGTCCCGGTGGTGCAGCATCTGCTCCATTCCTTGGGGCAGGGCTGCATCTTCGCGAAGCTGGATATGGCGCAGGCCTACCAGCAGCTCCCGGTGGACGACGATGCGGCTGAAGCGCAGACCATCGTCACCCACCGAGGAGCTTTCCGCTGTCGCCGCCTCCAATTCGGCGTTTCCGTTGCCCCGGGGATCTTCCAGAGCCTCATGGACCGTCTGCTCCATGGGCTCCCGGGCATCGTTCCGTACTTCGACGACGTCCTGATAGCTGCTTCCAGCCTCTCAGACCTCGCCAAAGTACTCCGGAAGGTCCTCACTATTTTTAGGGGCGCAGGTTTCAAATTGAAGCTCAGCAAATGCAAGTTTGCTGAGCCGAAGGTCGAATTCCTGGGCTTCTTGATTGATGCCCAGGGAATTCACCCCACCCCCTCCAAGGTCGAGGCAATTCGCAACGCCCCCATCCCTGCCTCCAAGACGGAGCTGCAGGCCTTCCTCGGCCTGCTCAACTTCTATGCGCCATTTATTCCCCACAAGGCGTCACTAGCCGAGCCGCTCCATCGATTACTCGATCGCTCGGCGGCCTGGTGCTGGGGCAGCCGCGAAGCGCCTGCGTTCGCGGCTGTCAAAGAGATGCTGACGTCAAGGGCCGTGCTGGTCCAGTATTCTGACAGCTTGCCATTGACGTTAGCATCCGACGCCTCCCCCTTCGGTCTGGGGGCCGTCCTGAGCCATCTCCGACCCGATGGTTCGGAGGCCCCCATCGCCTTTTATTCCCGGACTCTGTCTCCTACGGAGCGCAACTACAGCCAGATTGACAAGGAGGCCCTGGCTGTAGTGTTCGGGATTAAAAGATTCCATGAATACCTGTACGGCCGCCCTTTCTCCGTCTTCACTGACCACAAGCCGCTCCTTGGGCTTCTGGCCGGTGACCGGCCCACCCCTCCCATTCTCTCTCCCAGGATGACCAGGTGGATGGAGTTTCTGGCAGCGTACGACTACACGCTGTTCTACCGCCCGGGGAAGCAGCTGGGACACGCAGATGCCCTCAGCCGCTGCCCCCTCCCCCGGACGGACCAGGAGCCGGTGCCGGCCCTGTCCGTCCTGTCCGTGGCCGATTCCGACTTGCCCCTCACCTCGTCGGACGTAGCCGCACGGACCAAGGCCGACCCTGTCCTGTCCCAGGTCTCCACCTGGGTCCTGCGAGGGTGGCCTCCGGGCTCGCTACCGGACGAGTTTTGGCCCTTCAAGACCCGCCAGCTGGAGCTGTCGCTCCACGGCGGGTGCTTGCTATGGGGAGACCGGGTCATCGTTTCCCCCCCCCTTCGCCGTCAGGTGCTCGAGTCCCTCCACGCCGACCACCCGGGCATAGCTCGCATGAAGGCACTTGCCAGGAGCTATGTCTGATGGCCGCGCATGGATGACGAGGTGGCCGCCTGGGTCGGTGCTTGCCAGGCATGCCAAACCTCCCGCCCTGCCCCACCCTCCGCCCCTCACCGGGACTGGGACACCCCCAGGTCTCCGTGGTCCAGGGTCCACGTTGACTTCGCTGGCCCCTTCCATGGCCAGTCCTTCCTGGTGGTGATGGACGCCTACTCCCGCTGGGCCGAGGTCGTCCTGATGACCTCGACCACCGCCGAGAGTACCGTGCGCGCGCTCCGGCGCCTCTTTGCTACACACGGGTTGCCGGACACCCTGGTCTCCGACAACGGGCCCCAGTTCCACTCTGCCACCTTCCAGGAATTCCTGGCCTCCCAAGGGATCCGGCATGCGCCAACCACCCCCTACCACCCTGCCGCCAATGGCCGGGCGGAAAGAGCCGTCCGCTCGGCCAAGGAGGCCCTTGGGAGGATGGATAGGGGAGATTGGCATTCAAGGGTAGATGCTTGCCTCATGGGTCAGCACTCTATGCCTTGCCAGGCTGCAGGGAAAAGCCCCACCGAGCTGCTGATGGGCCGCCGCCTGCGGACTAAATTGGACAGACTGCACCCCCTCTACGATGAGGTGCAGCCGTGCAACCTGGGGGTCCCCCCTCCCCGCCACTTCACCATAGGCGACTCCGTCTTTGCCAGGAACTTTGCAGGGGATCCACGGTGGATCCCCGCAGCCATACGGGAATTAACGGGCCCCTGTTCCTACAGGGTTGGACGACCAGATGGATCCGAGTGGCGGCGCCACTTGGATCAACTGAGGCGCCGCCCTCCATCTCCAGCCCTGCCGGAGCCAACGCAGCCACCTGGCCGGCCGGACGTCGATACCTCCACCCACCGGGAGGACCTGCCTACTGCCGAGGCGTCCTGGCCACCAGTCCCCACCATCACCCCTGGACGACTCCTGGGACTGCCAGGGTCCGAACAGCTCCTTCCGGGCGCCCACAATCCGCCCCAGCACAATCACAAACCACAACACAACCACGGGCCTGCCTCCATCCAGGCCCGGCCTACCAGGGACTAAAGTACAACTCCACCCTGAGCGACACGCCCCCTCGCGTTGACTTACCCCTTCCGATGGCTTCCGGCAAAATTGAAGGCCACGATGACGCAGCCCGGAGCTACACCCCCGTCAGGGAGGAGCTGCAACGGGCACGTCCTCCTCCATCGACTCCGACAGGAACACTGAGGCGTTCGGGGCGGAGCCGACGCAGCCCCGCCTACCTCAGCGAGTACGTATGCTAATGGGCCCGCATGCGTACTCGCTGGGGGGGAAGGAGTGTTGCATCCTGACAGCCGCTTGAATTCCCCGGCAACAGCCAGTCGCGTCTGATTGGCCAAGACGCGACTGGCTGCAGCCGAAGAGCGGGACTCGCGCCGATTGGCTCGCTGTCTGACAGCTCAATATAAAAGGAGCTGTCAGACAGAAGGCCCGTGTTCTTTGAAAGTTAGCTACTTCTTCTGACCTGTTGTCTGCTGTTAAATAAAAACCGTTAATCTTACCGGTCTGGACTCACTCCTTCTCGATATCGCTTGAGAATTTAACAGTACCTCAAAAAGTTAATGTTTCTCAATGCTTCCTTGGTTTGCTACTGACTCTTAAAAGCCCTATTAGGGTGAGGTCCCAACATACACAACATTAGCTTTTCTACACAGGAATGATTGCACTTGTGATCCTCTGAATTCTGAAAGACCTCAATGAGAGAGGCTGCTTCATTCAAAAGGCATTCAAGTGATCCTGCAGCCAAATTCTGCAAAATAGATGATAAAGTATGTGACAAATAGGCTTACTTTTAACATGACTGACATTGAATAATTTAAACTGAAAGTATATGTTACTATAATAATATTATACATTTATGCCAAAGTGAGAGCTATTGCCAGACTGTGGGAGAATGCTGGATGAGGAATTATAGGAATTAAAGTCCACTCATTTTAAAGTTGGTAACGATTATGTTATGTTGTTCAAAGCCATGATGAATATTTTTACATTTATCATTTTTCTTTTGATCTGTTCTGTGTTGCAGCCATGCTACCGCATGAAGGAAAGCTTCAAGGCATGGTTCTTGAAGACTCCTTAAATTGAGTTTTTCATACAAAAGGAGAACAGTCAGCATTCAGTGACCCCATGATAAATTGAAGTTCAAGCCCCATTACCTCATTATCTTGGCTTTGCTATTACTTGCGAAGTCGTGTCTGACCCAACGCGACCCCCATGGACAACGTTCCTCCAGGCCTTCCTGTCCTCTACCATTCTCTGAAGTTCATTTAAGCTCACACCTACTGCTTCAGAGACTCCATCCAACCACCTCATTCTCTATCATCCCATTCTTCTTCTGCCCTCAGTCTTTCCCAGCATTAGGCTCTTCTTCAGTGAGTCCTTCCTTCTCATTAGGCGGCCAAAGTATTTGAGTTTCATCTTCAGGACCTGGCCTTCGAAAGAGCAGTCAAGGTTGACCTCCTCTAGGACTGACCGGTTTGATTGCCTTGGGACTCGCAGGAGTCTTCTCCAGCACCATAGTCCAAAGGCCTCCATTCTTTGGCGCTCAGCCTTTCTTATGGTCCAACTTTCACAGCCATACCTTGCAACTGGGAAAATGTATGGCTGTGAAAGTTGGACCATAAGAAAAGCTGAGCATTGGGAAACATTATTCTTTGCCACTTAAAGGTATCTTCAAGGATGTCAAATGGCAGCTTCAATCAGGTGGCCAAAATCGTACACTGACTTTTGTTTTATCTCCTCTATAGATACCCTAATTCCAATACTTTATTGCTCCTGATCTGGTCTGTAGACAAGGCCACTACAGGTAGCCACTGAGTAATGAGGGAGAAAATGTAACAATAGTATAATCCCATGTACCATTTATGTAGCCATAGCATGTGGCTGTTCATCACCAAATTTGGTTACTTCTGCAAAACTAAACAAAGGCCTTGTTAGTTCTTTGCAGGAAAGCAATTAGGAAGTTCCAGGATTGAAGCCTAGGCTGCGAACTCAAAGGAAGATCCTAGAATTATAATGTAGAACTCTTATGTATCATATTCAACCATCAATTATATTCTTAGTGTTGTAGCTTGAAAATATTCTTAGATAAAATGACATTCTCTGAATTCAATTGGCATGATATCAGTGTGAACTAATGCTCTCTATGCATAGTCAGCAAATCCAAGAATTGATCTGTGGCTTTTATCTAGCACCTTCATTACACTGTTGTGTTTTAAAATGTTTACCTGCATGATGGATCTGCAAATTTTATAGAGGATAATGTTCTGGTAAAGGAAAAGATTAGTTACCACTCCATGTTGTTCAACCATGTCTCAAATCACTACGGAGAAAGAAAGAATGAATTAAATATGTAAAGGAAAGGAAATTTAAAGCACTAGTGACTATTGCTGTATTTATATGTTTGACTAGATCATTTAAAAAATCAGCAACTACATTTATACAACATCCTACTGTATGTGTAGTTAATGTTAACTTTGGACCTTTTTGAGGCTTAACATGTGGTATGAATAAAGATCTTTGGTGAGCCTGTGTTACAGCGTATTAGGCAAATTCAGAAAATGGGTTAATTCAGTAACTAGGTTAGGTATTTTGGATGGATGCAGCCTTGGGTTTCAGAGAAGTGGGTCATTCTTCACAGTGAGAGATGGGTCACACAGAGCCCTCTCCTTCTGTTTGTTTTTATTTCTAATTCTAAACAGCTACAGTCAGCATGATGGATGAGAAATAATGGTAGCTACAATGCACTATGTATCTGAAAGGATTCAAACCATCCAGCCATAGCCTAAGAGATTAAGCTAAGCAAAACTTTAAATTAATTTTCACTGTTGTCCACCATTATTTTTGGCTTTGAAGGTTTCACCAAATCTATATAATAATATTGACATATTTTCAATTTTTGTTAAAATGCTCTAGCCCTTCCCCAATCAAGGACTTGACTTGCTGGCTAAAGATAATATAAGAGTTGTAATTTCATCAGCCATCAGCTGAGAAAGCTTTGCACTTTTACTTTTATTTCCAGATTTTTGTCACTCCTGGAAATCACACGTGGTCTTCCAAGTGGGAAGTCACTTGTGGGGCACACCCTGCCACAGCTGTGCAGATATGCCCCTTATTCAAATGGTTCTCCGCTGAGGAGAGGGATACCTCAGATTTAGCAATGTGGCTACACTTATCTTAAGTAATACGTAATCCTTCTGTACCAGATGGCTCAGCAGGGTGGCAGGTGGGATTCCTCATTCCTTCTCTCTCTTAAACTTTCACCATCATCATTTCCATCTCAGTAGCATTTTTGCATACACATTTTCCTAACCCTCCATCCTGAAACTAGCTGCATTGCAGCTTCTTAGCAGTGGGTAATAAATCCATGCATGGTAATCAACTGCTAAATATAGCCAATGCTGGAAGCTTTTTATACCCGAGCACACCTGACTTAGCTGAGAAAAGAGGAGGGGCTAGGAGATTTGAAAGAATGTTTGGGGTGCTTCTTCAGCAATTACTTGGACTTCATGACCCAATTGTTATTGTTATTATTCGTACTACTATTATTTCTTGGTGTGTTCCTCAAAAAAAAAAAGAAAACACCAGCCAGGCTGATATGTGCTCAAAAGCAAACTGATGGATAAATTTGGAATTAATGAGTATGTTTGGTTTTCATCCAAAGCTGCAATTTAGTTCTGTGTTACCACATGGGCTGGCAGTCAGTTATTCTTATATGAAATAAGTTTTGCTGACTTCAAGGGGGCTAATTACCAAGGGCAAATGGGCAACAGGCAGCCCACTTTTAAATACTCTGATACAAATACGAATTCCCAAAGAATTTTCTTCTATAGGGCACATATGTTTTCTATCTAAGCATCTTTTGATTTTGTACATTCTCCAGCTCTTTGTACTGCTCAATGTATAAAAAGATGTAGACAAGAACAGAAGCCAACTTATCCACTGAATTTTGGGACTCAGAAACATTCTCCTTCCTTCCAGATGCTTCAGGGTTAGGAGCAGCCATTCACTGGGGGACTGCAGTTGTGGTTCCTATGTAGCTATTGTCATTTCTGACATTGTCATTTGACAGTTTATCCTTCCTTGAACTGGTTCCCTAGGGGTCTGCAAAGTTGGCTCTTTTAAGACTGGTGGACGTCAACTCCCAGAATTCCCCAGCCAGCATGGCTGGCTGGGGAATTCTGGGAGTTGACGTCCACCAGTCTTAAAAGAGCCAACTTTGCAGACCCTTAGACTATGTTCTCCCATCCTCTTCTGTCATTCTATCATTATCTAAGACAACTGAATGGTGTAGGGCAGGGGTCCCCAACCCCCGGTCCGTGACCCGGTGCCGGTCCGTGGCTTGATAGGAACCGGGCCACAGTGAGCAGCGCAACTCTTAGAAAGGGCCCGAGAGGAGTAGGACGGAGGAGGGGGCAGCCCCCTTGGCAGAGCGTGCGCCAGGGGAGGGAGAGTGCAGGCACGGCTGCTCGCGCTGTTGGGGGCCCGAGAGGGACGAGTGAGCCGACTCACCCCCCCAGCGTGCACTCGCCACCTGTTCCCCCTCCCCCTGCTCCCCCTCTACACTGGCCGAGCCATGGCCACTGGTCCGTGGAATTTTTGTAACATGAAACCGGTCCCTGGTACCAAAAAGGTTGGGGACCCCTGGTGTAGGGTCAGAAAAGGCTGCCTTCATTCTAAAAACCAATCAAAAAATGGCTCTTTAGCTAAATGGGGAGTAGGCTGTCTCAGCCTATGTCCTTCGGATTCCTTGCTCCCCTCAGTATTTCTCTGACTACCTCATCTCTTCTTGTTTCTTCTCTTTTTGCCTGCCTGTTCCTTTCCTTTGGTGTCAATCCAGATGTATCTATTTCCTGTGTGGTTGTGTTATCTCTTTCTGTCACACTTCATCCCCCTTGTCTCCTCCACGCCTTTATCTCTCCATCCTTCTCAGCCTTGCCTATCTGTCAGTTAAACCACCACACACAGGCAGAGAACAACCTCATTCATATTAAATGAAGCAGCGTTCTTTAAAAAGCAAAACAAGACTAATCCAGTTGGATTTCCTTCTGGGATAAGAGGTCAGAGATCTTTTTAAACCAGCCTGAGGAACAAAATCTGACGACAGCCCCCTCTGCTCAGCTTCCTAATTGAAAACACAAAGAGAGAGAGAGATTATTTAACCCAAATGTTAATTCACTCTGACAGACACAGAGAAAAGAATGATTTTCTGAGTGGCACTCTGGAACAATAGCAGCCTATACTTACTTGATTTGACTTTGATAAGTTATTCAGTCAACAACTTTGAGGTAGGCAAGTGGCATTATTACAGAGAGTCCTCAGCTTACAACCATAGCTAGGATCAGAATTTCTGTTGCTAAGCAAGGTGATTGCTAAGTGAGTTGTGCCTGATTTGACACATTTTTGCCACAGTTGGTAAGCAAATCACTGTAGTTATCAAGTAAATTGCCCAGTCATTAAGCGTTCCATTTCCTCCACTGCTTATCAGAAGCTGACTGGGAAAGTCGCAAATAGTTATAGTTATAGTTTATTAAATTTGTATACCGCCCTTCTCCCTTGTGGGACTCAGGGCGGTGAACAGGCATTAATAAAACAACAAAGAACATCAATATATAAAATACTTTTAAATGGCAATTAAATTGGGGGCCTGTTCTAAAATCCAAATAAAACTGCTAAATAAAATCAATTAAAATCAATTAAGAACTACGCCAGGCCGGCCACTTGACCACTTGATGATGACCACTTGACCCTGGGATACGTGCCAATTACCAAATGCCCAAATTTTGATCACATGAAAATCAGGATGGTTGTAAATAACTTTTTTTGTAACTTTGAATAGTCGCAAAATGGACTTGCCTGGGCAAGTCCCTCCAGCGTAGCAGGCTATGGGATGCCTGTGCATGGCTGGCGTGAAGAACAGGGCGGCAATGATAGGGACTTTTTTGTCACATTAGAGACCTCTGGTAGTTTTCAGCAGCCTCCAGCCAGCTGCTGCTGCTGGAAAGCGGCTGGCAAAGATAAGGCGGCTGGGAGGTTTTCTTGCAGTGACACCAAAAAAGAGAGCTTGCCTTCCCGAGTCCAACCAGCTGCCATGGGACAAAGCAGTGGTGGGTTTCTGCAGGCTCGCACCTACTCGCGAGAGCCGGTTGGTGACATTTAGAGAACCGGTGAGAGGGGGTTCCACTGGCGTACCTGGAAGTAAATCTTGCCCGCCACTGCCAGTGACCCAACGGGAAGGAAAGGAAAGAAAAGGAAGGAAGGAAGGAAAGAAAGGAAAGAAGAAAGAAAGAAAGAAAGAAAGAAAGAAAGAAAGAAAGAAAGAAAGAAAGAAAGAAAGAAAGAAAGAAAGAAAGAATTTATCATCACAATTGAGTCCAAATTTTTGGTTGCTAAGCAAGAGCGTTGTTAAATGAGTTTCACCACATTTTAAAAGGTGGCCACTCCCACCCTGTCACATGACTGCCAAGCCACGCCCACAAAATAGGCCACACCTACAGAGTAGGTTCTAAAAAATTTGAAACCCACCACTGGGACAAAAGGTAACCCCGAAAAAGGGGGGGAGGAAACGGGGCTAGGTCTGGGACCTCCAAAGGATCTGAAACAGGACTGGGACAGGGAGAGCAGACGGCATGCATGAAGAGGCCTTTGGCAGATTAGGCCAGGCCTGGGCAAAAAATAGGTAAATATGTAGAAATTCATTTTTTTTCCTACCAGGTTCTGTGGGTGTGGCTTGGTGGGGAGGTAACATGTGATTGAGTGGGTGTGGCCATGAGTGCCATCAAATTGGCCACACCCATTCAGTCACATGACACCCCCACCACCAAGTCATGCCCACAGAACAGGTAGGGGGGGGGGAAATTGAATACCACCCCTGAGCAGGTTGTTTTGGATAATGGGTGGGGCACAGTTCACATGGACCAACAAATCTTATTGAAGCCATTTTTTCCCCATCTGAGGCCCTCAAGAAGTATAGGACTTTAAGTTCCATTTTTCTTCATCAACAATTGCAAATGTCACTGTTATGTTGCATGGCCAGGATATTACTTGAAATCCGATCTGGAGGGTGCCAATTTGGAGAGAAATACTTAAAACATTTGGCCCTAACAAATAATGATCTGATGTCCTGTGCGTAATGATTCCATGACCATGTCTTCCCCTATTTATTTTTAGAGCAAGTACATCATTCATATTTTTATTTGCTGCATCTATAATGTTGCTATTATTAAAACAGCAAAATATGTCAAGCATTGTTTATTAAGCTACTCTGCTAATGATAACATAGAAAGAAGATGTGTATATACTGAAATGCTTTTTTATTTTTAGACCATGTTCTTAAATATATTGGGATGAATTCAAAATTTGTAACGGCTTACACCCACTGAAACAATTAACACTGCTTATCTTGAATAACTTCAGTCCTATTATTTTCCAAATCTTCTCTAAATGTGCTCAAATCTGAACTCAGTCCCCCAGGTGTACCAAATTTTAGAACTGTTAAAACTTCATCTTTCATTCTAACGCCCCATTGAAGAAAGAGATACATTCCTTCCTGCGATGCATCAGGTTGCAATAATGCAAACTTTTTTTGAATAACAATTCCGTATTTATTTTTCATTCGTTAGTTCAACTATTTCAAAAGGTAATGTGCTTTTTGCTTAATCTAAAGTCAGCTAGGTTGTTACAGTATCTTTTTTCCCATTTCTGCAAAATAAGTTCATTAGCTTCTTGGACCAGCAGGTGTATGAGAGCATTTTCGGATGGGAGTGGGGAGATATGCATTATCTGAACATTTGGGAGGATATAAATCTACTGGATCTAATAAGTAGGATTAGATTCAAAATAAGAGAGCAATTGGTTGGAACAAAAGAATTAGAAGGGGTGGAAGAGCTTCTCTTCAAACTTAGAGGTGGTTCAGGACCCACTCTCTTTTTACACGCATCCCATAATAAAGGCCTGGTGTTTCGGTTGCATGTGGCAGGTGCCCTCTTGACTTTTGTAACCCTCTGGATATCCTTGCTTCAGTGGTGGGATTCAAATTTTTTTACTACCAGTTCTGTGGCCGTGGCTTGGTGGGCGTGACATGGCTTAGTGGCGTGGCAGGGGAAGGATATTGCAAAATCCCCATTCCCACCCCACTCCAGAGGAAGATTACTGAAAAATCCACATTCCCTCCCTACTAACCTGCTTTCCAGCTCCGTTCTCCTGTGTAGGGTAACAAAAGAAGACCCAGTGATCAGCTGGGACTTGGGAGGCAGCGAATAGATTGGGGGCGGTGCCAGCCAGAGGTGGTATTTGCCAGTTCTCCGAACTACTCAAAATTTCTGTTTCCAGTTCTCCAGAACCAGTCAGAACCGGCTGAATACCACCTCTGTCTAGCTTCTAAGAGTGGGGATTGGCAGCCCTTACAAATATGAATATGTGGAATGCTCTGGAGGTGTTCCTGCCATCCCAGCCCCAAATAAGGTCTTCTGGGATACTGAGAGGCTGTGTGGGATCCGTCCAGGGTTCAGTTCCCCCAAGGCTCATCTCTAAATAAAGCAGGAAAGTCTTTTGTTTAAATCCTGGGAGAGCCACTGCTGGGCTGTGAGAATTTCTGCACTAGCAGTTCAGAGCCTCACCCTGCCACGGCTGTGGCGATATAAGCAGTGTCTGCATTTATGATTTATTACCACTGCTGTGGCTCATTGACACTATAAATCATTTGCGTAGAAATCCTCAATGTAAAGGCCATACCGCCCGAGAGGAGGGGAAAGCGCTGCCAAGGCTGCCTCTGATCTTGGGTAGTTGCCCAATTAAGAGATTTAATGTTAGGTACTTATGAAAATAACAAAAGGTATACTCCAAGCCAAAACAGCCATTTTTCATGCTCAGCCAGCTTCACTTAGCTCTGCATTCTGAGTAATTGTTCCAATTCACCTGTAGCAAAAAGATCCAGAAGTCTGAGTAGATGTGAACAGCTGGCCAGTCTCATGGGACGAAAACTTTGGTGGGCTTTAAGCCTACATTTCTCTGTGAAAGTCACTTCCAGAACTGAGCAGGGAGAGTGAGCAAAGGGATCAAAAGCAGGGGGGGGGAAGGGAGAACAGGGGGAGCCAAAACAGCATTAATATCTTAAAAGCTCACTTGCTTTTACCTACCTACACAGAGGGACATTGTTTAGCTTTTCATCTATTCATTCACTTAAATATCAGCCAGCAGTTGGTGGCAGCCGTCATAATAGCCAATACAATCCTAGGTTGCATTAACACAGGGACAGAATCAAGATCATGAAAAGTACTAGTACCGCTTTATAAAGTCTTAGTTAAGACCACACCTGGAATACTGTATCCAGTTTTGGACACCACATTATAAAAAGGATGTTTAGACTCTGGAAAGAGTGCAGAGAAGAGCAACAAAGATAATTAGAGGCCATGAGGTTTTTAAGAAGAGTCTCTTTTAAGAAGAGACTTGGCTGGTATAGAACCTCCTGCTTGAGTAGGTGGTTGGACTAGAACAGAGTTGTCAAACTTGTAGCCCATGGACCAAATGCGTCACGCATCAGGACGGTAGTTGGCCAAAACAGCCGGATCCAGAGAGGGCTTCTTGAGGAGGGGCCTCACCACCGCCTCTTTCAAGGCGGCCGGCAAGAACCCCTCGCTCACGGAAGCGTTAGTAATTCCCTGGAGCCAGCCTCGTGTAACCTCCCGGGTGGCCAGTACTAACCAGGAGGGACAGAGGTCCAATAAACATGTGGTGGTGTTCAGTCGCCCCAGCAACCTATCCATGTCCTCAGGAGTCACAGGGTCGAACTCCTCCCAGATGACATTCTCAAGACCTCCGTCAGCCCGTTAGAACTAGTCCAGTCGGAGGCCCACCCGTCCCTAGTCTGATCAATTTTATCTTGCAGATAACGCCCAAAATCCTCCGCTCCACCCTGCAAGGGAGTATCCCGCGCCATCAAATGGTCGGTTATCTGCAGACGCGACAAGAGCGGAAAAATAATTGCGTTTCGCTGCTGTTATCGCCACTAGGTAGGTCCTTAAATAGGACCTTACCAGTGTCTGATCAGACTCGGAGTGGGTGGCTCTCCAACCGCTCTCTAGGCATCTCTTCCGACGCTTCATCACCCTCAATTCCTCGGAGAACCAAGGAGCTAAGGTGGTTCGGTATCGGGTGAGGGGCCGCAAGGGCATGACTAGGTCCAGGGCCCCCATGGCCGCAGTATTCCAAGCGGCCACCAAGTCCTCAGTCGAGTCGTGGGTCAGGGACTCAGGTATCGGCCCAAGCTCCATCTGGAACCTCTCAGGGTCCATCAGGCGCCTGGGGCAAAACCATCTCACCGATTCAGGTTCCACCTCCCCACGGTGGGGTGCAGCAGTTGGAAAGTCAAGCCGAAGGAGAGAGTGATCTGACCATCACAGGGGTTCAATGACTATTTCCCCTACACCAAGATCACTCAACCACTGGCCAGAGACAAAAGCAAGATCCAGTGTGTGTCCTCCAGTGTGGATGGGGTCATGAATTAACTCAGGTCCATGGCCGTCATGGAAGCCATGAACTCCCGCGCCATCTCAGATGATTCGCCTACCGATGGCAGGTTGAAATCCCCCATGACTAACAGCCTGGGGGTACCAACCGCCACCTTGGCTATCACATTGAGAAGCTCAGGTAGGGCTGCTGATACGCAGCGGGGAGCCAGGTACACAATCAGCAGGCCCAACTGGCTCCTATGACCCCACTTCACACAGAGGGACTCACATCTGGCTGTCTGAGGCACTGTTGATGAGTCTATGAAGGTTGATGTGAAGGAAACTTTATCTTACTTTTCTTGGTTATTTCATTTCATTGGCATCTGCCAAAATAAGATTATTAGACTTCTGTAACAGGCAGACAAAGCAATCTTGAGGAACAAGAAAAAGAGCTGCTACCAAGACAATGGTTAGGTAAAGGAAAATTAAGTCTGAGACAGAAACTGTCACATGACACAAATCTCCCTAGTTATCCCAAAGCTAATGGGAAGGTAGTTGGAAGCATATCCAAGCTTTGTTATTGTAACCTTATACTATAAAGCATTGGTAGTCAATCTGGTCCCTACCGCCCACTAGTGGGCGTTCCAGCTTTCACGGTGGGCTGTAGGGGTTTTGTCCAATACTGAAGCAAATTCCTTTTTTTTTAAATTTATGTGACTTCCCTACTTTATAAATCACCATTACTGTGGAACCGGTAGGTGGTTAGAAAACATAAACACTGACATGGGAACAAATGGGTGAAGTAGCATAATACATCACTGATGATACAGCATCTAAACTGCAGTGCGAATTTATTCACCAGCCATGTTAGAGATCGCAAATTTATTCACCAGCCATGTTAGAGACCGCCTCTTCCAATTTATTCACCAGCCATGTTAGAGACCGCCTCCTACCAAATACCTCCCTCCGACAAGTCCGCTCCCACAGAGAGGGCCTTCTCAAGGTGCCGTCAGCCAGTCAATGCCAGCTAGCGACACCTAGAGGGAGAGCCTTCTCTGTGGCAGCTCCTGCCCTCTGGAATGACCTACCCCCTGACCTACGCACAACCACGGACCTGCGCCTTTTTCGCCGAGCCCTGAAAACCCATCTATTTCGTGCGGCTGGCCTGGCGTAGTTTTTAATTTGTTTTATTAGGGGTTTTATAGGTTATTTTAGAGCAGGTCCATTGTTTAATTTAGTTTTAGAATTTTTAGTATATTTATTGAATTATTGTATGTTTTATTGTGGTTCACTGCCCTGAGTCCCACAAGGGAGAAAGGGTGATATACAAATGTAATTAAATAAATAAATAAATAAATAAATAAATAAATAAATAAATAAATAAATAAATAAATAAATAAATAAATAAATAAATAAATAATTTTACTACTAACAGAGATACAAAAATGGGTGGTAGGTATAAAAAGGTTGACTACCCCTGCTATAAAGTAATAATGGCCTCCATGACTATGACTAATCTGTCTACCTTTAAGGAATAACAACCTCCATAAAATTATTCCCTTAGGTTTTCTTGGCTGGATACAGGTAGTCCTCAACTTACGACCACAATTGAAACCAAAATTTATGTTGCTAAGTGAGAAATTTGTTAAGTGAGTTTTGCCCAATTTTACAACATTTCTTGCCACATTTGTTAAGTGTATCACTGCAGTTCTTACATTACTAACAGAGTTATTAAGTCAGTCTGGTTTCCCCATTGAGTTTGCCTGTCAGAAAGTCGAAAAAGAGTATCCCATGATTCCCAGAACACTGCAACCCTCATAAATGTGAGTCAGTTGATAACATCTGAATCTTGATTACGTGATCGCCCCGGTCACCGCCCCGGGTCCCTTCAGGGAGAGGGTGCGGTTATATAAATTCGACTAATTAAAAAAAAATAATAATAATCATGAGGGTGCTGCAACATAAGTGGGAAAAATGGTCATAAGTCACTTTTTTCAGTGCTGTGTAACTTTGAATGGTTACTAAATTAACTGTTATAAGTCAAGGACTACCTGTACTTATATTAACCCAGTGGTGGGTTTCAAATTTTTTAGAACCTACTCTGTAGGTGTGGCCTATTTTGTGGGCGTGGCTTGGTAGTCATGTGACAGGGTGGGAGTGGCCACCTTTTAAAATGTGGTGAAACTCATTTAACAAAGCTCTTGCTTACCAACCAAAATTTTGGACTCAATTGTGATGATAAATTCTTTCTTTCTTTCTTTCTTTCTTTCTTTCTTTCTTTCTTTCTTTCTTTCTTTCTTTCTTTCTTTCTTTCTTTCTTTCTTCCTTCCTTCCTTTCCTTTCCTTTCCTTTCCTTTCCTTTCCTTTCCTTTCCTTCCTGTTGGGCCACTGGCAGCGGCGGGCCAGATTTACTTCCAGGTACGCCGGTGGAACCCCCTCTCACTGGTTCTCTAAATTTCACCAACTGGCTCTCGCGAGTAGGTGCGAGCCTGCAGAAACCCACCACTGTATTAACCCCAGCCAAGGTAACATAAGAATATTTTCAAGCTACAACACTAAGAATATAATTGATGGCTGAATATGATACATAAGACTTATACGTTATAATTCTAGGATCTTCCTTTGAGTTCGCAGCCTAGCCTTCAGCCCTGGAACTTCCTAGTTGCTTTCCTGCAAAGAACTAACAAGGCCTTTGTTTAGTTTTGCAGAAGTAGCCAAATTTGGCGCAGAACAGCCACATGCTATGGCTACATAAATGGTACATGGGATTATACTATTGTTACATTTTCTCCCTCATTACTCAGTGGCTACCTGTAGTGGCCTTGTCTACGGACCAATTCAGGAGCAATAAAGTATTGGAATTAGGGTATCTATAGAGGAAATAAAACAAAAGTCAGTGTACGATTTTGGCCACCTGATTGAAGCTGCCATTTGACATCCTTGAAGATACCTTTAAGTGGCAAAGAATAATGTTTCCCAATGCTCAGCTTTTCTTATGATCCAACTTTCACAGCCATACATTTTCCCAGTTGCAATGTATGGCTGTGAAAGTTGGACCATAAGAAAGGCTGAGCGCCAAAGAATGGAGGCCTTTGGACTATGGTGCTGGAGAAGACTCCTGCGAGTCCCAAGGCAATCAAACCGGTCAGTCCTAGAGAAGGTCAACCTTGACTGCTCTTTCGAAGGCCAGGTCCTGAAGATGAAACTCAAATACTTTGGCCACCTAATAAGAATGAAGGACTCACTGGAGAAGAGCCTAATGCTGGGAAAGACTGAGGGCAGAAGAAGAATGGGATGATAGAGAATGAGGTGGTTGGATGGAGTCTCTGAAGCAGTAGGCGTGAGCTTTAATGAACTTCAGAGAATGGTAGAGGACAGGAAGACCTGGAGGAACGTTGTCCATGGGGTCGCGATGGGTCAGACACGACTTTGCAACTAAGAGCAAAGCCAAGATAATGAGGTAATGGGGCTTGAACTTCAATTTATCATGGGGTCACTGAATGCTGACTGTTCTCCTTTTGTATGAAAAACTCAATTTAAGGAGTCTTCAAGAACCATGCCTTGAAGCTTTCCTTCATGCGGTAGCATGGGTGCAACACAGAACAGATCAAAAGAAAAATGATAAATGTAAAAATACTCATCATGGCTTTGAACAACATAACATAATCGTAACATAACCCTGCAAACAAAGCATCAATGTACCTTTCGGAGCAACTTTGCTAATAGAAAATAGTGCTCAGTCAGATTGATTGGATTCAAACATGGCTGGTGAATAAATTCGCACTGCAGTTTAGATGCTGTGTCATCAGTGATGTATTATGCTACTTCACCCATTTGTTCCCATGTCAGTGTTTATGTTATATTTACAGCTGCTGAAGATCCACTTTCTCCCCTGTGGATAAACTCAACCTGGCGTTCAGCATTCTCCAGTATGGTTGGAAGCATTTAATTTAACGAGATGGTTTCCTTCCCAATCATAGATGGGTGACCCACTTATTGGGACTAAACTGTCGGAACCTTTGCTGAGGCTCCAAATAGCCCTTTGCCTCAGTGACCAATCTGGCGCATGCTGATACCAAAAGTAATAGTATTTTTTAATCTTGGGAAATTATCATAATCAGCCAGCTGGTGGGTAGAATCCGTAAAAGAGAGTGAAGCTGATGTGGGAACTGTACAACAAGCAAAATTATGGAATTTAGGTTTCAAAAGGAATAATCAAAAAACATCTCAGAGAAAAGGGGTGAGGGGAAAAAAGAATTAGAAAAGCAAGAGGAAAAAACAGAATGGAAAGTCAAAGTTTCTTCTGCTACTATCATTCTCTGTACCTTCTACCAGAACATATCCCCTTTCAGTCCATTCTCCATCTTCTAGCATTGATAAAATGCATCTGGAGCTCTTATATATCCTCACACATGTTCTCATTTAGGCATTTTCTAGTTACGTGAACAATTTTATGATTTGCATGGGGATCAAGTGTATCCATGTGAAGCTTATCCAACACATAAGACACTGCCTACTATGGGGACGCTGGCTGCTCCAGAGGGGGAAAATGAAAAGTGCCAAGAAAAGGAAGCTGTTCTTGGTAGTTGTATCTTCTTCAATAGGCACCCCGACTATCTAATTGCTACTGGCCTGAAGAGATGTTTAACTGTCGTCTTCTCCTAAACTGTTATACGCAATGCCTTTGGAAAAACCCTCTGAGTCAATACTTGAAAGGTATCTGATCCAGGCTATAGAATCCAGGCAACAAAATGTACATGCCTATACATTGCTCCATTGTTGCGATGTGTATTTCTGTGTTGATGTACTTAGCTGAACAGGTAGGGCAAGGATACCAAGCATAGCAATTAGTGAGTAGCCACAAATTATTGAGAAGTTAGACAGGGGTGGGCTTCAAAAATTTCAGCAATGGGTTCTCTGCCTGGTTGCTGGGTGGGCATGGCCATGGTGGGCGTGGCCTAGTCAGCCTCCTGCACCAGGGCAGGGGCGCGTTTTCACCTTCCTCAAGCCTCTAGAAGGGTGAAAACTGCCTCCCCCAGGCTGCAGAGGCCTCTGGAGTCTGGAAACAGGCTCATTTCTGGCCTTCTGGGAGGCCTGTTTTTCCCCTTCCTGGGCCTCTGTGTGGGCCCTGCACTTACCTCGCATCCAAAATGGGTCCCATGGAGACTTCTGGGGGGGGGAGGGAAAAGATGGGAGGGTTAGAGCAGGGTGGTTGGGTCAAGGAAGGATGGGCGGGGCCAACCAGGGGTGGGATTTGGAGGTTCTCCAAACCGGCCATAACATTAGTTATGGGTTCTCCCAAATCCGGGTAAACCCATAGCAGCCCACCCCTGAGGTTAGGGTTGTATGACCCGGAATCTTTCTGTTTCAAGTCAACAGTATATTGCCTCCCTTTATCTTTCCTTATGTACCTAGGCAATACACTTTTGTGGGCAATTCAATTGTTTGTGCAGCCTGATTTTGGGTATGCCACAGCCCAGTGCCAATTCATGGACCAGGGGTCAGTGGACCCTGATCTATTAATCACTTAAATATGAGCCAGCACTGTGTGTGGCAGCCACCAAAAAAGCTAATGCAATCCTAGATTGCATTAATAGAGGGATGCAATCAAGACAATGAAAAGTATTAGTACCGTTTTATAAAGTTTTATAAAGGACCATACCTGGAATACTGTATCCAGTTTGGGACACCACATTATAAAAAAAGATGTTGAAACTTTGAAAATTGTGCATAGAAGAGCCACAAAGATTATTAGAGACCATGAGGCCATGCCTTCTGAGAGGGCCTGTTCCATGTCCAAGGTTGCACAAACAATTTCCAGTTCAGCCAGTATCTATATATTAAACAGGGAAGCAGCACCATCTTGTACTTTTCCATAAATGCTTTGGATAAACCATGATTATGAAGAAAAAGGGTCCTATGGAGTAGCTCTTTAATATACAGCAATCCAAAGGGCAGAAATATATGTTCCTGGGCAGCCCAAATTCTGGGCAGTGCGAAAGCTAAATTTCATTTCATTTCATTTCATTTATTCGACTTATTAACCGCCCCCTCTCCCTGAAGGGACTCGGGGCGGTGCACAGGAAAATATAAAAATACAATACATTACAATAAATACATAAATACATAAAAACTATATTAAATTACACCCTGTGCTAAAATCACGCATCTTTTGTTAATAATGCAGATTATACATTACTGCATATCCTTGCATGGTTTGGATTATTTATTCAGAGTGTGCAATAACTAGAAACTTGTTTATAGTTAAAAAAAACTGTTCATACCTATTTTTCTCAAATGCTATACTTTTTCTACTCTCCTCCAGAGATTTACGAGCAAGGAACTTAATGCTGGTATGTTTATTCTAGTCTAAAGGTCAAGAAACATAAGGATTGCACAGTCTGGTGTTATTGTCACATATTGTAGAGGTTAATATATTTCTTTACTTTCATTGATGGTACATCAGTAGTGTTGAACTATATCTATGAAGTTCCCTTTTCTGGTATTGACAGCTGTTGTTCAGTGACATTTTTTCATGGGGAATACAAAGGACATCCTTGCCAAAGGTTAGGTGGGTTAGGTATAGCAGAAAATGCCACCCTACAGCCATCAGAGTGTATTGCATCTGGAACCAGTCAAAGCATTTTGGCGTGCCAAAATTTCTCACCAGAATTTCTTCCCACCCAAGGCAATAAAAATAAAACAAGAACAAACAAAATACTGTTAAGTGGCTGTTCACTGTCACATCCACGATGACCATATTTTCTGCTTGGGAAGACTGCTTCACTGTGTGTGCAGCCAGACTTGATTCCTTCTCCCTTTTAATTTTTTGTCTATATGTTTTCTATTCAAAGCAATCCCAATGACCAACTACACATTCTAATAGCTTGCAGTGAAGAGCAGTTTGGTGATAAACAACCCACCCTTGCATCAACAACTAAGCTTAGGAAGAGCTCCATTTTTGACTGTCCCTGTGTTTCTGCTTGTCATCCAGCAATCAAGGAAGAAAAGGATGCAATGGTATTTTGGATGCCTCCTTTCAAAAGTGGCACTTTAGCTCCGATCCTTCTTCCTCCATTCAACTCAAAGGCAAATCCAACCTTTCCCTCACCACAAATCACTTGAAATACTAAAAGCGCTTTTCATTTTCTGCTGCTTTCATTATTACTGCTTCCTGATCTGCTTTCCCAGACCGGTATGTTTTTATCTTTTTTCTATTAATCTGGTTTATTTGTTCTTTCTGAAGAAATCCTCTCCCTCCCCTTCTAACAACAATGATGCCAGTTCCAGGGATTTCTTGCCTTCTGTCTTTGGGGTGGGGTGGGGGGATAATCTTCCCTTTGAACAGCTGCTGTAATTTGCCAGGAAAGTAGGGGGTAGAAGGGATGAGGAACGGGGTGCTCTTGTGTTCATTGCAAGGTCATTGGTGTAGACAATGGCTCATTTCCTTCCTACACACTTAGCTTTTTTTTTTTAAAGCACACTCACATTTCAACAGAGTAAGATAATTTATGGTTTTCTTCCCCCAGAATCAGGTGGGGGGGGGAATACTTTTGACTGTTTATTCCATCCGCCTGATGACTTCACCCGACCTATTCATATGCTTCCCACCACTTTTTACTCATACAGCTACCACCAACCCTGTTCACTGATTGTGCCAGATGCATATTATGCAGGGATCATGAACACCCATTCTCCTCCTTCCTCTGACCTTCATCTCCACATCTCACATTCTTAGCCACAATCTCCAAAGAGGTCTTTGCTCTCACTCAGACTGGCTGGAACTACAGAAATGCAAGACGCCAAAAATGAGGGGAAGCAAAGTAAAAGTTTCCCATGATTCTTCTTATTCTTAGACTTAACTTGACATTTGACTGCAGCACTATCCTGTACTGGCAACTGCAAGCTTCATAATTATCCTCATCCCCAATTCAGAAAGAATCAGCCTTAAGTTGCCACTAAATGAACTAATGTACAAATATCCTTTTCCCCTTAAGACAACACCATCTCACAATAAGTTTGCAAAATCCATTATTTTGGAGGTAAAGCCTCAACTGGTGAGATACTCCAGTCAAGAAGCATGCCCAGAAGTACCACTCTTAACTTTATTGTAAGAATGCAATCTATATTTGAAAATACATCTTCCTCCCACATAAAATCCCAGAAATGTTTGCCACGCCCTCATTCCTTCTGCAGTTTCAACTGCCTCTTATCTGACCACTATCTAGTTTGCCTCTTGTCTCCCAAGGTCATTCTCACATGTCATTACATTAGGGCAGGCAATCCATTGTAGCTGTGACCAAAGATGTACAGGCACAACCTTCCCTCCCAATCACTAGGCAGCTTACCTGCAGCCATCTTTCTCCCAATCTTTGTCCTACCTATTATAGTACATTTTCTGAGTTCCTTCACTTTTCCGATTTGCTCATTCTGCAACCCGTGCATGTTCTCTTAGGTTGAAGAGAACATGCAAGGAGAAGAAGAAGAGACAAATTTGTGCAATCTCCTATGAATATTATTTTGAAATGCCATTAGGACATCTGTATTGCAACGCTACTTTTCTTGTAGCAGCACCCAGAAAATTAAGAGGGTATTGAACTAGTTTATTATTCAATTATTCTACATTTCCCCATAATCATCCAGTTCAGTTATTCATGGCACCCGCTTCTCTGAAATAAGAGACATACTGTAGTTACAAATTTCTAGTCAGTTTTAATTTCCTTGTAGGACCTAAATACTTGAACAAGCACTGCAGACATTGAGCTATTTCTATACCCCATACCTTTTATTATGTCACATTTTTTAAAACTTAGTGATGGGCCAATGAAATAGATGTCTGAATCTAACCATGCTGGCATACATGGCAGAAGCTTAGCAATTTTTGGGCCATGAGTTATATAGGTTTGTAGGAGCAAAATTTGCATTATGATACACATTTCATCCATTACTTGGTTGTGAATGCTCATGCAATAGTTATAACCATCTTAGAGAAATCCAAGCAGAGTCCTGAAGATCGACCCACTCCATCCATGCTACAATGCCCCACTGATAGATGTTTTCCCTACTGATTTAGCCTATGCTGAAAGGGAACAGCAACAAATTTGGGGGAGAAAACTGATCATCTTACTTATAACAACTGGCATCAGAACAACATAATGCTTTGGAATAGATGCACAAAAGACATACTAGGGATTAAGAGTAAGAATTACGGATTTTATGCTGGTTCTGCACACTGAAGGAACTGTGGATAGTATTTTACTTAGTTGTGAGGAATAGCCATACCATAGCTAGTGTTTTGTAACATCCATGTTGGCTTTCCATACTTCACCTTCAACAGCAAGGCATAAGGAATCCCCCCCCCCCAAGGAAATAATACTCCACTTACCTAAAGAGAAATCTCAGCCCAGAAAAGACTGATTTGAAGTGGGGGAGTATTGCTTTAGAAATTCCTGCAAACTTTCCTAAGTGCCTGAAACTAACTTGTGAAGACACAAGCATGCTAAGAGCTGAACAAATCGAGCCTCCTGACCTATATCATACCTTGAAAAGGAAGGGAACTAAGAGCTGGCCTTCACTAGCATTTCTTAAGAATAAGAAACTCTTGCAGTTACCTTTACTCCAAGCTAAGAGACAAAGATATAATGTAGATCAGAGGTAGTCAACCTTTTTATACCTACCGCCCACTTTCTTATCTCTGTTAGTAGCAAAATTTTCTAACCGCCCACCGGTTCCACAGTAATGGTGATTTATAAAGTAGGGAAGTCAATTAAATTAAAAAATGGAAAGTGCTTCCGTATCGGACAAAACCTCTACCACTCACCATGAAAGCTGGAACGCCCACTAGTGGGTGGCAGGGACTAGGTTGACTATCACTGGTGTAGATGGCCATGCAAGAAATTGCTACTTTGAATGGAGAAAATCAAGGCATGTTAGAGCTGACCACTTCAAAAGGTGAAAGAGTCACCCACTCTGAAAAGTGGGTGACTGTGCATTTTGTTCTTTTAGAGTTAGAATTTATTTTTCTGTCAAATTTAAGTAACATGTAACTTCTTTATGTGGATCCTCCTATTGATAAAGAGTGCCCCTCTGTTTTGTGGAACATAATGATCTATGGGAGGTGGTTATCTTAATATTCACTAGTACCACATTTAAAGAAAAGGGCAAGGTTAATGAACCCATTCATAATAAAAGTAGTGATATGAGAGAGAGATTTGGTGTGTGTGTGTGTGTGTGTGTGTGTGTGTGTGTGTGTGTGTGTGTGTGTGTTAATGACAAAGCTCCTGAAAACCAAAGTTGAAGGAAGGAGTGCAAAAGACTAGGAAGCTTCTTCAGCGCTAGTCGGAGGGGAGGGGAGAGTAACTACGTGGGGTTGTAAATTCTGTTTAGATTTGCATAAGGGGAGGTCCGAGTGGTAAGGAGACCCAACAGCATCGGCTTCAGAGTTATTTAGAGTGAGGACCGTCTGTTGTCGCTTAAGAGAATAACTCGTTTTTTTGCTTTCCTTAAAGGAAACTTAAAGTGGACGAGCAGGAGACCCCCTCAAAAATTTCTTCCGGGGGTTCGGGGGAATAAAGGCTTCCTGGTCCATCGAGACGGGAGAAGAGGCGGTTTTGGATTTAAGGTGGGAGGGGAGGGGCGGAAGAGCTCCGGTCCGCAACCCTTCCGGAGAACTGTGTTCATCGGCTTCAGCTCCGGACCCCCAGCTCAGCCGGGCCCGTCCTAGGCGCACCATGACCGAAATTACCGAAAAGGAGAACGACCCCCAAAACAGCACGGATGCGCAGCAGACCCCGAGCACCGGCTCCAGCCTGCAGGAAACAAAGGTAGCCATCTCCCTCCCACCCTCCCTCTCCCTTCTAAACTAAGCGAGTTATTGATTGGCGCACTTTCTGAGCCGCCGTCTTCTCCTCCTTCAGCGCAGCTCTCCTTTCTCAGGGCGACTCTACGGGTCGAGGAGGCAGCGAGCGCTTGTCTATGTTTTCTCCTTGGTTGTCTCCACAGAGCCTCTCGTCCATTCTTCCGCCCCGCCCCGCTCCATAACTAGTTCTCCGCGAGCTCCGAGCGACCGCGTGTCCCCCCTTTGCCCGGGCACTCCGGTCCCATCTTTTCAGCTCCGCGCTTCCTCCTCTTTCGCCCGCCTTTTCTCCCTGCAGTAGCCAAGCCGCGTGCCATCCTCCTGACTGGTTTCATCACAACCGCAGTACTATATAATCCCTTTGAAGTAAGCGGTAGCACGCTCTTGTTGCCCCCTCGCTAATCTGGCGCCCTCTAGATGTGCTGGATTAACGGACCGATCGTCTGCAACCCATCTGGAGAGTGATGTAGACCATGCTAGATATTTCTGGGATTCCTCTTGGGCTGTGTGTGCATGTGGCATGGTGGGTTACGGTTGTATGGGATGGGCAGATAGGGAGAGAGAAGAGAGAGCTGTTTACCATCCAAAGATACTTCCCAGCCTGGTGACTGATTTTTCCCTTTATTAATCTAAATGCTGGATATAGGAACGAATATAAATATTTATTGACATTTAAGTAGACAAGCACTATACTTTAAACATCTGAGTTAGGTATTTATTTTCTGTGTCCCATTTATAATCTGAAGGCCAAGTTGTAGGGCAGATAATTATATAGCTGACAGTGAGAGATACAGTAATGCAATAGTGCGATCTCTTTGAAGTTGGATTTTTAAAAACATAATCAAAGCTGGAAAATGGTTGTACATCCTCATTGTCATTCTCTCCGCCTGATAGCCTTAATGTCCAATTTAAAAGGTAAATAGGATTACCAAGAAATATCATACAATACATACATGTCTATGAAATAAGTGCAGGAGACTGGGGATAAGGGCACTGCCATTCACTACACACACACACATGCACGCACACAAACAGAGAGAAAGACACAGAGAGAAATTGGAGGAGATTGAATTTGAAAAGGTTACTAGCTGGAAATCATAACAACATCTAATTCTGAAGGTGGGTGGTCTTGGGGAGAACAGGGGCTTTGGAAACTAGCAAAAATTAGCTGTGTGTGTGTCTGTTCACATACATGTTTCAATGCAGCAGGGTGACTTATTACCACATGCTTTAATTATAGGCTTTGTGTTATAATAGTTGTGTTCTTTTGTGTCTTAGGAACACGCTTTGGAGGGGAGAAGGGGAAGAAGATGATGGGGAACAAAATCATTTTGCTATGGAAGAAAAAAAATGCTTGAACTATATCAGCATTTCATTGTTCGAGCAGCTAAGGAGGCCACTAGCAATGCACCCAGTGGGTAGCAAAATGTTCTTCCTTTGCTGCTTATTTCCTAGATGCTTCTAGCATACAGAGGAATATTACTTCTGTACATGGAGGCTCTATTGATTCAGTTGGCTAATTGGCCTATTCTCCATTCATAAGAAGTATGCATATTGTTCCTGTTTGTTTGTTTTCTTTTACATAGGTGATAACATTTCCAGTTTAAAGAAAGAACATGTGTCCAATGTGGCCAGTGCAATACTGAAAAGAAGTGTTGACTTTTCTAGAATTTAGTTTTGGCAGCCCAATGCTTACTCCCTCTCTGCTAGAGTGAAAATGCACTCAAAAACGTCAACACTTCTTTTTTCCTGTTCTTACACTCCTGAGACCTGAAACCAAAAATAGACATTAGGGACTGCTATACCTAGGAGAGTGTGGACTGAAAAGAAGCTTGACACATATATTAGAAACCAGATCTAAAAGGCAATCAGATGAACTTTTTCCAACCAAGCGCTCTCCACCTATGTCAGACTACAATTTCCATAACCCTCAACTCCGTATGGCTGAGAACAATGGGATATGTAACCTAACATATCTGGAAAGCCGAGAAGGTATTTCTAAAACCTGACCCATTAGGGCTCAGTTACCTGAATCTTCAGATGCAGTCCAGAATCGTGTGTCAAAATTTGGGCTGTAATAGAAGAGATAAGAATTTCAGTTATCAAAAATAAGGGGTGTTTTCAACCCACTCCAGTTGTTATTAACGTAGGCTGTGATGTGGAATGTGCAGGCTCATTCTGCTGCCAGTTTAAAGCCCTGCTGATGTCAAAACTGTGACGTTGGTTGCTAATGCACGTAACATCTTGAGTGGGTTTAAAATTCTAGGCAACACATGCAGTTCCAACAGTGATGCTGCATCTTCCACCCTTGCCAAATTTGTACTACCAATAAAAGATGCGTGTGTGTGTGTGTGTGTGTGTGCGCGCGCGCGTGCATGATTGTCTCTGGCACCCACAGCAAAATATGTTCCTACTTTACTCTGCAATTCACTCTCTAGGAAGTTACCTCTGTAAGGCAGGAGACAGATGCAGAGCTATGCAGGTTCCCTATGAAGAATTCCTACATGCCTCTGAAATCTATGTAACGTCTGGCATTTTTCCTCTCATATTATCAATTGTTTATCATTCTCTAGTCAAGCTGCTGGCTATCCACCACCGAATCTGTAGGGTGAGTCCACTGCTGCTTTAGAGGCTGAAAGAAACGAAGGAAGACGTTTATGTCCTGCGTTTTCCTGGACCACGCTGTTTGTGCCATACAACCCAAGAATTTTGACTCACCTTAGTTGGTATCGTCTGAGTCTAACCTGCACTGACAAGTGCAGAAAATCCCACTGATACCCCTCTCTCCTCCTTGAGCAGAAATGTAATTACCATTACTGAGTAATTAACTATGTGCTGCCCTTTTGTGGCACTTACAATCATTCTGCCTAATGGTGCAGCCACCCACGATTTCAAGGACTAATAAGAAAAAGAGTCACATTTTTGAATGCTTTTGTGATGGGGTGGGAGAATCATTCTCTATATGAAGGATGAAACTTATCAGTGGAATGGCACAACCTAGCCTTCTCCTTGATAGGCTATATTTCATAGCACAAAGAAGCTGATGGGAGCATGTATTTGAAAAACAGAGAAAGCCAGGAGAAATAATCAAGAATGCACCCTACTCATCCACAATGCTCCTTGATTCCTTTGTCTGGGTAAAACTGAGTAGAAACAAGGGCAAGAGTCACTAGGAATGCAAAGAATTATAACTAAATAAGGGGCAAAGGTTATGATAAATTAGAGAAGACTTTCCTTCCACATTTTTTTCTGACTAATTCCCATTTCGTGAATCTGCTATTTCACTTCCATAAAAAGCAATGTAGAATGTGCCACCTGAATTTCCATTATGAAAGAAATCACAGCAGGGGGATGTGTTATGGGATGGGAGAGAGGAGAGTTAATTTGGATTTTTTTGTCCATTCCCACAGTCAAGGATGAATTTCTCACTCCATCTCTGAAGCTGCCTGGTGGCTTGTTTAAAGACTCAGGTAGATCTACTAAGTCATTGAGTATTTGTGCACTAAGTTGTACTTTTAGAGCAGCTTTTTCAAACCTAATATTCTCTGTTTTGGAGGACCCCATGTTGGGGAAGATTGATGTACGCAACTATCATGTTCAAAAGGATCCCTTAAATTCCACCCTAAGGCAAAACAGGAGAAATTATAACTGTTCATTTGATACCTTTCCTTAGTGATACTTCTTAAAGATGTGCTAGCCTCAGGCCAAAATATTAGACTTGCTTTTGAACGATACACCTCCTTTCTTCTTTCTCCCCAATTTCCCTCCCTTTTTAAAGATTTTTCCTTGGCCAAGCCAGTTGCTTAGGTCAAGATTTTTCCTTGGTCAAGCCAGTTGCTTAGGTCAAGATTTTTCCTTGGCCAAGCCAGTTGCTTAGGTCAAGATTTTTCCTTGGCCAAGCCAGTTGCTTAGGTCAAGATTTTTCCTTGGTCAAGCCAGTTGCTTAGGTCAAGATTTTTCCTTGGCCAAGCCAGTTGCTTAGGTCAAGATTTTTCCTTGGTCAAGCCAGTTGCTTAGGTGAAGATTTTTCCTTGGTCAAGCCAGTTGCTTAGGTGAAGATTTTTCCTTGGTCAAGCCAGTTGCTTAGCCAACAGCTTATCTATGGATTTGGTTGCAGCTTCTTCTGAAGGAACTCTGGGTTTTGTTTTGTTGGGGAGAGACGGTTTAGCAGCCAAAAAAATAACTCCACTAGAAATAAACTGATTACCGTATTCTTCGGAGTATAAGACGCACCAGGGTATAAGACACACCCAGGTTTTGAAGAGGCATTTTTTTTAAAAAAAGTAGGTAGGTAGATAGAGGGATAGAGAGGGAGAGAAAGAGAGAAATACAGTAGGTAGGTAGGGAGAGAGTAGGTAGGTAGGTAGGGAGAGGGGGAGAGAGAGAGAAATACAGTAGGGAGGGAGGGAGTGTGTAGTTAGGTAGGTAGATAAAGGGATAGGGGGAGAGAGAGAGAGAAATATAGTAGGTAGGTAAGTAGGGAGAGAGTGTGTGTGTAGATAAGGAGGTAGAGGAATAGAGAAAGAAATAGAGAGAGTGAAATACAGTAGATAGGTAGGGGGGAGAGAGAGTAGGTAGATAGGTAGATAGAGGAGGGAGAGAGAGAAATACAGTAGGTAGGGAGAGAGAGTATGTAGGTAGGTAGAGAGATAGAGAAAATAGAGAGAGACATAGAGAGAGAGAGAGATACAGTAGATAGGTAGGGAGAGAGAGAGAGGGTAGGTAGGTAGATGTTTCCAGGTGTATTTACCCATGTGCTGGAGAAAGAAATCACTGGCCCCCTTTGGAACAAATCTTTGTTTCAGCAGGCACAGCACTTGATCAACGTAATTCTCATCAATCGCTAACTAAACAGCTTTCCAAAAGGGACAAAACCCCTTTTTTGCACTTTGCAAACCTCCCCCAAACGGCCCGTTTTTTGCAAAAATGGGCCCATTTTTTTTTCCAAATAAAAGCATGAATAGCCTTTGGGGGGCTTGCAGAGTGCTTCTGGGGGGGGGGTCAAAAATGAGCAAAAAAAAGCACATTTATTGCGAAAATGGACCATTTTATGGTCAAAACAATAGCATGCATAGCCTTATGGGGGCTTATAGAGTGCTGCTGGGGGCTGGGGGGGGGGCAAAAGCTCCCTGTTTTGTGCTCATTTCTGCACTCGCCAGCCCCCAGGAGCTGTCTGGAAGCCTCCTTAAGGGTATGTGCATGGCCATTTTGGTGAAGGGGCGGGGTTTCAGGAAAAAATGCTGTATTCGATGTATAAGATGCACCCAAATTTTCAGCCTCTTTTTAGAGGAAAAAAGGTGTGTCTTATACTCCAAAAAATACGGTAAGCACCCAAATATTGCTGACATTACAAAGATTAGCTTTTTCCATCTCCAGGGGAGGCAGTTTGGCCTTACATAAATCTGGTGGAGTTTCCTAGCCAACCCAAGGATTCCTTAGGAAACTCTTTGAAAATATGGTAGGTACTTTGTTTGCTCCCTCCCTTGGAAACAAATTTTCCCATCTTTTAAAATTTTATATAAGGACAAGATATCTCATCAGAACAGGCATAGTACCTAAAGGTCCTGCACATTTATGATACATGAAGGAAATAACACATTGACTAGGATGAAAGACTCAGTTGAACAGACCTGAGAGATTTCTGCTGATCTGTACTTTTTTTTTCCTCTTCCTTTTCCCCATTCTGGATACAGGAAGACTTATAAACAAATGTATGTAAAATTCCTGCACAATTATGGTAATCTACTTTTGAGAAGATGGGGTTGCAGAGGTTAAAGTAGTTGTGTAATATTTCCCTGTTCTCAACATATAATACAAATAAAACAAAGTTCCAGGACATTTCCATACCATTCTGCTTTAGACCTGAATTAATTTGAGTCATACTCTCCTTCCTGGAGTAAAATTGATTTATTTCTGAATCTAGTCCCGTTTATTGGAAACCACTAAAACTGGCACTTCCCTTTGAACTGCTATTTCTCTGCAAATCTCGTAGACAATCTTTTTTCCGTTTGCCAAGAGGACCTTGACTCCAGGGCATAAACTGCCATCATGGTTAGGGTCTTATTCCTGAAGCTTTCCTCTCTCCTCATTGCCTCCCCCACCATAGAAGTGGTGAATTTTCAGCAGTAAAACCTTGGGGGATGGAATCACTCAACGGGTTGCTTCTAAGGGGTTGTTCTGACGATATAGATTTGATCTTGGCAAGATATTGCTTGTTATCTTGATGCAGCACCATGAAATATTTTAAAAATGATGATCAGCATTTGAATTGGATCTGGAAACCGACGAGTAGCCAATGTAAGACGGATATAATCCTATTCTGATGGGGTGTCTTGTCAGGAGCCTAGCCACTTCACTGTGAATTAGCTATAGCGATTGAGATCTCTCCAAAAGCAGCACCACATAAAGTGCATTACAATGGTCTAACAATGAGTCATCAAAGTAGGATTGTAACAAGTGCTGCAGCCAAGGCTGAGCAAAGGGTCCCATGGCTATGGTTTCCAGCTCCTATTTCAGCAGAAGCCATGAATCCATAGAGCTATTCCTTGCTTATCAACTATTGTTCAGTGGCCATTGGCAATTACAGTCGTGCTGAAAAAATAATTTTATTGCCCGTTTAGGACCTTTGAGGCATCCTTCTATCCTGCAATTGCCGTTGCAATCAGAGTGCACACAGTCCTATGCCCGGTCTGTGTTTTTTCTTCCCCCTTCTTGCAGAGCAGAGAAATTGCAGAAAAAGGGATTGCAAGAAAGTAAGCTGTTAACTTCAACACACCAAAAGCAATGTGATTGTGCCTCGGCTCAGTAGCCAGGGGACACTATGCAAACAGTTTACAACATGCTCTTGAAATCCCCTCTTCAATCTCTCTGCTGTGAGGCAGCCTGGGGTGGGAGAGAAAAAGAGCAAGTGGTTTCTACAGGCACACTCTCCATTTTTCTGCCCTCTTGTCTCTGTTCCCCATCTCCCCCCCCCGAAAGAGAGACTGGGAAGGGATTTCAAGAGAATAAGCTGTTTGTTCTGCTACGTTTGAAAGCAGTACAATCACACCAGCAATGGGAAAGGATCAGACAAAGAAGAGATTGCTTTCAGAAATTTTTCTCCTATTCCCCAGAGAGATTGGAGAGAAAGGGATTTCAGAAAAGTAAGCTGTTCATATAGCATGCCTGTGACACCCAGCCCTGGGCTGCAGCATGATCATACTGCTTTTGATGTGTACAAGAAAGCATGCAGGCACTCGGGCATTCCAAAGAGTGGCATGGAAATAAAAGCAAGCCAAGAGTGTAAAACAGAGTAGTTTGTATGTTTCCAGCCAGAAACAAGGTATGGTCACGTGATATATCCTTAGTGACCAATTGACTTAGAAGTGGAATTGCATATCCCAATCCAGTCACTAAGCAAGGACCTTCTGTAAAACCCCAGTTCATGCACGGAGCACTACCCTGTCAAGAATACCTAACAGGATTTTAAAAAATGACATGATGATTGCTGGCACCAAACATCTCAGTCTTGGCAGGGTTTAGTCTGAATTTTTTTCATTCCTTTCACATCCTGCCCAAGCACCAATTCAGGATTTCCATATGTGTTTGTGCAGTGTCAGAAAACCATTTGTCCCTAAGTCCCGGACTGTCCTTGATAACTTTTCAGGTAATGAATGAAAAGCCTGATTAATCCTGTTGTTATTAATCTGGAGAGACAAGGTATTGTCTTCAGCCTAAAACTCATATCACCGAATCCTGGAAACTATTTACCTAATGCATCTCTGATTATTTATTCAGAAGAGATTCTAATCATCATCATCTCTGATGAGATCTGATTTAATTTAAGCTTTGAATGTTAAATCAGGAATGTTTTCATGAAAGATTTAGATTCCTTAACAAGAAGATGTGAGAAGAGTTTTACTGGTCAAGAACTATCTTCAATCATCTTTTTGCAGCCAAGGGCTGCATTCAGACTGGAACCAAAGCCAGGAGATAATTGTGGGAAGGGCATAAAAGTAATGGAGCTGAAGCATTTGTGATAAGTATATTCCTTACAAGCTTTACCCATCAGTGTTTGCTTGCAAAGGAGGAATTTTTGTGAGTAATGCGCCAAATTCTCTTGGGAACTTTGTGTGTAATTGCAGACCATGAGTTGTCCAGTTTGCTTAAAAACAATTGTAGGTTAAATATGCAGCTTGGAAATTGAGAAAACTTGTGCTTGGTCCTCTTCTGTTCATGGTATTGGGGGATGATGTTAACAAAAATTAGGATTGTATGGTGATGTTTAAAAGAACTTGAATGGAAACGACAGGAGTATCTGCCTTAGTCTGTTCAGTTAGTTGTCTTTCCCTCTCCAGCTTTTCCTTATTATCTTATATGAATGGGTCATTTAATGAAGTGGAACTAGAAATGAAAACTACTGGCAGAAGAGAGAGAAGAACTAAAGTTAGAGATTTTGATCTTGTTAAGAGCAGATAGCTGAACTGTAGGAGATGCTGCAATCAAATATATCTATTAATCTAAATTGCTTTTAAAAAGATTGGACAAATGTGTGCAGGATCAGGCAGTTGGTTCATAATAATTATTTACAATCCCAGGACCATATCTTAATACAAGGTGACCACAGGGCTATTGAACACTTGCCTATGTTAGCTTTTGGCCATTACATGGTACAAAACTGAACAGGAGACCTGAATCAACAGAATCTTTTCTTATAGTTTTGTCAGCAAAAAGAAAGGAGAGGGAGCTTGGAAAGATGACAAATCTTAACAGCAGCTGTCAGTGCCAAGGAGGCTCCTATAGAATCTTATACCTCAGGAACATTTATTATACCAAGAGACTTAAAACCAGTAAACCGGACTGTACAGTGTTTAAAACCCCAGGCTATTGCTAAAGACATTGAAATCACTTAAGTCAGCTCTCAAAGAGCTTTGGGTACAGTCACAAGAAAAATGACAGCCTGAACATTGGTAGCCTTCACTGAGTGGTTGGCACTGAACAGGACCATGGCCAAGATCCAGATTCCACGTTGTCTTCAAAATCTTTTTGCTTGCAGTAGGGATGAACTTATTCTTCTTGCATGCTGGCCAAGGCAAAGCAGAAGGATTCAGTTTTCTTCCCTTCCCGAAATGGCTGTTATTGCTCTTTTTTCTGCAAGGGGTCATTGCTGGGTATTCAGGTGGAAACTGTCTACTCCAAGCAGCTCTAGAGCAGGCTGGTCTTCCCTTGTGAGGTTGTTTTTCCCATTGTTTTTCAAAAGTACAAGTGACACTTTATTCAGGCTGACAGGAGAAGAAAAGCAAGCCAGCACCCAGCACGGCGTTCCCATAAAGAAGACCAGGAAGAGCTAGTTTGCTCTTTGTTTTCAGAGCCATCCTTTCCCAGTATATCATCTTCCTTACTGTAGAGCAGGGGTCTCCAACCTTTGCAACTTTAAGTCTGAAGGACTTCAGCTCCCAGAATTCTGGGAGCTGAAGTCCTTCAGACTTAAAGTTGCAAAGGTTGGAGACCCCTGCTGTAGAGGACGAATTGTGAATAGATGCAGGAATATGGAATTGGGGAAAAGTCAAGTTGAGGCTTCTGGACATTATGGATTGGGGCATACCATTTTAAATTTTATGTGATGCAAGAACTAAGGTCCAAACTTGCCTCCATCCTCATTTGGAAAAATTAAATTTGGTGGGATTTACTTACAAATTTGCTTCAGTGGCATACAATCTCAATGATCTCGGTTATGCCAGCTTAAGGAAGGAACAAGCTTTTAACTTCTACTATGAGAAAGGAGAAAATTAAAATCTATACATAAAGGTTCTGGTATCTCTGTCACCTACATATTGTAGTTGTCATACGTATAAGAACTTGTGTAAATGTGAAAAGGGCTTTTTCTTTTAATTGTTTATACTGTTTTAGATAACATCTGCAGCTTGTTTATGAAAGCCAAGGGATTCTGTTGTTTAAAGCCCATCACTTATTTATTTGTTTGTTTATCGAATTTGCATGGCTGCCCAACTCCATAATGTCTCAGGGCTGCATCTCCTATTAAGACACTTTGGAGAGATGAAAAATGGAAAAGAGCAATGAACATCCAGGAAGAGCAAAACAAGCACATCCCTTTAGCATAAAACATCTCTACTACCCACCCCGGCCCAAGGCCTGGGGAAAAACTAGGTTTAAATGAGGTCAGAGTGGGGATTATATCGATCTTGGGGATGGGAAAGAAATGCTGCTGCAAAGACCACATGGTGCAACAAAGAAGGCCTGTGTCTTGGATTCAGCTCATCTTATGAAAGTTCCTGGTTCTGTGTAATCCAAATACCCTCAGGCACTTGATGTTGCTAGTGTTGAGCCTGACCCTGCTCTTTCCCCATCCAAAACCTAGTCAATGTCAAGACCTTGATAGCATGATTTCATTGGGCTGCGATTCAGATACACAATCAGGTAGGATCTGCATGTTGATGGCACCTGACCCCAAACTGGTGGATGATCTCACCCAATAGGTCTCATGTAGATATTGAAAAGGAAGGCAAGAATGCTGAGCTTCTTGAATCCTGCATATCAGAGGCTTTGCACTCAGTCTCTCCCTCCTCCCCCGCCCCTCCCATTCTGCTATCACCTACTGGAACCAATTACAGGGAAAGAACCACCATAACATTTCTAATCCCTAGAGGCAACCCAGTAGAATACTGTGTTTGATGGTATTAAAAGCTTCTGAGAGATTGAGAAGAGCTATATGGTTTCACTACTTTGTCCCGTCTCTACCGAAAGCTATCAACAGCTGTGTCACCAAGGCTTTCTCAATACCATGTCCCAGTTTGAGGCTGGGTAAAAATTACCTAGATAATCCAAGGCCCACTGAACAGGCTGGCTGGACCAAAGTGTCTAGAACTGCGATGGCGAAACTATGGCACATGTAAGAGGTGGCATACAGAGCCCTCTCTGTGGGCACACATGCCATCACTAGCTGCTCTTCTGTTTTTGGCCAGAAAACAGCCTCCAAAACAGCAATGAATGTCCCAAAAACAGGCATGCACACATCGGCCAGCTCCGGGGCACATGCATGTACATGCGTTCCAGTTTGGGTACTCGTGCCAAAAAGGTCCACCATCACTAGTCTAGGCTGTTGGCTCAGGCAATAGCTTCTTAAAAAGTGGGCATACCGTTATTTCCGTCAAGGCAGGTAGAATGTAGCTTTCAATTCTACCAAGAATTGAACCGAGGTGGTACAGTGGTTAGAGTGCAGTACTGCAGGCTACTTCAGCTGATTGCTAGCTGCAGTTCAGATCTGATCGGCTCAAAGTTCACTTAGCCTTCCATCCTTCCGAGGTGGTTAAAATGAGGACCCAGATTGTTGGGGGCAATAGGCTGACTCTGAAAACAGCTTAGAGAGGGCTGTAAAAGCACTATGAAGTGGTATATAAGTCTAAGTGCTATTGCTAAGTGCTAAGAACTATAGCATGTACTGAGGTTCAATGCTTAAGAAGAGAATTTACCATTAGGAAGAGGAACGGGAGAAGTTGAGTGAGGGTAGCCCCAAAGAAAGGCCACTACCTCATATAGTTGAGGGTGATGCTGTCTGTCAGGCCGAGGGAAAGAAGAACCAGTGTCTTATTGAATTTAATCCAAACTTGAATCAGAAAGCCCTTTAAATAAAAATGTCTTCCAAGAGAGGCTGGTTTTCTGTAAAGGAGTGTTTTGGCACCTTTAAGGAGTTGTGAAGGAAAAGAGGAGAGGATGTGAGGAAGTCAGGGACAAAAGCTGAGCTATTTATCTTCATTGAATCTTCCTTACTGCCTCATTTACAGATCTTTGGCTAATGAGCCAGGGTGTGTGTCCTCTGAGAGCATGTATAACATATAACACATGCCTATTTCAAGCATCTTATCTTGTTCTAGATCTCAGTGGGAGTAATGGAAGGAAGCATGGCTTTATTTTCAGTGTTCTTAGCTACCAAAAATAGACCCAGCACCCTCTCTAAACTGGTCTGATGTCTTGTAAGATCAAATTAAATCGGACGTTGGAGATGCTTCATTATATCTTCCTTCTCTCTTCATTTCTTGTAAGATCAGTCAAGTGGGAAAGCAAATTTGATCAGGACTGCAGTATCGGAGAAGACAATTTTAGTTGTTCCCCCTGCTCCAGCTCCTTCCCACTTGATGCCCCCTAAAGAAAAGGTGCCAAAGTGTCAACCCCCACCTTTTTAATGAAATACGTCACGTAATTCAGGAAGCAGCAAAACATGGTGATGAGTTAGGGCCTTAACCAAGTGACTCATGCTTGGACAACATTTCATGCTTGGACTATTGCATTATACTTTACCCAAGGCTGCCTTTGAAGACTCTTCAGACACTGTAGGTGGGACAGAGTGCAGCAGCCTGATGGTTATAGCCACTGAGAAATTTCTATAACCATGTGTTACTGCACACTGCACTGGTTACCAACAGGTTTCCAGATAAAATTCAAAAGGATGATTTTGACTTATAAAGTTGCTTGGCTCAAGGTAGCTTCAGAATTGTGATTACGCCATAAAGAATGGAGTACTTCCCATTCCTCCCATCTAAAAGACTGGAAGTAGAATTTTTAAGTATGGGAATAGTCTCCTCCAGAGAATTAAGTGGCCCCAAACTTGCTAGCATTCAGAGAGCAACTTAAATAGTTCTGTCCTGCAACACGTTTGCATTGCGACTGATATTTCAGTGATAAGGATCCTAACTGGCTGTTATGTAGGTGTACAGGTAACTGTTAAAGCATTTTATTTTTTATGGTATAACTGTAGAAATGTTATTGTTTTGTGGTTTTGTTTATACATAAAGTGCAATGTTCAGTGATACAGCATGTAGAATAATGACAAAGAGGAATGACAGCAAATAATATGACTGGACTGGTTTTTTTGGGGTGGGGGTGGGGGTTGCCATTACTTACTTAAAACTGGGCAAAGATGCAGCCAGGCAAAACAATTTTGAGATAATTCCCAATTTTGGGCATCTCAGGTGGAAAGACTCTTATCTCAAATGATGTGCTTGCTTGCAATATTTCTAACACAATAGTCCCAAAGCAAGTTTTGATAAATAGATGAGGTTCCTATTCTGGCTCATATACAGAAGATGACTCCAGGCTTATCTTGATCCCCGGGCATTTAAAGTAGAGATGCACAATCTAAGAATTCAGTTGTGTCTCCTCCTCCCCCAAATACAGACACACACACACACACACCCATGGATTGGCAATGAATTGTAATTTAGAATGTCACAGAAGAGAATATTTATTATGTGCAAGGAAAATAATGTTTAACTTTAAATTAAATGTGGAATTTACCTAGCTCTAAAACATATTTGTTCTGGTTTCTCCTACAGCCCCTGGCATATTAATCAAAATCTTGATGAAGCTTTTAGTCATGGATTTCACCAGAAATAATCCAATTTGCACACCAGTTTTGAACAGGGAAGTGAAATCCATTCTGGGCTATAAAGATGGAAAGTTTCCAGTCCAAATAATTCTAACTATTTGCTTTTGATTCTGAGTCTGTCCCTTCCTTTGCATACACCCCTTCAAATTCCTCATTTATGCTTTTTCCAATATGGTCCCCTTGGATTGAATTTGAATGGAAGTTGGCATCCAGCACAATGATACAATCAGCTAAATATCAGGCTGGCTGAATTAGTTGTACTCAGCCCAACGGGAGCTGCAATTGGTACCAATTCAAATTTCTCCAGGCTAGCTTCAAACCTAGTCATTGAGAATGCAATATAATAATTCAACCTGAAGATGACAACATGAGTGGCCAAACCATTTCAGGTTTTTCTTTCTACTGCTGCTATATTGGAGCAAATTCTAACATAAATAATTGTAAACTGCAAGCACCCACTTTCCAAACTCTAATTCCCCCACTTCCCCTCAGGCAATGAGGTTTCTTCTCTGAATAAAATTGTTCACTTACCTTCATCCAAAGCACTCATAAGATAGCAGTCCTAAACGTCCATTATGTCCATGATTTGGTTAAATGAAAATTGGAATTAATGACTGAGCATTATCTGTATAAAATCCATCCTCTTCCTTAGCAGAAAGCAGATGCAGATTCCAGTGTGATGCGCATTCTGAGCACATTACTAGGTTGGCACATTTCACTAAACCACACTGCGATTTGCTTGCTATTATCTAAATGTATGTCAACCTTGCCACTATGATTTGCAACCAGTGGTCTGTTCCTTAGTGTGAGATGTAATCCCACCAACACGAAAGGTTGTGGCAACCATGAATACCAATGGAGAACGAAAGAGAGTTAGAGACATCCCCAGAGTTGTGAACTCGTGAATTGGTGCTTGAAGGCTCTGGAGGATATGCAGTGTTGGGGGTGGTGAGCACGGCTGAAAGTTAAACATTGTACCTCATTCCATAAATATGGGGGAAGGAGAGTTTTTGAAAAGGTTGGGAGCTGAGTCGCCAATGAGACTTATATTTGCCAAGCTGTTTTCACAGCAGCTGCGTTAAAAATAGCTTGCAGGGGCTGGAGCTGCATGTCAAGAAATATTAGCCTTTTTTTTTTCTTATAATGCCTTGGCAGGTTCCTTGAATGTTGCAGAGAGTGAAAAACTGAGAAATGGCAGTTTGAGCAGGAACCTGGATCTGCTCTTTTGAACATCTGTTTAAAAGAGGATAACAGAGAGCCTGGGTAAAAGGGAAGGCCTCAGCTTCCCTTGCCATAATCCCTCCCACGGCAACATGTGGGGATCACAATTCCTATAACACCAAATTTCCATACTGGCTGGATGTTGTGGTTGCAACATGCTATAGTTGGAGGGCAAGAAGGAGGGAAGACAAGACTCCCTTAGGGCAGTGAATCGTGAGCCTTTTGGGCTTACTTGTTTCTGCTGTCATATCACCCCACCCAAAGAAAAGAAAACAATTCTTTGCATATTCATCTATTTCTTTTTTAAAAAAATGAAGTCCACACTGTGATCCGCAGGATCTTCCGTATGCCCCTTACCTTCAGGTCCTGTTACTTTGCTGTTGATAGGTTCCTCTGGCCTATCAGAGGCAGCTTTGGGGCCTTCATTCTTGAAGCAGCTTCAGAGAATGCTCTTCCATAAACTGGGTGAAAGCATGCCTATTCTTGCATAACCTCTGGAAGATCTGGAGGCTACCCGGAGTATACTTCAATTTTCTGCAGCCTTCTCAGCTTCCAAAAATCATGGGAAGAAAGGCATACTTTTGACAGTAGTTGTCAGGGGAACTCTGATGCCACTCAAAATATGATGGTTGTCTGCTGTGACATTCAGGTGCACCATTACTACCTGATGGGGTGGGAGGGAGTCCCTTTGCCATATTATTTCCCAAAAAATCTCCTGTTTTATGCAAACATTTTCCTAATGGTTCTATGTTGCTTTTAGAAAGTCACAACTATTTTCTAGTTCATCTGTCCCATATTCCAAGCCATGGTTCACACCTTGTGCTAAGCCATACACTTTTTTGTTTTGTTTTGTTTTAGGGTGTTGTGTTATGTTGTCCTTCACAAATAGCTGAGGGCTTAGCATATTTTTGCCAAGCTTTTGTAGATTATTTAGCAAACTCGTGTTGATCCAAAGCAGTGATTGAGTTCAGAATATTCTTCAATCCCATTCCATTATTCCTATGCCAATTTTTTGTTGCTTATTTATATCTCTTCTCTTGATGCCATGTTTTTAGGGAAAGAATCACTGAACTTTCCGTGAAGAAATAATAACAATAATTAATATTGTTATTGTTATCATCAGTCTCACTAGTACTTTGAGGTGCTTTCTTTGAGCAGTATAAATTTGAGAGCTTTCTTTGCAGAATTCTCCCGATTAAGGTAAACAGGATTGAAGCCAGACTATACTCTGCAATTAATTTTCATTTTGAGCATACAATATATGCTTTTTAGCAGTTTTTCACAACAGAATGACTGGATGCTCAGTGTTAATACTAAGCTTCAAACCACAAAGTTTAGGTTTACCCAAGAATTGATTTAGTACGTGGTCTGAACCTAACCACTGTGGTTTATAAACCATAATTTATTATATAGTATGTTGTGAAAATTCAACCTTTGTATTCATCCAAATATGATTTAAAAATCTAGTGTTAATATGTGAATGCACCCATTATGGATGTGTCAAGAACCATAGTTAAAATAAACAAGTGTTTAGTGTAATGTGGTGAATAAGCATGTATCTCCAGTAATGTTTATTTTTAAAATGATAAATATTCATAAATGGCAGAAACCTTTTATGCAGCCTTAAATATAAGATGCCTTCTAGTATAGTTGGTACTGTGCATATGTGCTTTGTGATATTTCTCTGTCTTTATAACCGCTGTGTTATAAGGCTTCGTCTGGAAAGGTGCATCTCTTCATCAGTTTTAAACTTCTGATCCTTTACATTTTAGTGGCTTTCACTTTCAGATATTAAATAATCAAAGAACACGCCAAAAAAATGCCTTCTTGGGTTCTACAAATTACAAGGTGCCAAAATGATCAGACGTGTATCATGATGTCATTCTGCAAATGACAGAGTTATGTCATTTGTAAAGACACATATTTTACTTCGTGGTGCACGTGCCAATTGTCCTGCGTGGCTTTTTTTTTTTTTTACAGATACCAAAGGGAGCAGCAGGATCTTCTGCCTGAAGAACCTCTAACTCCTTACACCCACCCATTCTAGTACAAGACCTCCCCCACCCCACCCCAGTATCTTGAAAAAAGTGTACCCAGGAACAATTAAGGCAAAATAAAGAGACAGTCCTGGGGATGGAGAAGATGTGAGAAAGAGATTCTGCTTTGAGTTGGTTTGATATGAGTGGGTGGTAATGGGAAGCTTTCGAGATTCTGTTGTTGTATCCTACAACAGTAGTAGCATTCTTTGAATCCTTGCGCTGTTCGTTTGCCTGTATACTCAAGGTTACCTGGGATCAGCCTTCTGCTTGTTCCATTCTTTTTTTTAATTGACCCTGTTCTTTTGTAATATTATATGACATTACAGCAACTGAAACACATTTAATAAATGAAAGTTTCTACAGTCCATGCTTGAAACGGCTTCCTTTACTCCATTCCCATATACTAGACTGTTATTGCAAATATAAGAGCAATGATGTTTATCAAAAGAGGAAAGGAAAGGAAGAAAAATTGACTACAGGTAGTCCTGACTTATGAACACGACTAGAATCAGAATTTCCATTGCAAAGCGACGGTCATTAAATGAATCGCATGTTTGTTTTTTGAATCCACAAACACCCCCGTTGACTTTTCTTTTCACAAGAAAAGTGACCCGAGGCCCTGCAACCATCCAAAATACACACTGGTTGCCAAGCATCCAGATTTTGACCACATGACCACAAGGACACTGCATCACCATACCATCTGTGGGTGGCTAAGTTCACATATGTTCATATATACATGCATGAATAATTTTAAGAAGTGTGATAGTTAATTAAAAAAAAAAACCTTTAGGCACAAAGTAGGCTCCGTACTTTTCAGTTTTACTATGGTTTTATCAGCTGCTTAGCAGGAACGACTTTATTTTTCAAGGTTATATATAGAATTTGATCCAGAGAAGGAGATAGTGATATTTTATTTTATTTCTAATATGCCTCAAGGGAAATAAATGGATGACTTGGAATTTGTAATCCATCTGTAGATGGAGAAACACTTGAGCCCAGTTCAGGCTCCAGGTGGGTCTCAAGCATCTTTTTACAAATAAAAACGTCTTGAGCTAAAATAGATCTTGTGCTCCTGAATTGTGTGAAATGAAGCAGCCCCTATTAGCACACTAGATTTGGAAGCCCAGTGGTATTTCTTTCGCTCCAAAGGTCCCATCTCATCAGTAGTTAGTGGAGCTGAAACCTTTTAAGCTAAGTCTGTAGAGACAGCTGGGTTCCTCCTCTCCTCCCCCCCCCCATACAGCAAAAAAGCTACAGCCAGTAAGGTGTACAGAAACCCATATGCACATTTCCACTCTCTCACCTTGCACTTTTCATACCCCGAGCTCTCTTCTCTATACTTCATGTTCTTTTGCTATTCCTCCCCCCCCCCGCCCCAGTTTTCTCTAACAAGGCTGAATTAATTTCACCCCATAGCCCATTTTAAAAGCCAGACCTGATTCATGCAAACTCATGGTAAATGGCAATTCTATAAGCTTTTCTAGAATATTGTCTCTTCACGGGTGTCCCAGAATTAGAAAACAGAATATACAGACCAGAATAATGCATTACCACAGGTCAGTATTTCTCAACCTTAGCAACTTTAAGAAGGGTGGACTTCCAATTCTCAGAATTCCTCAGCCAGCATGCATTACTGCATTGATGACGCCTGCCCCCCTGATTTCTAAACTATAAGACTTAGTCTCAGGTGTGAACCCAAGTATTGGCAATTTTAAAATAGATAATTATTTGAGTGCAACGGGAAATCTTTTCAGGAAAGAGGATGACAAGGCAAAATCAGGTACTGGTTGCAGAATCTAACTTACTGTTTGTAATATAATAACAAGCAGATAGGATGGAAGCAACTAAGGCTAGAGCAGCTGCTGATCCTACATTCTCCAACATCTTTTATTTTCTCTCCATTTAACTTTGCTCCAAGCTTTTTCTGCTCCATCTCTGTCAGATAGACTAGCTTTTCCAAGCTGGGATGGGTGATAAAACCGGAGGCTAACAAGTAGGGACCAGCCAACATTCACACAGCAAGCTTCATGGTTGAGTGAAAATGTTAACCCAGCCAGCTGTAGTCGGTGTGCCCAAATAGGCCTAGCTGTACTTAGCAGATTTCTAACGCTAAGCAGTTTTGGATCTAGTTACAGTATGGATCGGAAACTGCTAGGAAGTAGGTTAGACAGAGAAATTTAACAAAAATCCCAAAAGAGAATAAGAAACTACTTCTATCACCAAGAAAGCTAAGTGGATGGATTTATCCCTAAAGTCAATGAAGATTAAATCAAATTTAGTGCTCAATACTATACCTGTCAGCCTTGCCTTTGTGAGACTCGGGTACATCCAAGCACTTTAAGAACACCCTGTATGCAACAATAAAAATGTACAAACACATCAATGTATTTTGGAAATAATGGTGGAGCTGGTTCTGCACAATGTAGTATATCGGGGAGCAATTGAGGGCAACCTACCCTGTTCCCCAGTTTAAAGTGCAAATATCAGAAGGTGGGCAGTCATTTGAAAATTGATGCAGAAAATCTGACAAGGATTTTTCCTCATTGACAAGAAATGCAATTAAATAAATAACCAGACATTTGCAATATCCTTGTAATAGGCTTGATTTGAATCCAAGCTGTGTAGATTTTTCATAGTGTCATAAATGCTCTTTTCTCCTTGAAGTCATTTCTAATAAAAATGATGCGTATGTGTTAATAATATAACTGTACAGTTTTTGCTGTAGCACAGAAGCTGGTCCTTACTTGAAGACCTGAAATCTCCATCATATTTCTTAAGCAAAAATATCTTCCAAATTTTATTCTCATTGATCTTATTGTCACTCCTTCTCTTCACAGGGAGAACTGCAAAATGTTCTTTGTTTCCTTTTCCAGTAAAAAACAAAACTCTTCCAGTTACCAGCCAACATAACACCTTTCCTTCCTTGTTTTCAGAATGAAAGATTGAGAGGAATTGTATTATACCATAGTCCTTGCACTGAATGGCCATACAGACAACTATCAAGTTTATACTGATACAAGAATGTGATACATCAGCAAATGCTTAAATCAGTATAAATAGTTTCCCCCACCCCCATCCTCCTGTAGTTCTGAGAAACCTGCTTAGAGAATATAGTTCATCTTTGAAATCAAGAACAAGTTAAACCCCAAACTTACTCAACAATTCTAGTTATTTTGCCAAGGTTTTACAGCAGATTCTTTTCCCATCTTCTCAATTCTTCTTGCACCACACATATTATTGGCCTCAGTTCAACTTCAGGTGAACTGTCCATCGTTCCTCCGACCATAATCTGCTTTCTCAACTGTTCTACCACCTTGGGCACTTCTGCTCTTGGTTTCAGTCCTTCCTTCCACTGGCATATGGATTGATTTGTATTAAGAGACACAGTAGAGCCTTGCTGCCTATTCTACTTCCCTGGAACTGAAGATACAAGCAAGAATAATAATAAAGGGGGGTGATCTACCTATCACCAACAACTCCAATAGAAACTGGATGCAAAAAGGATCAGAAAATTCATAAGAATCTCTATATAAAAGCCAAATACCACTCACTCATCTTCAGAACCATAAGGCCTACAAACTTGAAATTTGGCACATATGTTCCTCTTGGCTTCTAGGTGCACGCTAAGAAAGGATTATTTTTTTTAAATCACCATCAGATCATTAGCATTTATTATACAGTAATTAACATGCTCTGATGCCAAGGAGTTAGACATTCTATTCCCCCTCCCCACCTGAAAAGAACTCTGTTCCAACTGCCAGTTGCCTCCCATTCCATTACCTCAGTTGAAAACTGACAGTTGTTCCACTCCTCCACTCAGCGGTCTGGGGCTTCTTACAATATTCAACGTTGGTACCTCACCAAAATGTCTACACCTTCCACCTATGGTTCTGCTTCTGCACTCAAGGTGGCGGGAGTGATATTCCCTTATGTGTTTCAATCAACGACCATCACTGAACCAACAGTTTGTGAACCGAATTTCTCCTGCATAGGTTTGTCGCGAAGCACGTGTATGCAGCTAGTAAAATATAAAACCACACAATAGTAAATACTAAAATAATCTTAAAGGCACTCCACCCATACAATAAAGCATTAAGCCCAGCTCTGGGACTAAACCAAAGCCAGGTTTTAAAAGCTTCCTGGGATCCAAGGGAGAGGGCATTTTTCAGGGGGAAGGGTGGCACTGTGACAGAAAAGGCCAACTTCCTTAATCCTGTAACGTAATGTTTACTAGAGCGGACCTGAAGCACAACCAGAAGCAGAAACAATTCGATACTTATCTCAGGAAAACTGGTTTATCTCATCATTGTAAAACTAATTTCTTTTTTCAGGTTGCTTCATTGATCTAGCCAGTTCCTTCCCCCCCCCCCCCCCATTTCCTAGCCATTTCTTCCAGCCTTGCCGTCTGTTGTCGGCTCAAGCCTTGTTTGTATTTAGAAGAATCGCTGTACTTGTAGGTCCCCAGCTTTCCATTCTCTGAAGTGACCTTTCCCTCCCATCAAAAAGACACATTCCATATGTCCTTTGTCTTCCAAAATGCTCTGAATCTCATCCGTGATTCCAATACCTTATTTTCCCTTTCTTCGTCTTTCCACCCTTATTCCTCTGTTCTGCATCCACCCATCCAATTACAAAGTTATTACTTCCAGCATTTTGCTCTGTCTTCATTCATTTGTTTCACTTTATCGCAACCTCCTGAGTCCCAATAATATGTACCATTGGCTATATTTCTCTTGGGTTTCAGATGGTATCCTTGAGCACTTCTAATTCTTGGCCATTTAAATGATTTGGCATTTATTCGTTTTAAAAATTGTTTCAAGATTAGTTTCCCCCAGATTATAACTTTAGTCATGGCTTTTCCCTAATTACAGACCCAATATTTTCCCATAGTGGTTGGGGATGCTGGAAGGATTATGCCGCATTGCTGGTGCTTGTTATGGGCTCCACTAATATCAGTCCTTTTACTGCAGTGACTGGCTGGAATTGTGTAGCATAGCAAAACTGGCATTATATAAGGAGAGTGGAAAAGGTATTAGTAAACAAATTTCACAGAAAAGTTAATGTGAGCCAGATTATAATACGCATAGTTGGAACCGAAAAGTAAGAGGCCAAATTGCTAAGTTACTATAAAACAAAGTAATTGGTGTATTTTACTACTAAAATTGCTAAGATATACTGAGACGTGAAATAAATTATTCCAGAAGCATTCTCATTCTCTTATGTTGGCCACAATTGGTGCAAGTATAGCTGCTTCACCAGCCAAATGGATTCAGAAAGAGATAATGAAAAGAGCAGTGAAATGGGGTTGTGGGCTAGCCAGCCGTAAGCTCACTCATTTCCAGTCATGTCTAGAGATTGGAGCATCTGTAGTAGTCCCCTAGGCCCACATGTTAGCCAATGGGTTGCTGTTACATTGAACAGAGTTTTTCCTCCAGGCCTAGATGCCGTACCTTGAATGCAGTTAGTCATGGCCTCTGCTCTGCATGTTCAAGGTCCTATTCTCACAATAGCAGGTCAGTGGAAAATTTTCCTAACAATATGTTAACTAACTTGTTCCACTGTTGACAGCCCTCTTTTCCCCAGCAGGAAAGAAAAACAGTAAAGAGAGGATAGTTTTTCTAGCACATAAATGGCCTGCAGCCTTAAACAATCTCTTCTTTGCCCTTTTTTCCTCCCTCCCCACCCCCATAGCAGACTGTCTTCCAAATCAGATTAAAGTAGTTTTTGCTTGCTTTTTAAAATAGAAACCTTTTCTTGACTCCCTTGTGCCCTCCTCTAGATTATTTATTTAAGGCGTCTCTTGTAAATGTGGAATGAGGCTGGAGCTTTTCTCTTCTGTGAGCTGCTTGATACTCTCTTGAGCTTGGTTGTTTCCTTGCAGGCTCTTCGTTACCAGGCTAGGTAACATCATCAGGATTGGGGAGAAGGAGAAATGGGTTAAGTTTCTGTCTCGATTATTCCCCCAAATCATTCCCTTCAGTTCCTTTTGGGAATTCTGCAGCAGTGTTGATTGAAGGGAAAAGCAAAACAAAAACAAAAATGAAGTTTATGAAGTACAAGAATTTGATGTAGTAGTTAATGCACCAGCTAGAAAACAGGAGATTGTGGTTCTAGTCCCACGTTAATCCCAAAGCCAACTGCGGGATCTCATCCATCATTTTCTCTCAGCCCTAGGAAGAAGCCAAGGGCAAACCATTTCCCCAAAACCTGACAAAGAAAACTGTACAGACTAATCCAAGCAGTTGTTAGGAGTCAACACTAGAGCCATGGTAGTGCAGTGGTTATAATGCTGTATTGCAGGCTAACTCTGATCACAGCCAGGAGTTCGATCCTGATTGACTCCAGGCTGACTCAGCCCTCCATCCTTTTGAGGTCGGTAAAGTGAGCACCCAAATTGTTGTGGGGGGGGGGGCAATATGCTGATATTGTAAATTACTCAGAGAGTGCTATAAAGCACTATGGAGCAATATACAAGTCTAAGTGCTATTGCTATTTGAAAGCACAAAATCCATTAAGTATATTGAATATTTCATCACTTCCAGTGGATACTGAGCAATGTTTGTGGTGCTAATGCAGTGTGCCCTCCTCCCCAGTGACTGCTGTTATTTCTTCTCTTTTTCTTTCCCCTTGTCTGCTAGTTACAAAGGTTCAAACGTTCTCTGTCACTCAAGACCATCCTGCGCAGCAAGAGTGTGGAGAACTTTTTTCTGCGCTCTGGTAATGAGTTCAAGTTGCCCTCCGATGTCCTGCTCAGCCCTCCTGATTCCGTGCCACCCCCCTCTGAACCCCCAGCTCCCGCTGAAGTAGAATCCTCCCCCAGAGTCCTTCACAAGTCCCTGGGGACCCTGAAGCCCATGAAGACTCACAGCTTCCAGGAACACATCTTTAAGAAACACAATCCTTGTGAAATTTGCCATCAGCTTATTGTAGGTAAGCAATTGAACGCCTTGTCCCCCAACTTCTTGATCATATTTGCCAGTTCTTGCCATGCACACTCAGGAACTGAATCCTGGTCATTCTTTTTCTGTCCATATCTGGATTAGTTACACTCTAAATCCTGAGCTACTTTGTTTCCCTGAAAATAAGACAGGGTCGTATTTTCTTTTGACCCCAGAAATAAGCACTTGGTCTTATTTTTGAGGAGGTCTTATTATTTTTGTGGTGCAAGACCGGAGAGCGTGGTCACTTCATGGCTGCTGCTGTGTTACGGTATTTTCATGGAGGGCTTATTTTTGGGGGAGGGCTTATTTTAGTGCATGCACTCAAAAGTCTGATTGGGCTTATTATCTGGGGAGGCCTTATTTTGGGGGAAACAGAGTACTTCCAGATCAGGATGGCCGTCCTCCCTTTCCTCAAATAGGTTTACACTTAATAAGGATTAGGCATTGATTCTAGATGATGCTTGGAAAAATATGCATTGGCGGAAATTGGCTGTTGAAGTACCTCATCTGCTTGAGTGGAGCCTGCAGAGAAAACAATAGAACAGCTGGCGCACAACCCATGAAGGAGCAAGGAGATGCCCACATGCCTGATATTTCTTTTTCCTTTAAGCAGGCTAGCAACAAGAAATTGGAGGTGGGTAAGAAGCCTTATAACCATGATGGTGAACCTATGGCACACGTGCCAAAGGTGCCACATGGAGTCATATTTGCCGGCATGTGAGCCATCAGCTCCGGTGCGCATGTGTACACCGGCCAGCTGATTTTCACTCTTCCGGAGGGTTAGGGGAGGCCATTTTCATCCTCCCCAGGCTTTAGTAAACCCTCCAGAGCCTGGGGAGGGTGAAAAGCAGGCTCAATGGGCCAACCGGAAGTTTATTCCTGAGCTTCCAGTTGGCCCTTTGGGCCTGTTTTTCACCCTCCCCAGGGTTTTGGAAAGCCTTTGGAGCTTGGGAAGTTCAGAAACAAACTTCCAGTTGGCCCATTGGGCCCGTTTTTTGCCCTCCCAAGGTTTCAGTAAAGCCACTGGAGCCTAGGGAGGGTGAAAAACAGGCCCAACGGGTCAACTGGAAGTTCAGAAACAATCTGTTTCCGGCTTCCCGGGGGGCTGGGGGAGACTGTTTTCGTCCTCCCCAGGCTTCAGGAAAACCTCTGGAGCCATGGGGAGGGTGGGTGATGCACGCAAGCACGGGGGTGGTGGTGGTGTCACACGCATATGCGCAGATGGGTGAGGTGCATTGCATTGCAGATGTGGATGTGCGCGCACACAATTTTGGCACACCTTTACAAAAAGGTTTGCCATAACTGCCTTATAGGCTGTGTGGTTTGCTTTCTTTTGCTGGCCAGCATTGTTTGTTTGGGTTGGAAGTTGTGATGGCTGTTAAGTGAAGCAGCCATGTGTTCGTCTCATGTATGACACCCCACATACCTTTTCTTTCCGATGCAGTCGTTAAATGAATCTGTGGGTTGTTGATTGGAGCATAGGATCCCTCAGAGCTGCCAGAGAAGCCCCCTCACCCCAGTCCCTGGGGCACTTCAGGCTCTCCCCATGCCCCTCAGAGTCCCTTTAGGGCTTAGGTCTACTTCCCATCCCACCAAGCTCCATATCCTTCTCCTTGTCCCACATCACTCCACAATGCCCATCACACACATCCTTAACCCAAGCTCTGGAGCTCTTTGAAAGGTGTGGTGAGTGACGCGGGGTGAGGAGGAGGAGGAGGGTATGGAGCTCAGTGGGGGGAATGCGAAGGGGGTTGGGAGGGCACTACAGCATCCCTGTGTTTAACATAAGAATGAACAATCATAGGGGCAGTACAGTGACCTTAACATCAAGACCAGGTCGTAAATAACTTGGGGGGGAGGGGGCAGGGGGCAGGGTAAAGTTGTAAGTGCAAAGGGAAAAGTAAGCCTGGAAATAAGGATTGAGGGGAGGGGGGGAAATCATGATGATTGGATCGTAATAAGCCACCCAGCAGATACATTGAATACGGAGGATGGGAATCTTATCTGCCTCACTTGAGGAAAGTATCTAGCCTGACCCTTGCTATCAGGCATATATTTCTGATTTGTATTCTCTCTTGCTCTGCCCCTCAATATTGTTCCCACCAACACACATCTATTCTCTTAGCAAAGCACCTCCTAGCTCTCTTGTGTCTTGGCTTTATTTTCAGGAAACTCCAAGCAAGGCCTACGATGCAAGACGTGCAAAGCGAGCGTGCATCTATGGTGTTCAGAAGAAGTTTCTCATCAGCAGTGCCTGGGCAAGACAGTAAGTAGCTAAGCGAAGCTGTGCATGGGTTGGGATAGAAAGACCCAGAGAGGGAGAAGATAACGTTCTATTCCAGGGGTCTCCAACCTTTGCAACTTTAAGTCTGAAGGACTTCAGCTCCCAGAATTCTCCAGCCAGCTGGCTGGAGAATTTGGGAGCTGAAGTCCTTCAGACTTAAAGTTGCAAAGGTTGGAGACCCCTGCTCTATTCTATAGTTTACACAGGGTTCATGTAATACAAATAGGCCTCACTTAGCATCTAATTATTAAACAACTGACACTACAATGGTGCTGAATGAAGGAGTCTTCGTGCAGCCTAGATGATCCAGCCATTGCAGTGCCTCCTCAATCATATGAACAAAATTTGGTCCCATTGGGGCCTACCTGCATTTATGACCATCTTGTTGTGCCATCCACCATCATCAACACCCCAGTTGTTGCCACACTGCATACCACTGTTGTATGGGGCAGGACTTGTTACACGCTGCTTTCTTTCAAGTTGCTGTAGCCAGGGCCCCGGTTTGTATGCCAGCCAAATTCTCCATTGATATGCCTGTCAGGGCCTCTGTTCTCAGGTCAGCCAGGCCTTCTTTCGCAAAAGAAGACCCCCAACCAGTCTGGGGTCCTATCTGTGCTGGCACAAAAGAAGGCCCCGGCTAGCAAAGTCAATATTTCAGGCACTGGCTTTCGGAGGGTGGGGGTGGGGAGAGATATGGCACTCCTGGTTGGGACTCAAAACAGAAGCAAGAAAAACCCTGATTCTACCACTGTGAAAGCAGGTGACACAAAAGAAGGCCCCAACTAGTATAATAGTGGCATTAAAGGTTAAAGATTCCCCTTGCACGTATGTGCTAGTTGTTCCCGACTCTAGGGGCAGTGCTCATCTCCGTTTCAAAGCCGAAGAGCCAGCGCTGTCTGAAGACATCTTGGTGGTCATGTGGCCAACATGACTAAACACTGAAGGTGCATGGAGCGCTATTACCTTCCTACCAAAAGTGGTCCCTATTTTTTCTACTTGCATTTTTACATGCTTCTGAGCTGCTAGGTTGGCAGAAGCTGGGACAAGTAATGGAAGCTCACTCCATTATGAGGTACTAGGGATTTGGACTGCTGACCTTTCTGATCGACAAGCTCAGCGTCTTAGCCATTGAGCCACTGCATCCCCACAGAGGTGGCATGCAGCGTAGCAATAGAAAAGGCTGGGCAGTGTGGGCAGCAGATAAGCGGGGAGGCAAATGGGCAGAGGGTGTGAGATAGGCGGATAGGGGAAGTTGAAGCTTCCCCTATCCGCCTTTATCAGAGGGCATGGGATGCCCCCTTGCAGGGTCGTGCGGAGGAATTTGGAGGCTATCTGCATGATAAAATCGATCAGATTCGGGGCGGGTTAGCCTCCGACTGGGCTGGTTCAGGCGGTTTGACGGAGGCAGGTCTTGAGACTGTTTTTTGGGAAGAGTTCGATCCTGTGACTCCCGAGGACATGGACTGGATACTGGAGCGACTGAACGCCACCACATGTTTACTGGACCCGTGCCCCTCCTGGTTGTTACTGGCCTCCCGGGAAGTGACATGAGGCTGGCTCCAGGGAATTGTCAACCCCTCTTTGAGTGATGGGTTTATGCCGACCGTCCTGAAAGAGGCGGTCGTAAGGCCCCTCCTCAAGAAGCCCTCCCTGGACCCGGCTGTTTTAGCCAACTACCATCCTATCTCCAACCTTCCCTTTTTGGCGAAGGTTGTTGAGGGTGTGGTGGCACAACAGTTCCCCCGACACCTAGAGGAAACTGTCTATCTGGACTCGCGCCAGTCCGGCTTCCGGCCCAGGTACAGCACGGAAATGGCATTGGTCGCGTTGGTGGATGATCTCTGGAGGACCCGGGATAGGGGTTGTTCCTCTATCCTGGTCCTGTTAGATCTCTCAGCGGCTTTCGATACCATCGACCATGGTATCCTATTGCGCCGGTTGGAGGGGTTGGGGTTGGGGGGCACCATCCTGCGGTGGTTCTCCTCCTACCTCTCTGACCGGTTGCAATTTGTGTTGGCAGGAGGGCAGAGGTCGACGTCAAGGCACCTCACATGTGGGGTGCCACAGGGGTCGGTCCTCTCGCCTCTCCTGTTCAACATTTATATGAAGCCGCTGGGTGAGATCATCCGTGGTTTGGGGGTAGAATTCCACCAGTACGCTGATGACACCCAGCTGTACATTTCTACCCCAGACCACCCCAACGATGCCGTCGAAGTGATGTCCCCGGTGCCTGGAGGCCGTGCGAGTCTGGATGGGGAGAAAAAGGCTTCGACTCAACTCGTCCAAGACCGAGTGGCTGTGGCTTCCAGCGTCGCAATATAGCCAGCTGGTACCATCGCTGGCCATTGGGGGCGAATTATTAGCCCCCACAGAGAGGGCGCGCAATTTGGGTGTCCTCCTGGACTCCTGGCTGTCATTAGACGATCATTTGACGGCCGTGGCCAGGGGGGCTTTTTATCAGGTTCGCTTGATTCGCCAATTGCGCCCCTTTCTGGATCATGACGCTCTACACACGGTCACTCAAGCCCTCGTCACTTCCCGCCTGGACTATTGCAACGCTCTCTGCATGGGGCTCCCCTTGAGGTGCACCCGGAGGCTCCAGTTGGTGCAGAATGTGGCCATGCGGGGGATTCTGGGAGTCTCAAGATGCTCCCATGTGACACCTCTCCTGCGCGAGCTGCACTGGCTGCCTGTGGCTTTCCGGGTGCGCTTCAAGGTGTTGGTAATCACCTTTAAAGCGCTCCATGGCATGGGGCCTGGTTACTTGCAGGACCGCATCCTGCTACCGAATACCTCCCACCGACCAGTCCGCTCCCACAGAGCGGGCCTCCTCAGGGTACCGTCGGCCAAACAATGTCGGCTGGCGACCCCCAGGGGGAGAGCCTTCTCTCTGGCAGCCCCTGCCCTCTGGAACGATCTGCCCTCCGACCTTCATACGATCACCGACCTGCGCCTCTTCCGTCGGGCCCTGAAAACGCACCTATTTTGTGTGGCCGGCCTGGTGTAGTTTTCTTTTAATCGATTGTCATTTTTTTATTGATTTTAGTTGATTTTATTAACTGTTTTTATATGGTTATCTGGTTTTTAGAATGGGCCCTTAAATTTAATTAGTTTTAATGTATTTTAATGTATTTTTGTATCGGATGTTTTACTGTTTTATTATGCCTGTTCACTGCCCTGAGTCCCCCAAGGGAGAAGGGCGGTATCCAAATTTAATAAAAGTAAAGTAAAGTAAAGAAGCGGAGATGGTCCTTACCTTTTTCCATGAATACGTAAGTCCTGGTGGGCCCCTGCAAACAACTGTGTGGGATTCGTGCAGTCGCATTGCTGGAATTACCATTGCTAAGCAGTTATGTGATATTTAACTTGGTGACTACATCACTTAACAATGCAATTGCTGTTCCCAATTAGGGCCATGAAGTGAAAATGAATTGGGTGACTTTGGGTCAGTCACTGTCAGCCAACCCACCTCACAGGATTGTTGTTGTGGGAAAAATAGAAGGAGGAAGGTGTGTCGGATATGCTCACTGTCTTGAGTTGACTAAAAATAATAAAGGCAGGATACAAATAAATACATAAATAAAATGAATGAATGAATGAATGAATGAATGAATGAATGAATGAATGAATGAATGAATGAATGAATGAATGAATGAATTACCAGTGCCATAGACTGTAATGCACATATTCTGCAAGAGAAGGATTGGCAGTGATATGAGGAAAAAAGAAACAGGAGTGTGGATTCTGCCTACAAAGTGTGCATTTTGGATGAAATCCTGTATTAAGAGGACTAGGAACTGGATTGCTTTACACTGACTTTCTCTTGTGAAACAAATCCTTTTCGTGTTGTTGTTTTAAAAAGCCCTGTTGCTGTGAAAATGTCTAAAAGGATCTCTCATAACTGAGTGAACGGTCATTCAAATGACAAATACTCAGTTTAAGTAAGTGTAAAGCGATGTGCCTTAAGGCAACACAGAACACCCTCCAAATTTCAGATATTGATTGATATGAATTGCTTATCAGGCAAAACGTCTTCAGGTTTTTCTGAATAGATATCTGTCATAGGAGCTTTGCAAAAGGCATATTCTATGATAGGACTGAGAACATAGGGAATTGAAAATAAAACAGCCAGCATGGAATATCTATATCTGGTACGTTCTATACAATTATGGTTGGATCTGGAAGAAGTGCAGGGCAAGGCAGATCAAGATAATCAGTTGCCTTTAACATTTTCCTTACAAAGAAAGGCTGTAAAATGTAAGACACTTAGCATTTTGGGGGGGTGGGGGGGGAGACTTGTAAAAGGATATTACTGAGGTATATAAAATTAAGCATAACATAGAGAAAATAGACAATATATTTTCCCTTTCTCAAAACACTAGGAGAAAAGGTCATCCAATAAAGCAATCTTAAGAGGAAATGTAAAATAGGCAAATGAAAGCATGTTTTCACATACCACATAATATGTGTTATTCATTACTTGATGGCATGGTGATGGCTACTAATATGAATGGCTTTAAAGCAAGGTTTGTTACCTTCAGGTTTAATGTTGCCTCTGGTTTGGGGACAATATGCCTCCAAACAGGTAATGGCAGGGGTCTGCAAAGTTGGCTCTTTTAAGACTGGTGGACTTCAACTCCCAAAGTTCCCCAGCCAGCATAGCTGGCTGGGGAACTCTGGGAGTTGAAGTCCACCAGTCTTAAAAGAGCCAACTTTGCAGACCCCTGGGTTATGGGAACAAGGGCAGGGGAGGATATGTCTCCTTCTGCCACTTAAAAGTGCTCAGAGATACCCCTGGATGGCCATTGTGAAAAACACATTTTTTATTTATTTTTCACATTTCTGAACTATTGGTACCCAACTTCCTCAGAGAAGTACTCTTAGCAATATACAATAAAACGTCAAAATATAAAAGCAGTACATACTGGTAAAAAAATATATGTTAGAATCAAAATTTTTGAATGTTTTAAAATTGTTTTTAATTGTTAAAAATTAGTTGACAAAGGGCAAAGGAAGGCCTCTCCAAATGCTGAATTAAGGTAAATTTTGGGCAATTCAAGAAAATTCCTATTATGTAAGATCAAAATTACCACATGTAACCAGGTTTGGTTTTAAAAATTGCCCCCCCCAAATTGTACAAAAAATAAATCAATGAACATAAAGTAGACATAAAGCAACATGGCAAAAATATATTTCTCGCAATCCTTATTTTTCTCTATACTTACTGCTAGTTCCAGCTGTTCAGAAGTACTATTTTATAAATTATGCAAGGAAAACAGCCCACTCATGTTTAAAAAAATATGTTCCTCAAAATAAAGTCTCTTGAAATCAATTATCTCAATTCTTTGTTACTTGATATATCTTTCTGATTAAAAAAATCACTTGATTTGTCTTACACCTTCTTCAAACTGAAAGTAGATTAACATATTTTATTCCTAGACACTCGTAATTTCTTTTACTCAAGGACATTCTAAAAAGCACATGGCCACTAATAAACATTTTAAGGTATTTATCAACCCACCTCCTCTGTCTCTGTTCTTTTATATTTATCCTTAACAAATTGTAGCTTATGAAATCATGCTTAAATGAGTTGTGTTTCACTGCATGCAAATAGCTGCTTGTATTGCAGTCCTTCCTCCATGGGAACAGTGAACTAAGAAAAGGAGAGGTGATATGCATTCTCAGCTTTACAATATAATTTGTTATAATTTGTGAACATTATTGACATGTTAAACTTGCATTATATGTTTTGTTGTGCAAAAGGCAAAATGAATACACTGCAGTATTATAATACATATATCTTGCATTATAGCTAAGTACATTTGATTTTCTGGTTTTATCAATGTGAATTAACATGTGTTTTCTGTGGCTTACCAATTGACATTATGATACCGAAAGTGTTGTACCGCTTAGAGCCAGTTTCTGTAAGTTAGTTTTGCTTCTCTGTACATTTCAGATTTCATAACTTTTGTCTTATTAGATTATATTTTCATGTTTCCTCTGGGGATCTCAGAAGAGTAGATGTGGGTTCCTAACAGCTCTGTAAGATCAATGTTATTAGATGAGCGAGGAATTTTCTTGGTTTGAGACCAAACTCAACCTGCTATACCAGATTTCTAGAAGCAAACAGTGAATCTAAGGACCATCATTTTTAGAAGCCAATGTGCAGAGTTCTAGACTATTTCCTCTCCTGTTTTACTTAGCTTAAAATTTCTCCGAAGGTTAAGTATATAAAGAGGAAATAGAGTATAAACTAGTTCTTTGTAACATTTCAAGAGTGAAGCAAACATGGTCCCATATTAATTCACCCTCTCAACAGTATGGCAGAGAGTCAAGTGCATGGTACTCTATAGCAGCCAGTGAAATATTCTTCTGTACTTCGTTCCTCAGCAGGCAACCTCTTTCCGCCGTAATCTTAGTTCTCCGCTGCTGCTACATGAACCACAGCCCCAACCAGTCCCAGCCAAGGAATCTCCTCCTGCAGGTAAAAACATGGCCATTTCTAAAGTCTGAAAAGTAAAATTTCTGACAGAAACTCAGTCATGGGAAATGGATGTTGAGGTGCTCCCAGGCTGCTGACTCCTAGGACTGCCAGCCAGGGCTATCCAAGGGAAGGGTTCAGGATGGCAGATGTGCATGTGCAGTGCATGTAAAAAAGGGGGCGGGGTTTCATAGTTCTCATCTTCTGGCACCCAACCTCTAAATTGCCTCTGCTGCCTCCTCAATGGATATTTAGGGGTAAGAAAGAAGACAGAAGAAGCAGTGACAAAATGTAGGAGAGTTATACATGGAAGATTATTATGGTGCTGGGATCATCAAGTAAAATGCCATGACTGAGGCAGGACAATTGCATGGAAGATTGGGGGGGTGGGGGGGTGTTTCATTTTGGAATTCAAAAGCCTCCCAGATCCAATTTAGCAAATAGATTCTTTATCAGGGAGAAGTTGACTGGTCACTGCAACATAGATCTGTCCTTCCAGATTGTAACTAGAAAGCATGGTGGGTTAATCTGGCTGATGAGAACAGATTTCGCGCATTGCACAAGGAATTTTACAAATCATCCAGGGCAGCATATGTTTCGCAAAGTACAGAATAATAGGATGAAGTGACCCTGCTTATGACAGCTTCCTTTGCTTCTCCTTTGTGCATGACAATCCAATTCTAAAATGTATCTGGTTTACCAGCAGGCCCCAGAGGAAAGGTAGATCCAGTTTATGAGACTTTGCGCTACGGCACTTCACTGGCCTACATGAATCGTTCCAGCTTCAGCAGCACCTCAGAGTCCCCCACCAAGAGTCTGGTATAGTCCCTAAATTCAAAGATTTCATTTTGGTAACATTAACAGGTCCCTGATGAACACATTGGGGTTGAGGGAAGCCCATTTGTGAAATCTAGAGAAGATAGTGCAGAACATTTTATTGAAAATGGATATATGTGAAAAAGGATAGCAAGAAAGATGGAAAGTATGAGTAAGTCAAGAAAGCCATACACGTTTCTTTCATTGGTACTCATTCTATAAAGAGTCAAGATCAATTTGAGGGAATGTATAGTCAAAGCAGGTAGCAACATTCAGCCAACCTTGGCTGATCTCAGAGAGGCATTTATTTCTTCCAGAATGAGAAGGAGGAACTAGTTCAGAACACAGAAGGCTCAACAGCAAGTGGACCAACAGCAGAGGAAAATATGACTGATAATGGTGAGTAAAATTCCCATTCCCACTTACAATATAGCATATGTAAAATAACCTATTTTGTTAATCATGCCCAAAAATTTACCTTCACCCCACCACAGACATATATATGTGTAAATATATGAAAGGAGGGATGGCTCAGCCTTTCAATGCAGTCACACATCTCTCTTGCTCCCTTGCTTTCTCTGTCTGTCTGTCTGTCTGTCTGTCTGTCTGTCTCTCATTTCTCCCTCTCCTTCCCTCTCCATTTCTGCAAAGTGCACAAAATTAGGTGGAAAAGAATTTTGGAACAAAAGCTCAGCTTTGACCTCTTTGTTTGTTTTCCGTTTCCTTCCTATGTGTAATTTTTACACATAATTATTGTGTAATTCAGAATTTCCATGGAAGCATGTATCCCCTTATTTTGGTCTGTTCTGGGATGGAAGTAAAGTTCATCCCAGAAGTCACTGGAGATATCCAAGCAGCTCTACTAAAGGCAAGAAACTTTGCTCTTTCTAATTCTATCTTCTTTCCCATAGTGTATATTTTGTTTTGAATGATTGCATCCTTGCTTACTGTTTGGTAAGCTGATACAGTCAATCTCAAAAAAGAAGACATTCTCTTCCAAAAATTGTTCTAATGCAAATTCACCCCTTTGGTCATAAATTATACTGTGGAAGGCAAGACTGGCTCAGAGATTAAGGCGCTTATGATTTGAACGCCTTCAGTTCTTAGTGTTTTGCTAAAGGTGAGGGTGAAGCTATTGTGGAATCCTAAAAAATTTATCCCCCTGTACAAACACTCCTCTAATTGCAGCAAAGACCACTTACTGGTAATTAAAATTTCCTCTCAAAACTAGGTCTATCAAAAGGGGTTGCAAAAATCCAGTTTTGTTACCCTCTAGTCTTTGCAACCAGAAGAACATTATTTTGCCCTGATTTTCTGTCAGTGACTGCTTCTCTGACTTCTGGGTGTTGTTTATTAGTGAATTTCCTGAATCTCTTGTCAACTCTGATGTTGGATTGCATCCTTCTCTGGGAAAAGGAAAAGAAAGAGTACATGTTTTGTTGCATATTGGAGTGATGAGCCTTCATATCCTCTGCCTTTTTTTTTCTTCTTTCTTTCAGTTTTCTCAGTGGCCACAGAAGGTGAGAACCCTGTATTGGAGGAAAAGAACTCAGGGCAACAACAGGTAGAAAATGTACCCATTTCATTTCAAGATTGAGAAAAACCAGAGATTACCAAAAAAAATGTAGGATCTAGCGCCTTCCTCAGATTTTTCTTTCTAGAGGAAGAAGGAAGGAAGGCAGGGAAGGAGAGAAATTCCATGCAATAATGTTATATTTTTATTTAATTATATTTGGCTTTTATTCCTTTTTAAAATTCAAGAACTGCAAAGATTGTTTAGTACAGTAGTTCAACTTTAAAAGTAGAGTCGCATGGAACAACACGCCACAACTTTCCTTTTTTAAATAAGACTACTTAATTATTTTCTCTTGTGGGATAATTATTTAGCACCCCAGCCCAGTAATCTCTACCCTTTTTTGACAAAGTGTAGTTATTTACTGATGGTCCACTATAATAAACTTCCTTAGTGAGTTATGAAGGAGACAGACATTTTATATGTGTGTAGAATTTCTTAAAGAAAATGTAGCAAGGGACAATGAGAATGACTGGCAAAATAACCCCTGCTAGACTCAATTAAGGGAATTGTGTTTAGTGTTGGGAAATGAAGGCTGAGAAGGTTATGACAGCATTCTTTGGAGATATTTTATCCAGCAGAAGGCCATAACCTGTTCTCTGTCAGGAAGACAGATTTTTTTTTGAAAGTTAAGAACATTTCTTGACGGCAATGGCTTCAATTTCTTAGGGACATTTGCTAAATATGTTTGACAGTGTGAGTCAGATATTTGTCATCAGTGCTTTAATCTGGGTTTTCATATTGAATGGGGGCTGAATTCAGTGGCTCAAATACCATCTCCCGTGATTCTAGAAACGATTTAAAGGTTCAGAGCTCTGCTTTTTAAAGAAACCAAATGGCATATGTTCTGATTTTTTTTCTTCAAAGAAAGTTGTGAAAAATACAGCCAAGCAAAACAATCAATTTTGGGATGGATAGAAGAAGGCTGGAAAAAGGCCCTTGTCAACTGAGTGCATGACTCTTTCACACAGCTTTACTTTTGTGCTGGCTTCTGCCCTTTTCCTGACCCATTTCGCTCAACTGCACTTTTTCCCTTTCACAAATTCTTTCCAACAAACCTTAACCATCTCTAGCATGGAAAGTAGCAAGTTCTGGTAATCATAAGATCTTTATCTGTCTGTCCTGTAATAGCATTTTGCAAAAGCTGTAAAATGTAGGAACACTTTGCATCAAATGGTATTTTTCTGTTTACTTCAGATTAGATCCCTAAAGATTACAACATGTGTCTCAAGACTGCAATGTTTCTTCTTGTTATTTCTTTTTCCAATAGCCATCCCAAGGCTCTACACGCAAAGAGATCTCGCCCATGTATTCTTACGTTGCTCTGTACAAGTTTCTGCCTCAGGAGAACAATGATCTGCCACTGAAGTAAGTGTGCCCTTTTTTTCTCAGATATCCAATCTAGAAATCCATAGCATGAGATAGGCATAAAGTAGTCTTAGACTTAGAATAACTTTATTATCACGTTGAATGTATACTGATCAGCATACATTCAAATGAAATTTAGTTGCGTTCAGCTCTCAAAGGGTCTCCATCTCTAATATACATTACATAAATATGAATGTATGTATGTATGTATGTATGTATGTATGTATGTATGTATGTATGAATGAATGAATGAATGAATGAATGAATGAATGAATGAATGAATGAATGAATGAATGAACAAACAAAAAAACACAAACATGCATATATCCACATATATTATATGACATGGAGAAACAACACAGTCTAGTTTGGATGTATACATTGCGAGAGAAACAAATCTTGCGAGTTACCAGACAGATGGCATAGGGAACAAAGCTTTTACAGAATCTAGTAGTCCTGCTAGAAATACTTCAAAATCTTCTCCCAAAGGGGAGCAGCAGAAACAGACTGTAAAGTGAGTGGGGTCTCTAACAATGCTTTGAGTTCTAAGCACATAGCGTTTATAAGCAATATCCTGAATGACAAGAAGTGAGTTGCTTATAATCTTCTCAGCTGCCCTTACCACTCTCTGAATGGACTTTCTATCTGAGGCACTGCTGCCACCAAACCAAACAGTGATACAGTTTGTTAAAACAGTCCCAATCGTGCCTCTGTAAAAAGTGGTCAGGATAGAAGGAGAAAGATGTGATCTCCTCATCCGACTCAGGAAATGCAGACACTGGTTTGCATGCTTCAGTAAGGGTGACGTGGAGAGAACAGTTCAGATTGTTACTTATCTGCACCCACAGATACTTAATACTGTTGACCACCTCTGCAGCTGCATCCTTGATATTGAGTGGAGTATGACCATGCTGGCTCTTTCTAAAATCTACAATGATTTCCTTAATTTTATTAACATTTAGAACCAGGTTACTTTTATTGCACCAGTCAACCAGACCCATAACCTCTTCCCCATATGCATCTTCACTGTCATCCTGGATAAGACTCCCCACTGCTGTGTCATCCGCATACTTCACAATATGATCTGTAGCAGATTTGACAGAGCAGTTGTGGGTCATCAAGGTGAACAGTAGCAGACTCAAGACACAGCCCTGTGGGGAACCTGTACTCAAGGAGATGGAGATGGAGATTTTTCTTCCAACTCACACAAACTGGGGCCTGTCAATAAGGAAATCCAGTATCCAATTACACAATAGACCCATTTTTTTCACTAAATGCTGAGGAATGATTGTGTTGAACGCCAAACTAAAATTAATAAACTGCATTCGCACAGGAGTATTCTCCTCCTCCAGGTGTGCCAAGCTAAGATGAAGCACATAGGAAGTGCATCATCTATAGAGTGGATCTCCCGATAGGCAAACTGTAGTGAGTCAAATGTAGGGAGAAGGCATGAAACCATATAATCCTTTATCAATCTCTCAAAACACTTCATCATAATGGAAGCGAGTGCAACAGGATGGTAATCATTAAGGCATTTGATGTTGGGGTTTTTGGGCACTGGTACAAAGATGGCTGTCTTAAAACACGACGGAACCACCGCCTGATGCAACGAGACTTTGAAGATGTCTGTGAGAACAGTGGCCAGCTGGTCAGCGCACTCCTTAAATACTCACCCAGGGATATCATCAGAACCAGCAGCTTTCTGAGTATTGACTTTTCACAGGATCTTCCGAAGAGGAGTTGTCTCAAACCTGAGTGCCTGATCATCAGGGAGGAAAACAGCCTTCTTTGCTGGAACGTTGTTTGTGGCCTCAAACCAACCCAAAAAACCTATTTCGCTTGTTTAGAGAATCCATGTCCCCTTACATGTCAGGAAAGCTGCCTTAGAGTAAGTAATGACCCAAATACCTTGCCCCATGCGTCTCAGGTCCATAGGATCGTCTGACTATAGGCCCACTTTGCTATTTTTATATCTCAAATCAGCTCTTGCTATTCTAAGTGCTTCCACATCACCTGATTTGAAAGCAGTGTTTCTCACCTCCAACATCGCACGGACCTCCTGTGACATCCAAGGTTTATCATTTGCTGAAACAACAAAAGTCTTAAGAACACTGACATTCTCCATACACTTTTGAATATAAGCAGAAACAGTAGAGGTGTATTCAGTCACATCAGTATGTTGTCCATTCTTTGCAGCCTCTTTAAATAGGTTCCAATTAGTGCACTCAATCTTGTAGAGCTTCCATAGCTCCTGCTGGCCACAATCTCCTTGTTTTCTAATTGGTCTCTGTCTGATTAACAAAGGCTTATATGATGGCATAAGCATCACAGAGAGATGTTCTGAGGAGCCAAAATGAGGGTGAGGGACAGCCTTAAATGCTTTCTCAATGTTAGAATAAGCTAAGTCCAAGATGTTCCCGTCCCTAGTGGCAAAGTCCACATAAGATGGAAATTAGGGAGGGCTGATTTCAAGTTAGTATGTTTGAAATCCCCCACCACAATGAAAAACCCTTTCCAGGTGGATAGTTTGCAAGTCATTAATAATGCTATAAAGAGTACCCAGGACTTCATTCTTGTTGGCACTGGGAGGAACCCAGTGCCAAAAGTAGTTAATTCTTGTAGTGTGAGACCTTGCTGATGGAGCTTAAAGGGGCTATCACTCAAGATTAAGGCTGTGGTTGCTAGTGGGACACCTGAGAGTTATGATATGTACCTCTAGTAGGCTATTTATTTTGCCCAGTTATTTTTATACTGTGGCATTCCCTACATCTCACTATCCAAAAGGCAGCTGGAGATAAACTAGACTTTGTCTGTCCCTGCAGGCCAGGAGACCGAATCATGCTGATAGATGATTCTAATGAAGATTGGTGGAAGGTGAGCAGAATATATGGCAGAACACAGAGATCTAAACATATACTGTATTTCCCATATGCAACTCAACTTCTTATATGAACAAATGCCACCACATGTGCTTGACCAATTGATTGATTGGGCGATCAATTGATTTTTTTAACCTGCTATTCATTCAGAAGCACAAGGCAGTTTATGCAGCATTCCTTCTCTCCTGTGTTTTCCCCACAACTCCCTGAGGTAGGTTGCATTGAGAGAGAAGGACTGAGCCAAATCACCCCATGAGCTTCGTAGCTTACCATGTACTTGAACCAGTTGACCCCCTTATCTTAGACTAGCATCTTAATCATTGTACTAGAGTGATGACATCCTCTGCTCTTTCTGAAAAGTTCTTTCTTCTGAAGTTTCCTGATTGGTAGTAAAGGACAGGATCATAAAGATATGGGCGAGGGGAAAGAAATCTGCAGCCCATTGTGATTAAAGACTTCATCTTTGAAGAGATGGGTGATTCAGAAATGTGGTAGGTAGGTAGGCAGGCAGGCAGGCAGGCAGGCAGGCAGGCAGGCAGGCAGGCAGGCAGACAGACAGACAGACAGACAGACAGACAGATAGATGGATGATTCTAACTGCAAGTCTGCATGTACAGAAAACCAGGTTCTCAATACTTCGGTATTCTAAAGTGGAGATTCTATCACTATAATTGGATAATTTAATTATAAACAATTATAAGGGTCTTATTTTCTAAACCCAAGACAGCCCTTGCCTATCTAAAATATTGAAACAAGTCTTATATGTTTTGCAATACTATAATGGCCTGGTCTTTATATATTTATTTCAGTATATAACAGAATAAAAGAGTTGGAAGGGCCCTTGGAGGTCTTCTAGTCCTGCTCAAGCAGGAAGCCCTATATCATTTTGGATAAATAGTTGTCCAATCTCTTCTTAAAAACCTCCAGTGTTTTTGTACCCACAGCATCTAGAGGCAAGTCATTCCACTGATTAGTTATTCTAACTGTCAGGAAATTTCACCTTAATTCTAGGTTAGTTCTCTTCTTGATTAGTTTCCATCCATTGCTTCTTGTTCTACATTCTGGTGCTTTGGAAAATTGGTTGACTCCACTCTTCTTTGTGACAGCCCCTTGGAACACTGCTGTCATATCACCCCTAATCTTTCTTTTGATTAAACATACCCATTTCCTGCAACCATTCTTCATATGCTTTAACCTTCATTTCCCTAACCATCTTTGGGGCTCTTCTCTACACTCTTTCCAGAGTCTCAACATCTTTTTTATATTCTGGCAACCACAACTAGATGCAATATTCCAAGTGTGGTCTTATCAAGGCACTATAAAGTGGTATTAACCCTTCGCATGATCTTTGTTCTATATCTCTTTTAATGCAGCCTAGGACTGCATTGACTTTTTTGGCAGCTGCAGCACACTGCTGGTTCATATTTAAGTGATTGTCCATTAAGACTTGAGGATCCATCTTGCAGCAGGTACCACCTGTTTTATATCTATGCATTTGGTTATTCTTGCCTAAATGTAATTTTCACCATTGAATTTCATTTTGTTAGGTAGGGCCCAGTGTTAAAGATCCTTCTGAATCTTGAGCCTGTCTTCTAGAGGGTTGACTATTCCTTCTAGCTTGGTGTCATCTGCAAATTTGATGGGATTCACCTTGTATCCCCTTGTCTAAGCCATTTATGAAGATATTGAAGAGTACAGAGCCTAAGACTGAGCCTTGAGATACCCCACTGCATACTTCCCTCCATGTAGAAACAGTTCCATTAAGGACTACACATTATGTGTGGTTGATCAGCCAGTTACAAACCATCTGATAGTGATCTGTCTAACCTAGTGGTCCCCAATGTTTCTGTGTCCACAGATTGGCAGCAGCAGTGATGGCAGGAGAGAGGGACAATTTTGCATGTTGGCTTCTGATTATGACTTTGCTTGGCTCTAGGTGTTCACAGATTCATTACTTGATTATCTTTTCCAGAATCTTTCCAGGTGTAGATGTCAGATTGATAGGTCTGTAGTTTCCTGGATCCATTTTTTCTCCTTTTTTGAAGATGGGAACTATATCAGCCCTTTTCCAGTCCTCTAGTTCCAGGATCTTTGAAAAATGTGGCTCAGTGGTTCTGTGATCACATCTGCCAATTACTTCAGAACCTTGAAGTTTAATCCAGCTGGTCCTAGTGGTTTGAATTCGTCTCAAGTGGATAGACATTCCCTTACCATTTTCTTGCTTATTTTGATTTACCGTACATTCCTAATCTGCATTTTGCAATTATAATGTTTTTATAGGATAGACTGGTTTTTTTTTCCTTTTGTGTAAAGACAGATGCAAAACCTCACTTAACAAATTCTGCTTTCTCCCTGCTGCTTGTTATCTTCTTGCCAACTTTTACCACTAACAGACCAAATGTTTTCTTTACTTTTTTCTTGTTTTTTTCATGAAAAAAAGCTTTATTTGTTATTATTTTTGACTTTTGTCACAAGCCTTAATTCATTCTGAGCTTTAGCTTTCCTGACTTCATCTTTGCAGGTTTGGCTATTTGCTGATATTCTGCCTTAGTTATGTGCCCATTTTTTCATTAAAATATTTTGTCCTTTTTGTCATTCAGTTTATCAGAGAGCTCTTTGTGCAGCCATGCTGGTTTCTTTTAAGATCTCTTATTTTTCTTCTTCATTGGAATTGGGCTAGACTGGGCTTTTATAATCTCACTTTTCAAAGTTTCCTAGGCCTCTTGGATTGTTTTCCCCCTAAGGATTCTCATCCATGAAATCCTTCTCAAGCTATAAGTTATTGAAATCATATTTTTTAAAATTCCAAAATGAATCATTGAATAGTTCTTTGAATGGCAAAGACAAAACTAACAAATCACACTGGGCTCTAGTCAGATTCCTTATTCCTTGAAGTTACTCCTGTCATCCTGCCCATGACCATCTACTTAGCAATCAAGGAATTCAGAATGTTGTTCCTGAAAAAGTTTGGAAGTCCCTGATAAACAGCCAAGTTTTCCAACCAATCACTCTAAAAATACCATATGCTGGGACCAAAATTTACAAAGGCGACACTGTTTAGATCTTCTGGAAAATGCAGTACCAACAAATTAGAAAAGTGCAGGTTGGGGAGAACTGATTTTGAGAAAGAAACTGATGAAGCTCTAAAACAATATTTTAAAGAGTCACCTTCACCAAACAGTAAAGATAGTTTCCCAACCTTATTGTGTAAAAAGCAAGTGTAATGGCAAATATTTTACTTGATTCAGATATTTATTTCTGAATAGAGAAATGTCTACTTTGCCTTTATAAAAACCCTCCTCGCAGGTGCTTTCCAACCGTAACATGCAATACAAATTTCAAAACATAAACCCATTACAAAAGCTAAAATTACATTGTGCAAAATCCAGTAGAAATCTGATGAACTACCTTCCTTTATTACCTGCTAAAAAAAATCAGCAAATATATGACTATGCATGTATTTACCATAAAGCAGAACAATTCTCTAGGGCCAATTCTGCTTGCTATGGCTCTTATTTAAAATCCACAAAATTACAGGTCTCGGTTTATAATTTTTAATTTAAAGGGCCAGGTTTCTATGCCTGCTGATGAGCAAGATATAAAAGTATAACGCAAACACTATCGTAAACATTTGTGCTATAGTGGTGACATTTTTGTTTTGCAATCTAGGGGAAGATGGGAGACCGCATTGGCTTTTTCCCAGCCAATTTTGTCCAGCGAGTACGCCCAGGTGAAACTGTCTGGAGATGCTTCAGGACTTTCTGTGGCAACAAAGAACAGGGACAGCTGAGCCTTAAAGAAAACCAGGTAGGCATGTATGCCCCCAAATGTATACGTGATCAAGTAAGGCCTCTAACCTGTTTTTTTCTCAAAGCCCATCTGTGACCAGTCAGTTCAAGTTTGGAAAGATATGCCCTGCCTCTCAGCTGGCATTTGCCAGAGTTTGAAGCAGTGAAAATACCCTGTTACCCTTATGGGAAAAAGGTTTCCTACCTACCCTGAAGTAAAAGGTAATTTAAAATAAAAGGTGTCAAACATGATTCCTAGGAAATTTAGGGACAAGTCCATGTGTTTTTAAGTGGGCGGGGGGGGGGGGGGAGCTTGGTTGGCTTGTTTTCAAATCTAACTTGTTTTCCTGATATTGCCTGTTGAATCTAAACATCGTTGATCCTAAAAAGAACTGTCTTTGTAACCTGATGGACATCGTTTTGCTAGGATAATCTTTATCCTTTGCTTCTTTATATTCTTGTAAGCTTTTACTTGGGTTATCTGTTGATAGTATCTAGTCATTTTGTCTTCTGTCAGATTCTTGGAATTATCTTTTATTATTCCAAGAATTAGAGGCTTGTATAGTGACTCACCCTTCACAGCTGGTATCCAAAATATTTAAACTTTAGCATTCTTATTTGTGCTTGCACTGAATAGTCTTGATTTTACTTCATCAAGTATTGTTCTTTTTGTGGTCCAGGTAAAATTTTTCTGATGATCCAGCTTTCACAGCCATATGTCACAACTGGAAGGCCATGGTCCTAATAATATGTACCATTGTTGTCAATATAATTTAACATTTAAGCTAGTTATCTCCTAATTACATAATAATATCAGAACTGCCAATTCTCAAAGTTCTGTATTTGGGAGCAAATATCTGTGCTTCACATTATGGCGATGAATTGGACATGAAGGTTTTATACAATTTTGTACAGCATTATTGCACACAAGCTGAACTGCAGCCAAGGGGCACCTTGTTTGTGTTTTGAAGAACTAAAATCTTGGAACTAAGTTAGGCACTGGAGACATTTTGCCGAGTCAGAACTTTTCATTGAATCACTATATAATTCAGTAGCAATACTTCTTTGACACTTTCAGATGGGCTATAATTCAGCAAAATGAAATTATCCAGAGATTGTACAAAGGAGATATTCTAGCTTTTGCCCTTCGGTTGAATCAGGACAAGAAGACTCAGATTCCTGGTAGTCATGATAGATTTATAACAGGTTAAGAAAAGCAGCAGATGGAGAAGGATGACTAATATATTTCCATACAGAATTTAATAATATTGAAGGTGCGCTATATATAAAGGTTATTGGTGTATAAAGCACTTTGTCCTCAGTCTCCTTTAGTGATTTTAATAGAAAGCCCTGGGATTAACTTTGCAGCCAGTGAATTTACATTTGGGCATTCCAAAGTCTTTCCCTCTTGAACATTCAACATTTTCAACCATGTTATTCTGCCAGCCTGAGGCTTCTGCATCCACTCTAGTGGTGGGATTCAGCCAGTTCGCACCTATTCGGGAGAACCGGTTGTTAACTTTCTAAGCAGTTCGGAGAACCGGTTGTTGGAAGAAATCTTATTTTGTTTTGCTTTTTCACTTCCTTCCATTGTAAGGAAGGCAGCCTTATCTTGATTGCCCTGCTTACAGAAAGTGCCTCTCTAGTTAATCCTTATTACATTGTATGTAAGAGCTAAGGTGAAGTGCCCATTGACTTGAGTGATGTTGAGTTGGCCACACCCATGCAGTCACATGACGACCAAGCCATGCCTGCCCAGCTGGTCATTAGAGCAGAGAACCAATTGTTAAATTATTTGAATCTCACCACTAATCCACTCTCAGTTTGCAGGATTTCAGCCAATCTGAATTCTTTGGTCCATTTTAATAAGTCACAAGCAAACAAAGTTATGCTGAGGCAATAAGGAAGGACTGGCTGCTACAAATAATGGAAGAAACGAGCTTAAGGCAATTTGGATGCCAAACAAAAGATCGCCAGTAAGATAGTAGAGAGGAGGAGAGGCAAACCAAGGTGAAAAATATTGGAGTACAGGACTAATTCTAATGTTGAAAAAACACAAAGACAATTGATTAGGGCAGTTCGTTTGGAGTTTGCATTGAAAATACTTCATTTATTATTATTATTATTATTGGGTGAGTCACATAGAAATATATCTAGAAATTTATCTTATTATAAGGTGGACTCTCAGCCATTAATGAATTGTCTTGGAGTTGTGCTCTCTAATATGTGGAAGCCTACACAAAGGGTTGGAAAACCTTATGCCTAACTAGGAGTGTTAACTGCATAAATCCAAACAAAAGTTAAGTTTAAACTTCAAATAAGAGGCGCTGTAGTGTCTCATAAAATTTACTCCAAAATTAGGGGATCCAGTCTCTCCTCTTTATTACAGCAGTGGGGCTGGTATATAAAAGAGTATCCAATACATTTCCCTTCTTTGTTTTGGAGCCAGTCTCGTATTTTTATTTTATTTTTCCATACATACATTGCTATGGTATGAGGTTTACATATGTCATGTCTGCTATTTCTCTTTCTCTTTCTTGAACAGTCTCCCAGTTATTATAGGCACTGATCAGGAAAGAAAGGTTTCGGTTATGTTTTTATATTTTGTATATACCACTCTTTATCTGCCACTTGAAATTTTGGATAATTGGTGAGGCACGATATGGTTTGTATGATAAGTCGTACACACAACCAAAGTCCTTTTAATATTTTTACTATGAAGTTTGTAGACTTTATGGTTTAACTTTAAAAAGTGCAACTTCTTGGCCAGAACAAGAAGATTGTTGCTGAAAAGAACCTTTTGTTTATGAAAAACTGTCTACAATTTTTAAAATGCCCATGAGAAGCATGAGTTTTGGAATATTACTACTATCAAATGCTTTGTGACAAAATTCAAAAGCTATCTGACAATAAATTAGAATCAAAAGCGACTGAATGAGCCAAAATCCCAGCTTCATTTTTTAAAACGCCTCCAAAACACACAAACAAGACAGTAAGTAATATTTATTTATTACTCCAATTGCATACTTTAAGAGTTATATTGTGGAGTTCATTATATGTGTATTTTTACCACTTCTAAGTCTTTTGATAACATTTAGGATTCTTCCCACTCCTTCTTCTGATTCTCCTAGATCTGTGTTGGTGTGGGAAAGACCAAAGAGAACGAAGGTTTCATCAAGGTGACAAGTGGCAAAAAACGTGGGCTGGTGCCTGCTGATACTCTGACAGAAATTTGAAGATGAAAGATGAAGAACAAAATGAGAGAAGTATACACTAAAAAGAGGATGCCTACAAGGGGAGCGAAGCTGCCTTGTGTTCCTCTAGGCCACCCCATATCGGAGCACCTGGGTAATCACTGTTTCTCAGAATCTTCCCACTGGATCTTGCGAGCAGCTTTTGTGGAAGGGATGAAAGGAGGCTTGAGGGGAAATTGGCAGGAGCACCACTTGCTGTGTACCTTTATCCATGTGGGGCTGGAAATTCACTCCTGTTTGACTTAGTTTTTCATCACATTCACTGCAGTCTCTGTAAAGGTCTTGGGTGAAGAGCTCTCTGTGTTGTGAATGTGAGGGAGATTTCCTCTGCTGTAATTCACACCCTGTCTTCTTGTCTTTGGACCCTGACAATAGATGCCAGTTAACAATTAATTAGCCTTAACTTATTGGGAGGGATCTATCTTAGCGTAAGGCTCTCGACCACCTCCCATTTTCAGAAATTCCCCAACAATGCTGTGTTGCATGCAAGCTACCCATGGAAATGCAAAGCCCTTCTCTGACTAAGAAGACCATGTGGTTTGATGGTTTCTGTGTTAGTTTTCTTTCTCTGTATTTGTGTGATTGCTCACAATTAGTGTCTTCTGTCAAAAAGATGACGTGGCCAGGCAATTATATACTGCCTTTGATTGGTCACATACTGAGGAGTCTTACTTTGGAGCCTCTTCTGCTTAACTTTAGGAGGCGAAGTGGTTTGCAATTCTGTTGTGTCCTTTCCTGGGTCCTGGGGAAATCATACAACTATGTTTGCTCCTCAGTGTGTATGGCTGATCCACCATATAACTGATAGCAGCATTGATAATTTCTCAGGGACCTTCCTTAGCCAGACGCTTTTCTGAACTAAATAGAGAATATTACTGCTTTGCTCATAGGAGTTCAAAGATCCGGGTTACTCCAGATTTCCTTGTTTCCCAGCATGCTTTCAGCTATGTGATTTGCAGATATATTTTCATAAAAAAGGAAGGAAAGAAAGAAAGAGAAGAGAAGAAAGAGAAGAAAAGAAACGGAAAGAAGAAAGGAAGTCTATGATTTGAAAAGAGTTGTTTAATATGATACTTGCATAGACCTCCCTAGTATGACTGAACTAGCATTTTTTCACTTGATTTGCTAGTTAAAAAGAGATGCCTGGTTAAATCCTGTGGTTTCTAGGGCCTTGTTGGACTATATAACAGGCCACATATTAGATATGAGAAAGATGGCTCACATGAAATACTTCTGTAAGTGAGATAGACCATTGATCACCATTTAACCAATAGTATGCATAACAGATTCAGTACACTACTAAATACATTCAAACATGATGTATTTGCCTAGGTTAAGCACTTATTTTCTTATATTGCATAATCAAACCAGGGAAACAGAGTTCTTTCCTAGGACTTACACTGTGACTCTAGCCTATTAGTAACTTAGCAATAGGTATTCCTTTACTTCCCCCAAAACTCCAGAAATATATTTTCTTTATTTATATTTTAAATTGCCCAAAGAATATACAAAATATACAGTTAAGTGCTTAATTCATCAGGTATTTTCAAAATAAGACTTGATGATTTGGTGATGAACAATACACAGCACATTCATGATATTCGGTAAATGTTTTCTATTTTGTTTTTTGGAGTAGAAATGCATTTTTTTGCTTCCTTACATAAAGACTATTAGTTAATACTTTTATTAACCTAATGCTAAAACTCATATCATAAAAGTCATCCTCACAATATACATGGTTTTGCCATAATCTATGGTGAAAGACTGCTGTTACAATAAACAAATCCTGTTTGCTATCACAAGAGCAAAATATAGGCATATGCACAATGCAACAAGGAAACAAATGATGTATCAGGAAGATTTGGTCAAGTGTGCAAACTGTATTTGAAACTAAGTTATTACTCAGCAATAGGGACCAAAGAAATATCATGTAATGTAGAAATTGTTACAAGGAAGAAACACTGATTCAGGGGTAGAATCTGGTGTTGCGTTTAGAGATGACTTTTAGGCTCCTCCATATTGAAGCTATCTCTCACATTCTGATGATCATTTAGTCACGCACTAGATAGAAACTACTCCGCAGTTTCTTTTTCATCAATTAGCTCCTTAGCAGTTAAATCCATCTTCTCACGGGACAAGTCTTTAGCAAGCTACTCAATTCCGTCTCAAAAATCAATCAGTATTTCTTTTTTACTTGAGGTCAGAGTATTGTTCCAAGTATTTCCATATCATAAAGACATCACTATATTCGCCTGATACACATCTATATCATAGAATGTCTTCAACACTAAGCAATGACTTGCAAATATGATGTACAGATTCCATAACCAGGAAGTTTATATCATCAGAAATGCTTTCAGCAAATGAGCATAGCCATTCAGTTGCCAAAAATTAAGCATAATGAAATCAAATAATGTAAATGCATGTATGAGTCAGAGTCTAGCTTGGGAAATTTATTGCTTGCGGAGCTAATACAAAGACAATAAAGATTAGAATGTATTTAAATGTCAGTGTCACCAAGTGGAAGCTGTAGAGAAAAAAGAAGCACTTAATATTTGTTGGACAATATGTGTTAAAGTATGGCACAATAAATCTTCCACCAAGTACACAGACTCATTTATATTGCCTTTTCTGGGTCAGGACCATGAAAATAGATTATATAAGCAACAAGAGATTATCAACAGTACCAAATTTCCAAAATAAATAATGTTTTGATAGAGACCAAGAATAGGAAAATCTACTTGGAAGATGAATTTCCCATTTTTGCTTTATTATGCATCATTATGTTTGCGCTATTTTCGAATTACTGTTGAATAGACCTTTTCCACTTTTTGTGCGCTAATTTTGGGTTATCTCAAGCTAAGCAAGCACTTGCTGAGTGCTTAGCCACTGTCTCAATAAACATGCAAATTTTAAAGCATGCACAGCAGCATTCCTGAAGAGTTTTGCTTGGTTGTCAGGATTAAAAAATTAGATCCATAATCTTATGATCCTCATGTGAAGAGTGCCAAGGAGGAAAGCACACAGGACATAATATAAGATCTTCCAGCTGGAAGGTTTAGGTTTCCTACTGCACTAATTCATGTAGCAGATGTAATTTCTTCATTGGTTTCCCCTTTATTCTCCTTTAAAAGTTTTATTCAGAATGTTGGAGTTAACTGGAACATATTGAAGCACATGATGTTTATTTCTTTTCTAGTGAAAAACGATACAATTACTCCTCAGTAAATAACATCATTGAAAATATCGCTGGTGGGGGCTATAAAATCAATTAGAAAAATGGAAAACGGGAGGAGAAAGAACATGCAGCCAGATACAACTGACCCTACTTGATTAATAATCCTAATGAATGGGGTAATACAGAGGTGATCTGATAAGAATTCTCCAGAATAAACTGCAGCAAGAAGCAAGGCGAGATACAGAAGATGTGAAGGGAATATAATCAGAATTACATTATGAGAAAATATTTTTTTTCTTGATAATGCCATACTGATTTTTTGGAGCTAAAATCAAAAGATGTGTTTACTTGCCCAGTGGATCTCCTGAGCTAACAATGCTGTGTGTGTGTGTGTGTGTTGGGGAGGGTAATTTGTTTTTCTCTTCATTGGCTAATTGCCACAGCAACAACTGACTATACATCTAAAACAAACAATGCCATGACAATATATTTCCCTTCTTAGGCAGGCTGTGTGAGAGACTCGTCGCAAAAACATTCAACATACATTTGAAATCTCCATTGTACAAAAAGTGTAGCACACTTGATTCCTTGCTGGAATCCCACTCATCTAAGCAATAATGTTCAGTTACTTCTTGGCTGCACATAGACATACTGTATATGTTTATAAATGGCACATTTGTATATGTTGAAGAATGCTTTGTGGTCTTGCATATGTTGAAGAACGCATTATGGGAGAAAATGGAAGAAATGTTCTGAATTAAATACTATAATACACCAAGCACTGTGATTGATAGGTTTTTCTTCTCCCGATTTGGTCAAAGTAATATTGGTTTTGTTATCTTTGGGTGAGATAGTTAAAGGTATGGTGAAGAATTTGTAAAGCCAGAACCTTATACTTGAAGGTCAACACTTTGCCTAAGCTGTTCTTATCAAATGTTTCTCTATGTCTTAGCTAGGTACTTCATTCTTTAAATAATTATTATTCTGCACTTACTATCAATGCTATCATCACCAAGCAAATGAAGTTTGCAGGCTATTCATATGGATGTAATATTTAAAATATTTGATATGTTTTCACACAACTGATAGTGTTCTTAACCTGAATATGTTAACTATCCACGTTATTTAATATCTTGGAAATTTATTATTGGCAAGCTGCTTGCAAATTCTAGAGTCCATAAATATGCTTATTTGTCCAGTATAGCAAGATATCCTGATGTGAAGAACTTGAATGACTTGGGGTGTGGTTCTGCAACTAATTGGGATACTAATAGCAAACCTGCCTTTACACAGTGAAAGTGAATGTGTGTGGTGGATTAGTGCTCTGCTAATAATCTCTGTACTGTAGGTGTGTAAGACAGAAAGATACAGTTGTAGGGAGAGGTATTTTTAAATATTATTCAGTATGTATATATTTGGTACCAAGTTTACAGCTACTTTCCCCAAAGTTTATTCTTATATCCCTGAATGTGTGAACTCGTGTTTCTGAGTTTTGGGCTGTAACTCCTGCAGTTGGATTTTGCTTTGGCCTATAATAAGGCATTTCACTGTCATCTGTACCATTTCATTTAAATTTCTTTGTTTAAGAAAGTCAGTATAAAATAATTCTGTATTGTCATGTGTTGATCTTTCCACCTTGGTTTTAATGGACAAAGAAAAGTACAGAGTACTAAGGTTTCACTGAATAAATATAACAGTTCTGAAATAAGGTGATGCTATGAAATAATTTTGAGACAAGATGTGGCTCAGAGATTTCTAGACTCCTTTTCCTGCAATATTGATAACATCTTCCTACATGCTTCATACCGCTATTGGTGCTGATCATTTGCATTAGTCCATATTCTTGCTGCCACAAATCTTATATACTTGCAGCATATAAGAAAAAATAGCACTGAAAAAGAAGAATATAGTGGAATACTACAGGGTGGAAGGATGTCATTACATTGATAAACATAAAGATATCCATTACATTTGTGCTGCAAATTCAATTGCAGTTATTTCCCCCCCCCAAGATAATCTTTTTTTCAGACTCATTCTGCAACTTGCTACATTTGTTATTGTGGGTATCATATTAATAAAGGAAAGGAGGCAAATGATAATGAAGTTATTATCAAAAGTGAAAAATGCAAGTAGGTGTTTTCCCCTTTTGGTATAAAACTTGTAATATAGTGTCCAACTTTCTATGTGGCCTCAGCCAGAAACAAATTGACAGATCTTTTAAAGTTCCCTAGTCTGATATACAGATATATACATCCAGTAAACATGACTTTAAATAGCAGGTTTTAACAAACTCAGAAACAGGTTGGAAAAGATTCCATGGATGGAAATCTTAAAAGAGAAAACAACTCAAGCAGCTTGAGAAACTGAAAAATAATAATAATAACCCAGTCCAGCACAATACCACTGAAAAAGAAAAGCAAGAAATCCAAAAAGAAACACTGTGGGTCACAAAGATCTCTCTGATAAACTGAAAGATGAAAATTATAAGTACAATACATGGGGAGAGGGACACATAATTAAGGCAGAGTACCAACAAGTAATCCTGACTTGCAAAGATGAAGTCAAGAAAGCTAAGGCTCAGAATGAAGTAGACTTGCAACAAATATCAAAAACAATTAAAAAATTCAAGAAACAAGAAAATGTCAAGGAATGACAAGATGGCAAGGAAATAAGAGGCAGTAGAGAGAAAACACCTGCCTAACTCATTTTTTTGCATCAGTCTTCACACAAAAAGAAAATACAGCACAATCTACCAAAAACAACCAGAAGGGAGACTAGAAATAAAAATTAAAATAAGCAAGAAAATGATAAGAGCACACCTGAGAAATCACTGGGATTTATCCCAGGGTTCTGAAGGAGTTGGCAGTTGAGATCTCAGAACCATTGACCCATATTTTTCAAGGATCCTGGCGGTCCAGGGAACTACCTGAGGCCTGAAAACAGCTGGTGTGGTTCTCATCTTCAAAATTGTGGAGGGGAAACAGCCTGACATCAATGTCTGGGAAGATCCTGGAAAAGATAATAAAAAAAACAGACCTGCGAACACCTAGAAGCAAATAAAGTTATAACCAGAAGCCAACACAAGTTTGTCACAGATATGCCAAACATCTTATTTCATTCTTTGACAAAGTGACTAAATTAGTGGACCAGCAAAATGTTGTGGATATAATTTACTTTTATTTCAGTAAGACATTTGCCAAAGTAGACCACAACCAACTTTTTAGTATGGAATAGGACATTTAGGCAACAATCCTTTGCATACCCACTTTATTCCCAACCAACTGCCACTGCCAAATCCCAGCAGGCCTTCCTCTTACGCTTGCCCACTGCTAGCAATGATCCACCCCCAATGGCCCCCTGACCCTCTACCCCAGCCAATTCCCCAAGGCATAGTTTGACCCAGGCCTTTTGCTGCATCAGACAAATAGGCACCCTCAAATCATATGGCAGACAGCCACAATTTGCTGTGGGGGCAGAGCACAATTGGAGGGCAGGGTGATCGCAGGGGCTGTGGTGGGGTGGGGTGTGATGCAATGGATAGTAGGCTGGGATGAGAGAGCAAGAACAGTATCGGCTACTGTGGGAGGGCAAGATAGGTGCTGGAACACGACTGATGGTGGTGGGAGGGAATCCTGGGAACTGGAATAAAGCACAAAGTGCAAACTCCAAAGCAAAAAGGCACTACTCCCAAGTACTGTCTGGAAGGGCAAGAAAAAAAATCTGTCTGCCAAAAGCCCGCAAAATTCATTATTTCTCAAACCTTTCCAATGCACATACATGCATAAATAAATATACAATGGATAAGCTTGCCATTTTATGGAACAGAGTGGGAGGCAAGGGCGGTGGTTGAGGTATCAGTACAGGAAGCCGCCATAATTTTTTAAGCACTCCACAAGTTTTTTTTTAAAGCTACTCCACAAAATGGGAATCCCTGCACACCACCATAGCCAACCTGTCCATTTGGCATTTGGGCCAGAGTCAATACACAGAGGCAATGACAGGGGGTGCCAAAATGGGAAACTCCCACCCACATTTGGTCCAAGTGTTTGCTCTAAGCGGATAATTTGGCTTTAGCAGTGAGTGGAGTGGGCAGTGGGGATGCAGCAGTAGGTGGGAGCTTCCCATTTATGCATGTATGGACATTGGAAAGGATTGAGAGAAAAAATGAATTTTGGGGGCGTTTGGCAGACAGATTTGTGGTTTTGCAGACAGCTTTAGAATAGTGCTTTTTTGCTTTGGAGTTTGCATTTTATGCTTTATCCCAGTCCCCAGGATTCCCCTCTACCACCAGGAGTCAGGTATCTTGCTGTTCCCCTTCACAGCTGATGCCAATCTTGCTCTCCCACCCCTGACTGTGACCTTTGCATCACACACACACACACACTCCACAGCCCCTGTGATTTCCCTGTCCTCTGTCAATTGTGCACTCCCCATGGCAATGTTGCTATTGTCTGCCACCTGATTTGATGGTGACTATTTGTCCAATGTAGCAAAATGCCAGAGTCAAATTATTCTTTGGGGAATCTGCTGGGACACAGGGCTGGAGGTGGAGGGTCGGGATCACTGGCAGTGGACCATTGCTGGCAATGGGCCAGGGAAAAGCCCACTGTGGTTTGGCAATGGTTGTTGGCTCTGAGCAATGTGGGCACAGCCTAGGATCACTGTCTAAATGTCCCATTCCATACCAAGAAGTAGCAATGCATACCAAGAAGTAGCAATGCATAAAGACCCTGGAAGTCTTTAAAAAGATGTTGGCTAGCCATTTGTCTGAAATGGTATAAGGTTCCTGCCCACACAGGGGGTTGGACTAGAAGACCTACAAGGTCCCTTCCAACTCTGCTATTGTATTGTATTGCATTGTATTTACTTGTCAAATGCATTGCTGAAATCAAAGTATGTCATTTTGCTGGTTCAGAGTTTCCCAAACTTCTTGAGTTGTTTTCTCCTTTTATTTAATCACTTTGTTGAAAAATGAAATAAGGTTTGGCATTTTGGCATGTGACAAACTTGTGTTGGCTTCTGGTTATAACTTTATTTGCTTCTAGGTATTCGTGGATTGGGTTTTTTCATTATCTTTTCCATGGTCTTCCAAGATATTGATGTCAAGCTGGGTTTTTTCCTCTTTTTTGAAGATGGGAACCACATCAGCTGTTTTCCAGGCCTCAGGTAGTTCCCCAGTATTCCAGGATCCTTGAAAAATATGGGTCTTCAGAACGCTGGTATATGATCTGTCAGATCCCAGCGATTTGAACTCATCTAGATCAGACAGGTGTGCTCTTATTATTTTGTTGCTTATTTCAATTTTTATTTCTAGTCTCTCTCTGGCTACAGAGGTATGTCTTTTGCAGGACATTGCAAAGCTCACTGTGGCTGCTCAGTTCTCAGCGGATGTCACACTTGATGCGGTCAAGTACACGTCCAAAGCACTCGCCACGTCGGTGGTGTCCAGGAGATTGTTTTGGCTCCTTACTTGGCAGGGGGATGCCCAGTCCAAGTTGACCTTAGCAGCAGTAGAGTATTCCAGGAACAAGCTGTTTGGAGCATCCCTGGACCCACTGCTGATGAAGGACAAGAAGAAACATAAGATCCTTCCTTCTTCTTCCAAGAGGCCAGAGCAAAGGTCAACGCCCTACCAGAGGAGGCCTGCATATCGACTATCAGCAGCAACAGAGGTGCCCTCCCCTAGGTACCCTCACCAAGGGGATAGGCAATATTATAGGGACAGAAATCGATACCAACAGCCCAAGAAGCGGCCCTTTCAAGGGGGAGGTGGCCATTCCTACTACAGGAATAAATGATCCAGACTCGGATCTTCCAATTGGCAGTCACCTTGCTCACTTTGCACACTGCTGGGACCTCATCACCTCTGATGAATGGGTCCTTCACACTGTTGTGGATTGCATTTGGAGTTTCATTCTCACCCCCTTCTCGTTTCCGGACTTTCTCCTCCTCTCGGAATCCAGTACTCCTCTCGTGAAGCACGAGCTTATGCGAAAGGCCATCCAATACCTGCTGGACATTCAGGCCATGGAACTGGTTCTGGAGGAACAGAGATGTTCTGGCTTCTATTCCAACCTTTTTGTAGTTCCAAAGAGTTCAGGGGGCTGGAGAGCCATCCTAGATCTAAAGTTGCTTAACTCCAGGCTGGTCTACCAGAAGTTTAAAATGGCTTCCTTGAAGTCTATCCTCGAAGGGATCAGAGTTGGGGATTTCCTGGCCTCAATTGATCTTATGGAGGCCTATCTCCATATCCTGATTGCACCGGACCATAGGAGGTTCCTTAGATTTTCATACAGGGGGTCCATTATCAGTGCAGGGCCCTTCCCTTTGGTCTGACTTCAGCCCCCAAGACCTTCACTAAGGTGTTGACAGTGGTCGCAGGTCACCTTAGGTCTGTCCTGATTCAAATTCAAGCTTATTTAGATGATGTCCTGGTTCAGGCGTGCAGTCCTGGGATTGCAAAGAAGGACCTTCAGTTCACCATTAGGACCTTGCAGTCCTTGGGCGTCTCCGTAAATTTTGAGAAGAGCCATTTAGAGCCCTCTACACACTTGCAACACCAGGGGGCAGTCATTGACACAGTGGAGAGTAGGGTGTACCTCTCACAAGATCGTAGGGACAGTATCTGCCAACTGGTCCAGCAGATCTGTGGGGCACACTCTGTTCCCGTACATAAGAACATAAGAACATAAGAATAGCCTTGCTGGAACAGGCCACAGCCCATCTAGTCCAGCATTCTGTCTCACACAGTGGCTTCCCATTTGCTTCAGGGTCTTCCCAAGCAGATGTCTTCACCTGCTTATGATTCCCTGCAAATGGCATTGAGAAATATCCTGCCTATCTCTCCATCCCAGAGGGTGTCCTTAGGCATCCATAATGATAGCCATGGATACCCTTGTTCTCCATGAACTCGTCTAATCCTTTCTTAAAGGTGTCGAGGCTGACAGCTGTCACCACTTCTTCTGGCAGGGAGTTCCATAGACCAGTGATCCTCTGGGTGAAAAAGTACTTCCTCTTATTTGTTTGAGGTCTAGCTTCCAAAAGTTTCATGGAGTGCTCCCTAGTTCTAGTGTTGTGCGATAGGGAAAACAGTTTTTCCTTTTCTACTTTGTCCACACCGTGCATGATTTTATAGACTTCAATCAGGTCACCTCTCAGGCGCCGTCGTTCTAGAGTGAAGAGGCCCAGCCGTTGCAGCCTCAGATGGTAAGGAAGGTGTTCCAGCCCCCTAATCATTCTGCCGTCTTGAAAGAGGCGGTAGTAAGGCCCCTCCTCAAGAAGCCGTCCCTGGATCCAGCATTATTAGAGAACTATCGTCCTGTCTCCAACCTCCACTTTCTAGTGAAGGTTGTTGAGAGTGTGGTGGCTCAACAGTTTCCGCGACACTTGGAGGAAGTTGATTATCTAGACCCGCGCCAGTCCGGCTTCCGACCCGGACACAGCACCGAGACGGCATTGGTCGCGTTGGTTGATGATCTCTGGAGGGCGCGGGATAGAGGATATTCCTCTATCCTAGTCCTATTAGACCTCTCAGCGGCTTTTGATACCATCGACAATGGTATCCTATTGCGCCGACTGGGGGGGTTGGGGCTGGGAGGCACCGTTTTGCGGTGGTTCTCATCCTACCTCTCTGGTCGGTCGCAATATGTGTTGGCAGGGGGGCAGAGGTCGGCCTCGAGACCCCTCATATGTGGGGTTCCTCAGGGGTCGGTCCTCTTGCCCTTACTGTTCAACACATATATGAAGCCGCTGGGTGAGATCATCCGTGGTTTTGGGGTGGGATATCATCTGTACGCTGATGATACTCAGTTATACATATCCACCCCAGACCACCCCAACGATGCCGTCGAGGTTATGTCCCGGTGCTTGGAAGCCGTACGGATCTGGATGGGTGGTAACAAACTCAAGCTCAACCCGTCCAAGACTGAGTGGCTGTGGCTTCCGGCACCCCGGTTCAGCCAGATTACTCCAACTCTGGCCATTGGGGGCGAAACACCGGCCCCCGTGGAGAGGGCGCGCAATTTGGGTGTCCTCCTGGATTCCCGGCTGTCTATGGAAGATCATGTGGCAGCCGTGGCCAGGGGGGCGTTTCATCAGGTACGCCTGATGCGCCAATTGCGCCCCTTACTGGACCGGGGTGCCTTACGCACAGTCACTCAAGCACTCATCACCTCTCGACTCGACTACTGTAATGCTTTCTACATGGGGCTCCCCTTGAGGTGCACCCGAAAGCTGCAGCTAGTCCAGAACACAGCCGCGCGGGTGATTACGGGAGCCCCCAGATGCTCCCACATAACACCGATCCTGCGCGAGCTGCACTGGCTTCCTGTGGCCTTTCGGGTGCGCTTCAAGGTCTTGACGACCATCTTTAAAGCGCTCCATGGCTCGGGGCCTAGTTATATGCGAGACCGCCTCCTGCCCCATACATCCCTCAGACCGATACGCTCCCACAGAGAGGGCCTCCTTAGGGTGCCGTCGGCTGGACAATGCCGACTGGCGACACCCAGGGGAAGAGCCTTCTCTGTGGCGGGCCCTGCCCTTTGGAACGACCTACCCCCTGAACTCCGCACCATCTCCGACCTCCGCCTCTTCCGCAAGTGTCTGAAGACACACCTATTCCACCTAGCCGGCCTAGCGTAACCTCCATACTGATTATTAGATAGTTTTAAATTTGGGATTTTAATTCGGTTTTTAGCGCAGGGTTTATTTATTAGAATAAGTATTTTAAATTTTGATATATTTTATATATTTTGTATCTATTTTAACATCCCTGGGTCCATTTGGAGAAGGGCGGGGTATAAATTTAATAAATAAATAAATAAATAAATGGTTGCCCTCCTCTGCACCTTTTCCATTTCCATAATATCCTTCTGAAGGTATGGTGACCAGAACTGTACACAATACTCCAGATGGGGCCTCACCATAGATTTATAAAGAGGCAAAATGACACTTGCTGACTTATTTTCTATACCCTTCCTAATGATCCCTAGCAATGAATTTGCTTTTTTCACTGCTGCGGCACACTGGGTTGACACCCTCATTGAGCTGTCCACCAGGACACCAAGGTCCCTTTCCTGGTTAGTTACAAGGAGTTCAGACCCCATCAGTTTATAGATATAGTTGGGTTTTTTTGCCCCAACGTGCATCACTCTGCACTTACTAATGTTGAAGCTCATTTGCCACTGGTTTGCCCACTCCCCCAGGGTCAAGAGATCCCTCTGGAGCTCCTCACACTCTCTCTCAGTTTTTACTACCCTGTATAATTTAGTGTCGTCGGCGAATTTGGCTACCTTGCTGTTTACTCCTACTTCTAGATCATTTATGAAAAGGTTGAAGAGCAGGGGTCCCAGTACTGAACCTTGGGGGACCCCACTCTTTACCTGGAGAAGTATCCATTTAATGCTACTCTCTGTTTCCTGTCCCTTAGCCAGTTGCTAATCCAGGACAAGGCCAGTCCCTTTATTCCATGACTGGCAAGTTTATTTAAGAGCCTTTGGTGCGTGACCTTGTCAAAGGCCTTCTGAAAGTCCAGATAAACAATGTCAACTGGATCTCCCTTGTCCATGTGCTTGTTGACACTCTCAAAAAATTCCAGCAGATTAGTGAGGCATGATTTGCCTTTGCAAAAGCCATGTTGGCTCCCCTTCAGCAGCGCCTTCTCTTCTACGTGCCTATTAATTTTATCTTTTAAGGTGGTTTCCATCCCTTTACCTGGGACACTTGTCAAGCTGACTGGTCGGTAATTTCCTGGATCACCTCTGGATCCTTTTTTGAAGATAGGTGTTATATTCGCTACCTTCCAGTCACCTGGCACAAGGCCTGATTTGAGGGAAAGATTATATATTTTGGCAAGGACATCAGCAATTTCATCTTTAAGTTCGTTGAGAACTCGTGGATGGATACCATCTGGTCCTGGTGATTTGTTAGTGTTTAGTTTAACAAGACATGCAAGGACCTCCTCCCTGGTTATTTCTATCTGGGTTAATTCCTCAGTTTCCCTCCCTACAAAGATAGGCTCTGTTTTAGGCATGTGATCTCTGTCTTCTTCAGTGAATACTGAAGCAAAGAATTCATTGAGTCTCTCTGCAATCTCTGTTTCCTCCTTAATAATCCCTTGCCTTCCATTGTCATCTAATGGTCCAATGGCCTTCCCAGTTGGGTTCTTACTTCTAATGTACTTAAAGAAGTCCTTGTTATTTCTTTGAGTGTTTTTAGCTAAACGCTCCTCAAAGTCTTGCTTTGCTTTCCTGATTGTTGCCTTGCATTTGTTCTGCCAGAATTTATGTTTCTGCCTGTTGTCCTCATTTGGAGAAGCCTTCCATCTTTTAAATGAGCTTTTCTTGCTTTTGATCACTCCTATAAGCCACATCGGAGTCCTCTTGAACCTGCCGGTGCCCTTTTTCCTTTTAGGTATACATTCCAATTGGGCCTCTGTTATTGTTTTTGTGAGCAGCCTCCATGCCTCATGGAGTGTTTGGACTTTCTCAATTCTCCCTTTCAGCTTCTTTTTTACTAGTTTCCTCATCTTCGGGAAATTTCCTTTATGAAAATTTAAGGTCTCTGTGTTAGATTTTATCGGTGATTTGCAGTCTATGATTAAGTTAAAAATAATTGTGTTGTGGTCACTGTTCCCTATTGGATCAGTCACATTAACATTTTGCACCAGATCCTGTATATTGCTCAGAACCAAGTCAAGGATTCTTGTACCTCTAGTTGGGTCTTCAACCCTCTGTTCCAGGGAACAATCATTTAGCATATCTAGGAACTTTATCTCTTTGTCATGTGCTGAACAACAGTTCACCCAGTCTATGTAAGGGTAATTGAAATCCCCCATTATAACCAGGCTTCCCTTTTTTGATGCCTCCTTTACAACATTCTCCAACTGCCAGTCTCTCTCGGGGGCTTGGGTCGGAGGCCGATAACATATGCCTACTGTTAGACCATTCTTTTGGCCTGATAGTCTTACCCACAAAGTTTCTAGTGGTGACTCTATATCACCTCGATATGCCAATTCGTATGACTTTATCTCTTCTTTGACATACAAGGCTACACCACCTCCCATTTGTCCCTTCCTGTCCTTCCTGTACAGTTTGTAGCCTGGGATGACTGTATCCCATTGGTTATTATCCGTCCACCAGGTTTCAGTGATACCAATAATATCAATATTTTTGTCTAGTGCTAAGTATTCCAACTCCCCTATTTTGTTCCGGAGGCTTCTGGCATTTGCATACAGGCATTTATATATACTTTTATGATGCAGTCTTTTGAGTCCAGTTGCATCCTTAGACTGCTTCTTGCATCCTTCTGCTAGAGTGCTGGTGACTGGCTCCTCGCTCTGCTCAGTAATTATTGCATCCTCCTCACTATTCAAGTAAACACTTTCCCGAACCGGATGCTGCCCAGCTCCTGTCGGCTTTCCCCCAGTTATCAGTTTAAAAGTTGTTCTGCAGCCTTTTTGATGTTGAGTGCCAGCAACCTTCTCCCATCATGGTTCAAGTGTCAGGGATTGTCTTGAGCCGAGAGAGACCACATTGTCAGGGATTGTCTTGAGCCAAGAGAGACCACTGTGCCACAGACTGACAGTGTTGAGACCCTCTGCGTGAAGTGGGGCCTTGGGAGGCAGATGGGCTTGCTGATTATTTACCTGGCTCCCCGCTATATAGCAGCAGCCCTGCCTGAGATCCTCGAGATGATCACCGAGGTGGCAGTTGGGACCCCCAGTCTGGTAGTCATGGGGGATTTCAACCTGCCATCGGTAGGCGAGACGTCCGAGGCAGCTCGGGAGTTCATGGCCTCCATGGCGGCCATGGACCTGACCCAAGTAATTAAGGGCCCCACTCATGAGGGAGGACACACGCTTGATCTAATTTTTGTCTGTGGCCAGTGGATGAATGATCTAGGAAGAGGGGACCTAGCCATTATACCCCTGTCATGGTCTGATCACTCGCTACTCCGACTCGACTTTCCCACCGCTACACCCACCACGGGGAGGCAGAACCAGAGATTCCAAGATGGTTCCACCCCAGGTGCCTGATGGACCCAGAGAGGTTCCAAAGGGAGCTTGGGCCACTACCTGAGACCTTGACCCGCGGTTCGACTGAGGACCTAGTGATCGCATGGAACAGTGCGACCGCGGGGGCCTTGGACCGAGTCGCACCCTTGCGGCCTCTCATGTGGTGCCGACTCTCCCAGGCTCCTTGGTTCTCCGAGGAGCTGAGGGGGATGAAACCCTGCAAGAGAGCAGCGTGGAGGTCCACGCGATCCGAATCCGACCGAACACTGGTAAGAGCCCATTTAAGGACTTACCTAGTGGCGATGAGACTGCCCAAACATAATTATTGTGCCACCCTCATCGCATCCGCAGATAACTGCCCTGCCACCCTGTATGGGGTGACCCGCTCCCTCCTACAACAGAGGCCGCGGAAAGCCCCTCTACAGGGTAGAGCAGAGGAATTTGGAGAATATCTGCAGGATAAAATCGTTCAGAGGCGGACCGAGTTGACTGAGTTGACCTCCACTGAAAATGGTCCAGGGGGATCATCCGAGGCAGGTCTTGAGACAGTTTTATGGGAAGAGTTGGACTCTGTTACTCCCGATGATATGGACAGGTTGTTGAGACGACTAAAGGCCACCACATGTTTATTGGACCCGTGTCCCTCCTGGCTTGTACTGGAATCCTGGGAGGTTACACGAGGCTGGCTCCAGGAGATAGTGAGGGCATCTTTGAGTGAGGGGTTCTTGCCATCCGCTTTGAAAGAAGTGGTGGTGAGACCCCTCCTCAAGAATCCTTCCCTGGACCCAGCGTTGTTAGTAAATTATCGTCCAGTCTCCAACCTTCACTTTCTGGCGAAGGTTGTAGAGAGTGTGGTGGCACAACAGTTCCCTCATCACCTGGAGGAAATTAATTATCTGGACCCGCACCAGTCCGGCTTCCGACCAGGGCACAGCACCGAAACAGCATTGGTCGCATAGGTGGATGATCTCTGGAGGGCTCGGGATAGGGGTTGTTCCTCTATCCTGGTCCTATTAGACCTCTCAGCGGCTTTTGATACCATCGACCATGGTAACCTATTGCACCGACTGGAGGGGTTAGGAGTGGGAGGCACCGTTTTACTAGACTGGGACGCCCTTCGCCCAGTCACTCATGCACTCCTGACATCCCGCCTGGACTATACTAACGCTCTCTACATGGGGCTCCCCTTGAGGTGCACCCGAAGACTACAGCTAGTGCAGAATGCGGCCGCGCAGGGGATCTTGGGAGCCTCACGGCATTCCCATATAACACGGCTCCTGCGTGAGCTGCACTGGCTGCCTGTAGTCTTTCGGGTGCGCTTTAATGTGCTGATTATCATCTTTAAAGCGCTCCATGGCATGGGTCCTAGTTATTTGCGAGACCGCATCCTACCTCACACATCCCTTCGACTGATCCGCTCCCACAGAGAGGGTCTTCTCCGGGTGCCTACGGCCGGGCAATGCCGGCTTGCGACGCCCAGGGGAAGGGCTTTCTCTGTGGCAGGCCCTGCCCTCTGAAACGATCTACCCCCTGATCTTAGAAATATCACGGACCTCCGCCTCTTCCGCCAACACCTAAAGACGCATTTCTTTCACTTAGCTGGCCTGGCCTAACTTCCGAGATTATATCATCGACTGGTTTTAAATTACACAAAGTTTTGATAAGGGTTTTAAATTGATTTTAGCACAGGCATCTCTAATTTAATAGGATTTTATTCAGTCTAGGATGTATTTATTCTTTTGTATTGTTTTATTGTGTTTTAATTTCCTGTGCACTGCCCCGAGTCCCTTTTGGGAGAGTGGCACGGTATATAAATCCAATAAAATCACAAAACCCATCCCCCCTGAACAGGTTTGACTTGTCCCAAAATGTTCTCCAGTTCCTGACAAATCTGAAGCCCTCCTCCTGACACCATTGCCTCATCCACGCATTGAGGCTTCTGAGCTCTGTCTGCCTGGTAGGTCCTGCACGAGGAACAGGCAGCACTTCTGAAAATGCTACCTTGGAAGTCCGGGACTTCAATCTTCTTCCTAGCAACCTGCATTTGGCTTCCAGGACTGATTGCTTTGCCTTCCCAACATCATTGGTACCAACGTATACCACGACCACTGGCTCCTTCCCAGTTCTCTCTAACAAACTATCTAGATTTCTCGTGATGTCTGCAACCTTTGCACCGGGTAGGCAACTCACTACACAGTTGTCACGCGCATTACAAATCCATCTCTCTGTGTTTCTAATAATTGAATCACCTAGTATTTATTTATTTATTTATTTATTTATTTAAATTTATATCCCGCCCTTCTCCACAAAGGACCCAGGGCGGCGCACAGGAAATTTAAAAACATACAAAATACAATAAATATAATTTAAAAAACTATTAAATAAACTTATCCTGCGCTAAAACCAAATTTTAAAAACCCAATTTAAAACTACCTAAAAGTCCCCATGGGAGGTTAGGCTAGGCCGGCTTGTTGGAACAAATATGTCTTAAGACATTGGCGGAAGAGGCGGAGGTCGGTGATGGTACGTAATTCAGGGGGTAGGTCATTCCAAAGGGCTGGGCCCGCCACAGAGAAGGCTCTTCCCCTGGGTGTCGCCAGTCGGCATTGTCCGGCCGACGGCACCCTGAGAAGGCCCTCTCTGTGGGAGCGTATCGGTCTAAGGGATGTATGGGGCAGGAGGCGGTCTCGCATAGTACAAGGAGCCTCTCTCCTGCAGTCTGTTCATCTTCATTCACCTCATCAACTTTATTAAGGGAGAGGTCTTCAGTTTGTTCCTGTTGTTCTTCTTCCTGTATTTCGTCAAGTGTGATGAAGGAGAGATCCTCGGGCGGGACCAATTGCTCATCTGTGCATCCTTTATCAGGTGTGATGGGGGAAGGAGCCTCAAGTTGATTCTGTAAATTCAGACTCTCAGAGCGATCCCTTGCTCTTCTATTTCTTCGAGTGACATTCCTCCATGGATCTACCTCTTGAGTTAGTGAAATGACTTCTTCCTGAGAGTTGTGCCCTGTCTCTTCATTGTCCAGGATAGTCTGCTCTGCTCTGTCCAAGAACAGCTCAAGCTCCTTAATTTGCTGATGGTTAGATGTACGTGCCTCCAGCTGCTGGACCTTCTCTTCTAGCAGTGCAACCAGCTTGCACTTGCTGCAGGTGCAGTTCTCCACGCGCTTGGGCAAAATCAGTGGCACAAGTGTTGCAGATAACTACAGCTGCTCCCTCAGACTCCATTTTAACGATTGCAGTATTCAGTGCTCACTTGTTCCTGTCGGTTTTACTCTTCCTCTTTGTGTCTTTAAATCCCCCCTTCAGCAGCACTTCCAATCAGTTCCAGCCACAGGAAGTTCAAATGAAATAGCCACTACTTGCTCTTCCCCTTTGTGTCTTTAAATCCCCCCTTCAGCAGCACTTCCAATCAGCTCCAGCCACAGGAAGTTCAAATGAAATAGCCACTACTTGCTCTTCCCCTTTGTGTCTTTAAATCCCCCCTTCAGCAGCACTTCCAATCAGCTCCAGCCACAGGAGGTTCTCCGTAGTGTTACTCTTGCGTCTGCTGGGGAAGTGCATCTCCTGCATAGGAATCGTCCTGTGGTCTCAACTTCACTCCAGAGAGCTGCAATGGCTGCTGTGTCGATACCAGAGGGACAGTGCCAGTGACGTGACATTCCAGATTCCCATTCCGCCCCAAATCCGGTGGACGTCTCCCACCATGGACAAAGGGGCTCTATTCAGAGAGCCAGACAGGTTGGTGTTGATGACTGATGCATGTCTCTTTGGTGGGAGGGGGTACATCTCGACTCCCAGCTGGCCCAGGGACGTTGGTCAGCTTCCGACTTGTGTCAAAACATCAAGTGGCTGGAGCTCAGGGCGAGCCACCTAGCCCTCCGTCATTTCAAGGAGAAGGTTGAGAGGAAGCACCTGCTGGTACTGACAAACAACATTGGTGCGAAAGTGCATGTCAACAAGCAGAGGGGCACCCACTCGAAGGCCCTTTGGAATGAGGCTGCGAAGTTGGGGAATTGGATGGAACGTTATTACTGTCACTGAAAGCGGAGCACATCTCGGGGGTGGACAACTTGCAAGCTGACCGGCTCAACTGAGCGACAGTGGACCATGGGGAATGGCAACAGCTTCCTGAGGTCTTCGGCACAATTTGCCAGAAGTTCGGCAGGCCGGTGATGGATCTGTTCGCCATGCCAGCCAACGCGCAAGTCCAGAGGTTCATCTCCAGGGTGTGGAGAACGTGGACGCCCTCTTTCCCAGAGGCATAAGGAAGAAAGATTTGTATCTTTTCACACACATTACCACTGCAGCCAGAATAGTATATGCACAGTTTTGGAAAGGGAAAGAACTACCATCAGACCAATCAACAAAATCTTCTGGTGTGCTGAATGCGATAGACTAACATATATTCTTAAAGACAGACAGGAAAAAATATTTTATCAAAGTTGGGAAAAATGCTATGAATGGATAGAAGTAAAAAGATTACGGGATAAGCGATAGGGGAAAATATACAATGTAGATATGTAAATAGTAAATAAAATAAATATATGGAGCAGTGACAGTTATAAAGAATTAATAAATGTAAGATATAGATAAACAGAAATAACTGGAATAACTGAAAATGTAGTAAGATGATATATGATGTTACCTGGTAACTGTATACATATAGGGGGTGAGTCACTCCCAGTTGTATCTATGTAGTTTTGTCTCTGGGTTTTTTTCTGTTACTAGTTTATAATTTTTTTTTAAAAAGGAAGTTGGTAGTGGAGGGGTCAGAAGTCATTCTGCTGGCCCCTTATTGGCCCCATCGGCCTTGGTTCGTGGACCTGATAGATCTGTCCAGGTCCCCCCATTGGAGGATTCCCCAGGGGGAGGTGGCTCTAGGTCAGGGGACCCTGCACCAACCGGAGCCTCAGTGGCTCCTCTTGACCGTTTGGCACGTGAGAGGGAACAGCTGAGGGCGGCCCAGTTCTTGGCCAGGGTCATTAAGACCATCAAGGCCTCTAGAAGAAAATCCAATACCAGCATCTACGATCCACTTCCCACATCTACAGGTAGATCCAGCGCAAGCCTCGACACCTCAGGTGCTGGAGTTCCTGCAGGACGGGCTGGACAAGGGGCTTTCCCATAACACTCAAGAGGCAGGTTGTGGCATTTGCAACAGTTGTTGGGGGGCTGGGCTCCCATTCCCTAGCGCGGGATCCGATCATTAAAAGGTTTCTCTGAGGAGTGGCCAACCTTAGGCCCCCTGTAATCCATTATTTCCCCTCTTGGGATCTTCCAATGGTCCTGCAGGGGATGACGGGGGCTCCCTTCAAGCCAATGAGGATGGTGAGCCTGCAGTTCCTCATCCTGAAGGTGGTTCAGTGGCGGTGGCTGGAAGCAAAGTGGGCATGGCCAAGGGTCAACACCTAAAATGTTGCAGACCCTTTTGGTAAGCTAAAAAAAAATTGAAATACACAGCATCACACCATTTGGATTTGCAACTGGCTGACAAACCGCACTCAATAAGTTGTCCTTAATGGTACTACATCTACCAGAGGGAAGATGAGGGAAGTAAGCATTGGGAAGAGGGAAATAAGTAAGTAGAGGGAAGTAAGCAGTGGGGTACCTCAAGCTTCCGTCTTAGGCTCAGTACTCTTCAATATCTTTATCAATGATTTAGACAAGGTTATAGAAGGGGAACTTATCTAATTTGCAGATGACACTAAGCTGGCAGGAATAGCCAATATTCCGGATGATAGATTCAAGATCCAAATGGATCTTGACAGACATGAACACTGAGCCCTATCCAATAAAATGAAATTTCATGTAGAGAAAAGTAAGGTTTTACAGTTAATGCAGAAGAAACCAAATGTACAAGCACAGATAAGGTGAACCTTGACTCAAAAGCAATAACTGTGAGAAGGTTGTTGGAGTTCTAGTAGATAATCATTTAAATATGAGCCAGCAGCAGTGTATGGCAGCTGCCAAAAAAGCTAAAGCAATCCTTGATTGCACAAACAGAGGGATAGAATCAAAATCATGTGAAGTATTAGTACTGTTTTATAAAACCTTAGTAAGATCACATCTGGAATACTGCATTTAGTTTTGGTCACATTATAGAAAAGGTGTTGAGTCTTTGGAACTATTTCAGAGAAGAGCAACAAAGATGATTAGGGGACTGGAACATGAAAGGTTGCAGGAATTGGGTATGGCTATTCAAGAGAAAAGAAGTAAGGGTGACATGATATCAGTCTTCCAATATTTGAGGGGCTGCCACAAAGAAAAGTGAGGTCAACTTATTTTTCAAAGCACCAGAAAGCAAGACAACTAATCAAGGAGAGAAGCAACCTAGAACTAAGGAGAAAGGTCCTAACAAACAATTAACCAGTGGAATGGATTAAGTTGTGGGTACTTAATCGCTGGAAGCTATTAAGAAGAAACTGGACATCCACTTGTTTGAAATGGTATAAGATCTCTTATTTGAGCATTGGGCTGAACTAGAAGGCCTCCTTCTAACTTTTATGCTGTGTTCTATACCTTATATGTATGCAAAGTTGTGCTTGGCTAAAATTTATGTCTGATTGGTGGAGGATGGGAAATGTGATTAGGTGGTATATAAACTAAAGTAATTTTTGCCCTAAATATTGTTGATGACAGTATCAATTAAGTCAATCAAGTGAAGTTAACAGTTGCATACCGAAAAGGAGAGAGATATATAATTTGGTGAGTTGAAATAGCAAGGAAAGGGTAATTGTGTAATCATAATTTCCTAGATTTCTTTCTGTATGCAGAGTCAAATTAGCATCTCATATAACAACTTTATTTTACCTAGCATGCTTTATGAATCTTGCCCGTTTATGATGCAGTGTGTCACGCTACATTACCTATCATTATTTCGGTGATAGGCCAGTATAAAATAATATAAATAAGAATTGCCCCCACTTCAGTAATAATAATGAAACATACAGTAAATAAAGTATAAACATACCTAAAATCTAGCATTATCAACATGGCACTATAACATTATAACACTAAGATCTTTATATAAAGGAAATCAAGACCAATAAACAAAGCCAGAAAAAGCTAGACTAAAATAAAATCAGATGTGGGGGGAGGATGATATTTCTTTCTCTGCGCACAATGAGAATATATCTGCTGAACAAAACTCCATATTGGCCACAGGAAGAGCACTTAGCCCCATTCAATTGCCCAGAGTCCACTCTACAAGGGATGATGGAGTCATTAAAACAGGGATGTCCAAACTTGGGAACTTTAAGACATGTGGACTTCAACTCCCGGAATTCCCCAGCCAGCATAGCTGGCTGGGGAATTCTGGGAGTTGAAGTCCACAAGTCTTAAAGTTCCCAAGTTTGAACATCCCTGCATTAAAAGAAGATGATGATGAATCACATAACAAAGAAGCTAGGTCCCACCATTATAGAACTTTTTTTTCACTTTTTCTAAGAAGGGCACAAGGCAGAATGAGAATTGTAAAAAACAAGTAGCTGGACAGCACCGCATTCCAGAGCTTTGTCTCGTTCTTGGGTTTTTTCCTTTGAAAATGTTTCACTTCCCATCCAAAGAGATTTTTCAGTTTCCTACAGTCACCTAGACACTTTGATATTGTCAAATATCCCATCCTATCAATGAGGATGCTTTGTTTACAAAGCCAGGTCTCCTTGCGTGGAGAGGGAGTGGGCCTCGGACCATGCAGTTTGCCCTCCCACACCCACCATAAGTAACTTGGCCAAGGAGATCACGCACAGGAGCAGCAGCCTCAAGAAGGAGGTAAGTGCAGCTGGACACCCCATTGGAGATATGAGGCTGTGCTGTGCTGTGCTGTGCTGGGATGGGAAGGGAAGGGATGGGCTGGGATGGGCTTTAGGATCCTGGTGCCCCAGGAGTCGAGGGCTGGGCTGGGAGTTTGCCTCCACTGCCTAGGATTCCGGGCAGCCTGTGCCACCATTTGAGGATCCTCCACAAGGCTCCTCTGATGGATGAGGATTTGGCCCTTGCCCAGGTCTCGCCTCCTCTACTAGAGACTTCCAGATCCCCACTCTCAGCTTTGCTCAGCCTCCCACAGGAGGCGGAGGATGACCCTGCTGCATGTGGAAGCATGGAGGGGAAAGTTTACAGGAAGCAGTTTCCTCCAAGTCCAACGGCGCCCACACCAGTGATGGGTAGCTCCCAGTTCATCCCGGTTCACGTAGTAGCAATGGTGGGAGATCCTGCCCACCTTCCTGGATGTGGTTGTGTGCGAAGCACGCGCAGGAGCGCGCCCAAACCCCTAGTAAAAATATTTGCAACCCACCACTGGCATACCCACACTTGGCTGTCAATAGTTTGCTTACAATTTTCCCTGTAAATCTAATTACTAAAAGGATGATGGTTCAAGGAAATGGTCGCTGAAAAAAATCAAGCCGATCCTCTTCTCTCCAGCAGCCACCAATTTTGACCCTCCCCATCCCTAAAAAAAAAAGTGGAAAGAATTCCACAAAATTAGATTTAATAAGAAGAAGCTTCATTTGGATGTATATGGAAACTTTTTACTTAAGACTAGTCACGACAGGAGGGAGAGTTTGATGGGTCAGGAAAAGACGAGAGAAAAGAGATATTGAAATATATTGAAAAAAGAAAGAAGATAGGTGTGGGGTGGAGTGCTTATTACTGGCTTTAACTTTACCTACTGGGTACTAGACCTGCTGGTATCGATAATACCTGATACTTTAAGCATGCAAATATATTCCTAACTTGACATTAAAAGGTTCTTCTCCTTTATCGAACAGTGTTAAACCTTCTTATCATTGTTATGTATATTCTAAATTCGAAATAGGACCCAGGATTTTAGCATCCTAGCTTGTAATTCCATCCTGCTATATTCCATTTTTCTTCTGAAACAACACTAATTGTTCCCAGGCATCCTCCATCCTAATTATCTCGGTCCTTCACCACCTAGCCTGTGTCCATTCTTTTCTCTAGCGCCTGCCTTTGTCCCAACCAAACTCTATGCCGACTGGCGACACCCAGGGGAAGAGCCTTCTCTGTGGCGGGCCCAGCCCTTTGGAATGACCTACCCCCTGAATTACGTACCATCACCGACCTCCGCCTCTTCTGCCAATGTCTTAAGACATATTTGTTTCAACAAGCCGGCCTAGCCTAACCTCCCATGGGGACTTTTAGGTAGTTTTAAATTGGGTTTTTAAAATTTGGTTTTAGCGCAGGATAGGTTATTTAATAGTTTTTTAAATTATATTTATTGTATTTTGTATGTTTTTAAATTTTCCTGTGCGCCGCCCTGGGTCCTTCTTGGAGAAGGGCGGGATATAAATTTAAATAAATAAATAAATAAATAAATAGTGACAGATAATATATTGTAAGGACACATTGTCTAATGAAATAACTGGACATCTTTCCTTTCAAGACTTCAAAGTCTCTATAATATGATGTAGATAGAGCTGGCTCTGACATAAACCAGAAAAGAATTTTAAAAGGTTTGGCTCCATGACAATTTCTTTAGATGACCTTGAATTGCTCCTCATTTATGGGAGTATTCTGCTTTATTGCTCCTGCTGAACTTTCCATGTGAGAAATGCTGTACGGTCTTTATCCTCATGATCCTCTAAGGCAGGGGTCCCCAACCTTTGCAACTTTAAGTCTGAAGGACTTCAGCTCCCAGAATTCTCCAGCCAGCTTTTCTCCACCAGAAAACAAAAGAACAGCTCCCTGATGCACATGTGGTTTCGGCTTAGACATGCGCATTGTCCATCTGGTCTTTTGGTTTCTGGCATGCATGAGCGCTCTAAGACCAGCTGAACAAAACCAGTAGCTTAGCTTCCCAGAGCGCATGAGTTGCTCTTCCGGTTTCCAGCACTCCTGCTAAGACTAGCTGACCAATGCGCATGCGCGCGCCAGAACCCAGAAGAGTAACTGGCGATGGCTGGCGTGCCCTGAGAGATGTTTCTGTGTGCCACTTCTGGCACACATGCCATAAGTTTGTCATCACTGATCTAAGGTATATTTATATGACATGGCCACCCTAAACATCATTTAGCCAGAATAACTGTTGTCTTTGGCTTTTATCTTTGTTTTTAGATTTCTTCTTTATTTTATTCTTACTGGAAAATAAAGTATGAGTGGGTGGTTTGAAGGTATATTATGTAAATAAATATCGATGGCAGCTGCATTCATGCAAACATGTCCAAGGTTTTACACTCACAATGAAAATCATTTTAAATAGAATCACATAGGTTAAAATAATAAATAAGAAAGATACACCCAGATGGAATAATAGCATAACTTCATAACTTCCAACAACAACAATGAACTGCAAAATTGTTCATTAAAATCTTGTAACTTGGAACCTAAATGGTAAGAAAAGAGCCAGTCTGCCCTCGTGGTTAAGGCTCCAGGGTAGGAAGTAGGAGACTGTGAGTTCAAGTCCTGCCTTAATCATGAAAACTGCTAGGGGACTTTAAGCCAGTCACTCTCTCTCAGCCCAATGCACCTCACAGTGTTTCTGGAGGATTATATAACTAGGATGCTGAGATATTATGGCAAAAACATTTTGGTAGTAGTATCTGCTTAAAGGTTATAAAAATGACCAATCCATGTATACTGGTGGAAAGGTGAGGTCATCTCTTTGGTTAGTCTTCATGACTGGAGGGTGGGGGTTGTTGGAGGGGCTACTCTTATATTATTAAAGGACCTGTATTAGGCAGGGTACACAATTCCCAGATAATTAAATATTGCCATTAGTATAGAGGTGGCTTTCCAATTTTTTCATTCCCTGTTCGGGCGCATGCATAGAAATGTCTGTGGTGGGGGTGGGGGATGGAACCTCCTGCTGCCGCTACTACCGGTTCTACCAATCTGGGCTGAACCGGCAGCAACCCACTTCTGCATTAGTATATCAAAAATACAGGTGCCCATATCAGTGCCCAAAGTAGAAATGCAACAAGGATCTGGAAAGCAATGCAATTCTGTCATCTAACACTCTTCTAAAGACTTCTAAAGTCTTCAAATGGCGTTAGTTCAAGAGGGGATCCACTATATGCTGAGGATGATAGGATATCTCATTTTCAGTGTGAGTGTATATCCAGAAACTACAAGTGATGAAGAATAAAACATCCAGGGATCTTTGGAAGGTCTTCTAGCCCAAGACTTAGTCCAATAAATAGCATTTTATATTATCAATAATAATAATAATAATAATAATAATAATAATAATAATAATAATAATAATAATAATAATAATAATAATAATAATAATAATAATACTAATACTAATACTAATAATAATAATAATAATAATAATTAATAATAATAATAATAATAATAATAATAATAATAATAATAATAATAATAATAATAATAATTTTATATACCGCGTCCTCTCCCCAGGGGGACTCGGAGCGGTGCACAGGGAAAAATTAAAACATTATAAAACATACATAAATACAATAGAATAAAAACGAATTAAATTTAATTGTCCCTGCACTAAAATCCCCATATTAAAACTAGCATTCCCTAACGCCCTAAAGGTAGAGACTAACCTAGGCCGGCCAAGCAGAAAAAGTATGTTTTTAATTTTTGACGGAAGGAGCGGAGGTCCGTGGTTGTTCTAATGTCGGGGGGAAGGTCGTTCCAGAGGGCAGGGCCCACCACAGAGAAGGCCCTTCCCCTGGGCGTCGCCCGCTGACAAAGTCTAGTGGACGGCACCCGGAGAAGTCCCTCTCTGTGGGAGCGAATCGGCCGGGAGGATGTGTGGGGCAGGATCCGATCCTGCAGATAGCTAGGTCCCGTGCCATGGAGCGCTTTCAGTATCCATAGTGAGATGTTTTTAATAGGATATATGGAAAAGTATAGTTCAAACCTTTAATAGGATGAAGTGTTGAAAAAAAATGACTATATGCATCTACTAAACTCTGATTTCCAAATAATAAAGAGCTTGTTTGTTTGACATGAATGACCCAGGTATTCCATACCCCAGCGAACTCTCTTCATAAACAGACAAAACCAGAATGTCTTCAGAGATAGGAATACTTCATTTTCACAGAGCTTCTCTAGAATGCTGTCTAATTGGCGAAGAGAGAAGGAATGGCCAATTCTGCAGGAATTTGCTCAAAGGTAGAAGCTAGTTAACCAGAGGTATTTTAGTTAAAATTAACCTTTCAGTTTACTTGGTCATTCAAATCAGTAGTGGGATTTACTTACCTTCCCTATCAGTTCACAAATGTGAGCGCGCACGCGCGCTTGCTTCAGTCACATGTGCCATGTCTGTGCATGTGCACCGCCTTCTGCATATGTGCAGTGCTTGCACTTTGGGGCAAGTGGGCGGAGCCTCCTGCAGCCGCTGCTACCGATTTATCCGAACCAGAGAGAAATGGCTGAATCCCCCACCTTTGATTCAAATAATTGACTTTCAGAATTCACAGGACAGACTGACTCCCACCTATGTCACAGTGAAACAAGTTCTGTAAACAAAGCCAAAGAATGAATCTCAGCCATCAAAAATTTCCCTATTATCCATTTTTCATAGTTGCAAAGATAATCAAGCACACATTAAAACCATTTAGTAGAGACAACTAGCTAGATATATTCATGTTCTACTTTACAAGTACAGTACAACCTAGAAGCCCCCATGAAAGTTTTACACTACAGTTCTGATTATTCCTTCCCGCAGGCCGTGGCATTCACCATTGAAGAGCAAACCAAACTGAGTAGGTCTAAGTCTTATACTAAATTATATACCGTTCTGGACTTTGAAAACCACATTCTTTTGTGGTATGCAATCCTCTGAGTACAGCCATACATTTAACCAGACATTTTAAGGCTAATCATAAATGCTCTGAAACAAATCAAGGTGACAGTATTCTTCTCTTTGCCTTTTGTTATGTAAATTATTCTGATTCATGTCAGCCCCTCACTGCCTCCTTGGGGGAATAAAGGAGACCTTGTGGAAAACGAGTAATCACATCGAATTGTCAGTGGCAAGTCAGTTTTTGATTCCACAGGAATGAGATTTAAGGAGCAAAGAGGAGGAAAAGGGAGAAAAGCAGTTTTACTGCTGGCAGAGAACCATATATTTTTTCTTTTATTTCTCCCACTTGGCCTTATTTAAATAGGATGGAAAACAAGGATGGGATATGTCGGAATTCACATGTATGCTAAGATCATTTTCTGTGGGCCCTTATGCCAAAAAGCCTTGGACAACTCTGCTAGTTATTCAAAAGAAGAGAAATGTCATAAAAATGATAATATAGGATCAAATTAAGCAAGGACCTGAACAGACATCAAATCTTAATTTTAGATTTTAAATATTTAATCTCAAGAAAATTGTATCCCATATGTATTAGCCATGAAATAAGCAAAGCAAGTGAAGGTCTATTTGGTTAAATCTGTAAAAGTGCCAATTACTTTCACCCAGAACTTTTACCCTCTGCAGTTCTGTTGGGCAATAATCCTCAAATATAAATTCAAATATCTTTCTGACTAGAGATTAATGGAGTTGTAGATTAACCGTTCTGAAAGGCATCATTTTCAGGACTCCCATAAATCCTTTCTGGAATGGATTTTACCTACTGTACCTGTCCATCAGTTCGATATAAACAAAACAGTAGCTGGATTAACAGTTGAGAATTCAGATATAAAATTAGCCAATAGCCAAATGTATAATATATTTTAAAAAGCTTATGTATGGGCTTCTACTGCCCTCTGCTGTTTTCAAGAAGAAGAACAATGACAAAAAATACCTTCCAGAACTCAATGTAGGTTGTTACATGTATTTTCCCTAGGACCAAGAAATGGAGATAAGTATCATGTTTTGGAGTTGGACACGACTGCAGAGGGAAACCTTTGCCTTTTTATTTATTTTCTGCCTTTCCAGTGTAAACTGCTTTATATTAAATGAGTCGTATTTTTAAATAAGCGATACAGGATGGCACTAAATATTAATAATCTCTTTTCTACCATATGTTTGTTTTTTTCCTTTCATTTTGGTTGCCTAAATATGCTAGTTGATGAAGTTCAGACAAGGAATCACCCGTCTGGGATGAAGTCCAGTACTGGGCCACAGCCCATTCGGAACCAGTCGCAGAAGTGGTGGCCAAGCTTACAACAGCATGCAGTTCTACTTGTGCGCCTGCTGCTTCCATGAAACCATCCCCTATCCCCTCCCCATAACCACCACAAAGTCAGAAAAGTTGGCCATCTAAAGCAGTGATGGCAAAACTTTTAGAGACCGAGTGCCCAAACTGCAACCCAAAACCCACTTATTTATAGCAAAGTGCCAACACTGCAATTTAATACTGAGGTTTTACTACCTAAAATAATGAAAAACAAAGCAGAGTTCAGCTAATTGTTCTTAAAAAACTGTGATAAATGCACTTTTATGCCCCTTCATTTTTTTAGCATGCTTTTGAAATATTACGTTTAGCAACAATAAAAGAAAAACATTTGTAATATCATTTCTTGGTTTTTCTCTTCGTTTTCTTATCCCAATTTTCTCTGTATATTTTTACTTCTTTTTTTGTTACAATAAAATAGTTTTGATTTCTATTATTGAAATAGACATCTCCTTCCTCATAACTAAATACCCATCAATTATTTATCTGGAAGAAAACTGTAACACCATAAAATGTCCTATCTGGGACAGATGTAGGTGTAGTCTGAACCTAGATAACTTTGGTTACAAGCCAAAAAATCCAATTACCTTTGGACAGGACATTCAAAACAAGAAACGGGGGAGGGCAAAGAGGGCACATGGCCTGTATTTTGCAGGAAAAGACTAGGCTAGGGATGCTTTGAATCCACTGCATGGAGACCAGATAGCTTTTTTTGTTCTGCTTCTTTGTCTGATGAGTACTTACTTCCCCCCCTGCCTCAATACATTTCTTCCAAGGACTCTGCAAATTCTACGATTGTCTAGGGCTGAAAAGTACAACGTGGGAAGTTACCAATTTATACTCTTCGCTTCTCTGCCCTACGCTCCGCTGCTGTTACCACCATGGCTGCTGCTTGTTTACCTGGCCTTGGCTGTAGTGGGCAGCTTTGTTGTTGTTTTTGTCCACCGTGATCCATGAGGGAAAGAAAAGTGGAGGAAAGGCCATGCACATCTGGGCAGGCTTGGTGGAAGGTTGCAGCATGGTGCAACAGGGATGTTTTGTTTGCTGCCGATGGAGCCACCGAGAGACTGACCAACCCAATCAAAGCTGAGCCCATTGTAGGGGAGACTGCGGGGCTAGTTAGGCCAGGCAAATTATCTTCTGCCCACTCTCAAAGTGCACTGCACTGCAATGTAGAAACAGAAATAGAGCATCCAGCACGAAGGAAGGAGAAGGAGCAAGGAGAAGAGAGGGAAAGCGGCCTCGTCTGGATGCTCTGTTGCCCATTTCGCCATTGCAGTGCCACCCCAAAGCGCTTTCTGTTAGGATATTCAGCCTTTGATTCCTGTGCTGTGCCGAGGAGCTGAAACTGTGAAGAAGAAGGAGGAGGAATTTGTTTTGCATCACTGTAAGATATCTGTGTTGGGTGAAGGACTGTTATCATTGTTTGAGAAGTTAGTCGGAAGAAGTATTTTAGTTGCTACAAAGTAAAGACTATTTATTTTCTTACTATCACTGTTTTAGAGTTTGTGGTTACAGCAACATATCTCTTTACTGTCTGGTGAATTACACTATTCCGCATTTATTTGCTAACACTGGTTAAGGGACCAGAGTTGTAACACTGGTTCTGAACCCAGAGTTGCTAACACTTTCCCCTCCCACCATCACCCACCACCGCCCAGGCCAGTGGTGGGTTCCGGATCCCATTCCAACCGGTACAGTTGGAACAGGTTCATGGACATGCAGCGCACAGATGCATCATACCATCCAGCGATACCTCCACGACTCTCCAGCTGCTCAGCGTGTGCAGAGAAGCGCCAAAGACTTTAAAGACCGGTAAGGAACGCAGACAGGCAGATGTGTCCTCCGGAGTGCTCCGGGCAGGCTCTGTTTCGCCCATAGAGGGGCGTACTGCCTGAAACCCACCACTGGCCCAGGCCCTCGCTTCCCCCACTTATTTTTTTGTCTAGCTGATTTCCAGTTTTGTCGTGTTTCTCGCCATTGTGTGCAGGGAAACAAAAGTTTGAGTTCACTCAATCAATTCCCACTTCGCAAGATGTTTTGCAAGAAGTTGGAGAAGTGAACTTTTTTTTTAGTTCCACAAACTTTTATTTCCCTGAAAACTATAGAAAGGGGCTCTGTATGCCACCTCTGGCACTCATGCCATAGGTTTGTCACCTCTGATCTAAAGGCCCCAAACTGAACTTGGTTGCTGCCATCTAGTGGCTGTTCAGATTTTAGAATTCCAAATATGATAGCCTATTTTTGTTGCGGCAGGATAACAAGCTATACATGTATGTCCCTAGCCCATGCAGTGGCAATCAAAATGCAGCCATTTTGTCCAACCCTCTTGTGAGTAGGGATAAAATGGCTGCCACCAAACATTATGCTTCATTTTACTACCTTTGCAAGGTCAGGCACAGTAGCTTAGAACTTCTGAACATTGCAGAAACCTTCTGCAGCACTGTGCAGGCTTTGTTAAGCAACAAAGGGATCGGATCCTGCCCCATACATCCTCACGGCGAGATCGGATCCTGCCCCATACATCCTCATGGCCGATTCGCTCCCACAGAGAGGGACTTCTCCAGGTGCTGTCCACTAGACTTTGTCAGCGGGCGACGCCCAGGGGAAGGGCCTTCTCTGTGGCGGGCCCAGCCCTCTGGAACGACCTTCCCCCCGATATTAGGACAACTACGGACCTCCGCTCCTTCCGTTTAAAATTAAAGACACATCTTTTTCGCCTGGCCGGCCTTGGGTAGTCTCTTTTAAGGTTAGGGGTTTTAGGGGTAGTTTTAGTTTATGGGTTTTTAGCGCAGGACTAATTTAATTCATTTTTAATTTTGTATTCTGTCTGTGGTTTTAACTGTATTTTTAATTGCCTGTGCCCCGCCTCGAGTGCCTTTGGGGAGAGAGAGCGGGATATAAAATTAAAATTATTATTATTATTATTAAAAAAAATGAAGCAGTTTGTCCCCAGACCACGACAATCTCAATGCAGCTGCCATTTTGTGGATGCAACAAAATGGAAGTCACTTTCCGGATAGTGCCATATGGTCACTGAAAGATGGGCCTGGACCTGTGCTAAGTTTTCAATGACCTTCCCTGCCCAGGAGGTAGCCCCCACTCTGCATAATGATCTCCATAGTTATTTAATGTTTTATTGGAGAAAGCAGGGATGGGAGGTGGAGTTGTTAGTGAGACATTTCATCTAAAGACTGCCTTGTTATGAGACCATAATGGGCAGGCTCCATTATGGTTGTATCTCAAGGACCACCTGTAAACGGAGAAATGACTTGTTTATTATGAGATATAATTATTCTTTGGAGCGAATTAATAATTCATTTATTCATTAGGGTTCTTCTTTAAAGAGAACAGAAAAGAGGAGACCTCATGACAGAACATGTGAAACACAGCCAAGCATATATTAGAGGATTAGCTAAATAACGAAGAAAAAAAAAGAAACAATACCAAAAGGCCCTGGAAGAATATAAAGGATTAGAAATAGAGTTACAAAAACAACCACATAAGGCATGGTTAAAAAATCAAATGGAGATGATTAAACATAAGTTAAACATAATGCAAAAAGAAGGACTGGCACCACAAATAAAAAGAGCAAAAGATTATTATTTTTTTGAAAATGCTAATAAACCCAGAAGCCAATAAATTGAAAAAGGAAAAAGGGAAAAAATGAATAAGTAAATTACAGGATAAGAAAGGCACATTACAATACCAAATGGAAAAGAAAAGTGATATAATACAGGAGTTCTACAAGAGCCTGTATGATGACGAAAAAAATACCAGAGGAAAAAATAATACAATACTTGGAAAAAGCTAACTTACCAAAAGCTTCAGAAGTGCTGAGGAATATTATTACAATCTTATTACAATGACAATAAAGATTATTATTATTATTATTATTATTATTATTATTATTATTATTATTATTATTATTATGTTGAACGGAAGAATAACGATTTTAGAAGTAATAGAAGCAATACTACTACAACAACAATAATAATAATAAAATACCAAGCCTAGAGGGTCTACCAGCAGAAATCTATAAAGATCTGCAACATGCATTGAGTTTGTTAGTGTTAAGAGTTGTATAATGAGATCCTACTAGAAGCCGATATCAGATACGTGGACAGAAGCCTATATCACTCTGATCCCAAAAGAAGACTCAGACGCAACACAAATAAAGAACTACAGGCCAATATCAGATTTATAATCTATATTTGCCTCAATAACTGCTGAAAGCTTAAAAAGATTTCTGACGGAGTTCATACAAGGATCTGACTTTGATTTGGGGTAGGGAAAACATGGGGACCTCAGATTCGGGTTTTGCCCGGATGTGCCAATATGACATCTCTCAATATGATCTAGATAGGGGGTATTTCTATCCAACCTTTGTCATGGTCTGATCATTTCCTCCTCAGGCTGGATTTCCATACTGCTACCCCCCTGCCGCAGGGAGGCGGAACCAATTAGATGGTTCCAATTAGACTTTTCCCGAGTCCCTTGCTCACAGCTTGACCGAGGCTCTAGTGGAAGCATGGGATAGGGTGGCCACTGGGGCCTTGGACCGCATTGTGCCTTTGCGGCCTCTGACTCAGTGCTGATCCCGGGTAGCACCTTGGTTTACCAAGGAGCTCCGGGAGATGAAGTGCCGGAAAAGACGCCTAGAGACTGGTTGGAGGGCAAGCCAGTCAGAATCCAATCGAACACTAGTAAGAACTCATATTAAATCTTACTTAGTTGCAATAAAAGTGGCAAAATGGGATCATTTTTCTGCTCTTATTGCATCCGCAAATAACTGCCCAGCTGCCCTGTTTAGGGTGACCCTTTACTTACTTAATCAAGGAACTGGGGAAGACGCCTTGCAGGGCAGGGCTGAGGAATTTGCAGGACAAAATCGCTCAGATTCGGACTGGTTTGGACTCTGACTGGGTAGATTCGGGCGAGTCGATGGGGATTAATCTTGTGGAGACTATCTGGGATGAGTTTGATCCTGTGACCCCCGAGGGCATGGACAGAATTATGGGGAGGCTTAGTGCTGCCACTTGTGTGCTGCACCCGTGTCCCTCCTGGTTAGTTTCGGCTTCCTGGGAGGTGACACAAGGCTGGCTCCAGGCGATTAGCAATGCTTCATTGCGGGAGGGGTTCTTTCCCATTGCCTTGAAGGAGGTGGTGGTGAGGCCCCTCCTTAAGAAGCCTTCCCTGGACCCAGCTTCTTTATCCAACTATTATTTGGTCCCCAACCTTCGCTTTGTAGCGAAGATTGAGAGTATGGTGGCACATCAGCTCCCCAGTACCTGGATGAAGCCACCGATCTGGATCCGTTTCAGTCAGGTTTTAGGCCTGGGTACAGCAGAAGGACAGCATTGGTCACATTGGTTGATGATCTCTGATGGGCCCGGGACAGGGGTTGCTCCTCTGTCCTGGTCCTATTAGATCTCTCGGCGGCTTTCAATACCATTGATCATGGTATGCTACTGTGACTCAGGGGGTTAGGAGCGGGGTGCATCATTTTACAGTGGTTCTCCTCCTATCAGATCAATCGTAGTTCATGTTGACTGGAGGGCAGAGATCGACCCCAAGGCGCCTCACTTGTGGGGTGCCCCAGGGGTCAGTTCTTTCGCCCTCCTGTTCAACATATATATGAGACCACTGGGCAAGATCATCCATGGTTTTGGGGTATGGTATCATCAATACGCTGATGACACCCAATTTTTCATCTCTACCCCAAATCACCCCAATGATGCCCTCGACGTGATGTTCTGGTGCCTGGAGACTGTGCAGATCTGAATGGGGATGAACAGGCTCAAGCTCAATCCTTCCAAGACTGAGTGGCTGTGGTTCCTGTCATCCCGATTTGTGCATTACGTACCATCTTTGATGATAGGGGATGAAACTTTAACTTTAGAGGGCCCGCAATCTGGGAGTCCTCCTGGATATGCGGCTTAGTTTAGAAGAACACCTCGTGGCTGTGACCAGGGGGACCTTTTACCAGGTTCGTCTGGTATGACAGCTGTGGCCCTTTCTGGATCGGGATGCCCTGTGCAGTCACTCACACCCTCATCCTCTCTCGCCTGGATTACTGTAACGCTCTCTACATGGGGTTGCCCTTGAATCGCATCCGGAGGCTCCAGCTGGTCCAGAATGCAGCTGCGCAGGTTGTCATGGGGGTACCCCCTAGGTGCTCCCATGTTACACACCTTTTAGGCGGCCTGCACTGGTTGCTGGTTGTCTTCCAGGTGCGATTCAAGGTGTTAATTATGATCTTTAAAGCACTCCATGGCTTAGGCCCAGGGTACTTGCAAGACCACCTACTGCCACCAGTAGCCTCCCATCATCCAGTAGGATCCCACAGAGTCAGCCTCCTCAGGGTGCCAACGGCCAGGCAGTGTCGGCTGGCAACCCCCAAGGGGAGAGCCTTTTCTGTGGGAGCGCCTTCCCTTTGGAATGAGCTGCCCCCGGAGCTTCGCATAATTCCTGATCTCCGGTCCTTCCTAAAAAGTTGGTTTTTTCAGCAAGCTAGCCTGGCCTGAATAAAATAAATTATTAATTTTAATTGTTAATTTTAATGTAATTTAAAATTTATTAATTGGGTTATCGGATTTTTTATTTAATCTTTCTTTTAATTTTTGTAATGTGTTTTTTTTTTGTGTTCTACGCCGCCCTGAGTCCTTAGGAGAAGGGCAGCATGTAAGTCCAATAAAACTAAGCTAAACTAATAAATTCTTATTTTGAGGAAAATGCTTGTCTTGGAAGTTTTGATTCAGTTGGGGGTATTGCTTGGGACCCTGACACTTCGCTGTTTGGACATACTGTGGGAAAACCTCATGAAAAATGTCATTTGTTTATGCTTTTTGAAAACACACAGTATAAAAGCTTCAAAATTTTGTAGTTGAAAAACCTCTGAAGAAAGGTGTCAAATTAGCATTAATTTTCTTCCTTAAAGTTATATGTGTTTTGCGGTATTATTGGTTGGCTTTGTAAAAACTTGGTTTTGACATTGTAATGTGGATCATTGCAAGTCTGTCATTTCTTATGTTTCAATTTTTTATCTATGTGTTTATAATTTGAACAACATAGTGCAAGAGTCTGCAAAGTTGGCTCTTTTAAGACGGGTGGAGTTCAACTCCCAGAATTCCCCAGCCAGCACAGCTGGCTGGGGAATTCTGGGAGTTGAAGTCCACCCGTCTTAAAAGAGCCAACTTTGCAGACCCCTGACATAGTGCAATACACAGAAATGTACACTGCATAATAATGAATGACTAATTTAGCAGTAACGAAGCCTTCTTTCCTCACCACAAAGGTTAGCAAAAATAAATCCTTATTCTCCTGTTCATATTAAAGGCCAAATGTTTTGAGTTTCTGCCTACATTGGGATTAATTAGGCAATTAAAAAATGGGCATAAGGGAGCACATCAATTCATTATTTGCCTGCATATGACTTTAAGTAATGCATGTAATTGAGGGGAGG